>OU744310.1:12922500-14381250 GCA_916610205.1 Griposia aprilina | reverse complement strand
CTGTGACCTCTGAGTTTGTTTCGGCCTTTCTTCTCAGAGTAGTCAGATAGGAAACGCCGACCTCATCTAGTTTTTAAAATATGTTTGACGTGTAAGTGTTTGTACAAACTTACTTACAGAAATAAAATCATGTATCATTACTTAAGTTTAGGTAACGTTTATAAATAAGGGGGACAGTATACAGGGTGTAAAAAGACCCATCACATAGCCATCAACTACGCATTCTGAAAATCAAACTTGGTAACATTGCACAAAAATAATTGCTGAGAAACGAATTTTATTTGTGGAAAATTCACTATTTTACGGTAGTGCGCAACGTAACGCACGCAAAACTTTGTGCTTATGGGTGCATGCAACGGTACAGGGGTCGTGGGGGTATTTAAATTTTTATTTTAAAACATTTTAAAATTGCTTTCGTAAAAAAAACGTCAGTAAAAGTTGGATCTTTGACCTTCAATATCTCCGTAACCAGAAGGTTCCCAGGTATGGTCCAGTACAAAAAAATGATTACAATGACGGGGAGTACAAGTGACTTTCGGCTTCGTTAAGTGTCTTTTTACACCCGGTATATATAAGGCGTCGGGCAGCATCTATACGTATGTTATGTTTGAAAGGAGGAAGGTAGCTCTCGTGAGCAATACAGCTGATATTGTGGTGCATAAACTGTCACAAAGAATAGTCGTGTCTTATTGGTCTAGTGGTCGCAAACTCAGCTGCTGAGCTTGACGTCCTGGGTTCAATTCCCGGGTTAGGCACAGTGTTATTGGTTGTTTCCATATAAAATTTCTCAGCAGCAGCCCGGAGTCTGGATCTGTGGCAATAGATCTGGTTGATAGCAATAGGCTCGCCCACAATTTTTTTTATTTTTTTCTTGGTACTTCTCACTTAACTGACGAAATTTGGGTGTACTACAGGTACACTTCTGCCTAACCCTTTGAGAAAAACAGGCGTTATGTTATGAGTTAAAATTAAAGATTCATTAAGATTTTATCAAGATCACCATTAAATGAAATAAGCGGTTTTTTTTTTTCTTAATTAAGGTCACGTCCTTATTTTCGATGTTAATAATGTCAATCTGAATTTTCAGGAGGATGTAAGTAACAATAAGTTCATAGCTTAACGAGAGATTCGCGGTGCCGCGCGGTCGAACTAAACTGCCCCTGACACGGTGAACAATGCGCACACTAAAGGTTGCCGACCGAATGTATATTTTCTCATGTTCACTGAGCGACTTCCAAAGGGTTAAGTCTAATACACACTGGCGCAACGTGACAGCGCGACACAAAGGCACCGCGTGTCGTGCGACGAGCGGTGATTCTGTGTCGTGCTGTCGCGTCGCGCCTGTTGCAGGAGCCTTAACGTTACACGAGTTATGTTTTTAATTTGTAAATCTTGTTTCGCATGGATACGTTGTAAATTATTTCATAAATTGGTAATTAAGTACACTACCGAACTATGACGATGTAATGGTAGCGTTAGTACGTAAACGAAAAAAAAATGCATTTAACAACTATTTTACATGACAGTAGATAGATATATTTTCCAGGCTTTTGTCAAGATAAAAATACCAGGCTTAATTATTATGTAGACATAAATATTTATTGATTCATACTCCAATCCAATTTTGTTCCAATTTTGTTTTCACGATGTTAATCCGATTTTTATCATTATTTTCAGGCTGTAAGAAATTCATTAATTAATAATAAATAATCGCACGTGACACAAAGGCATCGCCCGTCGCGCGTGTCGCGTCGCATGTCGCGCCTGTTTGAAGGAGTCTTTAGACAACGTTCCCTGAAGCGAACAATGCGCACACTTTTTTTGGTTGCCGACCGAATAGATCTTTTCTCATGTCCACTGAGCGAGTGCGCAACGGTAACGTTACACGTGTTATGTTTTTAATTTGTAAATTTAGTTTGACGACGAAGACGAAGGTCATGGTGTTTGAAAGAGAAGAGGATGTATCGTTATGTGATGTAAAATTAAATAATAAGAGTGTGGAGCATGTAAGTGAGTTCGTATATTTGGGGAGTCTGTTTACAAGGGATGGAAAGATTGATGGAAATGTGGATAGAAGAGTGAATGCGGGAAATAAAGTGAATGGTGCTACACATGCAATTGTGACCAACCATTTGATGTCCAAAACAACACGACTGCCTGTTCACAATAGTGTGCTGGTGCCTACGCTTATGTATGGAAGTGAGTGTTGGGTGTGGCAAAAGAAGCATGAAAGTAGAATAAATGCTGTGGAAATGCGTTCCTTGCGAAGCATGTGTGGTGTGACTATGAAAGATAGGCTGAAGAATGATGTGATAAGGCAACGGTGCGATTTAAAAGAAGATGTAGTGACAAAAATTTAAAAGAGTATGCTAAGATGGTTTAGTCATGTTGAGAGGATGAATGAAGGACGATTAACAAAAGGTATTTATGAGGCAGATGTGAGTGGAAACGCCGGGAGGAGTCGCCCTAGGAACACATATAGTGACCTTATTGGTGATGTTCTTCAGAAAGGTCAGGTGCGTAGTACTCGCAACAGGCTTGCGTGTATGACCAGATGTATGAACGTAAACGAGGCAAAAGGAGTACCTATGTAAGGATCGTAGCAAATGGCGTTCTGTAGTTTCTGCCTACCCCCATGGGAACAAGGCGTGAATTTATTTGTTATGTTTATGTATTTTGTTTGGCATGTGTAATAATATGTTGTAATTTTTTTAATGAATTGTTAATTAACTACACTACCGAATTGAGACACTGTAATGATACCGTATGTATGTAAATAAAAAAATACTTTAAAAAAATGCTTTAATCAATTTGTTACATGACAGTACATAGATAGATATATTTTCTGTATGAGAAATATTTTTTTTAAGCTAAAAATACAAGGCATAATTGAGTTGACATAAATCAATATTGGTTCATAGTTTTAAGTTGTTCAGCACCTAATGTCCAATTTTGTTGTTTTCACGATGTTAAACCGATTTTTCTTATTATTTTCAGGCTGTAAGAAATAAATAAATTAATAATAAATTATGATCCATGACAAAGGGTGGTGGAAAGTAGTATGTTAAGATTTGGACTACAACTTGACAAAAGTGACTGCCTCCTTTTGTCTAGGTGTCGAAAGAAAATAAAAGAAAGAAATAACGTTTATTTGCGGTAAACATGACGCAAAGAAAAAACACACAAATACAAAAAAGAACAAGTTAGTGAAAAATATGCGTCACATCCACACAAAACGGCAATCGCTCAGCATAATGCTACGACCTTATGCGAGACAGAGTCCTAGCGCTAGTGGTCGCAAACGTTACTTCTAAACTTAAGGTCCTGGATTCGATTCCCAGGTCGGGCAAATGTTATTGGATTTTGCCGTTAGGGATTTCTCCGTAGCAGCCCGGACTCTGGTTTTGTGCCCCGTTAATGCCCAATATGGCCATAGGCTCGCCCCGTATTTCAAGTTTAAAATATTATTTGCTATAATTTTGAAAGCTGGCGTAATGGGCATTGCTCATATTATTTATTTAAAATTACTGATATTTTCTAAAAACATGTTCCACCATTATGACGACATCGTATTATAAAGGCTTTGTTTCGTTACCTGAAAATTAAAAAGCGGTTATAATCAGCCGCACGGGTCGGTCGAAGGTAAAGCTACGCTTGCTGCGGTCGGTTCGTGGATGGGTGACCATCCATTACATATGGAAACCCCTCCGTGCCGTTGCTCCCGGCCGTCGTTTGTCGATCTTTAACATTCGTTACGGGGGGTCAGAAGCCCGAAAGTCTGACAAAACCAGTCTTATTAAGGGATATCGTGTTACCCAGTAACTAGGTTGTGGAAGTCAGATAGGCAGTGGCTCCATGTAAAATACTAGTACTCTGGACTGGACTGGAACCTACCCCAACTTTGAAAAAGGCTAGGCAGATGATGGGACGTGTATTTTTTTTTCTGCCTACCCCCATGTGAAGAAGGCGTGAGTTTATGTAGAAAGGTCGGAATTCAAAATAACAAATCTAAGCACACACATTTCATTCGCTTTTTAATTGAGAAAACATTAATCTGATTTCACTTAATGTTTTCAGTCGGTAAGTAACAATATAAATAAAATAAGTTGAAAAGTGACAAAAGAAATGACAGTGCAAGTACAAGGCTAGGGATAACTGGCCCTATACCACAAAACTTTACAATTGTACAATTCTACAAAATTGTTAAATTGTAGCAAAAATTACAAGTAATATGTAAGAGTTACAATTAAAAAATCTGAAAATCTTTCCGAGTTCCAAAAGCGTAACACAAAGCATGGGGGTTATGTCACGACGACCTACATTATTGTACGATTTAGTCTACAATTCGTACAATTTATACAGTTTAACTTATAAGTTTGTATATGTGCAAACATGTGTTAGATTGAGTGCGTGACTTCTTCTTGTAGTATGCATAAGATGTTCACTCTGAATCTTTCGTTAAAAGTGTAAGCCGGTATATTATAATTGTATTTAATTTATGCGTTCTCCGTACGTTCTAGGCTGCCTAAGTACAATCTAGTACGTCTACACTGCTAATTTCTTAGAACTGTAGATTTTAGTGGTACAAAAATATATATGTCAATAGGTACTGATACGCTTTGTGACTTGTAGCTACAATTCTGCAAACATGTACACCAATCACTACAATTTTCTGTATCACAAACTGTATTCTTACATTTATCAGCCACAAATTTGTAGGGTTTTCCTAGGCTTAATCGTAGAATTGTCACTACAATTTACATATTTCTAAGTTTTCAGCTACAACTTGTGATGTATAAGTTGATGCGGCTTCGAAGGACCAATATAAGTGGGGACGATTTTTTTTTTTTTTTGCGGGGTTAGAAATATTGGACGACACACAGAATTGAGCAAAAGGGAATATAAGGTTATGAGTGAGAAAAATAGGGATGGATGGACTTGCTTGAGAACCTTCTGAACGAAATACGTTGACTCAAGGACAGCCTTTGCTGACGTCTCACGTGTTCACTGAATTGCTTTCTCTCACGGTGATGCACTATCACTTGGTTTTTAAATGTCACACTTGTGTCGGCCAATAAAGAGTTTTTGAGTTGCTTGATATAATCGCGGATTCTTTGCGGCGCGGCGCGGTGCGGTTGCGGTTGCCTCCAGTCTCATTGCAAGAGTGTTTTTTTGCAAATCACTGTGGGTTTATGCTGCGATTGGCTATCGCTGCGGCGGAAGCGCTTCTCATTCGGCGATTGTGATGAGCATCCCTCTCGTTCCGTTGTATGGGAATTGGGAGGGAAGGAACTATAGCTCAAAACTGCGGTCGGCAATATTATAGTAACTATAATACTAAAGCTTGCGCGTGCAACTTGTAAGATTTACAAATTTGTAAATTGTATTTGGAAAGTTTTGTGGTATAGGCCGTATAGGGCTCCTGGTATAATAACGTTGATAAGTTGACAATCTATATTAATCTATAAATGCTAATAATTTTGCTGAAGAGTTGCTTTGTTTGTTTGAACGTGCTAATCTCTGGAACTACCAGACGGATTTGAAAAATTCTTTTTGCTTTTGATAGCCTAATTCTTGAGGAAAGCTATAGGCTATTTAACATCACGCTGGGACCTTTAGGAGGCGAACAAAAAGTCAGAAAGAACGCTAAGCGAAAATGAAGTAAAAGCGCGGGCGATGCGATGCGACGCGGTGACATAAGCTAGTACTATAAAATAAAATAGTTGGCCGATCTGCTTGCACGTATCCACTTTGATTTTTCACAATATTAATCCGAATTCTTTTAATATTTTCAGCCCGCAGTAAGTAATCAACTATGTGTGAGAAGTTGATAGACAATAATAATATTTGGACGCTGACAGTACAAGTAGTGTACCTCATGGTCTAAAAAAACAAGGTCTGGCATTCCGGGAGTGACACATGCTTACGTCACTATCCAGTTGCCAGTTTATTACAACAAAACACGAATTATGGAAACATTTTCAGTCACCATTCTGTTAAAAAATATATATGAGTATAAACCATTTAAGTTATCGTTTCATTTTTCTAATCAAACGAAACAATTCAATTTAAACATATACCAACGTAATTGTTATTTAAAACCTCGTTGTTTTATCGGATTCGCACAGGTAATAAAGGCGGTTGGGGAGTTCTTATTACTACTGGTAACACAGCGGTGATGACGTAGGCTTGTGTCACCCCCGTAACCGGAATGCTATACCTGGCGAAGTATATTATTATACGAGTACCATGGTGTACCTATATTATGTATCACATATACAAGGTGGAGTCGACAATACGACATAAAATTACACTTCGTATAACTAGTGAGAAAACCGGCATGTCCTAGAACCAAAAATTGGAAGACATGTGACATCCACCAACCCGCACTGGGCCCGCGTGGTGGATTACGGCCCACTCCCTCTCACAGTAAGGAGGCCTGTGTCCCAGCAGTGGGAACATTATAGGCTGACTATGGTATATCTAATGATGTTGCCAGTCTGCATACAAAAATTCAACCAAATCATCCAATAATTTAATCACTGTTGAAGTAGAAGTCCCTAGCAGTGTGTGGAGTGAAAGAAGACTCATGTTCTTTTGCCAAACTTACCTATTATATTCAAAAATATTTACGAAATAATTAGCGGCTACTTACATTCATATATATATTTATACAATTAACCAAATCACATACATGTCATGTGTAAGTCAAAAATATCTGCATTTCTCGCTCACATATAAAAGGTTGCGTCGCGCTTAAATTGATAGTATTCCAACCAGAACATATATGCCCTGACGGTATTCCACAAGCCACCAGCGCGCGCGCATGATGTATGTGTTGCAGCTGCAGTCACCATAACTAGTCAAAGATTAGCATAACCCATAATCGGCCCAGCCCTACTATTTAGTTTGTTTGCAAAATCACTTTTTTAATTGCGATGTTAAGTTTTATTTGATTTTTTTCAAAATACTGCTATGCATATTAGTATTGCCAGTGTTGTCATTTATTTTCGTACTGTCGCCTCCAAATTGTAGAAAGGCTTCTTTCTAGAAAATTAAGTTGATAGAAAAATTGCCAAAAATGTTTGTCAATACTATCAAGTTTTACTGATATTCCAACCCGTGGCCGTGATGAAATAACTGCGACAAATATTGTCTTGTTTATTTATATAACGGGATTTCTGGAGTAATATGTTAATTTGATTTTTCTTAATATTTTCAGGAGAATGTAAGTAACAAAAGATAATAAAATAAAAGTCAGATCTGTGTTCATTGTATTTTTTTATTGAAAAGAACAGCCAACAGTTACGTTATAATCTAAGTACGTATATAAATAAATAAAAATATAAAAATAATATATTTCAGACAAAAAAGTCCATAGGCAAGGTTGTTAGTAACAAGAATTTTGCTTATAACTAATGTAGCGGTATCAACATCGCCACATGCGAGCTACACGTCATACTGACGTCACACAAATCCTGCATCGCGCAAGCAGAGTTTACCGCGCGACTAGCATATATACAACGTCCCGACATCAACCGTCGGGGATCGCCCGCAACCTCCTCCGACCAGTGCTCTCGTCCCGCATCCCGGCGCGCGTCAAGTTGGGCGTGTACAAGCTGTACATTCGCCCAATCTTGACGTACGCCGCCCCCGCATGGTTCGCCCTCACGAGTGAAGCGAGCCGAAAGATGCTCCGCGCGCAGCAAAGTCTGGCGCTGCGGACCATAATAGACGCCCCTCACTTCGTGAGGAACGATGTCATCCAGCGGGACCTCCGGATTGAGAGCCTGGATGAGTTTGTGCGGCGCCTAGCGAAGGGGACGTTCGCGCGTGCCGACGCATCTGAATGGCCTCACGTCAAACAGATTGCGCCCTGGCATACGCGGCCCCCTGACGCAAGACCCCTGCCCCGCGACCTGGTAGCGGACGAGTGACCCCATACACCGGACTGGACGCCCGAGTAAGCTGTACCCAGGCTACACGCAGCTTACTCGAAACAAATATACTTCCTATTACCAAACATGCATTCGTTGCGTAGCGTGTTCTAAGTTAATATAGGCACGCTACGTTAACGCAACACAGACATTCACCTCTACACAGGCGCCTAAACTCACACGCGAATGCGCTGCGCGGGCGGCGATTCGCGTAGACACTGAGCGGTGTTACACAACACAATACCGCTCACACACTCATGACGGCCTCGCAGTCCGGACCGCAACCGGCTAGCTCTGGAAGCGGGGCGGGCGGGGGCCATACACCCTACTCTGTAGGAGCGTCGAGTCGGCATCCTCGTCGCTGGTCGTCCTCGCTGGGCCTCCCCTAGGTAACTAGGGGTCTCACCTGGCGGGACAGACCGCCGAGGTTGCCGTGAAGAAAGCGGCGCTATGTAGTAGCGTCGCGGCGCGCCTACAGAAACACATATAGCAACCATTCACATGGGCGCGCGTAGCTAACACGCGCGCCCAATATGCCGCAGCCGACACTAGGCAACCTAATGAAGGGCCCATATTTACGGGCTACTGCAAAGCTTCTGCGGCCGGGGGGCAAAGCCCCGGAACCGCACGCCACGCCACCTGACGGGGGCGTCGCGATTACCAACGACGAACCGTCGGGCAGTTGCCCACCAGACACAACACCCGTCTGGTCGGAGGATCCTCCCTTTTCCATAGAGTATGAGTGAACTTTACACCCTGTTCATCATACCTCTATACTAATGTTAGTAATTAAAATTAAAAAGAATAAATAAACTAGACAGACCGTGTACCCCTGCAGCGTAGGCTCATCGGTCTCGCAACACCTGGAGTTCAGTGAACCTACTGAGCAGGACAGTATCGGTTCTCTCGCCAATCATCTTCAGGACGCTATAACGAAAAAATATATAATTAAAATGATGATGTTTTTTTTTTAAATTAAATGCTGTTTGTTGGTTAGCTTTATCACTTTAAAACGGCTGGACCGATCTCGTTATATTTAGTTTTGAAATATTTGTGATAGTCCGAATTAGGTTTGAAAAAAATAAAATAAAGAAAAAAAATGCGGAAAATTTTCAAATTCGGGAAAAACGGAACGTCTTTTTTGCTATGTGATTTTTGAATGACTAGTTAGTTGATACTAATTTTAATAAAAACTGGTCGAGTGAACACTCGGACCCCACAGTTCGTTTTTCTTTCTGAATATTCGTTTTCTGAAACAAAAATTGATATAAGTAACCAAATTATGCAAACACTTCATACAATTGTAGGTACAGTCATCAAAAGAGATAAGTAACCGATGAATGATTTCAAAAATTAAATTTAATTTGATAAATGAACTGTTTGTTTTTTATTAATTCAGTTAAATTTTATTCGAAAATATCCATCGGTTTCTTATTAAACTTCAATTATATCCGATGACCCTGGTTACTAACCACATTTGGTAACCGTACATAGGGACATGCTGTTTTTAAACCGTATTTTCGTTTCTAAATTATTAATCTGATTTTTATAAATATAGCTAACAAATAGTCACAAAATAAAGGCTCCCGCAGACAGGCGCGGCGCGACGTTGCGACGCAATTCTGGTAGAACAAATTCTATGAAGTTTTTATAGATTTTTTTCTACAAAGTCGCGTCGCGCTGTCGCGTCGCGCCTGTCTACGGGAGCCTTAACTGTAAAAAGTATTTGCAAAAGTTTTAAAGAATGAACTTAAAATTACGGTCGAAATAAATCTGTTATGTATGTTTAAAAGAAAGCAGAGAACATGTTTTAGAAATCAAGTTTTTAAATGTTAATCTAATTTTACTTCTTATTTTCAGAAAGTAAGTAACTTTAAATACTTAATTAGTGGTCTGTTTGCGATAACGTTAAAACATGTTAATCAAACTGACTGCCTCATTATTGGTCTAATAGTTACAAGCAGTACTGCTGAGCCTGAGGTTCAGGGTTCGATGTTAGGCAAAGTGTTTTTGGGTTTTTCCATCTGGAATTTCTCCGTAGCTGCCCGCAATCCGGTGACCCAATGGAGAGCAGTGGTGGCCCAGTGGTAACAGCCGCGACTTACGAGTTTTAGGTCGTAGGTTCGAACGCAGACAAACGCTTTACTTTTTGTGAATTATTTCATCACCACTGCTCTCAAAACGGTGAAGGATAACACCGTGAGGAAACCAGTATGTGATAGAACAAAAAAAATCGAAGACGTGTGACATCTACCAACCCGCACTGTGCCCACGTAGTAGACGGCCCACTCCCTCTCACCGGGAAGACGCCTGTGTCCCAGCAGTGGGAACCTTATAGGCCGATTATGAGCCCGGAGTCTGAATTTGTGCCCGGTTGTTGGCAATAGGCTCGCCCCCTATTACATGGGACTTAAACATAACTGGCGAAATGTGGGTGCACCTCTGCCTAACCCCTCGGTAAAAAGCTTATTGTTATGTTATTTTAAACAATTTTTTCTTATAATTTTCAGGCGGTAAGTAACAACTATTGTGAAATATGAGATGAAATTGATGTCCATTATGCAAAAATATCGATCAAATGTTTTATCGTAGATGTCAGTGGCAACACAAGCACTCCGAAATCACTCTTATGCCCGAGATACACGAGGCTAATTTTTCAAACCTAGGATAGCAAGCTAGAACCTCGGTATACTATCCTGGCTTGGCACATGCTAGACCTGTTTACTCAAACACAAACTCAAAGCATTTATTTCAAATAAACCAATCACAGGCACTTTTGAATTGTCAAGGGGTCGGTCGGTCAGAAAGATGAAGCTAGTTACCCATTTCAAAGCATAGTACGTCACTATATGTAGAGAAGAACTCTCAAGAAACTCCACGGACAATCTTTAAAATCAAAGATTGTTGCAAACAATTGGTTACATCATTCATGTTGAAATTATGAAATTATACATGTGAGACGTAACAGGTATAGTCAGAAGCCCGAAAGTCTGACAATCAGTCTTACCACGTAGTATCGCGTTACCCAGTTACTGGGTTGTGGAGGTCAGATAGGCAGTCGCTCCATGTAAAACACGTATTCTGCTGCATCCGGTTAGACTGGCAGCAGACCCCAACATAGTTAAGAAAAGGCTACACAGATGATGAGTAGGTTCAAATCCGCCGCTAGAGGCGCTAGTGTAGAGTAAGGTCTATAGAAATGTCAAATGTCACTGAACTTATACCTACCTTTTGTAGATTTTTATAATTATTCATAATTTTTGTCAAGATTGTGCCATTCCAAGTTAATTATGGCTTAATTTTTAAGTAACAACTTAGAATCTAATTTGGTAGCATTTCGAGGAAGAATAATATTTTTGCATGCCAATTTTAGGAACATTATAATGTTAAAAATTCATTTGAAGTTTTAAAATGTAATAAAATAAACATTATATAAAGTTATGGGTACTTAAACATATTCAAAACATATTTAATCAAAGCACTGACAGGACCTTACTCGCCAGTGGCGCCATCTAGTGAGCACAAAAACGATAACCCCCTTTAAATAAGTGTTTGGTGAACCTGCAGCGTAACTCACATAAATAGGGAATTGATCGCAATTCCTTTCAATTTGACAGTTCAGCAAAGTTCATTGTGTTATTTACGTTGTTGAGCAGACGAGTTTTTCAAACCTATGAAGCAATGGATTAGGAATTTCCTTCAAAACCCTCAGATAGTGATTGAAAGTGTTTGTTACGCAATAAGAGTGCATTTTGTAATAACCATAAAGGATGATCAATGACAATAAAAGATGTTTCAAAGAAAATAGGAATCGATTTTTTTTAAATAAAAATTTGCAAATATAATTTTAATCTGTTTTCACTTATTATTTTCAGGAAGTAAGTATCAATAAAAATAATAAAACAAGCGTCAGATGTATTTGTGAAAATGTTAAACATGATCATAAAATGACAGTAGGTTTAATAAAAACGATTATAGAAAGTACACCATTTTCCAAAGTCATTTATATTAAACCTACTGGAAAGTTCACCATAGTATCATATTACCCAGTAACTGGGTTGTGGAGGTCAGATAGAAAGTTTCACTATGTAAAGTACTGGTATTCAGCTGCATCCGGTCAGACTGGAAGCTGATCCCAACATAGTTGAAAAAAGGTTAGGCAGGCGGTACTTTTATACTGTTTTAAGTAAGCCATTACACCATTTGTCCGGTCAATGAACCGAGCTTGACGTCCCGGTGACGCTATGCGGTGGACACGCGGCCATGGTAAATAATGTATTCCTAGTTCGGTGCCGTCATCTCATTCTTGTTGACGTCCGGTTGACGTGGCTGTAGACAATTTTTTTTTAAATACAGGCTGAAATTAAATTAGCTGGCGAACTCCGCTGCCGTGACGGATATTGGTATCTAAAGACAAAGATATATTTATTTGTTTGTAAACATGTGTAACATTATACATTTACATGAAAATGTGGATGTAAAAGTGAAAATCTGAGAGTTTCAACATGTTTTGCCACCATTGGCACATGAAATATATTTAACACAATTAAGAAATAAAAAAAAGCATAACAAAATTAAAATATAACACAAATAGATTAGAAACTATCATTTAAAAAATCTTTAACATAGTAGTAACATTTTTCCGTGAGTAACTTCTTAAGTTCTTCTTTTGAATAAATTTGGCTGGTTTATATTTTTAATAACCTCTGGAATTTTATTATATATTAAAGGTGCCAAACAAAACACGCTTTTGTGAAGGAGTGCTGTGCTAAACATTATAAAATAGAAAATAAATTAATTTGATGATATTTTTGTGGGGTCATCGACCGCAATTAGTATACTCACTTAAAAGATCAGTATTTTTTTTGTTGTTTAATCTTTCAGACGTGATAAGTATCGATATCCTAACACGATAAAACATATTTTCTTAACTCGTACTTCAATTAACAAAACCACTAGCGGTCGTTGACCACTAAAAAATATCTAATCTTTTTTATTTTAATTTTATCGTGTCTTTTATTGATATCATCACGCCTGCAGAGTTTCGCTAGCTAATTTAATTTGACCCTGTATAGCAGAAAAAAGTGTTGGCTGTAGAACTCAAGGACCATTTTCACAAATACAAGTACACTCATGTCATCGATTGTTTTATTCATGAAATTCTAATCCGATTTTACCATCAAATATTTATTGATGAAATGCTAATCCGATTTTACCATCAAATATTTATTGATGAAATGCTAATCCGATTTTACCATCAAATTTATTAAGAATTAAAATGAACTGTGTAAAAATAACGACTCATACCTAATTAATTAATAAAAATATAAGTAATAAAAAAAATATGAAATAAACCTATTATTGTTTTGTTTTTCTTTTCAGATACAGAACTTGGTAAGCATAATATAATTATTAGTTATTTGTAAAAATATAGAGTAGTACATTATTATAATGTTACTGAAACATGTCAATTCAGCGAACGTTAGCATGCTGAATGGAGTTTACCGATCGGCATGAACCGAACGAAAGCCGAATATGTTGTAATTGCTACGGGTCGACTATAATGCTCAACAAGTACTGCCAAATCAAATGTCACCCAAAAAGTGTCTGCACGCCTAACATTGACCATAATTGAAGTGACACCTTTGTAGGCGGCGATTCAATTATGGCACGAGAATTGAGAGTGAAGTTTCAAGGACGTCACGTTAGGCACATTTCGTTACAGAAGAAAGAAGAAAGATATAACTCTCTCTGTCTTTCTCACTAAATCTATCTTATTCTTACTGTTTAAGAAGTTTCACTTCTATCACGTGTAAGGTGCAGCACGCGCAATTTTTTTTTTTTCTATGAAAGTTTTCCTCGGTCAGTTCTTTTGACTTTTGCATGCATATAGACGCCGACGTGCAACCTGTAACCATGATTCAGCACATGATTCTAGACCCCCTAGCATAGGATAGCATATATATAAATATTTCGTCAATTATCAACAAAAAAAAATCTGCTGGTGTATAAGTTGACGCGGCTTCGAAGGACCAATAAGCGGGGATGTATTTTTTGTTTTTTTGTTTTTGCGGGGAAATATCGGACGACACACAGAATTGAGCAAAAGGGAATATGAGGTTATGAGTGAGAAAAATAGGGCTGGATGGACTTACTTGAGAATCTTCTGAACGAAACACGTTGACTCAAGGACAGCCTTTGCAGACGTCCCACGTGTTCACTGAATTTCTTCCACTCACTGTGATGCAATATCACTTGGTTTTTAACTGTCACACTTGTGTCGACCAACACTTATAAAATAAAGAGTTTTGTGTTTATTGATATTATAGCTGATTATTAGCGGTGCGGTGCGGTTGGCTCAAGTCTCATTGCAAGAGTGTTCTTTCAAATCACTGTGGATTTATGCTGCGATTGGCTATCGCTGCTTCGGAAGCGGCTCTAATTTGGCGCTTGTGATGAGCATCCCTCTCGTTCTGTTGTATGGGAATTGGGAGGGAAGGAAATATAGCTCAAAACTGCGGTCGGCAATATTATAGTAGCTATAATACTAAAGCTTGCCCGACCATCTGCTGTTTCATAGAAGAGTGCAATACCTTCGCAATCAAAATATCAGTACATTTTGAGCGCGTAGATATTACATTTTAACAGCAACTTATTTTTTTGCTAACTGACGAAAAATTTCAACGCAGTGGGCTTCAGAATCATGTAATGAATTCATGGTAACAGGTTGCACGTCGGTGTCCCTGCCACCCTGTTTAAGATCAATTTTCATTCTATAGTCTCCTGGAAAAGGCTAACATATTGGTGTAATATTGGCCTGGGTTCGATCCCCAGGTAAGGCAGTGTTAGGCTGTATCTGAGGCTCAGGGGAGGCCCCTTTACAGTCTCCCCAGGGATGTGCCTTACACGCGTTGCACAGGGGGGGTTCCGGAATTGGTCTTTTAAGAGGAACTGGGGTGGTTTTAGTGAGGTAAAAAATCCACACTCCCCGACCGCCGTCCCCAGAGGTCGGGTGCCTTTAGAAGGTTTCCCCCCGAAAATAAAAAAAGGTCAGGCAGTGTTATAGAGTTTTTCTAGCAGAAATTTCTCAGTAGCAACCCAAGGTCTGGATTTGTGCCCGGTTGATGGCAATAGGCTTACCTACATACCACAATGTTAATACGATTTTTCTAATTCTTTTCAGAAAGTAAGTAATTAAATTAGTTTGACATATTATTTGCTATAATTTTTATAATGAGCATAGTTCTTATTTTTAAAGTCTCAGGGGACCAACAAATAATTAAAAATATTACTTACATGAGGCTTAAACATAACTGGCGTTATGTGGATGTAGTATAGGTACACCTATGCCTTACCCTTTGGGGAAATTCAGGGGTGATGTCATGTCATGTTATACTGTTCCTGATTACGCACGGTTACGGGTAGCCAGAAGTCTGAAAGTCTGACAGCCAGTCTTACCAATGGATGTCGTGTTACCCAGTAACTGGGTTGTGGAGTTCAGATTGGCAGTTGGTCCATGTAAAATACTGGTTATTGCTTGATTGATTATTATACAGTTTGTAAAAAGACCTATCACATAGCCATCAACTACGCATTCTGTACATCAAACTGAGTAACATAATACAAAAATAATTGCTTGGAAACGAATTTTATTTTTAGTTTGAATTCGTTGTTTACGGTAGTGCGCAACGTAACGCACGCAAAACATCTTGCTTATGGGCGCATGCCACGGTGCAGACCCGTGGGGGTATTTTAAGTTGTGTTTTTTGGATAACATAAATGTTTTGTGTACGTGTGGTGTGACTATGAATGATAGACTGAAGAATTATGTTTTAAGGCAACGGTGCGGTTTAAAGGGAGATGTAGTGACAAAAATTGAAAAGAGTATGCTAAGATGGTTTGATCATGTTGAGAGGTTGAATGAAGGGCGACTAACAAAAGGTATTTACAAGGCAGGTGTGAGTAGAAACGCCGGGAGAGGACGCCCTAGGAAGACATATAGTGACCTTATTGGTGATGTTCTTCAGAACGGTAAGGTGCGTAGTACTCACAACCGGCGTGTGTGTATGACCAGATGTATGAACGTAAACGAGGCAAAAGGAGTATGTATGGATCGTAGCAAATGGCGTTCTGTGGTTTCTGCCTACCCCCATGGGAACAGTGTTTATGTATTTGTGTATGTGTATGTGTCAAAATTCCTTCTCAGTCACGAGATAATATTTTTTTAAAGGAGTGGCGCTAGTGGACCCGTGTAAGCACTCTTATGATTGCTTTAAAAGTTAGTCAATACTATCTAACTGTCCTTGTTACAAAATTAATCCATTGTTCTTCTTATTTTCAGGACGTAAGTAATGAATGAATATTTAGTACAGTATTTTTATCTCAAGAAGCGACGCGCGCTTTACTTTTGGTAATTAAGTGCACAAACACGCTGTGAATATGTGCGTCAAATAGCTTTTGCAGAATCAGCTCATCGTGTTGCCACCATTGCATTGTATGTAGAATTAAATACTGATCACAAAACGAATCCAAACACGAGATATGGGTTGTTCTCAAAAAAGTGGCTTTGTAACCTGTCGGGCAGTTTTTAGTTATAATGTATGATTTTTTTAATGTTATTTATCAAACTCTGCACATTATTGTACTTAAAGATACTTTTTTCATAGAGGCTGAGTAATAATAATAAAAAGCAAGTAATACATTGACAATAAAATAATATTTTTACATCTGTTTCTCTATAACTTGTCATGTCCAATCACCACGAGTCACACATTGAGGTAAAATAAAAAAATAAAATTATATAAATAAGGACATAAAACCATTAAAATACGGATAATCATATTGTCAATTTTAACTTTTTTTAAACATTAAATTGAGAATAAACTTAGTTTCCGAGTTATTCTTGTTCAAATTGTGTCCGGAGTAATTTTCTCTTTATCCTGTTTGCACACTCACTCGCATCACACAATCACTATTACGCACTCAGCGTCCCTACCCCGCGTAAACTGACCAGGCAATGTCGGGCTAATCACCAGCAAGGCAAGTTGTGTCGAAGTTTGCGTCGTGTTTTTAGAAATTACGTCGAAGCACACCAATCGGAATTTGTAACAGGTATGTTATCTATTATCTGACTTAAATATTTTTAGTTGTGGCTAAACTGCTTTGCAAATGATTACGTTAAAGTATGTCATTTAGAGCTTACTTCTCATTTTAACACTGTAAACTCCACAGAGTTAACCGTTTTGTTGTTATCAGATTATAAATTTCATTTTCTCAATAACCTGACTGTCTTTAACCTGTTTGGAATGCACAGGTTAATGTGGCTTTTGCCAAGTTAAAGAGAATTTGCCAGTTTATATTTAATAAAACTCGTATTATTGTAAAAATCAAGTCACAACTTGATGGGAATACTTGGAATATTAACTTACTATTTCCTATGGTACATAAAAAGTTAACTTGATTTAATTAAGGTTTTGATTGGGCCATTTTTATTGTTTTCTCGAAAAATGCAAATTCAATGTCTATAAGGTTTTGTTCTTACCCAGATATTTATTGTTCGCAGCTAAAATGCCAAAAAATAAGAAAAGAGAAGAAAGATTAGCCCGAAAAGAAAGCTTGAAAAAAAAGATAAGAAAAAATAAAAAACAATCCAGACCTGTAGCCGACTCCCGGCCACCGTAGGCGTGGGCCTGCGGACGGCGAGCAACGGGTAGCTCGCCGTCAGGTAAGGACCAGGCCCGGGTCGACCGCGCGTTGTGTTCCACGCGGGCCTCAAAGAGATGTCAGAATAATTGAGGGGGTCCGATAGGGCCGATGCCTGCCGGGGTCACGGATTGTTCGAAAGAGTTACCGTAGCCCTGGTGCACAGGCAAGTGAAGGAACACGAGTGAGTTTTAGTCAGTAAGAGTCTGACACGCCCTTCCGCTCCACCCAAAGCGGGAGAGGTCATTTGATGATATCCCACCCAAAACAAAAAAAAAGAACTGTACGCAAAATATAAAGAAAATAATAAGGCAAAAGATCAAAAACGAAAAAAAGAGGGGAAAGTAGTAGCTGTAAATAGTTTGACACCAAGAGATCAAAATTTTTTAAGAAAGAATTGGAGAGAAGACGCAAAATTTGCACGCCATACTTGGCAGAATGTGATGATACCACTGACTAATCTTAAGACCATAATAATGTACCATATTCTGATAAATAAATGATTATTATTATTATTAAAAAAAATCCTATCAACGCAAAAAGGAAAAAACAGCACAAATACAACGTTTCATTGAATTCAACAGTACACCTTAAAATATAAATATAGATGATATTGACGAAGTGATTGGCAGCCATAGAGAAGAACCATTAAGCCCTGCACAGGGTAATTATCTGTTCCGCAGAGTTACTAGATCCAACTCCAGGTCGAGAGAAGTTAGTCCTGCTACCTCATTAGCTTCATCAGTAAGTTCTGGGATGGTATCCCAATGCCTAGTGAGAAAGTTGCGCTATAAAAAAGACAAATAAATACGACTCCAAAGAAGTAGTTTAGATAGGATTTTAAATGAAGGGCCTGTAAATGTAATAGAGTCTCCTTTGAGCTCTGCTAAGCATGTTATTGATAGCGATAGTCATTCTGATGTATGCATTTTTTTATTTGATAGTTTCCAGAACCAAAAGTAACGTTTCCAGAATAAAAAATAATATTGTTAGGAATTTTCTCTATTTTCACACGTTATTTTATTTCACGAACTGATTGCTTGAGACTGATTGATGTAAGAAGATTGTTTCTATTTTATTTCT
The DNA here is from genome assembly GCA_916610205.1 of Griposia aprilina. NCBI lineage: Eukaryota > Metazoa > Arthropoda > Insecta > Lepidoptera > Noctuidae > Griposia > Griposia aprilina. The sequence continues at coordinate 14,362,528 of OU744310.1, read as the reverse complement.
TAGAGATTAGATTGTTAATATAGCTTATTATAGTTTTCTAAATGTATCGACAGAAAAGTTTAGTACCTAATCTAGAGGTGATTTTTTAAATGTTTCTTTAGTTTTAAAGCCTTTATTTTCTATGTAAAGCTGTTATTGTGTTCAGTTATTAAAATAATAAGTAAATGATCGAGAGATTCAAATAATACTTTTTTAAGAATTTTGTTGATGTGTATACCTTATTTTTATTTGACGAACTGATTTTTTGAGGCTAATTAATGTAAAGAGAAATACTGTTTTATTTCTTAAGGATTAGATTGTTAATTTTGAATATTGTTTTTCTCTAAATCTCCAGAATAAATTTGGCGGTTTGATTTTTTTTCCCAGAATCTGTCGAACAGTTATATTTAGTCCTCAGATAATTATAAGTTATTGGACGGTTGAAAAATAAGCCATTTTGTCGAAAGAAATGTTTAGCATCCTAATTAAGGCGTGATTTTAATTTTAGAGTAGTTCTTTTAATGTAAAGCTGGGTTGTTTGCAGTAATTAATAATACTAAAGCTGATTTTGCACCGTTCCTTTGTTTATTCCTCTAACCTGTTTAATTATCATTGACCTAATAACATTTTCTCAGTAATCTGTTCGTTATCACTTTAACCTGTGAGGCAGATTTTTTTAAACGCGGTATCTTTTCTATTTATGTGAAAATTTAATTCCCTTAAAACAATTCTATATAAGATAAACACTTTTAATGGATTTCTGAACAAAAAATCAATATTTGATAAATTTTCTTAAAATTGATAATTATTTTCGAGCGGTGCCACTTTTCTGAGAACGACCCATATCTGTTATTATTTTATGAAGAGTGTACTAGTGTGCTGGATATCCTGGTTGCAGCATCAGCTCATCGTGTTGCTACCATTGCATTGTATGTAGATTTAAATACTGATCAAAACAAATCGAAACACGACACTGCTATTATTTTTTCAAGAATGTAGGTACTAGTTTGCTGGATATCCTGGTTGCAGCATCAGCTCATCGTGTTGCTACCATTGCATTGTATGTAGATTTAAATACTGATCAAAACAAATCGAAACACGACACTGCTATTATTTTTTCAAGAATGTAGGTACTAGTTTGCTGGATATCCTGGTTGTAGCATCAGCTCATCGTGTTGCTACCATTGCATTGTATGTAGAATTAAATACTGATCAAAACAAATCGAAACTATAAAAATGTTAGTACACCTGTTCGTCTGTATTTTCGGTGTTTAAATATTAATCTGATTTCTCTAATTATTTTCAGACTGTAAGTATCAATAATTAGTAATTAATTAAGTGTAAGATGTATTTGTAACAGTGTTAAAGTATGGTTTTAAAATCACAGTAGCAGATATAATGTATTTCATGCTTCAAACAGTCCAGGAAAATAAGTTAAAGGCAAATCTGCAAAATAATCAGCACTTGAGTGCCTCATTGGTGTAGTGGTCACAAGCGTTACCGCTGAGCATGAGGTCCTGGGTTTGATTCCCGGGTAGTACAAAGTGTTATTGGGTTAAATTAACTAGTCTTTCTCAGTAGCAGCCCGGAGCCTGAATTTGTGCCCGGTTGATGGAAATAGGCTCGCCCCCTGTTACATGGGACTTAAATATAACTAGTGAAATGTGGATGTACTATAAGTACAATTCTGCTTAAGCCTTCAGGAAATATAGGCGTCGTGTTATGTTAAATCACCACAGAAATGATTACACTGCTGGGGGCCTAAAAAACAAAATAACTTACTTTCGCAATTAAAATACTAGTTAAGAGCGCATACACTGGTCCACTAGCGCCACTCCTTTAAAAAAATATTATCTCGTGACTGAGAAGGAATTTTGAAATACGGCTCGGACGGAACGGATTTTGTTGCTTCGTGTCTCAATATGAAAGTTTATAGAAGGTATTAGAAAATTCTAGATACACATACCGAGGTCGCTTATTGAGCCGTTTTTCAATTGATCTGGAAATATACCTGAGCTTATGCATGCATTTATTATATGGCTCAACGGTTTGGCTATGATATCTGATACAAATTTTACTGCCGCGGTAGAAACTTCGTCGTATCCAACACTTTTTTTATTTTTTAAATGTTGTATTATACGCATAATATCTTGAGGTACTACTGGGGGCATGAATAGAGAATTCCTGATATTAGTATTGCCACTTGTCTTGCCCAGATGTTTCCTAGTAACGTTCTGTACCTGATCAACGAAGAAATCGTTAAATGACTTGGCAATTTGCTCAGGGTTTTTCACCAGTTTATTATCTTTATTTATTTGCAAAATAGGTTCTTTTAACCGATCGTTATTATTAATTATCTGCCATGACACCTTTGATTTATTTTGAGAACAATTAATAAGGTAATTATTTTGAGCTTTTTGAGTGAGATTTATAATTTTTTTTAGTCTCCGTGAATAATTTTTAAATGTATTTCTACTTTCACTTGAGGGTGCTTTTCTGTATTTCCAAAGTAGGTTTCTCTGTTTCCTGCTAGAGATCCTTATTCCACGCGAAATCCATTTTACTTTTTTAACAGGTTTTACATTAATTAATTGTTTTGGAAAGCATAAATTATAAAATAAACGAAATAGTTCTAGAAACTTGTCGTATGCCTCATTAGGGTTATCTGTTTCGAATACTTCAGAAAAAGACAGACATTGAAGGTGTTTTTTGAATAATGTTAAATTTTCATTGGATAAGTTACGTTTATGAATGTGCCAAGAATTGATTATGCATGTTTTTTTTACTTGTAGTTTTAAAATCTGAGCCGTGTGGTCGGATAATGCAAAATCGATTACTTCACTTACACGTTTTTGTCTAGAATTATGAGCAAAGTTATCTAGACAAGTGCCGCTCTTGGGTCTGGTCGGTTGCTTGAATTCTAATTTAAGATTATAGTTAAGTAATAAATTTTCAAAGTCTAATGTTATGTTATTTCTTTTTAGGGTGTTAATGTTAAAGTCTCCACACAACGCAATTTTTTTACGTACGGGGTAGGTACTCACAAATTAAGCATTTATGGAGTTATTGGTTATTTCATCATTTCCTGCAGGCCTAATAATAGCAATGTGAATGCCATCAATACAGCCCAAACCACCAGGCAATAAGCATTCTAAACTTCTGGTAAAACCTGAAACATAAAACTGTGAATGGTAGGTTCCCTTTCTTTATTAATAGATGTGTGTACGCCCTTTTTGTCGTGCATGATAGGTTCCTTCTACAGTAAACATCGGAGGAGTTGCTTATCCCCACAATAAGTTAAGTATACTAGTAGTAGTAGTAGTTTTACTTAAGAATTCGTAATGTACCTAGGTATCCTAGCTCTACAGCTCTCACACAGTTAGCTACACTAACTTAGTGCATCTTATGGTATGCACTAGCTCCTATAGGTACACCTCTGGTATGATCCAGATGCGTAAAAACTAAGTGTATACTCAGCACCTAAAATTCGAATGGAAGATTGTAGTACCTACTTAACTTGTCATTCAGGTGTATCACCAAAGTTTTTATTTCATCTAGTATTGTAGAGGTTTATCTTGTGGGGTGCAGGGTAACCACAACACTAGTTGATAGTGTACTTTATCACTATCCTTTCTTACCTTGGAGGTAGTACCTACTTATGCACTCGTGGCGGGTACATATGTACGGCTCCAGTTCATGGACGAGGTCACGACACACACTTTTTTTAGCCTATTATATAAACCAACAAACTCGAGGTCCGGCATTTCATGTGCTATTTCCATTTTCCAAAGAGATACACTTCGTCGGCGATATAAAATTGTCTCCATAACACGCGCGTACTCAGGGAAATGTATAAATCTGCCATTATTTCCATATTTCTTTATAAAATCTTCAAAATGTTTTGTAAAATGTTGCTTTTGACTAACTTCTTAGGATTCTGCTAATTGACATTATACTTCAAAAAGCAATTCATAATTTGTGGACCATTTTACGAATGTACATACAAAACTGTCAAACAGATGAATTGCGTGATATGAATTGTACGCAGATAATACTATGAATTGTCAGTTTGTGACCATTTTACGATTTCTAATATTATGATACATAATATTTTCCTATTATGATTCTGCCAAAGCGGCCTTTTTAGACCCCCGTTACGTATTTTTGTTGTTCACGTGTTAATCCGATTAATGTTAATATTTTCAGCTCGTAAGTAACAATTTGTGTTTAAATAAGTGTGGGATGCAACTTTCTTAAAACTTGCTTTTTACCTTTCCTTCAAATGAATATTTTCATTCATTCATTCATTTCATTCATTCATTCGTTTCGTTCATGCATTCATTCATTTTGTTCAATCTTTCATTTCATTCATCCATTCATTTCATTCATTCATACTTTTGACAGATTTGATCCATGTTTTCATGAGGGATTTATTTCTGTTGCATTTCATTAAGTACTACAGTACTTAATGAAATGCAACAGAAATAAACATACATGTTTATTTCTTAGTTAACGTAACTAAGATTAAAGATTATTTTTTTATAAGAAATTACAAGGATTTCACTTACTTGAGAACATTTTCTAAGAGGCTATATAATTCATTCAGTTCTGGAGATTAATATATTATCCTTAATTTGAGACCATGGTTGCCTCGCGTTGTGATTCCAAATCATTTATTTAGTGGCTGAAAAACAGCGGTATTTGTAGTAAAATATGATAGCGTCCTTAACAGCGCTTTGTAACGCCTACTGCAAAATATATTCAGATTTTTCAGAATTAATAAAAATAATAAATATGTAGTCCTTCAGACTGAATTCCGTCAATGGTGACCAGTCCCAGCGGAGACTGCCCATCTTTGCGGGAGATATTGTATTGCAGAACAACAACACACAGACACACCTGCCCCTTTGGTCTCGTGGTCCAAAGCGTGATTGCTGAGTGTGGGGTCCTGGGTTCGAATTCCAGGTCGGGCAAATTGTTATGGACTTTTCCACTAGAAATGTTTCAGTACCAGCCCGGAGTTTGGAAGTTTGCGGTGTGATACCCCCCGTGCTTCGGAAAGCACGTTCAAATTTTCAGAATTACCCACTATCCAAACGAAAAACAAAATCGGTGTTTTTGTTGTTTTATTGTTAATCCGATTATATCTAATATTTTCAGCTTGTAAGTAACAAAAACCACTTCAATAAGTGTGAGACGCATTTGCCAAAATATTGATAGTAAAATTTATTTTTTATGCTTCAGTTTACAAAAAGGGTTTAGGACTCTATGTATTTATAAACGTTGTTTAAAGTTAAGTACTGATTAGCGACTGTTTAACCGTATCTTTTTATGTTTAAACATCTCTTAACTTGAAGCAACGTTTTTATACTCATTAATGTTTGAAGCCACATTTAGAGCAAACAATGCCTGTGTTAGGAGACTCCGCTCCTTGATGGATGATCATAATTAATAGTAATTGAGCAGTGGTGGCCCAGTGGTATCGGCCCGACTTACAAGTAGTAGGTCGTCTCAAAACGGTAAAGGAAAACATCAAGAGGAATCCGGCATGTCCTAGAATCAATTTTTGAAGGCGTGTGACGTCCCCAACCCGCACTGGGCTCGCGTGGTGGAACATACCTATATAGCCCAATCCCTCTCACAGAGAGGAAGCCTGTGTCCCAGCAGTAAGAACATTAAAGGCTGATCCTGCTAATCGTAATTATAATATTTAAGCAGACTAAAAGAATCAGTTGGAATATAGGTTTAAAATGTGAAAGACTGTTGCCAAGCGAAAAAAATTGGTCAGTACCCACTTTTGCAAGGGGTCGTAATAACAGCCGCACGGGTCGATCGACCAGGTTAAACTACGCTTGCCTAGGTCGGTTCAGGGATGGGTGACCATCTTCACATACCGAGACCCCTTCGTGCCTCGGCCCGGCTGTCATTCATATCTTCATATCTTTGATAGTCGTTACGGGTCATCAGAAGCCCGAAAGACAACCGGTCTTACCAAGGGGTATCGTGTTACCCAGTAACTGGGTTGTGAGGTCAGATAAGCAGTCACTCTATGTAAAGTACTGGTATTCAGCTGCATCCGGTTTGACTGAAAGCCGACCCCAATATGAAAAAGGCTACAAAGATGATAATGATGCCCACATTTGCTTAAATATGGGATGGAGTTGTATTTCATTGTAATAAGAGAAAATACTACTAAAAATATTTCTTAGCTTTGGCGTTTTGTCATTTAAAACATTGAAGTTTTCGGTGATACAAAAAATTTGAGGGGCTTCAAAGAAAAAGTTTTATATTTGTTGATTAATATAGTTAATGAATTCAAAATTTTCATCCCAACGGAAACAGGAGGTCTATTCCTTAAGCGTGTAATCCGTAGTTTCGACCAAAGTTACGGGCGTACGCGTTTCCTACTCCGTATCACCTACGGACACAAGATTAGTTTTGGGCCCGAACTCAGAATGAATGATAACCGATTTGACAGCTGTCCTTACTCCCGATGTGTTCTGCCCGTCCGAATTCTTAATTAATTGGGAGTAGGATTCACTCCGTAGTACCAAACTACTTTCCATCTTCGTTGACGGACTTAAAGAGTAGGCCCCCTAGATCGGCCTCAGCAATGATAGGACACTTAATAAAAAATTAAGTAATGGGTATACTTTAAGTTCTTACTTTGTCCGCCTTTTGAGTAAATCCGTTTTTTTCTAATATTTTCAGTATGTAAGTAACCATTTGTAATAAAATAAGAGTGAGATATGTGATCATTAAATAACAGTATCAGTTGTAGAGGGGCTCGTGGCTTAATGATAACAGCGACAGGTATAAGCTCCGCTTTCGCGGATTGTTCGAAAGAGTTACCGGGGCCCTGGCACACAGGCAACTGTAGGAACACGGGTGGGTTTTAAAAAGTCTGACACGCCTTCCCGCTCCTCCCAGAGCGGGAGAAGTTATTTGACGAATTCCAAACCAAAAAAAAGGTTTAAGTTCCGCATGCCGCGGTTGGTTCATGGATGAGTGACCATCCATTACATATCAAGAACTCTCCGTGCCTCGGAAAGCACGTCCCGGCTGTCATTTGTAGATCTTTGACAGTCGTTACGGGTAGACAGAAGCCAAAAAGTCTGACAACCTGTCTTACCAAGGGGTATCGTGCTACCCAGTAACTGGGCTGTGGAGGTCAGATAGGCAGTCGCTCCATTTAAAATACTGGTATTCCGCTGCATCCGGTTAGACTGAAGGTAGACCACAACATAGTTGGAAAAAGGCAGGCAGATTGATTATCAGTTGTAGGTTATGTTTTGGTTTCTGGAAAGCCGAAGTACATCTTGCATAATTACGTTGACAAAATATATTACAAAAGGTGGCCAGTACGTCCACTATCTACTTTTGCATACCTGCGGGATGAACTTGCATTCCATTTTGCAGTCCGTTTTAAGGCGGAACCTTCAGGGTAGCCCGCGAAATTCAAATTTTGTTACGTTTTTTGCAATTTGCAGGTCACTGTCAGGTTGTATTTTGATTAAAATATGATTCGCGACCGAAACAAATATGGCTTTACAGAATTATATTCATTAGAATCAGCAATACATCTCTATAAGTTCATATTACCCTATTGAATGACTATTTCATGAAATCATGACATTTGAGGGCAATTCTAACTTAAGGAGTTGTATTGCTGATTCTAATGCTTAGATAAATGATTAGTCTCGCTGCGCTCGACTAGATACCGCGCTATCCAAAAACAATAGCTCCGTGAATGCGGCAACTCATTATTGTAGTGTGTGTAAGACATCGCCACTTGACATTTGTCAGTTGACATTGACAACTAGTGTTCGTGAAGATTGTGTTACCAGCTGCTCAACTGTTACCCGAGTTAATGGGAAAAATATTTTATGCTGTGGTCTATTAGTTAAGTTATAAATGTAGCTCAGAAAATACTTAAAAATGAACAATAAATTAAAAGCGAATGTATAAATATATTTGTGTATACGTGAGGTGTAGGTTTCTTCTTTAGAATAATGGAAGGTAGGTATGTATACCAATGATTAGAAGATTAAAAACTATTAATAAAAAATAAAAATGAATTAAAAATGACCCTAATGTGTTCTCTCACGTATCCTTCATCCCCTCGAATATTTTTTTCGCAAATATTTTTGATGTACAGACATGAAGTTTACATTTCAGGACCATGAGTCGAAATACGAAAAATAAAGTTGGTTTTCCCGTAGTAAGTCAATCAGCTGATTGCGCATTTTATATGGCAAGACGGTTTTTTTTTTAATTTTTCGGCCCATGTTCCTTGGGGAAAGTTGTTCAGTTTCATGGATAGAATCACCCCGTGAAATAGTGTCAGCAAACATTTTTACACCATATATGCATAGATTACAAAAATAAACATTAAATAATTTATAGAAATAGGTTAAGTATATAATAACTAGGTTAGATAAATGAAATAGGTTATATAATAAAATACAAAAACAATAAATTCACATTATAAAAATCTCATCCACGGGGAACTTGATTCTTGTATACGCGGCAACACTGAATGGCGTTTAGGGTTCATGTTATTTTATGTTGAAATTTCGAAATTATACGATACTTAATGATGGTATGTGATCCCAGTGTCCTTCTTATTTCTTGTAGTATTATTTTTATACAGTTTCACTACGCAAACTGGCATTTTACTTCGGATTATGCCCAAAATTTAATAAAACATTTGGCACATACACGTCACACACAGCTTGCAGTGTGACTGGCTCGGGTACGCCGATTTCGGCGTAGTATTTTTTGCCGCAATTGACAAGTACTCCGGCGGTATCTAGTCGAGCGCAGCGAGACTAATCATTTATCTATGTTCTAATGATTATAATTCTGTGAAGCCATATTTGATACGGTCGCGAATCATATTTAGATCACCATACAACCTGATACTGACCTGAAAATTGCAAAAAACTTTGTTTTGCAGGTGACCTTGGCGCATCCTCCTTAAGGTGAACCCTCAGCTGTAGTCCGCCAAATTCAAATTTGCTTTGGTTTTTTACAAATTACAGCTGTTTTACGTCGTATGTTGATCAAAAAGCGATTTGCGACTGTAGGAATGATATACTTACTGAATATTTAATTATGTTTTTTTTTTGTTTTTGTTCTTTGTATATCCTGTGCGTGTCCCAAAAAAAGTATTTTTCTTGTTTTCTTTTTCTTTTTTAATTTCAATCAATCGTCAAACTTTGTAAATTTGTTCCACCTAAGAATCTTTCAGAATAGTTCATATGGTAATTCTTAGGTGGAAGAAATTTACAAAGTTTGACGATTGACATGCAATTGATGATTATTATTCAGTAAACGTATAATCATTCCCACAGTCGCGAATCGCATTTTGATCAACCTACGACGTAAAAAAGAGCTGTAATTTGCAAAAAACCAAAGAATATTTGAATTTGGCGGGCTACTGCTGAGTATTAACCTTAAAAGGGGAATATTTTAGAAAATATTTCAATTTTTCCTTTTCGGCGTCGGTTCTTCCAAACTCTCTTTTACGAGTTTATAAATAATATTCAAAATTACTTATAAAATCTGCCTCGTTCAAGTGGTTTCAAAAGCTACTCTGCTGAGCATGCGGTGCTGGGTTCAATTCCCAGGTCGGGCAAAGTTTTATGGAGTTGTTTTATATTTCTCAGTAGCAGCCCGGAGAATGGATTTGTGCTCGGTTGATGGCAATAGACTCGCCCCCTATTACATGGGACTTAAACATAACTGGTGAAATGTGGGTGTACTATAGGTACACCTCTGCCCAACCCTTTCGGGGAAACAAGGTGTAATATTTGTTTATATTACAATATAAAAAAAGCATTGGCGTATGAAATCATAAAATCTGTTTTCAAAAATGAATGTACAGTCACCAAAAGAGATAAGAAGTAACCAGGGTCGTCGCATATAGTTTTGTAAAAAACCGATGAATGTTTTAGAATAAAATTTTATTTAAATCATAGCAAACAAACAGTTCATTTATCAAATTAAATTTCATTCGAAAACATCTATCGGTTTCTTACTAAACTTCAACTATATCCGACGACCCTGGATACCTACTTATGTCTTTTGGTGACTGTACCTACCTATAAATATTTCGCCCGGTTTTTTATTGTTCAAGTATAAAACTGTATCTATTTTTTTACATTTTCAGTGCGTAAGTTTATAAACAGTAATTATATAAGTATAAGATATATTTGTAATAATGATTAGGGATCATAATTAAGGTAGAGTGCTACGAGGATATTTTGACGCCTGGGTGACATTGACAAGGTGCTTCAAAAACATCTGTGAAATTGTGTCACAAAAATTGTATTGACAAAACAAGATGGCGCAGTTAGGTCCCATTTTGGCCACGCGCCACAATAGCCTTGTAGCGTTGTAGGTATGTTATGTTTCGATGAAGGAAGACTTCTGGCAGACTTTAATCTTCAATATCACCATAAAATATATCCCTATGATCAATGATATTAAAAGTAAAAAGAGGTAGTTAGGTTACCTACCCAACACACCATACGGCACATTGTTAAAATACTAAATGATACGTGGAAGTAGGACAGCATGTCGTAATTATCTGGAGCGAATAAGAGACAAGACGACTGAAACTTGGCTAATTAGCCAAGTTTTGACGTGCCACTCGCGGAGCGCGTAGAACCTACACACCTCTTTTTACATACAGTATACTTAATAATTATTATTACCTATGATGGGTATCAAATTCGACTTTCGTTTTCGTTTTTTTTACACCCGATATTAACAATAATTATTATGATAAAATGGTGAAAAAAAAAACCGATATATCAGTGTTTATTTATTTGAACGAATGGAATTTTTGTAAGATAGAAAGGAGCTACAGAACTCTTTTTGACGAGTTTGATAAATACAGGATGTCCCGTATATAATGGATCCAAACGTAACGGATACGCAGCTGACCTGATTGCCAACAACAAATTTGAATACTTAGTTTTTTTTTTAATTTTGGTGTTTTCATGGTAAAAACAAATACGTTTCAATTGTTATTTTTTTCTAAGGCAAATAGAAAACGTTATTTACAAAAAATGGTTATTACACTAGTAAGCTATTCAAAAATGTTTAACAAAAATCATACCGAACAATGTTAAAAACAATTCTGTTAGAGAAAATGGTAAAATTCTTTTTTTTTTTTGGCTTGAATAAGAAATATATACCATATTTTTAAAACTATTCAAATTACATAGTTGTTGGAAATCAAGTGACCTACCTACCCGTTTCGTTTGATCCATTTTTGTTTACGGGATACCCTGTATAATGAATAACATCCATTCCTACTCCAACAGACAAGGGTCGGAGCATTTTAAAACAAAAAATATTGAACGCTTTCACAAATTAACTTCTACACTAGCGAGGTAATTGCGTAACACACTAACAGTAGGAATGGCTTTCATTTTGACAGTTCAACAACATTCATTGCGTTATTTACGTTGTTGAGCAGTCAAATTTTCCGAACATATGAAGCAATGGATTAGCAATAGGCTTCAAAATGATTCAGATTGTGCTAGATAGTGTGTTACGTAATTAAGGTGATGTTTCGAGGCCTCAAATCTGCCTCGTTGGTCTAGTGGTCGACTAGCACTACTGCTGAGCATGATGTCCTGGGTTCGATTCCCGGGTAGGGTAAATTTTTATTGGGTTTTCCCATCAAAGGTTTTCCAGGGGATCCCTTCTTTTCGTATATCTTTTTAATGCTAATATATTTTGGCATAACCGTTTTTGCATAACTTTTATTAGCATAATGATACAGTGGCATATTAATAGTTTGTCATAATGCAATGGTTAGGTAAGGTTAGGTTAATTTATGGCAATAAACATTATGGCAAATCATTTATGACTAATGATCATTATGCTGAATTTCGTTATGTCAATGTTATATTAGGTCTTAAAATTTTATGCAAATGGATAGGGAACCGTTTTCCAGTAACAGCCCGGAGTCTTTATAGCAATAGACTCGCCCCCTATTACATGTGACTTAATCATACCTGGCGAAATTTGGGTGTTTGTGTAAACCTCTGCCTAACCCTTTGGGGAAAACATGCGTGGTATTATGTTATGTGTTGTTGTGTTAATCTGATCCTTTTAACAATTACAGCCGGTAAGTGACCATTTGAATATAAATAGATGTGAGATCTTAATGTTTGATCATATCGCACCTACGGTAGGACAAGGGCATACTGCTGAATAACTGCACCTTTAAGTTATTTTACAGTATAGTCAAATTAAGATCTTGTTTATTTATTTATTTAACCATTTATGTACATCTCTCTCTCTCTTGTTGTGTCAAGATAGTCAAAAAAATGCACTAATATGACAAGGCACTGTTGCTCTCTGGCGGTATTAAGCTGATATTGATACGGGTCTTTGTTTCTCCGGTCAAAGTAATTTCTCGATTTTTTGTTAGTTATTGTCCTATCAAAGGTGGGATATTATATCAAGGGATGCTGAATAACAGTAAGAACAATAAGTCTTAAAGTAACATGGTTTCTGGCTTGCAAAGGACAGCTGGCATTCTCATAACCAGTCTTGCATATGAGCTCGTGTTAAATTAACAGTCACACGGGTCGATCTTCAAGGTTCAGCAACGCTTGCCGAGGTCGGTCCATGGATGGGTGACCAGACCATCCATTAAATACCGAGATCCCTCCGTGCCTCGAAAACTACGTTTAGCCGTTGGTTCTGGCTGTCATTTGTAGATTGTGTGACATATTCCCACAAGAACCTTGTTGGAATCTGTTGTTCTAAGGTTGAGGAAGACTATCCGCTCGTGATACAGTTTTATGCTAGTGCGAGGGGGTAGGACGAATCAGTCCGAAGACAACCAAACCATTTTATGTTTACAATCTACCATTTTCACACTCTCCAATTGTTGATCTGCCTAAATTTTACTGTCAAAATAACTTTAAACGATTTTTTTTGTCAATTCTGGGCTTATTATTTGTCTCTCATTCATGAATAAATAAAGATTATTATTATTATTATATTATTAGATATTTCACAGTCGTACCTATAATGACATGTCAGACAACCAGTCTTACCAAGGGGTATCGTGTTACCCAGTAACTGGATTGTGGAGCACTGTTAGGCAGTCGTTCCATGTAAAATACTGGTATTTAGCTGCATCCGGTTAGACTAGAAGCTGACCCCAATATTGTTTAGGAAAGGTAGATGATGAAGGAATCCAAAAAAGTCATTCACGATCGAAATCCTAGAAGACTTTACAAATAAAATAAAATACACCCGTTTTGAATTGTTGAAATTTTAATCAAATTTTAATTATTTTCAGACCGTAAGTAGCATGAATTCATGTAAAAAGCGTTTCGTTTTTTTTCCATTACTTATGATGGCACATTCGCTATTAAACTTTGCCAAAGAAAACCATACATTACAGAGTATAAACAAGACCTTTCACGAATCCGTGAACTACACATTCTGTAACTGTAACTTTGCGCAAAAATAATTGCTGAAAAACTATTTTTATTTTTGGTGTAATAACTAGCTGTTTACCGTTGTGCACAATGTAATGCACGCAACACTTTGTGTGTATTTAATAATAAGTTACAACATAAACTACACTCGGCGTCACAAAAATCGCACCTCTCCGAAAATAAGTTTCAAGCATGTCCCGCCATCAACGAATATATTAAACCCAATTAATATTGGTATCAATTGAAAGTATGTTTAACGACCTTTAAAATTAACAACAGTTAGAATTCCTAAACACAACAGATCTCATTTTTCGCATTACAATGGCAACTAATTGCACCTCCCTACAAGGGTACAAAACGGACGACCCGGGTTAAATGTGGGTCCTCCCCGCTTCGTGGCAGGAAGGGCGCATCATTATGCTGCCCAAGGCGGGAAAGAACATCCTGAAGCCGGAGAGCTATTGGCCGATCACTCTGCTACCGACGGTCTCCAAGGTGTTCGAAGCACTCCTGCTGCGACATCTACTTCCACACATCGCGCCGCGCTCAGAGCAGTTCGGGTTCCGGGCGGAGCATAGCACGACGCTCCAGCTGTCGAGGGTACTGCACCACCTCGCAGCCGCGCTTAACAAGAAGGAATACTCGGTGGCAGTATTCCTCGACATGGAGAAGGCCTTCGACCGTGTGTGGCACGACGGCCTCATATACAAGATGGCCACATCTGACGCGCCCCGTCGCGTTATTAAAGTGGTCTCTACTTTTCTCTGCAACAGGACATTCAGGTTGGTGGTCACCGGAGCGCTATCAAGCGCCCGCCCGGTGCTAGCGGGCGTGCCGCAAGGTACCTGCGTGTCGCGGGCGTGTTACTTGCGTTACACCGACGACATCCCCACTACCCCCGAGTCGACGCTCGCGCTGTACGCTGACGACGTCGCGTACATTACTACCTCGCTTAACGCGACGTACGCGGCCATCAAAATGCAGCGCGCCCTCGACCTTCTTCCCGACTGGCTGGTGAAGTGGCGGCTTTCGGTGTACGTGGGTAAGACGCAGGCGATGGTTACCGGGTTTGCGCCCGTCCCACCACCCTTGAACCTACAAGGAGTCGACATCGATTGGTCGCCCCGGGTCAAGTACTTGGGTGTGACCATTGACCGTCGGCACACGATGGGGCCACATGTCCGCAAGGTTGCCATGCAGGGTAGGGTCACCCGCAAACTGCTCCGCCCAGTGCTGTCACCCCGCATTCCGGCGCGCGTCAAGTTGGGCGTGTACAAAGCGTACGTGCGCCCAATCTTGACGTACGCCGCCCCGGCATGGTTCGCCCTCACGAGCGAGTCGAGCCGAAAACTGCTCCGCGCGCAACAGAACCTTGCGCTGCGGTCCATCGTCGACGCTCCTCGCTTCGTGACTAGCGATGTCATTGCCCAGGACCTCGGGATTGAGAGCCTGGATGAGTTTGTGCGGCGCCTCGCGACGGGAATGTTCACGCCACATGTTCATCTGCTTGGCCCCACGTCAAGCAGATAGCGCCCTGGCATGCGCGCCCCCCCGACGCGAGACCCCTTCCCCGCGACCTGTTAGCGGACAACTGACCCCATCCACCGGAATGGACTCCCGAGTAAGTTGCATACAGGTTACACACGGCTTACTCGACTCAACTGAACTCTACATTACCTACATTCATCCGTGTTCTAAGTTAATATAGGCACGCTACGTTAACGCACCACAGAGTCCACAGACACACACGTCTTTACATGCGACCATTCTCACACGCGAAGGCACCGTGCGGGCGGTGACTCGCGTAGACACTGAGCAGTGTTACACACACTACAATACCGCTTACACGCACACGACGACTCGTTAGCCCGGACCGTAACCGACTAGCTCTGGAAGCGGGGCGGGCGGGGGCACCTCTGTCGCTGGTCGTCTTCGTCGGGCCTCCCCTGGGTAACTAGGGGTCTCACCTGGCGGGGACTGACCGCCGAGGTGTCGTGAAGAAAGCGGCGCTATGTACTAGCGTCGTGGCGCGCCTACAGAAAAGAAATAGCAATCATTCACATGGGCGCGCGTTGCGACGCGCGTTCAATCGTGCCACAAGCACCTGTTGCGCACAAAACGAGGGGCTCGTATTTACGGGTCCCAAAGATGACGCCGCGGCCGGGGGGCATAACGCCCCACAGTGGGTCGAAACGATGATTTTAGTGACTTAGGGATCAACTTTGTTTTTTTACTTTTTTCTTTATGCGGATCGATAGAACTCATTAACTTCAATAATAATTGTTCTGATGCTTTTTTTCCTAAACTTGATCCTTTAGGTGGAAAAATGCATTTTGTGATATTTTTGTATGGAGCGGATAAAATTAAATTAAATTCTTGCTAAGTGGCGAGTGATCCCGCTTTAAAACTATATTTTTCTTAAATCTTGCCCAGTCTACTATCATTTGATGCTATGAACATTTGCATAAAGTTGCAACACTGCCAAATAAATGAATCGAAAAAAATTAAAAAATACATTGAATAATTTTTATTTTCTCAAGTTCTTTTAAATTAAAATTTATGTGGAATAGTAAGTAAAAGCACTTAATAATTCACATAATTAATTAACAACTAACGACAATATATTAAGGTTCGTTATTAGCTTAAATTTACTAATTACGTATTACTTAAAAATGTGGATATCATTTATTTATAAATTTCTATTGACTGTAATTAGCTTGACTTTTTACTTTATAAAAAACAATGTTTTTCACTTTTAGTTATTACTTTAATGTTAATGAGGGTAGTAGAAATATTAGTAAACATTTATTTGTCACTGGAAGTACAAAATTACCATATTTATTATATATTTACTAGTGTTCGTTTATTCGTACTACTATTAACATCTATTGTGATTGTGATCGTCCCTTTTCGTTATAATGGAAAATTTAGTTAACAATTTAGATTTATTTATGATTTTAAGAGAGCGGCTTAAGTCGCTGTCAGATAGTAAAAAACTCTTCCAATACCTACAAAATAAAATAAACGTGACGCAAGAGAACAGTGCTAAGCTCAAAAATTCTGTACGCGCTTTTGTTCAAATTTAAGTGCAAGATGGGAACGAAGTAGTCGCACGTTAGCACCGTTTTTAAGAAGAAATGGTGATTGGTTAGAAAGTGCGATAAACTGGCCCGAAGGAGTAATACCTGAAACTATGAACACTGAACAGGAAAAGCTCGAGATTTGTGATATTGAAGATGTTGAGAATCTACCACCATCTGCTACAGAAGCTTCAACATCTACATTTACACCTCGAAAACCTTTCGAATAATTGGGCTCCAGGCAAAAACGAAGACGCGTTGATCAAATAAACCAATCGCTTTCGTTATCTCCGGATGAACTGAAAGCTACTACAATTGCTAGTTTAAGAAACATTGGAAATGAGGATGTAGGAAAAATAATGAACCATTTGCTAAATCACCCCGAAGATCTAGAAAAAGTTAAGCAGTGTTTAAGTGCAAATAAAGCAAACAGTAGTACATATTCACCCGATAAGGCACTGGCTTTATTAGTTCCACTTAAATTAAGTAAGTGGCAATATATAAGCCTAAGAGAAGCAGCCAGTGAAAATGGGTCTGATTTATACCCTTCTTATTATAAAATTAAGCAAGCAAAGTCAAAATGTTATCCAGGGAAAGAAGACATAACCATAACTGAAGAAGGAGCTGCTATTAAACTGCAAGCATTACTCAACTTGACGGTTTCTAGGCTTTTAGGTGTAATTGCTTTGGATTTGGACTCGGCAACAGAGTTACTACTTATAAGCAAATGGGTCTTTGATGGAGCCTCAGGTCAAAGCAATTACAAACAAAAGACTGAGAAAGAGTTTGATGACTCTACTATATTGATGGCCAGTCTAGTTCCTATAAGACTTCAACAATCTGATGGAACAATTGTTTGGGAAAACGACCGACCATCATCGCCTTTCTATTGTCGTCCGATAATGTTTAAATTTACCAAAGAAACCCAGACAACAGTGGCAACTATAAAGGGTAACATAACAGAAGAAATAGAAAGACGTCTGCCAACAAGAATCCACCAAGTAGAAGTTAAGCATCAATTGTACCTGACGATGATAGACGGCAAAATAACATCATATTTGTCGGATATATCTGCAGCTGTCTGTGATATTTGCAAGGCAAAACCGTCAGAGATGAACAATTTAGAGGCATTTTCTCAAAGAGAAAAAAACGAGGAAATGTACAAGTATGGTATGTCATCCTTACATGCCTGGATAAGATGCATGGAGTGCTTACTTCATATCGGTAAATATAATTTTATTACTTCATATTTTTTCATGTTTGTAGTTTCCTGTGAGATTATTTTTAAGTGACATTTCTTTTTTTTTGAAGCTTATCGTTTGGACTTCAAAAAATGGAGTTGCAGAGGCGACGACAAAGAAAAACTGTCCCTTAGAAAGAGTGCTATACAGCAAGCATTTAAGAGGGAATGCGGTTTACTCATCGACATAGTCAAACAAGGAGTAGGCACAACCAATGATGGCAATACTGCCAGAAGATTTTTCAGGGATGCAGCAACAACAGCCCGCATAACTGGGATTCGTGAAGATTTGATAGAAAGGTTTCACGTGATTCTTCAAACCGATGCATCTGGAGAGCGCGTGGACCTTTCTAAATTTTCCGAATTTTGTAAAGATACGGCAGAATTGTATGTTACCTTGTATCCCTGGTATTATATGCCTTCCAGTGTACATAAATTGTTGGTACATGGGAGTGACATAATAAAGAACTTTGGTGTCATACCTATAGGGAAACTGTCGGAAGAGGCAGCGGAAGCTCGTAATAAAGATTTTAGGAAATATAGAGAGAGTCATTCTAGAAAGGTAAGTAGAACGGCGACAAATGAGGATGTTTTACACAATCTTCTTTTGTCGTCTGATCCAAAGATCACAAGTCTACGGCCTCGATTGGCGAAACAAAATAAAATGGTTCTCTCTCCAAAAGTCAAAGAGCTTCTGCTGAGTTTTTCTTCAGAATCCGATTTAGAATTTATTGATGTAGATAATTTACAAGATAGTGAATAACATTATTGATAGATTGTAAGTTTCTTGATTTTTTTATTAGTTTGTATGTCATGACTGAAAGGAAATAGTAAATTTGTTGTTGTATATAGTTAGTTTTAAGTTTTTACCTTTAGTAAATTTGTATTTGCATGTATCTTTACTTACTATTCAGTATTAAATCTAATTTAAAAGATTTTATAAGTTCATTAAATAAACAAATAGAAATGAATAGATCCACATTTTTAAATAACACGTACTTAGTAAATTCAAGCAAATCAGGGACCTTTAAATGTATTTTCGTTGGTCTTTAAGTAAATATGTGAATTATTAAGTGCTTTTACTTACTATTCCATATCAATTATAACTTAAAAGAACATCCGAAAATAAAAAATGAAGCTTTTTATTCAAAGTATTTTTTTCATTTTTTCGATCCATTTATTTAGCAGTGTTGCAACTTTATGCACATTTTCAAATCATCAAATGATAGTAGACTGGACAACCCCTAAGAAAAGTATAGTTTCAAAGCGAGATCACACGCCACTTGGCAGAAATTTAATTTAATTTGGTCCGCTCCATACAAAAAAATATCAAAATGCATTTTTCCACCCAAAGGAGCAAGTTTAGGAAAAAATATATCACAACAATTATTATTGAGGTTAATGAGCTCTATCGATCTGCATAAAGAAAAAATTTAAAAAACAAAGTTGATCCCTAAGTCACTAAAATCATCGTTTCGACCCACTGTGCGCCCTGGCCCCGCTCGCCACACCCCCTTACGGGGACGTCGCGATTTCCTCATTTGCAATGTGGGTCATTCGCAATCCAACCTTTGAAGTGAACACACGTGAACAGCTACAGCAAGAAAAATAACCCAGAAGATGGACACCACTGCAGATGAAGCCGCTCAAGTCATTGCACTGCTGCAATCAAGGATGCGGCAATGTGATGTTGCTCGGCAACTGAACTTGAGTCGTTTTTCCGTTCGACGAGTGTTCCAACGCTTCCAAGAGACTGGTGGCTATATCCGAAGACGTGGCTCTGGTAGACAACGGTGCACATCCGAAAGAGACGATCGCTTCATTGTTTCGACGTCTTTACATAATCGGTTCTCCACTGCTGTTGAGCTGCAACAACAACTGCGATCAGCTCGCAAAACTTCTGTAAGCGACTCCACGATTAGAAGAAGAATGCGGGAGAAGAAAATTGCACCTCACAGGGCTGCTACTGGGCCGAAATTGACTACACAGCATAGGAGAGACCGGTTGCAATTTGCCCGTGACCATGTGGATTGGACAATAGACCAATGGAGGGCAGTGCTCTTCTCGGATGAGTCGAGGGTGCGTCTTTTCTGTAACGACAGGCGTAGAAGAGTGTACAGGAGGCAAGGTGAACGATTCGCACAAGCCTGTATTCAAGAGACAGTGGAATACGGGGGTGGCTCATGCATGTTCTGGGGCGGCATGTTGACGGCAAAACGAACCTTGTGTGTGTTTCTCGGACTGGAAGTGCTCGCGGGCAAGGGTCGCTGACTGCTCCTCGGTACATAACAGAGATCTTAGAGGAGCAGGTGGTCCCTTATGCGGGTTTTGTTGGCAGTGGGTTCACGTTAATGCACAATAACGCCCGCTGTCACACCGCATTAAATGTAAGAGACTACCTGCAAGAAGTTGGGGTCCCTGTTATGCGCTGGCCGGTGCGAAGTCCAGACCTGAACCCTATTGAGCACCTTTGGGATGAACTGAAACGGCGAGTACGGGCACGTGATCCTGCCCCTACCACTCTCCAAGACCTCCAAGATGCCGTCGTTGCAGAATGGGACAATATTCCTCAAGAGACTGTTGTCACATTAATTAGGTCCATGAGAGAACGCATGGAAGCAGTCATCAGGGCTAGGGGGGGTAACACTAGATTTTAAATTGTTTTTAAGGATCTTGTTGTAATTATTGCTGATAAAATATGTAACTTTCTAATCATTTGCATTAGCTTATTTCCTGGTAATTCTGAAATTTCAATAAATTGCCTTTCGAATGATACTTTATAGTCATAAGCCTACCATTGATTAATAGGGTTAAAATGACTTTGAAGGGAATTATTAATGAGGTGAGATTTTTGTGACGCCGAGTGCAGTTATCGTAAAAACAAAACCATTTTAAGTAGTTGAAATTTTGACCTTCAATATCTCCGTAACCAGAAGGTTCCCAGGTAAGGTAGAGTACAAAAAAAAATGCGGGGCAGTCTTTGGGGACTGCTGATAGAAGCGAAAACTAAGTAACTTGTGAATTGTAACGTCGAAGCATGCGGTGACGATGACGCGAGATTTTCACGCTTTTTGTCCACCCAAAAAGTGCTCGACGCGCCTAAAGAAGTTTTCACTTCAAAAATATCATAATAACGGGGATAACAAGTGACTGTCGGCTTCGTTGATGGTATTTTTACACCAGTTTTATTAGTTTTAAGTAGATTTGGTAAATTCATGATATATGTACATTAGGAAAATTATATCGATGAAAGATTGATATGTCATTTCATAAACGTAAAAAAGAATCGGCGTGAGAAATCATAGAACATTTTTAACGAATTAATTATCTTCAATTTACTATAGATTTTCATTCGTTTTCTCTTATTATTTCCAGGAAGTAAGTAACAATTTTGTTAATAAATTATTGCGGGATGTAATTATTACTGTCATATCTAGGAGAGCTGACAGTAAAGGGTGCCACCCTTTACATACTCGTAGCTGCTGTTACTGTCAGCCTCCCACATGTTCGGGTCGGCATGATTCGGCACAATTGGGTGCCAAAATCCTATCCTAACTTCTGGATGGATTAAAGGGAGGAGAGACAATAATGCAGGTAGTCAGTGGTGTACCATTTACATATACAACAAATACATACATACATAAAACATCATACTTTAATATTATAAATGTGAAACTTTGTAAGGATGGATGGATGGATAGATGGATGTTTGTTACTCTTTCACGCAAAAACTATTAAACGGATTTAGATGGAATTTGGCTCACATATAGTTTATATACTGGATCAACAGAGGACACTTTTTATTCCAGTAGTACGTTCCCATGGGATAATTTCTGACCTCCACGTGGGTGAAGCCGCGGGCAAAAGCTAGTCTAATTATATTTTCGGGAAAAACCTGCTCGGCTTAGGACTGCCGCCCACTGGTGGCACGACACGGCAAGAGATGTTTATGCTACATATAGAAATAATATAGAACTTATACCTATGTATGACAATAAAAAATCAATGATTATGCCTACGTTCTTCGCGGCGTGCCTAAGTATACCGCGGCATCGTTGCCGTAGAAATTTCGATTTTATTATCATACTGTTAATTTATATTCCTAATCGTCGCATAAAAATCCCTTGCTGTGCCGTGCCGCCCAATGGGCGCAAGCCCTTAGCTCGAATTATGGTGAGCCGACTCGAACATGACAATGCGAGGTTACATACCAAATAAAGTTTGCTGATGGGCACGAGCCGAACTAAAGAAATTGCGTAGGGTCGGCTTTGTTATTCATCAAATAGGTAGGTACTGCCAAATCGTATGCCGACCCGAACATGTGGTGGGTGTAGCACCCCTGACGTTTCAAAGGAGAACAGAAGGGTCATCTGGTATTATTGAATGAATCATTGGATTAGTCTGTACGCGCAGTCAGTTCGTTCATCTTAAAATGTTAGTTTTATTTCTTCTTATATTAGGTCTTTACCTATGAAATTGCCGTTCTGCAGTACTGGCCATTTCAAATCAAAATATTTTTTGTTTGGCTAAGAATTCTAATTTCAAATTAATTTTATTTTAAAAACATGGATTTTTTTTTCTAAAAGTAGTCATTTCTTTATTGATTAGTGTTACATTTTCATCGCATTTCAATCTTTTTCGTCATCATGGATACGTTAAAAATTCGAGTAATTATGGAATATGAGTACCGTCGTGGCAGCAACGCGGCACAAGCGGCACGCAACATCAACGACGTTTACGGAGCTAACACTACAAACCAACGCACCACCTGTTATTGGTTTGCTCGCTTCCGTTCTGGAAATTTCGACCTGAAAAATGAACCTCGCGGTCGTCCGAAGACTTTGGTCGACAATGACGAATTAAAGGCGATTGTGGAAGCTGATGATACACAATCTACGGCTGAATTAGCAGCAGCTTTCGACGTTAGCGTCAAAACAATATTGGTCCATTTGCGTCAAATTGGCAAGGTAAAAAAGCTTGACAAATGGGTGCCCCACGAACTCAATGATCGCCAGCGCGAAGTACGCGTCGAGACGTGCCTTGCACTGCTCAACAGACACACAAATGAAGGAATTTTGAACCGCATTGTTACCTGCGATGAAAAATGGATTCTGTTTGATAACCGTAAGCGCTCAGCAAGTTGGTTGGATCCTGGTTCAGCACCTAAACAATGCCCTAAACGAAAACTTACCCCTAGAAAAGTGATGGTCACTGTTTGGTGGTCTAGCGCCGGTGTGATTCATCACAGCTTCTTACCAAACGGGGTGAGCATTACTGCAGATGTGTACTGTGAAGAACTGAACACAATGATGGAGAAGCTGGCGCATCTCCAACCAGCATTGGTCCAATCGCTCGTCTCCGCTGCTCCTGCACGACAACGCGCGACCTCATACTGCACAGCAGACGGTCT
The DNA here is from genome assembly GCA_916610205.1 of Griposia aprilina. Classification (NCBI taxonomy): domain Eukaryota; kingdom Metazoa; phylum Arthropoda; class Insecta; order Lepidoptera; family Noctuidae; genus Griposia; species Griposia aprilina. Next base: position 14,339,341 of record OU744310.1, on the reverse strand, counting down.
CCAAGTTGCAAGAACTGGGGTTGGAAGCTCTCCGTCATCCGCCCTACTCACCAGACCTTGCGCCTACAGACTACTACTTTTTCCAGAATTTGGATAACTTCTTGGCGGGAAAAAAATTTAATACCCGAGAGGCAGTACAAAATGCCTTTGAAGAATTTGTTGCCTCCCGTCCAGCTGATTTCTTTAAGAAGGGCATCAATAAACTGCCACTGCGATGGCAAAGATGCATTGATTGCATGGGTGATTACTTCGATTAAAACAAATAAAAAATTCATGAAAAAAATTCGTTTAAATTTTTTCATACAAAACGGCAATTTCATAGGTAAAGACCTATTATTTGCAGCGTGTAAGTATGAGTATTTTTTATCATTGTCTTCGATATTTCTTTAAGATTTTTAATGTTGATTATAGTAAAATATAAATATAATTAATGTAGAATTCTATAACGTCTTACAAATCTAAGTCCACACATTTCGCACTTTGCCCTTTTTTTGATGCCAAAATTTTTATTAAATTTTTCTATTGGTTTTCAATCATTATGATCCTTTTTTTAAATATTCGTGTATAAATCAGTAAACGTTTGCAATTATTTATATGACTTAAATACTAACCCATTTTAAATTGTTGTTTTTTTATAGACTCTTGAAGCTACGGTACAGTATTTTCTATAAATTATTTTTAACCTTGATTATCGCAAGCACTATTTGCTGAGCATGAGGTCCTGATTTCGATTCCCAGGTCGGGCAAAGTGTTATTGAGATTTTCTGTCAAAAATTCTCTATAGCAGCCCGAAATCAGGATTTGTGTCCGGTTGATGGCAATAGGGTCCGCCCTATTACATGGGACTTAAACACAACTAGCGAAATACATAGATAAACTCACGCCTTCTTCTCATGGGGGTAGGCAGAAACGCCACCTGCTACGATCCTTACATACTCCTTTTGTCTCGTTAACGTACATACATCTGGTCATACACGCACGCCGGTTGTGAGTACTACGCACCTGACTTTTCTGAAGAACATCACCAATAAGGTTACTATATGTCTTCCTGGGGCGTCCCCTCCCGGCGTAATGTGGGTGTACTATGGGTACCGACACAACTGCCTAACACTCCAGCGATTACAGGCATGATGTTATGTTATGTATGTTATTTTAAGTGTTAAAACTTTAAAAAAAATGTCTTTGAAAGTACGTACTGCAGGTTCGAATCTTGCGCACGCAACGAATGTTTGTCACGAGACCCCATCACCGTGCCTCGGAAAACCACGTTAAGCTGTTGGTCCCTCCTTTGACATTCGTTACGGGTAGACAGACTTAGACACCCGAAATTCTGACAACTGTGTAGTCTTACCAATGGGTATTCTGTTACCCAGTAACTGGGTTGTGGAGGTCAGATAGGCAGTCGCTCCATGTAAAATACTGGTATAGCTGCAACCAGTTAGACATAGTTGACAAAACGCAGGCAAATGATGATTATGAACGCACCGAAAAAAATAATGCTGATATCAAACGCTTCACTCGTGTGAATGTCCATTTTTGTGAACGATGTCATTTTCAACGACAAAAATACTTAGGGATGAACGTTCATCTGCTCTTTGCATTTAATTTTCCGATCATTGGGTAAGCGAGTGAAAGATGTCGAGTGCCGGAATTCAACATCGTTGGATCGGTTCACTAATTAATTCATTTATCACTTTGATTCATTTTGTCAATTATTTTTTTTTGGTTCCTGCCTATTCTGTTAAAATCTCGCCGTGAAAACTTAGGCGAAGTGCACCTGATACTAAGGATTTACACTTTTTACAGACTAGGTCGTGAAACAAAAATGAACATACAGTGAACCGTCTGATAATTGCATAAGTATACGGCAGATGTGTACCTCTGCCTATACCATCCGGAAATACAAGCATGACGTTATGTTATGAGGGAGTTTCCTCTGAAATAGGGCTGATGACTTATATTAGAAATGTTTGAACAAATAAAGTAATTTTAATGAAGGCATTGTAAAATGAGATAATCGAAAAAATCAGTAAAATTGATGGAAAGATGGAAGAAGCTAGATGCCTTAAAAGTTTTTAGATGATATTGTTCTTGTCCTTGTCCCGCGATACAGACAATACATGGCGACAGTGTGCAGTTACATAGCCGTGACGTCACTTCTGTGATAGATATCTTCTTTGTCTAGCAGTTATTTTAAAATGTTTATAACTTGGCATTTTTTTAAGCTTTGACACTTTTCATAATATTATTTGCAAACAATATTTTCAGTTTAAAATATAACAAAAAAATCATCATCCCTATTGTTGCATTTCAAATAGTAGCACAATAAAGTTCAAACCACTAGAATATTCTATTTTAATACAAAAACATGAATGTTTCAGCTGCTGGTAAGTAACACTGACACGCAGTTTCACTAAACTAGGCAACATTTAAAAGAATGCCTAAATAAAAGGGCGTTGTTGGATTTTCAACTTCCAGCGCTCAGCCGAGCGTTGAAAATCCAACAACGCACTTTTACTTAGGCATGAATTTATATGTAATGCAATAATTGTAGTAGAAAAGCTCTTTGAGAAGGTGCTCGTCCGGGAATTACTATCACCACACATATTTCTGTCGCCAAGCGGCGTTGTTGTGTTCCAGTTTGAAAGGCATGTGTGCTGTTGTAGTTACAGGCACATGTAATACATCAGCTCTGTCTTTGTGATAGCAACGCATAGCTAGTAGCACCGTAGAATAATCGTGTGAGCTGGCCCGGCAGTCTCGACATAGATAGCGACGCTGTCGAAAACTACCGATCGCTAAATATTAAGGTGAAACCTCAGTTTTAGCCCGCCAAATTAAAATTTTCTTTGAATTTGACGATTGATATGAAATTAATGATTATTATTCGATAAATATAATAATTCCCACGGTCGACAATTGCATTTTGATCAACATACGACATAAAACAGAGATGCAATTTGAAAAACTAAATAAAATTTTAATTTTGCCGGCTACAACTGAGGATTCATCTTAATATTTAGCGATCGGTAGTTTGAGACAATGTCGCTATCTAGTTGAGACTGCCGGCCCTGGCCCTGCAGTCTCGACAAATATAACGACAAAAATCGGTCGTTAAATCTAATCGATGTCAAATTTCTTTAATAGATTTTCAACCTTATACTTTCGAAATAAAGTTGAAAATCTATTAAAGGAATTTGACAACGATACGACTTAGCGACCGATTTTTGTCGCTGTCTAATTTCGAGACTGCAGGGGCAGGTATATGACACGGCAGCGGCAAACAACTGGACGACGCATACAACGACGGCACCGTGCCGTTGTGCCGCCGTGTCTGTCAACAATCTTCCATAGTGATCCATACAAAACTGATGACCGTGTCTACACACGTCACTTCCGTAGTTTTTCAAGGCAAGAAAACGCTTGTGAACAATCGCCAGGTCTACATGAAACTGTCAAATTTCTCCAAACGATTTTAAACCTTAAAATGTTGACAGTTAAGTTCAAAATCGAATGAGAAAATCTGACAGTTTGTGGAAACTTGAAGTGCTGGCGGCTGTACCTACAACAGGCCTTACAGGATATTAGGAAATAATCGGAGTTCTTGGGTAACCTTCAGTTTGAGAGGAACCAGAAGTAGCAGGAGTTTGCACTCCACAATCTTTGTGCAGAAGGAAATATAAATTTAAAATACGATCAAAATAATAAGTTTTTCCCAACCATAAGTAAATTAGCCAGTAGTCAGTAATAATTTACTTACATTGGGAAAAACAAAACGATAAACATTTAACACTATAATTACCTATTTTTAGATTCCAGTAAGTATGGCACCTCTTTTGTAACTAAAAACTACAACATTTCGAAATTTACTATGCATTTGTCCGCGACGAGGTCAACACCCTTGTGCTGCCCGAAATGTGATGCTCACACTCGCAATCATTCATGACACTGCACTGATCTAGCACCGGCATTTGCCGACCCGGTCATACATATTTATTTACTATTACTTTAGTTTAGTAAATAGTTTTACCTTCACTTTAGTAAGCAGCGTCTATCCAATGTCTTTTTTTCTTTGAATGTTATCTACACCTACAATTTGTGTATAAACTAGAAGTAATACGAGATGCTGTTGGTATCAGTGGCATTTGTCGATGCGAACCAAACAAGATGGACGCCGGCCGCCGCCCGTAGATTTGACTGATAATCACGCCAGTTCCACTCTAAAAACATGTCTCAGCTACCTAGGGCTATTCGGACGATACGCACATCCACGCTCATGGCTCATGTACCTAGGTGTAAAGAATAATAATAATGAATAATAAAACTAACAAAATTATGAAAACAATAGAAAAAAAGACCTGTGTGAGGCCAAAAGGGCTTCTATCCCAGCACGATGCTGCGATTTTTATAAAACAAATACGGCAGCGCCTGGTATTCTGATAGGGCTCACTGTGATGCTACGGACGGTGTGTCCGTAGCAACAATATGACTCCGTCTCTTGAGTCGCGGTTAACTGTACCTAATAAGTTCCGTAATAAGCGAAATAAACTAATAATTAATTTTATTTTTTATTTTTAGGAGGGAGAAGTAAGATGTATTTTTTCTGCCGCCAGGGCAAAGACCTTAGATTAAGTTTCTAAAACGAATATATATTATGTTTTTTTTCCATTGTTCATTCCCCTAGCAAAGTTTATTAAGTAACTAGTTTAAATATTTATCGTTGTAATTAAGAGTTTCTGGTTTTCAGGAACCTGTGAGTATCTAATTAAATATAATTAATATGTTTTTCTCATTTTTTATAAAAACGTGCAACGTAGAGGACGCGATTAACAAAGTCACAGTGTCTGGTCCGTTGACGTGTCACATGATTTGTGGACTGGACTGATCAGACCACACATACCACAACCACGCCACAACAAGACGTAGACGGGCGCTAATTTGTATGAAAATAAATGATTTATTCACATAGACGACATTTAGGCATCAAAATTATTCGTGTGGGTGATACCGGCCACATCAAGGCCACATCGCAGCCACAACGCAACCACCAGCAAGACCGCGCACTAGCGGCCGGCCTCATTGCAAACACAACGATCTGTCTGTTTGCAAACACTAACCACAACGTAACCAAATTGCAGCTACTAGCGACAACGCAACCACATTCAAATTTTGTAGTTATCACAACGCAACTGCAAGAAGTTGAGTGACACTATTCACACGTAAACACTGCTTGCCCACATTTTGTTCGATGCGATTTGGTGTGGTTGTGGTACTCGTACATGTGAGTGGGTCTAGCTTTGCTTAAAGCCTTGCTACTACCGTGGCACTGTACACTGGCACGGGGTCACGGAGAAAATTTCATAAATCTGGACGCAGGTTAACGTATGTAAATGGCCTTTCCGAGCACACTACACAGCCACAGAATAGAACAGGCGGTCGGTTTCAAACAATGAGCACACATAGACACGCTTCACGTACAGCCAGTACAGTTACGGTACAAGAATCTTTCGGCGCGAGGCCAAAATCGAAACGAATTGCGCCATCTTGTTTTCTCAATAAAAAAGTGACAGTTTTACAAATATTTACCAACAACGCCTCCCTGTCAATGTCATTCGTGGCCCAAAGATACCTATAAAACTTAAAAAAAAAACTATAATTCATGTTTTAAACCCAGGTAGTAATCTGACATTTCAAGTATTTCTGTGATTGCAGTATTGAATGAATGAGTTCGACATTACACTTGTCAAATTACTATATGGGTTTAAAAAACGAACTATAGATAATAAGATAAGTTTTAAAATTAAAACTTAACCGACTTAAAAAAAAATACTGCTAAAGAAAAAATATTATTAAAGCTTTCGTATAATTATTAAGGTCATTTATTTATATAATTTCTGTTATTTTTAGCCACCGGTAATATTTTACAATTAGCTATGTTTTTGTACAGTTGTTTACTTAACTAAAATATTTATAAATGCAGCTTAATTTGAGTTTTACTAATATATTATAATTTACTTGTTTAGAACGTGGTAAGCTATTGTTTTTTTTCTTGTTTAATGTAAACAGTTTGGATTTGTGCAATACGCTCGCCCCCATTACAATCACTAGCGAGATGTTGGTTTACTATAAGTAGTAGGTACCTCTGCCTATCCCTTCGTGGGGTACAGTCGTGAAAACATTGTGTTGTTTGTTTTAAAAATCACTGTTAAGAAGCAACTGCTAGCGCCATCTGTGCACTGCGACGGACAACTAAGTTAAAATCTTTAAATATGGCGTATTTTTCCAACATCCGCTTCCGCCAACTACACATGCACTTGGGAGCCTTTGGACGGTCGCTCGTTAGCTTCGTTCCTTACATATTTTATTACTTTTCTAATATAATTATCTTGTTATTGCGTACAAGTATTAACCACTCACGCGCCCTTGTCAAAGCGTGACGTCGACAGGAACACCCCGGAACATTTTTCACTTTATGATTTAACAAAAAATCTAATAAATTGTATGTTTTCCTAATTTATTAACTGATAATAAATTATCTTTTTTTACAGGTCACAGTAAGTTTTTGTAAAATTGTAGACATATATATTTTGTACTGATATGTTTTTTTTTTAATTTATGGTTCCTGAGTAGGTTATTAAATTCTTTACTTTCTGGTTTTTAGAATGGAGACGTAAGAAAAATTTAATTCATAAATGTTTTTCTATGAACATTAGTAGAAAGTAACTAACCTATATTTTATTAATATATTTTATTTTTATTTTTCCCATGGCGGAACGTCTTTTCACTCAACGGACTGGTGAGAATTTATATATAATTATCATTATCTGCCTAGTATTTTCGCAACTTTGCTGGGGTCAGCTTCCAGTCTAACCCGATGCAGCTGAATACCAGTATTTTACACGAAGCGACTGCCTATCTGACCACCATAACACAGTTACTGGGTAATACGACACCTCTTGGTAAGACTTCTTGCTAAACTCTCGGACGTCTGACTATCAACGATGACTGTCAAAGATGTACAAATGAAAGCCGAGACCAACGTGGTTTCTGAGGCACGGAGGGATCTTGGTATATAATTGATGGTCATCCATCCACTGACCGACCAAGGCAAGCGATGCTTAACCTTGAAGACCAACCTGCAAAGGTTATTATTTAGCCACGAGCTCCACATACAAATATAGCTACATTTTAATCGGTTGATGTAGTTTTTAAAATAAATTATTAAAGTTCGAATAAAACCATTTTTTTCAGGTGTAGGGCGTAAGTTTTGATTTTTTAATTATCACGTATTTTCGTACAAAATATTGTTTAAAGCCATCAGCATATATCCTGCCTTTGATGTGTATTTTTTATTTTTATTAAACATACTTTTATTAAAATATGATATAATCTGCAATAAATGAATTATTATTTTATTTGACTGCCTCGTTGGTCTAGTGGTCGCAAGCGCTACTGCTGAGCATGAGGTCCTGGGTTCGATTCCCGGGTCGGGCAAAGTGTTATTGGGTTTTCCATCTGGAATTTCTCGGTGGCAGCCCGGAGTCTGGATTTGTGCCCGGTTGATGGCAATAGGCTCGCCCCCTATTACATGGGACTTAAACATAACTGGCGAAATGTGGGTGTACTATAGGTACACCTCTGCCTAACCCTTCGGGGAATACAGGCGTGATGTTATGTGTTATTTTAATAATAAATTCGTAAAATTTTCAGGGTCCTGTAAGTATCTCAACTTATTCATTTCGATGTTTATTCATTATTTACTTAAATTAATTAATTTTATTATTATTATTTTAAATAACACTGACATTTTTTCATTTTAGGTTACGGTAAGTGTAGACGGTTATTTTGGCGCGTGGTCAAAATCGGAACTAACGTCGCCATCTTGCTTTTTCAAAACATTTCAAGGGGCATTTAAAAAAAAAAATACACAAATGTTTACCAACAGCACCCACCTGTCAACGTCAGTCGGGCGCCAAATGATCTTTTTAGCAGTGTACAGAACTCTTTCCAATGAAAAAGAAGAATTAGTTTTTACCATTGAATTAATATGTACGATACAACATGTCCCGGAATTAATGCACACCACGATACAGCCCGATTAGAAAATTATGTTACAATCTTAATACAATCACTGAATTTTTACTATTAGGTATAAAGCATTATTTATTTATTAAATTAGTTATACTGATTGCGGGAGAAAATTGTGGTCACATTACAAATCTTTGCACGCACACAATCGCACATGTATACGGGTCTAGCAAACTACTGCAGTTTATTTTATTATATTATGATAGTAGGTACTTCGTCTATTTAGGCTGGTTATATCTGTACAGCGGAACTGTGACTGTTATTTACGTAAGTTTAATTATTTCTGGGATATTAAAATTACCCATATTAAAAATGACAGAAATCTATTCTGAACAAACAACTTTCATAATGTGCATTAATTCAGTTACACAGTGTGTAGTACAACTAGAAAGCTTACAAGCTTCAAAAACTCGGTTTTGAAAGAGAAAACTGAACTTTAGTGTGTCCTTTTCTAATAAGGTGACTATACATTTATTTGAAAAGTAGGACACGATTTAAAAGTTAAGAATAAAACATAAACCGTTGCCGGGAAAATATTAATAGTCATGTTTACTTTTGACAGTCGTAGCTGTACACGATTTCCGTGACCTTCGCAGATGACTGGGAATACTACTAGCATATTGTGCGAGAGGGACAAACTACTGATCAGTATTCTCTTTTTCAAAACCATTCTTTGCGTACGTCCATTGGCTATGCAAAAGAAACTTTACGTCAAACGTTTAAAGTTTATGTTTATTTACAATTTGAAAGACAGAAAGCACTCCAGATTAATTTTAGCTCCTTGATTTTTTATACTTATTTAAAATATCCTATATTTTCCAGGATAAGGTATGTTTTATTAATTAATAGAAAATAGTAAATATTATCACATTTTTAAACTGTTGGCGCTAGCGAACGCCAATGAGGGTTTTCTGAAATGACGTTCATTAGGTGGCAGCACTGAGACGTAAGGTCCGGGCACCTGTCAAAAGTGTCAAAGCGCCTATATTTTCTTCAGTCATGACTGAATGAAACGAATGATGAACATCATCTTAATAAATCCTCTTGTCGAATTGGCGCCAGCTGGTGGCGAGAATTTGGATGAAAACGCTGATTGCGAATTTTCGATTCATTGTTCTCCTTATCCATTGCAGTTGAAAATGAAAAATATGGAAAAAAAAATGTTACAAATATCATTCGGAAGTGACCTCGATAAAAGAAATCGGATTCCTTTTCTCTCTTTTTTTTTTACTAATTTCAAGTCCATGTTCATTTCATAGTGAATTATGCTGTGGTTGTATTCGTTTTTTTTTAAGAAAACAAAAACTAATCCTTTTGAAATAGGGACGGCCTACTTATTTCAAAATAATTAAAAAAATATCTTTTTCTTTTTTTTTTAATTATGAGCTGCTTGCCCCATTATTCCGCAAGAAATATTTGGGATTTGCTCGTCAATATGAATGCCCTTACCCGGCTATGTGTTGCTGTTGTGTCATAAAGCACGGGGCTACCTCTGCAGCCGCTGCTAGACGCAGCATTCGTATTGTCAACACTTCCCATACAATCCAAGCGAGTCACTGTTTAATCCCACCACGACACAAACAACATATAGAAACTGATGATACCTTCCAATGGCAATCTGTGACAGGACTTCTACTCCCTATGCACGGGATTCGGGTCCCCCGAAGTATGTTTACCCGTACAAAAAAAATATTAAACGGGAGTAGGGTTCAATATAAAGTTTTTAACTACTTAAGACGGGCCCGTATCTACGTTGACGAACATAGAGAGTAGGCAATTAAATGAATTTTGAAATTTGCTGCCGGCTGTTGCGTTTCCATTCCAAAATTGAATTGAAACTTCTTAGGCGGTGATTCGATAATTGCAATTTGAAAATTAAGATGGAAATTTCTGGGACGCGTTACGTTTGGACACATTTCGCTACATGAGAGAGAAGAAAGATATAACTCTCTCTGTCTCTCACACTAAACGTCTCTTATTCTTTAGTTTTTAAGAAGGTTCACTTGTATCACGTGTACGGTGCTACCCGCGCATTTTATTCTATTCTCTTCTTCTTTTATTGCGGTCGGCCGAACTAATTTATTTTTAATGTTTTTAGTCTGTGGTATGTATGGATTTGTTTTTACAGTTTGTTTTGTAGCGGTATCTATAACAGCCGCACGGTCGATCGAAGATTGAGCTACGCTTGCCGCGGTTGGTTCGTGGATGGGTGACCATCGATTACATATAGAGACCCCTCCGTGTCTCTGAAAACACGTTTAGCCGTTGGTCCCGGCTGTCATTCGTAGATCTTTGACAATCGTTGCAGCTAGTCAGAAGGCCATAAGTTAGACAACCAATCTTACCAAGGGTATCGTGTTCCCCAGTAACTGGGTTGTGGAGGTCAGATAGGCAGTCACTCCATATAAAATACCGATATTCAGCTGGATCCGGTTAGGGGCCATTCAATTATTACGTAACCAGAATTTAAGTAATTTTTAACCCCTCCCCCTTGTCAGAAAAAGTAAGCAAAGCTCTTACCCCCCCTCCTAAGCTTACGTAAACATTGTTTTTTTTTTAATCTGATCCAGTTTCATTATTGTTATTCATGAGTCTAGAAACAAAGAATTTATAGACTATTAAAGCCCATTTAAGTAATTTCCCTACTTGAGTTCTTTCCATAAAACACCGCTTGAGAGCGAGTAAGCATATCAATTATTCTGGGAAACCTCTGAGCATGTTTTTCGCTGTCGAGCATAGACAAGTAGAGTTGCCATATTTTTTCAAATCAGTATTACTAAATTTAGCAGAAAAAGTAAATAATATTTGCTGACGTAATCACCATCCAGACCCCCCGTCCCCCAAGTCATCAAAAATAAACAAAGCAAAAACCCCCCATCCCCTTTGGTGCTTACGTAATACTTGAATGGTCCCTCAGACTGGAAGCTGACCCCAACATAAATGTTTGGGAATTGGGAAATCTACTACGTAGATTGGTATAGTTAATATTATAAGTAAAAAAAGACAGTAAACATATAAAACTAACAAAAAAAACTTTGGTTTTTAACAGACGGAAGTAAGTAATTTTAAATAACTATTTTAAATCCTTTTTTTTCTCGAAGATGCATCCTTCGTCCTTTAATTATTTGTAAAAATTACCAAAGCTTACCTAAATAATGATTTACCAAATTATTAATTTTACAGTACATCGTAAGTTTTTTTTTTTTTACTTATTCTGTTTAATATCAATTATTATTTGAGCGTAAAATTAGTAAATGGCATGTTACCTTTGCAGCTGGTGAGTTTTATAATTTTGTTATTGTTATTAGTTTCTAAGCAAACGTTTAAATTAAATACCTACAAGAGTAGATGAGTGTCATCAACCATAGTACCTATTGTGGCGAAATAGATTGAAGAAAATACATCCGCCATTTGTAATACGTATAATTAAGATAAAAAAATAAAAAATACACAGAAATTACAAATATATAAAAAGCAAAAACAAAAAATCAAATTACAATCAAAAATAATTGCAGATAGAGTTGCCGATATTTTTTTCTTCTTTATATGAGAATTACACGAGAAAAACTTAGACACACAAGATCGTTAATACCTGTCGATAATCGATATATCGATATGTCATGTCTCGACATATCGACAAATTGATGCTAATGTACTTATCAATGTATTATCATTATTTTATTATGTTGTATAAACTGTTGTGATTATCGTATTACCCAGTAACTGGGTTGTGGAGGTCAGATAGACAGTCGCTCCATGTAAAATACTGGTAGTCAGCTTCATCCGGTGAGACTGGAAGCTGACCTCAACATTGTTGGGAAAAAACAAACAGATGATAATGATGATCTGTTGTAATTAGATTAGATGTATATTAATTCATAATTGTGTAAATAATAAAATAAATATTTGAGTGGTATGTGTATTGTGTAGTGTTATTATATATTTTTGTGAATAATTAATTACTAATAGGAATTACCTGTAAAAAAATACCGTATTTGTAGAGGAACCATAATACGGTCGCTCGTACTAGCTAGCTTACCCTGTTTTTAAAGTAGGATTGACAATACATTACAAGGCAAAATAGGACTAATCTATACATAATAAGTTAGCCTATTTCATAACGATTTCAATGACGTAACTTTGACTCATCTCCCATATATAACTTTCGAGATATCGTCATTTTAAACACGCCTGGTATTTTCACACATGACCACCCGGGTGTGGTGCCACAGATTTACCCGGCTCATGCAAAATGGCCGCCACAGCTGAAGGGTTACAAGAGTACTGTACACAAGAAAATAAAATTAATAATAATTATTTATTTCCTAACAGCCTAGAGTAAGTGATGATTATTATATAAATTATTGTGTAAAAAGAGTGTGTGTGCTTAAGACCTCATGATAAAAGTGAAAACTTACGATTGGAGCCGAGTATACACGATTCAGCGCCGGGTATACACGATTCAGCACCGAATATACCCGATTCAGCGTCTCCGACCCGAGAGTGATGGTTCAGTGACGTTCACCGTTCATAAAGAGCTCTAAGTGCTCCTAAAGAAGTATTAACTTTAATAAAAGAGTATGCTTTTGCTTAAATGGTTTGGTCATGTTGAGAGAATTAATGAAAGGCGACTAACAAAAGGTACAAGGCAGATGTGAGTGGAAACGCCGGCGCCAGGAGGGGACACCCTAGGAGGACATAATATTATAGTGACCTTATTGGTGATGTTCTTCAGAAAGGACAGGTGCGTAGCACTCGAAACCGGCGTGCGTGTATGACCAGCGGAGTAATTGCATTACATACAAAATGACAATTGACGTTATTATTTACGTTGTTCAGCAGACAAATTTATTAAACCTGTGAAGCAATGTATTAGAAATTAATATCCTTCTAAACTCACGGATTGTGATTGAAATTGTATTACGCGATGAATGCTGATGTATGAACGTAAACGAAGCAAAAGGAGTATGTATGTAAGGATCGTAGCAGGTGGCGTTCTGTAGGTCCTGCCATTGGGAAGAAGGCGTGAGTTTATGTATAAGATTAAAAAAAAAACTCAAATTGTTATTTAACTTATTTAAACATTTCATTTATCATTTGCAGCACACAGTTGTAAGTAATTTTCCTAAACATTTCTTTAGGGCTTTATTTTTGCACCCAAAAATCACGTTTTTTTTTAAGAACTCATAAGGTTCTAACTCGTGTATCAGAAATATGTGATCATATTTAAGGCTGTTGTACATACCATCGAACTGAACAACTTTTTCCAAGAGACCATCATCGTAATGGGGCTATCGCGCTTGAGTTCGCCGCTAGAGGCGCTAGTGTAGAATAAGGTCTCTAGATGTCAACTGTACTGAACGTTCACTATTTGCGGGAGTTTTTATCATGGATTTTAACTAATGATTCATAATGGTTGTGCCATTACTGATTAATTATGGCTTAAGATTTTAAGTAATAAGTTAGGATCTAATTTGGTAGCACATAAGGAAAAATAATATTTGTCTGCTTCATACTTGCCAATTTTAGGAACATTATATTCTAAATATTCATTTGATGTTTTAAATTGTAATAAAATAAACATATTATGAATTTATGGGAACTTAAACATATCCAAAACATCAAATAAAAGTACTGACAGGACCTTACTCGCCAGTGGCGCCAACTATTGAGCACAAAAACGATAGCCCCCATTGACAAAAAATAATCAGCCGACTCAAACATTTAGGTCGAGTATTGTAGGTAGTGAAGTTTTGTATCGGACATTTGATATTTTTTTCGTGATTACGATGTTGGTCCCATAGAGAAAGTTGTTCAGTATGATGGTCTGTACCACACCCTTAAATATAACCACATCTTTCTGATACATGCTATATAGTGACGTGTAGTCGCTGGGATCTTCAGCGGGCTTAGCATGACGCTGTCTATCTATTCGAAGAATAGACACGGCTATTCCCATACAAAGTGTCATTTCGTTTCTCCATTTTTGACATCACACCGTAAAAATCCTTCTAAAATCTGTCATTTTGTCTTTCGTTTCTGCCGATCGTTGTCTAGGTCCTTTTTAATGTAGAATATTTCAGAAGACAGTTGTCTAAGGTAGTGAAGACAATTTGTTTTTTTAATCGCCATGATAAAGACAGTAGAAAACTTTTTACACGACCGCCACAAAGTATAAAAATGGAATGGAAAAAAGGAATTTTTCACTTTTTGTATGGAAAATGTGAAAAATTATTACTTACATGTTGAGTTTTAGGGGTTTAAGAGTTTTATAAAGGGGGTCGAAATTTTCATTATTTTTGCGATAGGACACACTATTTTCGAGATGTAAGCAAAATAAAAGATAAACGTGAATAAATTACAGAATTTCGTAAAAAGTGCATTTGACTCTTTCTACTTTGCTGCCGTCGCACTGTCTTCACGTAACGTCATTTTTGTCTATTCTTCCGTCGACAAGACGGTGCTTGTGCTAAGCCTGCTGGATGAGAGAAACACAGGACCGGTAGATGTGGCAACGCTTGGGGAAGTCCGCTGTAGGTGCTGTTATTTGAAGTATGAGTTAACAAAAACTGTTTTCTTATGTTTTATCGTGTTTAGTTATCGATACCATCACGTCTGCGAAGTTTACACAAAAAAACGGAATTTTTAAACTGATATTTCAAGTCACTAGAACAATGCGGTAAAAAAACATTAAATTAGCTTAGATATTGATACCCATTGCGTGTGCGCAATTTAGCTAGCCAATTTAAAAATAACCCTGTATAGTAACAGCCACATTCTCTATTGATTCATAAATCAGTACCCAAAAAATAAATATATTGTTAATAAATAATAATATTATCTTTATTAATTTCCAGCGCGTTATTGTAAGTATTTTTTTAAAGGTCTCTATTTAGTACTTTTAATCGTATTAAAAGTATCTTCAGTAAATGAAACATATTTTTTTTTTAACTTAACTTTATTTTTACTTTTTAGTCTGAGGTATGATATACTCAATTCATCTTCATTATCTGCTTAGCTTTTTCCCAACTTGTTGGGGTCGGCTCTAGTCTTACCGGATTATGATATACAATGTGGAGATGACAATACGATAGTGTAAATGAAAACACTAACAATACTACTACATAAGTATTTTGAAATTATCATATAAATAACATCGAAAATACAGTTTATTTTTTTCCATAAACTCAAACTCAGAGCATTTATTTCAAATAAACCAATTACAGGCACTTCTGAATTGTCAAGGGGTCGGTCAGTCAGAAAAATTAAGCTGGTTACCCATTCCAAACCGTAGTGGGTTCCTACCGAGAAGAACGGACAAGAAACTCCATGGACACTCTTTTAAATCAAAATATTGGTCACATCGTTCATGTTGAAATTATGCATGTGACTTCGATGCAGAACGTTAAAATCGTCCGTAATAAAAATACAAAAAGTGAATCAAATATTAAATTAAATTAAGAGCGCTTACACGGGTCCACTAGCGCCACTCCTTTAAAAAAATATTATCTCGTGACTGAGAAGGAATTTATAAAAACGGCTCAATAAGCGACCTCGGTAAGTGTATCAAGACTTTTCTAATACCTTTTATAAACTTTCATATTGAGACACGAAGCAAGAAAATTCGATCTAAACAAAAGTGGCCACATTCATTTATATCATATTTTGTTGCTTCGTGTCTCAATATGAAAGTTTATAAAAGGTATTAGAAAATTCTAGACACACTTACCGAGGTCGCATAATGAGCCGTTTTTCTAAAATCCTTCTCAGTCACGAGATAATAGTTTTTCTAGTGGACCGGTGTAAGCGCTCTTAAGCCGTGGCAGTAAATAATTTGACTTTGTGTCAAAATTTCGCAGTGGTGGCCCAGTGGTATCGGCGCCGACTTGTAGGTCGTGGGTTCGAACCCAGGCAGGCGCTTTACTTTGTGTAATTAATTTCATCACCACTACTCTCAAAACGGTGAAGGAATACATCATGAGGAAACCGGCATGTCCTAGAACCAAAAATTCGAAGACGTGACATCTACCAACCCGCACTGGGCCCGCGTGGTAGATTACAGCCCACTCCCTCACAAAGAGAGGCCTGTGTCCCAGCAGTGGGAACATTATAGGCTGACTATGCTTTGACTTTGACTATGCTAATCTTTAACTAGCAGTGACTTATTGGATGTATTTGGTTAAATTTTTGTATGCTGAGTGGGAACGTCATTAGATATACAAAGTTTAATATATTGTCGTATCGGCGTCTCTACCTTGTATATGCTTAATTTTATTTAAAAATATTATGAATACGTGCTGGTGTATTTCAGGTCACATAATAAATGGGTACAGAATGTCGACTTCATATAACTAGCGAAAACAGGCGAAGACAGGCGCACGCGCACATAGGCACGTACGTAGTTATGGCCATCGGAAACAAATGAAGGGTACAGGGAAAGAAGGGTCATTGTCAGTATATGTTTAATTTTGAAAATTCATAAAGCTTTCAGGCTGAAAATAATAAAACAATAAAAAAAAAGATCTGTGAAATCATGCGACTCAAAAATTGTTTGTATGGCTAGGTATATGAAAAAAAGATCATAGTCACCGCTGTTGTTTAAAAAAAGACCATTGTCTATGGACTCTGATCTTTTTTCTCATTTTAAGAGGGCGCACACGGGTCAACTAGCGCCACACCTTTAAAAAAATATTATCTCGTGACTGAGAAGGAATTTTGAATGACGGTTAATAAGCACCCTCGGTAAGTGTGTCTGTGAGAGTGGCGCTAGTGGACCCGTGTGCGCCCTCTTATGAGTGAATTAATTAATGAATTAATACTTCAGATTAAGTGACAGGTACATACTGTAATTATTATATTGCCTTATTAATGCAGTATTAAAATATGTCAGAAAACATTTTAAAATAAATTGGGTTTTAAAGATAATAAATATTTTAAATTTTCTCAAAGATTATAACATTATGACATTCATCCTTCATTCCCTGTACCTTTCAAATGGCAGTGGCGAGTGCGCCTGCACACGCTGTTGGTGAGGCGTGTCTCTGTATGCGTTTGGAGTCGACCTTCTGTAACAATCTATTTTGTGCCAGTGTACACTTGAACCCAAATTGCATAAACACACTTTCTTTCACAATCCGAAAGAAATTCCTAAACCTTCATATGATTGAAAAAATCCTCTGCTCGACAACGTAAATAACGCAATGAATGTTGTCGAACAGTCAAAGTGAAAGACATTACAATAATAGTGTGTTACACAATTTTTCCGCTGAACTTTTGAGTAAATATTGATGGCCAGTAAAGTCTGATTCACGTTGCGATTTAATTGCCTGAGGTATGCTATAAGTTGAAGCAACAGTCGTTAGTTGCATCAATATTATTGTAAACCACAGGAAAGAAACTTCTTAAGATAGTGTAGTAAATTATGTTGGCCCAAAACTTCTTAAGATAGTGTAGTAAATTATGTTGGCCCAAAACTTCGCCACTTCCACGGCATTGTCTGTGGGTCCTAAGGGTCGTAGCGATATTAAATAGTCCTTCCTCAAGAATGCAGCTATCAAATGCAGAAAAGAAAATTCAAATCCGACTCAGTTCCAGAGATTAGCGCGTTCAAACAAACAAACAAACTCTTGCGCTTTATTATATCATAGTATATAGCCACCATCAACTCGATAATGATAAGGAGAACATTTGTTTTAACTTTTTTAATGAAATGTCTATTTTTGTAAGTCTTGTACATCTTTTAAGACACATTTAGAAGTCAATTTGGTCAATATTTTAAAACTAGATGGCGCGGTTTGTTTTAACGATTACATCTAAAAAACTTATTTTTGTCTTTACAGGCTTGGGTAACGTATTAGAATAATTAAATACTTTTATAAAAAAATTTTTTGTTTATTTTTTTTTATACAATATTTTAATAAAATGTTTTATTTTTCCTTTTTTCACCAAACAGAGGACGGTTAGTTATTTTTCTATATAATAAAACTGATTTGTTATTATTATCTACCATAAAAAACCCATATATTTTACGCAATTTGCAGTATTACGTAAGTAAACACTATAATTATTATTTTGAAATATTAAATGTTTAAAGCCGTGTTCTAACCGAAAGCATCAGTCGCAGGAGTACGCGATTGTATCGCCCGTTTATATAAATACTAGCCCCGTGGTTTCACCCGTGTACGTCTCTATCCCGTGGAAATATCGGGATGAAAAGTATTCTAAGTCCTAATCCATGTCATTGTCTACCTGTGTGCCAAATTTCATCCAAATTTGTTCAGCCGTTTTTGCGTGAAAGCGTTACAAACAAAAATACGAGTACAAAAAATAAAATCTTTTCTCTTTATATGGGTCTTCTACTGCCCCCTGAAAGTCTCAAATGCCCACGAACGGGGCGTTTCCGCCCACGTTGAGAACCTATGGTATAGATTCGCGTATTTACATGACAGCCGCTTTCGGTTATCACGAGTTTAAGGGGGATGCGCCAAGGTGGCCCGCGAAATTAAATTTTCTTACGTTTTTTGCAAGTTGCAGGTCTGTATCAGGTTGTATGTTGATCTAAATATGATTCGCGGCCGTATCAAATATTTTTACTTATAGAATTATAATAACAAAAATCATCAATACTCGTACATCTCTATAAGTTCATATTACCCTATTGAACGACAATTTCACGAAATCTTGACATTTGAGGCCAATTCTAACTAGAGTTGCATTGCTGATTCCAATGATTATGATTCTGTAAAGCCATATTTGGTACGGCCGCGAATCATATTTTAATCAACATACTCGTACAACCTGACACTGACAAGCAAATTGCAAAAAACGTAACAAAATTTGAATTTCACGAGCTACCCTGAAGGTTCCGCCTTAAATAGTTTTATTTTATTTTTATACTTATTCTGTTTTTCATGTTTGTTATTTTTACTTATTATTATTACAGACAATGGTAAGTTACTGCACTCATTAATTTATTTTTATATTTTTATCCCTGAAAAGGTTGAAAAAAAAATATTATGTCAATTTTGTGATGCGATTATACAGAGTGGTAGGCACATGATCCTAAAACTCCTAGAGTAGAAACTTTTCAGCGGTACTTTAAAAAATAACTGCTGTTTCAAACAAAAGTGAAATACCTACGCGGTCAAAATATATGAAACAGCATTTTTTTTTTAAATAACATACGTAATTTTCAACGCTGCCGGGGCGTCCAGAATCATGTATTGAATCCACCTAGTAACAGGTTGCTCGTCGATGTCCCTGCCACCCTTTATGTATTTCTGTTTCAATAACAAAAAAAAAATATTAATTAGAAATTGAAATATAATATACCTACATAAATAACAACTTAAACCTACATAATTAATTAATTCAATAAAAATATAATATCTTAACTTAACTAATACTCTTAAAAAAATGTCTTTACAATATTGTTCATTAAGTAATTGTGTTTATTTTGTTCTGCAGCGCCCGACCGTAAGATATCCTTTTTATTTACCTATTTACTGAAATGTTTGTGTGTTTATTTAACAATTAATTGTATACTATTTACTTTATTATTGCATTTCTAGAAAGTAAGTACCTACAAGGTTTTATTAATCAAATTCCTACTTCTGAGGCGCGTCCTAACTAAAATGATTGTTCGCGCGAATACGCGATCGTCTCGTTTATACGTCACTTTGTTCGGAAAACTGGCGCGCTATGTCGGCGCGAGCACGCGTTTTCCTTAAGCACGAAATCCGTAGTCCGCTGCCGTCAGCCGAAGTTACGGGCGTTTCCTAGTCCTTGTTACATGACAACACCATTTGACAGGTGTCCCCACGCCCGATTTGTTTTTGCCCGTACGAAAAATACGGGATATTGACGGTTCAACTACTATCGGACGGGCCTGTATCTTCGTTTGCGAACTTAGAGTGTAGACCCCTGGTTAGCTGAACAAAAAGGGATAATATGATTACGACAATCGCCTAATCGCGCGACGATTGAATTTGGTTAGGACACGGACTGAGGCCCTAACACGAACGCGAGGCGTAAACGTAACGTAAATTCTACCGATTCGATAATCAAAAGTAAAACTAACTGACATTAATTTCTGCAAGCACTATTAGTATCACGCATCAATACTACAAGCTGTGCCCGCGACTTCGTTCGCATGCATGTCGGAAAACAACAATGTGTGTCGCTAAGAGAAGGTTTAGGTACCACTCCTCCATTGGAAAGAAAGAATCTTTCGATCTTGCAGATCGACTGGTATCTTTTTACGATTGAAATTGATTTAAAACATCTATTTTTTTATTGTAGGCTAACGTAAGTATTAAGAAAAGAAATAAAATAAAAAATGTAAATAGGGGGAATTTACAACTCTATTTTATTTGTGATTTAGTTAATTTGATTGCCTCATTGGTCTAGTGGTTGCAAGCGCTACTGCTGAGTAGGAGGTCCTCGGTTGGATTCCTAGGTCGAGCAAAGTGCTATTGGGTTCTTCCATCAGGAATCCATTTCTCAGTAGCAGCCCGGCGGCGGGCGTCTGTAGTCTCGTCCCCTTATTACAAGACAAGACAAGACAAGACAAGACATTTATTTGTGAAAACATGAGTATACATACAAGATATGCAGGTTGTTCATAAACAAAAAGATCCATCATGTTCGGCCTTTGGGGCATACAAATATATACTTATGAAACAAAAGTCATTCAAACGAAGCTAAAAATATTATTAAATTAGTAAATTACAAATTTGAATTAAATTGTCCTATAATCTAATTTTAAATTTTACATAAGTATTACATTTTCTCGTTTAAAAATTCTAAAATTTATTTTTATATATATTATATTTATATTACATGGGACTTAAACATAACTGGCGAAATGTGTACTACGTAGGTACACCTCTGCTTAACCCTTCGGTGAAACAGGCGTGGTGATAAGTTAGTTAATTTACATTTTGTCAATGAAAATTACTCAAGAATTCTTTGCAGTTCAGTAAGCGCTGACCCTAAAGCCCAATTTACACGTTCCAAGTTTACCGATAGCATGCCATAAAATTGAAACAATGAGTCAGTCGTTGTTTCAATTTCATGGCATGCCACCGGCAAACTGACTTGTATCATCTAAACACTGTTTAGACGGAGCAAGTTTTACAGTTGCTTCAACTTATACAGGGTCAAACTAAATTAACTAACGAAACTCTGCAGACATCATAAGTATCAATTTCTAAACACGCAAAAATTTTTTTTTTTTAAATTGCGTTTTTTATTTTGGTACATACTTAAAGTAACTTGAACATACTTAAAGTAACAAAACTACCAGCGGTCGGTAGCAAAAAAACAAAACATATTTTCTCAACTCATACAGTTGAGAAAATATGTTTTATCGTGTTATCGATACTAATCACGTCTGTGAAGATTACACAAAAAAAGAAGGTTTTTAAACTGAAAAGTGGTCGATGACCCGACATTTTTTTTTGTTTTTTTTGTTTTATCATGTTTATATATCAATACCCATCTCGTCTGCGGAGTTTCGCTAGCTAATTTAATTTGACCCTGTAGTATGGCACATGCAATTAAATCGGACCGTGTTGTCATTTCAGTGCATGTGTCAAACTCGTGGCCCGATACCACGCTTCAAGCTGATTGGAAATCTCCACTTTAAGAATATAAAGGTAACTTACAAACTAAGTAAATAATAATATATTTCAACTTATTTTTGACGTGATAACATATTATAAATCGATGAACGCCGGCTGCACGCACGAAAAAGCATGACTCATTGTCACGTTCCGCCTGAGCCGATGACGTTATCACGTAAAATTATCGTCTGGAAACCGACTTTACAGACAACCATTTTATATCTGATTTTAAAATTGATGTTCTCAATAGTTCACTTGGTTGCCGCTGAAATTAGTAAAATAAATTATTAAAGTTTAAGAAAATTGCGCAGTGGTGGCCCAGTGGTAACGGCCGCGACTTACGAGTTGTAGGTCGTAGGTTCGAACCCTGACAGGCGCTTTACTTTGTGTAAATTATTTTATGTTATGTACGAAAGAAAAAATAATTATTTCTCGTTTTTCAGGTTCCTGTAAGCAACATTTTTTTAAATCTTTTTTTAACTTGTTATACAGGGTGTCGTGCAAACTGAAACCATGAATTCTAGACCCCCTAGCGTAGAAAGAAGAATGGCAGGACTGCATGTAATTTGGGTGTCGCACTTAGACTTCGCGTACTTACATTCGTACAAATACTCTCAAAAGATAGATCTAGATAATAACAGCATATTTTTTTAATGTTGTGTTTCACCACAAAAACGTTATTTGTTCAGCTGGCTCCGTTTATACAGACCCCATGGTGCCATGACAGTAAACTAAAGAGTATGATAAGCAGTAAACAGTATATTTATGGCATTCAAAGATGGCGGAAATTAATAGGTCCAATAATGGCTACCGAAGGGAAATGTGGCGCTAGTAGCTGACTTAGTCTAATAAGCCCTCTAAACTCAAACTCAAAGCATTTATTTCAAATAAAGCAATTACAGGCACTTTTGAATTGTCAAGGGGTCGGTCAGTCAGAAAGATGAAGCTAGTTGCCCATTCCAAAGCGTAGTAGGTATCTACGGAGAATAACGGGCAAGGAACTCCACGGACACTCTTTTAAATCAAAATATGGTTTATTTATTAAATTAGTTAATACTGATTGTGAGAAAAAATTGTGGTCACATTACAAATCTACGTACGCACACAGTCGCATACGTATAAAGGGTCCTACAAACAGGCGTGACACAAACGCACCGCATGTCGCGCGACGTGCGGTGCCTTTGTGTCGCGGAGCGGAGCTCCCGCCTTGGCCTTGGTGGTTATTTTTTTTTAAACCACCCAGAAATAGGAGCCCCGCCAAGCGGGGCTCCGTCGACCTATCTTAGCGCAGGTGGTAATCAGTTACTAGTTATGTTTAATATCTACTTAGGTTACTATTACCTATACCTACTATAGAACTTACAAAGAATAAAACAAAGAAAAAATACTTTTAAATATTTATTAAACAAAATACAAAGTTATTGTTTTTTTAAGCTTAAATTAGAAGCCACAGCTCGTAAAAATTCATACTCTGAATATTTGTTTTGAGACCAAATAAGTTTTATATCTTTTGAGTGGTATGTCAAACGATTTTATATCTAATGTATGTTATGTCAAACGATGTTATATTTAATGTATAATATGCTTATAAAAATTAGTTATTTCAAAATTATATCAATCGTTCATTATATTAACTAAACGCTATATTAAATAAAATTATAGGTTCCGTTGTTATTATGTTGTTAATATTAGAGATTTTGTTGTTATATCATCTATTACTTACCCTCAGAAATCGATTCAGTAAACGACTCTGAACAAATTATTTTCATAATGTGCATTAATTCAGTTACACATTGTATAATAATTATTATACAATTCCTTACGAGTCACGATTCAGTTCCTTACGAGATACTCACACGCACACACACACTCGTAGCAACACATACATGCATGGAACACAATAGGACATGACGCCCTTCTAGAAGTCCAATGTGTGCCCTGGCGGCTGAGAGTATGTCATGCTCACTCAAATGTCTCGCTGGTGGTGGCGTGTCTATTGGATCATTAAGTTCTCTTCAAAATGGTTGAGCTGAAAGGTGCTAATCCATGCGTCATGTTCGTGAACGGGCGCCGTCAGTAGGGACTGGTCATCTCTTAGCTGCCACGGCTTATTTTAATTTAATTTAATATCTGAATTGTTTTTGTATTTTTATTACGGACGCTTTTAACGTTCTGCATCGTTCTCACATGCATAATTTCAACATGAATGATATAACCAATATTTTGTGACCATATTTTGATTTAAAAGAGTTTCCATGGAGTTTCTTGCCCGTTCTTCTCCATAGGTACCTACTACGCTTAGGAATGGGCAACTAGCTTCATCTTTCTGACTGACTGACCCCTTGACAATTCAAAAGTGCCTGTAACTGGTTTATTTGAAATAGATGCTTTAAGTTTGAGTTTGATGATCAGTTTTTACTAATGGTGCCAGTGGGTCAATCAATCAATCTGCCTGCCTATTCCCAACTCTATCAAGGTTGGCTCCCAGTCTAACGGGATGCAGCTGAATACCAGTATTTTTCATGGAGCGACTGCCTATCTGACCTCCACAACTCAGTTATTGGGTAACACGATACCCCTTCGTAAAACTGGTTGTCAGACTTTTGGGCTTCCGATTACCCGTAACGATTGTCAAAGATCTACGAATGACGGCCGGAACCAACGGCTCAACGTGCTTTCCGAGGCAGGGGGGCCCGACAAACGGTGTGTCACGCATCCACGAACCAGCCGTGGCAAACGTAGCTGAACCTTCAATCGACCCGTGTAGCTGTTATTATTCCACGAGCCCCACGAGCTATTATTCTACGTTTTGCTTTTAACAGGTTAACAAGCGTCGCTACATGTCGACGGACCCCGCCACTACCGACTGTCCTCCGTGCAACTGTGCAGATTGTTTCACAACTGAACCTATCATCCAAAAGCGTGACAAAATATGTTAAACTTTATGTAGTCTGTTCGCGATATGAAGGTGCTTACGACACCATGTGGAAATATTGCACAATATATGTTTTTTTATTTTATTTTAGTTATGAATTTTATCTTTTCAAGCAAGGCCGAGTCGTATGACACATGTCATGTTTATTTCAGAATTGCACGAATAGTGCATTTTTTTTTCTTAAATACTCTTATTTATTACTATATGTAAGAAAACTTGGATTTAATGTGGAGTGTTTATAAAAAATCAATTACTTAACATTATTTTAAATAACACTGACTGTTAGCAAAATTCTATTTTAAATTAAAAGCTGTCCGGTAATGTCATGTAGAATTTCCACGACGTGTGACGTAGGACTCTTCTTTTCGTATAAAAAAGTATGTCAGAATTATTCCAAATAAACTTCTGAATGGTTGAGCTTGACCATTCAAAGGTGCTTGGGTTTAGCTGTTGAAATAATTCTATTAAATAAATGTGTGTAAAAGAAAAACTTGTTTCAATTAACTGACCAAAAATAATCTATAAAAAATATGGACGTAAAAAATAAATAAATTCATTTATTTCAGGTAAATAACACCATTGCCAAACATATATTGATAGACGTCGAAAATAAAACGAATAAAATAAATTCCAAATGAAATCACAACAAATCAAAATAAAGTCCGATCCTGCATGGAGTATTGCAGCCACCTTTGGGATGGCTCAGCTAAATACCAACTTGCCGCGCTTGACTCGGTGGAACGCAGAGCTAAGAGACTCATTGGCGACATAAAACTGGTGGATGCCAAGGTTCACAGCTTGGCTCATCGCCGTAAGGTTGCTTGTGGGTCTTCTACAGATTGTACTTCGGTGAGTGTGCCCAAGAACTCCACGACTTCATTCCACCGGCCCCCTTCTACCATCGGACATCTAGGCGCACTACAAGTTACCATCCCTACCTAGTTTTCATTCCACCAATTCGCACTAAGAACTTCCAAACATCTTTTATAATGCGCACAGCAAAAGAGTGGAATTCTCTACCTGCGCCTGTGTTTCCGACCGCATACAACCCAAATCTCTTCAAAGTGAGAGTGAACAGGCTTCTTCTGGGTAAGCTCACTCCATCGTCGACTTTGTCTCTGTCATCTTTGACCTAGACTAGAGTCAAGAGCAAACCCATCTATAATAAAAATAAAATAAGAGATCATCAAAACAATGTAATTAATACCTTCTCTCCGACACTGGTACAGCAACATGTCAGCTCTAACAATGCCGCATGAAGGGGCAGTCAAGCCTACCCGCAATCATCGCCAGTACGATGTTGGGTATAGCCCCAAGCCCATACCCTGCGCACTAAGAACGCGACGCGCTTGCGCATGGTCGCGTGAATGCAGCGGGTGCGCGCCTTTGCGAACTTACCCGAGGCGCTGCAGTATCGGGGTAGCGCCATTGCCTTCCTGAACGCGTTATTGTACTGGACGCGGATGGCGCTGTAAACTATATTCAAGTAGTGGGGATCTTTGGTGCGATGAGTCTTTTCCACTTGTCATAGGTATATCACGCCTGCGTTCCTCTATAAGAGTAAGCAGAGGCGTATAGTATTCGCTCTGTTTCCAAATATAGATATATAAATATATTAGCATATTTCCCAATCAAAGGAATGAAATAAAAAACAATTTAGTTAAAAATAACCCTTAATAAAAAAATGCGTTCCAAAGAAAAGTTGTGGGACCAGAACAGTAACACTTACAATTTATATACGAGTACTTCTGTCCCTAATCGTTTGGCGAAAATGTTTTACGAATTAGGGTGCCGATGTATGAACGTAAATGAGGCAAAAGGAGTATGTAAGGACCGTAGCAGGTGGCGTTCTGTAGTTTCTGCCTACCCCCATGAGAAGAAGGCGTGTGTTTATGTATGTATGTGTGTATGTAAATATCTGGGTACCTACTCAATAAAAATCTTAAATTCACTGACAGACAATACTTAACCTATACCGCTGGGTATCTATGCATACAAAAAATTATGGTCCTTTTCTAACGAAGGCGAGCAGTTAGGAAGGATGTTGAAAATTCATTCCGTGTAGGGATTAAATAGCAGATGAAAGTATGTATGGTCGTCATTTCCCCCGTCATGGAAATCCCATTAGGCATTGTTTCTTAAAGAATGTATCGCATAAAACTCAAAATAATGTAAGAGCACCTACTTTTCTTGAATTAACGCCATCTACCGTGATCAAGCGGAACTAAAGACAACAAGATCAATCTGTTGTGTTTTCTATACTGCAGGCTAGAGGTCGTTAGGAGGATGTGATAAGACAAGACAAAAATCATTAGAAGAAAGAATACATCCAGTATTTTGTGATTATATAACTATTACAAGGAAGTGATAACGCCGTGGAAGAGGCGATGTTTTGGGTCAGTAAAATTTTAATAACTCTCGTGCCAGCGACACGAAGAAGAAGGAAGTAAATTCTGTGACCTGATATACATTTTGTATGCTATAGAATGGCAAACAAGCAGGCGGGCCACCTGATCGCAAGTGGTCACCGCCGCCTAGGGACATATCTAGAATACCAAAGGTAATCTGATGTGGCGATAGATATACAGGGTGGCACAGACATCGACGCGGAAGCTGTGTTTTTTATAAACCGACGAAAAATTTCAACGTAAGGGTTTTCAGAATCATGTTGAACAAGGAAGTTTGGCAATAATTCCTTCTGCACATGTGGCTTCCCTGGTACCACATTAACGGCATCACTAAGTAAATGTATATTAACTTCTTTGACATAATCTCATTATTTAACATTATATACTTCGGATTCTTATTTCAACTCCTTATTTATGGCTTTTGTGAATAGGATTTTGATTCCGATTTGTTTCAGAGGTAATGGCAACCACGTCATTTAGTCTAAATAGGCTTTTATTTTTATATAGATTCTTTTCTTTTTTTTCTTTTTAGATTTGTGGACCTTTTTATATTTTGTTGAGTACATGTTACTTGTTGACAGGCCTACACTGTCCTCCCATATCTATCAACAATGTAATTGGAAACGTTGTAAAAGCCCCTTATTTTTAAAAGAGTAACCGTGGAGTTTCTTGCCGGCTCTTCTCCATAGGAAACAACCAATTGGAACCGTGCACCTAGCTTCTGACGTTTCATAAGTGCCCATTTCGGTTTATGTGAAATAAAATATTTTGATTTTTAACCGACTTCACAAAAAGGAGGAGGTTCTCAATTCGTCTATATGTTTTTTTTTTTTTTTTTTTATGTGTTTTAGCTCATAACTTTTTCTGGGTGAACCGATTTGGATTATTCTTTTTTTATTTGATAGGTGGTGCTTCAAATGTGATCAAGGTCTGACCAGTAGTTTTTGAGTTATCCTTAATACTGCAGATTTTTTCCACTTAGTTTATATGGATGATGTGTTAATAATTTCCTATCGCTGTTATTTACACACCAAGTAGTGGTATACGAATTTGTGTGGGGTAGGTACCGCAACTAAAAAGTGAAAAATAAAAACTTTTTAACAAAAAAGCAACCAACTTCCAAAAAAAACACTAAAAAACGTGAAAAATAACTTTAATTTCGAAAGTCGGTGGCCAAGTTGGTTGTTTTTTTGTATAAAGTTTTTTTGATTTTGATGTATTGAATTCATGGTAAGGTTGCACGTCGATTTCCCTGCCACCCTTTAGATGTATGGGCGATAAAGACGGCCTTGTTGGTCTAGTCCTAGTGTTCACAAGCGCGACCACTGATCAGAGGGTTCTAATCAAATCAAATTATTTATTTGCTTAATACAGGTAGGTATAAACAAATGTTTTAAGTAAATAGAAAGTACATACATACATACACATAACATCACGCCTGTATTCCGCGAAGGGGTAGGCAGAAGTGTACCTAT
Organism: Griposia aprilina; assembly: GCA_916610205.1. Classification (NCBI taxonomy): domain Eukaryota; kingdom Metazoa; phylum Arthropoda; class Insecta; order Lepidoptera; family Noctuidae; genus Griposia; species Griposia aprilina. Next base: position 14,310,810 of record OU744310.1, on the reverse strand, counting down.
AGCACACCCACATTTTGCCAGTTATGTTTAAGTCCCATGTAATAGGGGGCGAGCCTATTGCCAACAACCGGGCACAAATCCAGACTCCGGGCTGCTACCGAGAAATTCCAGATGAAAAAACCCGATAACACTTTGCCCGACCCGGGAATCGAACCCAGGACCTCATGCTCAGCAGTAGCGCTTGCGACCACTAGACCAACGAGGCAGTCCGAGGCAGGTGTAAATATAAAGTACTCTGTATCATCACCTAATAAGGTGTGCAAATATTTATATTATTGTCTGAACTAATTAAAAAAAATCTTAATATAGCATTAGAAAATTATTATCACAAAAAAAAAAAAAAAACAGAATACTACAAATGACAAAGGTTTAAAAATAAAAATTGTCGGATGAGTTATAAATGTTATAATACATGTCATAGACTTAACAATCAATAAATGTAATTAAAGTATTGGTCCAAATTAAAATTACTAAGCTCGATTCACAGGTCAAGCATAGTGCCATTTTAGGTTATTCTAAGTATTCGATTTGTTACTCAGATCGGCAGTCACTCCATGTAAAATATTGATATTCAGCTGCTTTCGGTAAGACTGGAAGCCGAAGCCAAAATAGTTGGGAAAAAGTTAGGGAGATGATGAGCCCAAAGTCTGCATTTGTGCGGTTGATGAAAATTGGCTCAGCCCTTTTACGTAGGACAAATGGGAACCTGCCTCTCGGCAGAAACTTTTAAGGCATAATATTGTTTGGCATAACTTTTATTAGCCTAATCATACTGTGGCATAATTATACTTTGGCATAATGCAATAGTTAGGTTAGGTTAATATAAGGCAATAAACATTATGGCAAAACATTTATGCGTAATGATCATTATGCTGAATTTCGTTATGCCAAAGTTATATTATGTCCAAAAATTTTATATAGAGGGTGTAAGGGACAGCCCTCCGCAGACTGATGGGGTAAATTCAGTATATCATACTTTGATGTACATGAAATAATTTCAGGAACGTCATGGGAATCCAATAAACCTGATTTGTTTTATTACCTCAAACGCAATGTATCGTTACCACGGCAAAACGCACGTAGGGAACGGTCGGAAGCGCGCTAGCGCCACGTGATTTATTTCAATTTCCATTGCAGATTTTTTTATTTCAGCTGTTTTATTTACATAATTGTAGTGCTACGTAAAGAGAATGTAACTTTACATTGAAATAAAGGAATAGTAACAGAAAAAACGATAAAAAAATGTTTTTTTTTTGCTGAGAATTTGTCCGGTGGAATATGATTCAAAATAAATAGTTGAATGGACCCTGTTAGTTTGTGGAGGGCTGTCCCTTACACCCTGTATAACTGATGAAATGTGGGCGTACTACATACATTTCTGTCTAACCCTTCCAGGATAACAGGCGTAATGTTATGTAATACTAGCAAGTAGGCAGGTCTGACCGTTTTTTTTTTTAAATGTTTGCGAACTTAAAAGGAAAACGGAACCTTTATAAAATTAGGTACTTTTTGGTCCGTCTGTCACAGAGTTTTTCTCGAGATCTGTGCCTTGTTTTGTGTAAACAATTGTTGGCTAAATAAACTAATAAAGTAGATATTTGAATTTTGCCAATTATGGCAAGCATATAGATTTGTAAGGTCTCAATGATTTGCACACACATCGCTAGTCGAAGATTTTTTTTCACCGTTGGACAGGTTGAGAGGCCTATCAGACTCTTACCGAGTAAACCCACGTAGTGTTCTTCTACTACCTTTGGCCGGTCGCTCTGACAGACTTTCGGAATTTAGTTTTAACAATCTCAGAAATTTGAACTATGCAAATAATGTTCCCAACAATTACAACCTAAAAGTGAACCGTTTAAAAATTAAATAGGTATATTTAATTAATTTATTTCTGAAGGTTTTGGGTTCTCGACGTAAAAAACGCATGTTTGACATCGTACCGTCTCGACCAATGGAAGGCGAGCGCGCCAAAAAACACAGTAATTAACCATTCAGGAATCAAGATGGAGGATGGGTGACGGTATCTCAGTGTGCACTGGCGAGTTTTTGGGACATCCAAAATCAAAATCAAAATATTTTATTTCACAACAACCAACATGGGCACTTATAAAACGTAGGAAGCTAGGAGCACGGTTCCAATTGGTTGCCAAAGCCGGCAAGAAACTCCAAGGAACACCCATACTTAATATTACAATTGCGAAAGTAATTCTGTCTGTCTGTCTATCTTCTGTTACCTTTTCACGCCCTAACGGTTGAACGGCACACAGGTAACCATGATCTGAGTTAGGACATAGGATACTTTGTATCCCGGTGGTACGTTGCTGCGGGATAATTGACGCGGGCGATACCGCGGGAAAAAGCTACTGTTATATATTTTGGAGAGAACTGCATAGTCAGCCTATGACAATGTAGGTATTTGGACAAAAAAAAAGAATCATGAAGAGGGCAGTGAATTCATCGTTTATCGGGAATTGACGTTATTATGATCTAGAAGCAGTGAAGTGCTAGCTATGACAAGGGCGCCGAAGACGAGCACGCTCCTGGTCAAAGGCTAGGCCGGCGCTGAATAGTGTCAATCCCTAGCACCAGGTGGAATGAAGGTTAATTTAAGCTCCCTTCACCTAAGTAAACCACCTTAAACATAACTGGCGTAATGTGAGTGTGCTATAGGTACACCTCTGCCTAACCCTTCGGGGAATACAGGCGTGATGTTATGTTATGTTGTTCACTTAATTTTCAAAATAATATTTTTACTGAATAGTCGCTAGGCGGCTGCTATAATGTATGTAACTCCTCGGGATCGATTATTTAATTAGGTCCTCTAAAGTCCACATCGCCCCTTAGTAAAAGCGTTGCGACTAATTATTATGTACAGTGCCCCCTGCCGTCGGTTTTTGTGACTACAATTTGGGAGACGATTTGATATGTTGCTCCTAAACGATTTTGACAGTTGAAGGATGTTGCAATAATACGTATTGCAAAACGCGATGGTACTTGCTTTTTAACATCAACATCAGCCTAGCTTTTTCCCAACTATGTTGAGGTCAGCTTCCAGTCTAACCTGATGTAGCTGAATACCAGTGTTTTACATGGAGCGACTGCCTATCCGACCTCTACAGTCTACAACCTAGTTACTCGGTAACACGTTCCCCCTTGATAAGGTCAGACTTTTGGGCTTCCGACTATCCGTAATGCCTGTCAAAGATCTACGAATAACAGCCGGGACCAACGGCTTAACGTAATTTCCGAGGCACAGATTTTCACCACTCTCAAACCGGTGAAGGAAAACATCGTGTGAAAATGAGCATGTCCTAGAACCAAAAATTCTAAGACATGTGACATCTTCCAACCCGCACTGGGCCCGAGTGGTACAGCCCACTCCGTCTCGAAAAGAGGGAGGCCGGTGTCCCAGCAGTGGGAACATTATTGACTGATTATGCTTTCGGCATCTTTCACACGAAGTGAAACGTCTGTACATAAAAATAATCAAAACTGAAAAGAAAAATCATTAGTGAACCGATCCAAAGATGTTGCATTACTGCATCTTTCACTCTCCTACCGAATGATCCATCTTGCTGCAGATGTCAGGCGCTCCGAGTGAAGCTTCTGATATCAGCAGAAGACCAGCTGCGTCGCTTGTTCACCAACGAACGAAATCATATACAGAATCGACCTCTCAAAGACTTTATTATAAGAACCTTTACATTACCTTTATAGCACTTCAATGCTACCATCCATCGCTTACGGTTTCCTAGAAGAGCGGCGACCGCCACTTTCTGCGTGCAATTTACCGGCAAATGACGTCACTACAACGTTGTTTATAAAAGTAAGGGTACGTTCCGAATTGCACTGTAAACGATTTTGAGCGACACCCGTTCCGAATTAGCGTGAGCACGATAAAGATGTCCCGTGAAACGCCATAGATGACGTCATGACATGCGCCATCTTGCGATAACGCCGACCATGCCATAAATTAATATCATCGTGAGCACTGTCAAAAATGACAGTTGTGCGTTGTGCTGTTGAGTTGTTTTGCGTCACATCTTAGGTCTCATACATCAAACAAACAACAAAACAGAAGTGCCAATGCGTTGTACGTCCATTTTCAAAAAAAAAAAACCTATCGGTCTTTCTTTCTTGTGCAAGATTTCGGGTTGACATTGAGCGAGCACTGTGAGCGCGTTCACGAGCGTTCGGAATTGTTGACAGCTCTCAGTTGTCATAATCGTGATATCTAAATTGGAACGCAAATTATTGACGTGAGTGCTGTGACCGATTACGACGTAATTAGGAATGTACACTAAGTTGGTGTGTTTTGCTAGAAAGCGGTTTTGACACCGTAAAGTCAAACCCCGCTATCATCATTGTCATGCCAGCCGTCACTGCGACCGTTATGTGACGGCCACCGCTCTTCTAGGAAACGGTGGTTTCAAGGCCTACTCTCTCTCACACAGAAAGAAAAGAAAGAATGAAAGAAAATACGTTTATTTGCGGTAAACATGACGTAACACGACGTGACAAAAAACACATAACACAAAAAGAACAAGTTGGGGGAAAATAAAATATGCATCACATCCACGCAAAACTGCAATCGCTCAGCAGAATAGAGCAGTCCAGTGTCCCAGCAGTGAGAATATTAAGTATAGGCTACGGAGCGAGAGGGCATGGGAAGCCGTCACCTCCTTCTGCGAAGCAGTAATACTCGCGAAGGAGAAGGCGGAGCGCGTGAGCGTGAAGCAATCGTTGCGCCCTCACGCCCCTGGTCACCGCAGGAGGGGACACCCTGGGCGTCGGGAGTCGATAGCCGATTCCCGACCACCGTAGGCGCGGGCTTGCGGTCAGCAAGCAATGGGTAGTTCACCGTCCGGTAAGGACCAGGCCCGGGTTGACGGCGCATTGTATTCCACGCGCGCCTCAAATAGATGTCAGCAACAATTGACGGGGTCCGCTAGGGCCGATGCCTGCCGGGGTCGCGGATTGTTCGGAAGAGTTACCGTGGCCCTGGCACACAGGCAATTGAAGGAACACGGGTGGGTTTTAGTCAGTAAAAGGCTGACACGCCCTCCCGCTTCGCCCAGAGCGGGAGAAGTTATTTGCCGATGTCCCACCCAAAAAAATAAAAAGGCACGTGAAACATTTCAGCTTTGTCTCTGGGTTGACAACTCATCTGCGGCGCCTCTGGTGTTTGTGACCAATTCCCATCAGATGAGCCGCCAGCTTGTTTACCATCTTCGTCATGGGCCTGTACTCTGGTTGGCGACCGAAATGAGTATTGTGATAGTTCTTCCCCGGTAGAGCTCCTTTAAATACAGGGTCAAATTAAATTAGCTTGCGAAACTCCGCAGAGTAATTTAATTTGACTCCGCAGACAGTTTTCTCGAATCCCATGAATTTAGTCGCCTGGATCTTATGGGGTGCTTAATAGTTGCAAATGGGTCACACAATCACGTCCTGGCTGCGTAGCATGACCACCATAGAAACGGGTTTTGTCGAAGGAAGAATAGACAAAATGACAGATTACCAAAAAATATCTTTAGAAATCTGTCATTTTGTCTATTCTTCCGTCAACAAAACCCGTTTCTATTGTGGTCATGCTACGCGTGCAGGAAGGAATACGTCAAATTACAAGTCACCGTGATAGAATAGAATAGAATAATGTCTTTATTATGTACACCATAAAAATTACAGATATAAATGTAGTTTTTTTTTTTTCTGATACCCATAACCTCTGCGGAGTTTCGTTAGCTAATTTAATTTGACCCTGTAGATAACTACTACGTTAATGTATATCACAACATAACATTGCAATACATCACGTCTGTTTTTCCCGAGGGGTTAGGCAGAGGTATACCTACCTATAATCTGAAATCGCCAACCAGTCTTCAGCAAGCGTGATGATCAACGCCCGTGCCTTCTGTATTTATTTATTTACTTAACCATTTATGTACACACATATATAAACAGACAAGAAGAAAGGAACAGAAAAATAGGTACAAAGGTGATGCTTATTTCTAAAGTTTTTTTTCTTATATGTAAGAGATAATAGGCTGGTATTAGACATAGGTATAATACCAGCCTATTGTTGTTGTAGTATTGTTGTTGTTTTTGTTATTGTAGTTGCTTAAAAAGAGTACATGTAGGAATAGGTACCGTCACGTAAAAAGAACGCTGGCCGGCAGTCTCGACTAGATAGCGACGCTGTCGCAAACTACCAATCGCTAAATATTAAGGTGAATCAGTTGTAGCCCGCCAAATTCAAATTTCAGTTCAATTCAAATTCAGTAATCCCTATTACTATCCCACCAGGCGCAATAGGCTCTCTCCCTAGCGAGCCTATTGAAAAAAAAAAGAGAAAGAAAAAAAAGAGAGTTCTATTCTATTGCCATCAACAGGGCACAAATCCAGACTCCGGACTGCTATGCATGAAAGTAACAAAAAGGAATAACAAAAAAAAATGGCGGCATACTTCACACCAAATCCTTTATTGTCATCAGCAGAGAGAATCAATCAATACAGCGATTCTTCTACTTTGAGCACATTTCTGCTTCACAGGTAAACGTTTTAATAGTAATTCAATGGAAAGGGATTGGATTTGACAAAAGATAGAGGTGACGAAAAAAAATTGCTATTTCCTGTGGTAGGACATTATTTTTTTTTGTTCGTTTTTAGGAATGGGCTACAGAGGGTACTATGCTATTCGTAAGCTTTATTTATTTTTAAGTCTTTAAGTTAAGTTTAAGCTTTTTAAGTTCTTTAAGCATTTATATATATTTTTCAATTATAACATGCATACACATTATGTGCTCTCTTAAGATACAGCACCCTAATTAAGTAACACACTATCTATCACAATCCGAATCATTTTGAAGCCTATTTGCTAATCCATTGCTTCATATGTTCGAAAAATGTGTCTGCTCAACCACGTAAATAACGCAATGAATGTTGTTGAACTGTCAAAATGAAACTCATTCCTACTGTTAGTGTGTTACGTAATTACCCCGCAGGTCACCCTAGTTTACGAGGCAGGGCTCACCCAATCCACGTACAGACCTTGTGGTTACAGCATATTTATGTGATACCTAACTTTACTCTTACGCCAACCAGTTGTAATCCATCTTTTACCTAATTTTAACCATAACAACTACATATTTATTTTCAAAAAGACAAAGAAAGAAAAATAAATTTATTATTATTACTTACATAAACTCACGCCTTCTTCCCATGGGGGTAGGCGGAAACTACAGAACGTCACCTGCTACGATCCTTACATACTCCTTTTGCCTCGTTTACGTTCATACATCTGGTCATACACGCACGCCGGTTGCGAGTACTACGCACCTGACCTTTCTGAAGAACATCACCAATAAGGTCACTATATGTCTTCTTATGGCGTCTCCTCCCGGCGTTTCCACTCACATCTGCCTTGTAAATACCTTTTGTTAGTCGCCTTTCATTCATCCTCTCAACATGACCAAACCATATACGCATACTCTAACAAAAATAAATGTTGTCAAAATCTATTTTCAATTTATTTGAGCAATTATTTGGCATTTAGTTCCCAATTTTATAAGTTATATTATATTACTAGCTTCCACCCGCGACTTTGTCCGCGTGAAATTTCTTGTTCCCCCGACCCACTCCGTCGCCTACCCGCGCTATATTTCGTTTTCGCTTAGCGTTCTTTCCGACATTTTTTTGTTATTTCTCGGCTCCTATGGGTCGTAGCTAGCGTTGCAAAACTTCGGAAGTATTCGGAATAATTCGGAAACATTCAAAAGAATACTTCGATTGGAAGGAATACTACCGCAGCAAAAAATGCAGCGTAAAATAAATATTGTAAGGATGAAGTAGGTAACCTACGTTTTATTACGTAAGAATTAAATTATTCCCAGTAGTTACGAATGTACTCGTGTGCGTAGGTAGCTTGAGGAGACTCGCCGTTACATTTAGCAGATATTTCGCCGTGCCGTTACTTGAATTAACGCCATCTAGCGGGCAAGAGTAGACTATAAATGGAGAACTTCCCGCGTTAATCCTTCGGCGACGCCAGCGGCAGCGCTCGTCTGCACGTGACACTATCATACCCACCGCCACCGAGCCACGTAGGGGTTGTTCATTCATAAATTCAACGAAGTATTATTCGATTCCTACGTACCTACAACGCGGGAATATTTCCCTGTAAGTAGTTATCTACTTGTGACTACTTATTATTTTATTTTTACTATGATTGAGTTTAGAATGGGCTGATTTTGTGCGGATGTTATTTACAAGTTTAGTTTACTTCGTAAAAATGTTCTGCTTTACGATTTAATGGAAAAAACATAAATAATTAGTTAAGTAAGATAAAAGTAGGTACGTATCCCTAGTTTAAAGTACGTATCCAGGGCCTAGATACGTAAGTACTTAATTTAAATGTTTTGGTAAAACAAATAGTCTTAAAAAATATATTTCTTTGTAGAATAGTGTTCAACCAATATTAATCAATAAGTAGTTAAGTACTTAATCATTATGTAGTGTTCAACCGCAATTGATCAATAAAGAGACATTTGAAATAACATAAGTACTTAATAATTAGATTATCCTTTCTGTTAGGTACCTCCCTATTATAACATAAATTACCATCTTATAAACTTATGTTAGTATCTAACTATGTATTTACCTCTCTATCACTTTCACACCTAATAGACCGCATACATAAACTTATTACTTAAGTACATATCTAAGTAGATGAAAGAAATATTCGGAAGTTTTCAAATCGTATTATACTCATTTTTATGAATGAACGTGTAGTAATGTATAGTCACTGGCAGTAACGCCGTCTAGTGGGTAAAAGTAAAAGCTGTAACTGTACAACTTCCGTCGGTAGTGCTCGCCTGCGTGCGCTTTCTGTTGCTGCAGTGACCAAAGTTAGGAAGGAAGGAAGGATGGAAGATTCGTAAGTATGAATACACAATCACTAGCGCGGAACATATATAATTTGCAATGGTAATTGCGTCGCCATCTAGCGGTCAATAGTCGAACTCTACCAGGTGCTCCACTAAGTAGCCTACATACCCGATGTCGGTCAGCGTGATTATATATTATGGCAACTGTGGCACACCGCCTCGTGACTCAGCGGTTCATTCTAACTAGTCTAAGATGTACCTACTTAGCTAGACATTTGCCTTGTAATTCTTCTCGGGGAATAATTCCGAATACTACTCAATACTTCCGAATGTTTCGCGAATAATTCGATGGGAATACTTCGGAATATTTCGCTCCGGCAACGCTAGTCGTAGCGTGATGTTAAGTAGCCTTCCTCAAGAATGGGGCTATCAATTGCAAAAAAAAAAAAACAATTCCGACTGGTAGTTCCTGAGATTAACGTGTTCAAGCAAACAAACAAACAAACAAACTCTTCAGCTTTATTATTAGTATATTATATATTATATTATTAGTATAGATTAAAAATAATATCACGCCTGTATTCCATGAAAGTTTAGGCACCTGGCAGAGGTGTATCGATACAAATAAATAAAATTGAAGTGTCTATTTGTAATGTAAAAATAACAGCTTGTTACTAAATGCTTATGAAAGTATATACGGTACTTCTGACAAAAAAAAAAAAAAAAATTGTCTTTCTGCCTGTCTGTTTGTTCCGGCTAATGTCCGAAACAACTGGACCGATTTTGATGGGACTATCACTGGCAGCATAGGCATAGCTGATGTTAAAAGGGGTAACATAGGCTACTTTTTGTCCCGGTAGCACGTTCCCATGGGATATTTGCCGACCTCCAAAATAATAACATTTATTTATTTGTCTACGATAGGCCGCACGTTAATGTTTACAAAACCAGTAATACATATAAGCTGACCTCTTATTCTATTGAAACTCTTTGCTACGCTAGGCCAGCTCAAGGTTAAAGTATTACCAATGACGTGTGATCGTCTGTACACCCAATATACGTCATTTACATCTAAATTCCATGGAATTTAGATGTAAATGACCTATATATTGGATGTGCAGTGTTATTTATGTAATAGGGGGCGAGCTTTATGCCATTCAGCGGGTATTATTTCAGACTTGACTGCTTCTGAAAAAATCCTGATGAAAATATCCAATTACACTTAGCCCGACCTGGAAACCGAACCTAGGACCCCTTTGCTAAGCAGCCTTGTTTTTGACCACTATGTGACTAGATGAACGAGGCAGTCACACCTGGTAATCATACATTTTGTAGTTTCCAATATTATCGCTTGTGCTACTACGCAGTCTTAGATGGTGAATATTGGTAACTAATGCTTTGATTTATGACACTACTTTGTGACCCGGATACGCTTCTCTTGCATAGCCACGTAAATTTTGAATCAATGGTTCGTTTTGAAAAAGGAATTTGTACTTTCAAAAATGTGAATGGTGTACAAAAAATCCTTAGATTTATTATTAAAAATTAAGTAATTTCTTAATTTTGTATGGAAAGCAATGAAATGAAAAGAAATTACTTAGCTTTCGTGATCTAAAGGTGCTTCAAATAATGTAATCCCACCTAAAACATTTCATGTAAAATGTTGCCAAGACGACCACATAAGGTTTGCCCTGTGAAAAAGATATCAGATCTCATGTAGAGCCAAGCTTCTAAATCTACACGGCCTAACTGTACCGACCCTAACTTCACATATTCTACATATCAGTAAAAATGTATGGCTTGGCTGTTTCGTTACTTACTTCAGAAACTAAATATTCGCATCACCTCCACGACGGTCGCGAAACGGCGAAGCCATACACTTTTACTGATATGTAGAATTTGTGAAGTTAGGGTCGGTAGAGTTAGGCCGTGTAGATTCAGAAGCTTGGCTCTACATGAGATCTGATTATCTTTTTCACAGGGCAAACCTTATGTGGTCGTCTTGGCAACATTTTACATGAAATGTTTTTGGTGGGATTACATTATTTGAAGCACCTTTAGATCACGAAAGCTAAGTAATTTCTTTTCATTTCATTGCTTTCCATACACAATTAAGAAATTACTTAATTTTTTATAATAAATCTAAGGATTTTTTGTACACCATTCACATTTTTGAAAGTACAAATTCCTTTTTCAAAACGAACCATTGATTCAAAATTTACGTGGCTATGCAAGAGAAGCGTATCCGGGTCACAAAGTAGTGTCATAAATCAAAGCATTAGTTACCAATATTCACCATCTAAGACTGCGTAGTAGCACAAGCGATAATATTGCAAACTACAAAATGTATGATTACCAGGTGTGACTGCCTCGTTCATCTAGTCACATAGTGGTCAATAACAAGGCTGCTTAGCAAAGGGGTCCTAGGTTCGGTTTCCAGGTCGGGCAAAGTGTAATTGGATATTTTCATCAGGATTTTTTCAGAAGCAGTCACGTCTGAAATAATACCCGCTAAATGGCATAAGGCTCGCACCCTATTACATAAATAACACTGCACATCCAATATATAGGTCATTTACATCTAAATTCCATGGAATTTAGATGTAAATGACGTATATTGGGTGTACAGACGATCACACGTCATTGGTAATACTTTAACCTTGAGTTGGCCTAGCGTAGCAAAGAGTTTCAATAGAATAAGAGGTCAGCTTATATGTATTACTGGTTTTGTAACCATTAACGTGCGGCCTATCGTAGACAAATAAATAAATGTTATTATTTTGGAGGTCGGCAAATATCCCATGGGAACGTGCTACCGGGACAAAAAGTAGCCTATGTTACCCCTTTTAACATCAGCTATGCCTATGCTGCCAGTGATAGTCCCATCAAAATCGGTCCAGTTGTTTCGGACATTAGCCGGAACAAACAGACAGGCAGAAAGACAATTTTTTTTTTTTTTTTTTGTCAGAAGTACCGTATATACTTTCATAAGCATTTAGTAACAAGCTGTTATTTTTACATTAAAAATAGACACTTCAATTTTATTTATTTGTATCGATACACCTCTGCCAGGTGCCTAAACTTTCATGGAATACAGGCGTGATATTATTTTTAATCTATACTAATAATATAATATATAATATACTAATAATAACGCTGAAGAGTTTGTTTGTTTGTTTGCTTGAACACGTTAATCTCAGGAACTACCAGTCGGAATTGTTTTTTTTTTTTGCAATTGATAGCCCCATTCTTGAGAAAGGCTACTTAACATCACGCTACGACCCATAGGAGCCGAGAAATAACAAAAAAATGTCGGAAAGAACGCTAAGCGAAAACGAAATATAGCGCGGGTAGGCGACAGGGTGGGTCGGGGGAGCAAGAAACTTCACGCGGACAAAGTCGCGGGTGGAAGCTAGTAATATAATATAACTTATAAAATTGGGAACTAAATGCCAAATAATTGCTCAAATAAATTGAAAATAGATTTTGACAACATTTATTTTTGTTAGAGTATGCTTAGATGGTTTGGTCATATTGAGAGGATGAATGAAGGGCGACTAACAAAAGGTATTTACAAGGCAGATGTGAGTGGAAACGCCGGCAGGAGACGCCCTAGGAGGACATATAGTGACCTTATTGGTGATGTTCTTCAGAAAGGTCAGGTGCGTAGTACTCGCTTCCGGCGTGCGTGTATGACCAGATGTATGAACGTAAACGAGGCAAAAGGAGTATGTAAGGATCGTAGCAGGTGACGTTCTGTAGTTTCCGCCTACCCCCATGGGAAGAAGGCGTGAGGTTATGTAAGTAATAATAATAAATTTATTTTTCTTTCTTTGTCTTTTTGAAAATAAATATGTAGTTGTTATGGTTAAAATTAGGTAAAAGATGGATTACAACTGGTTGGCGTAAGAGTAAAGTTAGGTATCACATAAATATGCTGTAACCACAAGGTCTGTACGTGGATTGGGTGAGCCCTGCCTCGTAAACTAGGGTGACCTGCGGGGTAATTACGTAACACACTAACAGTAGGAATGAGTTTCATTTTGACAGTTCAACAACATTCATTGCGTTATTTACGTGGTTGAGCAGACACATTTTTCGAACATATGAAGCAATGGATTAGCAAATAGGCTTCAAAATGATTCGGATTGTGATAGATAGTGTGTTACTTAATTAGGGTGCTGTATCTTAAGAGACCACATAATGTGTATGCATGTTATAATTGAAAAATAAATACAAATGCTTAAAGAACTTAAAAAGCTTAAACTTAAATTAAAGACTTAAAAATTAATAAAGCTTACGAATAGCATAGTACCCTCTGTAGCCCATTCCTATAAACGAACAAAAAAAAAGAATGTCCTACCACAGGAAATAGCAATTTTTTTTCGTCACCTCTATCTTTTGTCAAATCCAATCCCTTTCCATTGAATTACTATTAAAACGTTTACCTGTGAAGCAGAAATGTGCTCAAAGTAGAAGAATCGCTGTATTGATTGATTCTCTCTGCTGATGACAATAAAGGATTTGGTGTGAAGTATGCCGCCATTTTTTTTTTGTTATTCCTTTTTGTTACTTTCATGCATAGCAGTCCGGAGTCTGGATTTGGGCCCTGTTGATGGCAATAGAATAGAATAGAATAGAACTTTTTTTTTTCTTTTTCTTTTTTTTTCAATAGGTTCGCTGGGTTGCCTGGTGGGATAGTAATAGGGATTACTGAATTTGAATTGAACTGAAATTTGAATTTGGCGGGCTACAACTGATTCACCTTAATATTTAGCGATTGGTAGTTTGCGACAGCGTCGCTATCTAGTCGAGACTGCCGGCCAGCGTTCTTTTTACGTGACGGTACCTATACCTACATGTACTCTTTTTAAGCAACTACAATAACAAAAACAACAACAATACTACAACAACAATAGGCTGGTATTATACCTATGTCTAATACCAGCCTATTATCTCTTACATATAAGAAAAAAAACTTTAGAAATAAGCATCACCTTTGTACCTATTTTTCTGTTCCTTTCTTCTTGTCTGTTTATATATGTGTGTACATAAATGGTTAAGTAAATAAATAAATACAGAAGGCACGGGCGTTGATCATCACGCTTGCTGAAGACTGGTTGGCGATTTCAGATTATAGGTAGGTATACCTCTGCCTAACCCCTCGGGAAAAACAGACGTGATCTATTGCAATGTTATGTTGTGATATACATTAACGTAGTAGTTATCTACAGGGTCAAATTAAATTAGCTAACGAAACTCCGCAGAGGTTATGGGTATCAGAAAAAAAAAAAACTACATTTATATCTGTAATTTTTATGGTGTACATAATAAAGACTGTTCTATTCTATTCTATCAGGGTGACTTGTAATTTGACGTATTCCTTCCTGCACGCGTAGCATGACCACAATAGAAACGGGTTTTGTTGACGGAAGAATAGACAAAATGACAGATTTCTAAAGATATTTTTTGGTAATCTGTCATTTTGTCTATTCTTCCTTCGACAAAACCCGTTTCTATGGTGGTCATGCTACGCAGCCAGGACGTGATTGTGTGACCCATTTGCAACTATTAAGCACCCCATAAGATCCAGGCGACTAAATTCATGGGATTGGAGAAAACTGTCTGCGGAGTCAAATTAAATTACTCTGCGGAGTTTCGCAAGCTAATTTAATTTGACCCTGTATTTAAAGGAGCTCTACCGGGGAAGAACTATCACAATACTCATTTCTGTCGCCAACCAGAGTACAGGCCCATGACGAAGATGGTAAACAAGCTGGCGGCTCATCTGATGGGAATTGGTCACAAACACCAGAGGCGCCGCAGATGAGTTGTCAACCCAGAGACAAAGCTGAAATGTTTCACGTGCCTTTTTATTTTTTTGGGTGGGACATCGGCAAATAACTTCTCCCGCTCTGGGCGAGGCGGGAGGGCGTGTCAGCCTTTTACTGACTAAAACCCACCCGTGTTCCTTCAATTGCCTGTGTGCCAGGGCCACGGTAACTCTTCCGAACAATCCGCGACCCCGGCAGGCATCGGCCCTAGCGGACCCCGTCAATTGTTGCTGACATCTATTTGAGGCGCGCGTGGAATACAATGCGCCGTCGACCCGGGCCTGGTCCTTATCGGACGGTGAGCTACCCATTGCTTGCTGACCGCAAGCCCGCGCCTGCGGTGGTCGGGAATCGGCTATCGACGCCCGACGCCCAGGGTGTCCCTTCCTGCGGTGACCAGGGGCGTGAGGGCGCAACGATTGCTTCACGCTCACGCGCTCCGCCTTCTCCTTCGCGAGTATTACTGCTTCGCAGAAGGAGGTGACGGCTTCCCATGCCCTCTCGCTCCGTAGCCTATACTTAATATTCTCACTGCTGGGACACTGGACTGCTCTATACTGCTCTATTCTGCTGAGCGATTGCAGTTTTGCGTGGATGTGATGCATATTCTATTTTCCCACAACTTGTTCTTTTTTGTGTTTATGTGTTTTTTGTCACGTCGTGTTACATCATGTTTACCGCAAATAAACGTATTTTCTTTCATTCTTTCTTTTCTTTCTGTGTGAGAGAGAGTAGGCCTTGAAACCACCGTTTCCTAGAAGAGCGGTGGCCGTCACATAACGGTCGCAGTGACGGCTGGCATGACAATGATGATAGCGGGGTTTGACTTTACGGTGTCAAAACCGCTTTCTAGCAAAACACACCAACTTAGTGTACATTCCTAATTACGTCGTAATCGGTCACAGAACTCACATCAATAATTTGCGTTCCAATTTGATTTGCGTTCCAATTTGATCAATTAGATATCACGATTATGACAACTGAGAGCTGTCAACAATTCCGAACGCTCGTGAACGCGCTCACAGTGCTCGCTCAATGTCAACCCGAAATCTTGCACAAGAAAGAAAGACCGACAGGTTTTTTGTTTTTGAAAATGGACGTACAACGCATTGGCACTTCTGTTTTGTTGTTTGTTTGATGTATGAGACCTAAGATGCGACGCAAAACAACTCAACAGCACAACGCACAACTGTCATTTTTGACAGCGCTCACGATGATATTAATTTATGGCATGGTCGGCGTTATCGCAAGATGGCGCATGTCATGACGTCATCTATGGCGATTCACGGGACATCTTTATCGTGCTCACGCTAATTCGGAACGGGTGTCGCTCAAAATCGTTTACAGTGCAATTCGGAACGTACCCTTACTTTTATAAATAACGTTGTAGTGACGTCATTTGCCGGTAAATTGCACGCAGAAAGTGGCGGTCGCCGCTCTTCTAGGAAACCGTAAGCGATGGATGGTAGCATTGAAGTGCTATAAAGGTAATGTAAAGGTTCTTATAATAAAGTCTTTGAGAGGTCGATTCTGTATATGATTTCGTTCGTTGGTGAACAAGCGACGCAGCTGGTCTTCTGCTGATATCAGAAGCTTCACTCGGAGCGCCTGACATCTACAGCAAGATGGATCATTCGGTAGGAGAGTGAAAGATGCAGTAATGCAACATCTTTGGATCGGTTCACTAATGATTTTTCTTTTCAGTTTTGATTATTTTTATGTACAGACGTTTCACTTCGTGTGAAAGATGCCGAAAGCATAATCAGTCAATAATGTTCCCACTGCTGGGACACCGGCCTCCCTCTTTTCGAGACGGAGTGGGCTGTACCACTCGGGCCCAGTGCGGGTTGGAAGATGTCACATGTCTTAGAATTTTTGGTTCTAGGACATGCCCATTTTCACACGATGTTTTCCTTCACCGGTTTGAGAGTGGTGAAAATCTGTGCCTCGGAAATTACGTTAAGCCGTTGGTCCCGGCTGTTATTCGTAGATCTTTGACAGGCATTACGGATAGTCGGAAGCCCAAAAGTCTGACCTTATCAAGGGGGAACGTGTTACCGAGTAACTAGGTTGTAGACTGTAGAGGTCGGATAGGCAGTCGCTCCATGTAAAACACTGGTATTCAGCTACATCAGGTTAGACTGGAAGCTGACCTCAACATAGTTGGGAAAAAGCTAGGCTGATGTTGATGTTAAAAAGCAAGTACCATCGCGTTTTGCAATACGTATTATTGCAACATCCTTCAACTGTCAAAATCGTTTAGGAGCAACATATCAAATCGTCTCCCAAATTGTAGTCACAAAAACCGACGGCAGGGGGCACTGTACATAATAATTAGTCGCAACGCTTTTACTAAGGGGCGATGTGGACTTTAGAGGACCTAATTAAATAATCGATCCCGAGGAGTTACATACATTAGAGCAGCCGCCTAGCGACTATTCAGTAAAAATATTATTTTGAAAATTAAGTGAACAACATAACATAACATCACGCCTGTATTCCCCGAAGGGTTAGGCAGAGGTGTACCTATAGCACACCCACATTACGCCAGTTATGTTTAAGGTGGTTTACTTAGGTGAAGGGAGCTTAAATTAACCTTCATTCCACCTGGTGCTAGGGATTGACACTATTCAGCGCCGGCCTAGCCTTTGACCAGGAGCGAGCTCGTCTTCGGCGCCCTTGTCATAGCTAGCACTTCTGCTTCTAGATCATAATAACGTCAATTCCTGATAAACGATGAATTCACTGCTCTCTTAATGATTCTTTTTTTTTGTCCAAATACCTACATTGTCATAGGCTGACTATGCAGTTCTCTCCAAAATATATAACAGTAGCTTTTTCCCGCGGTATCGCCCGCGTCAATTATCCCGCAGCAACGTACCACCGGGATACAAAGTATCCTATGTCCTAACTCAGGTCATGGTTACCTGTGTGCCGTTCAACCGTTAGGGCGTGAAAAGGTAACAGAAGATAGACAGACAGACAGAATTACTTTCGCAATTGTAATATTAAGTATGGGTGTTCCTTGGAGTTTCTTGCCGGCTTTGGCAACCAATTGGAACCGTGCTCCTAGCTTCCTACGTTTTATAAGTGCCCATGTTGGTTGTTGTGAAATAAAATATTTTGATTTTGATTTTGGATGTCCCAAAAACTCGCCAGTGCACACTGAGATACCGTCACCCATCCTCCATCTTGATTCCTGAATGGTTAATTACTGTGTTTTTTGGCGCGCTCGCCTTCCATTGGTCGAGACGGTACGATGTCAAACATGCGTTTTTTACGTCGAGAACCCAAAACCTTCAGAAATAAATTAATTAAATATACCTATTTAATTTTTAAACGGTTCACTTTTAGGTTGTAATTGTTGGGAACATTATTTGCATAGTTCAAATTTCTGAGATTGTTAAAACCAAATTCCGAAAGTCTGTCAGAGCGACCAGCCAAAGGTAGTAGAAGAACGCTACGTGGGTTTACTCGGTAAGAGTCTGATAGGCCTCTCAACCTGTCCAACGGTGAAAAAAAATCTTCGACTAGCGATGTGTGTGCAAATCATTGAGACCTTACAAATCTATATGCTTGCCATAATTGGCAAAATTCAAATATCTACTTTATTAGTTTATTTAGCCAACAATTGTTTACACAAAACAAGGCACAGATCTCGAGAAAAACTCTGTGACAGACGGACCAAAAAGTACCTAATTTTATAAAGGTTCCGTTTTCCTTTTAAGTTCGCAAACATTTAAAAAAAAAAACGGTCAGACCTGCCTACTTGCTAGTATTACATAACATTACGCCTGTTATCCTGGAAGGGTTAGACAGAAATGTATGTAGTACGCCCACATTTCATCAGTTATACAGGGTGTAAGGGACAGCCCTCCACAAACTAACAGGGTCCATTCAACTATTTATTTTGAATCATATTCCACCGGACAAATTCTCAGCAATAAAAACATTTTTTTATCGTTTTTTCTGTTACTATTCCTTTATTTCAATGTAAAGTTACATTCTCTGTACGTAGCACTACAATTATGTAAATAAAACAGCTGAAATAAAAAAATCTGCAATGGAAATTGAAATAAATCACGTGGCGCGAGCGCGCTTCCGACCGTTCCCTACGTGCGTTTTGCCGTGGTAACGATACATTGCGTTTGAGGTAATAAAACAAATCAGGTTTATTGGATTCCCATGACGTTCCTGAAATTATTTCATGTACATCAAAGTATGATATACTGAATTTACCCCATCAGTCTGCGGAGGGCTGTCCCTTACACCCTCTATATAAAATTTTTGGACATAATATAACTTTGGCATAACGAAATTCAGCATAATGATCATTACGCATAAATGTTTTGCCATAATGTTTATTGCCTTATATTAACCTAACCTAACTATTGCATTATGCCAAAGTATAATTATGCCACAGTATGATTAGGCTAATAAAAGTTATGCCAAACAATATTATGCCTTAAAAGTTTCTGCCGAGAGGCAGGTACCCATTTGTCCTACGTAAAAGGGCTGAGCCAATTTTCATCAACCGCACAAATGCAGACTTTGGGCTCATCATCTCCCTAACTTTTTCCCAACTATTTTGGCTTAGGCTTCCAGTCTTACCGAAAGCAGCTGAATATCAATATTTTACATGGAGTGACTGCCGATCTGAGTAAAAAATCGAATACTTAGAATAACCTAAAATGGCATTATGCTTGACCTGTGAATCGAGCTTAGTAATTTTAATTTGGACCAATACTTTAATTACATTTATTGATTGTTAAGTTTATGACATGTATTATAAGTTTATAACATTTATAACTCATCCGACAATTTTTATTTTTAAACCTTTGTCATTTGTAGTATTCTGAATTTATAATTTTTTTTGTGATAATAATTTTCTAATGCTATTTTAAGATTTTTTTTAATTAGTTCAGACAATAATATAAATATTTGCACACCTTATTAAGTAATGATACAGAGTACTTTATATTTACACCTGCCTCGGACTGCCTCGTTGGTCTAGTGGTCGCAAGCGCTACTGCTGAGCATGAGGTCCTGGGTTCGATTCCCGGGTCGGGCAAAGTGTTATCGGGTTTTTTCATCTGGAATTTCTCGGTAGCAGCCCGGAGTCTGGATTTGTGCCCGGTTGTTGGCAATAGGCTCGCCCCCTATTACATGGGACTTAAACATAACTGGCGAAATGTGGGTGTGCTATAGGTACACTTCTGCCTACCCCTTCGCGGAATATAGGCGTGATGTTATGTGTATGTATGTATGTACTTTCTATTTACTTATAACATTTGTTTATACCTACCTGTATTAAGCAAATAAATAATTTGATTTGATTAGAACCCTCTGATCAGTGGTCGCGCTTGTGAACACTAGGACTAGACCAACAAGGCCGTCTTTATCGCCCATACATCTAAAGGGTGGCAAGGAAATCGACGTGCAACCTTACCATGAATTCAATACATCAAAATCAAAAAAAAACTTTTTTACAAAAAAGCAACCGACTTCCAAAAAAAACACTAAAAGACGTGAAAAATAACTTTAATTTCGGAAGTCGGTGCCTTTGGTTTTGTATTTTCGTGTTTGGCCACCGACTTCCGAAATTAAAGTTATTTTTCACGTCTTTTAGTGTTTTTTTTGGAAGTCGGTTGTTTTTTTGTAAAAAAGTTTTTATTTTTCACTTTTTAGTTGCGGTACCTACCTCACACAAATTCGTATACCACTACTTGGTGTGTAAATAACAGCGATAGGAAATTATTAACACATCATCCATATAAACTAAGTGCATTAAGGATAACTCAAAAACTACTGGTCAGACCTTGATCACATGTGAAGCACCACCTATCAAATAAAAAAAGAATAATCCAAATCGGTTCACCCAGAAAAAAGTTATGAGCTAAAACACATAAAAAAAAAAAAAGCATACAGACGAATTGAGAACCTCCTCCTTTTTGTGAAGTCGGTTAAAAATCAAAATATTTTAGTTCACATAAACCGAAATGGGCACTTATGAAACGTCAGAAGCTAGGTGCACGGTTCCAATTGGTTGTTTCCTATGGAGAAAAGCCGGCAAGAAACTCCACAGTTACTCTTTTAAAAATAAGGGGCTTTTACAACGTTTCCAATTACAGTGTTGATAGATATGGGAGGACAGTGTAGGCCTGTCAACAAGTAACATGTACTCAACAAAATATAAAAAGGTCCACAAATCTAAAAAGAAAAAAACTTTTTTACAAAAAAACAACCGACTTCCAAAAAAAACACTAAAAGACGTGAAAAATAACTTTAATTTCGGAAGTCGGTGCCTTTGGTTTTGTATTTTCGTGTTTGGCCACCGACTTCCGAAATTAAAGTTATTTTTCACGTCTTTTAGTGTTTTTTTTGGAAGTCGGTTGTTTTTTTGTAAAAAAGTTTTTATTTTTCACTTTTTAGTTGCGGTACCTACCCCACACAAATTCGTATACCACTACTTGGTGTGTAAATAACAGTGACAGGAAATTATTAACACATCATCCATATAAACTAAGTCGAAAAAATCTGCAGTATTAAGGATAACTCAAAAACTACTGGTCAAACCTTGATCAAATTTAAATGGGACCACATGTGAAGCACCACCTATCAAATAAAAAAAGAATCATCCAAATCGGTTCACCCAGAAAAAAGTTATGAGCTAACACACATAAAAAAAAAAAAAAAAAAAAAAAAAAAAAAAAAAACATACAGACGAATTGAGAACCTCCTCCTTTTTGTGAAGTCGGTTAAAAAAGAAAAGAATCTATATAAAAATAAAAGCCTATTTAGACTAAATGACGTGATTGCCATTACTACTGAAACAAATCGGAATCAAAATCCTATCCACAAAAGCCATAAATAAGGAGTTGAAATAAGAATCCGAAGTATATAATGTCAAATAATGAGATTATGTCAAAGAAGTAAGTAAAAAGAAACAAAAAACTTGTAATTTGGGAACAGTTAATATACATTTACTTAGTGATGCCGTTAATGTGGTACCAGGGAAGCCACATGTGCAGAAGGAATTATTGCCAAACTTCCTTGTTCAACATGATTCTGAAAACCCTTACGTTGAAATTTTTCGTCGGTTTATAAAAATCAGCTTACGCGTTGATGTCTGTGCCACCCTGTATATTATCTATCGCCACATCAGATTACCTTTGGTATTCTAGATATGTCCCTAGGCGGCGGTGACCACTTGTTATCAGGTGGCCCGCCTGCTTGTTTGCCATTCTATAGCATACAAAATGTATATCAGGTCACAGAATTTACTTCCTTCTTCTTCGTGTCGCTGGCACGAGAGTTATTAAAATTTTACTGACCCAAAACATCGCCTCTTCCACGGCGTTATCACTTCCTTGTAATAGTTATATAATCACAAAATACTGGATGTATTCTTTCTTCTAATGATTTTTGTCTTGTCTTATCACATCCTCCTAACGACCTCTAGCCTGCAGTATAGAAAACACAACAGATTGATCTTGTTGTCTTTAGTTCCGCTTGATCACGGTAGATGGCGTTAATTCAAGAAAAGTAGGTGCTCTTACATTATTTTGAGTTTTATGCGATACATTCTTTAAAAAACAATGCCTAGTGGGATTTCCATGACGGGGGAAATGACGACCATACATACTTTCATCTGCTATTTAATCCCTACACGGAATGAATTTTCAACATCCTTCCTAACTGCTCGCCTTCGTTAGAAAAGGACCATAATTTTTTGTATGCATAGATACCCAGCGGTATAGGTTAAGTATTGTCTGTCAGTGAATTAAGATTTTTATTGAGTAGGTACCCAGATATTTACATACATACATACATACATACATAAACACACGCCTTCTTCTCATGGGGGTAGGCAGAAACTACAGAACGCCACCTGCTACGGTCCTTACATACTCCTTTTGCCTCATTTACGTTCATACATCGGCACCCTAATTCGTAAAACATTTTCGCCAAACGATTAGGGACAGAAGTACTCGTATATAGATTGTAAGTGTTACTGTTCTGGTCCCACAACTTTTCTTTGGAACGCATTTTTTTATTAAGGGTTATTTTTAACTAAATTGTTTTTTATTTCATTCCTTTGATTGGGAAATATGCTAATATATTTATATATCTATATTTGGAAACAGAGCGAGTACTATACGCCTCTGCTTACTCTTATAGAGAAACGCAGGTGTGATATACCTATGACAAGTGGAAAAGACTCATCGCACCAAAGATCCCCACTACTTGAATATAGTTTATAGCGCCATCCGCGTCCAGTACAATAACGCGTTCAGGAAGGCAATGGCGCTACCCCGATACTGCAGCGCCTCGGGTAAGTTCGCAAAGGCGTGAATACAGTGGGTGCGCACCCACTGTATTCACGCGATCATGCGCAAGCGCGTCGCGTTCTTAGTGCGCAGGGTATGGGCTTGGGGCTATACCCAACATCGTACTGGCGATGATTGCGGGAAGGCTTGACTGCCCCTTCATGCGGCATTGTTAGAGCTGACATGTTGCTGTACCAGTGTCGGAGAGAAGGTATTAATTACATTGTTTTGATGATCTCTTATTTTATTTTTATTTTAGATGGGTTTACTCTTGACTCTAGTCTAGGTCAAAGATGACAGAGACAAAGTCGACGATGGAGTGAGCTTACCCAGAAGAAGCCTGTTCACTCTCACTTTGAAGAGATTTGGGTTGTATGCGGTCGGAAACACAGGCGCAGGTAGAGAATTCCACTCTTTTGCTGTGCGCATTATAAAAGATGTTTGGAAGCGCTTAGTGCGAATTGGTGGAATAACAACTAGGTAGGGATGGTAACTTGCAGTGCGCCTAGATGTCCGATGGTAGAAGGGGGCCGGTGGAATGAGGTCGTGGAATTCTTGGGCACACTCACCGAAGTACAATCTGTAGATGACCGACAAGCAACCTTACGGCGATGAGCCAAGCTGTGAAGCTTGGTATCCACCAGTTTTATGTCGCCAATGAGTCTCTTAGCTCTGCGTTCCACCGAGTCAAGTACGGCATGTTGGTATTTAGCTGAGCCATCCCAAAGGTGGCTGCAATACTCCATGCAGGATCGGACTTTATTTTGATTTGTTGTGATTTCATTTGGAATTTATTTTGTTCGTTTTATTTTCGACGTCTATCAATATATGTTGGGCAATGGTGTTATTTACCTGAAATAAATGAATTTATTTATTTGTTATGTCCATATTTTTTAGAGTTTATTTTAGGTCAGTTAATTGAAACGAGTTTTTCTTTTACACACATTTATTTAATAGAATTATTTCAACAGCTAAACCCAAGCACCTTTGAATGGTCAAGCTCAACCATTCAAAAGTTTATTTGGAATCATTCTGACATACTTTTTTTACGAAAAGAAGGGTTCTACGTCACACGTCGTGGAAATTCTACATGACATTACCGGACAGATTTTAATTTAAAATAGAATTTTGCTAACAGTCAGTGTTATTTAAAATAATGTTAAGTAATTGATTTTCTATAAACACTCCACATTAAATCCAAGTTTTCTTACATATAGTAATAAATAAGAGTATTTAAGAAAAAAAAATGCACTATTCGTGCAATTCTGAAATAAACATGACATGTGTCATACGACTCGGCCTTGCTTGAAAAGATAAAATTCATAACTAAAATAAAATAAAAAAACATATATTGTGCAATATTTCCACATGGTGTCGTAAGCACCTTCCTATCGCGAACAGACTACATAAAGTTTAACATATTTTGTCACGCTTTTGGATGATAGGTTCAGTTGTGAAACAATCTGCACAGTTGCACGGAGGACAGTCGGTAGTGGCGGGGTCCGTCGACATGTAGCGACGCTTGTTAACCTGTTAAAAAGCAAAACGTAGAATAATAGCTCGTGGGGCTCGTGGAATAATAACAGCTACACGGGTCGATTGAAGGTTGAGCTACGTTTGCCACGGCTGGTTCGTGGATGCGTGACACACCGTTTATCGGGCCCCCCTGCCTCGGAAAGCACGTGTAGCCGTTGGTTCCGGCCGTCATTCGTAGATCTATGACAATCGTTACGGGTAATCGGAAGCCCAAAAGTCTGACAACCAGTTTTACCAAGGGGTATCGTGTTACCCAATAACTGAGTTGTGGAGGTCAGATAGGCAGTCGCTCCATGAAAAATACTGGTATTCAGCTGCATCCCGTTAGACTGGGAGCCAACCTTGATAGAGTTGGGAATAGGCAGGCAGATTGATTGATTGACCCACTGGCACCATTAGTAAAAACTGATCATCAAACTCAAACTTAAAGCATCTATTTCAAATAAACCAGTTACAGGCACTTTTGAATTGTCAAGGGGTCAGTCAGTCAGAAAGATGAAGCTAGTTGCCCATTCCTAAGCGTAGTAGGTACCTATGGAGAAGAACGGGCAAGAAACTCCATGGACACTCTTTTAAATCAAAATATGGTCACAAAATATTGGTTATATCATTCATGTTGAAATTATGCATGTGAGAACGATGCAGAACGTTAAAAGCGTCCGTAATAAAAATACAAAAACAATTCAAATATTAAATTAAATTAAAATAAGCCGTGGCAGCTAAGAGATGACCAGTCCCTACTGACGGCGCCCGTTCACGAACATGACGCATGTATTAGCACCATTCAGCTCAACCATTTTGAAGAGAACTTAATGATGCAATAGACACGCCACCACCAGCGAGACATTTGAGTGAGCATGACATACTCTCAGCCGCCAGGGCACACATTGAATAGAATAGAATAGAATAGAATACTCTTTATTATGTACACCATAAAAACACACACATTGGACTTCTAGAAGGGCGTCATGTCCTATTGTGTTCCATGCATGTATGTGTTGCTACGAGTGTGTGTGTGCGTGTGAGTATCTCGTAAGGAACTTTGCTTATTTTGCATTAATTCAGTTACACATTGTATAATAATTATTATACAATGTGTAACTGAATTAATGCACATTATGAAAATAATTTGTTCAGAGTCGTTTACTGAATCGATTTCTGAGGGTAAGTAATAGATGATATAACAACAAAATCTCTAATATTAACAACATAATAACAACGGAACCTATAATTTTATTTAATATAGCGTTTAGTTAAAATAATGAACGATTGATATAATTTTGAAATAACTAATTTTTATAAGCATATCATACATTAAATATAACATCGTTTGACATAACATACATTAGATATAAAATCGTTTAACATACCACTCAAAAGATATAAAACTTATTTGGTCTCAAAACAAATATTCAGAGTATGAATTTTTACGAGCTGTGGCTTCTAATTTAAGCTTAAAAAAACAATAACTTTGTATTTTGTTTAATAAATATTTAAAAGTATTTTTTCTTTGTTTTATTCTTTGAAAGTTCTATCGTAGTTATAGGTAATAGTAACCTAAGTAGATATTAAACATAACTAGTAACTGATTACCACCTGCGCTAAGATAGGTCGACGGAGCCCCGCTTGGCGGGGCTCCTATTTCTGGGTGTTTAAAAAAAAATAACCACCAAGGCCAAGGCGGGAGCTCCGCTCCGCGACACAAAGGCACCGCACGTCGCGCGACATGCGGTGCGGACCCTTTATACGTATGCGACTGTGTGCGTGCGTAGATTTGTAATGTGACCAAAATTCTTTCTCACAATCAGTATTAACTAATTTAATAAATAAACCATATTTTGATTTAAAAGAGTGTCCGTGGAGTTCCTTGCCCGTTATTCTCCGTAGATACCTACTACGCTTTGGAATGGGCAACTAGCTTCATCTTTCTGACTGACCGACCCCTTGACAATTCAAAAGTGCCTGTAATTGGTTTATTTGAAATAAATGCTTTGAGTTTGAGTTTAGAGGGCTTATTAGACTAAGTCAGCTACTAGCGCCACATTTCCCTTCAGTAGCCATTATTGGACCTATTAATTTCCGCCATCTTTGAATGCCATAAATATACTGTTTACTGCTTATCATACTGTTTAGTTTACTGTCATGGCACCATGGGGTCTGTATAAAAGGAGCCAGCTGAACAAATAACGTTTTTCTGGTGAAACACAACATTAAAAAAATATGCTGTTATTATCTAGATCTATCTTTTGAGAGTATTTGTACGAATGTAAGTACGCGAAGTCTAAGTGCGACACCCAAATTACATGGAGTCCTGCCATTCTTCTTTCTACGCTAGGGGGTCTAGAATTCATGGTTTCAGTTTGCACGACACCCTGTATAACAAGTTAAAAAAAGATTTAAAAAAATGTTGCTTACAGGAACCTGAAAAACGAGAAATAATTATTCCTTCTTTCGTACATAACATAAAATAATTTACACAAAGTAAAGCGCCTGTCAGGGTTCGAACCTACGACCTACAACTCGTAAGTCGCGGCCGTTACCACTGGGCCACCACTGCGCAATTTTCTTAAACTTTAATAATTTATTTTACTAATTTTAGCGGCAACCAAGTGAACTATTGAGAACATCAATTTTAAAATCAGATATAAAATGGTTGTCTGTAAAGTCGGTTTCCAGACGATAATTTTACGTGATAACGTCATCGGCTCAGGCGGAACGTGACAAGAGTCATGCTTTTTCGTGCGTGCAGCCGGCGTTCATCGATTTATAAGACGTTATCACGTCAAAAATAAGTTGAAATATATTATTATTTACTTAGTTTGTAAGTTACCTTTATATTCTTAAAGTGGAGATTTCCAATCAGCTTGAAGCGTGGTATCGGGCCACGAGTTTGACACATGCACTGAAATGACAACACGGTGCGATTTAATTGCATGTGCCATACTACAGGGTCAAATTAAATTAGCTAGCGAAACTCCGCAGACGAGATGGGTATTGATATATAAACATGATAAAACAAAAAAAAAACAAAAAATGTCGGGTCATCGACCACTTTTCAGTTTAAAAACCTTCTTTTTTTGTGTAATCTTCATAGACGTGATTAGTATCGATAACACGATAAAACATATTTTCTCAACTGTATCAGTTGAGAAAATATGTTTTGTTTTTTTGTTACCGACCGCTGGTAGTTTTGTTACTTTAAGTATGTTCAAGTTACTTTAAGTATGTACCAAAATAAAAAACGCCATTTAAAAAAAAAAAATTTTTGCGTGTTTAGAAATTGATACTTATGATGTCTGCAGAGTTTCGTTAGTTAATTTAGTTTGACCCTGTATAAGTTGAAGCAACTGTAAAACTTGCTCCGTCTAAACAGTGTTTAGATGATACAAGTCAGTTTGCCGGTGGCATGCCATGAAATTGAAACAACGACTGACTCATTGTTTCAATTTTATGGCATGCTATCGGTAAACTTGGAACGTGTAAAATGGGCTTTAGGGTCAGCGCTTACTGAACTGCAAAGAATGCTTGAGTAATTTTCATTGACAAAATGTAAATTAACTAACTTATCACCACGCCTGTTTCACCGAAGGGTTAAGCAGAGGTGTACCTACGTAGTACACATTTCGTCAGTTATGTTTAAGTCCCATGTAATAAGGGGACGAGACTACAGACGCCCGCCGCCGGGCTGCTACTGAGAAATGGATTCCTGATGGAAGAACCCAATAGCACTTTGCCCGACCTAGGAATCCAAGCGAGGACCTCCTACTCAGCAGTAGCGCTTGCAACCACTAGACCAATGAGGCAATCAAATTAACTAAATCACAAATAAAATAGAGTTGTAAATTCCCCCTATTTACATTTTTTTTTTTTTTTCTTTTCTTAATACTTACGTTAGCCTACAATAAAAAAATAGATGTTTTAAATAAATTTCAATCGTAAAAAGATACCAGTCGATCTGCAAGATCGAAAGATTCTTTCTTTTCAATGGAGGAGTGGTACCTAAACCTTCTCTTAGCGACACACATTATTGTTTTCCGACATGCATGCGAACGAAGTCGCGGGCACAGCTTGTAGTATTGATGCGTGATACTAATTGTGCTTGCAGAAATTAATGTCAGTTACTTTTACTTTTGATTATCGAATCGGTAGAATTTACGTTACGTTTACGCCTCGCGTTCATGCTAGGGCCTCAGTGCGTGTCCTAACCAAAGTCAATCGTCGCGCGATTAGACGATTGTCGTAATCATATTATCCCTTTTTGTTCAGCTAACCAGGGGTCTACACTCTAAGTTCGCAAACGAAGATACAGGCCCGTCCGATAGTAGTTGAACCGTCAATATCCCGTATTTTTCGTACGGGCAAAAACACAACGGGCGTGGGGACACCTGTCATATGGTGTTGTCATGTAACAAGGAGTAGGAAACGCCCGTAACTTCGTCTGACGGCAGCGGACTACGGATTTCGTGGAAAACGCGTGCTCGCGCCGACATATCGCGCCAGTTTTCCGAACAAAGTGACGTATAAACGAGACGATCGCGTATTCGCGCGAACAATCATTTTAGTTAGGACGCCCCTCAGAAGTAGGAATTTGATTAATAAAACCTTGTAGGTACTTACTTTCTAGAAATGCAATAATAAAGTAATTAATATACAATTAATTGTTAAATAAACACACAAACATTTCAGTAAATAGGTAAATAAAAAGGATATCTTACGGTCGGGCGCTGCAGAATAAAATAAACACAATTACTTAATGAACAATATTGCAAAGACATTTTTTTAAGAGTATTAGTTAAGTTAAGATATTATATTTTTATTGAATTAATTAATTATGTAGGTTTAAGTTGTTATTTATGTACATTATATTTCAATTTTTTATTAATATTTTTTTAGTTATTGAAACAGAAATACATAAAGGGTGGCAGGGACATCGACGAGCAACCTGTTACTAGGTGGATTCAATACATGATTCTGGACGCCCCGGCAGCGTTGAAAATTACGTATGTTATTAAATAAAAAATGCTGTTTCATATATTTTGACCGCGTATGTATTTCACTTTTGTATGAAACAGCAGTTATTTGTTAAAGTACCGCTGAAAAGTTTCTACTCTAGGAGTTATAAGATCATGTGCCTACCACTCTGTATAATCGCATCACAAAATTGACATAATATTTTTTTTTCAACCTTTTCACGGATAAAAATATAAAAATAAATTAATGAGTGCAGTAACTTACCATTGTCTGTAATAATAATAAGTAAAAATAACAAACATGAAAAACAGAATAAGTATAAAAATAAAATAAAACTATTTAAGGCGGAACCTTCAGGGTAGCTCGTGAAATTCAAATTTTGTTACGTTTTTTGCAATTTGCATGTCAGTGTCAGGTTGTACGAGTATGTTGATTAAAATATGATTCGCGGCCGTACCAAATATGGCTTTACAGAATCATAATCATTGGAATCAGCAATGCAACTCTAGTTAGAATTGGCCTCAAATGTCAAGATTTCGTGAAATTGTCGTTCAATAGGGTAATATGAACTTATAGAGATGTACGAATATTGATGATTTTTGTGATTATAATTCTATAAATAAAAATATTTGATACGGCCGCGAATCATATTTAGATCAACATAAAACCTGATACAGACCTGCAACTTGCAAAAAACATAAGAAAATTCAATTTCGCGGGCCACCTTGGCGCATCCCCCTTAAACTCGTGATAACCGAAAGCGGCTGTCGTGTAAATACGCGAATCTATGCCATAGGTTCTCAACGTGGGCGGAAACGCCCCGTTCGTGGGCATTTGAGACTTTCAGGGGGCAGTAGAAGACCCATATAAAGAGAAAAGATTTTATTTTTTGTATTTTTGTTTGTAACGCTTTCACGCAAAAACGGCTGAACAGATTTGAATGAAATTTGGCACACAGGTAGACAATGACATGGATTAGGACTTAGAATACTTTTCATCCCGATATTTCCACGGGATAGAGACGTACACGGGTGAAACCACGGGGCTAGTATTTATATAAACGGGCGATACAATCGCGTACTCCTGCGACTGATGCTTTCGGTTAGAACGCGGCTTTAAACATTTAATATTTCAAAATAATAATTAAAGTGTTTACTTACATAATACTGCAAATTGCGAAAAATATATGGGTTTTTTATGGTAGATAATAATAACAAATCAGTTTTATTATATAGAAAAATAACTAACCGTCCTCTGTTTGGTGAAAAAAGGAAAAATAAAACATTTTATTAAAATATTGTATAAAAAAAAATAAACAAAAAAATATTTTATAAAAGTATTTAATTATTCTAATACGTTACCCAAGCCTGTAAAGACAAAAATAAGTTTTTTAGATGTAATCGTTAAAACAAACAAATATTGACCAAATTGACTTGTAAATGTGTCTTATAAGATGTACAAGACTTACAAAAATAGACATTTCATTAAAAAAGTTAAAACAAATGTTCTCCTTATCGTTATCGAGTTGATGGTGGCTATATACTATGATATAATAAAGCGCAAGAGTTTGTTTGTTTGTTTGAACGCGCTAATCTCTGGAACTGAGTCGGATTTGAATTTTCTGTTCTGCATTTGATAGCTGCATTCTTGAGGAAGGACTATTTAATATCGCTACGACCCTTAGGAGCCACAGACGATGCCGTGGAAGTGGCGAAGTTTTGGGCCAACATAATTTACTACACTATCTTAAGAAGTTTTGGGCCAACATAATTTACTACACTATCTTAAGAAGTTTTGGGCCAACATAATTTACTACACTATCTTAAGAAGTTTCTTGCCTGTGGTTTACAATAATATTGATGCAACTAACGACTGTTGCTTCAACTTATAGCATACCTCAGGCAATTAAATCGCAACGTGAATCAGACTTTACTGGCCATCAATATTTACACAAAAGTTCAGCGGGGTAATTGTGTAACACACTAACAATTGCAATGTCTTTCATTTTGACAGTTCAACAACATTCATTGCGTTATTTACGTTGTCGAGCAGAGGATTTTTTCAATCATATGAAGGTTTAGGAATTTCTTTCGGATTGTGAAAGAAAGTGTGTTTATGCAATTTGGGTTCAAGTGTACACTGGCACAAAATAGATTGTTACAGAAGGTCGACTCCAAACGCACACAGAGACACGCCTCACCAACAGCGTGTGCAGGCGCACTCGCCACTGCCATTTGAAAGGTACAGGGAATGAAGGATGAATGTCATAATGTTATACACATTCCTCTAGATCGTATCTAGACACACTTATCGAGGGTGCTTATTGAGCCGTTATTCAAAAGTCCTTCTCAGTCACGAGATAATATTTTTTTAAAGGAGTGGCGATAGTGGACCCATGTGCGCCCTCTTAGTATGAGAAAAAAGATCAAAGTCCATAGACAATGGTCTTTTTTTAAACAACAGCGGTGACTATGATCTTTTTTTCATATACCTAGCCATACAAACAATTTTTGAGTCGCATTATTAAACTGATCTCTTTTACCGTTTTATTGTTTTTTAGCATGAAAGCATTATGAATTTTCGAAATTAAACATATACTGACAACGACCCTTCTTTCCCTGTACCCTTCATTTGTTTCAAATGGTAATTCCTACGTACGTGCCTATGTGCGCGTGCGCATGTTTTCGCCTGTTTTCGCTAGTTATATGAAGTCGACATTCTGTACCCATTTATTATGTGACCTGAAATACACCAGCACGTATTCATCATATTTTTAAATAAAATCAAGCATATATACAAGGTAGAGACGTCGATACGACAATATATTAAACTTTGTATATCTAATGACGTTCCCAGTCAGCATACAAAAATTTAACCAAATACATCCGATAAGTCACTGCTAGTTAAAGATTAGCATAGTCAAAGTCAGAGCATAGTCAGCCTATAATGTTCCCACTGCTGGGACACAGGCCTCCTCTCTTTGTGAGGGAGTGGGCTGTAATCTACCACGCGGGCCCAGTGCGGGTTGGTAGATGTCACGTCTACGAATTTTTGGTTCTGGGACATGCCGGTTTCCTCATGATGTATTCCTTCACCGTTTTGAGAGTAGTGGTGATGAAATTATTTACACAAAGTAAAGCGCCTGCCTGGGTTCGAACCCACGACCTACAAGTCGGCGCCGATACCACTGGGCCACCACTGCGAAATTTTGATACAAAGTCAAATTATTTATTGCCACGGCTTAAAAGCGCTTACACCGGTCCACTAGCGCCACTCCTTTAAAAAAATATTATCTCGTGACTGAGAAGGAATTTAGAAAAACGGCTCAATAAATGACCTCGGTAAGTGTGTCTAGAATTTTCTAATAACTTTTATAAATTTTCATATTGAGATACGAAGCAACAAAATATGATATAAATGAATGTGGCCACTTTTGTTTAGATCGAATTTTCTTGCTTCGTGTCTCAATATGAAAGTTTATAAAAGGTATTAGAAAAGTCTTGATACACTTACCGAGGTCGCTTATTGAGCCGTTTTTATAAATTCCTTCTCAGTCACGAGATAATATTTTTTTAAAGGAGTGGCGCTAGTGGCCCCGTGTAAGCGCTCTTAATTTAATTTAATATTTGATTCACTTTTTGTATTTTTATTACGGACGCTTTTAACGTTCTGCATCGAAGTCACATGCATAATTTCAACATGAACGATGTGACCAATATTTTGATTTAAAAGAGTGTCCATGGAGTTTCTTGTCCGTTCTTCTCGGTAGGAACCCACTACGGTTTGAAATGGGTAACCAGCTTAATTTTTCTGACTGACCGACCCCTTGACAATTCAAAAGTGCCTGTAATTGGTTTATTTGAAATAAATGCTCTGAGTTTGAGATTATGGAAAAAAATAAACTGTATTTTCGATGTTATTTATATGATAATTTCAAAATACTTATGTAGTAGTATTGTTAGTGTTTTCATTTACACTATCGTATTGTCATCTCCACATTGTATATCATAATCCGGTAAGACTAGAGCCGACCCCAACAAGTTGGGAAAAAGCTAAGCAGATAATGAAGATGAATTGAGTATATCATACCTCAGACTAAAAAGTAAAGATAAAGTTAAGTTAAAAAAAAAATATGTTTCATTTACTGAAGATACTTTTAATACGATTAAAAGTACTAAATAGAGACCTTTAAAAAAATACTTACAATAACGCGCTGGAAATTAATAAAGATAATATTATTATTTATTAACAATATATTTATTTTTTGGGTACTGATTTATGAATCAATAGAGAATGTGGCTGTTACTATACCGGGTTATTTTTAAATTGGCTAGCTAAATTGCGCACACGCAATGGGTATCAATATCTAAGCTAATTTAATGTTTTTTTACCGCATTGTTCTAGTGACTTGAAATATCAGTTTAAAAATTCCGTTTTTTTGTGTAAACTTCGCAGACGTGATGGTATCGATAACTAAACACGATAAAACATAAGAAAACAGTTTTTGTTAACTCATACTTCAAATAACAGCACCTACAGCGGACTTCCCCAAGCGTTGCCACATCTGCCGGTCCTGTGTTTCTCTCATCCAGCAGGCTTAGCACAAGCACCGTCTTGTCGACGGAAGAATAGACAAAAAATACGTTTCGTGACAGACAGTGCGACGGCAGCAAAGTAGAAAGAGTCAAATGCACTTTTTACGAAATTCAGTAATTTATTCACGTTTGTCTTTTATTTTGCTTATATCTCGAAAATGGTGTCCTATCTCAAAATAATGAAAATTTCGACCCCCTTTATGAAACTCTTAAACCCCTAAAACTCAACATGTAGGTAATCATTTTTCACATTTTCCATACAAAAAGTGAAAAATTCCTTCTTCTTCTTCTTCTTCTTCTTTGGGTTATGGTTTCCGCACTTAGTCCTTCATATGGACCATTGTGCGTGGGCCATGGCGGCCTTTCCTTTTTTCCATTCCATTTTTATACTTTGTGGCGGTCGACAAGACAAAATGACAGATTTTAGAAGGATTATTATATTAGTCAAAAATGGAGAAATGAAATGTCACTTTGTATGGGAATAGCCGTGTCTATTCTTCGAAGAGATAGACAGCGTCATGATAAGCCCGCTGAAGATTGCAGCGACTACACGTCACTATATAGCATGTATCAGAAAGCTGTGGTTATATTTAAGGGTGTGGTACAGACCATCATACTGAACAACTTTCTTTATGGGACCAACATCGTAATCACGAAAAAAATATCAAATGTCCGATACAAAACTTCAATACCTACAATACTCGACCTAAATGTTTGAGTCGGCTGATTATTTTTTGTCAATGGGGGCTATCGTTTTTGTGCTCACCAGTTGGCGCTACTGGCGAGTAAGGTCCTGTCAGTACTTTTATTTGATGTTTTGGATATTTTTAAGTTCCCATAAATTCATAATATGTTTATTTTATTACAATTTAGAACATCAAATGAATATTTAGAATATAATGTTCCTAAAATTGGCAAGTATGAAGCAGACAAATATTATTTTTCCTTATGTGCTACCAAATTAGATCCTAACTTATTACTTAAAATCTTAAGCCATAATTAATCAGTAATGGCACAACCATTATGAATCATTAGTTAAAATCCATGATAAAAAATCCCGCAAACAGTGAACCTTCAGTACAGTTGACATCTAGAGACCTTACTTTACACTAGCGCCTCTAGTGGTGAACTCAAGCGCGATAGCCCTCATTACGATGATGGTCTCTTGGAAAAAGTTGTTCAGTTCGATTATATGTACAACAGCCTTAAATATGATCACATATTTCTGATACACGAGTTAGAACCTAATGAGTTCTTAAAAAAAAACGTGATTTTTGGGTGCAAAAATAAAGCCCTAAAGAAATGTTTAGGAAAATTACTTACAACTGTGTGCTGCAAATGATAAATGAAATGTTTAAATAAGTTAAATAACAATTTGAGTTTTTTTTTAAATCTTATACATAAACTCACGCCTTCTTCCCAATGGCAGGACCTACAGAACGCCACCTGCTACGATCCTTACATACATACTCCTTTTGCTTCGTTTACGTTCATACATCAGCATTCATCGCGTAATACAATTTCAATCACAATCCGTGAGTTTAGAAGGATATTAATTTCTAATACATTGCTTCACAGGTTTAATAAATTTGTCTGCTGAACAACGTAAATAATAACGTCAATTGTCATTTTGTATGTAATGCAATTACTCCGCTGGTCATACACGCACGCCGGTTTCGAGTGCTACGCACCTGACCTTTCTGAAGAACATCACCAATAAGGTCACTATAATATTATGTCCTCCTAGGGTGTCCCCTCCTGGCGCCGGCGTTTCCACTCACATCTGCCTTGTACCTTTTGTTAGTCGCCTTTCATTAATTCTCTCAACATGACCAAACCATTTAAGCAAAAGCATACTCTTTTATTAAAGTTAATACTTCTTTAGGAGCACTTAGAGCTCTTTATGAACGGTGAACGTCGCTGAACCATCACACTCGGGTCGGAGACGCTGAATCGGGTATATTCGGCGCTGAATCGTGTATACTCGGCGCTGAATCGTGTATACTCGGCTCCAATCGTAAGTTTTCACTTTTATCATGAGGTCTTAAGCACACACACTCTTTTTACACAATAATTTATATAATAATCATCACTTACTCTAGGCTGTTAGGAAATAAATAATTATTATTAATTTTATTTTCTTGTGTACAGTACTCTTGTAACCCTTCAGCTGTGGCGGCCATTTTGCATGACCCGGGTAAATCTGTGGCACCACACCCGGGTGGTCATGTGTGAAAATACCAGGCGTGTTTAAAATGACGATATCTCGAAAGTTATGTATGGGAGATGAGTCAAAGTTACGTCATTGAAATCGTTATGAAATAGGCTAACTTATTATGTATAGATTAGTCCTATTTTGCCTTGTAATGTATTGTCAATCCTACTTTAAAAACAGGGTAAGCTAGCTAGTACGAGCGACCGTATTATGGTTCCTCTACAAATACGGTATTTTTTTACAGGTAATTCCTATTAGTAATTAATTATTCACAAAAATATATAATAACACTACACAATACACATACCACTCAAATATTTATTTTATTATTTACACAATTATGAATTAATATACATCTAATCTAATTACAACAGATCATCATTATCATCTGTTTGTTTTTTCCCAACAATGTTGAGGTCAGCTTCCAGTCTAACCGGATGAAGCTGACTACCAGTATTTTACATGGAGCGACTGTCTATCTGACCTCCACAACCCAGTTACTGGGTAATACGATAATCACAACAGTTTATACAACATAATAAAATAATGATAATACATTGATAAGTACATTAGCATCAATTTGTCGATATGTCGAGACATGACATATCGATATATCGATTATCGACAGGTATTAACGATCTTGTGTGTCTAAGTTTTTCTCGTGTAATTCTCATTTAAAGAAGAAAAAAATATCGGCAACTCTATCTGCAATTATTTTTGATTGTAATTTGATTTTTTGTTTTTGCTTTTTATATATTTGTAATTTCTGTGTATTTTTTATTTTTGTATCTTAATTTTACGTATTACAAATGGCGGATGTATTTTCTTCAATCTATTTCGCCACAATAGGTACTATGGTTGATGACACTCATCTACTCTTGTAGGTATTTAATTTAAACGTTTGCTTAGAAACTAATAACAATAACAAAATTATAAAACTCACCAGCTGCAAAGGTAACATGCCATTTACTAATTTTACACTCAAATAATAATTGATATTAAACAGAATAAGTAAAAAAAAAAAACTTACGATGTACTGTAAAATGAATAATTTGGTAAATCATTATTTAGGTAAGCTTTGGTAATTTTTACAAATAATTAAAGGACATTATGCATCTTCGAGAAAAAAAAAGGATTTAAAATACTTATTTAAAATTACTTACTTCTGTCTGTTAAAAACCAAAGTTTTTTTTGTTAGTTTTATATGTTTACGGCCTTTTTTTACTTATAATATTAACTATACCAATCTACGTAATAGATTTCCCAATTCCCAAACATTTATGTTGGGGTCAGCTTCCACTCTGAGGGACCATTCAAGTATTACGTAAGCACCAAAGGGGATGGGGGGTTTTTGCTTTGTTTATTTTTGATGACTTGGGGGACGGGGGGTCTGGATGGTGATTACGTCAGCAAATATTATTTACTTTTTCTGCTAAATTTAGTAATACTGATTTGAAAAACATATGGGTATCAAAAAAAAGCTTAGATAGTCTAGTTTAATAATAAATAGGTTTTATTGACACAAACTACAAATGAATGTACAAAAATTCAGTAAGAATAAATATTTTACGGAAATTCAACACATATTTTTAGTTTCACATTTTTTTACAGTTCTTTCGACTATGAAGTCGTAATGTAGTTTTAACACTTGTTGATTCTGTATGGTTTCAGCTACACACACGATTTTTTATTAAGGTATAAGTTCGGTAGTTTTCAAGTTATTACACTTTATGTTAGAAATGACCGGTGCGCGGTGCCGGTATCCGGGCGACTATAGTCGCCGTGACGTATGACAGGCCTGCAGGCGTTTGACGTGGACGTTAGAGCGGTTAATAGTCTATAAATTCTTTGTTTCTAGACTCATGAATAACAATAATGAAACTGGATCAGATTAAAAAAAAAACAATGTTTACGTAAGCTTAGGAGGGGGGGGTAAGAGCTTTGCTTACTTTTTCTAACAAGGGGGAGGGGTTAAAAATTACTTAAATTCTGGTTACGTAATAATTGAATGGCCCCTAACCGGATCCAGCTGAATATCGGTATTTTATATGGAGTGACTGCCTATCTGACCTCCACAACCCAGTTACTGGGGAACACGATACCCTTGGTAAGATTGGTTGTCTAACTTATGGCCTTCTGACTAGCTGCAACGATTGTCAAAGATCTACGAATGACAGCCGGGACCAACGGCTAAACGTGTTTTCAGAGACACGGAGGGGTCTCGATATGTAATCGATGGTCACCCATCCACGAACCAACCGCGGCAAGCGTAGCTCAATCTTCGATCGACCGTGCGGCTGTTATAGATACCGCTACAAAACAAACTGTAAAAACAAATCCATACATACCACAGACTAAAAACATTAAAAATAAATTAGTTCGGCCGACCGCAATAAAAGAAGAAGAGAATAGAATAAAATGCGCGGGTAGCACCGTACACGTGATACAAGTGAACCTTCTTAAAAACTAAAGAATAAGAGACGTTTAGTGTGAGAGACAGAGAGAGTTATATCTTTCTTCTCTCTCATGTAGCGAAATGTGTCCAAACGTAACGCGTCCCAGAAATTTCTATCTTAATTCTCAAATTGCAATTATCGAATCACCGCCTAAGAAGTTTCAATTCAATTTTGGAATGGAAACTTCGCAACGGCCGGCAGCAAATTTCAAAATTCATTTAATTGCCTACTCTCTATGATCGTCAACGTAGATACGGGCCCGTCTAAGTAGTTAAAAACTTTATATTGAACCCTACACCCGTTTAATTATTTTTTTTGTACGGGTAAACATACACTCGAGAGCAATGAATCCGGGTCACTTAAAGAATGTTAAAAATCTCGGAAACTAAAAATGATAGGTTAATGCAATAAATTGTATTTAATAGACAATGTAATACTCCTTAAATGAAAGTAAAAAAAATATGAGTCACCATACATTTTATTAACACAAAATTACATAAAGAAAAAAACTGCTGATCTCTCCTTAAAACAAAAATAGGAAACATGAAATTTTTGAACTTTATTACGATTTTCTTAAATTTTAATACTTCGTATTGCCTCCTCGTGCTTCCATTACTGCGTTTACGCGGTTTGGCATGCTGTACACCAAGTTCCTTATACGATTTTGGGGAATATTCTCCCATTCCTCTGTGAGAGCAATTTTGAGCTCACGAAGCGTGATTGGGGGAGGGTTTCGTTGTTTTACGCATCTGCCTAGCTCGTCCCAAGCATGCTCGATCGGGTTGATATCCGGGCTGCGCGCTGGCCACTCCATACGAGTAATGTTCATCTCTTGAAGGTAGTCATTCACAATCCTACCTGTATGAGGTCGGGCATTGTCATGCATAAATATAGCATCCTCACCTAAATTGACCATAAATGGACCAACGTGATCATTGAGGATTTCTTCCACATATCTTACGCTAGTTAAAGAGCCGTTTTCTATGATCACCAGCTCTGTGCGACTTTCAGAAGAAATTCCGGCCCACACAAGTACAGACCCACCACCGTAGGCTACTTTTTCTTCGATGCATGCTTGCTTGAATCTTTCCCCTGGTCTTCGATACACTCTGTGTCTTCCATCGTGCTTGTAGAGCATAAATTTTGATTCGTCGGAGAACATAACTTTTGACCAATCTTCAATACTCCAATTTACGTGGCTCTGGGCATATCTTAGTCTTGAAATACGATGCCCACGCTCCAGTTTAGGGCCGTTTGCAGGTCTAAGGGGTTTTAAGTTAGATTCAGCAAGCCGACGTCTTACTGTCCATGCACTTGGGTTACTTCCTCCGAGGCGTCGAAACTGATTTGTGAGTTCAGTTCCTGTGAGAAAGCGATTTCGAAGCATGGTGTTCACCAAGTATCGGTCTTCTCGTGCTGTGGTACACCTGGTTCTGCCCGTTCCTGGTCTGCGTAGGTTAGAACCAGTTTCTTCGTAACGTCGGAGAACTCTTTGTACTGTTGACAGCGACACACCGACAGTCCTGGCTGTATCGCGCTGACTCCGGCCGGTTTCCAGCATTGTAAGTATTCTGGTGCATTCTTCAGGCGTAAGCGACATAATTTCAGCTTGAATAATGAATATAGAGCACTATCAACATGGTTTATGTACCCACATAAATGACAGATTACAAACAAAAGCAAAACCAAATGCTGTAATTTCGTAGTTCCATCTTCGAAAGTGGCCCTTTTTCAAATTTGATTTTTTTATGATATAACTTTACAATAACTAAGAAGTTTTAATACCTTCATTTAAGGAGTATTACATTGTCTATTAAATACAATTTATTGCATTAACCTAGCATTTTTAGTTTCCGAGATTTTTAGGATTCTTTAAGTGACCCGGATTCATTGCTCTCGAGTGTACTTCGGGGGACCCGAATCCCGTGCATAGGGAGTAGAAGTCCTGTCACAGATTGCCGTTGGAAGGTATCATCAGTTTCTATATGTTGTTTGTGTCGTGGTGGGATTAAACAGTGACTCGCTTGGATTGTATGCGAAGTGTTGACAATACGAATGCTGCGTCTAGCAGCGGCTGCAGAGGTAGCCCCGTGCTTTATGAAAATTATGATACAACAGCAACACACAGCCGGGTAAGGGCATTCATATTGATGAGCAAATCCCAAATATTTCTTGCGGAATAATGGGGCAAGCAGCACATAATAAAAAAAAAAAAAAAAAGATATTTTTTTAATTATTTTGAAATAAGTAGGCCGTCCCTATTTCAAAAGGATTAGTTTTTGTTTTCTTAAAAAAAAACTAATACAACCACAGCATAATTCACTATGAAATGAACATGGACTTGAAATTAGTAAAAAAAAAGAGAGAAAAGGAATCCGATTTCTTTTATCGAGGTCACTTCCGAATGATATTTGTAACATTTTTTTTCCATATTTTCCATTTTCAACTGCAATGGATAAGGAGAACAATGAATCGAAAATTCGCAATCAGCGTTTTCATCAAAATTCTCGCCACCAGCTGGCGCCAATTCGACAAGAGGATTTATTAAGATGATGTTCATCATTCGTTTCATTCAATCGTTTATCATTCAGTCACGACTGAAGAAAATATAGGCGCTTTGACACTTTTGACAGGTGCCCGGACCTTACGTCTCAGTGCTGCCACCTAATGAACGTCATTTCAGAAAACCCTCATTGGCGTTCGCTAGCGCCAACAGTTTAAAAATGTGATAATATTTACTATTTTCTAATAATTAATAAAACATACCTTAACCTGGAAAATATAGGATATTTTAAATAAGTATAAAAAATCAAGGAGCTAAAATTAATCTGGAGTGCTTTCTGTCTTTCAAATTGTAAATAAACATAAACTTTAAACGTTTGACGTAAAGTTTATTTTGCATAGCCAATGGACGTACGCAAAGAATGGTTTTGAAAAAGAGAATACTGATCAGTAGTTTGTCCCTCTCGCACAATATGCTAGTAGTATTCCCAGTCATCTGCGAAGGTCACGGAAATCGTGTACAGCTACGACTGTCAAAAGTAAACATGACTATTAATATTTTCCCGGCAACGGTTTATGTTTTATTCTTAACTTTTAAATCGTGTCCTACTTTTCAAATAAATGTATAGTCACCTTATTAGAAAAGG
The DNA here is from genome assembly GCA_916610205.1 of Griposia aprilina. Classification (NCBI taxonomy): domain Eukaryota; kingdom Metazoa; phylum Arthropoda; class Insecta; order Lepidoptera; family Noctuidae; genus Griposia; species Griposia aprilina. The sequence continues at coordinate 14,268,836 of OU744310.1, read as the reverse complement.
ACACACTAAAGTTCAGTTTTCTCTTTCAAAACCGAGTTTTTGAAGCTTGTAAGCTTTCTAGTTGTACTACACACTGTGTAACTGAATTAATGCACATTATGAAAGTTGTTTGTTCAGAATAGATTTCTGTCATTTTTAATATGGGTAATTTTAATATCCCAGAAATAATTTAACTTACGTAAATAACAGTCACAGTTCCGCTGTACAGATATAACCAGCCTAAATAGACGAAGTACCTACTATCATAATATAATAAAATAAACTGCAGTAGTTTGCTAGACCCGTATACATGTGCGATTGTGTGCGTGCAAAGATTTGTAATGTGACCACAATTTTCTCCCGCAATCAGTATAACTAATTTAATAAATAAATAATGCTTTATACCTAATAGTAAAAATTCAGTGATTGTATTAAGATTGTAACATAATTTTCTAATCGGGCTGTATCGTGGTGTGCATTAATTCCGGGACATGTTGTATCGTACATATTAATTCAATGGTAAAAACTAATTCTTCTTTTTCATTGGAAAGAGTTCTGTACACTGCTAAAAAGATCATTTGGCGCCCGACTGACGTTGACAGGTGGGTGCTGTTGGTAAACATTTGTGTATTTTTTTTTTTAAATGCCCCTTGAAATGTTTTGAAAAAGCAAGATGGCGACGTTAGTTCCGATTTTGACCACGCGCCAAAATAACCGTCTACACTTACCGTAACCTAAAATGAAAAAATGTCAGTGTTATTTAAAATAATAATAATAAAATTAATTAATTTAAGTAAATAATTAATAAACATCGAAATGAATAAGTTGAGATACTTACAGGACCCTGAAAATTTTACGAATTTATTATTAAAATAACACATAACATAACATAACATCACGCCTGTATTCCCCGAAGGGTTAGGCAGAGGTGTACCTATAGTACACCCACATTTCGCCAGTTATGTTTAAGTCCCATGTAATAGGGGGCGAGCCTATTGCCATCAACCGGGCACAAATCCAGACTCCGGGCTGCCACCGAGAAATTCCAGATGGAAAACCCAATAACACTTTGCCCGACCCGGGAATCGAACCCAGGACCTCATGCTCAGCAGTAGCGCTTGCGACCACTAGACCAACGAGGCAGTCAAATAAAATAATAATTCATTTATTGCAGATTATATCATATTTTAATAAAAGTATGTTTAATAAAAATAAAAAATACACATCAAAGGCAGGATATATGCTGATGGCTTTAAACAATATTTTGTACGAAAATACGTGATAATTAAAAAATCAAAACTTACGCCCTACACCTGAAAAAAAATGGTTTTATTCGAACTTTAATAAGTTATTTTAAAAACTACATCAACCGATTAAAATGTAGCTATATTTGTATGTGGAGCTCGTGGCTAAATAATAACCTTTGCAGGTTGGTCTTCAAGGTTAAGCATCGCTTGCCTTGGTCGGTCAGTGAGAGTCAAGATCCCTCCGTGCCTCAGAAACCACGTTGGTCTCGGCTTTCATTTGTACATCTTTGACAGTCATCGTTGATAGTCAGACGTCCGAAAGTTTAGCAAGAAGTCTTACCAAGAGGTGTCGTATTACCCAGTAACTGTGTTATGGTGGTCAGATAGGCAGTCGCTTCGTGTAAAATACTGGTATTCAGCTGCATCGGGTTAGACTGGAAGCTGACCCCAGCAAAGTTGCGAAAATAATAGGCAGATAATGATAATAATATATAAATTCTCACCAGTCCGTTGAGTGAAAAGACGTTTCGCCATGGGAAAAATAAAAATAAAATATATTAATAAAATATAGGTTAGTTACTTTTTAGTAATGTTCATAGAAAAACATTTATGAATTAAATTTTTCTTACGTCTCCATTCTAAAAACCAGAAAGTAAAGAATTTAATAACCTACTCAGGAACCATAAATTTAAAAAAAAACATATCAGTACAAAATATATGTCTACAATTTTACAAAAACTTACTGTGACCTGTAAAAAAAGGTAATTTATTATCAGTTAATAAATTAGGAAAACATACAATTTATTAGTTTTTTTGTTAAATCATAAAGTGAAAAATGTTCCGGGGTGTTTCTGTCGACGTCAAGCTTTGACAAGGGCGCGTCAGTGGTTAATACTTGTACGCAATAACAAGATAATTATATTAGAAAAGTAATAAAATATGTAAGGAACGAAGCTAACGAGCGACCGTCCAAAGGCTCCCAAGTGCATGTGTAGTTGGCGGAAGCGGATGTTGGAAAAATACGCCATATTTAAAGATGTTAACTTAGTTGTCCGTCGCAGTGCACAGATGGCGCTAGCAGTTGCTTCTTAACAGTGATTTTTAAAACAAACAACACAATGTTTTCACGACTGTACCCCACGAAGGGATAGGCAGAGGTACCTACTACTTATAGTAAACCAACATCTCGCTAGTGATTGTAATGGGGGCGAGCGTATTGCACAAATCCAAACTGTTTACATTAAACAAGAAAAAAACAATAGCTTACCACGTTCTAAACAAGTAAATTATAATATATTAGTAAAACTCAAATTAAGCTGCATTTATAAATATTTTAGTTAAGTAAAAAACTGTACAAAAACATAGCTAATTGTAAAATATTACCGGTGGCTAAAAATAACAGAAATTATATAAATAAATGACCTTAATAATTATACGAAAGCTTTAATAATATTTTTTCTTTAGCAGTATTTTTTTTTTAAGTCGGTTAAGTTTTAATTTTAAAACTTACCTAATTATCTATAGTTCGTTTTTTAAACCCATATAGTAATTTGACAAGTGTAATGTCGAACTCATTCATTCACTAAAGCAATCACAAAAATACTTGAAATGTCAGATTACTACCTGGGTTTAAAACATGAATTATAGTTTTTTTTTTAAGTTTTATAGGTATCTTTGGGCCACGAATGACATTGACAGGGAGGCGTTGTTGGTAAATATTTGTAAAACTGTTCTATTCTGTGGCTGTGTAGTGTGCTCGGAAAGGCCATTTACATACGTTAACCTGCGTCCAGATTTATGAAATTTTCTCCGTGACCCCGTGCCAGTGTACAGTGCCACGGTAGTAGCAAGGCTTTAAGCAAAGTTAGGCCCACTCACATGTACGAGTACCACAACCACACCATATCGCATCGAACAAAATGTGGGCAAGCAGTGTTTACGTGTGAATAGTGTCACTCAACTTCTTGCAGTTGCGTTATGATAACTACAAAATTTAAATGTGGTTGCGTTGTCGCTAGTAGCTGCAATTTGGTTACGTTGTGGTTAGTGTTTGCAAACAGACAGATCGTTGTGTTTGCAATGAGGCCGGCCGCTAGTGCGCGGTCTTGCTGGTGGTTGCGTTGTGGCTGCGATGTGGCCTTGATGTGGCCGGTATCACGTAAGTCATTTATAAAAATTTATATAACTATTTTGAATCTAATAGTATATTCACACATGAGCAATTTGGGTTTCGAAAAGGCAAATCAACGGGCGATGCACTTTTTAAATTTTTGAAGAAGGTAATGACAGGACTGGACAATAAACGACATATAACTACAATATTTATGGACATGTCAAAAGCATTTGACTACGTAGATCATGACATACTCTTAAATAAACTAGAACAATACGGAGTTAGAGGGAATGCTTTAGATGTTATAAAATCATACCTCAAAAATAGGGTTCAAATAACACAAATAACAAGAATATCAAATAAAACAAAATATGAACAAACGTTTCAGTCTAAGCCTAAAACAGTTAAGTACGGGGTACCTCAAGGAAGTATTCTTGGTCCACTTTTGTTCATAATATATATAAATGACTTCCCAAAAGCCGTAATCCATGACATGATATTATTTGCAGACGACAGTACAGCTATTTTCACTGACGAGGAGGAAGATAAATACGAAATTAATGTAAATAATTCCCTTGAATGTATTATAAATTGGTTAAATGTAAATAATCTTAAAATTAACTTAGATAAAACTTGCTATATTTCGTTTGCTAATATAAATAAAAAACTAAAGAACCTAAACGTAAAATACAAAGGTGAAACCTTAAAAGAAGTTAAGACAACCAAATTTCTTGGCATACATATTGACTCTGCACTAAACTGGAAAATACAGATTGACCATGTTTGCAAAAAAATAAATCAGTTCTCATATGCCCTCTACATGTTAAGAAAAGTTACAAATGAGAGTACTTTACTAAGTGTTTATCATGCATATGTAGGCTCCATACTAAAATACGGTATCCTATTCTGGGGTAATTCACCGAACAGAGAGTGTGCTCTAAAAGCACAAAAAAAGTGCATCAGAAGTATATGCGGATTGAGACAGACGGATTCATGTAGACCAGTTTTCAAAAGGTTGAAAATCTTAACCCTACCTTCACTATACATATTTGAAGCGGCAAGGATGATAAAACGCGATATAGATAAGTATGAAGCGTTGAGAAGCGCGAGACACAAAAATGAACTTAAAGGCATTCAATGTAGAACAGTTAAATTTAAATCGAGTGTATTTGGTGTTGGAGTTAAAATCTATAACAAGCTACCAAACTGTATCAAGAATATCTCTTCATTAAAAGTTTTTGAATTAAAGTTAAAAGAATTTCTCCTAAGTAAAACATATTATTCAATTAATGAATTTCTAACAGACCGAATTATTGACTAAACTTGTTTTTGACTTATTTAAGGTGAAATATACAACCGTAATAATTATGTCTTCTATTGTTAATGATAGTATGAGGTTGACTAAAACTTGACATGTTAAACTTATTTTATTTTGTTTACTTTTTTGTACTTATCTAATGTAAATCGCATGACCAAAATAATTATGTCTATTAATAATGTCTGATGAGGTTGACGCAAAATTGACATGGTATACTTATTTTTCTATTTTTATTTTTTTGACTTATTAAACTAAATTGTATGTCCCTAATAATTGTGTAAGAATTAATGTAAAATGAGGTTGACTAAAACAGTAACATAACCAACAACATTGATATACCTACCTAGTTATTAATATAAATATTGTACACCCCATGGGTATGTTACAGTGATTCATTAACACTATTGTAAGATCTTACTATTTACCTGTGACAAACAATAAATAAATGAATTAATGAATTAATGAATTAATGAATCACCCACACGAATAATTTTGATGCCTAAATGTCGTCTATGTGAATAAATCATTTATTTTCATACAAATTAGCGCCCGTCTACGTCTTGTTGTGGCGTGGTTGTGGTATGTGTGGTCTGATCAGTCCAGTCCACAAATCATGTGACACGTCAACGGACCAGACACTGTGACTTTGTTATTCGCGTCCTCTACGTTGCACGTTTTTATAAAAAATGAGAAAAACATATTAATTATATTTAATTAGATACTCACAGGTTCCTGAAAACCAGAAACTCTTAATTACAACGATAAATATTTAAACTAGTTACTTAATAAACTTTGCTAGGGGAATGAACTGTGGAAAAAAAACATAATATATATTCGTTTTAGAAACTTAACCTAAGGTCTTTGCCCTGGCGGCAGAAAAAATATATCTTACTTCTCCCTCCTAAAAATAAAAAATAAAATTAATTATTAGTTTATTTCGCTTATTACGGAACTTATTAGGTACAGTTAACCGCGACTCAAGAGACGGAGTCATATTGTTGCTACGGACACACCGTCCGTAGCATCACAGTGAGCCCTATCAGAATACCAGGCGCTGCGGTATTTGTTTTATAAAAATCGCAGCATCGTGCTGGGATAGAAGCCCTTTTGGCCTCACACAGGTCTTTTTTTCTATTGTTTTCATAATTTTGTTAGTTTTATTATTCATTATTATTATTCTTTACACCTAGGTACATGAGCCATGAGCGTGGATGTGCGTATCGTCCGAATAGCCCTAGGTAGCTGAGACATGTTTTTAGAGTGGAACTGGCGTGATTATCAGTCAAATCTACGGGCGGCGGCCGGCGTCCATCTTGTTTGGTTCGCATCGACAAATGCCACTGATACCAACAGCATCTCGTATTACTTCTAGTTTATACACAAATTGTAGGTGTAGATAACATTCAAAGAAAAAAAGACATTGGATAGACGCTGCTTACTAAACTGGAGGTAAAACTATTTACTAAACTAAAGTAATAGTAAATAAATATGTATGACTCGTGTCGGCAAATGCCGGTGCTAGATCAGTGCAGTGTCATGAATGAGTGCGAGTGTGAGCATCACATTTCGGGCAGCACAAGGGTGTTGACCTCGTCGCGGACAAATGCATAGTAAATTTCGAAATGTTGTAGTTTTTAGTTACAAAAGAGGTGCCATACTTACTGGAATCTAAAAATAGGTAATTATAGTGTTAAATGTTTATCGTTTTGTTTTTCCCAATGTAAGTAAATTATTACTGACCACTGGCTAATTTACTTATGGTTGGGAAAAACTTATTATTTTGATCGTATTTTAAATTTATATTTCCTTCTGCACAAAGATTGTGGAGTGCAAACTCCTGCTACTTCTGGTTCCTCTCAAACTGAAGGTTACCCAAGAACTCCGATTATTTCCTAATATCCTGTAAGGCCTGTTGTAGGTACAGCCGCCAGCACTTCAAGTTTCCACAAACTGTCAGATTTTCTCATTCGATTTTGAACTTAACTGTCAACATTTTAAGGTTTAAAATCGTTTGGAGAAATTTGACAGTTTCATGTAGACCTGGCGATTGTACACAAGTGTTTTCTTGCCTTGAAAAACTACGGAAGTGACGCGTGTAGACACGGTCATCAGTTTTGTATGGATCACTATGGAAGATTGTTGACAGACACGGCGGCACAACGGCACGGTGCCGTCGTTGTATGCGTCGTCCAGTTGTTTGCCGCTGCCGTGTCATATACCTGCCCCTGCAGTCTCGAAATTAGACAGCGACAAAAATCGGTCGCTAAGTCGTATCGTTGTCAAATTCCTTTAATAGATTTTCAACTTTATTTCGAAAAAATAAGGTTGAAAATCTATTAAAGAAATTTGACATCGATTAGATTTAACGACCGATTTTTGTCGTTATATTTGTCGAGACTGCAGGGCCAGGGCCGGCAGTCTCAACTAGATAGCGACATTGTCTCAAACTACCGATCGCTAAATATTAATCCTCTATAGATGAATCCTCAGTTGTAGCCGGCAAAATTAAAATTTTATTTAGTTTTTTGCAAATTGCATCTCTGTTTTATGTCGTATGTTGATCAAAATGCAATTGTCGACCGTGGACCGAATTATTTTATTTATCGAATAATAATCATTAATTTCATATCAATCGTCAAATTCAAAGAAAATTTGAATTTGGCGGGCTAAAACTGAGGTTTCACCTTAATATTTAGCGATCGGTAGTTTTCGACAGCGTCGCTATCTATGTCGAGACTGCCGGGCCAGCTCACACGATTATTCTACGGTGCTACTAGCGGGTCGTAGCATAAAAAAACACGCCGTCTATAGACATCTGCAATACGGTCATTGCAAATGCGTTGCTATCACAAAGACAGAGCTGATGTGTTACATGTGCCTGTAACTACACCAACACACATGCCTTTCAAACTGGAACACAACAACGCCGCTTGGCGACAGAAATATGTGTGGTGATAGTAATTCCCGGACGAGCACCTTCTCAAACAGCTTTTCTACTACAATTATTGCATTACATATAAATTCATGCCTAAGTAAAGGTGCGTTGTTGGATTTTCAACGCTCGGCTGAGCGCTGGAAGTTGAAAATCCAACAACGCCCTTTTATTTAGGCATTCTTTTAGATGTTGCCTAGTTTAGTGAAACTGCGTGTCAGTGTTACTTACCAGCAGCTGAAACATTCATGTTTTTGTATTAAAATAGAATATTCTAGTGGTTTGAATTTTATTGTGCTACTATTTGAAATGCAACAATAGGGATGATGATTTTTTTGTTATATTTTAAACAAAAAATATTGTTTGCATATAATATTATGAAAAGTGTCAAAGCTTAAAAAAATGCCAAGTTATAAACATTTTAAAATAACTGCTAGACAAAGACGGCTCTATCACAGAAGTGACGTCACGGCTATGTAACTGCACACTATCGCCATGTATTGTCTGTATCGCGGGACAAGGACAAGAATAATATCATCTAAAAACTTTTAAGGCATCTAGCTTCTTCCATCTTTCCATCAATTTTACGGATTTTATCGATTATCTCATTTTACAATGCCTTCTTTAAAATTACTTTATTTGTTCAAACATTTCTAATATAAGTCATCAGCCCTATTTCAGAGGAAACTCCCTCATAACATAACGTCATGCTTGTATTTCCGGATGGTATAGGCAGAGGTACACATCTGCCGTATACTTATGCAATTATCAGACGGTTCACTGTATGTTCATTTTTGTTTCACGACCTATTCTGTAAAAAGTGTAAATCCTTAGTATCAGGTGCACTTCGCCTAAGTTTTCACGGCGAGATTTTAACAGAATAGGCAGGAACCAAAAAAAAAATTTTGACAAAATGAATCAAAGTGATAAATAAATTAATTAGTGAACCGATCCAACGATGTTGAATTTCGGCACTCGACATCTTTCACTCGCTTACCCAAATGATCGAAAAATTAAATGAAAAGAGCAGATGAACGTTCATCCCTAAGTATTTTTGTCGTTGAAAATGACATCGTTCACAAAAATGAACATTCTCACGAGTGAAGCGTTTGATATCAGCATTTTTTTTTCGGTGCATTCATAATCATCATTTGCCTGCGTTTTATCAACTATGTCTAACTGGTTGCAGCTATACCAGTATTTTACATGGAGCGACTGCCTATCTGACCTCCACAACCCAGTTACTGGGTAACAGAATACCCATTGGTAAGACTACACAGTTGTCAGAATTTCGGGTGTCTAAGTCTGTCTACCCGTAACGAATGTCAAAGATGTACAAATGACAACCGGGACCAACAGCTTAACGTGGTTTTCCGAGGCACGGTGATGGGGTCTCGTGACAAACATTCGTTGCGTGCGCAAGATTCGAACCTACTTGTACGTACTTTCAAAGACATTTTTTTTAAAGTTTTAACACTTAAAATAACATACATAACATAACATCATGCCTGTAATCGCTGGAGGGTTAGGCAGTTGTGTCGGTACCCATAGTACACCCACATTACGCCGGGAGGGGACGCCCCAGGAAGACATATAGTAACCTTATTAGTGATGTTCTTCAGAAAAGTCAGGTGCGTAGTACTCACAACCGGCGTGCGTGTATGACCAGATGTATGTACGTTAACGAGGCAAAAGGAGTATGTAAGGATCGTAGCAGGTGGCGTTTCTGCCTACCCCCATGAGAAGAAGGCGTGAGTTTATGTATGTATTTCGCCAGTTGTGTTTAAGTCCCATGTAATAGGGCGGACCCTATTGCCATCAACCGGACACAAATCCTGATTTCGGGCTGCTATAGAGATTTTTTGACAGAAAATCTCAATAACACTTTGCCCGACCTGGGAATCGAAATCAGGACCTCATGCTCAGCAAATAGTGCTTGCGATAATCAAGGTTAAAAATAATTTATAGAAAATACTGTACCGTAGCTTCAAGAGTCTATAAAAAAACAACAATTTAAAATGGGTTAGTATTTAAGTCATATAAATAATTGCAAACGTTTACTGATTTATACACGAATATTTAAAAAAAGGATCATAATGATTGAAAACCAATAGAAAAATTTTGGCATCAAAAAAAGGGCAAAGTACGAAATGTGTGGACTTAGATTTGTAAGACGTTATAGAATTCTACATTAATTATATTTATATTTTACTATAATCAACATTAAAAATCTTAAAGAAATATCGAAGACAATGATAAAAAATACTCATACTTACACGCTGCAAATATAAGAAGAAATAAAAGTAACATTTTAAGATGAACGAACTGACTGCGCGTACAGACTAATCCAATGATTCATTCAATAATACCAGATGACCCTTCTGTTCTCCTTTGAAACGTCAGGGGTGCTACACCCACCACATGTTCGGGTCGGCATACGATTTGGCAGTACCTACCTATTTGATGAATAACAAAGCCGACCCTACGCAATTTCTTTAGTTCGGCTCGTGCCCATCAGCAAACTTTATTTGGTATGTAACCTCGCATTATCATGTTCGAGTCGGCTCACCATAATTCGAGCTAAGGGCTTGCGCCCATTGGGCGGCACGGCACAGCAAGGGATTTTTATGCGACGATTAGGAATATAAATTAACAGTATGATAATAAAATCGAAATTTCTAAGGCAACGATGCCGCGGTATACTTAGGCACGCCGCGAAGTACGTAGGCATAATCATTGATTTTTTATTGTTATACATAGGTATAAGTTCTATATTATTTCTATATGTAGCATAAAAATCCCTTGCCGTGTCGTGCCACCAGTGGGCGGCAGTCCTAAGCCGAGCAGGTTTTTCCCGAAAATATAATTAGACTAGCTTTTGCCCGCGGCTTCACCCACGTGGAGGTCAGAAATTATCCCATGGGAACGTACTACTGGAATAAAAACTGTCCTCTGTTGATCCAGTATATAAACTATATGTGAGCCAAATTCCATCTAAATCCGTTTAATAGTTTTTGCGTGAAAGAGTAACAAACATCCATCTATCCATCCATCCATCCTTACAAAGTTTCACATTTATAATATTAAAGTATGATGTTTTATGTATGTATGTATTTGTTGCATATGTAAATGGTACACCACTGACTACCTGCATTATTGTCTCTCCTCCCTTTAATCCATCCAAAAGTTAGGATAGGATTTTGGCACCCAATTGTGCCGAATCATGCCGACCCGAACATGTGGGAGGCTGACAGTAACAGCAGCTACGAGTATGTAAAGGGTGGCACCCTTTACTGTCAGCTCTCCTAGATATGACAGTAATAATTACATCCCGCAATAATTTATTAACAAAATTGTTACTTACTTCCTGGAAATAATAAGAGAAAACGAATGAAAATCTACAGTAAATTGAAGATAATTAATTCGTTAAAAATGTTCTATGATTTCTCACGCCGATTCTTTTTTACGTTTATGAAATGACATATCAATCTTTCATCGATATAATTTTCCTAATGTACATATATCATGAATTTACCAAATCTACTTAAAACTAATAAAACTGGTGTAAAAATACCATCAACGAAGCCGACAGTCACTTGTTATCCCCGTTATTATGATATTTTTGAAGTGAAAACTTCTTTAGGCGCGTCGAGCACTTTTTGGGTGGACAAAAAGCGTGAAAATCTCGCGTCATCGTCACCGCATGCTTCGACGTTACAATTCACAAGTTACTTAGTTTTCACTTCTATCAGCAGTCCCCAAAGACTGCCCCGCATTTATTTTTTTTACTCGACCTTACCTGGGAACCTTCTGGTTACGGAGATATTGAAGGTCAAAATTCCAAGTACTTAAAATGGTTTTGTTTTTACGATAACTGCACTCGGCGTCACAAAAATCTCACCTCATTAATAATTCCCTTCAAAGTCATTTTAACCCTATTAATCAATGGTAGGCTTATGACTATAAAGTATCATTCGAAAGGCAATTTATTTAAATTTCAGAATTACCAGGAAATAAGCTAATGCAAATAATTAAAAAGTTAAATATTTTATCAGCAATAATTACAACAAGATCCTTAAAAACAATTTAAAACCTAGTGTTACCCCCCCTAGCCCTGATGACTGCTTCCATGCGTTCTCTCATGGACCTAATTAATGGGACAACAGTCTCTTGAGGAATATTGTCCCATTCTGCAACGACGGCATCTTGGAGGTCTTGGAGAGTGGTAGGGGCAGGATCACGTGCCCGTACTCGCCGTTTCAGTTCATCCCAAAGGTGCTCAATAGGGTTCAGGTCTGGACTTCGCACCGGCCAGCGCGTAACAGGGACCCCAACTTCTTGCAGGTAGTCTCTTACATTTAATGCGGTGTGACAGCGGGCGTTATCGTGCATTAACGTGAACCCACTGCCAACAAAACCCGCATAAGGGACCACCTGCTCCTCTAAGATCTCTGTTATGTACCGAGGAGCAGTCAGCGACCCTTGCCCGCGAGCACTTCCAGTCCGAGAAACACACACAAGGTTCGTTTGAACATGAATGAACATGCATGAGCCACCCCCGTATTCCACTGTCTCTTGAATACAGGCTTGTGCGAATCGTTCACCTTGCCTCTTGTACACTCTTCTACGCCTGTCGTTACAGAAAAGACGCACCCTCGACTCATCCGAGAAGAGCACTGCCCTCCATTGGTCTATTGTCCAATCCACATGGTCACGGGCAAATTGCAACCGGTCTCTCCTATGCTGTGTAGTCAATTTCGGCCCAGTAGCAGCCCTGTGAGGTGCAATTTTCTTCTCCCGCATTCTTCTTCTAATCGTGGAGATGCTTACAGAAGTTCTGCGAGCTGATCGCAGTTGTTGTTGCAGCTCAACAGCAGTGGAGAACCGATTATGTAAAGACGTCGAAACAATGAAACGATCGTCTCTTTCGGATGTGCACCGTTGTCTTCCAGAGCCACGTCTTCGGATATAGCCACCAGTCTCTTGGAAGCGTTGGAACACTTGTCGAACGGAAAAACGACTCAAGTTCAGTTGCCGAGCAACATCACATTGCCGCATCCCTGATTGCAGCAGTGCAATGACTTGAGCGGCTTCATCTGCAGTGGTGTCCATCTTCTGGGGTATTTTTCTTGCTGTAGCTGTTCACGTGTGTTCACTTCAAAGGTTGGATTGCGAATGACCCACATTGCAAATGAGGAAATCGCGACGTCCCCGTAAGGGGGTGTGGCGAGCGGGGCCAGGGCGCACAGTGGGTCAAAACGATGATTTTAGTGACTTAGGGATTAACTTTGTTTTTTTAATTTTTTCTATAAGCGGATCGATAGAGCTCATTAACCTCAATAATAATTGTTTTGATATATTTTTTCCTAAACTTGCTCCTTTGGGTGGAAAAATGCGTTTTGATATTTTTTTGTATGGAGCGGACCAAATTAAATTAAATTTCTGCCAAGTGGCGTGTGATCTCGCTTTGAAACTATATTTTTCTTAGGGGTTGTCCAGTCTACTATCATTTGATGATTTGAACATTTGCATAAAGTTGCAACACTGCTACATAAATGAATCGAAAAAATGAACAAAATACTTTGAATAAAAAGCTTCATTTTTTATGTTCGGATGTTCTTTTAAGTTATAATTGTTATGGAATAGTAAGTAAAAGCACTTAATAATTCACATAATTACTTAAAGACTAACGACAATACATTTAAAGGTCCCTGATTTGCTTGAATTTACTAAGTACGTGTTATTTAAAAATGTGGATCTATTCATTTCTATTTGTTTATTTAATAAACTTATAAAATCTTTTAAATTAGATTTAATGCTGAATAGTAAGTAAAGATACATGCAAATACAAATTTACTAAAGGTAAAAACTTAAAACTAACTATATACAACAACAAATTTACTATTTCCTTTCAGTCATGAAATACAAAATAATAAAAAAAATCAAGAAACTTACAATCTATCAATAATGTTATTCACTATCTTGTAAATTATCTACATCAATAAAATCTAAATCGGATTCAGAAGGAAAACTCAGCAGAAGCTCTTTGACTTTTGGAGAGAGAACCATTTTATTTTGTTTCGCCAATCGAGGCCGTAGACTTGTGATCTTTGGATCAGACGACAAAAGAAGATTGTGTAAAACATCCTCATTTGTCGCCGTTCTACTTACCTTTCTAGAATGACTCTCTCTATATTTCCTAAAATCTTTATTACGAGCTTCCGCTGCCTCTTCCGACAGTTTCCCTATAGGTATGACACCAAAGTTCTTTATTATGTCATTCCCATGTACCAACAATTTATGTACACTGGAAGGCATATAATACCAGGGATACAAGGTAACATACAATTCTGCCGTATCTTTACAAAATTCGGAAAATTTAGAAAGGTCCACGCGCTCTCCAGATGCAACGGTTTGAAGAATCACGTGAAACCTTTCTATCAAATCTTCACGAATCCCAGTTATGCGGGCTGTTGTTGCTGCATCCCTGAAAAATTTTCTGGCAGTATTACCATCATTGGTTGTGCCTACTCCTTGTTTGACTATGTCGATGAGTAAACCGCATTCCCTCTTAAATGCTTGCTGTATAGCACTCTTTCTAAGGGACAGTTTTTCTTTGTCGTCGCCTCTGCAACTCCATTTTTTGAAGTCCAAACGATAAGCTGCAAAAAAAAGAAATGTCACTTAAAAATAATCTCACAGGAAACTACAAACATGAAAAAATATGAAGTAATAAAATTATATTTACCGATATGAAGTAAGCACTCCATGCATCTTATCCAGGCATGTAAGGATGACATACCATACTGGTACATTTCCTCGTTTTTTTCTCTTTGAGAAAATGCCTCTAAATTGTTCATCTCTGACGGTTTTGCCTTGCAAATATCACAGACAGCTGCAGATATATCCGACAAATATGATGTTATTTTGCCGTCTATCATCGTCAGGTACAATTGATGCTTAACTTCTACTTGGTGGATTCTTGTTGGCAGACGTCTTTCTATTTCTTCTGTTATGTTACCCTTTATAGTTGCCACTGTTGTCTGGGTTTCTTTGGTAAATTTAAACATTATCGGACGACAATAGAAAGGCGATGATGGTCGGTCGTTTTCCCAAACAATTGTTCCATCAGATTGTTGAAGTCTTATAGGAACTAGACTGGCCATCAATATAGTAGAGTCATCAAACTCTTTCTCAGTCTTTTGTTTGTAATTGCTTTGACCTGAGGCTCCATCAAAGACCCATTTGCTTATAACTAGTAACTCTGTTGCCGAGTCCAAATCCAAAGCAATTACACCTAAAAGCCTAGAAACCGTCAAGTTGAGTAATGCTTGCAGTTTAATAGCAGCTCCTTCTTCAGTTATGGTTATGTCTTCTTTCCCTGGATAACATTTTGACTTTGCTTGCTTAATTTTATAATAAGAAGGGTATAAATCAGACCCATTTTCACTGGCTGCTTCTCTTAGGCTTATATATTGCCACTTACTTAATTTAAATGGAACTAATAAAGCCAGTGCCTTATCGGGTGAATATGTACTACTGTTTGCTTTATTTGCACTTAAACATTGCTTAACTTTTTCTAGATCTTCGGGGTGATTTAGCAAATGGTTCATTATTTTTCCTACATCCTCATTTCCAATGTTTCTTAAACTAGCAATTGTAGTAGCTTTCAGTTCATCCGGAGATAACGAAAGCGATTGGTTTATTTGATCAACGCGTCTTCGTTTTTGCCTGGAGCCCAATTATTCGAAAGGTTTTCGAGGTGTAAATGTAGATGTTGAAGCTTCTGTAGCAGATGGTGGTAGATTCTCAACATCTTCAATATCACAAATCTCGAGCTTTTCCTGTTCAGTGTTCATAGTTTCAGGTATTACTCCTTCGGGCCAGTTTATCGCACTTTCTAACCAATCACCATTTCTTCTTAAAAACGGTGCTAACGTGCGACTACTTCGTTCCCATCTTGCACTTAAATTTGAACAAAAGCGCGTACAGAATTTTTGAGCTTAGCACTGTTCTCTTGCGTCACGTTTATTTTATTTTGTAGGTATTGGAAGAGTTTTTTACTATCTGACAGCGACTTAAGCCGCTCTCTTAAAATCATAAATAAATCTAAATTGTTAACTAAACTAAGGGACGATCACAATCACAATAGATGTTCATAGTAGTACGAATAAACGAACACTAGTAAATATATAATAAATATGGTAATTTTGTACTTCCAGTGACAAATAAATGTTTACTAATATTTCTACTACCCTCATTAACATTAAAGTAATGACTAAAAGTGAAAAACATTGTTTTTTATAAAGTAAAAAGTCAAGCTAATTACAGTCAATAGAAATTTATAAATAAATGATATCCACATTTTTAAGTAATACGTAATTAGTAAATTTAAGCTAATAACGAACCTTAATATATTGTCGTTAGTTGTTAATTATGTGAATTATTAAGTGCTTTTACTTACTATTCCACATAAATTTTAATTTAAAAGAACTTGAGAAAATAAAAATTATTCAATGTATTTTTTAATTTTTTTCGATTCATTTATTTGGCAGTGTTGCAACTTTATGCAAATGTTCATAGCATCAAATGATAGTAGACTGGGCAAGATTTAAGAAAAATATAGTTTTAAAGCGGGATCACTCGCCACTTAGCAAGAATTTAATTTAATTTTATCCGCTCCATACAAAAATATCACAAAATGCATTTTTCCACCTAAAGGATCAAGTTTAGGAAAAAAAGCATCAGAACAATTATTATTGAAGTTAATGAGTTCTATCGATCCGCATAAAGAAAAAAGTAAAAAAACAAAGTTGATCCCTAAGTCACTAAAATCATCGTTTCGACCCACTGTGGGGCGTTATGCCCCCCGGCCGCGGCGTCATCTTTGGGACCCGTAAATACGAGCCCCTCGTTTTGTGCGCAACAGGTGCTTGTGGCACGATTGAACGCGCGTCGCAACGCGCGCCCATGTGAATGATTGCTATTTCTTTTCTGTAGGCGCGCCACGACGCTAGTACATAGCGCCGCTTTCTTCACGACACCTCGGCGGTCAGTCCCCGCCAGGTGAGACCCCTAGTTACCCAGGGGAGGCCCGACGAAGACGACCAGCGACAGAGGTGCCCCCGCCCGCCCCGCTTCCAGAGCTAGTCGGTTACGGTCCGGGCTAACGAGTCGTCGTGTGCGTGTAAGCGGTATTGTAGTGTGTGTAACACTGCTCAGTGTCTACGCGAGTCACCGCCCGCACGGTGCCTTCGCGTGTGAGAATGGTCGCATGTAAAGACGTGTGTGTCTGTGGACTCTGTGGTGCGTTAACGTAGCGTGCCTATATTAACTTAGAACACGGATGAATGTAGGTAATGTAGAGTTCAGTTGAGTCGAGTAAGCCGTGTGTAACCTGTATGCAACTTACTCGGGAGTCCATTCCGGTGGATGGGGTCAGATGTCCGCTAACAGGTCGCGGGGAAGGGGTCTCGCGTCGGGGGGGCGCGCATGCCAGGGCGCTATCTGCTTGACGTGGGGCCAAGCAGATGAACATGTGGCGTGAACATTCCCGTCGCGAGGCGCCGCACAAACTCATCCAGGCTCTCAATCCCGAGGTCCTGGGCAATGACATCGCTACTCACGAAGCGAGGAGCGTCGACGATGGACCGCAGCGCAAGGTTCTGTTGCGCGCGGAGCAGTTTTCGGCTCGACTCGCTCGTGAGGGCGAACCATGCCGGGGCGGCGTACGTCAAGATTGGGCGCACGTACGCTTTGTACACGCCCAACTTGACGCGCGCCGGAATGCGGGGTGACAGCACTGGGCGGAGCAGTTTGCGGGTGACCCTACCCTGCATGGCAACCTTGCGGACATGTGGCCCCATCGTGTGCCGACGGTCAATGGTCACACCCAAGTACTTGACCCGGGGCGACCAATCGATGTCGACTCCTTGTAGGTTCAAGGGTGGTGGGACGGGCGCAAACCCGGTAACCATCGCCTGCGTCTTACCCACGTACACCGAAAGCCGCCACTTCACCAGCCAGTCGGGAAGAAGGTCGAGGGCGCGCTGCATTTTGATGGCCGCGTACGTCGCGTTAAGCGAGGTAGTAATGTACGCGACGTCGTCAGCGTACAGCGCGAGCGTCGACTCGGGGGTAGTGGGGATGTCGTCGGTGTAACGCAAGTAACACGCCCGCGACACGCAGGTACCTTGCGGCACGCCCGCTAGCACCGGGCGGGCGCTTGATAGCGCTCCGGTGACCACCAACCTGAATGTCCTGTTGCAGAGAAAAGTAGAGACCACTTTAATAACGCGACGGGGCGCGTCAGATGTGGCCATCTTGTATATGAGGCCGTCGTGCCACACACGGTCGAAGGCCTTCTCCATGTCGAGGAATACTGCCACCGAGTATTCCTTCTTGTTAAGCGCGGCTGCGAGGTGGTGCAGTACCCTCGACAGCTGGAGCGTCGTGCTATGCTCCGCCCGGAACCCGAACTGCTCTGAGCGCGGCGCGATGTGTGGAAGTAGATGTCGCAGCAGGAGTGCTTCGAACACCTTGGAGACCGTCGGTAGCAGAGTGATCGGCCAATAGCTCTCCGGCTTCAGGATGTTCTTTCCCGCCTTGGGCAGCATAATGATGCGCCCTTCCTGCCACGAAGCGGGGAGGACCCACATTTAACCCGGGTCGTCCGTTTTGTACCCTTGTAGGGAGGTGCAATTAGTTGCCGTTGTAATGCGAAAAATGAGATCTGTTGTGTTTAGGAATTCTAACTGTTGTTAATTTTAAAGGTCGTTAAACATACTTTCAATTGATACCAATATTAATTGGGTTTAATATATTCGTTGATGGCGGGACATGCTTGAAACTTATTTTCGGAGAGGTGCGATTTTTGTGACGCCGAGTGTAGTTTATGTTGTAACTTATTATTAAATACACACAAAGTGTTGCGTGCATTACATTGTGCACAACGGTAAACAGCTAGTTATTACACCAAAAATAAAAATAGTTTTTCAGCAATTATTTTTGCGCAAAGTTACAGTTACAGAATGTGTAGTTCACGGATTCGTGAAAGGTCTTGTTTATACTCTGTAATGTATGGTTTTCTTTGGCAAAGTTTAATAGCGAATGTGCCATCATAAGTAATGGAAAAAAAACGAAACGCTTTTTACATGAATTCATGCTACTTACGGTCTGAAAATAATTAAAATTTGATTAAAATTTCAACAATTCAAAACGGGTGTATTTTATTTTATTTGTAAAGTCTTCTAGGATTTCGATCGTGAATGACTTTTTTGGATTCCTTCATCATCTACCTTTCCTAAACAATATTGGGGTCAGCTTCTAGTCTAACCGGATGCAGCTAAATACCAGTATTTTACATGGAACGACTGCCTAACAGTGCTCCACAATCCAGTTACTGGGTAACACGATACCCCTTGGTAAGACTGGTTGTCTGACATGTCATTATAGGTACGACTGTGAAATATCTAATAATATAATAATAATAATAATCTTTATTTATTCATGAATGAGAGACAAATAATAAGCCCAGAATTGACAAAAAAAATCGTTTAAAGTTATTTTGACAGTAAAATTTAGGCAGATCAACAATTGGAGAGTGTGAAAATGGTAGATTGTAAACATAAAATGGTTTGGTTGTCTTCGGACTGATTCGTCCTACCCCCTCGCACTAGCATAAAACTGTATCACGAGCGGATAGTCTTCCTCAACCTTAGAACAACAGATTCCAACAAGGTTCTTGTGGGAATCTGTCACACAATCTACAAATGACAGCCAGAACCAACGGCTAAACGTAGTTTTCGAGGCACGGAGGGATCTCGGTATTTAATGGATGGTCTGGTCACCCATCCATGGACCGACCTCGGCAAGCGTTGCTGAACCTTGAAGATCGACCCGTGTGACTGTTAATTTAACACGAGCTCATATGCAAGACTGGTTATGAGAATGCCAGCTGTCCTTTGCAAGCCAGAAACCATGTTACTTTAAGACTTATTGTTCTTACTGTTATTCAGCATCCCTTGATATAATATCCACCTTGGATAGGACAATAACTAACAAAAAATCGAGAAATTACTTTGGTATGCCAAAGTGCTTTAAAAAGTCCCTTTTATCCGGAGAAACGAAGACCCGTATCAATATCAGCTTAATACCGCCAGAGAGCAACAGTGCCTTGTCATATTAGTGCATTTTTTTGACTATCTTGACACAACAAGAGAGAGAGAGATGTACATAAATGGTTAAATAAATAAATAAACAAGATCTTAAAATGACTATACTGTAAAATAACTTAAAGGTGCAGTTATTCAGCAGTATGCCCTTGTCCTACCGTAGGTGCGATATGATCAAACATTAAGATCTCACATCTATTTATATTCAAATCGTCACTTACCGGCTGTAATTGTTAAAAGGATCAGATTAACACAACAACAACAACACATAACATAATACCACGCATGTTTTCCCCAAAGGGTTAGGCAGAGGTTTACACAAACCCCCAAATTTCGCCAGGTATGATTAAGTCCCATGTAATAGGGGGCGAGTCTATTGCTATAAAGACTCCGGGCTGTTACTGGAAAACGGTTCCCTATCCATTTGCATAAAATTTTAAGACCTAATATAACATTGACATAACGAAATTCAGCATAATGATCATTAGTCATAAATGATTTGCCATAATGTTTATTGCCATAAATTAACCTAACCTTACCTAACCATTGCATTATGACAAACTATTAATATGCCACTGTATCATTATGCTAATAAAAGTTATGCAAAAACGGTTATGCCAAAATATATTAGCATTAAAAAGATATACGAAAAGAAGGGATCCCCTGGAAAACCTTTGATGGGAAAACCCAATAAAAATTTACCCTACCCGGGAATCGAACCCAGGACATCATGCTCAGCAGTAGTGCTAGGCGACCACTAGACCAACGAGGCAGATTTGAGGCTTCGAAACATCACCTTAATTACGTAACACACTATCTAGCACAATCTGAATCATTTTGAAGCCTATTGCTAATCCATTGCTTCATATGTTCGGAAAATTTTACTGCTCAACAACGTAAATAACGCAATGAATGTTGTTGAACTGTCAAAATGAAAGCCATTCCTACTGTTAGTGTGTTACGCAATTACCTCGCTAGTGTAGAAGTTAATTTGTGAAAGCGTTCAATATTTTTTGTTTTAAAATGCTCCGACCCTTGTCTGTTGGAGTAGGAATGGATGTTATTCATTATACAGGGTATCCCGTAAACAAAAATGGATCAAACGAAACGGGTAGGTAGGTCACTTGATTTCCAACAACTATGTAATTTGAATAGTTTTAAAAATATGGTATATATTTCTTATTCAAGACAAAATAAAAAAAACGAATTTTACCATTTTCTCTAACAGAATTGTTTTTAACATTGTTCGGTATGATTTTTGTTAAACATTTTTGAATAGCTTACTAGTGTAATAACCATTTTTTGTAAATAACGTTTTTTATTTGCCTTAGAAAAAAAAATCAATTGAAACGTATTTGTTTTTACCATGAAAACACCAAAATTAAAAAAAAAACTAAGTATTCAAATTTGTTGTTGGCAATCAGGTCAGCTGCGTATCCGTTACGTTTGGATCCATTATATACGGGACATCCTGTATTTATCAAACTCGTAAAAAAGAGTTCTGTAGCTCCTTTCTATCTTACAAAAATTCCATTCGTTCAAATAAATAAACACTGATATATCGGTTTTTTTTTTCACCATTTTATCATAATAATTATTGTTAATATCGGGTGTAAAAAAAACGAAAACGAAAGTCGAATTTGATACCCATCATAGGTAATAATAATTATTAAGTATACTCTAGGTAAAAAAGAGGTGGGTAGGTTTTACGCGCTCCGCGAGTGGCACGTCAAAACTTGGCTAATTAGCCAAGTTTCCGTCGTCTTGTCTCTTTTTTGCTCCAGATAATTACGACATGCTGTCCTACTTCCACGTATCATTTAGTATTTTGACAATGTGCCGTATGGTGTGTTGGGTAGGTAACCTACCTATCTCTTTTTACTTTTAATATCATTGATCATAGGGATATCTTTTATGGTGATATTGAAGATTAAAGTCTGCCAGAAGTCTTCCTTCATCGAAACATAACATACCTACAACGCTACAAGGCTATTGTGGCGCGTGGCCAAAATGGGACCTAACTGCGCCATCTTGTTTTGTCAATACAATTTTTGTGACACAATTTCACAGATTTTTTTGAAGCATCCTGTCAATGTCACCCAGGCGTCAAAATATCCTCGTAGCACTCTACCTTAATTATGATCCCTAATCATTATTACAAATATATCTTATACTTATATAATTCCTGTTTATAGACTTACGCACTGAAAATGTAAAAAAATAGATACAGTTTTATACTTGAACAATAAAAACTCGGGTGAACTATGTACCCCTATATATATGTATTCCTACAGTCGCGAGTCGCATTTTGATCAACATACGACGTAAAACAGCTGGAATTTGCAAAAAACCAAAGCAAATTTGAATTTGGCGGGCTACAGCTGAGGATTCACCTTAAGGGGGATGCGCCAAAGTCACCCGCGAAATTCAAATTTTCTTACGTTTTTTGCAATTTGCAGGTCAGTATCAGGTTGTATGGTGATCTAAATATGATTCGCCACCGTATCAAATATAGCTTCATAGAATTATAATCATAAGAATCAGCAATACAACTCCTTAAGTTAGAATTGGCCTCAAATGTCATGATTTCATGAAATAGTCATTCAATAGGGTAATATGAACTTATAAAGATATATTGCTGATTCTAATGATTATAATTCTTTAAAGCCATATTTGTTACGGTCGCGAATCATATTTTAATCAAAATACAACCTGACAGTGACCTGCAAATTGCAAAAAACGTAAGAAAATTTGAATTTCGCGGGCTACCCTGAAGGTTCTGCCTTAAAACGGACTGCAAAATGGAATGCAAGTTCATCCCGCAGGTATGCAAAAGTAGATAGTGGACGTACTGGCCAACTTTTGTAATATATTTTGTCAACGTAATTATGCAAGATGTACTTCGGCTTTCCAGAAACCAAAACATAACCTACAACTGATAATCAATCTGCCTGCCTTTTTCCAACTATGTTGTGGTCTACCTTCAGTCCAACCGGATGCAGCGGAATACCAGTATTTTAAATGGAGCGACTGCCTATCTGACCTCCACAGCCCAGTTACTGGGTAGCACGATACCCCTTGGTAAGACAGGTTGTCAGACTTTTTGGCTTCTGTCTACCCGTAACGACTGTCAAAGATCTACAAATGACAGCCGGGACATGCTTTCCGAGGCACGGAGAGTTCTTGATATGTAATGGATGGTCACTCATCCATGAACCAACCGCGGCATGCGGAACTTAAACCTTTTTTTTGGTTTGGAATTCGTCAAATAACTTCTCCCGCTCTGGGAGGAGCGGGAAGGCGTGTCAGACTTTTTAAAACCCACCCGTGTTCCTACAGTTGCCTGTGTGCCAGGGCCCCGGTAACTCTTTCGAACAATCCGCGAAAGCGGAGCTTATACCTGTCGCTGTTATTATTAAGCCACGAGCCCCTCTACAACTGATACTGTTATTTAATGATCACATATCTCACTCTTATTTTATTACAAATGGTTACTTACAATCTGAAAATATTAGAAAAAAACGGATTTACTCAAAAGGCGGACAAAGTAAGAACTTAAAGTATACCCATTACTTAATTTTTTATTAAGTGTCCTATCATTGCTGAGGCCGATCTAGGGGGCCTACTCTTTAAGTCCGTCAACGAAGATGGAAAGTAGTTTGGTACTACGGAGTGAATCCTACTCCCAATTAATTAAGAATTCGGACGGGCAGAACACATCGGGAGTAAGGACAGCTGTGAAATCGTGTTATCATTCATTCTGAGTTCGGGCCCAAAACTAATCTTGTGTCCGTAGGTGATACGGAGTAGGAAACGCGTACGCCCGTAACTTTGGTCGAAACTACGGATTACACGCTTAAGGAATAGACCTCCTGTTTCCGTTGGGATGAAAATTTTGAATTCATTAACTATATTAATCAACAAATATAAAACTTTTTCTTTGAAGCCCCTCAAATTTTTTGTATCACCGAAAACTTCAATGTTTTAAATGACAAAACGCCAAAGCTAAGAAATATTTTTAGTAGTATTTTCTCTTATTACAATGAAATACAACTCCATCCCATATTTAAGCAAATGTGGGCATCATTATCATCTTTGTAGCCTTTTTCATATTGGGGTCGGCTTTCAGTCAAACCGGATGCAGCTGAATACCAGTACTTTACATAGAGTGACTGCTTATCTGACCTCACAACCCAGTTACTGGGTAACACGATACCCCTTGGTAAGACCGGTTGTCTTTCGGGCTTCTGATGACCCGTAACGACTATCAAAGATATGAAGATATGAATGACAGCCGGGCCGAGGCACGAAGGGGTCTCGGTATGTGAAGATGGTCACCCATCCCTGAACCGACCTAGGCAAGCGTAGTTTAACCTGGTCGATCGACCCGTGCGGCTGTTATTACGACCCCTTGCAAAAGTGGGTACTGACCAATTTTTTTCGCTTGGCAACAGTCTTTCACATTTTAAACCTATATTCCAACTGATTCTTTTAGTCTGCTTAAATATTATAATTACGATTAGCAGGATCAGCCTTTAATGTTCTTACTGCTGGGACACAGGCTTCCTCTCTGTGAGAGGGATTGGGCTATATAGGTATGTTCCACCACGCGAGCCCAGTGCGGGTTGGGGACGTCACACGCCTTCAAAAATTGATTCTAGGACATGCCGGATTCCTCTTGATGTTTTCCTTTACCGTTTTGAGACGACCTACTACTTGTAAGTCGGGCCGATACCACTGGGCCACCACTGCTCAATTACTATTAATTATGATCATCCATCAAGGAGCGGAGTCTCCTAACACAGGCATTGTTTGCTCTAAATGTGGCTTCAAACATTAATGAGTATAAAAACGTTGCTTCAAGTTAAGAGATGTTTAAACATAAAAAGATACGGTTAAACAGTCGCTAATCAGTACTTAACTTTAAACAACGTTTATAAATACATAGAGTCCTAAACCCTTTTTGTAAACTGAAGCATAAAAAATAAATTTTACTATCAATATTTTGGCAAATGCGTCTCACACTTATTGAAGTGGTTTTTGTTACTTACAAGCTGAAAATATTAGATATAATCGGATTAACAATAAAACAACAAAAACACCGATTTTGTTTTTCGTTTGGATAGTGGGTAATTCTGAAAATTTGAACGTGCTTTCCGAAGCACGGGGGGTATCACACCGCAAACTTCCAAACTCCGGGCTGGTACTGAAACATTTCTAGTGGAAAAGTCCATAACAATTTGCCCGACCTGGAATTCGAACCCAGGACCCCACACTCAGCAATCACGCTTTGGACCACGAGACCAAAGGGGCAGGTGTGTCTGTGTGTTGTTGTTCTGCAATACAATATCTCCCGCAAAGATGGGCAGTCTCCGCTGGGACTGGTCACCATTGACGGAATTCAGTCTGAAGGACTACATATTTATTATTTTTATTAATTCTGAAAAATCTGAATATATTTTGCAGTAGGCGTTACAAAGCGCTGTTAAGGACGCTATCATATTTTACTACAAATACCGCTGTTTTTCAGCCACTAAATAAATGATTTGGAATCACAACGCGAGGCAACCATGGTCTCAAATTAAGGATAATATATTAATCTCCAGAACTGAATGAATTATATAGCCTCTTAGAAAATGTTCTCAAGTAAGTGAAATCCTTGTAATTTCTTATAAAAAAATAATCTTTAATCTTAGTTACGTTAACTAAGAAATAAACATGTATGTTTATTTCTGTTGCATTTCATTAAGTACTGTAGTACTTAATGAAATGCAACAGAAATAAATCCCTCATGAAAACATGGATCAAATCTGTCAAAAGTATGAATGAATGAAATGAATGGATGAATGAAATGAAAGATTGAACAAAATGAATGAATGCAAGAACGAAACGAATGAATGAATGAAATGAATGAATGAATGAAAATATTCATTTGAAGGAAAGGTAAAAAGCAAGTTTTAAGAAAGTTGCATCCCACACTTATTTAAACACAAATTGTTACTTACGACCTGAAAATATTAACATTAATCGGATTAACACGTGAACAACAAAAATACGTAACGGGGGTCTAAAAAGGCCGCTTTGGCAGAATCATAATAGGAAAATATTATGTATCATAATATTAGAAATCGTAAAATGGTCACAAACTGACAATTCATAGTATTATCTGCGTACAATTCATATCACGCAATTCATCTGTTTGACAGTTTTGTATGTACATTCGTAAAATGGTCCACAAATTATGAATTGCTTTTTGAAGTATAATGTCAATTAGCAGAATCCTAAGAAGTTAGTCAAAAGCAACATTTTACAAAACATTTTGAAGATTTTATAAAGAAATATGGAAATAATGGCAGATTTATACATTTCCCTGAGTACGCGCGTGTTATGGAGACAATTTTATATCGCCGACGAAGTGTATCTCTTTGGAAAATGGAAATAGCACATGAAATGCCGGACCTCGAGTTTGTTGGTTTATATAATAGGCTAAAAAAAGTGTGTGTCGTGACCTCGTCCATGAACTGGAGCCGTACATATGTACCCGCCACGAGTGCATAAGTAGGTACTACCTCCAAGGTAAGAAAGGATAGTGATAAAGTACACTATCAACTAGTGTTGTGGTTACCCTGCACCCCACAAGATAAACCTCTACAATACTAGATGAAATAAAAACTTTGGTGATACACCTGAATGACAAGTTAAGTAGGTACTACAATCTTCCATTCGAATTTTAGGTGCTGAGTATACACTTAGTTTTTACGCATCTGGATCATACCAGAGGTGTACCTATAGGAGCTAGTGCATACCATAAGATGCACTAAGTTAGTGTAGCTAACTGTGTGAGAGCTGTAGAGCTAGGATACCTAGGTACATTACGAATTCTTAAGTAAAACTACTACTACTACTAGTATACTTAACTTATTGTGGGGATAAGCAACTCCTCCGATGTTTACTGTAGAAGGAACCTATCATGCACGACAAAAAGGGCGTACACACATCTATTAATAAAGAAAGGGAACCTACCATTCACAGTTTTATGTTTCAGGTTTTACCAGAAGTTTAGAATGCTTATTGCCTGGTGGTTTGGGCTGTATTGATGGCATTCACATTGCTATTATTAGGCCTGCAGGAAATGATGAAATAACCAATAACTCCATAAATGCTTAATTTGTGAGTACCTACCCCGTACAGTTAACAACTGTCTGTGCTGACATTATTATATATTTTATGTTACTTCCCACATGGAACATGGACCTTATTACATGGGAGTTAGACATAATTAACGAAATGTGTGTGTTCAAGTAGACGACGAAACCACGGCGCGATCTAATTTAAATCATAAAAATGTTCAGAGTTGCCGACGCGCTCGATAGATGGCGTTGGCGTCGAATTAGATCGCGCTATGGTTTCGTTACCACCGATAGTATAAGTGAATTCGATTGTTTTTTTTTTGTGTGTGATTCTTTGAGATTCTGTTACTTCTGTATAGAATATACGCCTTATTGAAAAAACGTAGTGAGTTTCATTAGGTGTTCTCGCCTTCGGACCTTGAAAACCTGTTCATGGTCCTTCGGAGTCGGATTGGCGTGAAGGTGTTTTTTGGGTAGTCATCGGTGGTGGTGGTGATTATCGCCCCACAACGTCAGTAGTACTGGGCAGTGGATTGCTGCTCAGAGCATCCCTACAGCGAGGCGTCAGCGGTGACGTCATCGAAGCAGAGGATCCGGCTGGGTGCCGGAGGAGTGACGTTGTGTGGAGGAGCCAGGCAGAGGAGTTCGCGGAGTGGCCACCAGAGGTCGCCACAAGTGCGGCGTGTGACGTCGAGTATCAGTGTCAGTGAGTGCATAGTGGACAAATCGTGAGTACATTTTCGACCTTATTACTAAGAAGAAATTAACTTCAACAATTCAAGAAAGTGCATTGAAATTTGAACCTTAAAATCACTAGCTAATTTACTTAGCCGTTGTTAATAGTAGTTTGGACTTGTACTAATTTTAAGCAAAAGTTGTTGAGACGGGGAACCTATGCCCGATTTTACTCAAAAATACAAGTCCAAAAAACTTGTAAAATTTTAAACATTATCTGGGACTTAGAAAAATTTCGAAGTGCTTCAAAGAAACTTTTATGGTGTTATTGAACGTGTTTAGTGGACAATAAGATAGTGTTAGTTTTATAGTGTTATAGGTATTTAGTAGTTGCTAGAAAATTGTGTATTTTATATTTGTGACCTAACCTACTTGTGTTTTTAATTAAAAAATGGAGTCGCTTAACGATATTCAAGAAGATATTAAAGCTAAAATGCTTAAGTCAAAATCTAACTTCAAAAAATCTCCAAAGGAGCGTCTAACTGTTTGTTATATAGAAACTAGAATTGAAAACTTAGAACAAGAATGGCAACTATTCCACACAACACATGTAAAAATAATTAGTGAAGTTAAAAGGTCTGATTTAATTAGTTCAAATTATTTTAAGAATGGCTTGTATGATGAGGTCGAAGAGTTTTATATACAGTTTAAAAGCGAGCTGAAAGAACAATTAAATAATATGAAAATGTCTAATGAAACTTATAATGTCAGTCCAGGAGCTAGTTGTAGTGTAGGATTTAGAAACTTTAAGTTACCTGAGGTTAAGATACCTGGGTTCTCTGGAAATTATAGTGAGTGGCAGACATTTAGGGATTTATTTGTGGGGTTAATACACAATAATAATACTCTAGACGATGCTCAGAAATTATACTACCTTAAAGGGTACTTAACCGGAGATGCAGAGCTACTATTAAGGAACATTAATGTAACATCGGACAATTATAAGGCTAGTTGGGCAAAATTAGAGGCAATGTACAACAATAAACGATTTTTAGCAAGTGGAATTTTAAAACGTTTGTTTAATCAAAAGAGTTCAACAGTAGAATCAGCCGCTGAAATAAAAAGATTACTTAGCACCACCTCTGATTGCTTGGCTTCAATAAAAAATCTAGGAGTAGATGTTTCTTCTTGGGACATCCTTATAATACACATTGTTAGTGCCAAATTGGATAAGGACACCAGGAAGGCCTGGGAATTAAAGACAGCTTCAGATTCAACAGATGATTTGGCTACCTTTTCTCAACTTTCTGAGTTTTTAACTGGCCGATTTCGAGGTTTAGAAAACTTAGAAAATAAAGCTCAGGTTCAGAAGAGTTCGCAATCGTTCCATGTGGTAGGCAAAGAAAAAGCTGAGTTATCTTGCCCTTTTTGTTCTGCCGCTCATAAAGTAACTGCTTGTAAAGGTTTTTCTAAAGAAAGTAACGATACTCGACGTGATTTCGTACAAAAAAAGGGGCTATGTTTCATTTGTTTGGGTAGTAACCACTCTGCCAGATTTTGTAGAAACACCGTCAAATGCCATATATGTAAAAGACGCCACCATACTTTAGTCCACCCTAGCGGTGGTTCTGGGTCTGTTGGTGAGGTCACGGGCGTTGATCAGAAGGAAGCAGCGTCAGTTGCTGCTAGGAATAGTACCTCAATGGAGGAATCTCAAAAGGCCGCTGTACAAGCGGAGGGATCTACTAAGCCAATAGTTTCACGCCTTTCGACAGAAAATTGTAAGGATACGGTTTTAATACCTACGGCTTTAGTAAAGGCCATGTCGAAAGATGGAAACTATCGTGTGGTTCGGGCATTAGTAGATCAAGGATCCCAGGGATCTTTTATCACTGAGTCAATGGCTCAATATTTAGGGTTAAAGAAAACTTTAACAAAACACCGTGTAACAGGTGTAGGCGGTAATAAAACAGTGATGTCTAATTCTTCCGTAGTTGTTAATCTACGTTCTCGAGTGAATCCAGATTACAACGTTCAAGTAAATGCATACGTTTTGAAGTCCATCACGTCCCTTCTCCCAGTTGTAACAGCAACCAGGGTAGAATGGGTAAAGTTGAGTGAAACCGATTTGGCAGATCCCGAGTATCACAGGCCTAATAAAATTGACATTTTGTTGGGTGCTGAGATATTCAGCCAAATTATTCAAGATGGAATCAAAAAGAGCACTAGTGGATCACT
Source organism: Griposia aprilina (assembly GCA_916610205.1). Classification (NCBI taxonomy): domain Eukaryota; kingdom Metazoa; phylum Arthropoda; class Insecta; order Lepidoptera; family Noctuidae; genus Griposia; species Griposia aprilina. The sequence goes on along the minus strand of OU744310.1, from coordinate 14,239,031 downwards.
TGTAGCACAACCAACAGAATTCGGCTGGATTCTTTCGGGTGTTGTCGGTACCGAAAATTTGGTGGATATCAATGCATATCCTTGTATAACTGTCATGCATTCCAATGTTCAGACTGATGACTTCTTACGTAAGTTCTGGGAGCTAGAAGCGGAGCCATCAGGAACTGAAAAAATACTGAGCAAAGAAGAAGCGGAATGTGAGAACATTTTTACAAATACCACAAAGCGAGATGAAACCGGACGTTATATTGTAAGATTGCCGTTCCGCGATAGTAACCAAGGTTGCAAGGATGGTGAATCTAGGTTCATAGCTGAAAAAAGGTTAAAGAGTTTAGAGTTCAAACTTTTAAAGAATGACAAATTAAGGGCGGATTACACAGCGGTGATGCAGGAGTATATAGAACTTAACCATATGGTAAAGGTATCTCCAGAAGAAAAGAATAAAGGGTTGTACTTACCTCATCACGCGGTAATCCGGGAAGATAAGCAGACGACTAAGGTGCGCGTGGTATTTGACGCTTCCTGCAAGGGAATAAATGGGGTATCGCTAAACAATGATTTGATGGTTGGCCCGACATTGCAAGCAGAATTACGACATACGGTTATGCGTTGGAGAATACATCCAATTTGTATAGGTGCTGATATAATTAAAATGTATAGACAGGTTCTGGTCAATAGAGATGATACAATGTTTCAGAGGGTTCTTTGGAGGGACAGTCCTGAAAAGGAAATTGAAGAATTTGAGTTAGTGACGGTTACATTTGGTACTTCATCGGCGCCATTTCTAGCAGTGCGTTCTTTACATCAGGTTGCTTATGATGAAGGGAAGGATTATCCATTAGCAGCAAAAAATATTCTTAATAATTTCTACATGGATGATCTAATGACAGGGGCAGAAAGCGTAGACGAAGGATATAAAATTCATACAGAAATAAAAAATATTTTAGCTAAAGGGGGATTTCAATTGCAAAAATGGATAAGTAACAGTGAAGAATTACTACATAAGATAAGAGAAAGCAAAAGGGATAAAGCTGAGGAAGTAAAAATAAACCTAGATAAAATAGATAATATTACAAAAATACTCGGACTTACCTGGGATCCTCGCGCTGATGTTTTCCAGTACTCCGTAGAACTGCCTCTCCCGACGGAACCTGTAACTAAAAGAAAAATTATATCGGATATATCAAGGCTTTTCGACCCGTTAGGTTGGTTGTCACCTAGTATCATTTTAGCTAAAATGTTGATACAGAAGCTATGGTTAGCAGGTATAGGTTGGGACGAAGAAGTGCCCAACAGTTTATTAAAAGAATGGATTACCTACCGTAAGGACTTATCTTCTTTAGTGAATGTTAAAATCCCACGTTGGCTCAACACTAAATCCAGCAATGTAAAGACGGAGCTACACGGTTTTTCGGATGCCTCAAAAATGGCCTACGCTGCAGTGGTATACGTCAGAGTTATAGATGCAGAGGGTAACATACATGTTGCGTTAGTTACCTCGAAAACTAAAGTGTCTCCCATCAAGCAGGTATCGATACCTAGGTTGGAACTATGTGGAGCCGTTCTATTAGCTAAGTTGATGGTGGACGTTGCTAAAACTCTGGATGTAAATATATCAGATGTGCACGCTTGGACGGATTCCGAAGTTGTTCTCGCGTGGCTTAGTGGTCATCCAAGCCGTTGGAAAACGTTTGTGGCCAATCGCGTTGCAGAGATCTTAACCAAATTAGATACACAATATTGGTCACATGTTCCATCCAAACAAAATCCAGCGGATTGTGCCTCTCGCGGCGTGGCTCCAGGGGAACTCGGCAATACGGCAATATGGTTCAATGGACCAGAGTTCTTAAGGCAATCAGTGATAGAATATAAAAAACCTAAACACTTGAGTACTAAATTGGAGGAAGTGAAGGTCCATTCGGGTATCCTTGACATTTCTTTTTGGGAAAGATTTTCATCGCTTTCAAGGATGATCAGAGTAGTCGCCTACTGTAGGAAGTTCTTGCTCTTAAGGATTAATTGTGCTAACAAGGAGAGAAATAAACAGTTGACTACAACAGAACTCGGGGAGGCAATGGAAATATGCATTAGAAAGGCTCAAGAATAAGAACTACAAGAAGAAATAGAAGAACTTAAGAAGACAGGATCGTTAGGGAAAAAGGGAAGAAAGTATAAATCATTAAATTTATTTTTAGATTTAAAGAAATTAATTAGAGTGGGCGGTCGATTAGAGATGTCTCAATTGACTTATGATCGCAAACATCCAATACTTATACCTAAAGATTCGTTCCTCACGAAGCTTCTCATAAGCGAGGCGCATCAAAAAACGATGCATGGAGGGCCTCAAGCTATGATCGCTTACTTAAGATCTCAGTATTGGGTTGTAGGAGTCAAACCTTTAGTAAAGGCTTTTTTTAGAAAATGCGTTACTTGCATTCGGTATTCAAATAAAACCAGAAGCCAACTAATGGGACAGCTACCATCTCCTCGTGTTACTCCAAATAAAGCTTTTCTGTACAGTGGCGTCGATTACGCTGGCCCGATAAACGTCAGAATGTCTAAAGGGCGTGGTAATAAGACTTACAAGGGATACATCGCTCTTTTCATCTGTCTCTCGACGCGGGCGATTCATATCGAAGCAGTCAGCGACATGACGTCCAAAGGTTTCTTGGCCGCTTTTAAGAGGTTCGTGGCCAGACGTGGACACTGTGCAGAACTACACAGTGACAACGGCACAAATTTTGTAGGCGCTGCGCGAGAGCTTCAGGAATTATTCAATGAAGAAAAAGCGAAATTCATTCCTGAATTGGTTGAGTGCTTGGCGAATAATGGTACAAAGTGGAACTTTATTCCTCCTCACGCTCCAAATTTCGGCGGACTATGGGAGGCAGGAATAAAGTCTACTAAATACCATCTCAGAAGGGTTGTAGGGAACTCTACCTTAACGTTTGAGGAAATTACGACGGTGTTGGCGCAAATTGAGGCGTGCCTCAACTCGAGACCGCTTTCCTGTATGGATCAAACCGAGTTAACAGTGTTAACTCCGGGACATTTTTTGGTTGGGGAACCACTCGTCCTTGTACCTGATTCGAATTTTGAAAAGGCTAACATTTCTAGTCTCAGACGGTGGCAACTTACCCAAAGAATGTTACAGGACTATTGGCGGCAGTGGTCACAAGATTATTTAAATCAATTCTTACAACGCCATAAGTGGGCTCACCAAAATCCAGAACCAGCCGTAGGTGGCATAGTTCTGATAAAAGAGGATGATTTACCTCCTGGCAAGTGGTTGCTGGGAAAGATTGAGTTAAAACATCCTGGGCCCGACGGAATCACTCGAGTCGTTACCATCAGAACTAAAGGTTCCCTGATAAAGAGGCCTGTAACAAAATTGGCTATTCTTCCTGTAGCATCTTAAACTTTGGTTGTGAGGTATAATCTAAGAATAATATTTATTGTTCATTTAGTTTGTAAGTTTCTTTTGTTTTGTATACCTTCACAAATGTTAGAGTTATGTTATGGTTTTGTACCTGTGCACCCCGCACGGTGGGCGGTTTAGATTAAGAGAAGGACATTCTGCAACGTGTCCTTGGTGGGCGGTATGTTCAAGTAGACGACGAAACCACGGCGCGATCTAATTTAAATCATAAAAATGTTCAGAGTTGCCGACGCGCTCGATAGATGGCGTTGGCGTCGAATTAGATCGCGCTATGGTTTCGTTACCACCGATAGTATAAGTGAATTCGATTGTTTTTTTTTTGTGTGTGATTCTTTGAGATTCTGTTACTTCTGTATAGAATATACGCCTTATTGAAAAAACGTAGTGAGTTTCATTAGGTGTTCTCGCCTTCGGACCTTGAAAACCTGTTCAGTGTGTGTACTAAAGGTACACCTCTGCCTAACCCCTCTGGGATAAGAAGGTGTGACATTATGTTATCTTAGTTTACTTAAATTTTATTAGATAGTAGGTGCCTATAAAAGAAGACATGCATTATACTTATTACTAAAATAAAACAATAGTGTTAAGACACATATTTTACTAAATTAACAAATTTCTTCTTATATTATGAAAAAAAAACTAGCTATAATCAAATAATGAAACAGAAACATAATAATGAATAAGTGTTTTTTTTTTAGGTTTGCGAATCTGATTTGAATATTTTAAGTTTCGATTCTAGCCACGGAGGGGCAAATCATGACTCCTTTGTCAATGAATCACAATCCACTTGGAACAACTCCACCAGGCTGAAAACGAAAAGTCAAATCATTAGTCAATAATTAATAAATTGTAAATATCGATGCTTTATTTTTAGTCTAATTATTAGATATTAATTTAATTTGGGCCTTAGCTTATCCCCTAAGGCCTGACACTACGCCCGTGACGGGCACCCGTCGCGTGTCCACGCGCGTGGATACGCGGGTGGGCTCTGAGGGATGATTATAGAAAGATAAAGTCGTGGGGATGTTATTATTAGTTGGTGTTATACATTTTTGTACCTCGGCACTAACCTGCAGGTTTTTTTTTTGGTAACACGGGCCAAAGCCAAGTGCTACCCCTGAAAGTACTAACCTAAGTGATAGTTGATGATAATATGCGGCGTGATGATATTATGTTTTGACTTTGTGTAGCAGTGGTGAATGATGTTTGTGCGTGTGATATTTATTAGGGCCCTGTGATGAACGCCGTCGCATGGCGGCGAACCGCAATTCTCAATTCAATTCTCAATTCTTTATTGCGTACCATAATGTATACAGTTGGTAGGGAAATAATTATACTAGTCCCCTTATGGACCCTTTCGGGCACAGCATAGATCAGGTAGGAGAGAGGAGGAAGAACACTGGCGGTTTGATATGATACATTTTATTATTAGTTGAGTAGTTAGTAAGTTATATTGTTTTATAAATTATATACATTTATTTATTAATTATTATTTCGTTTATATATTTATATACTTATTTAGATACATTTTTAAATATTTTTATAAAAACATAGAAAAAACATTTAAAAATATAAAAAATAGTGGTCCCCCGGTATCGGGAGCAGGGTCCAAGCTACCGGTGGTTAGGGCTCCAGAGATAGGAACCTCCTCACGATGCGAGCCGTATCGAGGAGAACTGCCTTCTGGATCAGGCCCTTTACCCAACCGTCTAACGAGAGCCTCGAGAGATGTTGATCGAGGCTTTTGGCCATCAGGCCATTGGCCGATACGACAATCGGCACAATGACAGCCGAGCTCACATTCCACATCTCAACAACCTCGTGTGCTAAGTCGAGATATTTAATTTGTTTCTCTTTCTCAGCTTTCACGAGGTTCTCGTCATGTGGAATGGTAATATCGATAATCATTGTGCGGCGCGCTAATCGATCTATCACCACTATATCAGGTTTATTGGCGACAATAGTCCTGTCAGTAATGATAGACCGATCCCAGTACAACGTAATATGGTCATTTTCGAGAACTGGGTCGGGCACATACTTGTAATACGGTACCTCAGAATCCACTAGTTTATATTTCAAAGCAAGTTGCTGGTGAATAATCCTGGCTACTTGATTATGCCTGTGCAAGTACTCGCCGTTAGCCAGACGAGAACAACCAGAGACAATATGTCTGATGGACTCACCCGGACGATGGCATGCCCGACACACGTCAACCGTCCCGTCTTTCATAATATGTCTCCGGTAGTTATTCGTCAAGATAACTTCGTCCATAATTGCACAGACGAAACCTTCAGTTTCCCCGAAATGGTCACCAAAACGTAGCCAGGATACGGACGCTAAGAAATCTACACCGGGCTCGTGAAGAGCCCGATAAAAGCGTCCGTGTAGCTCCTTGCTTTGCCATACCTCCTTGCGGTCATCGGTAGTAAGTACCACAGGTTTGCGCCAGTTCTCTTTAGCCATGGAGAGCGGGGTGAAGCCCTTGTCCACTGCTACCACATCACGGTGCATACCCACTTCGGCTTTTAAAAAATATTCCCTGAGACTGCACACTTCGCGGTTGTGGAGGGTCTTTGCATTTAAAAAGCCTCGACCCCCGCACTTCCGCGGTATGTACAGTCTCATCACCGATGATCGTGGGTGATGCATCCGGTTTGCGGTTAGCAGTGTACGGACCCTCCTATCCAGGGCGTCGAGTTCAGTCTGAGTCCATTTGAGTATGCCGAAAGAGTACATCAATACTGGCATGACCCAACCGTTGAAGGCGCGCACCTTGTTTCCGCCTGAGAGAAGACTAATTAAAACCTTCTTCAGGCGACCAAAGAACCGCTCCCTCAGCGATTGCTTCATGTCAGCAACATTGATGCCTAACGCTTCCGACATACCCAAATACTTATAGCTTTCGGATGAAGAGAGGGATCGAAGGTGTATGGAATCCGAAAGTTGAATTCCCTCGGGTTCCATAACCTCACCTCGCTTTACATGCATGACTGCACATTTGTCCACTCCAAATTCCATCCTGATGGTGCTACTAAAAGTTTCAGTTACCTTCAGTAGCTCCATCAGTTGCAATTTGTTGGGGGCAAAGAGTTTCAAGTCATCCATGTAGAGGAGATGAGATATGACCTGACCATCTTTCCTCAACCGATAGCCTAGACCTGAATCCTCCAGTAGTGTGCTTAGAGGATTCAGGGCTAAGCAGAACCAAAGTGGACTCAAACTGTCGCCCTGAAATATTCCCCGTTTAATCCATACAGGCTCATCATTCGCCTGGATCTGTCGACACCCTGGATAGCGAAGAACCGTTCTCCATTGCCCCATACACGATCTAAGGAAGGTGCGTAGAGTTGTATCTATCTTGTACAACTCCAGCACCCTCATGAGCCATGTATGTGGCACCGAGTCGTAGGCCTTCTTATAATCTATCCAGCATGTCGACAGATCCCTGCGGGATCGACGAACTTGTTGGCTTATGGCCATATCGATGAGGAGTAGCTCCTTAGTACCACGGGACCCGTTCCTACATCCATTTTGAAAGGCCGACATAATCGAATTACTTTCAATGTGCGTATTAATTTTCGCTCTCAAAATGGATGTAAGAAGTTTATAGACCGTCGACAAACAAGTGATCGGTCTATAATTCTTGGGATCCGTGGGACTACCTGACTTATGGAGCAGGTGGGTAACGCCTGTTGTTAGAAACTGCGGAAGCGACCCAGACTCTAAAGATGACTGGTACTGAGACGCCAAGCAGGCGTGTGAACTAATTAGCCATTTCAACCAAAAGTTGTGCAATCCGTCCGGTCCCGGTGATTTCCAATTCGGTAACGGACGGACTGCTCTGGCGACGTCTAATGGCGTAATTAGGACTGCATCCATTTCTGGTACAGTTTCACACGCCCGCCCGACATCCCGCATCCAGTCAGCTTCAACGTGACAGACGGGCACTGACCAGATGCTGCGCCAGAATGTACTCGTGGTGGCGTCATCCGGGCGACACTCGTCCGTCACATTTTGTTCAGGTCGCTCCCAAGCTCTATACACCCATCTCTCATCGCTCTGGAACATGCGATTCTGCGTGTACCGATCAACCCGCCGCTTATACCGCCGAATACGGCTCGCCCATGCACAAACTTTCTGCTTCAGGAAGTCGATGCGCTCTGTGGCATGGGACATGTATTCTCGAGGGCTGATTCCAGTCCCCGAGAATGCCCGCCTTACAAAGCGCATCACTCGTGGTCGGTTATTCCCCTCCCTGAAGCAGTGTAGTTTGCCGATGAGTACCCTAGCCCCATCGATACGACGCTTGATCCTGCACTGCCAGGCTGGTACGGCTGGTTTTGGTCGAGTAGCTCCGTCACAGTTTGGAAACCTGACGTTAGCTAAACGACATGCCGCAACAGCCGCGCAATACAGGATCGAGTGTGTATCAACGAGATTCTCGCTGCTCTCGAACACATTCTTAAGCTGCGAGTCCAGGGCACACACTAGCGCCCTATTCTTTTTGTGCATAGGTAGGCGTGGTAATCGGGGTCTAAGTTCGGTCGGAGTGGATCTGTACTCACGGAATGCATCCTCCAGTGCGCTCCTCAATCGGGCATTGCACTGGCTACTTACTGAAGCAACCCTATCATCTTCCACTTCTACACCATGATTAGACCGCGGCTGTATTTCATCAATGGTTGATGCTTGTACCGCGGTTTGTGCCGGAGTCGAGATAATATGTTTGTTCAGTTCTGAGCGCAGCCTATCAAGTGCAGCATCGTCCAACCTATGGCTGCGTTGGATGACTCGCACCTGATCCGAAAGTCGTTGGGCCGAGACGTTGATGGTTGGTTCCAGTTCCTGAAACAGAGACAGCATCCTATCACGGTACGCAGTGAGGTTAGTTCCCCCCTCTGTAGACCTGTAATATGCGCGCATGACGTTCTCGTTCATAGACTGAGTCCATTTCATGCGCTGCACACAACCACCGGCAGCGGGGACCCGGCTCGGGGCCGGATGGCCCCTAAGTCCCAAGCTCCTCGGCGGCCGGCCTCTCCCCTGCCGATGTACAGGTGTTGGCGACGGTGGCGGAGAAAAATACTCGTCGCTCGAGCTCGACGCAACTACCGCGACCGGTGTCGTCACAGCACTCACAATGGGGCTGGATACCGGCGGCGGCGAGGCGGAGCTGAGCGAAGAGTCCGGAGGTGGTGGGCGTGCTCGTGTTCTTGCTGATCTCGTCAACATGTTTTAATTTTCGTAGTCTTCTATTTAATTTTTATCGGAGATGGCATGACAGATGTCACGATTCGCTAGTTTTTGATAAAGTCTTTTATACTATGGTTTATTTTATTTTTCTTGAATTGTGTGGTGATTATTTGGATTTCGGGTTGTTGTAGCGTTTCTGATAAAATATAAAACTGCGTCTAGAATGATTAAAACTGAAAATTATTTGGTGACAATTAATTGGTGACATGTTGACGTTGGTGTTGCCAGCTTATTATTTATTATAATTATTATTATTATAATTATTCATTATTGTTTTATTTACTTATTATTATTTTTATTTATTACGTAATTAATAATTATTATCGTTAGAGTAAGTTATTTATTTGACGCATCAGAATTTATTATTAAAAAAAAGTATTTTTAGTACAGGCGTATCTTTAATAGTGAGTATTTTTAACCGACTTCCCAAAAAGGAGGAGGTTCTCAATTCGTCTGTATGTTTTTTTTTTTTTTTTTTTTTTTTTTTTTTTTTATGTGTGTTAGCTCATAACATTTTTCTGGGTGAACCGATTTGGATGATTCTTTTTTTATTTGATAGGTGGTGCTTCACATGTGGTCCCATTTAAATTTGATCAAGGTCTGACCAGTAGTTTTTGAGTTATCTTTAATATTGCATATTTTTTCCACTTAGTTTATATGGATGATGTGTTAATAATTTCCTGTCACTGTTATTTACACACCAAGTAGTGGTATACGAGTTTGTGTGGGGTAGGTACCGCAACTAAAAAGTGAAAAATAAAAACTTTTTTTACAAAAAAACAACCGACTTCCAAAAAAAACACTAAAAGACGTGAAAAATAACTTTAATTTCGGAAGTCGGTGACCAAAAACGAAAATACAAAACCAGACACCGACTTCCGAAATTAAAGTTATTTTTCACGTCTTTTAGTGTTTTTTTTGGAAGTCGGTTGTTTTGTAGATACAAATACATAGGTACGAAGTTCCTTACAATTTATCATTAAGTATTCGCTTATACTATAGTAGCATTTGCTTTCAAGAAAAAGCTTCAATTTATTGATAAAGATGTTATATGTATTTAAATTCTTTATTATTTCGCGTAACTTATTATAATTTTTAATGGACATGACAAAGGTACTATTGGAGTGCATTTTTAGTCGCGATATTGGTAAGTTTAGTCTATTTTTATGTCTTAAAATAATTTTCGTTTGTATGTCCCCTCTTTTTGTAAAGAATTCTGGGTACTTACGCACGAACTTACAAACTTCAAATATATAGAGACAGGGTAGGGTTAAAATCTTTATTTCCTGAAAGTGGGGTTTACAGCTATCGGTGGCTTCAATATTTACTAAGATTCTAATTAGTTTTTTTTAACCGACTTCAAAAAAAGGAGGAGGTTCTCAAGTCACGTGTATGTTTTTTTGTTTTTTTTTTTTTATGTGTGTTTGCTCAGAACTCTTTCCTGGGTGAACCGATTTGGATGATTCTTTTTTTGTTAGAAAGGACATACCTCAAGGGTGGTCCCATGATAAGGAAACCAGGCTCTGATGATGGAATCCCGGAGAAATCGAGGGGAACCTTCGAAAATCGTAGGAGCGCCTAGTGCGTTTGTTAATTTTTTCATTAAGTATTTTAAAGCACTACAATTTAATGAAGGTCTGGAATCGATCTGATGATGGAGCCGAAAGACAGTCGAGGGAATTCCTCAATGATTTACAGCAGGTACCTTGTGTTTGGGCTTGATTAATTTGTATTTATGAGAACTTTACACCTGAAGGGTTGTGACTGTCATTAGGGGTCTGATGATGAAGACGAAGGACAGTTAAGGGAACTCCTCAACGGTTTACAGTAGCTACCTTGTGATTCGACTTAATTCATTTATATTGATGAGAACTTTGCACCCATATGGGTTATAAGTGCCATTACAGGTCTGATGATGGAGACCATAGACAGTTGAAGGAATTCCTCAACGATTTACAGCAGTCACCTTGTGTTTGGGCTTGACTAATTTGTATTGATGAGAACTTTACACCTAGATGGGTTGTGACTGTCATTAGGGGTCTGATGATGAAGACGAAGGACAGTTAAGGGAACTCCTCAACGGTTTACAGTAGCTACCTTGTGATTCGACTTAATTCATTTATATTGATGAGAACTTTGCACCCATATGGGTTATAAGTGCCATTACAGGTCTGATGATGGAGACCATAGACAGTTGAAGGAATTCCTCAACGATTTACAGCAGTCACCTTGTGTTTGGGCTTGACTAATTTGTATTGATGAGAACTTTACACCTAGATGGGTTGTGACTGTCATTAGGGGTCTGATGATGAAGACGAAGGACAGTTAAGGGAACTCCTCAACGGTTTACAGTAGCTACCTTGTGATTCGACTTAATTCATTTATATTGATGAGAACTTTGCACCCATATGGGTTATAAGTGCCATTACAGGTCTGATGATGGAGACCATAGACAGTTGAGGGAATTCCTCAACGATTTACAGTAGTTACCTTGTGTTTGGGCTTGATTAATTTGTATTGATGAGAATAGCATATGGTGAAATGGAGCTGATGGTGGCTTCACCATCAGCTCCAGTTCTTCTGGTTTTTACCAAGAGAAATCCTCAACAATAAACTCCTCAATTCCTTGCATCGGGAAACGAAATATTTTGTAAAAGGTGATGAGCAGTTGACATTAGGCTATTGTAACTTCGATAAATTATTATCTAACCCACTAAAAAGTGAAACATAAAAACTTTTTGACAAAAAAAACAACCGACTTCCAAAAAATACACTACAAAGTGAAAAATAACTTTAATTTCGGAAGTCGGTGGCAAAAAACTAAGATAAAGATCCAAAAAGACACCGACTTCCGAAATTAAAGTTATTTTTCACTTTGTAGTGTATTATTTGGAAGTCGGTTGTTTTTTTTGTCAAAAAGTTTTTGTGGGGTAAATAGCGTGGGCGCGTCAGTGCTAATGCCCCATAAGATGATACCGTATTTAAACCATGCGTAGGCGTACACGTAGTACGTTACTAGTGCAGTTTTAAGGTCTGTAGTTTTTTTGATCTCGCGGAGGGCGTATGAAAATTTCGATAATTTTTCTCTTACTTTCTGAATGTGTGACTTCCAATTTATATGTGTATCAATGTTTAGGCCTAGTAGGGTAAATTTATCAACTGCTTCCAATTTATTATTTTTAAAGTTAAAATTTATATTTATTGGTATTTTTTGGCTAGGGTGGAATGATATTATTTTAGTTTTATTGAAGTTGATTTCTAGGTTGTGTTCAGTCATCCAGTTTATTGTAGAATCCAGTATGGAATTTAATTTATCATTTAAATTGGTGTTACTTTCGCATGAGGTAAGTATAGATATGTCATCCGTAAACATGGCACATGGCTCATTGATTTTATTAGGAAGGTCGTTTACGGAAACAAGAAATAAGAAACACTCTATTACGCTTCCTTGCGGGATTGAGGCGGTGATTTGTTTGCTGTCGGATCTGATTAATTCTATTTCATTTTTGCTATTGTTGTAATATTCGATTTCAACTATTTGTTCTCTATGTTTCAAATAAGATACAAACCAGTCATAACATTTGCCGCGGAGTCCTAAACTATATAATTTATTTAATAATATTTCAAATTTTACTTTATCATATGCTTTAGTCATATCAAGCAGAAGTCCAATCGCGTACTTGAACTACATTTATGATATCAAGGGCTTTTTGAATATATTTGTAAACGGCCAAGATAGTGGAACGGTTTTTTCGGAAACCGTTTTGACAGTTATTAAATATATGATATTTTTCACAAAACGCATATACTCGATTACACATGGCTTTTTCGAATATTTTGGAAGCTGTCGGTAAGAGGGCAATGGGGCGGTAATTATTCGGATCAGTTTTATAATTCTTTTTGTGAATAGGTTTTATAAGAGCTTTTTTTAAGAGATTGGGAAAAACTCCTTCTTCAAATGACTGGTTCAATAATTTATAAAATGGTAAGGTTAATTCATCTGCACATTGTCTTATTAAGGTAGGTGGAAGTTCATCAACGCCATGGCTTCTTTTATTTTTCAATATTTTTATTAATGTATTCACCTCGTAAGGATCAATTGGACTGAGGAAGATTGTATTCTCTGTAGGGCATACAACTGGAGATCCTTTCGGTATGCCGGTTGAGGTGTTCGTAGCCTGCCCGATTGAAGCAAAAAATTCGTTAAATATGTTTGCAACCTCTTTGGGTTCAGAAGTTACGCTATTATTCGTTTGTAGGGTTATGTTACACTTCTTACTTGGTGGTTTTTGGTTTGTACGTTCATTTACTATGCTCCACATTGTCTTAACTTTATTATTAGATTTAGTCATTTTGATTTTGAAGTGTAGTTTTTTTGCTGTCGTTATTTATTTACCGCGCGGGCGCTCAGACCTAAGATCAACACAATAATATCAATAGTGGAAACAGAGCCCGATACGTAATGTAATTTAAGCTTTTGTGTTGGTTAAATGTTAAAATATAGTTTATATATTACATGAATGTTAATATACTTCATATTTTATTGCATGTACCTACAAAAAATTCATACTTTGTACTGTGGCTGCATCAGCAAGCCTCCCAAGGTTCAGGCTGCGCTATTAAAAGGTTCGCACGAGCAGTAGCCATACCAGCTGCAGCACGTTGCAGCTTCACCTGAGACAAAACTCATCGAGCCTCATGTAGTTGAGCCAGTGGGCGACCTAAAATACGAAATATAAATAACATAACATAATAATCGTTTTCAATAGTCATCATGTCTTAACCGCAATATGAATACTCAAGTTTTAAAATCAAAGAGTAGGTATAATATTAATATAGATAAAATACACACGTCTTGTTGATGTTTGATGTTGACAATAGTTGACATAACTCAAGGGATAAACTAAAAACTCCTTTGTACGCGTTGCGAGCCTATAAAGTTTTTGTTATTTCTAGTTTCCCTTTTAAATAATGAATTGCTCTATTGAAGTAGTTTAATGTCAGTTAGCAGAATCATAAGAAGTTAGTCAAAACCAACATCTCACAATTCATATTGAGTATTTTGTGAAGAAATATTATAATAATGGCAGATTTAGCTCTTTATGAAAATTGGAAATAATAAAAATTATACATATTTATAGGTATAGTATAGTAAGAATTACTATCATTCGATGACAAAATTGAAGAACTGGAGGTCGAGCGGCGTATCAACATGAGCTGGAAAAAGTTTTGGTCCCTGAAGGAAATCTTGAAAGGGGAATTCCCCCTTTACCTAAAGAAAATCGTCTTGGACACCTGTGTCTTACCTACTCTTACATACGGGTGCCAAACGTGGACATACAACACAAACATAAAAACTAAACTAGTAACATGTCAAAAAGCAATGGAAAGAAGCGTGCTAAAAATAAGAAGAATACAAAAAGAAAAAAAACTAAAAAAAATAGACAAAAAACTAAAGTTATAGATGCCTTACAATATGCCCTAAAACAGAAGTGGCAGTGGGCAGGACATATAGCAAGACGCACAGACAAAAGAAGGACATTACAGACAACTATATGGAAAGGACCAATAGGAAAAAGAAGAAGAGGGCGCCCTAGAAAAAGGTGGATAGAAGATATAAAAGCGATAGCAGGAAGCGATTGGAGAAAGAAAACCATGGACAGGGAGGTTTGGAAGAAGCTGGAGGAGGCCTTTACCCGAGAAGGGGTTCCGATCAATGGTACTGAAGAAAGTAACGATAGCGAGTAAAAGAAAATGAAAGAAACAAAAAAAAATCTTATACCTAATGTTAATATATGTATATTAAAACGCAAGTAATAACAATTATTATTGTGGATTGGAAATAAAAGGGCTTTATTATATTATTTTATTATTATAGTAAAAATAGAGCTCTGCATGCCGCATGGTGGCGGCAGCAGCGCGTGCGCCGCGCTCCCGCAGGTTGCGTGCGTGGTGAGTGGAACGAAATAACAAAAACATATCGCACCCCCTCGCACGATTCGCAGCGTTCAACTTCTAATAGTGCAAAGTCCAAACAGTCTAGGTTGATGTGTAGCCGTGTGTACAGTAAATTCATACTTTATCTCTATGGGACACCAATATACGATAAATATCGTTCGACTGCATCAGCGAGCCTCCCAAGATTATGCGCTATTTGCTGGTTCGCACGAGCAGTAGTCGTATCAGCTGCAGCACGTTGCAGCTCCACCTGAGACCAAATTCTCCGAGCCTCATCTAGTGGAGCGAGAGGGCGACCTAAAATACGAAATATAATTAAAAACGTCTTCGTTTTCAATAGTCATTTCATTTCATTTCATTTCATTTATTTATTTTGTGAATCATAGGTGATTACAGGTGTTTTTCAATATAAATCTATTGTACAAACCATGTCCCGCCGATAGGCATACAAAATTAGAATATGAACAATGTCAAAGTTACACAAAGATGTCAAATTATAAAGTTGTCATAATAATAAAGGGAAAATGTCATGAAAATAGGAAAAGATAAATATACACAATGCCAGAAGATTGCAAAAAACACAAACTCAAAATTACATTTAAGAAAAATATATATATAAATTATAAAAATTGATTAAAATTTGTCATCCAAATACTCCTTGACCGAATAATATACCTTGTCATTTAGTAGCTTAAAAAGGTTACTTTTGAATTCATTATAATTCTTACTATTTCTAATATGACAAGGTAATTTGTTATACAATTTTGGTGCCATTGCATAGACACTTTTATAAGCAAAAGCAGTTCTGGTCATTATTGTTTCTAACTTATCTGAGCGACGTTGACTTTCTACATGATTAAACAAGTGTATATTGGTTTTTACAAACATCAAAACCTCATAGATATACAGCGACGGTACTGTCAGAATATTTAGATCCCTAAAGTGTGGCTTACATGTATCTGTTGTTCTTAATTTGCAGATGGCTCGGATGCATCTTTTTTGTGCCAAAAGTACGGTGGATATATTTGTAGCATTACCCCAAAATATGAGTCCATACCTTAATGTGGAGGCTACATACCCGTGGTATGCCGTTAGGAGGGCCGTTTTGTTTGCAACTTTACCTAACATATATAGGGCATAAGAAAACCGGTAAAGTCTTAAACAGACACTATCAATTTGAGTTTTCCATGTCATGTCATTGTCAATGTGCAATCCTAAAAACTTTGTAGTGTTCGTTTCTAGTACTGCGTCTCCTTTGTACCCGATTTGGTATTGTGTTGGTTTTCTTTGTCGAAGTTTAAAGTCCATTATTTTAGTTTTTGTTAAATTAATTTTAAGGTTGTTGGCATTTAACCATTCTATGATTGACACCAGTTCAGTGTTTATATCTAATTCAATATCTTTAAAGTTACCCTTGTCGAAAACAATAGTGCTATCGTCTGCAAATAAGCACATCTGATGACTAGTTACATTGGGGAAGTCATTTATATAGCAGATAAAAAATAAAGGACCTAACACAGTCCCCTGTGGAACACCATACGAAATTGTTCTCGTACTTGAGGAGTATATTGTTTCAGTTTTTGACTTAATGTTGACTTGGCTAATCTGAGTACACTGTTTTCTACCTTCTAAATACGATTGTATGAGGTCCAGCACATTACCTCTAATGCCGTAGCTAAAGAGCTTTTGTAATAGTATTTTATGGTCAACATAATCAAAAGCGCGCGTCATGTCCATGTACATTGCTACAACCGGCTTTCTGTTGTCCATGTTGTGGTGTATCTTTTTAAGGAAATTGTACACTGCCATGGTAATAGTTTTATTTTGCCTGAATCCCATTTGTTCCTTACAAAAAATGTTGTTTTTTTCAAAATATTTGTTGAGTCTAATATAAATTACTTTCTCAAGAATTTTTGAAAATATAGGAATTAACGCTATAGGTCTATAATTGCACATTTTTGTTTTATCATCTTTTTTGTGTAATGGCTTGATAATCGATATTTTTAGAGCTTCTGGGAAAACTCCATTGTGTATACAAGCATTTATTATTTCACATAACACTGGTGCGATAATAGGTCCTACTGATTTGATCACACTGGTCTTGATGTCATCATAACCTGTACTGTTTGTGTTTTTGAGGTTCTTTATTATAGTTATCATTTCTTTTGGGACTACTGGTTCCATGAACATAGATTTGTGGGATTTTAAAACATTCGTGTTATTATAAGTTTGACAGTTTACATTGGATTGAACTAGGTCTATGAAATAATCATTAAAATTTTGCGCAATAATTTGAGGGTTTGTAATACATTTGTTGTTTACCTCAATAGCGCTAATATGTGTTTTCGGCACGTTACTTTTCAAATTGTTTATTATTTTCCAGGTAGCTTTAGACTTATTGTTACTAGTTTCTATGTAGTAGCTGTTTTGTGCTTTTTGTGTCTGCTTGATAACGCGGCGATACCTGGCGCTAAATGTTGATAAAGCAGATTTAGTGTCTTTGTTTGGGTTTAACCTATATTGCCATAGCAGAGACCGTCTCTTTTTGCTGCAGATTTTAATGCCCGGTGTGATCCACTTTGGTTTATGAGTTGTCGGTATTTTGCATCTTACTATTGGGAAACATAGGTCGTAGAAAAGTTTGAATAATTCAAAAAACGCATTATACTTTTCATTAGGGTTATTTGCTTCAAAAGTGTCTGAAAAGCTCAAGTTGCCTATGCATTGCCTAAACCGATACATGTTTTCCTTGCTGTAATCGCGTTTTTGAACATAATAATATTTCAATGCACACGTTTGTTGTACCGGAAACTGCATCAATTGCGCTAAATGATCCGATACCCCCAATTCTAGTATCTCACTATTACAACCCCGTATATTGTGAAAAATATTATCTAGGCAAGTACCACTACTGGGCCTAGTGGGTTTCTCTATTTCGATTTTAAGATTAAACTCGTTTAAAAGACATTTAAAGATAGAGGAATACTTCGTTTTTTGTAACATATCAATGTTAAAGTCACCGCAAATTATAATTTTATGTCCATTTCTATAACAGATTTGTCCTAATATATATGTTAAATTGTCAAAAAATATTTCCATTTTGTTTGGTCCTGGCACTCTATATATACATACTATTGTAATTTTATGATCCGTTAGCTCAACCGCACAGCATTCAAAAACATTGCAGACATTTGTCACTTTCACAAAATCTATCTCTGTATATCTAATATGGTTGTGTATTAATATACAAGACCCACCGTTCCGTTTTTGTCTAGTAAAGGAGGTAGCTAAAGTGTAATTTGGAATGTTCAAAAGATCAACATCGCTCATCGTCATATTGTGTTCAGTAAAACATAAGATATGTACATATTTGCCACTATTTGAAAGAGTGTCTATAAATTCCGTTATTATGTCATTCTTAGCCAGCAGCCCATTTATGTTTTGATGTAATATACTTAGGTTATTGTACACGAAAAAGATTGTTGTCCTTAGGAGTTCGGCTAGTTTGACATTTTTTTATTACGGGGAAATAGTATGGCATAGTCCCTATTTCTGGCGGTAAGGATTTTAGTACAGATTTATTCTTAGTATTAGTCAACATTTCTGCAGTCTGAGATTTAAAGTAGTAGGGTATTGTACCCTTTTTAGGTATACCGTTGCAGTTCAAATTTAGGGTATTGTTTTGTTGGCTTAGGTTTTTCATCCTCTTCTTAATTTCGGAAAACTTTAAAAACTTGCTATCATAGTCATTACAGTCAATTGCATAGTTAATATTCTTACAAATATCCTTAAGTTTAAGATTGTTGCAATTTATATAGCAGCAACTCTTGTAATTTTTACACATTTTCATTATGGAATCATTTAGCTTGTTTACATCTAGATAATCGTTTTTAGTTATACTTAACACGATAATTTTGCTGCCGCTAAAATACTCTATAATTTTTTGAACTTGTCCAAGCACTGATTTTTGGTTGTAATCGTTTTCACCTAGAGATATTACAAGTTTATCATTGGTTGATAGATTTATACTTTGATAGTTTTTTACTATATCACTGCTTAACGCATTTGGCTTCGTATCGCTTATAATCGCATACTTCTCATATTGCGTTGTTTTTCTTGAGTACAGGAGAGCTGAGGCAAGGCCTACACATTGTTGAGCTCCGAGGATGACTAATTTTCTGTAATCTGCAGGTTTTTCTTTCTTTTTGATTTCATAGGCCGGTATTATCTGCAATTCCTGGGTATGTGTAGTACTGGTTTTCTTTGGCGTTGTCAGTTTCAGTTGTAGTCTTTCAATTTGTTTTGTTAGGCATGTTATCTCTTTGCTTGCTTCATGTAATTGTTTTTGCAAGTCGTTTATTTTACTATGTAAATTTGCTAATGTATAGTTGTGGTGGCTTTTAGTATTTGGTGTCGAGGTTGGTGATGAAGGGGTAACGGATACGTCGCTGTTTTGGGGTAACACAAAACGCCTTGCAATCTTTTGCATACTGTTTGGTTTATTAGGCGTCGTCGTGGAATGACATAGTGATTTTAAAGCGGAGATTTGTGTAGTAAGATTTTTATTTTGAGTTCGCAAATCATTATTTTCCAATATAACATTTTCTAATTCGCTCTGTGTAGTAGCGAGTTCTTGAGTTACTGCTGATATTCTGTCTTGCATTTCGGAGTATGTTGCAGTGTCAATTAAAGTACCGTCTATACTTTTGGACAGTTTTTGGTTTGGAGGTAGTTGTGACGTATCTGTTGGGCTTAGGTACGAAACGTCCATGTCTATTTCGCTAATATTGAAATTTAGTCTTCGTCGCTGTTGTGTATTAATGTTGTCATAGTCCTCTATAGTTGTTTAGGGTGTGTAGAAGGCAGAGGTGTTATGAAAAGTCAATCTGCTATTCTAATACTCACAGTTTATTGAGCTATACACACACAACACAGAAAACAGTCAGAAGGAGAAACAGCACACAATCACGATAGTCACAGCACAAGAAGTTAGTAACAATAGTATGGAGTATTAACATAAACAATAGGCG
This sequence comes from Griposia aprilina, assembly GCA_916610205.1. Classification (NCBI taxonomy): domain Eukaryota; kingdom Metazoa; phylum Arthropoda; class Insecta; order Lepidoptera; family Noctuidae; genus Griposia; species Griposia aprilina. The sequence goes on along the minus strand of OU744310.1, from coordinate 14,219,351 downwards.
AACGTTGTTCCATTAAATCATACGTAGCCGAGAGGCGCGCGCGCAAATTCGACTGAAGGTCGCGGAAGGTGAACGATCGTTCGACACCTCGCGCTCCCACCTCGGCACCCACCGGCTACGTCACGATGACGTAGCTCGGTGTGCGCGAGTCCAGTAGCCTACGTTACCGGTGGCCCGTCATCAACCGACATAGCATCAATATAATTTGCCGTTCCACGGCTCATGATTGATGCAAACAATATTAATTGATTAAAGGTGAATGTGAATGATACTAAATATTTAATATAAATAAATATTATTATTGTGTTTATAAATGTGTTGTGTTGTGTAAGTTTATAATATATAAATAAATAAAAGGTGTTAGGTATGTACCCTACACCACCCCCCTCCAGAGACCGTCAAGGGCGATAAAAATCGGGAAATTTGACACGACGACCGGATCTAGTTGTATACTCTGTTTTGTCGTCGGCTGGAGTATCTTCTACCGGGTCAGCTTTGTCGGCCAATATGTAGGCTGGCTTTACGCGGTCTATTGAGACCGTGACCTCTTTTCCTTTAATTATTTTTTTAAAAACTTTATCATTCCTGTGTAGGACTTTATGAGGACCTGTGTAGGCTGGCTGCAGCGAGCCACGTAACGCGTCTTCACGAAGGAAAACGTGATCAGTGGTCTGCAGGTCCTTAAAAACAAAAATGCTCGTCTTGTTGTGACGGGTAGCTGGAGTTGGCTGTAGTTTTTGGGCAAACTTGTGGATGCGTGCGGTAAATTCCGTGATATCGGTCGTGCCGTCATCAGTTGGAGTGAAAAATTCTCCTGGGAGTCTTAGCTGTTCGCCATAAACTAGTTCGGCGGAAGACGCTTGGACATCCTTTTTGAATGCGCTCCTTATGCCAAGCAATACCCACGGCAAGGACTCTGTCCACTTGTCATTGGCATGGCACATGATGGACGCCTTGAGTTGCCTGTGAAAACGCTCCACCATGCCATTGCACGATGGATGGTATGCCGTTGTCCGCTTGTGGTGGAAACCAACGATTTTGGACAATTGTTCGAACAGGGCCGACTCGAACTGACGACCTCTGTCCGTAACAATGTCAGTAGGACAGCCAAACCGGGCTATCCATCCGGATAGTAATGCCTTAGCTACTGTTTCGGCAGTAATGTCGACAATAGGTACGACCTCTGGCCACCTGGTAAATCGGTCGACTGCCGTCAGACAGTATCTAAAGCCTTGCGAAATTGGTAGCGGGCCTACAAGGTCTATGTGGATCGTGGTGAACCTGGCGCGTGGGAGACGAAACGTCCCTAACGGCGCGGAAACGTGACGGCTCACTTTTGCCCGCTGGCATGCGAGACAAGCTCGTGCCCACTCCCTGCAGTCCTTCCTGACGCCTGGCCATACGAAGCGCTCTGCGATTAATTTGGCAGTCGCTGTGACGCCTGGGTGACTGAGGGAATGCAAGCTGTCAAAAATTGGTTTGCGCAGCATTTTGGGTACAAATGGTCTGGGGGACGCTGTACTGACGTCGCAGTACACAGTTGAACGCTCCCCAGGGATTTGCACTTTCTCCAGTACAAGTGAAGATCCATCCTGAAGAAGTTTCTTCAGTTCTGTATCTGTGGCTTGTGACTTTGCGAGGGTGTCGAGACTGACTGGAGCTTGTAGCTCCTCCACGCGAGATAAGGGGTCGGCCACAACATTGTCTTTGCCGGCGATATGTCTTATATCGCTGGTAAATTGGGCAATAAAGTCTAGATACCGGAATTGCCTAGGCGAACAGTTTTTCTTCCTTTCGTGGAATGCGAAACTGATCGGCTTATGGTCCGTGTATACGACGAAATGCCTAGCCTCCAGCATGTGGCGAAAGTATTTGATGGCCTCGTAAATGGCCAGCAGTTCCCTGTCATAAGGAGAATACTTTGCTTGCGAAGAGATGAGCTTCCGGGAAAAGAAAGCTAATGGCTGCCATCCGTCGTCGCTAAGCTGCTGTAACACCGCGCCAATTGCAGTATCCGACGCATCGCTGACCAATGCGAGTTTGGCATTGCAATCGGGGTGAGCTAATAAAGCTGCATTAGCCAGGCTTTCCTTGCAGTCCTCGAATGCCTGCAAAGTATTCTCCGCAAGACATATAGGATGCGAGCCCTTTATGTTGCCGATCAAGAGGTTATGAAGTGGCGCCTGTATTTGAGCTGCGTGGGGCATGAAACGCCTGTAAAAATTAATCATGCCCAAAAATCGGCGCAACTGACGAACGTCTTTAGGCTCGGGGAAGTTCTTGATGGCGTCGACCTTAGTGTCAAGTGGTTTGGTGCCCTTTTCGGAGATATGGTAACCTAAGAAAGTTACTTCCGGGACACCGAAAACACACTTGGACGTGTTTATCAACATGCCAAAGTCCTTCATCCTGGTGAAAATTTTGCGAAGATGCTCTTCGTGCTCTGCTTCTGTCCTGGAGAAGATCAAGAAGTCATCTAAATAACAGTAACAGAAGTCCAGTCCTCTCGTCATCTCGTCGACAAAACGTTGAAATGTCTGGCCTGCATTGCGGAGACCAAACGTCATGTACGGGAATTCGTACAGGCCGAACGGTGTGGTGATCGCCGTCTTCGGGATGTCGTCCTGGCTGACCGGTATCTGATTATAGGCTTTCACGAGGTCAATAGTGCTGAAAACTCGGCAGCCTGAAATGCTGTGTGCAAAATCGTGGATGTGCCTAATCGGGTACCTGTCAGGAACGGTTCGTGCATTGAGCATACGGTAATCTCCGCAAGGTCGCCAACCGTTGTCCTTTTTCGGGGCGAGGTGGAGTGGGGATGACCATGGGCTCTCCGAGGGTCTGGCTGTTCCGTTGGCCAACATCAGCTGGAACTCCTGCTGTGCAATTTTTAATTTATCGGGCGCTAATCGCCGAAATGAAGAAGATACTGGAGGGCCTGGGGTCGTGCGGATATGGTGTACAGTGTTATGTGGTGTAGTGCGTAGTGTACCGGCGGGTCGGGTGATGTCGGGAAAGCTTTCTAAAATTTTGTGATACCTTGAATCACCAGAAGTTACCTTTACAGAAAATAAAGACGAATCTGAGTGATTCGAGGCTAAAGCAAATACATTGGTGCTACTATCAATTAGACGTTGATTTCTACAGTCAACAGTCAATGAGTAAAAACACAGAAAGTCCACTCCGATAATCGGTTTTGTAACTTCAGCTACCACAAAACGCCACTTAAAGTCTCTACGAAGTCCAAGATTAAGGTTGAGATCGAGGAAACCAAACGTCGGAATGCGTGTCCCATTGGCGGCCACGAGTTCGTAGTTCGTAGGTGCACGACGATTGCTGAGCAGACGACGAGGGTATACGCAGAGGTCGCTTCCAGTATCGACCAGGAACTGCGTCTTCGTGCTTCGGTCTGCGACGAATAGGCGACCAGTAGAAGTGGGGCAATCGTCTGTCGCCATTACCGACTGCCCGCGGCGTTTCCCTTTTTATAGTCGCAGGGTTTGATGCAACGCTTGGCTTTCTCACCGTGCGTTGAGTGATACCAGCACTCTGGGTGTTTCCGGTAGCTGGAGTTGGAGCGGGTTGAGGATCGTTGGCGTGAGTTGCGTCTCGTGTCTCGATCACGGCTGTGCGAACGATTTCGCGGTCGACTGTCACGCAGCTGCACTGTGAGATCTTTCATCGCACGCTTGAGTTCCGCGATTTCCGCTGCCATCTCGCTCACGGTGGGTCCTGCTGCCGATGTGGAGGCTACGTGGTGTGATGGCGTGACGATATCCTGGACACGGTCTGCCAGCTCAGCCAATGCCTCCAAAGTGCTAAGAGGTTGCGATGCCAGGAGGGGCTGAATAGTGCTGGGGAGTCGACTACTCCAAATAGTGCGTACGAAATCCTCGGGCACGGTTGGTCCAGCTAACCCCTGCAGATGTCGAAGAAACTGCGACGGCTTCCGGTCTCCCAGCTCCTCATGCATCAACAGCTGCTTCACCTTCTTCTCCTGTGAGGCTGAGAGACGCTTCACAAGTTCGGTCTTCAGCTTGCCGTACCGGTTGGTAGCAGGAGGGGACATGATGACGTCCTTCACCTCCTTTGAAAATTGGGGTTCGAGGTGGCCGACTACATAATTAAATTTTGTGACGTCATTCGTAACCCCGGCATTCTCGAACTGCGCTTCTATTTGAGCGAACCAGATGTCCGGCTCTTCTGGCCAAAATGGTGGCAACTTTATCGGCACACGGTAAATGTCGGGTTCAGTGGAAACGCGCTTTGCGTGGCGCGCCCTATGGGTAACATGTTTCGGCGGCTGCGACGACGCGGTGTGCTCGGACTCACTATCACTCATTTTAATAGTGTTCTACTCGGGGTCACCAATATAGTTGTTTAGGGTGTGTAGAAGGCAGAGGTGTTATGAAAAGTCAATCTGCTATTCTAATACTCACAGTTTATTGAGCTATACACACACAACACAGAAAACAGTCAGAAGGAGAAACAGCACACAATCACGATAGTCACAGCACAAGAAGTTAGTAACAATAGTATGGAGTATTAACATAAACAATAGGCGAACGTTGTTCCATTAAATCATACGTAGCCGAGAGGCGCGCGCGCAAATTCGACTGAAGGTCGCGGAAGGTGAACGATCGTTCGACACCTCGCGCTCCCACCTCGGCACCCACCGGCTACGTCACGATGACGTAGCTCGGTGTGCGCGAGTCCGGTAGCCTACGTTACCGGTGGCCCGTCATCAACCGACATAGCATCAATATAATTTGCCGTTCCACGGCTCATGATTGATGCAAACAATATTAATTGATTAAAGGTGAATGTGAATGATACTAAATATTTAATATAAATAAATATTATTATTGTGTTTATAAATGTGTTGTGTTGTGTAAGTTTATAATATATAAATAAATAAAAGGTGTTAGGTATGTACCCTACACCTCCATGTTTGAATAATTGATAGTTGAAAATCTTATAAATACAAAAAGAGCTCTGACTCCACGGGATTCGAACTGGCGCACTGATGATTCTGGATCAGAGGTGTCCACCACTCGGCTAAGTTCACGTTATCAATTGTCGTGAAATTGCGAAGTACTTCCAATGTCCTGTACTTTTGTTTTCATTCGATAGATGACATTAGTTGTGTTATTGTGGCGTTGTAGTTACCATATGTTTTAATAGATGGTGCTTTATTCACTATTTTCAACAGGATGATTTGCCATTATTGATCTATAATATCAGAAGATTTATCACTTATTTCATTGTTTTTAAAACCGTGACGTTCGTTTTATAGTTTAAGGTGTTGTAGATTTACCACGCACTTTGTTTTCTTTATTTTAGAGCACAATGTCTAATGTCACTTAATATGAAATTGTTGCCGTTATTTTTTGTTTTTTGGAATATTTTAAATTTTACTCACTAATCACCTTGTACTTCACCTTGTTCATATCTAGTTGAGTTTTATACACAATATTTAGCACAGTTACGGCACTTTTAGTCACTTTTACTATTTTTAAAACTCAAATTAACTCGGAGTCGATGTAAACAGTGGCACAGTGGCGCCAATCAATCGTCAGGCGCCAAATAGTCATCATAAGTCATAACCGCAATATGAATAGCTGTAGGGTTAGAAAATTCTACTCACTGCGGTATCTTGTCTGTCGAGTGCGACGAGGCAGGGGCACTGTTGTAGCATCGGCCGGCGTAGGGATTGGGCTGACGCATGAGTCTGGCCAGGACTTGGGGCTGCAGCGATGTCGACAAGCGGCTCAACACCGACAGAACTCCCACTATCAGTGTTGAGCATATTCGCTGTCGCAATCACCGCTACCTCTCTAAAATACACAGAACAAGTTAGAAATGTATGTCATTATTTTATAGTCACACAGAGTTACATACTACGTGATAATCAAGAAAAAATACTCACTGTCCTCGTTCTGCACCCAAAACTGTCTGTCTGCTGATGCATGCCTGCTGCGGTAGACAGTTGGGCCTAAAAAAATATGTAGTATTTATTATACTTTATTTGTTAGCCAGATTATTGCAAGATTTTAAAGTAATTTTAAATTATTACCATATCGACGGCATCTCCAGGTAAAGAGTCGACGGCTACTCCATGGACATTCTGGCCAAAACCCTGTCCCATTACTGATAAAAATCTCAGCTCCATGGTAATGAAATATCGTCCACTTGGAGGCCCTCCGCCTGTTGTGAGAGCACCGGCGTTTATGCCAGCAACAATTTTTTTTCATTTTGCTTTTGTTGTTACTGACATACTGCAAAACAATATATATATATTAAAAAAAAACCGGCCAAGTACGACGGGAAATAAGATGAAGTTGTGACGACACTATGAGAAATGTGAATGTGAATATTCAAATAGGTACTTACAACAGACCAATTTTTGGGTGTTTTGGTTGTGACACTTCCCTCGGTATTGAGCAATCCAGCTAGATCGGACCACTGGCGAGAAGACTCTGCTCTACCTCGGGCAGTATTATTGTAACCCCGAGCACTTGCCAGGTTGGGGTTACGCTCCAAGAAGTGGAACAGAATGTTCCACTGTGCCTCAGATACTCCAGCTGCACGTCTCTCCATTTCTACAAAATATTACGTACATTTGATAATTTTTGTACAGCGATAAAATAAAATATTGATCTAAGATAAACAAGTATGCACTTACTTTGCAGTTTAAAAATGTTCCAACTCGCACGAAATACTAAAGTTTTGAAGTTTAAAATTTCCCTCTTCAACATAAATGACATAACTCAAAGTGTTGGCACCATCGGATTTCGATTTTCCCCGGGCTCTTCGCGCAATTTCTCTAAATTAGCCACTTTTAAATTTTTTTCCCCCTTAAAATTTATTCTACGAATAAAACACAAATTTATGTGAATTATTATTATTTATTAAAGTAGACTATACATCTACATCCGTAGCATTATTCGTATTCGACATTTCCCTTCCGCGTACACAAATCCATGAACGCGAAATAGAAAAAATATATTATTAATAGCTGCGCCCCGCAGTTTCACCCGCAGCGGTATGAAATATACTTTACAACCTACCAAATATACACACAAAACATCATAAAAATCGGTCAAGACGTTTCGGAAGAGTTCGATAACAAACACTGTGACACGAGATTTTTATTAGATTTGTTGCTAGCGTTAGAGAACGATACATCGGCACACCAAATTACGTTCGGATACACGCAGTTGTGTATTAAATTCATGTGCGAATTTAAAATCAAAACTTTCCCAAAAAAATCCCCTAAACGTACAAAATTACTCCAAATCTAGGAAAAAATCCACTAAGGTGGGGACACTGACTCAAAGTATGAAATAAAAACTCTTTTGTACGCGATGCCAGACTGTAAAGGTTTTATCGTTTCTAATTTCCCTTCTCATCGCTTATATGCGGTCTTTTTACCAGTTTTATAAGTAAATTGTATTGAAATAACATTTAAACTCTAGAAAAATAATAATAAAAAACCAATTTGATTAATAAAAAGTAAAGAAAAATTAACTGGTAAAATTACGGTCTTTATTTTTTTCATGCGGCAATATTTACACCAAATATGATTCTGATATGAATTGACTTGAGTGTGATTGATTGTGGCAGCTAATAAGTGTCACCATTTTACGAAATTTTGAGGAATTGCTAATGATCTGGTGGGAATTCATGAAATGAATCACTTTTAGAGGAATTGCTTAGTGTGGCCTTTTTAGGCCCCCAGCAGTGTAATCATTTCTGTGGTGATTTAACATAACACGACGCCTATATTTCCTGAAGGCTTAAGCAGAATTGTACTTATAGTACACCCACATTTCACTAGTTGTATTTAAGTCCCATGTAACAGGAGGCGAGCCTATTTCCATCAACCGGGCACAAATTCAGGCTCCGGGCTGCTACTGAGAAAGACTAGTTAATTTAACCCAATAACACTTTGTACTACCCGGGAATCAAACCCAGGACCTCATGCTCAGCGATAACGCTTGTGACCACTACACCAATGAGGCACTCAAGTGCTGATTATTTCGCAGAAATCTGCGAAACTTATTTTCCTGGAATGTTTGAAGCATGAAATACATTATATCTGCTACTGTGATTTTAAAATCATACTTTAACACTGTTACAAATACATCTTACACTTAATTAATTACTAATTATTGATACTTACAGGCTGAAAATAATTAGAGAAATCAGATTAATATTTAAACACCGAAAATACAGACGAAGAGGTGTACTAACGTTTTTATAGAAAGACTATGATAGCTCACTCCAGCCGAGTTGGTCGCAGTTGTTAAATATGGGTACCCCGACCAGATCGGTTAGATTAGAACGTTAGGTTAGGTTAGAACAGTGACCAACCACGCGCGAGCCAAACGAGCGAAGCGTGCGGTGTCGCTTCAGCGGCCGCCGAATGCTAAATCCACGTCCAAACTTGATAAAAAGCCGCATATGAATTCGTAATTATTGTTTGAATAAAGTAAGTCAAAGTCAAAGTCAAAGTCAAAACGTTTATTGCGAACTAAGTGTTACAATGTTGGTGTTATCTTATGTTAGTACTTATGACTTAGCAGCCTTTTACAAGCATTGCAATTATCATTCGCCTGCCCTTATCATTCTAAATTAGCATGCATTTAACATTTTTAAACTTAATAAAATTATACAATAAAATTGAGAAATTTTAGTTACGTCAAAATTAAATGTCAATAATAATTAATTTAATACAGTTATTCAGCAACATTAATGTCATCCTTTTCAGGCATTACAAATTATAATTATAATTTTATATGAAATTAAATAGGATAGACTAAATCTTATTGTTTGTATAGGACAGATCGCCACTTTTGTACATGAGAGAAAATCGTTATTTTGAGCAACACTCTAGATATTCTTTTACTGAGTAGAAACATTTTTGGATTAGGTATAATTTTAGCCTTTTCTGGAATATTATTACTGATTTTTCAGTTTTAAACATGTTGGGCAGCTTATTATATATTTTTATTGCCATATAATACGGGCTATCACTTAACATTTTTATTCTTGAGGATGGAGCGCATAACCTCTTTTTATGGCGAGTGTTGACGTTATGCGTATCTTCTACTTTAGTGAATTTATCGATATTTTTAAAAACAAATACGCAAATGTCAAGTATGTATATTGACGGCAGAGTCAGAATATGATATTTTATAAAGAATGGTTTGCAGCTCTCCGTATTATCTATTTGGGCCAGAATTCTTATACACTTCTTTTGCATTCTAAATAGTTCATCTACGTTAACACTATTTCCCCATAGCATGATGCCATATCGCAGCCATGAGTATGCGTATGCGTAGTAAGCAGCCATAGCTGTTTGTGTGTTAGTGCTTTGTTTAATTTGAAAAAGAGCATAAGAGAATCTAGAGAGTTTTGTTTTTATATATTCTATGTGTGACTTCCAGTTAATGTGTGTGTCTATATTTATGCCAAGTAGGCTAAATGTATTAACTTCTTCTATTTGCGTGTTTCTGAATGTTGTTTTTAAATTGAGAGGTGGTTTTTTGTATGATCTAAATTGTATTATTTTAGTTTTATTGCTATTAATTTCCAAGTTGTGGATCTGGAGCCAAGTATCTACAGTTTGGAGGGTATCTTGTATTTGCAGACTAGGGTTATTTATATTTCCACACTTGATTAATATCGAGATATCGTCTGCAAATAATACTGGTAAAGCGTTTTCTTTATCTAATATTTTGGGAAGGTCATTAATATTGATTAAAAATAGTGGGCATCCTAACACACTTCCTTGTGGGATAGAGCAAGTAATTTGTTTTTCTTGTGATCTAATGGTTTTGATGTAATTTTTATCATGGTCGTAATTTTCAATTTGTACTATTTGTGTCCTATTATGTAAATATGATTTGAACCACGCATAAGCTGGTCCTCGTACGCCGCAACCATATAGTTTAGTGAGTAAGATGTCATAAAGAACCTTGTCGTATGCTTTTGTCATGTCTAGTAGTAGCCCAATTACATATTGTTTGTCGTTTATATGTTGTAGCGCTTGTTGAACATATTTATAAACTGCTAATGTTGTTGATCTACATTTTCTAAATCCATTTTGTGCGTCGTCAAGAATATTAAACTTTTCTAAGAACATATATAGCTGATTGCACATAGCTTTTTCAAATATTTTGGAAAGTAATAAAATGGCGTCATCATTTGCCTGCCTTTTCTCAACAATGTTGCGCACAACACTTTTAGCGCTAAACGAGTTTAAAACATAATTCTGTTTCTGAAAAATGTTTGAAGATGACAGAGACAGAATGATGTTTAAAACTAGTTTAGCGCTATACGTGTTTAGTGATTGGCGGTGCAAATGGGTCTTAGTCGGTTTTTGAAGTGAAAATTATTTGTTTAACTGTTGTATCTTCTTTTTAACCCCCGACGCAAAAAGAGGGGTGTTATAAGTTTCACTGCTATAAGTGTGTGTGTGTCTGTGTGTCTGTCTGTATGTGGCACTATAGGTCTTAAACGGGTGAATCGATGTTAATGCGGTTTTTTTATTTGAAAGCAGGTTTTCTAGCGATGGTTCTTAGACATGTTTTATCAAAATCGGCTCAGCCGTTTCACGGTAATCATCTCTTTTGTTAGCTGCGGTAAGGATCTTAGATGCATAATGGGTATTTACTTTACTTTCAAACACATGTGTTACCTAAAATTAGAAATACCCATGTACGCTATATAAATATGCAAGATTATGGAATTCTTGGTCCGATGTTGCAGCCAGGATATCCAGCACACCAATACACTCTTGAAAAAATTATAGCAGTGTCGTGTTGCGATTTGTTTTGATCAGTATTTAATTCTACATACAATGCAATGGTAGCAACACGATGAGCTGATGCTGCAACCAGGATATCCAGCACACTAGTACACTCTTCATAAAATAATAACAGATATGTCGTGTTTGGATTCGTTTTGTGATCAGAATTTAATTCTACATACAATGCAATGGTGGCAACACGATGAGCTGATTCTGCAAAAGCTATTTGACGCACATATTCATAGCGTGTTTGTGCACTTAATTACCAAAAGTAAAGCGCGCGTCGCTTCTTGAGATAAAAATACTGTACTAAATATTCATTCATTACTTACGTCCTGAAAATAATAAGAACAATGGATTAATTTTGTAACAAGGACAGTTGGATAGTATTGACTAACTTTTAAAGCAATCATAAGAGTGCTTACACGGGTCCACTAGCGCCACTCCTTTAAAAAAATATTATCTCGTGACTGAGAAGGAATTTTGAAAAACGGCTCAATAAGCGACCTCGGTATGTGTATCTAGAATTTTCTAATACCTTCTATAAACTTTCATATTGAGACACGAAGCAACAAAATCCGTTCCGTCCGAGCCGTATTTCAAAATTCCTTCTCAGTCACGAGATAATATTTTTTTAAAGGAGTGGCGCTAGTGGACCCGTGTATGCGCTCTTAACTAGTATTTTAATTGCGAAAGTAAGTTATTTTGTTTTTTAGGCCCCCAGCAGTGTAATCATTTCTGTGGTGATTTAACATAACACGACGCCTATATTTCCTGAAGGCTTAAGCAGAATTGTACTTATAGTACATCCACATTTCACTAATTATATTTAAGTCCCATGTAACAGGGGGCGAGCCTATTTCCATCAAACGGGCACAAATTCAGGCTCCGGGCTGCTACTGAGAAAGACTAGTTAATTTAACCCAATAACACTTTGTACTACCCGGGAATCAAACCCAGGACCTCATGCTCAGCGGTAACGCTTGTGACCACTACACCAATGAGGCACTCAAGTGCTGATTATTTTGCAGATTTGCCTTTAACTTATTTTCCTGGACTGTTTGAAGCATGAAATACATTATATCTGCTACTGTGATTTTAAAACCATACTTTAACACTGTTACAAATACATCTTACACTTAATTAATTACTAATTATTGATACTTACAGGCTGAAAATAATTAGAGAAATCAGATTAATATTTAAACACCGAAAATACAGACGAAGAGGTGTACTAACGTTTTTATAGAAAGACTATGATAGCTCACTCCGGCCGAGTTGGTCGCAGTTGTTAAATATGGGTACCCCGACCAGATCGGTTAGATTAGAACGTTAGGTTAGGTTAGAACAGTGACCAACCACGCGCGAGCCAAACGAGCGAAGCGTGCGGTGTCGCTTCAGCGGCCGCCGAATGCTAAATCCACGTCCAAACTTGATAAAAAGCCGCATATGAATTCGTAATTATTGTTTGAATAAAGTAAGTCAAAGTCAAAGTCAAAGTCAAAACGTTTATTGCGAACTAAGTGTTACAATGTTGGTGTTATCTTATGTTAGTACTTATGACTTAGCAGCCTTTTACAAGCATTGCAATTATCATTCGCCTGCCCTTATCATTCTAAATTAGCATGCATTTAACATTTTTAAACTTAATAAAATTATACAATAAAATTGAGAAATTTTAGTTACGTCAAAATTAAATGTCAATAATAATTAATTTAATACAGTTATTCAGCAACATTAATGTCATCCTTTTCAGGCATTACAAATTATAATTATAATTTTATATGAAATTAAATAGGATAGACTAAATCTTATTGTTTGTATAGGACAGATCGCCACTTTTGTACATGAGAGAAAATCGTTATTTTGAGCAACACTCTAGATATTCTTTTACTGAGTAGAAACATTTTTGGATTAGGTATAATTTTAGCCTTTTCTGGAATATTATTACTGATTTTTCAGTTTTAAACATGTTGGGCAGCTTATTATATATTTTTATTGCCATATAATACGGGCTATCACTTAACATTTTTATTCTTGAGGATGGAGCGCATAACCTCTTTTTATGGCGAGTGTTGACGTTATGCGTATCTTCTACTTTAGTGAATTTATCGATATTTTTAAAAACAAATACGCAAATGTCAAGTATGTATATTGACGGCAGAGTCAGAATATGATATTTTATAAAGAATGGTTTGCAGCTCTCCGTATTATCTATTTGGGCCAGAATTCTTATACACTTCTTTTGCATTCTAAATAGTTCATCTACGTTAACACTATTTCCCCATAGCATGATGCCATATCGCAGCCATGAGTATGCGTATGCGTAGTAAGCAGCCATAGCTGTTTGTGTGTTAGTGCTTTGTTTAATTTGAAAAAGAGCATAAGAGAATCTAGAGAGTTTTGTTTTTATATATTCTATGTGTGACTTCCAGTTAATGTGTGTGTCTATATTTATGCCAAGTAGGCTAAATGTATTAACTTCTTCTATTTGCGTGTTTCTGAATGTTGTTTTTAAATTGAGAGGTGGTTTTTTGTATGATCTAAATTGTATTATTTTAGTTTTATTGCTATTAATTTCCAAGTTGTGGATCTGGAGCCAAGTATCTACAGTTTGGAGGGTATCTTGTATTTGCAGACTAGGGTTATTTATATTTCCACACTTGATTAATATCGAGATATCGTCTGCAAATAATACTGGTAAAGCGTTTTCTTTATCTAATATTTTGGGAAGGTCATTAATATTGATTAAAAATAGTGGGCATCCTAACACACTTCCTTGTGGGATAGAGCAAGTAATTTGTTTTTCTTGTGATCTAATGGTTTTGATGTAATTTTTATCATGGTCGTAATTTTCAATTTGTACTATTTGTGTCCTATTATGTAAATATGATTTGAACCACGCATAAGCTGGTCCTCGTACGCCGCAACCATATAGTTTAGTGAGTAAGATGTCATAAAGAACCTTGTCGTATGCTTTTGTCATGTCTAGTAGTAGCCCAATTACATATTGTTTGTCGTTTATATGTTGTAGCGCTTGTTGAACATATTTATAAACTGCTAATGTTGTTGATCTACATTTTCTAAATCCATTTTGTGCGTCGTCAAGAATATTAAACTTTTCTAAGAACATATATAGCTGATTGCACATAGCTTTTTCAAATATTTTGGAAAGTAATAAAATGGCGTCATCATTTGCCTGCCTTTTCTCAACAATGTTGCGCACAACACTTTTAGCGCTAAACGAGTTTAAAACATAATTCTGTTTCTGAAAAATGTTTGAAGATGACAGAGACAGAATGATGTTTAAAACTAGTTTAGCGCTATACGTGTTTAGTGATTGGCGGTGCAAATGGGTCTTAGTCGGTTTTTGAAGTGAAAATTATTTGTTTAACTGTTGTATCTTCTTTTTAACCCCCGACGCAAAAAGAGGGGTGTTATAAGTTTCACTGCTATAAGTGTGTGTGTGTCTGTGTGTCTGTCTGTATGTGGCACTATAGGTCTTAAACGGGTGAATCGATGTTAATGCGGTTTTTTTATTTGAAAGCAGGTTTTCTAGCGATGGTTCTTAGACATGTTTTATCAAAATCGGCTCAGCCGTTTCACGGTAATCATCTCTTTTGTTAGCTGCGGTAAGGATCTTAGATGCATAATGGGTATTTACTTTACTTTCAAACACATGTGTTACCTAAAATTAGAAATACCCATGTACGCTATATAAATATGCAAGATTATGGAATTCTTGGTCCGATGTTGCAGCCAGGATATCCAGCACACCAATACACTCTTGAAAAAATTATAGCAGTGTCGTGTTGCGATTTGTTTTGATCAGTATTTAATTCTACATACAATGCAATGGTAGCAACACGATGAGCTGATGCTGCAACCAGGATATCCAGCACACTAGTACACTCTTCATAAAATAATAACAGATATGTCGTGTTTGGATTCGTTTTGTGATCAGAATTTAATTCTACATACAATGCAATGGTGGCAACACGATGAGCTGATTCTGCAAAAGCTATTTGACGCACATATTCATAGCGTGTTTGTGCACTTAATTACCAAAAGTAAAGCGCGCGTCGCTTCTTGAGATAAAAATACTGTACTAAATATTCATTCATTACTTACGTCCTGAAAATAATAAGAACAATGGATTAATTTTGTAACAAGGACAGTTGGATAGTATTGACTAACTTTTAAAGCAATCATAAGAGTGCTTACACGGGTCCACTAGCGCCACTCCTTTAAAAAAATATTATCTCGTGACTGAGAAGGAATTTTGAAAAACGGCTCAATAAGCGACCTCGGTATGTGTATCTAGAATTTTCTAATACCTTCTATAAACTTTCATATTGAGACACGAAGCAACAAAATCCGTTCCGTCCGAGCCGTATTTCAAAATTCCTTCTCAGTCACGAGATAATATTTTTTTAAAGGAGTGGCGCTAGTGGACCCGTGTATGCGCTCTTAACTAGTATTTTAATTGCGAAAGTAAGTTATTTTGTTTTTTAGGCCCCCAGCAGTGTAATCATTTCTGTGGTGATTTAACATAACACGACGCCTATATTTCCTGAAGGCTTAAGCAGAATTGTACTTATAGTACATCCACATTTCACTAATTATATTTAAGTCCCATGTAACAGGGGGCGAGCCTATTTCCATCAAACGGGCACAAATTCAGGCTCCGGGCTGCTACTGAGAAAGACTAGTTAATTTAACCCAATAACACTTTGTACTACCCGGGAATCAAACCCAGGACCTCATGCTCAGCGGTAACGCTTGTGACCACTACACCAATGAGGCACTCAAGTGCTGATTATTTTGCAGATTTGCCTTTAACTTATTTTCCTGGACTGTTTGAAGCATGAAATACATTATATCTGCTACTGTGATTTTAAAACCATACTTTAACACTGTTACAAATACATCTTACACTTAATTAATTACTAATTATTGATACTTACAGTCTGAAAATAATTAGAGAAATCAGATTAATATTTAAACACCGAAAATACAGACGAACAGGTGTACTAACATTTTTATAGTTTCGATTTGTTTTGATCAGTATTTAATTCTACATACAATGCAATGGTAGCAACACGATGAGCTGATGCTACAACCAGGATATCCAGCAAACTAGTACCTACATTCTTGAAAAAATAATAGCAGTGTCGTGTTTCGATTTGTTTTGATCAGTATTTAAATCTACATACAATGCAATGGTAGCAACACGATGAGCTGATGCTGCAACCAGGATATCCAGCACACTAGTACACTCTTCATAAAATAATAACAGATATGGGTCGTTCTCAGAAAAGTGGCACCGCTCGAAAATAATTATCAATTTTAAGAAAATTTATCAAATATTGATTTTTTGTTCAGAAATCCATTAAAAGTGTTTATCTTATATAGAATTGTTCTAGGGGAATTAAATTTTCACATAAATAGAAAAGATACCGCGTTTAAAAAAATCTGCCTCACAGGTTAAAGTGATAACGAACAGATTACTGAGAAAATGTTATTAGGTCAATGATAATTAAACAGGTTAGAGGAATAAACAAAGGAACGGTGCAAAATCAGCTTTAGTATTATTAATTACTGCAAACAACCCAGCTTTACATTAAAAGAACTACTCTAAAATTAAAATCACGCCTTAATTAGGATGCTAAACATTTCTTTCGACAAAATGGCTTATTTTTCAACCGTCCAATAACTTAAAATTATCCGAGGACTAAATATAACTGTTAGACAGTTTCTGGGAAAAAATCAAACCGCCAAATTTATTCTGGAGATAAAAGTTATCAGACGATAGGAAAATTAGCAATTAGAGAAAAACAATATTCAAAATTAACAATCTGATCTGTAAGAAATAAAACAGTATTTCTCTTTACATTAATTAGCCTCAAAAAATCAGTTCGTCAAATAAAAATAAGGTATACACATCAACAAAATTCTTAAAAAAGTATTATTTGAATCTCTCGATCATTTACTTATTATTTTAATAACTGAACACAATAACAGCTTTACTTAAAAAATAAAGGCTTTAAAACTAAAGAAACATTTAAAAAATCACCTCTGGATTAGGTACTAAACTTTTCTGTCGATACATTTAGAAAACTATAATAAGCTATATTAACAATCTAATCTCTAAGAAATAAAATAGAAACAATCTTCTTACATCAATCAGTCTCAAGCAATCAGTTCGTGAAATAAAATAACGTGTAAAAATAGAGAAAATTCCTAACAATATTATTTTTTATTCTGGAAACGTTACTTTTGGTTCTGGAAACTATCAAATAAAAAAATGCATAAATCAGAATGACTATCGCTATCAATAACATGCTTAGCAGAGCTCAAAGGAGACTCTATTACATTTACAGGCCCTTCATTTAAAATCCTATCTAAACTACTTCTTTGGAGTCGTATTTATTTGTCTTTTTTATAGCGCAACTTTCTCACTAGGCATTGGGATACCATCCCAGAACTTACTGATGAAGCTAATGAGGTAGCAGGACTAACTTCTCTCGACCTGGAGTTGGATCTAGTAACTCTGCGGAACAGATAATTACCCTGTGCAGGGCTTAATGGTTCTTCTCTATGGCTGCCAATCACTTCGTCAATATCATCTATATTTATATTTTAAGGTGGACTGTCGAATTCAATGAAACGTTGTATTTGTGCTGTTTTTTCCTTTTTGCGTTGATAGGATTTTTTTTAATAATAATAATAATCATTTATTTATCAGAATATGGTACATTATTATGGTCTTAAGATTAGTCAGTGGTATCATCACATTCTGCCAAGTATGGCGTGCAAATTTTGCGTCTTCTCTCCAATTCTTTCTTAAAAAAATTTGATCTCTTGGTGTCAAACTATTTACAGCTACTACTTTCCCCTCTTTTTTCGTTTTTATTCTTTTGCCTTATTATTTTCTTTATATTTTGCGTACAGTTCTTTTTTTTGTTTTGGGTGGGATATCATCAAATGACCTCTCCCGCTTTGGGTGGAGCGGAAGGGCGTGTCAGACTCTTACTGACTAAAACTCACTCGTGTTCCTTCACTTGCCTGTGCACCAGGGCCACGGTAACTCTTTCGAACAATCCGTGACCCCGGCAGGCATCGGCCCTATCGGACCCCCTTAATTATTCTGACATCTCTTTGAGGCCCGCGTGGAACACAACGCGCGGTCGACCCGGGCCTGGTCCTTACCTGACGGCGAGCTACCCGTTGCTGGCCGTCCGCAGGCCCACGCCTACGGTGGCCGGGAGTCGGCTACAGGTCTGGATTGTTTTTTATTTTTTCTTATCTTTTTTTTCAAGCTTTCTTTTCGGGCTAATCTGTCTTCTCTTTTCTTATTTTTTGGCATTTTAGCTGCGAACAATAAATATCTGGGTAAGAACAAAACCTTATAGACATTGAATATGCATTTTTCGAGAAAACAATAAAAATGGCCCAATCAAAACCTTAATTAAATCAAGTTAACTTTTTATGTACCATAGGAAATAGTAAGTTAATATTCCAAGTATTCCCATCAAGTTGTGACTTGATTTTTACAATAATACGAGTTTTATTAAATATAAACTGGCAAATTCTCTTTAACTTGGCAAAAGCCACATTAACCTGTGCATTCCAAACAGGTTAAAGACAGTCAGGTTATTGAGAAAATGAAATTTATAATCTGATAACAACAAAACGGTTAACTCTGTGGAGTTTACAGTGTTAAAATGAGAAGTAAGCTCTAAATGACATACTTTAACGTAATCATTTGCAAAGCAGTTTAACCACAACTAAAAATATTTAAGTCAGATAATAGATAACATACCTGTTACAAATTCCGATTGGTGTGCTTCGACGTAATTTCTAAAAACACGACGCAAACTTCGACACAACTTGCCTTGCTGGTGATTAGCCCGACATTGCCTGGTCAGTTTACGCGGGGTAGGGACGCTGAGTGCGTAATAGTGATTGTGTGATGCGAGTGAGTGTGCAAACAGGATAAAGAGAAAACTACTCCGGACACAATTTGAACAAGAATAACTCGGAAACTAAGTTTATTCTCAATTTAATGTTTAAAAAAAGTTAAAATTGACAATATGATTATCCGTATTTTAATGGTTTTATGTCCTTATTTATATAATTTTATTTTTTTATTTTACCTCAATGTGTGACTCGTGGTGATTGGACATGACAAGTTATAGAGAAACAGATGTAAAAATATTATTTTATTGTCAATGTATTACTTGCTTTTTATTATTATTACTCAGCCTCTATGAAAAAAGTATCTTTAAGTACAATAATGTGCAGAGTTTGATAAATAACATTAAAAAAATCATACATTATAACTAAAAACTGCCCGACAGGTTACAAAGCCACTTTTTTGAGAACAACCCATATCTCGTGTTTGGATTCGTTTTGTGATCAGTATTTAATTCTACATACAATGCAATGGTGGCAACACGATGAGCTGATTCTGCAAAAGCTATTTGACGCACATATTCACAGCGTGTTTGTGCACTTAATTACCAAAAGTAAAGCGCGCGTCGCTTCTTGAGATAAAAATACTGTACTAAATATTCATTCATTACTTACGTCCTGAAAATAAGAAGAACAATGGATTAATTTTGTAACAAGGACAGTTAGATAGTATTGACTAACTTTTAAAGCAATCATAAGAGTGCTTACACGCGTCCACTAGCGCCACTCCTTTAAAAAAATATTATCTCGTGACTGAGAAGGAATTTTGACACATACACATACACACATATATAAACACTGTTCCCATGGGGGTAGGCAGAAACTACAGAACGCCATTTGCTACGATCCATACATACTCCTTTTGCCTCGTTTACGTTCATACATCTGGTCATACACACACGCCGGTTGTGAGTACTACGCACCTTACCGTTCTGAAGAACATCACCAATAAGGTCACTATATGTCTTCCTAGGGCGTCCTCTCCCGGCGTTTCTACTCACACCTGCCTTGTAAATACCTTTTGTTAGTCGCCCTTCATTCAACCTCTCAACATGATCAAACCATCTTAGCATACTCTTTTCAATTTTTGTCACTACATCTTCCTTTAAACCGCACCGATGCCTTAAAACATAATTCTTCAGTCTATCATTCATAGTCACACCACACGTACACAAAACATTTATGTTATCCAAAAAACACAACTTAAAATACCCCCACGGGTCTGCACCGTGGCATGCGCCCATAAGCACGATGTTTTGCGTGCGTTACGTTGCGCACTACCGTAAACAACGAATTCAAACTAAAAATAAAATTCGTTTCCAAGCTATTATTTTTGTATTATGTTACTCAGTTTGATGTACAGAATGCGTAGTTGATGGCTATGTGATAGGTCTTTTTACAAACTGTATAATAATCAATCAAGCAATAACCAGTATTTTACATGGACCAACTGCCAATCTGAACTCCACAACCCAGTTACTGGGTAACACGACATCCATTGGTAAGACTGGCTGTCAGACTTTCAGACTTCTGGCTACCCGTAACCGTGCGTAATCAGGAACAGTATAACATGACATGACATCACCCCTGAATTTCCCCAAAGGGTAAGGCATAGGTGTACCTATACTACATCCACATAACGCCAGTTATGTTTAAGCCTCATGTAAGTAATATTTTTAATTATTTGTTGGTCCCCTGAGACTTTAAAAATAAGAACTATGCTCATTATAAAAATTATAGCAAATAATATGTCAAACTAATTTAATTACTTACTTTCTGAAAAGAATTAGAAAAATCGTATTAACATTGTGGTATGTAGGTAAGCCTATTGCCATCAACCGGGCACAAATCCAGACCTTGGGTTGCTACTGAGAAATTTCTGCTAGAAAAACTCTATAACACTGCCTGACCTTTTTTTATTTTCGGGGGGAAACCTTCTAAAGGCACCCGACCTCTGGGGACGGCGGTCGGGGAGTGTGGAATTTTTACCTCACTAAAACCACCCCAGTTCCTCTTAAAAGACCAATTCCGGAACCCCCCCTGTGCAACGCGTGTAAGGCACATCCCTGGGGAGACTGTAAAGGGGCCTCCCCTGAGCCTCAGATACAGCCTAACACTGCCTTACCTGGGGATCGAACCCAGGCCAATATTACACCAATATGTTAGCCTTTTCCAGGAGACTATAGAATGAAAATTGATCATAAACAGGGTGGCAGGGACATCGACGTGCAACCTGTTACCATGAATTCATTACATGATTCTGAAGCCCACTGCGTTGAAATTTTTCGTCAGTTAGCAAAAAAATAAGTTGCTGTTAAAATGTAATATCTACGCGCTCAAAATGTACTGATATTTTGATTGCGAAGGTATTGCACTCTTCTATGAAACAGCAGATGGTCGGGCAAGCTTTAGTATTATAGCTACTATAATATTGCCGACCGCAGTTTTGAGCTATATTTCCTTCCCTCCCAATTCCCATACAACAGAACGAGAGGGATGCTCATCACAAGCGCCAAATCAGAGCCGCTTCCGAAGCAGCGATAGCCAATCGCAGCATAAATCCACAGTGATTTGAAAGAACACTCTTGCAATGAGACTTGAGCCAACCGCACCGCACCGCTAATAATCAGCTATAATATCAATAAACACAAAACTCTTTATTTTATAAGTGTTGGTCGACACAAGTGTGACAGTTAAAAACCAAGTGATATTGCATCACAGTGAGTGGAAGAAATTCAGTGAACACGTGGGACGTCTGCAAAGGCTGTCCTTGAGTCAACGTGTTTCGTTCAGAAGATTCTCAAGTAAGTCCATCCAGCCCTATTTTTCTCACTCATAACCTCATATTCCCTTTTGCTCAATTCTGTGTGTCGTCCGATAATTCCCCGCAAAAACAAAAAAACAAAAAATACATCCCCGCTTATTGGTCCTTCGAAGCCGCGTCAACTTATACACCAGCAGATTTTTTTTTGTTGATAATTGACGAAATATTTATATATATGCTATCCTATGCTAGGGGGTTGCACGTCGGGGTCTATATGCATGCAAAAGTCAAAAGAACTGACCGAGGAATACTTTCATAGAAAAAAAAAAATATTGCGCGTGCAGCACCTTACACGTGATAGAAGTTAAACTTCTTAAACAGTAAGAATAAGATAGATTTAGTGAGAAAGACAGAGAGAGTTATATCTTTCTTCTTTCTTCTGTAACGAAATGTGCCTAACGTGACGTCCTTGAAACTTCACTCTCAATTCTCGTGCCATAATTGAATCGCCGCCTACGAAGGTGTCACTTCAATTATGGTCAATGTTAGGCGTGCAGACACTTTTTGGGTGACATTTGATTTGGCAGTACTTGTTGAGCATTATAGTCGACCCGTAGCAATTACAACATATTCGGCTTTCGTTCGGTTCATGCCGATCGGTAAACTCCATTCAGCATGCTAACGTTCGCTGAATTGACATGTTTCAGTAACATTATAATAATGTACTACTCCATATTTTTAAAAATAACTAATAATTATATTATGCTTACCAAGTTCTGTATCTGAAAAGAAAAACAAAACAATAATAGGATTATTTCATATTTTTTTTATTACTTATATTTTTATTAATTAATTAGGTATGAGTCGTTATTTTTACACATTGTGACCTCTGAGTTTGTTTCGGCTTTTCTTCTCAGAATAGTCAGATAGGAAACGCCGACCTCATCTACACTCGAGAGCAATGAATCCGGGTCACTTAAAGAATCCTAAAAATCTCGGAAACTAAAAATGCTAGGTTAATGCAATAAATTGTATTTAATAGACAATGTAATACTCCTTAAATGAAGGTATTAAAACTTCTTAGTTATTGTAAAGTTATATCATAAAAAAATCAAATTTGAAAAAGGGCCACTTTCGAAGATGGAACTACGAAATTACAGCATTTGGTTTTGCTTTTGTTTGTAATCTGTCATTTATGTGGGTACATAAACCATGTTGATAGTGCTCTATATTCATTATTCAAGCTGAAATTATGTCGCTTACGCCTGAAGAATGCACCAGAATACTTACAATGCTGGAAACCGGCCGGAGTCAGCGCGATACAGCCAGGACTGTCGGTGTGTCGCTGTCAACAGTACAAAGAGTTCTCCGACGTTACGAAGAAACTGGTTCTAACCTACGCAGACCAGGAACGGGCAGAACCAGGTGTACCACAGCACGAGAAGACCGATACTTGGTGAACACCATGCTTCGAAATCGCTTTCTCACAGGAACTGAACTCACAAATCAGTTTCGACGCCTCGGAGGAAGTAACCCAAGTGCATGGACAGTAAGACGTCGGCTTGCTGAATCTAACTTAAAACCCCTTAGACCTGCAAACGGCCCTAAACTGGAGCGTGGGCATCGTATTTCAAGACTAAGATATGCCCAGAGCCACGTAAATTGGAGTATTGAAGATTGGTCAAAAGTTATGTTCTCCGACGAATCAAAATTTATGCTCTACAAGCACGATGGAAGACACAGAGTGTATCGAAGACCAGGGGAAAGATTCAAGCAAGCATGCATCGAAGAAAAAGTAGCCTACGGTGGTGGGTCTGTACTTGTGTGGGCCGGAATTTCTTCTGAAAGTCGCACAGAGCTGGTGATCATAGAAAACGGCTCTTTAACTAGCGTAAGATATGTGGAAGAAATCCTCAATGATCACGTTGGTCCATTTATGGTCAATTTAGGTGAGGATGCTATATTTATGCATGACAATGCCCGACCTCATACAGGTAGGATTGTGAATGACTACCTTCAAGAGATGAACATTACTCGTATGGAGTGGCCAGCGCGCAGCCCGGATATCAACCCGATCGAGCATGCTTGGGACGAGCTAGGCAGATGCGTAAAACAACGAAACCCTCCCCCAATCACGCTTCGTGAGCTCAAAATTGCTCTCACAGAGGAATGGGAGAATATTCCCCAAAATCGTATAAGGAACTTGGTGTACAGCATGCCAAACCGCGTAAACGCAGTAATGGAAGCACGAGGAGGCAATACGAAGTATTAAAATTTAAGAAAATCGTAATAAAGTTCAAAAATTTCATGTTTCCTATTTTTGTTTTAAGGAGAGATCAGCAGTTTTTTTCTTTATGTAATTTTGTGTTAATAAAATGTATGGTGACTCATATTTTTTTTACTTTCATTTAAGGAGTATTACATTGTCTATTAAATACAATTTATTGCATTAACCTATCATTTTTAGTTTCCGAGATTTTTAACATTCTTTAAGTGACCCGGATTCATTGCTCTCGAGTGTAGTTTAAAAATATGATTGACGTGTAAAAGTGTTTGTACAAACCTACTTACAGAAATAAATCATTTATCATTTATCACAGTTCATTTTAATTCTTAATAAATTTGATGGTAAAATCGGATTAGCATTTCATCAATAAATATTTGATGGTAAAATCGGATTAGCATTTCATCAATAAATATTTGATGGTAAAATCGGATTAGAATTTCATGAATAAAACAATCGATGACATGAGTGTACTTGTATTTGTGAAAATGGTCTTTGAGTTCTACAGCCAACACTTTTTTCTGTTATACAGGGTCAAATTAAATTAGCTAGCGAAACTCTGCAGGCGTGATGATATCAATAAAAAACACGATAAAATAAAAATAAAAAAGATTAGATATTTTTTAGTGGTCAACGACCGCTAGTGGTTTTGTTAATTGAAGTACGAGTTAAGAAAATATGTTTTATCGTGTTAGGATATCGATACTTATCACGTCTGAAAGATTAAACAACAAAAAAATTACTGATCTTTTAAGTGAGTATACTAATTGCGGTCGATGACCCCACAAAAATATCATCAAATTAATTTATTTTCTATTTTATAATGTTTAGCACAGCACTCCTTCACAAAAGCGGGTTTTGTTTGGCACCTTTAATATATAATAAAATTCCAGAGGTTATTAAAAATATAAACCAGCCAAAGGGGAATGCCAGGAAAATGCCTAAAATGGACAGCAATTCCCAATAGTGATAAATTCTATTTCGAATAAAATACAACTCATCAATTTATTCTTCAGTTCGTTTAAGTAGGGTATAGAGGTGATTATTATTTCAGTATTTATTTCGATTTCCGTCGTACAGTTCTTCAATGACATTCAAGAACACTCATATTTGACATTACCACTATTTAGTCTGTGGTCTTTGTTAGACCATCCATCAACAATCAATCAGCAAACCGTAAAGTAGCTTCATAATTAATTATAATAACATATTTTATAAATCTCACAATCTAAGTATGCCAATCAAAATACATAAAATCAAATTATTTTTTAAAACTACAAAAAAGAAAATAACCTAGGCAGTATGAGATGTGTCCTTTGCCTTTACCGTTTGACAAAACCTTGTGACAATGATATGACGTTTAATTTTTTCATCATTATATTTCATTGTTTTGTTTGTGTTACGTTGAGTTATTACGATACTGTGTTTTATATTTATGATATTTTACGACGACTTTGGCCATATTTTAAGGATTTTGATGTTCCATCTGTACATGATACCTATTTTTGAACCCGGACTGAAATTGGACCCGCTTAACACGACGACTTGGCTTTTTGAACACGGACTTTGAACCTGCTATATACGACGACTCTGCTTGTGTTTTGGACTTGTCCCCCATTTCTTTACAAAAATGGATTCTGTTCATTGCATTAATTGTTATCTCGATATAACACGAATGAGACGTAATCCTTTGTCAATGCAAAATGATGAAGTACGTTGTTTAATACAGCAATGGATAACACCGCAACTTGTAAGTATTATGTTTTGCTGGTTTTGTTTACATTATACGTAAAACACAATTATTACACAAGTAGCTTTAGGTATGTTGAACTCATAAAAACCACTGAAAAATAATTTAAATAATTGTTTTTTTCTTTCTCTTACAGATTGATCTACACAGTGTTATTTGTGATGCATGTCTCCGATTATCTATCCAAAGTATAACGGAAACACCAGGGCCTAGTCGCCCAGATAGACAAGTTGGTCACCGTCATGTGTGTGTTTGCTGTGGACAGTCAGTTCTACGACAACGATCACATACAATGGGAAGTAATACTGACCGTGAAAGGCACATAATGAATGTAGTAGCTCACCGAATTCAACCACGACAGGTGAGAAATCTGCTTCAATAATAATGTTTAGTTGAATGTGCATAATATTCAATATTTAAGTCATCAGTAAAACTAACCTGATTTTGGTTTTTGTTACAGTTACGTTCTACAGATTTGATCTGTCGTCCATGTTGGCAACAATGCAACCGAGCTGCGTCACCTTCTGTTGCTTCTTTGCAAAGTCTAAGTCAAGTATCCACAGACAGTGTAAATGCATCTCAACTTGAAGTTTCTCATAGTGAAGAATCTCAAATGGTGACAGGCCTACAGTTACCTAATTATGGAAGAGCAGTTGATACTCAAAGTCATTGTTTCTATCCGGGTTGCAATATGACAGATCGACATGTGGTACCACTTTCACTCAGGGTATGGTTATTTAAGGACTATAAGTATTATGTCCCACGGAATTCCAAAATATGTAATTATCATTTAAACAGTGGCTTATGGCATGAAATTCCGGCATGGGAAGATGTAATCCATGTATTCAATGTGAATCACATAGAAGATTTTGCGTCGTTTGTGAATTATGAGAGCCGATCATTGGATTTCGAAAATATCAACTCGATGGAGGAATATATGTTGTGGTACTTTCTTGGAATGAGTAAAAGTCAATTTACTAGTTTAATGAGCGAGGTTCCCCGTCTGGCACAAATGCATAGAGGCTCTACTGCCCTTGCGGCCTACCTAATGAAACTAAGAACTGGAGACTCCGATGAAAGAATATCGTCTCTACTTCAAATACCCAGAAGTACTCTAGAACGACTTATGGCTGAAGCAAGAGTCAAATTAAACCAAGATTTTGTACCCAGAAACCTAGGAATTGGACATATGACCAGAGAAGAAATTGCAACCAGGAATTTAATAATTCCCAATGGACTGTTTGGTGAAGTTGATGGTCAAAGAAAACCTGTAGTCATCGTGGATGGAACATATATCTATGTACAAAAGAGCTCTAATTATCTTTATCAAAAAGAAACATATTCGCTACACAAATATAGAAACCTCGTAAAGCCATTTATGCTTGTTTGCTCCGATGGATATATTCTTGAAGTGTTAGGCCCTTATCCCGCAACAACTTCCGATGCTACTATAATGTTCAATGAATTTAATGATCCGAATAATAGACTAAGGCAATATTTTCAAGATGGGGATGTGTTTATATTGGATAGAGGGTTCAGAGACGCTGTTCCACTTTTGGAGTCATGTAATTATAGTGTCCACATGCCATCAACATTACAAGAAAATGAATTCCAATTATCAACTTTAGAAGCCAACAAAAGCAGGAAAGTAACCATTTGTCGCTGGGTTGTAGAAGTCGTAAATGGAATTTTCAAGCAGCATTTTAAAATATTTCACCAAGATTTTTTTAACCGAGCATCCAAACATTTAATGGTTGATTTCTCTATAGCGGCAGCATTAGTTAATAGATTTCATTCAAGAATAGTTGACAGGCCAGATGCTGCTGATATTCTCCAAACAATAAATACTAATATGTTTATGGAAAACAGGCTAGCTGATTATGTAATAAATAATAATTTAAATCGACGCAGAGCGCAATTCCAAAGTATTAATGTGAATAATAGTAATGTTGCTGATTTTCCACAACTGACTTACAGCGAAATGGTTTTGATTGCATGTGGCACTTATCAAATAAAGCAGGCTCGATCCTACTATGGTGAGCATACGCGAGCTAATGGCATGTATAGTATTGAGGTTTGCACGGAGATGGATAATTTATTGATTGAGGAATTAGCTCTTCCAGATAATTGTTACTTATTGAGAGGGAAAATACATAGCAGACACATTTCAACCAAAGTATATTTTGTGTATATGATAATTAATAATTCTTTAACTGGTAGGGATGCTATACAAAATCGTTACTGTAATTGCCTAGTGGGACGTCGGACTGTTGGTACCTGTGCCCACATTATGTCAATTATATGGTACTTAGCTTGGGCGCGGTACCAATCCAACATCCGTCCTCCTGCACAGTTCCTCGATGATTTATTAATAGTGTATAATGATGAATAAAGTAATAAAATGATTTGTGTTGAATTATTTTTTCAATCCTTTAGTAACCTTGAGACATAACCTATCTTTTAGCAAAAATATTCTAA
This sequence comes from Griposia aprilina, assembly GCA_916610205.1. Lineage (NCBI taxonomy): Eukaryota > Metazoa > Arthropoda > Insecta > Lepidoptera > Noctuidae > Griposia > Griposia aprilina. Next base: position 14,191,282 of record OU744310.1, on the reverse strand, counting down.
ACAATGTACTCCCTAGTTTTAGATAATTATTGAAATTGTCATTGAGTTTCGTTCGATTTGAAGGATAATTTGGCGTAGATTTCATTCTTGTCTATTTCAGGCATTTTTTTGTATGGGAGATGGGCATTCCCCTTTATTCAAAAGAAGAACTTAAGAAGTTACTCACGGAAAAATGTTACTACTATGTTAAAGATTTTTTAAATGATAGTTTCTAATCTATTTGTGTTATATTTTAATTTTGTTATGCTTTTTTTATTTCTTAATTGTGTTAAATATATTTCGAGTGTCTATAATTCATTTTGTACGCCAATGGTGGCAAAACATGTTGAAACTCTCAGATTTTCACTTTTACATCCACATTTTCATGTAAATGTATAATGTTACACATGTTTACAAACAAATAAATATATCTTTGTCTTTAGATACCAATATCCGTCACGGCAGCGGAGTTCGCCAGCTAATTTAATTTCAGCCTGTATTTAAAAAAAAATTGTCTACAGCCACGTCAACCGGACGTCAACAAGAATGAGATGACGGTACCGAACTAGGAATACATTATTTACCATGGCCGCGTGTCCACCGCATAGCGTCACCGGGACGTCAAGCTCGGTTCATTGACCGGACAAATGGTGTAATGGCTTACTTAAAACAGTATAAAAGTACCGCCTGCCTAACCTTTTTTCAACTATGTTGGGATCAGCTTCCAGTCTGACCGGATGCAGCTGAATACCAGTACTTTACATGGTGAAACTTTCTATCTGACCTCCACAACCCAGTTACTGGGTAATATGATACTATGGTGAACTTTCCAGTAGGTTTAATATAAATGACTTTGGAAAATGGTGTACTTTTTATAATCGTTTTTATTAAACCTACTGTCATTTTATGATCATGTTTAACATTTTCACAAATACATCTGACGCTTGTTTTATTATTTTTATTGATACTTACTTCCTGAAAATAATAAGTGAAAACAGATTAAAATTATATTTGCAAATTTTTATTTAAAAAAAATCGATTCCTATTTTCTTTGAAACATCTTTTATTGTCATTGATCATCCTTTATGGTTATTACAAAATGCACTCTTATTGCGTAACAAACACTTTCAATCACTATCTGAGGGTTTTGAAGGAAATTCCTAATCCATTGCTTCATAGGTTTGAAAAACTCGTCTGCTCAACAACGTAAATAACACAATGAACTTTGCTGAACTGTCAAATTGAAAGGAATTGCGATCAATTCCCTATTTATGTGAGTTACGCTGCAGGTTCACCAAACACTTATTTAAAGGGGGTTATCGTTTTTGTGCTCACTAGATGGCGCCACTGGCGAGTAAGGTCCTGTCAGTGCTTTGATTAAATATGTTTTGAATATGTTTAAGTACCCATAACTTTATATAATGTTTATTTTATTACATTTTAAAACTTCAAATGAATTTTTAACATTATAATGTTCCTAAAATTGGCATGCAAAAATATTATTCTTCCTCCAAATGCTACCAAATTAGATTCTAAGTTGTTACTTAAAAATTAAGCCATAATTAACTTGGAATGGCACAATCTTGACAAAAATTATGAATAATTATAAAAATCTACAAAAGGTAGGTATAAGTTCAGTGACATTTGACATTTCTATAGACCTTACTCTACACTAGCGCCTCTAGCGGCGGATTTGAACCTACTCATCATCTGTGTAGCCTTTTCTTAACTATGTTGGGGTCAGCTGCCAGTCTAACCGGATGCAGCAGAATACGTGTTTTACATGGAGCGACTGCCTATCTGACCTCCACAACCCAGTAACTGGGTAACGCGATACTACGTGGTAAGACTGATTGTCAGACTTTCGGGTTTCTGACTATACCTGTTACGTCTCACATGTATAATTTCATAATTTCAACATGAATGATGTAACCAATTGTTTGCAACAATCTTTGATTTTAAAGATTATCCGTGGAGTTTCTTGAGAGTTCTTCTCTACATATAGTGACGTACTATGCTTTGAAATGGGTAACTAGCTTCATCTTTCTGACCGACCGACCCCTTGACAATTCAAAAGTGCCTGTGATTGGTTTATTTGAAATAAATGCTTTGAGTTTGTGTTTGAGTAAACAGGTCTAGCATGTGCCAAGCCAGGATAGTATACCGAGGTTCTAGCTTGCTATCCTAGGTTTGATTAATTAGCCTCGTGTATCTCGGGCATAAGAGTGATTTCGGAGTGCTTGTGTTGCCACTGACTTCTACGATAAAACATTTGATCGATATTTTTGCACAATGGACATCAATTTCATCTCATATTTCACAATAGTTGTTACTTACCGCCTGAAAATTATAAGAAAAAATTGTTTAAAATAACATAACAATAAGCTTTTTACCGAGGGGTTAGGCAGAGGTGCACCCACATTTCGCCAGTTATGTTTAAGTCCCATGTAATAGGGGGCGAGCCTATTGCCAACAACCGGGCACAAATTCAGACTCCGGGCTCATAATCGGCCTATAAGGTTCCCACTGCTGGGACACAGGCGTCTTCCCGGTGAGAGGGAGTGGGCCGTCTACTACGTGGACACAGTGCGGGTTGGTAGATGTCACACGTCTTCGATTTTTTTTGTTCTGTCACATACTGGTTTCCTCACGGTGTTATCCTTCACCGTTTTGAGAGCAGTGGTGATGAAATAATTCACAAAAAGTAAAGCGTTTGTCTGCGTTCGAACCTACGACCTAAAACTCGTAAGTCGCGGCTGTTACCACTGGGCCACCACTGCTCTCCATTGGGTCACCGGATTGCGGGCAGCTACGGAGAAATTCCAGATGGAAAAACCCAAAAACACTTTGCCTAACATCGAACCCTGAACCTCAGGCTCAGCAGTACTGCTTGTAACTATTAGACCAATAATGAGGCAGTCAGTTTGATTAACATGTTTTAACGTTATCGCAAACAGACCACTAATTAAGTATTTAAAGTTACTTACTTTCTGAAAATAAGAAGTAAAATTAGATTAACATTTAAAAACTTGATTTCTAAAACATGTTCTCTGCTTTCTTTTAAACATACATAACAGATTTATTTCGACCGTAATTTTAAGTTCATTCTTTAAAACTTTTGCAAATACTTTTTACAGTTAAGGCTCCCGTAGACAGGCGCGACGCGACAGCGCGACGCGACTTTGTAGAAAAAAATCTATAAAAACTTCATAGAATTTGTTCTACCAGAATTGCGTCGCAACGTCGCGCCGCGCCTGTCTGCGGGAGCCTTTATTTTGTGACTATTTGTTAGCTATATTTATAAAAATCAGATTAATAATTTAGCAACAAAAATACGGTTTAAAAACAGCGTGTCCCTATGTACGGTTACCAAATGTGGTTAGTAACCAAGGTCGTCGGATATAGTTGAAGTTTAGTAAGAAACTGATGGATGTTTTCGAATAAAATTTAACTTAATTAATAGAAAACAAACAGTTCATTTATCAAATTAAATTTCATTTTCGAAAACATCCATCGGTTACTTATCTCTTTTGATGACTGTACCTACAATTGTATGAAATGTTTGCATAATTTGGTTACATAAATCAATTTTTGTTTCAGATAAACGAATATTCAGAAAGAAAAACGAACTGTGGGGTCCGAGTGTTCACTCGACCAGTTTTTATTAAAATTAGTATCAACTAACTAGTCATTCAAAAATCACATAGCAAAAAAGACGTTCCGTTTTTCCCGAATTTGAAAATTTTCCGCATTTTTTTTCTTTATTTAATTTTTTTCAAACCTAATTCGGACTATTACAAATATTTCAAAACTAAATATAACCAGATCGGTCCAGCCGTTTTAAAGTGATAAAGCTAACCAACAAACAGCATTTAATTTAAAAAAAATATCATCATTTTAATTATATATTTTTTCGTAATAGCGTCCTGAAGATGATTGGCGAGAGAACCGATACTGTTCTGCTCTACTGAGCAGAACAGTATCGGTTCACGTGGAGTTCAGTGAACCTACTGGTTCACTGAACTCCACGTGTTGCGAGACCGATGAGCCTACGCTGCAGGGGTACACGGTCTGTCTAGTTTATTTATTCTTTTTAATTTTAATTACTAACATTAGTATAGAGGTATGAGGAACAGGGTGTAAAGTTCACTCATACTCTATGGAAAAGGGAGGATCCTCCGAGCAGACGGGTGTTGTGTCTGGTGGGCAACTGCCCGACGGTTGTTTTTTTTTTTTTTTTCCTATTTGGCAGCTCGTAGTTGTGACCACTAAGGTCCTGGCTACTTAACCGGGCAAACCTGTGGGTGCCTTAAGCTACTAACTTAAAGCCTCCAGCCAGGGGCGAACAATACTTAAATTTAGGTGACCGCACGCTAAGGGCACCCCCTGTGGGGTACGAACCTCGGCTTAGGGCGTCACTGAGGGGAGGGCAGCAAGATGGGACAGGCTGGATCTAAACTATATTATTATTATACTGGGGAATTTAAAACTACAGGCTCAGCTACGGCGCGGGCTGGCGCGTCGTCGAGCAAGGGTCGGCGGACAATTACGTCCGGGGCGTCGCGTAGGACCTCGGCGGCGAGGTCGGAACGATGGCGGTCTGTGTTTGTATACTGTACTGGTGGCCCTACTGCTCTCCTGGAGGAGGGTTATGGGGTCATCGGGGTCGGACAGGGCATGCCTTGGACGGCGGGTACGACTAATGTGGGAGGGGGCATATCTGGCAGCCTCGTCAACCAGAGGGTTGCGATGTGAGGCCGCGGAGTCGAAGAAGCGCTTGGAAATGCGCTTCATGAACTGACGGATAGTGGGGATTTTAAGGTCGAGATGGAGGATCTCGTTCCGAACGAACCAAGGGGAGCCGGTTGCCCTACGGAGGAACCGGTTTTGGAGGGTCTGCATCCTATGGATGTGGTGGGGTTTCGAGTGTGCGAAAACCACGCTCGCGTAGGTCATGATAGGACGAATGCACGCTGTGTAAATGCGCAATTTGCACTTGAGTGACAATTTGCTGCGTGCATTCAATAGGAAGTGGAGTCTACCGAGAGCGAAAGCGGCGCGCGAACGCGCCTGCTTTATGTGCTCACCGAAAGAGAGTCTGTGGTCTAGAGTGACACCCAAGTATTTGGCTCGCTTCTCCCAAGGGATAGGCTTGCCGAACATGGTGATCGGACGGGGAGGGGTGGGGTTGAGTCTTGGTTTCGAAAATAGAACCGCTTGACTCTTATCGGGATTGACTTCGATTCTCCACTTCCTAAACCAGTCACCGAGTTGGTTGACTGTGGTTTGGAGAGTGCGAGATATCGCGTCGGGGCTTCCCGACGGTTGATGTCGGGACGTTGTATATATGCTAGTCGCGCGGTAAAGTCTGCTTGCGCGATGCAGGATTTGCGTGACGTCAGTATGACGTGTAGCTCGCATGTGGCGATGTTGATACCGCTACATCAAAAGCAAAATTCTTGTTACTAACAACCTTGCCTTGCCTATGGACTTTTTTGTCTGAAATATATTAATTTTATATTTTTATTTATTTATATACGTACTTAGATTATAACGTAACTGTTGGCTGTTCTTTTCAATAAAAAAATAAAATGAACACAGATCTGACTTTTATTTTATTATGTTTTGTTACTTACATTCTCCTGAAAATATTAAAAAAAATCAAATTAACATATTACTCCAGAAATCCCGTTAGACAATATTTGTCGCAGTTATTTCATCACGGCCACGGGTTGGAATATCAGTAAAACTTGATAGTATTGACAAACATTTTTGGCAATTTTTCTATCAACTTAATTTTCTAGAAGCCTTTCTACAATTTGGAGGCGACAGTACGAAAATAAATGACAACACTGGCAATACTAATATACATAGCAGTATTTTGAAAAAATCAAATAAAACTTAACATCGCAATTAAAAAAGTGATTTTGCAAACAAACTAAATAGTAGGGCTGGGCCGATTATGGGTTTTGCTAATCTTTGACTAGTTATGGTGACTGCAGCTGCAACACATACATCATGCGCGCGCGCTGGTGGCTTGTGGAATACCGTCAGGGCATATATGTTGTGGTTGGAATACTATCAATTTAAGCGCAACGCAACCTTTTATATGTGAGCGAGAAATGCAGATATTTTCGACTTACACATGACATGTATGTGATTTGGTTAATTGTATAAATATATATATGAATGTAGGTAGCCGCTAATTATTTCGTAACTATTTTTGAATATAATAGGTAAGTTTGGCAAAAGAACATTAGTCTTCTTTCACTCCACACACTGCTAGGGACTTCTACTTCAACAGTGATTAAATTATTGGATGATTTGGTTGAATTTTTGTATGCAGACTGGCAACATCATTAGATATACCATAGTCAGCCTAAAATGTTCCCACTGCTGGGACACAGGCCTCCTTACTGTGAGAGGGAGTGGGCCGTAATCCACCACGCGGGCCCAGTGCGGGTTGGTGGATGTCACATGTCTTCCAATTTTTGGTTCTAGGACATGCCGGTTTTCTCACTAGTTATACGAAGTGTAATTTTATGTCGTATTGTCGACTCCACCTTGTATATGTGATACATAATATACGTACACCATGGTATAATAATATACTTCGCCAGGTATAGCATTCCGGTTACCGGAGTGACACAAGCCTACGTCATCACCGCTGTGTTACCAGTAGTAATAAGAACTCCCCAACCGCCTTTATTACCTGTGCGAATCCGATAAAACAAAAAGGTTTTATATAACAATTACGTTGGTATATGTTTAAATTGAATTGTTTCGTTTGATTAGAAAAATGAAATGATAACTTAAATGGTTTATACTCGTATATATTTTTTAACAGAATGGTGACTGAAAATGTTTCCATAATTCGTGTTTTGTTGTAATAAACTGGCAACTGGATAGTGACGTAAGCATGTGTCACTCCCGGAATGCCAGACCTTGTTTTTTTAGACCATGAGGTACACTACTTGTACTGTCAGCGTCCAAATATTATTATTGTCTATCAACTTCTCACACATAGTTGATTACTTACTGCGGGCTGAAAATATTAAAAGAATTCGGATTAATATTGTGAAAAATCAAAGTGGATACGTGCAAGCAGATCGGCCAACTATTTTATTTTATAGTACTAGCTTATGTCACCGCGTCGCATCGCATCGCCCACGCTTTTACTTCATTTTCGCTTAGCGTTCTTTCTGACTTTTTGTTCGCCTCCTAAAGGTCCCAGCGTGATGTTAAATAGCCTATAGCTTTCCTCAAGAATTAGGCTATCAAAAGCAAAAAGAATTTTTCAAATCCGTCTGGTAGTTCCAGAGATTAGCACGTTCAAACAAACAAAGCAACTCTTCAGCAAAATTATTAGCATTTATAGATTAATATAGATTGTCAACTTGTCAACGTTATTATACCAGGAGCCCTATACGGCCTATACCACAAAACTTTTCAAATACAATTTACAAATTTGTAAATCTTACAAGTTGCTCGCGCAAGCTTTAGTATTATAGTTACTATAATATTGCCGACCGCAGTTTTGAGCTATAGTTCCTTCCCTCCCAATTCCCATACAATAGAACGAGAGGGATGCTCATCACAAGCGCCGAATGAGAAGCGCTTCCGCCGCAGCGATAGCCAATCGCAGCATAAACCCACAGTGATTTGCAAAAAAACACTCTTGCAATGAGACTGGAGGCAACCGCAACCGCACCGCGCCGCGCCGCAAAGAATCCGCGATTATATCAAGCAACTCAAAAACTCTTTATTGGCCGACACAAGTGTGACATTTAAAAACCAAGTGATAGTGCATCACCGTGAGAGAAAGCAATTCAGTGAACACGTGGGACGTCTGCAAAGGCTGTCCTTGAGTCAACGTATTTCGTTCAGAAGGTTCTCAAGTAAGTCCATCCATCCCTATTTTTCTCACTCATAACCTTATATTCCCTTTTGCTCAATTCTGTGTGTCGTCCAATATTTCTAACCCCGCAAAAAAAAAAAAAATCGTCCCCACTTATATTGGTCCTTCGAAGCCGCATCAACTTATACATCACAAGTTGTAGCTGAAAACTTAGAAATATGTAAATTGTAGTGACAATTCTACGATTAAGCCTAGGAAAACCCTACAAATTTGTGGCTGATAATTGTAAGAATACAGTTTGTGATACAGAAAATTGTAGTGACTGGTGAATATGTTTGTAGAATTGTAGCTACAAGTCACAAAGCGTAGCAGAGGGTATTACAATTTTATTCTTTTATATTTTTGTACCACTAAAATCTACAGTTCTAAGAAATTAGCAGTGTAGACGTACTAGATTGTACTTCGGCAGCCTAGAACGTACGGAGAACGCATAAATTAAATATAATTATAATATACCGGCTTACACTTTTAACGAAAGATTCAGAGTGAACATCTTATGCATACTACAAGAAGAAGTCACGCACTCAATCTAACACATGTTTACACATATACAAACTTATAAGTTAAACTGTATAAATTGTACGAATTGTAGACTTGTATTTCTACAAATCGTACAATAATGTAGGTCGTCGTGACATAACCCCCATGCTTTGTGTTACGCTTTTGGAACTCGGAAAGATTTTCAGATTGTTAAATTGTAACTCTTACATATTACTTGTAATTTTTTCTACAATTTAACAATTTTGTAGAATTGTACAATTGTGAAGTTTTGTGGTATAGGGCCAGTTATCCCTAGCCTTGTACTTGCACTGTCATTTCTTTTGTCACTTTTCAACTTATTTTATTTATATTGTTACTTACCGACTGAAAACATTAAGTGAAATCAGATTAATGTTTTCTCAATTAAAAAGCGAATGAAATGTGTGTGCTTAGATTTGTTATTTTGAATTCCGACCTTTATAAATAAACTCACGCCTTCTTCACATGGGGTAGGCAGAAAAAAAAATACACGTCCCATCATCTGCCTAGCCTTTTTCAAAGTTGGGGTAGGCATCCAGTCCTGTCCAGAGTACTAGTATTTTACATGGAGCCACTGCCTATCTGACTTCCACAACCTAGTTACTGGGTAACACGATATCCCTTAATAAGACTGGTTTTGTCAGACTTTCGGGCTTCTGACCCCCCGTAACGAATGTTAAAGATCGAGAAACGACGGCCGGGAGCAACGGCACGGAGGGGTTTCCATATGTAATGGATGGTCACCCATCCACGAACCGACCGCAGCAAGCGTAGCTTTACCTTCGACCGACCCGTGCGGCTGATTATAACCGCTTTTTAATTTTCAGGTAACGAAACAAAGCCTTTATAAAACGATGTCGTCATAATGGTGGAACATAATTTTAGAAAATATCAGTAATTTTAAATAAATAATATGAGCAATGCCCATTACGCCAGCTTTCAAAATTATAGCAAATAATATTTTAAACTTGAAATACGGGGCGAGCCTATGGCCATATTGGGCATTAACGGGGCTCAAAACCAGAGTCCGGGCTGCTACGGAGAAATCCCTAACGGCAAAATCCAATAACATTTGCCCGACCTGGGAATCGAACCCAGGACCTTAAGTTTAGGAGTAACATTTGCGATCGCCAGCGCTGGGGCTCTGTCTCGCATAAGGTCGTAGCATTATGCTGAGCGATTGCCGTTTTGCGTAGATGTGACGCATATTTTTCCCCCAACTCGTTCTTTTTTGTATTTGTATGTTTTTTCTTTGCGTCATGTTTACCGCAAATAAAATTATTTTCTTTTTTTTATCTTCTTTCGACACCTAGACAAAGGAGGCAGTCACTTTTGTCAAGTTGTAGTCCAAATCTTAACATACTACTTTCCACCACCCTTTGTCATGGATCATAATTTATTATTAATTTCTTTATTTCTTACAGCCTGAAAATAATAAGAAAAATCGGATTAACTTCGTGAAAAAAATATTGGATAGTAGGTGCTGAACAAATTACAACTATGAACCAAATTTGATTTATGTCAACTCAATTATGCCTTGTATTTTTAGCTTTAAAAAAAAAACTCATAAGGAAAATGTATCTACTGTCATGTAAAAAATTGTTTAATGCAATTTTTTTAAATATTTTTTTAATTACATACATACGGTATCATTACAGTGTCTCAATTCGGTAGTGTAGTTAATTAACAATTGATGAAATAATTTACACCATATTATTATCCATGCGAAACAAGATTTACAAATTAAAAACATAACACGTGTAACGTTACCGTTGCGCACTCGCTCAATGGACATGAGAAAAGATCTATTCGGTCGGCAACCAAAAGAAGTGTGCGCATTGTTCGCTTCAGGGAACGTTGTCTAAAGACTCCTTCAAACAGGCGCGACATGCGACGCAACACGCGCGACGGGCGATGCCTTTGTGTCACGTGCGATTATTTATTATTAATTAATGAATTTCTTACAGCCTGAAAATAATAATAAAAATCGGATTAACATCGTGAAAACAAAATTGGAACAAAATTGGATTGGAGTATGAATCAATAAATATTTATGTCTACATAATAATTAAGCCTGGTATTTTTATCTTGACAAAAGCCTGGAAAATATATCTATCTACTGTCATGTAAAATAATTGTTAAATGCATTTTTTTTTCGTTTACGTACTAACGCTACCATTACATCGTCATAGTTCGGTAGTGTACTTAATTACCAATTTATGAAATAATTTACAACGTATCCATGTGAAACAAGATTTACAAATTAAAAACATAACTCGTGTAACGTTAAGGCTCCTGCAACAGGCGCGACGCGACAGCACGACACAGAATCACCGCTCGTCGCACGACACGCGGTGCCTTTGTGTCGCGCTGTCACGTTGCGCCAGTGTGTATTAGCCTTAACCCTTTGGAAGTCGCTCAGTGAACATGAGAAAATATACATTCGGTCGGCAACCTTTAGTGTGCGCATTGTTCACCGTGTCAAGGGCAGTTTAGTTCGACCGCGCGGCACCGCGAATCTCTCGTTAAGCTATGAACTTATTGTTACTTACATCCTCCTGAAAATTCAGATTGACATTATTAACATCGAAAATAAGGACGTGCCCTTAATTAAGAAAAAAAAAAACCGCTTTTTTCATTTAATGGTGATCTTGATAAAATCTTAATGAATCTTTAATTTTAACTCATAACATAACGCCTGTTTTTCTCAAAGGGTTAGGCAGAAGTGTACCTGTAGTACACCCAAATTTCGTCAGTTAAGTGAGAAGTACCAAGAAAAAAATAAAAAAAATTGTGGGCGAGCCTATTGCTATCAACCAGATCTATTGCCACAGATCCAGACTCCGGGCTGCTGCTGAGAAATTTTATATGGAAACAACCAATAACACTGTGCCTAACCCGGGAATTGAACCCAGGACGTCAAGCTCAGCAGCTGAGTTTGCGACCACTAGACCAATAAGACACGACTATTCTTTGTGACAGTTTATGCACTACAATATCAGCTGTATTGCTCACGAGAGCTGCCTTCCTCCTTTCAAACATAACATACGTATAGATGCTGCCCGACGCCTTATATATACCGGGTGTAAAAAGACACTTAACGAAGCCGAAAGTCACTTGTACTCCCCGTCATTGTAATAATTTTTTTGTACTGGATCATACCTGGGAACCTTCTGGTTACGGAGATATTGAAGGTCAAAGATCCAACTTTTACTGACGTTTTTTTTACGAAAACAATTTTAAAATGTTTTAAAATAAAAATTTAAATACCCCCACGACCCCTGTACCGTTGCATGCACCCATAAGCACAAAGTTTTGCGTGCGTTACGTTGCGCACTACCGTAAAATAGTAAATTTTCCACAAATAAAATTCGTTTCTCAGCAATTATTTTTGTGCAATGTTACTTAGTTTGATTCTCAGAATGCGTAGTTGATGGCTATGTGATGGGTCTTTTTACACCCTGTATACTGTCCCCCTTATTTATAAACGTTACCTAAACTTAAGTAATGATACATGATTTTATTTCTGTAAGTAAGTTTGTACAAACACTTTTACACGTCAATCATATTTTTAAAACTAGATGAGGTTGGCGTTTCCTATCTGACTACTCTGAGAAGAAAGGCCGAAACAAACTCAGAGGTCACAGTCTCTTTTAAAGTCCAGATATAATCTTGGTCAGATCATGTGAAGACCATGTAGTTTAGTGTCTGAAATAGTCTTTTGAGGAAATAACCACACAGATTGAGTGGACCTGTCCAGTCAGTGCACGCATTTGTCAGTAATCGTGCAGCTCAACTCAGAACTAAAAGCGATTCCGTTTTGCGTGGATTTGGCGTATATTTTCCCCCAACTCGTTCTTTTTTGTATTTGTGTATTTTTTTCTGCGTCATGTTTACCGCAAATAAAGTATAATTTCTAAATCAACGATTTCGTCTTTTGACTTAGAACAACGTTTATAAACAAGAGGGTAAAAGGGAGGGAGGGAGATTATCCATCACTATTATAGCAAATTCTTCACACTTATTTCGTCAGGTACTTACTGCAGCTGGCTGAATATAATACAGAGAAATCAGATTAATATTGTAACACGCAAAAGTTAATAATAACCAACTTTTATAATATATATTTTTTAACATAATTTTAATATCACATAATCACCTACTACTATTGTACTACAATGTTGCAAACTCCTTGGCTGTGATAAACTTTTTAGAAGAGTTTTATATTTTTTATTTGAATGTTATTCTTTTCTTTTTTACTTCTTTTTGTATCTGTCAAAAGGTTTGGTTGTGTTTGCAATTTTATGTTATATTTACGACTAAAATACTTCTATCACGGTTAGCTTTAGTTTTATTTTATTCCACCAACCATTAATTCATGCAGTCCATTTTTCATCGCCTTCATTGTATTTCATAATCATTCTTGTTCAAAATATACAAAATCAATCTGCCTGCCTCAAATGTCAAATCTCAAATCGTTTATTGCAATCCATAATGTACACTTACAGGTGGTAAATAAAATATAATAGAAACAGTTATGGACCCTGTCGGGCACAGCTAATTTTTAAATAAACTTTGAGAGAGGAAGAGCGCTTTATTAATTTTCCTTGTTATTAAGTTTGAATTCCCTGGTACCACATTAACGGCATGACTAAGTAAATGTCTATTAACTGTTCCCAAATTACGAAGTTTTTTGTTTCTTTTTACCAAATTCTTGGACATAATCTCATTATTTGACATTATATACCTCGGATTCTTATTTCAACTCCTTATTTACGGCTTTTGTAGATAGGATTTTTATTCCGATTTGTTACAGTAGTAATGGCAATCATGTCATTTGGTCTAAATAGGCTTTTATTTTTATATAGATTCTTCTATATTTTGTGAATGTGAGAACGTTGTAGACCTAACTTGTAGACTCTAGATTTGTGGACCTTTTTATATTTTGTAGAGTACCTGTTACTTGTTGACAGGCCTACACTGTCGTCTCATATCTATCAACACTGTAATTAGAAACATTGTAAAAGCCCCTTATTTTTAAAAGATTAAACGTGGAGTTTCTTGCCGGCTCTTCTCCATAGGAAACAACCAATTGGAACCGCTAGCTTCTGACGTTTCATAAGTGCCCATGTTGGTTTATGTGAAATAAAATATTTTGATTTGATTTGAATTATTTTATATCCTATTAGGTATTTTGTATTTCTATTCATTTACTTATACTTTTAATATTATATCTGCCTCTTCCCAACTATGTCAGGGTCGGCTTCTAGTCTTACCGGATGCAGCTGGATACCAGTATTTTACAGGGAGCTCTAATCCCCAAAGGGATATGCAGAGACACAATACCGAGATACCTATCCCCACACACACCACACCCACATGTCGCCAGTTATGTTTAAATTCCATGTATCAGGGGGCGAGCCTATTGCCATCAACTGGGCACAAATCCAGACTCTGGTCTGCTACTGAGACATTCAAGATAGAAAAATCCAATAACACCTTGCCGACCTGGGAATCGAACCCAGGACTTCATGCTCAGCATTCGCGCTTGGAACAACTGGACAACGAGGCAGGCATGATCATCTTTCAAGGTTACAAACTAACTTCTGCCCGCGGCTTCGCCCGCGTGGAGGTCGGAAATTATCCAAGGAAACGTACTACCGGCATAAAAAGTATCTTACAAGTTAATCCAGGTTATAAACTATCTATGTTCCAAATTTCATCCAAATCTGTTCAGTAGTTTTTGTGTGAAAAAGTAACAAACATCCATCCATCCATCCTCACAAACTTTCACATTTATAATATTAGTAGGATATTACACTCATCAAAAGACTCTAGGGATTAAGGTACTTGGTGGTTGGGTGTGTGTGTGATGTGTGTGTGTGTTGTTGTTGTTGTTGTTGATGAAAATGTTTACGTAGGTGTAGGTCGACGCAGTACTGTCTTTTTTTTTTTTTTTTTGGGTGGGAAATCATCAAATGACCTCTCCCGCTCTGGGCGGAGCGGAAGGGCGTGTCAGACTCTTACTGACTAAAACCCACCCGTGTTCCTTCAGTTGCCTGTGCGCCAGGGCCACGGTAACTCTTTCGAACAATCCGCAACCTCGGCAGGAATCGGACCCCGTCAATCGTCAATCGTCTGTCTGCTTTTGCATTATGAAGACTTGTCGCGATTTTTGTTTAAGCTAGATTTTTCACCTTAGTTAATCCTGACACTAAAACCTGACGAAAAGTAAAAATAAAAGTTTTTTATTGCGTAAACTAAACAATTAGTATTCTGTATTTTCGCCGTTAATGCGTATAACATAATCGCAGCGATCGATCCGGGCATACTCAATACAAGTTCATCCATATCACGTTGCGGAATGGCCGCCCACGTCCGTTGTAACATGCAAAAAAGATTTTCGGGTGTTTGTATGGCATCCATATTTGGCAGTGCAACCCATGCATGCCATGCGCGCTCAATGGAATTCAAATCTGGCGATTGAGCAGGCCATGGCAGGACGTTGATATTAGCTGCGGCAAGTGTGTTGGCAACGACTCTTGCAGTGTGTGGACGTGCATTAATAATAATTTATTGTAACCACCCACGCCCGCATGTCGATGGAATGCAAGAGGTGGGTTCATGCATAAAATTCAAAAAAATAAAAAACTAAGAGGCGGGAACGCGCGGTCCGCTGTCATTTTAAAGTGGTAAGTTTCGTGCGTTTGGACATTCTAGGGTTTTCTGAACTGGTGACTTTGTAGTTTCGGGCAGTTGAGTGGTAATCAAATAACAAAGATAACATTAAATAGTATCATCTGTAGGTACACTTGACTTAATACTAGTTAACAAAACAGGTAACTGTTGCACCCAGCACCCTTGCTAAGTTATGAAGTAACTTGTATTAAGGGCAATGGTAGTAGGTACCAGCCCATACAAACTTCAGTTAAAAAAAAAAAAAGAATGCAAGCAGAACAAGTGTGTTTTGTACTAAAATTAACATAAAACCATAATTGCAGAATTCAGAAATACAATCTAATAATTTGACATTTGTATTATTCGTGTGTGTGTGTGTGTAATGGGGATGGTCTGTGTTGTGTCAGTGCATTATCATGCATAAGCAGTAATGAAGCAAAACATAGGAATGACACCTTCTGATACAATCGTTTCGGCGTATATCTGGGCATTGAGATTGCCTCTGATCCAAATCAGTTCGGTTCTTCTGCCGATCCAAATACCCGCTCATATCATGATTGTGCCACTACTGTATGCATAGACTTCCTGGCATGATTTTAAACGTTCTTGGCGTCCAGGGGTCCTCCAATACCGTGTACGTCTAGTATTTCGCGTCATATCAAAGCGAGATTGGTCAGAAAAACACACAAAACACCACTCTTCTTCTGCCCAATTTTTGCGTTCACGATCCCAATGTAAATGGGCTCTGCGATTGCGGGGCTCAAAATATGGTACACGTAGCGGCCTTCGGGAACGGAGATTGCCTTCATGCAAACAATTTCTTATGGTTTGATCGCTTATTAACATCCCTGAAGACCCACAAAGCCTCGTAACTAAAATCATCGCGGTCATTTTACGATTTCGTCGAGCAGTAATTTGTATGTAACGATCTTGTCTGCGTGTGGTGATGCGAGCTCGTCCTCCATATCGCTCTGCCACGCTACCAGTGATGCGGTAACGTGTCCAAAGTCGACTTATAACACTCTGTGTAGTGCCCAGAGCAATTGCCACAGCACGTTGCCGAGAACCAGCTTTTAACATTCCCACGGCTCTGATAATTTCTTCTCGGCTCAAATGACGTCTTCTCTCCATAATAACGTTCTTTTGTATAGATTTCATTCAGCAGTATGGCAGAAATTTTACTGATTTGGCCTCAAACTTGTTGTACGTTTTATAGGAATACGAATTGACAGAAGATTTTCATCTTTTGACCGAAATTCAAAACTATTCTCTTTTAAGAATAATATAATTCAAAAACTAGGTTGTTTGTAACTAGCAAAAACGTTTGATGTGTTTTGATTTATTAATGTCAAAAGTATTTTTACAGCTAGCACCACCTTGCTAGAAGCTTTCCTACTATGAAATACTACATAACTACTGTTACTTATTGACATTATCTATACTGAGATACTTGTATTTAAAATGTTATAAGTTCGAAAGTAACAGCTTTATGTACCGAATGTGTCGAAAATCGGTCGGAATTATTGGAATAAAAAAACTTTGTTGCTATTCCTGACATAATTATTGCGTTTACAATATAACGCCCCAGCATGTGTAGCATGACCACATCTATCTCTACTCTACGAAGAGAAGACAAATCAATTTCATTCTTTTTTTGAATTTTGACGTCGCGCCGTAGGGTTCTTTCTACATCAGTCATTTTGTCTTCCGTTTCTTCTGTTTCTATAGTAGCCAGGCTACGCATGCAGATGAGTAATTTGTAACCGTGTGCACATAATCTAATTGTTCTGTATTCGGTGTCCTTGTTATTGTCTACCGAGAGTGTCCAAGAGATACTCCAAAACGTCGCCTTCCACAACATGTGTAGTATTTTTTCATTAATCTTTCCCATAGTTTCATACTTCCATCCATACTATCCGTAGTAATATTATACATACGAAAGTTACTCTGTCTGATTGTTACCTTTACACGTCTTAAAGGCTGAACCGGCTGGACATAGGATACTTTTTCTCCCGGTAGTGCGTTCCCATGGGATAATATCCAACCTCCACAAGGGCGCAGTCACGGGCAAGAGCTGTAGCAAATTTATTTGACTTTTATTCAATTACTTATTGTTACTTACATCCTGAAAATAGAAAAAATATTGAATTACAATTTTAACACTGATACGATGGACGAAAGGATTTGTAATGATTATTCTATTATTTCTTACCCTTTTGTTAAGCAAATTCTAATAAATCTTTCGTCAAGTTTCATTTAGAAAAATCCCTGTATTAAATGATCATACATTATCATGAAGAGCTCCGTAGAAGACTCAAGGTAACTGACATATCCCCATGAATTGCCAAACTTAAGTGGCAGTAGGCAGGAAAGCTGCTAGCAGAAAAGATGGCCGATGGGGCCGGAAGGTTCTGGAGTGGCGACCGTGTACCGGAGATGTAGCGTTCGAAGCCCTCCTTATGAAGGTCGCAGGAATCCGCTAGAAGCGAGAACCATAGAACCGGTTGAAGTGGCGGTGCTCGGGGGACGCCTACGTCCAGCAGTGGACGTCTCTCGACTGAAATGATGATGATGATGGTGACATCATCCTTATTTATTACTTACTCCCTGAAAAAAAGAGAAATTGGATTAACATCATAACAAGCATTCTGACTGACAACCTTATAAACTAATTATTTTTGACAATAATAAACCAACACTAGCTTGTCAGAGACCTTATGAAACATAACATGCTTATACAAATATACCAAGAATAGTATGAGCTTCGGGCATCATCGTCTATCTTCGGAAATACGAATGCACGTTGATGAGATCTCCTATGGAGCTATATGAACCGTGGAAGTAATAGCCTATTTCTGTATTATTATGATTACAAAATTATGGTTTTACAACTCTATAGAGATATGAGGAACAGGGTGAAAACTGGAAAGTTTCTTAGTTTTCTTTGAAAAAGGATGATTTTTCGACCGGATGGATTTTGTGTCTGAGGAGAGACCACACGACGGTGGATCTCGAGTTGTTGTTTAAATGCTAGTTGCGCGGATAACTTTGCCAGCGCGATGTAGGATTTGTGTGACGTCAAGTTTATGATGCATAGTTCGCATGTGGTGTTGTAGATGCCGTCACAGCATACCTACAGTTACCAACTGTCAGCCTCTCTTGATATTAAATAAGATAATATTTATTGGTATTTTTTAAAATTTTTCGTACAATTATGAAAATTATTCATTCATTACTTACTTCCTGAAAATAATAAGAGAAATTTGACTAACATTGTAACAAGCATTTTTAAAACTTATAAATCTATTATTTGGCCAACTTATTTTGGCCAGCCCTAGCTTGTCAGAGGATTTATTCGTATGTATGCAGCACTAGTTTCTGTTCTCGACTTCGCCCGCGTGGTTTTTTTTTAAGTTAATATATCCATTTACACTCAGCAATAGTGTAGGGTTCTATCCGTGAAAGAATTTTTGCAATCGGATCGGTGAAACTCAAACTCAAACTCAAACTCAAAGCATTTATTTCAATTAAACCAATTACAGGCACTTTTGAATTGTCGGTCAGTTATGTCCGAGATACACGAAGCTAGTTTTTGAAGCTTGAATAGTAAGCTATAGTGTTGGTAAGCTATCAAGCTAATAACTCTGGCTTCATTTATACAGAAAACTGGTTTCATTTCTAGGCTAGTAAGCAAAGCTAGTAAGGTAGCGTTTCAAGTCAGGATAGTGGTTTAATTTTTGAGCTAGTAGCGACCCTGACCATCGATTTTACGATCCTGGCTTGTGTTCTAGCCTCGTGTGGCTGACGAAGATAGTACCCAATCATTTTACTCTACGGACTAAGTCACCGCAAAGCTATTGGTTTAAAAGAATTATGGGCATCTTTGTATGAAGCCTGGCCTGATGACTAGAGTTCGATATTCGGATGCATATTTACCTAAAGTATTTTTGCTATAAAAGTATGGAAGCGATTACTTAAAAAATAAATGGTAAACAACATCCCGGGATGCCAGGAACACCGGGAATGAACTCAAAACTCAAACTCAAAACTCAAAGCATTTATTTCAATTAAACCATTTACAGGCACTTTTGAATTGTCAAAGAGTCGGTCAGTTAGTCAGACAAATGAAGCTACTTGCATGCATAACTAGTCGGGTGTATAGTAAGGAAGCGACTTCTAAAAACATATTAATTTAAAAAAAAACCCTGATGGATTGCAAAACTATTCAAATGCATATTTATTTAAAATTAATGTTTAACCCCCGATGCAAATATGTGTATGGAGGGTGTAAGAAGAGGGATGGTGTGCGTTAGATAAAACAAAAAAACTTAATTTGTTTCGATACAAAAGCGCATTCCTTATTAGCCAACATCTCAACTTCAGGTGATTAAGCATCCGAATATCCGATCTCTGCTGATTACCAATAGAGTGCTAATGTATGTCAACTTATTGCTTATAACTGGTAATTACTGTAACAAAATGTTAATCAACATATAAGTAAACAAGTTAAGAGTCAATAACTAAAATTATGGAGAACTGCTTTGACCATTAGCGCCATAAACTAATACTTTTATAATGTACTTGCAGGTCTGATATTTCATTACCCCGCTATTTCACAGCTTTCTGCACATTATAAAAAAAAAAAAAAACACAAAAATACGTGAAAAATAACTTTAATTTCGGAAGTCGGTATCTTTGGTTTTGTATTTTCGTTTTTGGCCGCCGACTTCCGAAATTAAAGTTATTTGTTATTTTTCACGTTTTTTTGTGTTTTTTTGGAAGTCGGTTATTTTTTTTTAATAATGTTTTTTATTTTTCACTTTTTAGTTGCGGTACCTACCCCACACAAATTCGTATACCACTACTTGATATGTAAATAACAGTGACAGGAAATTATTAAAACATCATCAATATAAACTATGTGGAACAAATATGCAGTATTAAGGATAACTGAAAAACTACTGGTCAGACCTTGATCAAATTTAAATGGGACCACATGTGAAGCAGCAGCTATCAAATAAAAAAAAGAATCATCCAAATCGGTTCACCCAGAAAAACTTCTGAGCTAACACACATAAAATAAAAGATAAAACATATAGTCGAATTGAGAATCTCTTCCTTTTTAATCGGCACTAGCTTGTGCCAAACGAGGACAGCAAGCCAGGATAGAATACAAAAGTTCTAGCATGCTATCCTAGCTTTGAAAAACTAGCCTTGTGTATCGCGGGAATTAGTCAGAAAGTTGAAGCTGTTGCCCATTCCGAAACGTAGATTTCTATGGAGAAGAACGGGCAAGATACTCCAGTGATACTCTTTTTAATCAAGATATTACAAAATCCCAGGTACATTATACCCACTGTTACTATCAGCCTCTCTAAATATTATACGATCATCCCAAACTCATTTGATACTTACTGTTGCTGGCTATAAATAATAAGAGATCGGATTAATACCGTAACAAGCAAAAGTAATACTTTTGTAGTAAGTAACTACTGTTTTTGTGGTATGTAATTTTTTTAAGTGTGAAGATTTGAATAAGTAGTGGTTCTATACAATTAAGATCGCTTCTAGCGGTAACAACGCCCATTGTATCACCCTATGTAAAATTTCTACATTTATATCTATTATTTTTATGGTGTACAAATAATAAAGAGTATTCTATTCTATTTTATACATACATAAACTCACGCCTTCTTCCCATGGGGGTAAGTGAAAAACAGAACGTGAGTTGCTACGATCCTAACATACTCCTCTTGCTTCGTTTACGTGCATGCATCAGGTCATACACGTGCACCAATTGCGAGTAGGTACTACGCACCTGACCTTTCTCAAGAACATCACCAATAAGGTTACTATGTGGCGTTCTATGGTGTCGTATCCCGGCGTTTCTACTCACATTTTCCTTGTAAATACCCTTTTGTATCTTTTGCAATTCATATTTGACGAAGAGAGTATGTCTCTCAGGTTATCTTCAACCATATCTTAACTACTGTGGGCGTAGAAAAACCGTTTGCAGTTCAAATGAAATTATAATTTACGAACAAATTAATCACACTAGCGAATCACACACTGTAGGTACACGACACCACTATACGGAACGCGTGACAGTTCCTAGGGTGAAGATACTGATCTCCTCGAAGGCAGAATGGTAAGTGTCCACTCGTCCCATCAGCCAGGCTCTGTCATAGCACGAAGTTAGCCGAGTATGCACGTCATCGCGACGGTGCCGCCACCTCCCGGAACTCGTGCTGCGCTTAGTTTAGTGTCCATACTAATGACCGTCTCCGACATATTTATATCCTAACATGTGATGAAAGCTTTTGATTGTACTACCAAATAAGAGTAAATAATCAAGCATTTCTTAACGAAGAAGTACTGCTAACGTTCTGCTGATGGAGCTACCTCGACGGTACTGGCCAGCTGTTCTACTTATTATTAACGTTACTATGCTGGCTGTCCCTCCCCACCTTACTAGAAACCTTTCTCCAATGAAACATTACATATCTACTGTTTTTTTTTTTTAAGATTATCCTCCAAGATTTGAGTATGAATGTGGATGGCTTTAAGAGTAGGGGTTGACCAAAGAAACGATGGATGGATTGTGTGTATGGGTGTATGAGGTGTGTGTGTGTGTGTGAGTGTGTGTGTGTGTTGTGTGGGGTGTTAGTGTGTGTGGTGTGTGTGTGTGTGTGCTAGAAAGGGGGTGATTACCGAGATGAAAAAGATATTTTGCACCGATCCCAAATTAATTGATGCCAACATAATTTCTGTTACATATAAGAATTATTTAATTAATACTTACTTCTTCAGCAACGCCCCCGGCCTGAAAATAAAACAAAGTTTCAAATTAACTTTTTATCATAAAACCGTTTTTTTTTTTTTTTTTTTCCTATTTGGCAGCTCGTAGTTGTGACCACTAAGGTCCTGGCTACTTAACCGGGCAAACCTGTGGGTGCCTTAAGCTACTAACTTAAAGCCTCCAGCCAGGGGGCCATAAAACCGACCAGAAGCTACGCATTTATAATCATGTACCAAAAATGATTTAAAATTTTAAAAAAGTACCTTAAAAAAATGCTATTACTCTATAACAGATTTTTTAAATGACAAGGCTATTTAATTTACAATGTGTCATATATTAAGTATTTAAATAGCTTTAAGTAAATAGAATCATTGTGGTATATTTTTGCATGCCATGAGGCAGAATGTATAAGAATTCAAAAATATTATAACACCTTTTTGTATTAATTACCTACACTCTATGCAAATAAATAAATCTATCTATCAATAGAATGATTTTTTTTCCATATTCATCCAAAAGTAATAATATTTTATAATTATAGTCCACGTGATTGTGCCGGCTGTCCATTCCTAGCACGACAGATGTCTTCGTCGTATATGATACATTTTATGATATGATATGATATCATTATATGATACATTTTATGATATGTTATGATATAATTATATGATACATTATATGATATGATATCATTATATGATACATATTATGATATGATATGATATCATTATATGATACATTATATACCTACTGTCATTGCTATTTCATAATATTATTATCATAACATAACATCACGCCTGTATCCCCCGTAGGTTTAGGCAGAGGTGTACCTATAGTACACCCACATTTCGCCAGTTATATTTAAGTCCCATGTAATAGGGAGCGTGCCTATTGCTATCACCCGGAACCGAAAATCTGGACTCCGGGCTGCTAATAAATTCTAGATGGAAAAACCCAAAAACACTTTCCTGACCCGGGATTCGACCCCAGGACCTCATGCTCAGTAGTAGCGCTGGCGACCACTTTACTCAAAAGGTTTAGGTAGTTAAATAAAGGTAAACAAAAAAAACCACGTGACTCATAGATGTTAAACCTTTTATTTCAAATGTTAAAATCCCATTCCATTCCATTCCATTTCCATTTTGAGTCCCATAATAATAGGCTCTATTCTGAATTTGAATTTGAAGAACTATCTGTCACATTAATAATAAAGCGTTTAGTGGTATCATCAATTATTTTGTCTAATTTAAACATTTTCTGTTCTTATTTTATTATATGACCCTCGCAACTTTTTCAATTCTCAGCAGTCACATTAGCTAAAGCCTCTGGCAAAGGAATATTTAGGTCAGACATTTTAAAAAAAATATTTTTCTCGGCTACAAACCCTTTAACTTGAGCCCATATTAACTCAATTGAATTGCGCTCACAGTGGTATGGTGGCCGGACTCTCCGTCCGCTTACCGACCCATCGTGCTGCTCGACGAGGTGGGCAAACTCTTTGAAAGAGTCATTGCAGACCGCCTCGTCGGGCGGCTGGTGCGGGTGGGGCCGGATTTGGCGGACAGCCAGTTTGGTTTCCGCAGGGGGCGCTCTACGGTGGACGCCATCATGCGCGTGCGAGCCCTCACGACGGGGGATGCTGTGGCCCGGGGTGGGGTCGTCTTGGCGGTGTCTCTAGACATCGCCAATGCCTTCAATACCCTGCCCTGGAGTTGCATCAGGGAGGCACTCTGGTATCACCGGATGCCGACCTACCTCTGTCGCATAGTCGAGGCCTATCTGACGGACAGGGCCGTCATCTACCCCGGTCACCAGGGAGAATGGAACCGGCGAGAGATGTCGTGCGGTGTCCCACAGGGATCGGTCCTGGGGCCGCATCTGTGGGACATCGGGTACGACTGGGTGCTGCGCGCCGACCTCCCTAGCGGCGTCAGCGTCGTTTGTTACGCTGACGACACGCTGGTCCTGGCGCAGGGGAGGTCGCACCAGGCGGCGGCCGAATTAATGACACGCGGGGTTGCGACAGTCATTGAGAGGATCCGGCAATTGGGACTCGAGGTGGCCCTGCACAAGTCCGAGGCCATGTGTTTTCATGGTCCTCGGAACGCGCCACTATCGGGTTCCCAAATAATGGCGGGAGGGGTTCACATCGGCGTCGAGTCGACGATGAGGTACCTGGGACTCGTCCTTGACAGCCGGTGGAACTTCGTTGAGCATTTCCGACGTTTGGCTCCCAGACTGGACCGGGCCGGGGCTGCCTTGAAGCGGCTCCTGCCCAATCTAGGGGGTCCAAACGCCTCCTGCCGGAGGCTCTACGCGGGGGTCGTGCGGTCGATGGCCCTTTACGGGGCACCGGTGTGGGCGCGTTCATTGAGGCTCCGACCAGCACGCCGGTTGAACGCGTCCCAAAGGGTCATGGCCATCCGGCTGGTCCGAGGATACCGCACGGTCTCCTGCGAGGCGGCGAGCCTCCTTGCCGGATTGCCGCCATGGGATCTGGAGGCAAAAGTCCTCGCGCACATTTGGGAGTGGCGCGAGGAGGCAAAATGTCGGGGCGTTACTCCGCTGCCGCGAGAAATCGCGGCACAGCGGACAGAGCTCCGGCGGGATCTCATGGCGGCATGGAGAGTGCGACTGTCGCAACCCACCGCTGGGCACGCCACAATTGCGGCGGTAAGTCCCCTCTTTGAGGAGTGGCTTGAGAGGCGCCACGGCGTCCTCACCTTCCGCCTGACGCAGGTCCTCACCGGACATGGCTGTTTCGGGAGGTTCCTGTTTCGGATAAG
This sequence comes from Griposia aprilina, assembly GCA_916610205.1. Lineage (NCBI taxonomy): Eukaryota > Metazoa > Arthropoda > Insecta > Lepidoptera > Noctuidae > Griposia > Griposia aprilina. The sequence continues at coordinate 14,166,603 of OU744310.1, read as the reverse complement.
GCGGGAGGAAACGCCCGGGTGTTGGCATTGTGTGAATCGACCGGAAGACACGGTGGAGCATACGGTGGAGGTCTGCCCAGCTTGGGTGGAGCACCGCCGTGTCCTCGTGGCGGCGATCGGCGGCGGCGATCTCTCGCGTCCGGCCCTGGTACAGGCCATGGTACGGAGCGAGAGGGAATGGGAAGCCGTCACCTCCTTCTGTGAAGCAGTAATGCTCGCGATGGAGGAGGCGGAGCGCGTGAGGGTGCGGCAATCGTTGCGCCCTCACGCCCCTAGTCCCCGCAGGAGGAGACACCCTGGGCGTCGGGAGTCAATTGCCGACTCCCGGCCACCGTAGGCGCGGGCTTGCGGACGGCGAGCAATGGGCAGCTCGCCGTCCGGTAAGGACCAGGCCCGGGTCGACGGCGCGTCGTGTTCCACGCGCGCCTCAAAGAGATGTCAGCATCATTGAAGGGGTCCAATAGGTCCGACGCCTGCCGGGGTCGCGGATTGTTCGAAAGAGTTACCGTGGCCCTGGCGCACAGGCAACTGAAGGAACACGGGTGGGTTTTAGTCAGTAAGAGTCTGACACGCCCTTCCGCTCCGCCCAGAGCGGGATCATCATTTGATGATTTCCCACCCAAAAAAAAAAAAAAAAAGTGGTATGGTGGCAGCCGCAATACTCGTACAGTGACAGCATATTTTTTTTTTCTAATTCATCCGTAACTTACAATAAGGCATCTGGTTAACCGACTAAACGTAATACCTGCTACTTGAGTTGCCATACTACGTCACAGGTGTACTCTTCAATTTAGCAACGTTATCTAATTCGTTGTATTTTGTAAAAGGTTTAGAGAACCTGTCTTTTTGGGCTCTTTACAATAGACAGATTACTAAATATTATACTATCTTATAAATCTAACAAAAAAAAATGTGCTCAAGCAATTACATGTACGAAGAGTATAGTTTACGAATAAAATATAAAGTTTAACATACACTAATAAAAGAGGAAACTGTCGTTTAAATCGCAAATAACTTCAATTTTGTTGTAACGTATTTTTAAACAAGAAAGTGTCAACTATAAAAAAGCCTTTTTACGATTTCTTTACCTTTATTTAACTATCTAAACCTTTCGAGTATAGACCAATGAGGCAGCAGCAGGCATCCTTCAATAATATTTCCTATAAATTTTACACTAATTAAATTACTAATTGTTACTTACGTCCTGAAAATATTCAATAATATTTAAAATTAAAATGTAAAACATAATAATGTCGCTCTCATTTTATGATAATGCCTCAACATTTACTCAATAACTAAATTGTTAATTACAGATTAAATCTTTATCTGTACTAATCAACTTTAATTGTTATTATTGACAAATCCAGGCCCACTTTCGCTTCCCAGAAGCCTTCCGCCTTTAATAATTACATGACACAATCATGTATGGTCTGTCCTAAAAATATGAGATAAAAGTTTTAACAAATGGATCAGAAACCGCAACTGTGGATTCTAATTAGTGGTGCCACATACAAAGGAGAATGGCAGAAGTCCATAGAGCGCTGGCATTAAACTTATTTATTTTCTACAGAAATAAAAGTGGCATGGTCGGGTAGGGAATATTACAAGCAAATATAGAAAAAAAAAAAAAAAATGCCTTTGGGGTTAAAGAGAAATCTTAATTTTTGTAAGTCAGGTTTGTACTTTATTAGGTTCTTCTAACTCTATTACTATTTTAACCGCATGTGCATTTTTTTTTTTTTTTTTAATAATTGCTCATAATATTCGCTACCCGACCATGCCACTTTTATTTCTGTAGAAACTAAAGAAGTTTAATGCCAGCGCTCTATGGACTTCTGCCATTCTCCTTAATCCCCATTGTCAATAATAAAGTTAATCTGGCTAACAACACACAAAAATAAGCACTTTATTTTTTTAAATTGATTTGAATTCTGTAACTTTACAAAATAAGTAATGCTAAAAAATGCCATCTCCTTTAGTGCTTTGATTTTATTATATAAATACTTAAACTCAAAATCCAAATTTTCAAGCACCCGAAAGTGGTTTTTCATTGGCAAATTGAGGTACCTAAATTTTATAACCCCAATTTATGTCGATGATTTTTGAATTACAATTTAATAATATTACGTATTCAAAAAAAAAAGTTGGAAATATTGGTGAGATATAAATTGAAACCTCCTAAATAATGATGAATGTGTTACATAATTTAAATTCTTACGCAAATACTTATGTTAGAATTTAACGTGTACAGGGTTTGTTTATACTTTCATGAGATACTTTTGAAACAGACCATAATATTTTTGCGGATGGAAAAACCCAATAACGCTTTGCCCGACCTAGGAATCAATGGGTGGTCACCCATCCACGGATCGACCGCGGCAAGAGTAGCTTAACATTTGACCGACCCATATGGCTGCTATAACTAAGACACGAGCCCCTCAAGTAATGAAATAATATTGCAAATATATTTCACATTTATTTTTTATTATCTACTTACTTCCTGATAACATAAATGGAGATTGGATTAAATTTTGTCACCAGAAGTAATCCCATGGTTTATTAAATATATTTTTTAGTTCCGAACTCCAAAAAATGGTATATATGATTCTTCAAATCAATAAAATTTGTAACTATATATAAAGTCGGGGATTTTAAAGGAGGTATTATCCACTCAAGTTACTTCCGTCCTCGAAGTTTAGGTAAATAAACTCTACCTATTCCGATCTCTGCTTATGACTCTTAAAGCCATTTCATAACTATTCTTCAATATTATTGCTAATACATCTCACATGTACCTATTTAGTTTTATAATTTTATTGTTACTTACATCCTAAAAAGATAAAAAAATTAGTTTAACATTTAAACAAAAAAAATACGAGTGAAATATGACATGGGTACCAAGATTTGTAAAACATCAATATAACGTGCCTATACCTACAGCATGTGTAAGAAAAGTGGGTCAAAAGTTAGGGTATGGTGTAGGCTAGCGTTGCCGGAGAGAATTATTCCGAAGTATTCCCGTCGTATTATTCGCGAAGCATTCGGAAGTATTGAGTAGAGAAGAATTACAAGGAAAATATTTAGCTAAGTACATATTAGAATAGTTAGAATGAACCGCTGAGTCACGAGGTGGTATGCCACAGTTGCCATAATATAATCACGCTGACCGACATCGGGTAAGTAGACTACTTATTGGATCACCTGGTAGAGTTCGACTATTGACCGCGAGATGGCGGCGCAATTACTATTGCAAATTACATAATTATGTTCCGCGTTAGTGATTGTGTATTCATACTCACGAATCTTCCTTCCTTCCTTCCTAACCTTGGTCACCGCAGCAACAGAAAGCGCACGCAGGCGAGCACTACCGACGGAAGTTGTACAGTTACAGCTTTTACTTTTACCCGCTAGACGGCGTTAATGCCAGTGACTATATATTACTACGCGTTCATTCTTAAAAATGAGTATAATACGATTTGAAAACTTCCTAATATTTCTTTCATCTACTTAGATATGTACTTACGTAATAAGTTTTTGTATGCGGTCTATTAGGTGTGAAAGTGATGGAGAGGTAAATACATAGTTAGATACTAAAATAAGTTTATAAGATAGTAATTTATGTTATAATAGGGAGGTACCTAACAGAAAGGATAATCTAATTATTAAGTATTGTATATTATTTCAAATGTCTCTTTATTGATTAATTTCGGTTGAACACTATTCTACAAAGAAATATATTTTTTACGACTATTTGTTTTACCAAAACATTTAAAGTACTTACGAATCTAGGCCCTAGATACGTACTTTAAACTACGTACAACGTATACGTACTTACTTATATCTTACTTAACTAATTATTTACGTTTTTTCCATTAAATCGTAAAGCAAAAACATTTTTACGAAGTAAACTAAACTTGTAAATAACATCCGGACAAAATCGGCCCATTCTAAACTCAATCATAGTAAAAATAAAATAATGAGTAGTCACAAGTAGATAACTACTTACAGGGAAATATTCCCGCATTGTAGGTACGTAGGAATCGAATAATACTTCGTTGACTTTATGAATGAACAACGGCTGCGGGGCTCGGTGGGTGTGCTATTGTTACGTGCAGGCGAGCGCTGGCGTTGCCGAACGATTAACGAGGGATGTTCTCCATTTATAGTCTACTCTTGCCCGCTAGATGGCGTTAATTCAAGTAGCGGCATGGCGAAATATCTGCTAAACGTAACGGCGAGTCTCCTCAAGCTACATAAGCACACGAGTACCTTCGTAACTACTGGGAATAATTTAATTCTTAAGTAATAAAACGTAGGTTACCTACTTCATACTTACTACAATACTTCATACAATATTTATTTTACGCTGCTTTTTTGCTGCGGTAGTATTCCTTCCAATCGAAGTATTCTTTTGAATGTTTCCGAATTATTGCGAATACTTCCGAAGTTTTGCAACGCTAGTATAGACCATAAAACTGAAATACGTTCTCCATGGAACCAACATCGTTACCGCGAAAAAATCATCAATAGACACAAAACTTTAATACCTACTCGACCCAAATGTATGGGATGGCAGTTTTTTTTTTCGAATAGAAAGAAAGAAAAGAAAGAAAAAAAAATCCACGTCAAAGTATCTGCTTTTTAAAAAAAGTCGGCAGACTTTTTGTTCGTTGAAATCTCTACTTTCTAATGGTGTAAAAAATATATACATTACTAGATAACTTATACACCTGAGTGACCTTCGGAAATTTTTCGGAATCGAGTTTTTTTCGTTTCTTTGTATTTTCTGAGAACATTTACCATAGTAATGTATTTTTTTTTACACCATCAGAAAGTAGAGATTTCAAAGAACAAAAAGCCTACTGACTTGTTAAACAAAGCAGATATCCTGACGTGAGAATTTTCGATTGAAAATTAGGGTGCTTTTTCGCTATTAAGTCAAAATAAGGTGATAAAATAATTATTTAAAATCAAAAAAATGACAGTGTTTTCGGGACATAAAAAGGTAAGTTTGCACCATATTTCGTGAAAATGAATATATCTTTGTTAAAGATAAAAATCAAAAACCAAAAACTTGGTTATTTGAATTTCTCACATAAATTTTGAGGTTATGTGAAAAAAGTTGTAGATCTTTATAATACCTACAACTTTGCCATTTAACTTTTTCCCGTAGGACTTGTAGGTTTGCCGGAAATCGAGATAAACCGATTTTTATCCTTAACCCCCCCCCCCCCCCCACTTCCCGACCTCAGATCGCCCGTAAATTATTTTTTCTTTCATTTTTGTTATATTCTCTTCCTTTTCCAATGGGTTTCATCCTACTATAATTTTTTTTGGTTTCAAAAATTATCGACTGGTCTACATGGAGAAAGTGGTTAATTTTGATGGGCTGTAAAATACCCTTCTGATACACGCTCTATACTGTTGCTAAAATTTTATTATCATATATTTATATTACTTTAAGGGGGACGCGCCATGGTAGACCGCGAAATTCAAATTTTCGTACGTTTTTCGCAATTTGCAGGCCAGTATTAGGTTGTATGTTGATCTACTTAGGATTTGCGGTCGTATCAAATATGGCTTTACAGAATTATAATCATTAGAATCAGCAATACAACTCTATAAGTTAGAATTGCCCTCAAATGTCATGATTTCATGAAATACTTATTCAATAGGGTAATATGAACATAGAGAGATGTATTGATATTTTTTATGATTATGATTCTATAAATAAATATTTGATACGGCGGCGAATCATATTTAGATATTTAGATCAACATACAACCTGATACTGACCTGCTAATTGCAAAAAAAACTTAAGAAAATTTGTATTTCGCGGGCTACCTTGGTGCATCCCCCTTAACATAAAACGGCAATCGGCCAAATTCTACATTAATTAAAGATAAAATTACACTATAGTATTTATACGTGTCAAACTTATTCATTACTTACTGCTGGTGCCTGAAAACAATAAGAGAAATTGAATCAATAGTATGACAAGAAGAAACAACTTGATAGTAGATAGGTACTGCTTTACTTTATATATTTTTACTTACTGCCTGAAAATACAAAAAGAAACAGATGAATATTTAAACAAGGAAAACAAAGTTTTACAACATACCATTTAGTAAAAAATAATAGTACATATTTTAGTTTCTATCTTTCTAAAGTATTTTCCAATCCCGTTTTACTATACAAATCGTAATTCTGTTTTTCTATACTTTAACATAGAATTTCGAACACTACAAAAATCCATTGATTTAAATAGTTAAACGACAAGGCATAACACGATGTATTTCACAAATTCCCTTTTACATTGAAATTGCACAAGAAAATGTAATAATTGGTATCGTATACTCATACCAGGCCCTACCTACTTACTGCCTAACTTTGGTTGTCATTACCGTCAGTAGTTCTTACTTTGCCACGTACCATTCTGTACTGTAACTGTTATTGTTCGATGGTCATCTCATTTACCTAGCCTTTTCCCAAGGTCAAGGTCGCCTTCCAGTCAAACTGTATACACTGAATGCTACTATTTTACGTGCAGCGACTGCATATCTGACCTCCATAACCCATTTACTGGGTAACATGATACCACTTGGTAAGACTGGTTGTCAGACTTTTGGGCTTCTGACTACACGTAACGACTGTCCAAGATTTACAAATAATCGGCCGGGGGACCAACGTTCATTTTATGATCATCCTTTAATATTACTGCCTAACACTTATTTAGTTACTTATTGGTCCTTAACATTACATCACGCTTGTATTCTCCGAAGGGTGCGGCAGAAGTGTACCTATAGTACACCCACATTCCGCCAGTTATATTTAAGTTCCATGTAATCGGGGGCGAGCCTATTGCCATCAACAAAACTAAGAAATTCTAGATGGAAAAACCCAATTAAACTTTGCACAATCCGGGAATCTAACCCAGGACCTCATACTCAGCATTAGGGATTGTGACCACTAGACTAAACTTATTGGTACAAGACTTACATCCTGAAAATATATAGAGAAAATTATATTAACATTTTATTCCATATAGACAAATTATATTAACATTTTATTCCATATAGACAAATTATATTAACATTGTATTCCATATAGACAAATTATATTAACATTTTATTCCATATAGACAAATTATATTAACATTTTATTCCATATAGACAAATTATATTAACATTTTATTCCATATAGACAAATTATATTAACATTTTATTCCATATAGAGAAATTATACTAAAATTTTATTCCATATAGAGAAATTATACTAAAATTTTATTCCATATAGAGAAATTATATTAATTTTTTATTCCATATAGAGAAATTATGTTAAAATTTTATTCCAGAAAAAATATATTAAAATTGTACCCATATTTTTATAAGGGTCGAAATAAGGTACCTACATTAGAAACCGTCATCTTTTGACACATGACATACTGTGCCTGCCATTTTATGAGCATCTTTTAATATTGCTGCCCATTTTATCTAGCAATTAATTAGTAACTTGTGTTACTTCAATCAATCTGCCAGCCTTTTTCCAAATTTGTTGGGGTCAGCTTCCAGTCTAATTGGATGCAGCTGAATACCAGTATTTTACATGGAGCGACTGCCTATCTGACCTCCTCAACCCAATTACTGGGTACAAGATACCCGTTGGTAAGGGATTAACGTGCTTTCAGAGACACGGAAGGGTCTTGATATGTATTGAATGGTCACCCATCCACAAACCGACCGTGGCAAGCGTAGTTTAATCTTCGATCAACCCGTGCAGCTGTTATTATTTAGCTACGAGTAACTTTTGCTACTTACATCCTGAAAACACAAAGAGAAATCTGGTTAATATTTTAACATCAAAAATACAAACGAGATGGGTGTATTTAGATTTATAAAACGTGATACGTGAAATCCGTGTCACACTTAATTGAGTACTTACTGCTGGCTAAAAATAATAAGAGAAGTCGAAATTATAGTATAACAAGAAAATTTAAATGGATGAGTATGATGGCGCAGCAAGTGGCGCCGTCATACGAACCAATAAAGAGCTCTGATATGAATGACACTGGCTGGTGACAGTCACTCTAGCAGAGTGTCACATCGATGTCTGCGTGGCGGATGTCTTCTGATGACAGAGCTGATGTCAGAGGGAGTGCCGCTGTCATACCACGTCTATGACGGACTGCTATATTTCGCCACAATCCTGATGATATTGAAGGTCATGCGTCATGTTCGTGAACGGGCGCCGTCAGTAGGGACTGGTCATTTCTTGGCTGCCATGGCTTATTTTAATTTAATTTAATATTTGAATTGTTTTTGTCTTTATAATACGGACGCTTTTAACGTTCTGCATCGTTCTCACATGCATAATTTCAACATGAATTATGTAACCAATATTTTGTAACCATATTTTGATTTAAAAGAGTGGCCATGGAGTTTCTTGCCGGTTTTTCTCCATAGGTACCTACTACGCTTTGGAATGGGCAACCAGCTGCATCTTTCTTGTTGACCGACCCCTTGACAATTCAAAAGTGCCTGTAACTGGTTTATTTGAAATAAATGCTTGAAGTTTGAGTTTGCTGGTGAACTGAACCACTAATACGATGATCTCTTCTGGTAAAGACTATCTCGCACCGTTAAGTATATTCTATTTATCTGCTTTATTTTTATTTTTACTTACTGCCTGTAAAATACAATACATCGGGTAAATATTTAACAAACACTAAATGCGTTCACTTTAATTATTTTCTAAAAGCAAGTATTTTCTTTTCTTTATTTTATAAAAACTGTTCTACGATTTCTAACGCGAATTATTTTCACTATGCGAATCATAATTAAATTTAACATAGCATAACGCCTTGTTTCCCCGAAGGGTTGGGCAGAGGTGTACCTATAGCACACCCACATTTCACCAGTTATGTTTAAATCCCATCTAACCAACGTCCACCACACATCCATCCATGTTATGTTTAAATGTGAGCCTATTGCTATCAACCAGGCACAAATCCAGACTCCGGGCTGTTACTGAGAAATTCTAGATAGAAAAACCCAATAACACTGCCTGACTGGAGAATCGAACCCAGGAGCTTAGGCCTAGCAGTATCGCTTGCGACCAGCTAAACCAACGAGGCAGTCGAGGAATCATATTTTTTAAAATATATTTTTTAAGAACTTTTCAATAAAGTGTAGTAAATAAATACCTTAGAAATCAATAGTTTTAAAGGACTAAACAACAATACAAAATAAAATTTATGAGTGTCGCCTTCTCCGGACAATCTCCTACAAACGCCTCTAAGTGATGATGTCAGGCGTTTCCTCGACTTCTCTCGGCGACGATGCCCATCTTCTGGCTCCCATTGCGTGACGACTGTGGTCAGTAGGTACTGACCCACTTTGTTATTGTCAGACTCCCTATTATATGATCATCCATCAGCAGTATAGCTAATCATACATCAAACACTACATTTTTTACTTACTGGTGTCTGGAAAAAAATGGAAAATCGAATTATTACTGTAACAAGAATAAAAAAATGGACAGTAGGTACTGCTTTACTTTATATTAATTTAAACTTACTTCCTGAAAATTAAAAATAAATAGATTAATCTTAATATTAATATTATCTTTCTTTCTAAAAAGTGTAAATATTCAAATACGACTTGTGTTGCTAACTAGTAAACAATGTATGTAGTAATGTGTTCTATAGTTGGTATTAGTAACTAGTAGGATTAGGATTAGTAAATATATAATTAGTAGATATTAGTATAGTATATTAGTACAGTAGTAAATAGAATAAAATTAATTTAAAGTTTGGAAATTTATCAATCAATCACACCTTAACGGCTGAATGTACGAGTATATGTGGCGTATTTTTTAATGACTACCTACCTACCCCCATGCGGGTGAAGCCGCGAACAAAAGCTATTTGCAAATAAATGTCACACTTATTAAATTATTTATTTTTACTTACTTCCTGAAAATACAAAGACAAATCGAAAAATAATTGAAATAAAGTTAAAAAAATCTAAAATAAAGTTTTAGTAGGTTAATATCAGGCCTGTAATCCCCGAAGGGTTAAGCAGTGGTATACCTATAGTACACCCACATTTCGCCAGATATGTTGAAGTCCCATGTAATAGGGGGCGAGCCTGTTATGCCATCATTTGGGCACAAATCCAGGCTCCGAACTGCTACTAAGAAATCCCTGACGGAAAAACCCAATAACACTGCTCGACCTGCGGCCGTACTATGACGTATTAAAGCCATCATTGTTCCAGCGTGAAAGAGAGACGGAGCTATATATGACCTATAGCACTATCCCTTTTTCGCTATGGAACCATGATGGTATTAGCACGTCATACTAGGGCAACTGGGAATCGAACCCAGGACCTCATGCTTAGAAGTAGCGTTTGCGTCCACTAAACCAACGAGCACCACACAACTACGACCATTTACACTCTTCTTTAATTAATTATTGTTACTTACGCCCTGAAAATATTAAGACAAACAAGGTTATTTTTTTTAAACAAAATACCTTTTATAAGATTTGTAAAAAAAACAATAATTTCTATCCCCAAACCTGTTTTCTGTTTAATAATATTCTCCCGATCGAATTTCAGTCATGACGGCTCATTTCAACGGAAATTTATCCAGCTACGCAGGAGATGTTATAATGCACAAGTGTGTGCGCAAACACAGGTGCACTCTCTATTCCCTAAGTCTCATGGTCTGATGGGACGGAAATCCGACACGACTGGAAATAGATCAGGTGTAGGACCAACGGCTTACGTACTTTCCGAGGCATGGGGATGTCACACCACCAACTTCCAAACTATGGGCTGCTACTGAGAAATTCCTGATGGAAAAACCTAATAGCACTTTGCCCGACCTAGGAATCAATGGGTGGTCACCCATCCACGGATCGACCGCGGCAAGAGTAGCTTAACATTTGATCGACCTATATGACTGCTATAACTATGACACGAGCCCTTCAAGTAATGAAATCATATTACGAATATATCTCACGCTTATATTTTATTACTTACTGAGATCGGATTAAATTTTGACCCTTAGATTTATTTAGATTTGTAAGAAGTATTCTTATGATTGCTAACCCCGACAAGTTTTTTTCTTAACACAAAAACACGGCTAAATAAGTTTACCAAGATTAAAAAGAAATGTTTTATGATATCTAGGTTAAACTGGACATACACTCGAGAGCAATGAATCCGGGTCACTTAAAGAATCCTAAAAATCTCGGAAACTAAAAATGCTAGGTTAATGCAATAAATTGTACTTAATAGACAATGTAATACTCCTTAAATGAAGGTATTAAAACTTCTTAGTTATTGTAAAGTTATATCATAAAAAAATCAAATTTCAAAAAGGGCCACTTTCGAAGATGGAACTACGAAATTACAGCATTTGGTTTTGCTTTTGTTTGTAATCTGTCATTTATGTGGGTACATAAACCATGTTGATAGTGCTCTATATTCATTATTCAAGCTGAAATTATGTCGCTTACGCCTGAAGAATGCACCAGAATACTTACAATGCTGGAAACCGGCCGGAGTCAGCGCGATACAGCCAGGACTGTCGGTGTGTCGCTGTCAACAGTACAAAGAGTTCTCCGACGTTACGAAGAAACTGGTTCTAACCTACGCAGACCAGGAACGGGCAGAACCAGGTGTACCACAGCACGAGAAGACCTATACTTGGTGAACACCATGCTTCGAAATCGCTTTCTCACAGGAACTGAACTCACAAATCAGTTTCGACGCCTCGGAGGAAGTAACCCAAGTGCATGGACAGTAAGACGTCGGCTTGCTGAATCTAACTTAAAACCCCTTAGACCTGCAAACGGCCCTAAACTGGAGCGTGGGCATCGTATTTCAAGACTAAGATATGCCCAGAGCCACGTAAATTGGAGTATTGAAGATTGGTCAAAAGTTATGTTCTCCGACGAATCAAAATTTATGCTCTACAAGCACGATGGAAGACACAGAGTGTATCGAAGACCAGGGGAAAGATTCAAGCAAGCATGCATCGAAGAAAAAGTAGCCTACGGTGGTGGGTCTGTACTTGTGTGGGCCGGAATTTCTTCTGAAAGTCGCACAGAGCTGGTGATTATAGAAAACGGCTCTTTAACTAGCGTCAGATATGTGGAAGAAATCCTCAATGATCACGTTGGTCCATTTATGGTCAATTTAGGTGAGGATGCTATATTTATGCATGACAATGCCCGACCTCATACAGGTAGGATTGTGAATGACTACCTTCAAGAGATGAACATTACTCGTATGGAGTGGCCAGCGCGCAGCCCGGATATCAACCCGATCGAGCATGCTTGGGACGAGCTAGGCAGATGCGTAAAACAACGAAACCCTCCCCCAATCACGCTTCGTGAGCTCAAAATTGCTCTCACAGAGGAATGGGAGAATATTCCCCAAAATCGTATAAGGAACTTGGTGTACAGCATGCCAAACCGCGTAAACGCAGTAATGGAAGCACGAGGAGGCAATACGAAGTATTAAAATTCAAGAAAATCGTAATAAAGTTAAAAAATTTCATGTTTCCTATTTTTGTTTTAAGGAGAGATCAGCAGTTTTTTTCTTTATGTAATTTTGTGTTAATAAAATGTATGGTGACTCATATTTTTTTTACTTTCATTTAAGGAGTATTACATTGTCTATTAAATACAATTTATTGCATTAACCTATCATTTTTAGTTTCCGAGATTTTTAACATTCTTTAAGTGACCCGGATTCATTGCTCTCGAGTGTAATTAGAGAAAGAGTTTTGAATCTCATTTAAATACAACTTATCTCGCCATTAGTTAATTATTAATTGTTACTTACGCCCTGGAAATATTAAGACAAAGAAGGTTATTTTTTTTAAACAAAATAGCTGTTAAACTTTTTGAAAATTGACAATGAGAAATTTCTAATGGAAAAACCCAATAACACTTTGCCCGACCTAGGAATCAAACCCAGGACCCCACGTTCGACCGTCGCAATCTCTGTTTATATAGAAACTTAGAATACTCGTTAGCTAGAACTGTACTCCTATAAAACATACTGGGTGTAAAAAGACACTTAACGAAGCCAAGTGTCACTTGTTCTCCCTGTCACCTGGGAACCTTCTGGTTACGTAGATATTGAAGGTCAAAAATCCAACTTTTACTGACGTTTTTTTACGAAAACAATTTGTTTATGATAAATCACAACTTTAAATACCTCCACGACTCCTGCACCGTTGCAAGCACCCATAAGCACATTATTTTGAGTATCTCACATTGTGCTCTAAGTACCTCAAACAGCAAATTTTCGCACCAAAAATAAAATTCGTTTCTCAGCACTTATTTTTGTGCAATGTTACGTATTTTAAATGATAAATGATTTTATTTCTTTATGTAGGTTTGTAAAAACACTTTTACACGTCAATCATATTTTTTTAACTAGTTGAGGTTTCCTATCTTACTACTCTGAACAGAAAGGCCGAAACAAATTCAGAGGTCAGAGTCTCTTTTAAAGTCCAGACATAATCTTGGTCAGATCATGTAGATTAATGTAGATTTTTGTAGTTGGATGTACAGAATGCGTAGTTGACGGCTATGTGATGTGTCTTTTTCACCCTATTTATCATACCTTCTGCTACTGTATATGCTATTATATCATGTCATAATTATTTCTTAAATATATTTATCTACCTGCCTTTTCTCAACTATCATATTTTGGGGTCAGCTTCCAGTCTTACCGGATGCAGCTGAATACCAGTATTTTACATGGAGCAACTGCCTATCTGACCTCCACAACCCAGTTACTGTGTAATACGATACTTGTCACTTATCACCCTTTAATATTATTGTAAATACATTTCCATTTTTGATGTAACTTACTTCTTGAGAATATAAAGAGGAATACTATAACGTTTTGACGCCGCAAATATGGATGAAATGGGTACTTTCTTAGTGTACTTAGGCCTTTATTACAGAAGCTCACTCACGATCGACTTATGCATTACTTAAAAAGTAGTTTAGAGCAATTTGATTGGTTGAAACTAGTTTTAGGTAATGCTTGAGTCTTGAGTGACGTTCTGTAATGCGGGACTTCGATTTGTAAGAAATACTCCATGATTGATACTTACTCATTTCTTATTTATTTAATAGTTTTATGTTATCAAAGTATGATCGTACCAATCACTAAGCTACAGCATTTCTGAGTGTCATAGTAAATATTTTATGCTGACACGTTACATTTCAAGAGGAGGAAGTCGCGGGCAAAAACTAGTTCCAATTATAAAAAATGTTGTTACTTACAGCCTGAAAATTGTAAGAGAAATCAGATTTATCCAACAACGAAAAAACGGCCCAGAATGTGATTTGTTCAGAGTTTTATTAAGTATGATTTCTTATACATACCGCGTTTTTGGTTTATTTAAATGGAAAAATCTTTACCAATCTTTAACATACCATCACAACTATATCTCCTCAAAGGGTTAGGCAGAGGTGTACCTACAGTACACACACATTTCGCTAGTTGTGTTTAAGTCCCATGTAATAGGGGGCGAGCTTATTGCCATCAACCGGACACAAATCCAAACCGGGCTGCTACTGAGAAATTTGTGATGGAAAAACTCAATAGCAATTTGCCGGACCTGGGAATCGAACCCAGGATGTCATTCTCAGCAGTAGCGCTAGCGATCTCTAGAGGCAGTCACAAAGAGTAATTTTGGTGTAATAATTTAACTTAAGTGTTACAACACTCGCCGAAAGCTTTCCTCCTTCATTACATAACATTCCTACTATAAATGCCAGTCTACATAGATATTACAACAGCGAGGTAATTGCGTAACACACTAACAGTAGGAACAGCTTTCATTTTGACAGTTCAACAACATTCATTGCGTTATTTACGTTGTTGAGCAGACAAACTTTTCGAACATATGAAGCAATGGATTAGCAATAGGCTTCAAAATGATTCAGATTGTGATAGATTGTGTGTTACGTTATTAGGGTGCTCGTATCTCACACTTATTTACTTACAGGCTTAAAATAATAGGTAAATTCAGGTTAAAAATTTATAACGAAAATAGGTTAAGAATTGGTGAACTGTTTTTTAAAATGTCTTCTGATTATAAATTTAATAATATTTAGTAAAATTGACAAATAGGTGTTATCAAGCAGCGTTATTTATTTACTGATTTGTAACTTACTAAGGGTGAGGTTCAGACTATCGAACTGAATAACTTTCTCGATGGGACCAACATCATACACCTACTCGACCCAAATGTATGGAACATTTGGATCGAGTAGGTATTGAAGTTTTGGATCGGTCAGTTGATATTTTTTTCGTGATTACTGTTCGTGGCGAAAACATGAATAAAAAAATGTGAAATGTTAAGAAAATCACATTTATTTTTATTTTGATGGGTTTGCTCTTGACTCTAGTCTAGGTCAGAGGTGACAGAGACGAAGTCGACGATGGAGTGAGCTTACCTAGAAGAAACGTGGGTAAGCCTTTATTCGATATGATCGTAATACAAATTAAGTACACGTTTCTTATAATGACAGTCGTTCGGCCATCTTTTTCGAGAGACTAAAAAATGTTAATCTATAAGATTGCCAGAATAACACCTTCAAATGTAGCCAGAATAATAAAACAAAATAAATTAAAAATCTATGTTCGGATAAGAACAATTTTGATGTTAGTCCCATGGAGAAAGTAGTTCAGTTTGATGGTATGTAACACACCCACACACACACACACACACACACACCCTCGACACACACACCCTCACACACCCTCTCTCACACACACACACATGATATGACCACACCACACCTTTCCGATACAAGGCTCGTCCACACTGGCGCGATACGACAGTCCGACACAAAGGCGCCGCCCGTCGCGCTGCACGCGGTGCCTTTGTATACGATGTCGCGTCGCGCCAGTGTGCACGAGCCTACAAGCTGTATAATAATTTTGAAGCTCATTTAAATAAAGTTTATCTCACACTTAGTTAATTACTTATTGTTACTTACGGCCTGGAAATATTAAGACAAATGATATTATTATTTTTTAAACAAAATGGCTGTCTTAAGAGTTGTTTTTTTTTTAATGATTTCTAGCCCCGACCCTTGTTTTCGTTTAAATAGAAACTTTAAATATTCGCTAGCTAGAAATTTTACTCCTATGAAAAATAACGTACCCGTACAACGACCACCATTTTTTTTTTTTTTTGAAGCTTCTTTCCAATGGTGTCTCGAAACGACATCCCAAAGCAATACTAATAATATGTACTTTTCGGGACATTATTCGGCGAAATTGAAGTTCGAACGTAGGTCAGGTGAAAAACTATTTTTTTTCCTAATTAGAAAACCAGCGTCAGACAGCATCTGTCTCTGGCATTAATGCTGCAATGAACCTTTTTGACGCAGTCGTAAGACACACGCTGTTGTTGTCAAACATTACTTTCAATTTTTTATTTTGTGCTTCACGAACTGTGTCCAAATAATATTTATTCTCTCTTTATTTCTTACTAAAGTATTGTATGTATTTTGATAATCTTTAGTAAAATCGACAAATTGGTATTACGAAGCAACGTTTTTTATTTACTTAATATTACTTACTTCCTGAAAATAGAAATGGAAACGAGATTAATTGTTTTAAATCGAAAACTTTGACAAACAATGTTGCTGTACTCCGCATCTACCTAGCCTTGTTGTGTAACTATGTTGTGGTAAGCTTCCAGTCTAACCGGATGCAGCTCAACACCAGTATTTTACATGGAGCGACTGCCTATCTGACCTCCACAACCCAGTTACTGGGTAACACGATACCCCTTGGTAACATTGGTTGTCAAACTTTCGGGCTTCTGACGACCCGTAACGACTGTCAAAGGTGGATGAATGACAGATAGGAACAACGGCTTGTCGTCCCGGCTCTCATTCGTAGATCTTTGACAGTCGCTACGAGTAGTCTGAGGCCCAAGAGTCTTTTATTATTCATTATTGAAAGCATTATAACGTTAGCTGGCCCTCGCTTGTCTCTCGCTCCTTCTTATGACACATAACATATCTACTAGTACTGACAAACTCCACAGATAATACAACAGCAATCTCACACTTATTTAATGGGAAATAATAATGGTTCCGAAAAACAAATTAATCTCCAGCGATCTGTGGCCGACTATTATTCTAATTAACCAGCGTTATAATGAATTACCGACAAAAAACCCAAAACATAAACGAATCAAAATATTCAATTTAACAACAAATACGAGCATGTTCAAATTACATTTTCTCCTAAAAAAAATGGATCTTCGAATAACAAAACTAAACTTCCGAATAGAATACTGAACCTCCGACAAAATTACTAAGTTACCGACAACAGAGGTTTTGTCAAAATAATCATATTTTTACAACTTGCATGAACTGTTTTAATTTATATTGTTGGTTATCAAATTTATGTTTTAACTCTCAATAATGATGAAAATACCTCAACTGTTCGGCCCGCGCGATCGGGTTCCTGTCGCGTTCGGCTGTTTTCGCGTGCGAGTTCGAAAGATCCGAGCGCAGTGCGCTTGCAAAATACCGAAAATTTTATACAAAATTAACCGACAGCAAATAATATACTAAATTTCCAAAAAAAACTTCCGAAATATTACTAAGTTTCCGAAAATCCTAACCCTAAACGGTCGACGTCAGGGGCACCCCGAGATTCGGTTGGTTAGGTTCCTTTAAACCCTTTAGACAGAAATAGGAGCCCCGCGACGCGGGGCTCCGTCGACCTGCTTATTAACCCTAACCCTAGCCGGTATAATAATACAGTATAATAGTAAAATATTCTAGGAAACAAAAGTCTACTTGGTTTTAGATTAAAGCATGAATACGACTGTTCTAACTTCTTAACGCCTGAAATAGGTACCGATATCGAAGCATACCCGTGGTAAGTAAAATTCATGATATATGATGCAAGTAAAAGTTATTGTTACAAGTACATTTTTATATTTTTTATAAGTTTCTGTATAATGTTACAGTTAAAATAGCACCACAGTCTATGAAATATGAAAGGTAATTTATGAATTAATAGTAGGCAAGTAAAGATAAAAATTACAAAGCATAGTTTTCAGTAGAACGTAATTTATGCTGGTAGAAAAGTATTATCGCAATAAACAGTCATGTTTTTTTTTTCGAAGATTTCAGTATCTCATTCGGTCGTTTCTTCATTTTTATTCGGACAAAAGTAGTCGGAAAGTTAGTATTTTAGGCAGCAGATTTAATATTTTGAGTAAGGACAATTCTTCTTTTTTTGTCGGAGCTTTTATTACTACCCTTATTTAATTAATTACTGCCCGAAAATAATAAGTGAAACCAGCACCCTAATTATGTAACACACTATCTAATCAAAATCTGAATCATTTTGAAGCCTATTGCTAATCCATTGCTTTATATGTTCGAAAAATTTGTTTAATCAACAACGTAAATAACGCAATGAATGTTGTTGAACTGTCAAAATGAAACCCATTCCTACTATTAGTGTGTTACGTAATTACCCCGCTGATTAACGTTTTACATCGAGGAAATGAACGATATTGGCGAACTTTGTTTTCGAATAATGTCTAATAAACTCAAGACTGGCGAAGTACGGTTATTTAAATACTTATTGTGGCTTACTTCCTGAAATAAAAAGGGATATTGCATTAACATATTAGCAGTCATCACCTGCCTAGTCTTTCCCCAACTATGTTGAGGTTAGCTTCAAGTCTAACCAGATGCAGCTGAATACCTGTAGTTTACACTAGCTGCACCCCGCGTTTTCTACCGCAAAAGTTTCGATCCCGTTGTAATATTGGGATAAAAAATATCTAATGTCCTAATCCACATCATGGTCTACCCATGTGTCAAATTTGATCCAAATCTGTTTAGAAGTTTTAGCGTGAAAGCGTAACAAACAAACATAAAACAAATTAAATATTTGTTCTTTATAATATTAGTTTAGATGGAGCGACTGCCTATCTGTCATGCACAACCCAGTTACTGGGTAGTACGATACCCCTTAGTAAGATTGGTTGTCAGACTTTCGGGCTTCTGACTACCCGTAACGACTGTCAAATATCTACAAATGACAGCCGGAACCAACGGCTTAACCTGCTTTCCGATGCACGAAAGGTAGGGCCTCGATATGTAATGGATGGTCACCCATCCACGGACAGGCCTCGGCAAGCGTAGCCTAACCTTTGACAGATCCAGCTGTAATTATTTAGCCATGAGCCCCTCGTAACATATTTGTGTGTGTACTTTTGTTTAAAAAATAATATATTTATTAAAATAGTTCCTTCGCTTGTCATAAGTTTTGCTCCTTTTAGGCATAACATAGGGACTTCTTATGTTACGATAGCTACATAATAAAGCCTCATCGGGCCGCAGCGCATCACAATTTAATACAAAAAACCCTCATGCGGCCTGCCTGTAGTATGCGGTGCACCATACAAAATATACAAATGTAATGCGGAAAGATTTGCGTTGCGTAGCGACCCGTGCGGCCCGCTTAAATGTGCGTTTGCCTTTACTGTATTTTTTTTATTACCCTGCAACATTTTTGCAAATAGGTACTTCATTTATTGGTACTTACTGCCTCGCAATAATAATGGTAATCAGATTAATATTTTACTTTTAATATATGGACGTTATTGGTAAACTTTGTGTTTTTATGTGCTCTGATTTTAAATATAATAATCTTTCTTAATTCTATTAAATTAGACAAATAAAATTTACGCAGCAACGTTATTTAATTAATATTTTTTACTTACTTCCTGAAAATATAAACGGAAATAGCATTAATATTTTGATACCAAACATACGAAAAAAACAGGTGTACTATTATAACACAACAACATACGGATGATGTCATTTAATATTTTAAACTTTAAAAAAAATATTTTTGCAAATATTGCAAACGATATTATAAAAAGCGTAAAAGTTTAAAAAGCCAAATTATAAATGTTTCAAAATAATATAACATAACAAAACATCACGCCCGTTATCCCCGAGGGGTAACGCAGAAGTGCACCTATATTTTTATTTATTTTATTTCTTTATTTTATCAATTACAATTTCCTTACATACAAACCAAGCACACAATTAGACCTCTGAGGTCTGTCTTAGCATGCCATGGCCTGACAGTTGATCAACGCGCTATTAACAGTTAAGTTGTTATCGAGCTGATGTAATGTTCTTTCAGCTAACGCTTTATAATAGGTCTTTACCTATGAAATTGCCGTTTTGTATGAAAAAATTTAAACGAATTTTTTTCATGAATTTTTTATTTGTATTAATCGAAGTAATCACCCATGCAATCAATGCATCTTTGCCATCGCAGTGGCAGTTTATTGATGCCCTTCTTAAAGAAATCAGCTGGACGGGAGGCAACAAATTCTTCAAAGGCATTTTGTACTGCCTCTCGGGTATTAAATTTTTTTCCCGTCAAGAAGTTATCCAAATTCTGGAAAAAGTAGTAGTCTGTAGGCGCAAGGTCTGGTGAGTAGGGCGGATGACGGAGAGCTTCCAACCCCAGTTCTTGCAACTTGGAGACCGTCTGCTGTGCAGTATGAGGTCGCGCGTTGTCGTGCAGGAGCAGCGGAGACGAGCGATTGACCAATGCTGGTTGGAGATGCGCCAGCTTCTCCATCATTGTGTTCAGTTCTTCACAGTACACATCTGCAGTAATGCTCACCCCGTTTGGTAAGAAGCTGTGATGAATCACACCGGCGCTAGACCACCAAACAGTGACCATCACTTTTCTAGGGGTAAGTTTTCGTTTAGGGCATTGTTTAGGTGCTGAACCAGGATCCAACCAACTTGCTGAGCGCTTACGGTTATCAAACAGAATCCATTTTTCATCGCAGGTAACAATGCGGTTCAAAATTCCTTCATTTGTGTGTCTGTTGAGCAGTGCAAGGCACGTCTCGACGCGTACTTCGCGCTGGCGATCATTGAGTTCGTGGGGCACCCATTTGTCAAGCTTTTTTACCTTGCCAATTTGACGCAAATGGACCAATATTGTTTTGACGCTAACGTCGAAAGCTGCTGCTAATTCAGCCGTAGATTGTGTATCATCAGCTTCCACAATCGCCTTTAATTCGTCATTGTCGACCAAAGTCTTCGGACGACCGCGAGGTTCATTTTTCAGGTCGAAATTTCCAGAACGGAAGCGAGCAAACCAATAACAGGTGGTGCGTTGGTTTGTAGTGTTAGCTCCGTAAACGTCGTTGATGTTGCGTGCCGCTTGTGCCGCGTTGCTGCCACGACGGTACTCATATTCCATAATTACTCGAATTTTTAACGTATCCATGATGACGAAAAAGATTGAAATGTGATGAAAATGTAACACTAATCAATAAAGAAATGACTACTTTTAGAAAAAAAAATCCATGTTTTTAAAATAAAATTAATTTGAAATTAGAATTCTTAGCCAAACAAAAATTATTTTGATTTGAAATGGCCAGTACTGCAGAACGGCAATTTCATAGGTAAAGACCTAATATTTTTACTATTCATTGAGTCTCTATAGTACACCCACATTTTGCCAGTTATGTTAAAGTTTTAAAATAATTGATAGACAAAGTCGGCAATGTCACAGAAGTGACGTCACGACTATGTAACTGTTTACCAACGCCATACATTATCTGTACCGCACGACAAGGACTGGAACAATCCCATCTGAAAGCTTTTAAAGCGTGTCGCTTCTCCATATTTCCATCTATTTTACTTAGTCTGGCCATAAATAGCAGTTAAAAATTAAGAATTAAAAATTAAAAATTTAGAATCTGTCATTTTTATACGATTGTTCATTGACTTTTCTAATTTTGGCGCCAATACATTGTACAATATTTTGCGATATTAAAATGGACTAGGGTGATAAAGAGAACCGAAACGCTGTGATTGCATTACGCAAAGTTGGTATGGAGCCAAATACAATTTTTAAAACTCTCCATACGCTTGGTATTAGTCAAATGTTTGTGTACCGGCCTATTAATAGGTACAATGAGACCTCCTCTGTTTGTGACAGAAAAAGATCTGGCCATCCACGTAGTTTTCGTACGAAAATGTTGGTCAAAGCAGTAAGGGAAAGAATTCGAAGAAATCCTGTTCGAAAGCAAAAGATTTTATCTCGGGAGATGAAGATAGCACCCAGAACCATGTCGCGTATTTTAAAAGATGACTTTGGACTTGCAGCCTATAAGAGACGCACTGGTCATTTTTTAACTGATAATTTAAAAAAGAATAGGCTGGTAAAATCGAAACAACTATTGAAGCGGTACGCAAAGGGAGGTCACAGAAAAATTTTGTTTACGGATGAGAAAATCTTTACAATTGAGCAACATTTTAACAAACAAAATGACCGTATTTATGCTCAAAGCTTTATGGAAGCTTCCCAATTAGTCGACAGAGTGCAACGTGGGCATTATCCGAATTCAGTGATGGTTTGGTGGGGTGTTAGCTATGAAGGAGTAACTGAGCCATATTTTTGTGAAAAAGGTATCAAAACATCGGCACAAGTGTATCAAGATACCATTCTTGAGAAGGTAGTTAAGCCCCTTAACAACACCATGTTCAATAACCAAGTATGGTCCTTCCAACAAGACTCGGCGCCGGATCATAAAGCTCGGTCCACGCAGTCTTGGTTGGAAGTGAACGTTTCGGACTTCATCAGAGCTGAAGACTGGCCGTCGTCTAGTGTCGATCTTAATCCGCTCGATTATGATTTATGGTCAGTTTTAGAGAGTATGGCTTGCTCTAAACGCCATGATAATTTGGAGTCCCTAAAACAATCCATACGATTGGCAGTGAAGAATTTTCACATGGAAAGAGTGCGTGCTTCTATTGATAACTGGCCTCAACGTTTAAAGGACTGTATTGCAGCCAATGGAGGCCACTTCGAATAAACTTTTTATATATATATTTTTATATTATGTATTAAACTAACACACTGTAAAAGTAATAAATATTATTTGAAAACAAAAAAAAAAATTTTCTTCGTGACTATATTTATGGCAAGACTAGGTATAGTTTTTCTCAATTATTTCATTTTACTATTGTTCGTGGTGAAAACTTAAATAACATTTTAATGTGAAATATTAAGAAAATCACTTTATTTGATAAATGATTTTATTTCTGTAAGTAGGTTTATACAAACACTTTTACACGTCAATCATATTTTTAAAACTATATGAGATAAGCGTTTCCTATCTGACTACTCTGAGAAGAAAGGCCGAAACAAACT
Source organism: Griposia aprilina (assembly GCA_916610205.1). Classification (NCBI taxonomy): domain Eukaryota; kingdom Metazoa; phylum Arthropoda; class Insecta; order Lepidoptera; family Noctuidae; genus Griposia; species Griposia aprilina. The sequence goes on along the minus strand of OU744310.1, from coordinate 14,143,318 downwards.
CAGAGGTCACAGTCTCTTTTAAAGTCCAGACATAATCTTGGTCAAATCATGTGAAGACCATGTAGATTTGTCTGAAATGGTCTTTTGAGGAAAAACCACACAGAATGAGTGGACCTGTCCAGTCAGTGCACGCACTTGTCACTAATCGTGGAGCTCAACTCAGAACTTAAGGAGCTCAACCACTCGACGAACAATACCAAAGAAAGGACATTTGGGTAGGCCGCATAAATCACTCAAACTGCCAGATTATCATTGAAACTACCTGAGAAAGTGAAAAAATAAAATAAAAAATAAAAGTTACCTACATAGTCCTCACATTGACAATAAATAAATAATAATACTATACTTCACAAAGTAAATTGTCATGACATTGTATAAATAATAATTATCAAAATGTCAAAATTTATGTAAAATAAAAAAATAAAAAATATAGTAATAATAAAAAAATAATCAAAAAAGTAACCATTTAGTATGCAAAAATTGGAGCACCTCAATCCCAAGCCTTTTTGTCTTCAATATAATCCTTGTATAAAAGGCTTTCTGGCACAACTTACGCTTAATTAATGATTTGAATTTATTAAGGCTTAGATCTTGAACGTGGCTTGGAAGTTTATTATAAAAGCGTATACATTGACACCTGAACGACCCGCCTATTTTTTGAGCCTTGTTGCAGGTACAACAAATTTGTGTTTATTCCTAGTATTTATATTATGGATATCACTGTATTTTTTAAACAATTTTATGTGCATATAAAAGATTTTCATAAATATATTGAGAAGGCACAGTCATTACATTAAACTCCTTAAATTTCTCTCTGAGAGAATGTCTCGGACTTAATATAAAAATTGATCGAACAGCTCTTTTCTGCAAAATAAAAATAGTCTGAATGTCGGCGGCATTTCGCCATAACAGAATACCGTACGACATAACACTATGAAAATAGCTAAAGTACACTAAACGGGCTGTCTCTAATAGATATGATCGTAATACAAAATAAGTTCAAATAGGACAGTCATTCGACCATCTTTTTGAGAGGGTGAGTTAAAAAAACGAAATCTATATTATTGCCAGTAAAAAGACCTTCAAATGTAGCCAGCATAAAAACAAAATAAACTTAAAATCTATGTACGGACACGAAAAAATATGCCTTCTTTAAAATTACATTATTTGTTTGAGCATTTCTAATATTAGTCATCACCCCTATTATTATAATTGTTGACGGCGTCATAATACCGGCTATCCCTCGCTTGTTAGAAGCGTCCTATGAAACATAACATCCCTACTGTTACTGCCATAAATATTCCGAGAAATCATAGGCTCCCAACCTTTTATGGACCATCGTCCCATATACAAGAAAAAAAAAAATCCAACGCCCCCCTTTACATAATAGTTAATTATAACAATTTTATATGTCCGTCTATTATTTATTAATAATCACAATTAAAAAAATTATAAAGTTCGATTATATTTATATTATAATTATTCAAGTTCTACTTACATCGTCAGCGGAAGGGTTGCAAGAATCATATAAAATGAAAGGGATGAATATAAATGTGAATAAGATGAAGGTCATGGTGTTTGAAAGAGAAGAGGATGTATCGGTATGTGATGTGAAATTAAATGATAAGTATGTGGAGCAAGTAAGTGAGTTCGTACGTTTACAAGGGATGGAAAGATTGATGGAGATGTGGAAAGAAGGGTAAATGCGGGAAATAAAGTGAATGGTGCTACACATGCAATTGTAACCAACCAGTTGATGTCCAAAAAAGCACGACTGGCTGCTCACAATAGTGTGCTGGTGCCTACGCTTATGTATGGAAGTGAGTGTTGGGTGTGGCAAAAGAAGCATGAAAGTAGAATAAATACTGTGGAAATGCGTTCTTTGCGAAGCATGTGTGGTGTGACTATGAATGATAGACTGAAGAATGATGTGATAAGGCAACGGTGCGGTTTAAAAGAAAATGTAGTGACAAAAATTGAAAAGAGTATGCTAAGATGGTTTGGTCATGTTGAGAGGATGAATGAAGGGCGATTAACAAAAGGTATTTACTCACAAGGTAGATGTGAGTGGAAACGCCGGGAGGGGACGCCCAAGGAAGACATATAGTGACCTTATTGTTGATGATCTTCAGAAAGGTCAGGTGCGTAGTACTCACAACCGGCGTGCGTGTATGACCAGATGTATGAACGTAAATGAGGCAAAAGGAGTATGTATGGATCGTAGCAGGTGGCGTTCTGTAGTTTCTGCCTACCCCCATGGGAAGAAGGCGTGAGTTTATGTATGTATGTATGTATGTATGTAAAAAAAAAAACCTCTCTATCTACCTACAGCCCCCACGAAAAGCTCCAGCGCCCACTAGAGGGCGGTACCGCCCCCATTGGGAACCTATGATCATTCGACAATATCATCAGCAATATATCTTAAACTTATTTATTTACTTACGGGCTGAAAATTATAAAATAATCGGATTAATATTGTGACATGCTAAAGTAGGTAGTTCTGTCAAACTTATATGCAAATTATGAAGGCGCTCCCTCATGAAAGCATCCGCCTGTAATTAAACTATCCAAGATTCCACTGTAATGCCTAGGGTTTTGCAAGTAGGAAACAGGCCGTCACCTGCTAGGTAATGTAGAGGAATAATTAAAACCAGCAGGATAGGTTAATACATTTAATTGAATAGTTAGTAGACTGGATGGGTTCACTCAATCTGGTTCTTTCCTCAAAAGACCATTTCAGACACCAACCTACATGGTCTGACCAAGATTATGTCTGGACTTTAAAAGAGACTGTGACCTCTGAGTTTGTTTCGGCCTTTCTTCTCAGAGTAGTCAGTTATGAAACGCCGACCTCATCTAGTTTTAAAAATATGATTGACGTATAAAGGTGTTTGTACAAACCTACATAAAGAAATAAAATTATTATTTATCATTTAATAAGTTTCTCTTTCTCTACTCTCGGTGACGGAGCGCCGTTATTTTGGTATAGTATTTTTATCTCACGAAGCGACGCGCGCTTTACTTGTGGTAACCAAGTGTATAAACACGCTGTGAATGTGTGCGTGAAGACAAGTAGCGTCAGCACGTAATTCACACACGCACTTCTGAAATCGCCATTGTCTCGGAAGGTACCAAGAGCTCCTGCGCTTACCGTCTCTTTGTATGGAACAAAACATACCTACTGTTAAGGTAAGCGTATATTACAGCCGCATCGGGTTTTTTTGTGTATTCAGCACAATAATGATGATGATGTCATTAGTGATGCAGGACGATATTTGCATTGCGGTGCGGTCCGACCTATTTACCGCCACACCTCGTCTTATTTATAAAGTGACCATTCGTGAATACGCGATCGGTGTGCTCTTAAAAGTCACTTTTTGTTCGATGAACTGGAACGCATGGTCACGCCGACACAGGGCGTTTTCCGGTGGTTAGCCTTACTGTCATTTAATGATAATCCGACAGCATATTTGCAAATATTTCCCACACTTAGTTAATTACTTACGGGTTGAAAATTATAAGCAAAATAAGGTTAACATTTTGACGCTATAAATACGGACGAATTTGGTATAAGTACTTAGATTTCTAAGAAGTTTTCTATGATTGCTATCACTAGCTATTTTTTACTGATCACTATTGACAGGGTATCAGGGTGGCCACTGCTCGAGCATACCCAAATAAAATCCACTACGTAAACCGGTGGATGCAGTGGATATACAACGATACCCACGCGTATATAGCATGTATCGGAAAGGTGTGATCAAATTCAAGGGTGTTGGTGAAGCATTCATGGGGTAAACTGGATGAAAGAAAATATATAGAAGTGGGGCGCGCATAAGATGAACGCGTATGCAATGAAATCAGGAGAGTAACCATGAGTAACATTACAGTAACCAATTAAAAAGCCACTTTTTCTTTGATTCTTGTGCAATTTGACGAAGCAGAAGCAGAAGGCGTATAGCAGATTTTTATCACCCGGCACACATGCGATTAAAAGAGATTTATTCGACCATTCCTCAATGAAATTTGCAGGAAGATTTTTAGAATGGCGGTGCGGCGCGGGTGGTCGAAGCGAAGATATATTAGGAAGAGAAAGTAATGGCGGATAGTAGCAGCGAGCGGAGATTGACGAATATTGAACGAACGAACGGACCGGAGAAACTTCATTCGGTCACATGAATTGTTAAGAGGGAGCACACGGGTCCACTAGCGGTCCACTAGGTCGTATTTTGTTGCTTCGTGTCTCAATATGGAAGTTTATAAAATGTATTAGAAAATTCTAGACACATTTACCGAGGGTGCTTGTTAAGCCGTTATTCAAAATTCCTTCTCACTCACGAGATAATATATTTTTAAAGGAGTGGCGCTAGTGGACCAGTGTGCGTCCTCTTAACGGCGAGTGAATGCCATGAAAACTCACTCTCTAATTGAGTAAACGTCAGCACGAACAGGTGTGGGCAGTTATTACGATGTTTATCCCATGGGCTATAGAGCCCATGGGACAAACATCGTAATAACTGAACAATTTTCTCCATAGAAAATTGTTCAGTTTGATAGTTTATACCACATCCTTAAATTTGATCACACATTTCTGATACAGCTTTATACATACATAATACCCAACAATTAACAATTTGGAAATTTTCCTTAGAATTTCTGTATCCATGCTACGGCGGCGATATTTCAGAAGCTTCGTTGGTCGGCGTGGCTTTGAGGAACATACGCGAACACATGCCGCACGGTATTATACCTTGCACGCTATTAGCATCTTTCTTTTAGTTGTTTTTTGTTTATTATCAATTAAAACTCCTCGAGCATAGCAAGATGCTCTGTCTGCGCTGTTCTACGTAATGCTGATTTAAGAAGCCTTTCTCCAAAGAAACATAAATAATAATACTCCAGACCAATTTTCGGCCATGGCGACCAATCTCAGCGGAGACTATCCTTCGGCGCGGGAGATATTATAGTGCACAAGTGTGTGCGCAGACACCGGTCATTGGTGGATACAGGGGAAGAGTCTATGGGGGCCATGGCTCCGCCCAAAAGACCCAGGAATTCTATACTTTCGACTCAACTTTTTGATTCAATTCGGTCGAAAGGTCGTTCTCCACTCTGCGCCACTGCACTGACAGGGAAGGAGCGGCTTTGCGGACTTGCACTCCTCCATATCCACAGGGATGTCCCAGTCGATGTCGATAAAATTATAAATAGGTTTGCCAAAAGCGGACAAGGTGCGTTAACTTTATTTTGTAAAAATTCAAGCTAATAAAAACTTTTTTTTTGTTTACTTGTGTTTTTAACCCTAGCTCCGAATCTTGTCAGAATAGGTCCCCCCCCCCAAAATGAAATCCTGGGTCCGCCCCTGACATAAGTGCGCCCTCACTATGTGTGTATGTGTGTGTGTATGTGTGTGTGTGTCCCTCACTATGACAGTCCGATGGGACGACTTTCCGAGACGACTGAAGAGAGATCAGGTCCAGGACCAACTGCTTAACATGCTTTCCGATGCATGGGTATCACACCGCCAACTTAAAACATAGTTATTGGAACATAATAGCTATTGTTACTATCAGCTTCCATAGATATTACAACAGATGATCATCCATCAACGTAAGTGTACTTATAAAACACTTCCCGTGACCCAAGGGCTGGATTTTACCTTGGCCAGAGGCTAAGCATTGCCATACAACGTGGCAATGCCGCCAGTCTCTTGGGTACATTACCAGTCGACAGCGATGCGGAGGAATTTTTCGACGCCATTTTTTTATTTGTTAATAGTTTTAGTTAGGTTAGGTTATTATATTTTAATTGTAAATAAATAAAAACTACTTACGGGCTGAAAATTATAATAAAAAACAGAATAACATTATGCCATGCAAAAGTATTTAAGCTTTTATAAAAAAATATAATAATGGTAACGCAATTAGGCCAGTCATCTCTAGCTAGACAGAAGCTTTCCGCTTTTGAAACGTATAACATACTTAGGTTAAACATAACATCACGCCTTGTTTCCCCGAAAGGGTTAGGTAGAGGTTTACCCATAGTACACCCACATTTCGCCAGTTACGTTTAAGTCCCATGTAATAGGGGGCGAGCCTATTGCCATCAACCGGGCACAAATCCAGACTCTTTTAAACCCTGTTTAAACGATGCCTGTTTCTTGCCCGTGGTTTATAAAAAAATTCATGCAACAAAATGACTTAGCATTCAGAGCATAATCAGCCTATGATGTTCCCACTCCTGGGACATAGGCCTTCTCTTGCGAGCGATTGCCGTTTTGCGTGGATGTGACGTATATTTTCCGACAACTTGTTCTTTTTTGTATTTGTATGTTTTTCTCTGCGTTATGTTTACCGCAAACAAACGTTTTTATTTTATTTTGTTCTCGTCTTGGTGGGAGGGAGTGGGCCGTAATCCACCACGCGAGCCCAGTGCGGGTTGGTAGATGTCACATGTCTTCAAATTCTTGGTTCTAGGACCTCCTCCTAGGAAGTTTCCTCACGATGTTTTACTTTTTGAGAGAAATGGTGATAAAAATATGACTTACACAAAATTATTTGCATTGTCTGAACACTGTTTACGGTGCAACTTTTATTGTTACTTCTTTTGTTGTTCTTGTTCTTGTTAGTATGCCACAGGATATTAAATTGCACCGTGTAAATCAAGATTTACACAAATTATAATATTGTTAACGCAATTATGCCAGTTGTCCATAACCAGACAGAAGCCTCCTCCAATGAAACTTAACGCACTGTTTTTTTTCCTAATTGGCAACTCGTAGTTGTGAACCTTAGAGGTCATGGCTACTTAACCGGACTGTCCTGTGGGTGCCTTAAGTTAACTCAAAGCCTCCAGCCAGGGGCGTATTTCTTACATTTCTAGGTGAACGCACGCTAAGGGCACCCCCTGTGGGATACGAACCTCGGCTTAGGGCGTCACTGAGAGGAGGGCAGCAAGGTGGGACAGGCTGGATCAAATTTATAACATTATTATTATACGGGGATATTAAAGCTACAGGCTCAGCTACGGCGCGGGCTGGCGCTTCGTCGAGCAAGGGTCGGGGGGGACAATTACGTCGGGGGCGTCGCGAGGGACCTCGGCGGCGAGGTCGGAACGATGGCGGTCTGTGTTTGTGCACTGTACTGGTGGCCCTACTGCTCTACTGGAGGAGGGTTATGGGGCCATCGGGGTAAGCTAGGACATGCCTTTGACAGCGAGTACGACTGATACGGGAGGGAGTATAACTGGTAGCCTCGACAACCAGAGGGTTACGATGTGAGGCCGCGGAATCAAAGAAATGCTTGGAAATGCGTTTCATGAATTGACGGATAGTGGGGATTTTAAGATCGAGATGGAGGATCTCGTTCCGAACGAACCAAGGGGAACCGGTTAGCCCACGGAGGAACCGGTTTTGGAGGGCCTGCATCCTATGGATGTGGTGGGGCTTTGTGTGAGCGAAAACTACTCTCGCATAGGTCATGATTGGGCGAATGCACGCTGTGTAAATACGCAATTTGCACTTGAGTGACAATTTGCTGCGTACATTCAGAAGGTAATGGAGTCTACCGAGAGCGAAAGCGGCGCGCCAACGCGCCTGCTTTATGTGCTCAGCGAAGGAGAGGTGCTTGTCCAGGATTACATCCAAGTATTTGGCTCGCTTCTCCCAAGGGATAGGCTTGCCGAACATGGTGATGGGACGGGCTTAACGCACTTAACATTTTGATCAATTTTATTCACTAATTGTGAGAAAAGGATAACTAATTTAAACAAAATTATTTTTGCTTTGAAAATTCGAGTCTACGCAAACATGTGTAAAGTAATGTACAGGTTGGCAGGGACTTCGACGCACAATCTGTTACCATGGATTCAGTTCTTATTTGAGTCTGAAATTTATGGCCGGTTATTAAAAAAAAAAATTGCTCTGCCATACATTTTAACCGCTTAAGTATTACACTTTTTTATGAAACAGCTGTTTTTTTTAACAACCAATGAAAAATTTATATGCTAGGAGGTCTAGAATAATGTGCTGAATTCATAGTTTCAGTTTGCGCGTCGATCTCCCTGCCACGCTGTATAGTGTAATGTAATGCGAGATTTTGAGCTGCGGTGCGGCCCGCCCAAACGTATATACGTAACCTTTAGTGCCCAAACGTATATACGTAAAACGTATACTTTAGTGTAATTTTATGATCTATCTTACACCATTTTCACACTTAATTAAAACTGGTTAAGATTTTGTGATGCAAAAGTAGTTGTACCGTCAAACTTTAATTAAAATAAATAACATTGCTGACATCTGAAACTTATTTTGTTATTAAATTTTACTTACTTCGCCCTAAAAATGATAAGTATAATAGGTTAATATTTTATATTGATGACATGACAATTTGTTTATTATTTTTATTGTAATATACTATATTCTCTGTTTTTTTATGAAGTAGAGCTTATTAATGCAGTCATTTTATGATCATCCTTTAACGTAATTGCAAATATATCTCAGACGAAAAACAAAAACTGTTACTTACATCCTGAAAGTATAAATAAGACATCATATAAGTATATATTTTGACGGCGCAAATACGGAAGAAATGGGTGTCAGTTCTTATATTTGCAGGGAGTGTTCTGTGATTGCTAGGGCTGAGTTTTTTTTAAATTTATTTAGTAGTTCTATGTAAAGAATAACCGTATCTATCGCTTTTTAGTTCAGTCAATCAATCAACTCTGCGTATCACAGTCCAGTGGACATAGGCCTCTTCCAAATTGCGCCATAACATTCGTTCCTCCGCCTTCCTCATCCAGTCTGTCCCAGCCACCGTCTTAAGGTCGTCGGTCCATCTAGCTGGGGGGCGTCTCACGTTAACATGACATCCCTACTGCTACTGTAAGCCTCCATATATAGTAAAACAAACTGATGATCATCGATCAACATTAAACTAAATATATCGCAAACTTATTTAATTACTTGAGGCTGAAAATTATAAGAAAAATCATATTAAAATTGTGACACACACAAATAATAGTACCCTGAGGCCTTTTCTTAATCATCGCGCGAATACGTGATTGTCACCATCATTTGTCTTCGCTAATTTGATAATTTGATCGGGTTCGCCGAACAAATTATCGCGACGATTGCTTATTTAAGTGACAATAGCATTCTATTAAGACTATCGGTCTAACTTTTATTCAAATTATAATATTGCTGACGCATTTAAGCAAGTTGTCTCTAGTTAGACCGAAACCTTCCTTCATCGGAACATAACATACCTACTGTTAAGATAAGCACATATAATAGTCACATCCGGCTGCATCGCATCGCATTCCGATACAAAAGTCCAGTGCGGCCCGCCTTTAATAGCAATACGAAAGTGATGTAGGTGGATTTTTGCTTTGCGGTTGGGGTGCCCAAATGTGCGCCAGCATTTGCCGCCATTTTATGAGCATCCTTCTACTTTTTTGCAAACACATGTTATCTGACACTTATTTAATTAGTACTTATTGGTACTTACATTCTGAAAAAGATAAGTAATAACAGGTAATTATAAAAATCATATTTTAACAGACTAGTGACGGGTACCCGTGCGTTTCACGGGTGCTTTTGCTACATACCAAAACGTAGGGATTTCTGTGCTACATCCTACAACTTACATAGTTAAATAATCTTGTATAATATGGAAAAGCCGCATGACATTCCAGTGTGTAGTTCAAAAGATCTAAGCGGTTACACAAACAGACCCGAAAAGTGACTTTGTTTTGTTATACAAGGTGACTTGTAATTTGACGTTTCCTTCCAGGACGTGATTCTTGATCCATTTCCAACAATTACGCACCCCATAAGATCAAGACGAAAATTCCTGGGATTTGAGAAAACCCAAATATGTATTTTTGAATTAATGTTTTTGAAAATTTGGTTACATCGAAAGGTTTGTTGAAGTATTAGGTACCCAATGGAATAGCAATAAAGACCATTCAATTTGAGAGTTTAGAGAAAAGTGATATTTAGTGAATTCTGGATTTTTTTCAAAAATACATAATTTTTTATGTATTTTATTTTTTATTGTCTACCATTATTGTTACTTATTTAATTACTTACGGGCTGAAAATAATAAAAGAAATCGGATTAACATTGTGACATGCAAAAATAGTTAGTACCGTCCAACTTTTATACAAATTATAATAATGGTAACGTAATCATGGCAGTTCTTCCTAGCCAGACAGAAACCTATCTCCTATGAAACATAATATATCTACTGTTATGCTCGTTTTTAAGGAAACTAAGCGACACCTAAATGTACTCTAGTCTCTGGTACTTGTACTTTAAATACAAACATTAATGCCTAAATTAAAGCGTGCTGTTGCATTTTCAATTCTAGGCACTAGATCGAGCGATGAAAATCCAACAGTGCTATAACATTTGGGCATTACACGTGTTGTCTAGTATTAGTAAATACGGACTTTAGTCAACATTTTAGAAAGTTGATTTCATATTTATTTAAAAAAAAATTACTTACGCCCTGGAAGTTTAAAGAAACAGTCAGATTTAAATGTTTAAAACAAAAACCTGTTCAGCGTTAGTCCCCTAGTGACTTGAGACGTAACTTGTGTCAAGCGACACGTGCGTGCGTCAGATGTTCATATAGAAAGAAAGAAAGAAAAAGTATTTATTGAGACTCGCACAGGATTGTTAGAAACTAAACACACTCATAAAAACAAAAAATATAAAAATAAAAAATAAAAACAAAAGTAAAATGAAAATAACAACAGAAAGTCCTGTACGAGGCCAAAAGGCCCCTATCTCAGCATGATGCTGCGACATTTAAAAAAAAAAATAAGTGTCGCAGCGCTGGTATTCTGTTCATATCGGGTCGCATTGACTCGTGACATGCTTTAAACAAGTTTTTTACTTTGTTTTCTCCACATTCGCTGTCGCAAGACTCGTGTCGCTTGAGCGTGTAGCTCGTTGTCCCGGGGATAGAAATATCTGACTCTACTTGAATAACCTACTGCTCGTGCTTCACACAGTGGAAGAAACATATATATTTCTTTAATATACAGTATGGCAGGGATATTGACGCCCAAACTGTTACAGCGCATGATTATAGACCCCTAACGTAGAAATATTCCGCGGTTATAATAAAAAAAACGACTGTTTCATAGAAAATTTCAATACCTACGCGGGCAAGAAATATGGAACAGCATTCTTTTTTTTTAATCTAACTAAAAAATAAACGCATGGTGTCCAGAATCATGTCTGATTGTATGGTAACAGTTTGCAAGTCAAGGTAAGATTTTATTTATTTATTTTATACTAGCTGTACCCTGCGGTTTCACCAGTATAAGTCTCAATCCTGTGGGAATATCGAAATAAAAAGTATTCGTTGTCCTAATCCAGGTCATGGTCTACCCATGTGCCAAATTTTATCCAAATCTGTTCAGCCGGTTTAGCGTGAAAGTGTTACAAACAAACATACAAAAGAAAAGAAAAAAATATATCTCTATATTAGTTTAGATATTATAGTTTTACAGTGTTTTAAACGTATTTTCATGCCCTTTTCCAATTGATTTGGAGTTGGTACAGCATGTCAAAAATATACTTATTTAAATTTAAATACTTACTCCCTGAAAAATAAGAGAAATCGTATGAATATCTATTGTAACAAGTAAAAACAAGTTATAATGTAGGTAATATTAATTAGGCAAGCTGTCCCTCGCTTGCCAAAAGTATTTCTCCTATGAAACATAATTAGCATTTATGTCATAGTATTAGTAGGTATCCTTATTTATTTTTTATATGTGGTCAAAGTGTTCTATGATTATTACTAACCCCGACTCGTACTCAGCTATAGTTAGGTACTGTATTTTAATCTCAAGAAGCGACGTGCGGCTTTACTTGTGGTAAGCAAGTGTACAAACATGCTGTGAATGTGTGCGTGGAGACGAGTAGCGTCAGCACATAACACACAAACGCACACACACCCCACACTTCCGACTTCGCGTGTCTCACACATTCACAGCGTGTTTTTACACGTGGTAACCACAAGTAATGAGCGCGTCGCTTCGTGAGACGAAAATACTGTACTTAGAAAATTAGTTTTGTAACAGAGCCTCGCCTCTGCCTCCGCAAGTTTTTAACGGATTTGTAACGGGAGTTCTAATAAAGAGAATCCCCTTCAATATGTAGTTATAACTTGTAAGTTTCGAGTTTTTGCTCACATGTCAATGCCACCACCAGGTTCAGTACCAAGTGAGCAACTATTTAGTGGGGGCCGATATAATTTATGAATCACTAAGAAATCGCCTACAAGGTGACAAAGCCACAAAATTGATTTTTGGGAAAATATTCCCTACGAATATTATTAATAGATAGCCTAATAAGTCGATTATTTTTGGTTATGTAATTTTATTTTTTAGTCTGTGTTCCACCTCCCACTACGGCTCCGTTTTGTTGACCTCCATTAAATCCCTATTTGAAATAATGAATTTAAAAAATAATTTTAAAGTGATACTTCTTGGGCAGCAATTCAGTTATTGGACGAGAGTGAAATATTAAGGACGCGTCATATTTAGGCACATTTCGTTACATGAGAGTGAAGAATGGTATAACTTTTTCTGTCTCTCACACTTTTTTAAGAAGTTTCACCTTAGTCACTTGTTAATTTTTTTTTTCACCACTTCCCTTTAATATTATTATGGCCTCCGTTACATTCCTACTTGAAATTATGAATTAAAAAAATATGTTTTGTGTCATTTGTTGTATAGTCATTAAATATTAATTAATGACATCTGTGTGGCTGGCTAATATAATTTGACTTGTATACGTAGCAGCACATAAATCTATAAATAATTCTTGAATTACCTGATCTGGCTGTAAATAATAAAGAATTTGGAGTAATATTAACTTTTATACTTATTATTTTTGCGAAGAAGATTATTAAAAGCATGTATTTAATCGATTCCCAAATAACTTCCATTTGGATTACCAAAATAAATACTAAATAGCTGTCCTCTACATTTTGTTGATTAATCCGACGGAAATGTACGGAGCAGCAGACATTTTTTGCGATCTCAGTGTTGGTCCCCATAGTAAAACATGTATGATACAAAGGTGTAATTCAAAACCTACAAAGGCGTCATTTCACAAGGGTGGGTCATTATGAAACACTTTCACTAATAGACCAAACCTGAAAACGCGAAAGAATCAGCTGCACTATACATTGTGTCGATAATAAGTAAACCCAAATGTGTGGAATAGCTAGGAACAGTAGGTCCCACGTCAGTGGTAACAAACCCAGTAGACACGGCTACATATCAAGCTATACATTTCCAGTATAAGCTGACCCCTCATTATACGAAAGTCCTACAAAATGCGAGAGCAGCTTATATTGGAAATATAAGCTGGAGATATATATCCGTGCGTACAAGCTGGCCTCTTATTCAAATGAAACTTCGTATTACACTAGGCCAGCTCAAGGTCCACTGATGTGTGGTCTGCTGTACAAGGAGAAGCATAAATATATCATAATTCTTTAATTACCTCGTCTATTGCCTGAAAGTAATAAAAGTAATTTGATTAACATGAACTTATAAAAGTTGGTCATATTCGTCAGACAGGTCAGGTGCGCAGTACTCGCAACCGGCGTGCGTGTATGAACAGATGTATGAACGTAAACGAGGCAAAAGGAGTATGTAAGGATCGTAGCAGGTTGCGTTCTGTAGTTTCTGCCTACCCTCATGGGAAGAAGGCGTGAGTTAATGTATGTATGTATGTTATAAAAATTATTTTCGCCGAGAAGGTTGTCAGAAACCTTCTCTCTATGATATCTAACATGCAGTCAAACTATGACTTCGGGGTTCTGGCCCAGCACTGTCGGTAACAAAAACTGACAGATCTTGTCTCTCCGTTAAAACAAAAAATACCGACACGTTTCAGTAATTCAACAAGCTGACCTGAAAGATGTTGTCCTGTCCAAAATTTAATAATTCATAGAAAAAATGACATTTGGTTTTTCCCAAATTTGAAATTTTTCTAGATTGTTTTCCATTTTTTCTTTCCGTAAAAACCTAAACCGGACTATTACGGACATCTTAAAACAAAAAAAAATGCCAAATCTTGCGCACCGTTCTCAAGTGATGCGCTTAGCATTTCATTTTTATTCATATATAATATAAGATTGGTACTTACTGGCTGAAAATAATAAGTGAAATCAGATTAACATTTAGACGCCGCAAATGCGGTCGAAGTTAGATTTGTAAAGAGTTATTTATTCATAAAAAAAATCCAAAAAAATTAAGTAAACAGAAGTGTATGGACAGCTAGGATCAAGAGGCCACACGTCAGTAGTAAAAAAAAACAGTATAACCTGACCATTGAAATTCCGTACTACGCTAGGCTAGCTCAAGCCTTACTGATTTACGGCCACATGAATCAGCACAAACATGTCACAGTTCTTTAATTACCTGGTCTATAACCTGAAAGTAATAAAAGAAATTGGATTAATATTAACTTTTATACACATTATTTTGCCAAATCTCACTATGAAATCTGGCCAAGTACTGTCAGTAAACAAAAACTGACAGAGCTTGTTTTCCCTATCAAATATAACATATCTACACATTTTTGCAAATACATCTGACTTTTATTTTATTACTTATTGGTACTTAATGGCTTAAAACTAGTAAGTGAAATCAGTTGAACATACAGTTGCCGCAAATACGTCTGTATTAGCGACTGCTATATGTAAGTACGTAGATTTGTAACGAGTATTCATCATATAAGATGATCATTCATCATTGTAATTGCAAATATGCACACTTATTAAATTACTTAAAGGCTGAAAATTATAAGAAAATTCAGATTAACATTATGACATTATATAAAAGTAGTAAGTACCATCAAACTTGAATACAAATTAATGCATACATGATTGAAAAAATATATCACACACTTATTTAATTACTTACGGGCTGAAAATGATAAGTGAAATCTGGTTAATATTTTGACGTCACAAATACGGACGAAATGCATGGAAGTACTTATTGTTAGGAGTGTTCTATGATTGCTAGCACAGACCTCTTTTTGATGTAAAAATAATATCGTTCTGATCACTTTTAATTTACTTTACAATTATTGATGGCGCAAACAGAGCGGCAACTGCTCGAACATGATCGAGCACAATCTGCGTGCGTGTGCTCGAGTAGTCTCGCGGATGCTTGCGTGCGCAAGCGACGATAGTGTTATCGTCACTTTAGAATAATATCATATAGAATACTCAATAAACAGTTTGAAAACTCTTCTGAAAGGTTTGTCTGTATGGGATTTACTCATGTGCTGTGGCAGCGCGTGTTTGGAAGCAACGTTCCGCCTGGATGCGAGGAAAATACGCAAACGGAACCCAACTTCCACTCGGAGTTATATCTTGGACGCCTATTTGTCATTTTCATTTCCGTTGTAGTTAAGTTCATTCATTAGTGTAAATATTTCTCACACTTATTTAATTACTTACGGGCTGAAAATATTAAGAGAAATTGGATTAACAACATGAAATGCAGAAGTAGTTTGTACCGTCCAACTTTTATACAAATTATAACACCGCTAATAACACTATGCCAGTAATTGTCTCTGGCTAGACAGTAGACTTCCTCCAATGAACATACATACTTCGGATCAATGATATTATAAGTAAAAAGAGGTAAATAGGTTATATACCCAACATTCGATATTCAAAAATGGCAGAATTTCATACTAGTAAATGACACGTGGAAGTATGATGGCATGTCGTAATTATCGGGAGCGAAACAAGACGACGCGTAACTAGGCTAATTAGCCAAGTTTTGATGTGTCACTTGTATCTCTTTTCAACCGACTGCACAAAAAGGAGGAGGTTCTCAATTCGTCTGTATGTTTTTTTTTTTTTTTTTTTTTTTATGTGTGTTAGCTCATAACTTTTTTCTGGGTGAACCGATTTGGATGATTATTTTTTTATTTGATAGGTGGTGCTTCACATGTGGTCCCATTTAAATTTGATCAAGGTCTGACCAGTAGTTTTTGAGTTATCCTTAATACTGCAGATTTTTTCCACTTAGTTTATATGGATGATGTGTTAATAATTTCCTGTCACTGTTATTTACACACCAAGTAGTGGTATACGAATTTGTGTGGGATAGGTACCGCAACTAAAAAGTGAAAAATAAAAACTTTTTTACAAAAAAACAACCGACTTCCAAAAAAAAAACACTAAAAGACGTGAAAAATAACTTGAATTTCGGAAGTCGGTGGCCAAACACGAAAATACAAAACCAAAGGCACCGACTTCCGAAATTAAAGTTATTTTTCACGTCTTTTAGTGTTTTTTTTTTGGAAGTCGGTTGTTTTTTTGTAAAAAAGTTTTTTTTACTTATAATATCATGGCTTCCGATTGTGACGTAGTAGGATTTTTGCGTTGCGATGCGGGCTGCCTAAACGTGCGTCATCGTATACTGTCATTTTATAATCTTTCTTCAAAATTTTTGGAAACACTTATTTTATTATTTATTGGTACTTACGTTCTGGAAATAATAAGTGAAATCAGGTTAACATTTTTTTTCTGAAAATCTGAATCCTGTTTATTTTCTGTTGAAATACGTCTTTTTATTCAGATCATCCTTTAACATAATTGCAAATACATAGACATCTTTCACGTACAAATTTAAATATTACTTACATCCTGAAAATATATAAAGAAATCGTATTAATTAAGAAACCCGCACACAAAATGTTTCAGATCCATAGATATTAAGACAGATCTGTAAATCATCTATCAACATTTTAGCAAATTTATATCGCACACGTATTTATTTACTTACGGGCTGAAAATTATAAGAAAAATCAGATTAGCATTGTGACATTATATAGCCTTCTTTAAATGAAACATAACATTTTGGGGTAAGCTCTTATTAATGCCGCATCGGGTCGCAGCGCATCAAAATTCAATACGAAAAAATCCGATGCGGCCCGCCTGTAGTAGCGATATTAATATGATACAGAAGGATTTCGGCGTTGCGATGCGGCCCGCCCAAATAAGCATTGCTGTCATCAAATGATAATTCTATAAAAATTTTGCTAATAAATCTGATACTTATTTCATTATGTATTTTATTGGTACTTACATTCTGAAAGAAATAAGTAAAATCAAGTTTACATGTTCAGATAATCATATATCAAGATTTTCGTAAAATCTCACACTTATTATACTTACGGGCTGAAAATGATAAGAAAAATCAGATTAACATTGTAAATTGCAAAAGTAGTTAGTACCTACCGTCCTACTTTACTTATCATTATCATCTGCGTAGCCTTGTCCCAACTGTGTATGGGTCGGCTTCCAGTCTGCCTATCTGACCTCCACAACCCAGTTACTACACAGGTAACACAATACCACTTGATAAGACTGGTTGTTAGACTTCTAGGCCTCTAATTTTAAATACCCGTAACGACTTAAAGTTTTACAAATGGCAGCTGGTACCAACGGCTTAACGTGTTTTCCGAGGCACGGCGGGCCTCATTTTTTTTTTTAAATGGTTTCTCTCAGGTCAACCTAGGAGGCTGTCGGCAACTTAACCGGATTTGTCTGTGGTTGCCTTAATAGATTAAGGCCTCCAGCCAGGGCTTAAAAAAAACTTATAAACTAGGGTCTCGATACCTATGTAACCGTCCAACTTTTTTAATACACAAAATAATATAATGCCAGTTGTTTCTAGCCAGACAGAAGCTTTCCTATGAAACATAATATATAATTTCATGCCTAAATAAAATCTCACCGTTGGATATTAAGAACCGTACCCATAAAAAAAACTTAAGTAACAGTACCCAGGGGTCTGGAGTACCCCTAACAGAAAGTACGAAATAAAACAGCAGAACTATTTTTTTTTTTAAACAGCTTTTATAGCACTAACATCAGCCTCACATAAATAACAAATCTTTATAAAACTAAGTTAATTAACAATTTTGGCATATTTTTATTTGGTGCTCCAAAAATGCAAACGTTTTACATTAATTAATTACACTTACTTCGTAAGTTACGGAAATCAGGTGTTACCTAGGGGTACTGGAGTTCCCCAAGCGCAAAGTACTACGACCACATGCTTATAGGACTTGCGCCTGACAAATCATTAAACGCTACCGTCCGCACCGGGCGTGGCAGCGCGAAAAAATCGGTTCGGTAATAAAAAAGTTATCGCAAATTATTTTTTAATTGTAACCTAGGGTATGGTTCTAGGGTTAACCGATCCTTGAAAATCCAACAGTGCAATAATATTAATACAAAAATGGGCATCACTGTCATTTTCAACATTATAGAAAATTCATCTCATACTTATTTAATTACTAATTTTGTTACTTACGCCCTGGAAATATTAAGAAAAATCAGATTTAAATGTTAAAAACTAAAACTATTCAGCATTACAAATACCTGACACTACTTTTGTTACCTACTAGCAGTTGCCCGCGACTATGCGATCCAGGATGAAAAGTAGCTTATGTCCTTACTCAGGTCTATTTGTGTGCCAAATTGCGTAAAAGCGTAACAAACAAACAAACTTAGTTTCGCGTTTATAATATTAGTTAGGATTCGGACGCGACTAGCGATCTACTATCTAAGGTTATATTATTAAAATTTTCGGAATTTTCGGAATTCGTAATGTTCTAAATTATTGTGAAATCCGCATTTATTATGTATATGTCGGAGAAACAGCATTCTCTTTGACATCGTTATTAGTGGTCACGAATGTAGTGGGCCTCATAAGGGTGAAATGCGAGCACAAAACAAAGTATTCACTGTTTCATACAATTTAATGGCAGTTGTTTACAACGTTGATAATCACTGAAGGAATCAATATCTCACAATAACTAATTTGCTTAAATAAATTATATTCGAGCAGCAGGTTCGCGACACCAATCTAACTTTATCTCTAGCGATCCACCTCGATCGACCACCGTTCTTCTAATGAATCCTCACTCCAAAATCTCACCAAAGTTAAGATGGCGCCTCGACCCCACTCTAGATTTATCCTCTGCTCTGATTGGACGTTATACAATGCAGTGACTTTTAATTAAATTAGTTAGATTTACACAATATTAAAATGTAATAAATCAAATCAAATTAAATTAGGATTTAACAAGTTATTTTTAATTAACAATCAACCTTATCAATTAATCGTATGCAACCAACAATCAACTCTGTTTACTTCCTCCGACATATATATTATTACTTACTGCCTGAAAACATGAAAAAAATATCGAATTACCATTGGAGCAATGAAAATAAAGACGAAATAGGTGTACTTTAAAATTTCTTTCTAAAGACATGTTTACGTCTTTAAAAATGTTTCTGTTTGTTCAAATTGTGATTCTGTTTTTGTTGTATAATACTCGTATTATTTTCGTTTTTTTTTTGTTTACCGACTTTGTATCCCACTACTAAAGCCACCTTCCCTCTATGTCTTGTGTGATCTGAGGCCATGGTGGTCCTGCAAATATGATTTGATCGTACCACCACCTTCACTCTGGTCTACCACGACTGCGTGTTCCTCCCTCCGGCGTCCAGTGACTCACGATCTTGGGTCATTTGTCCAGGTGCATTCATGCAACGAGTTCAGCCTGGCTGTTTTTTCTCTAATATGCGCTACTTGAGTTATATAGTGCGGGTGGTGTTACTGATGCGATCTGTTCGCTTGACACCTATTATGCTGCGCTCCATTGCCGATTGGCAAATTTTGAGTTTAGACTTCTGTTGTTCAGTAAGTGACCACCTTTGTGCACCATAGGTTAGAACAAATATATCTCATACTTATTGAATTACTTACGGGCTAAAAATAATAAGATACATCAGATTAACGCTGTGACATGATGATCCATTACTATTATACGCACATACATCTCGTCGTATCGTTTGGTTGTTGTCATTTGTGAATGTCGCAACACAGAGCAATGTGTATTGTCTTTGGTCGCTGGCCCTAACATCAAGCAATGGACAAAATTGTCAAACTTTTATTTTTTGGATACGAGGCTCTAGGCTACTTTGTATGTCTGAATTTTTAATGTCATGTATTTGTAATGTGCGTTTTGTTTGTGCAGAATAAACTATTTTTCTTTCTTTTTCTTTCTTTATCTCAAAATACTTTATTTACCTGGTTTTCCTGAAAGTAATAAAAATAAATTGGATTAATCAGCTGCTCTTTACATTTTGTCGATAAAAGTGTACGCAAATGAATAGGACTGTTAGGTACGGTAAGCCACACATCAGTAGTAACAAAATCAGTACAGGTTGACCTCATAAACTATTGAAACTCTGTACTACCACTGTCGTCCACTACGGTGCGGCCGACTGTACATGGTAATCCACATAATACATCATAAACATTCTATAATTACCTGGTCCTGGTCTTTAGGCTGAAAGTAATAAAATTAATTAGATTACTAATAACTTTCATGCAAATTATTTTTGTTATGTTTATTGTACGAAACCTTCGTTCTATGAAACATAACTACTGTTAGTACTCCTCCATAGATATTTCTACAGACGATCACCTATCAACACTATTGCTAATACATTTCAAACTTATTTAATTATAAAAAACTTTTTTACAAAAAATAAACAATCGACTTCAAAAAAAACACACTACAAAGTTAAAAATAACTTTAATTTCGTAAGTCGGTGTCTTTGAATGTGTATTTTAGATTCTTGCCACCGACTTCCGAAATTAAAGTTATTTTTCACTTTGTAGTGTGTTGTTTTTTGAAGTCGGTTGTTTTTTTTTTGTAAAAAAGTTTTTTATTTTTCACTTTTTAGTGACTCAGTTATTAATTTATCTAAGTTACAATACCCTAATGTCAACTGCTCATCACCTTTTACAAAATAATCCTTTTATCGATGCAGGGACGTTAATTGTTGAGGACTTCTCCTGGTAAGAACCAAAAGAACTGGAGCTGATGGTGAAGCCACCTTCAGCTCCATTTCAACATATACATTGTGACGAGCATAAATTGCTTCGCAAACATATTAAAGTAATCGAATCGCAACCCGTGAAATACTTATTATTGAGTAGTTCCGGTTGCCACGAATAGCCTTTATCATCAGGTCCACTTCACCGAATGGTGCTTTCCGAGAGCAACAGCCCGAGTTACTATAAAAAATACCCAAATCGCTATAGGTGTGCCTATAAAATTTGAGGATTTCCCTCGATTTCCATGGGATCCCGTCATCAGATTCTGACTTGGTGACAATGAGACCACCTCGAAAGCATAGCCTTTCGAACAAAAAAAGAATTTTGCAAATCCGTCAATATATGACGGAGTTATGCCCGAACATACTTAAAAATATATATATATAAACATCCGAATTGATAACCTCCTCCTTTTTGAAGTCTGTTAAAAATACTTACTTGCTGAAAATTGTAAGTAAAACAAAATTAACATTATGACATGTAAACATAGTTAGTACCATCAAAATGTTCAACAAATTATAACATTGCAAACGAAATGACAGTGTAGCCAGCAAAAGCTAAATAATATAGTAGTGTTATAATTGTGTCACTCTCTGCCGTTGTACATAATTGTGTCACTCTCTGCCGTTGTACATAATTGTGTCGCTCTCTGCTGTTGTACATAATTGTGTCACTCTCTGCCGTTGTACATAATTGTGTCACTCTTTGCCGTTGTACATAATTGTGTCGCTCTCTGCCGTGGTACATAATTGTGTCACTCTCTGCCGTTGTACATAATTGTGTCACTCTCTGCCGTTGTACATAATTGTGTCGCTCTCTGCCGTTGTACATAATTGTTCTGTGTACTTCGTTATTGGCGTAATGTTTAGAATAATAATTTTTGATGACTGACCAGAGGGCTGGCTTATTTTTTGGCCAAAGAATCAGCACCGCAATCCAACGTGGCAATGCTGCCAGCCTTTTGGGCACGTTGATGTTCTATGATTCTTTACCTTCTATTTTAGGGTTCCGTACCTCAAAAGGAAAAAAACGGTACCCTTATAGGATCACTACGTTGTCCGTCTGTCTGTCAGTCTCTCAAGGCTCTTTGCCGGAGGAACAGGTTGGAATTAATATCAAATACGTAGGTCTATGGTCCTTAGCTCTAAAATAATCAGCCTTCCAAATCAACGCAAAAATAAATACGATCTTTTATGGGACATATTTTGAAACTTGCAAATAAATCAAAACCTATAGGGTACTCTCTGTTCACCTAGAATCATGAAATTTGGCAAGAAGCAAGGTCTCACAGCACAAGTGCAGGAAAAATCCAAAAATTGTTAATTAGTAGTTTAATCACACATTTTTTTCTTTGCGATTTCATACTTACATTTGCAGATGGAGAATTGAGCATGACGTATCGATATACGTTATTATCGATATACGTTATAGCCAATTCTCCAACAGCAACTGTAAGTAGAAGTCGAAAAAAAAAATTGTGTGATTAAACTCGTAATTACTCATTTTTGGGCTTTTCTTTGAAAAACATGTTCTCCCATAAATCGTTATGTACGAGTATGGGAGAACATGTTATTCATATAAAATATTAAGTTTGTTTTTGGGATACATTCTTCCCAACTACGGAATTCTTCATTGTGCGTGGTCCGACACGCAATTGGCCGGTTTTTTTTAAGATTAAGTCTGTTAGCGTATAATATATTAAGTAAATATTTTATTCTGAAATAAATAAAAGTGTTATACTTACTGCCGGATTTGGGAGCACATTCTATAAAATAAATAAATATGCTCTTTTACACTGCTAAATATTTATACATTACATTTAGATTAAGCCTAGTGTTAGTGAAAACGGGCATTACGATAATAAACCGCATCGATCGTGTGACTATGAAAACAATGAATTTGTGTATTATGAAACTTGTAACATAACATATCGCCTGTAATCCCCGAAGGGATAGGCAGATGTGTACCTATAGTAACACCCACATTTCACCACTTATGTTTAAGTCCCATGTAATAGGGGGCGACCCTATTGACATGAACCGCTACAAATGCTCGGTTCCGATAAAGAAAAACTAATCGTTTTGCTTACCAATGGCAGCATTTTTTATTGCCAAACTATGTAAGCTAATTATACCTGTGATAGCTACTTCCATATCGAAGGATCTACTGTGTAAAGCTATGAGGTCTTTCCTTCATTATTGGTAAAGATACAAGAGTTTTAATTTTAACCAATAACGGTCCCTAAATTATAGGAATCGGCCATAAGACCCAATTACAGTTTGTCCAACCTGCGAATCCAACCCAGGGCTTCATGCTCAGCAGTAGCACTTGCAACCACTGACCAACGAGGCAGTCAGGAACTTATAATTGCATTAAAAATGTTACTTACTGCATGCGCAAGAGCACAAAGACAGCAAAGGACGACTAAAATCTTCATTATAACCTGCAAAAAGTAAAATAAAATAATGCACTTACAACCAGTAACTAAAGAATATACATAGAATCTATCAATCTGCCTGCTTTTTCCCAAATATGTTGAGGTCAGCTTCCAGTCTAACCAGATGCAGCTGAATACCAGTATTTTACATAGAGCGACTGCCTATCTCACCTACACAACTCAGTTACTAAAAATGTATCGTCTTATTCATAATAAAGCTATTTGCTTCTTAAGGGTACATGACCTAAACGCAAATTTATAATGCCTAAAAATATATGATCCACTGCAGTACCCAAAATCAGAAAATCAAATGATATTCTTCTGGATATATGCTAGTTAGATAGTGTGTTGAAAACATAATACAATTAACTTGATATGATAGAAAAAAATCACGAAGATACCTCTAAAAAATATTTTAACGATTAAAAACCATACTAATATAGTTACATGCAAACATTCAAATTTTTTGTCAGATTATTCTACAAGTAACATACTAACGTAATAGTGTTTTAGTTTTTTAGTCCAATGAATAGATTTTTTGTAAATCCATAATTGCTTCATATTTTGCAATAAATTACCAGCGTTGTGTCATCGCGCGTCTCTTTCTTTTCTATGCAATCCGACAGTGACCGCGCTTTAGCTCTTGTAAGCCTCTTAAACCTCTTTTAGCTATCGAACTATTTTGTCCCGTTCTGTCAAGTTAAAATCAAGTTTGACAGAAAGGGACAAATCAGTTCGATAGCTAAACTAGGTCTATGAAGGAAATGGCTTTATTATGATTATGACGGTTAATGTTTAAAATAAGAACTGACCTACCTACACTCATGTAAGTATTCATATCGTTATGCTCAATACGCCGAAAAAATCATTCATGCCAATTAAAAGTTTACCAACATCATTCATAAAACCATCTTGGCCTCACATACAAAACATTACAGTTCGCGCAAAACTTTATAAGCTCTCGGAAGTTGCAGCTAGTGGCTGCGCAGTATACATAATATAGGTGTCCGAGGGAACTCTCTCACTCTCACCCAACTGTACAGTACGATTCACGAAAGATGACCACAAATGGCGACCGTCTGCGCACGTACACTCATGAAGAAAAGACTTAAGACAAAATAATATTTTAATGTTGGTTAAATAATTTGTGTAATGTTGTAAACGCTGGTTATGCAAATAAATCAAACGTAAGTAATTTTAAATGTTTATTAAAATAAATTGAACCAAAAATATTATAAATATGTGAAACACATTTAGTCGCTATCGCTATTCTCAAGTTCCATGATTCCCTCTATCATGGAACTTGAGGGAATCGTGGAACTTGAGGAACTGGGGCCGGGTTCCATATTAAAGTCTTCATCTTCCGATGATTCAGGAAAATCCACATCTGACGAATCTTCGCTCTCGTCAGATTCTCCCACACGTATAATTAATTCCTCCGTAAGCACATCCACGATGTGGTCACTTTTTATATAGCTTTCTTCTATAGATTTTACTTTGTCACATAGTTTTTTCCATTCCTCTGGTCCCATCAGATTCACTTTTTCTTTAATTAAATCTATAACGCAGCCAATATTCCACTTTACGTTTTTACTACTCACATAACCCTTTATAGAGGCCCAAGCCATTTCTATCGGATTTAAATCCGGATGGTACGGTGGGAGACGGAGAACATCGTGACCATTTTCCATCAAAATTTTGTCAACGGAGTATTTCTTTAAACGAGGTTTGTTATTTTTTATTATATCGTACAATTGAGGTTTCAACATATTGGAATCAAAGCTGATTCCATTTTTGGTAAGCCACTCTTGCATGTCGGATTTTCGGGAATTAGATGTGGGAGCCATATCATATTCTTTATTGTGGTATGGGGCGTTGTCTACCACAACAACGGAGTTCGGTGGGAGATTGGGTACCAATTGAGTTCGAATCCATTTCTGATAATTTTCAAAATTCATGTCGTCATGATAATCTCCTGATTTTGTGCCCGACTTGAAAGTTAATAATGCATTGGGCACAAATCCAGCCTCTGACCCGGCCATGAACGATTACGACTCGTTGGCCTTTTGAGATAGGCTTTTTCAGACCTGATGTAGAACCGTCAGCCCAGCCCATGGGTTTTGCATGTGTAGCATGGACGTACGATTCGTCAGTATAAATGATTGGTCTATTTTGTCTTCGATATTCTTGGAGTTTTTTTAGGTAATTGATTCGTAACAACCGAATAGCTGATGTTTCTATTAAAATATTTCGGTTATTTTCTGTTTTTTTCCACTTAAATCCAATTCTTTTTATTAATCGACCCAAACTTGTTTTGGATCCTTTAAAGTTAATATCTTGATGTAATTTTGCTCGTAACTTCTCTAAAGTTGGCAATTCTTTTTCAGTTAAATGAAAGTTATGGATACATCTCTTAATTACCCCTTTGTCAAAGTCGTCAACGTCGGAGGCAGGGTTACGGCGCGGTCTCTTTTTACCAGGGGTTCTAAAAACCACTAAAAACGGTGAAGATTTACTTTCTTTTATAATTCTTTGTACTGTCGATACAGACGTCTTTGTTGCCGCGGCCGTTTTTTTGTAAGCTTCGAGTATTTTAAAATCTTGTGAAAAATATTGAAACACGTTGTACACCAAACTTCTCGACTGTCTATTCAAAGTATTGCCTTTTCCTCGCGGCATTGTGATGGCTTAAAATAGCAAATAAGTTCAACACAATAACAAATCTCAACAAAAAACTTAACAAACAACGAAAACTTAACAAATAAAAAACAATTTAAAACAAAGAAACACTTCTTTTCGACTGTACTCGAGAGCAGTGTGAGCGCGTCGACGCCGCGATAGACGAATAGCGACTGAGCAGCCTATCACGAGACGCGCGCGCACCAATGGCGTCGCTCCGGTCTTGACGCATTCCGCCCGCGCCTCACCTCGCACCTCCAAAGGGACCTAAAATATGCCTTCTGCGCCGTGGTCATCTTTCGTGAATCGTACTGTACCATGCGCGGTTTCGTTCTTGGGCCTACGTTCAGAGGGTTCATAAAGTTTAGTGTGAACTGTAATTTGGCAGACTCAGACTTTAATACCAGTTGACCAGTGGACCTACTGCTTGGAGCAGATGTATACTGCAAGATAGCTTTAGGTGGCCTTTTGAGTGTTTGATAGCGATGGATTTTTGTGGATGGTTTCTGTGAGTAAGTCTTTAAACGGCGTCCATTGGTGGTAATTGTCTTGGAATGTTGGAATATCCATCTGTGGAGTAGATTTTTCGCGATGTGGCGTTGATGGTTCTCTTCAAATCTCTATACAGTAGCCTAAAACCATCCTGAAGCACCTGTCTCACCACCGACGACGAGCGACTAGCTATCAACGATTTTTTCGCTCAAAAAACCAGCAAAAGATTGCAGGTACCGTAAAAATAAAAGAGATACATATTAACAGTTGATCGTTGACTGTTTAAACCGCTGGCGAGTACTCGTTTGTCGCTGGGACAAGAGCTATCAAAGAGAGTAGGTGCTCGCTCAGTGATGCTCGCGTGGTGGGCAGAACACTCGCTGAGAGACTCACGCTTGTTATATATAAACGTACCAATAATCGCTCGTCACTGACGTGCACTCGCTGCTCGATGGTCACCAACTCATTTGTAGTTGCTAGTTTTTCGTTAACAACCAGAAAGTGAGTCAGGTGACTGACTGCCGATAGACAACCAGCAGCCTAATTGCGTTACACACTCACAATAACAATCCCTTTCGGTTTCGATTCAACAATATTCATTGCGTTAAGCAACGAAGAAAAACTCAAATATTATTCGAAAAAGAGTATTTTTTAACCGACTTCAAAAAAAGGAGGAGGTTCTCAATTCGCCTGTATGTTTTTTTTTTTTTTTTTTAATATGTGTTAGCTCAGAACTCTTTCCTGGGTGAACCGATTTGGATGATTCTTTTTTTGTTAGAAAGGATATACCTCAAGGGTGGTCCCATGATAAGGAAACCAGGATCTGATGATGGAATCCCGGAGAAAACGAGGGGAACCTTCGAAAATCGTAGGAGCGCCTAGTGCGTTTGTTAATTTTTTCATTAAGTATTTTAAAGAACTACAATTTAATGAAGGTCTGGAATCGATCTGATGATGGAGCCGAAAGACAGTCGAGGGAATTCCTCAATGATTTACAGCAGGTACCTTGTGTTTGGGCTTGATTAATTTGTATTTATGAGAACTTTACACCGGAAGGGTTGTGACAGTCATTAGGGGTCTGATGATGAAGACGAAGGACAGTTAAGGGAACTCCTCAACGGTTTACAGTAGCTACCTTGTGATTCGTTTTAATTCATTTATATTGATGAGAACTTTGCACTCATATGGGTTATAAGTGCCATTACAGGTCTGATGACGGAGACCATAGACAGTCGACGGAATTCCTCAATGATTTACAGCAGTTACCTTTTGTTGGGCTTACTTCATACGGTTCAATATTCTAAAATATTCAGGTTGTACAAAAATAATACCCAATTAAGATTGAAGTTTTTCATAGGGCAACCACAACCTACTAGTCATGCTGATGCGTCAATTTGAGACTGAATTTAAGTTGCGTAATCGCGTCATCTCTAGCAATGCTCTTTCGTTGGTTGCTAAGCAATTTATGCTTGTCACAATGCATATGGTGAAATGGAGCTGATGGTGGCTTCACCACCAGCTCCAGTTCTTCTGGTTTTTACCAAGAGAAATCCTCAACAATAAACTCCTCAATTCCTTGCATCGGGAAACGAAATATTTTGTAAAAGGTGATGAGCAGTTGACATAAGGCTATTGTAACTTCGATAAATTATTATCTAACCCACTAAAAAGTGAAAAATAAAAACTTTTTGACAAAAAAAAACAACCGACTTCCAAAAAATACACTACAAAGTGAAAAATAACTTTAATTTCGGAAGTCGGTGGCAAACAACTAAAATAAAGATCCAAAGACACCGACTTCCGAAATTAAAGTTATTTTTCACTTTGTGGTGTATTTTTTGGAAGTCGGTTGTTTTTTTTGTCAAAAAGTTTTTTTTGCTATTCGTCTTGCGTAAATCTAACAACCAGTTGGAGGTAACGTGTTACCCAATAACTGGGTTGTGGAGGACAGATAGGCATTCGCATCTGGCTAGATTGAAAGCCGACCCTAACGAAGTTGGGAAAATGCTAGGCTGATTACAAGCGGTTACCAGCCGAAGATTTGGACCTTATAAATTGACAAACTCAAAGAGAGTTACAGGTCTCCCAAAGTGATAATGCGCATAGAAATCTTCGTCACGGTTCGGCAACGGCCGTATTCCCCGAGCGTCGGAAGACGATATGTTTATAGAGTGGTTAAGTACATTTTCTTCATGCATAAATAGGGCTCTTACGATTCAATGATTTGGGTGTTTCCGGGAATACGACAATTAGCGAAGATCTGCATGGGAATACTGTACCAGAAATTCATTTAGCTTTTTAAGTGCCTACCTAGAGTGCTACAAGGATATTTTGGCGTCTGAACGACATTGACAGGGGGCGTTGTTGGTGAACAGAAATTGTGTTGACAAAACAAGATGGCAGCTTTAGTTCCAATTTTGGCCACGCGCCGAGCGAACGTTATAGCGTTGTAGTCACGAGCATAAATACCTTTACACTGAGGCTGCTTTTCTACCAGAGATGTGCTGCGCAACGTTGCTATCCACCAATCATATTCATTGGTCCACATAGCATAGCACTGGTAGAAACGCGTTCAACTAAGCTATGTTTTTTTTAATGGAAGGATGCGTGCTATGGATACGCGAGTGGTGTAGCTATTTGCAGAGCGGGTACGTCTTTCCTACCTGTCGATGCATCGCATAGCTCAAGCTGCGCATCTTCCTCGCACATCTTACTCGCTCCGCTACACAACTTAGCGTTAATGGAAACGGTCACAGTTTCGTAGCTTAGCTTTCACATCCTCGCAGCACAGCAGGCTGGACTGTCCGTACGTAAATCGCTGCTGCGCCATTTCACGAGAAATGGCGCCGTGTATATTGTAAACAAATTTGTTATTTGTTTAGCATGTAGATAAAATTATCTATATTAGGTACTGACTATCTTTTACTCGCGGCTTCACTCGCTTTAATTTAGAATTTGACAATCAATTCCGGTTGTTCGGGGAATTATAGTTAGAAGGATGAAAAACCGGTCTATCGATTCCCAAAATGTATTAGGTACCTAAAGTTTCTACAATAATATAATTCAATCATGATTCGAAGACACGTGGTGCCATCTATTATCATAAGAACGTTATTGTTGTTTTCCTCGGGAACAGTACTATTTTCCGAGATGAAAGGGGTACCTTGTCCTATGTCCTATCTACCTATCTCCGTTTCTGTACCCCTGACAACGTATATCCAAATTTCAGGATGAGCGATTCAGTGGTTTAGGCGTGAAAAGGTAACAAACAAACAAAGTTACTTTCGCATTTATAATATTAGTTAGGAAGTTAGGTTATAGGATAAGTTTTACTAACAAATGAGTCATGGATACTTGAAATAAATTGAATTATTATTATTATAGCACATCTCTGGTGGAAAAGCAGCCTAACGGTTCGTTTCCACGAGAGATGAGCGAGAATGCGTAGCGAGGAATGCGTACAACTAACCAATAACAGCGCTAGCTTAGCTCAAGCTATGAAAATGAAGCGACGTTATTGGATAGTTTTACACACATTCTTCGCTACGCATCCTCGCTCTTCTCCGTTGGAAAATCAGCCGGGTTTCCTAGGAAAGCGGTTCCGTCTTATTATAACGACCGTCATGAAAATCTGCCATTTTCATTAGTATTTGAAATTGAGGTGTCAAAAAACGCTCTGAATTTGGACAGCCACTATTGTTCACCGCTTTCCAAGGAAACCAATACTTAACTCAAGATTGAAAAGCTATTTTCTTCTAAAATATTGGTAGATATTTTGTTGGTTTTAAGGACATAGTATTATCATATCAAAGTCATACATTATGAAATATGTCGTGTCTTAAAGTTGCGTTTATTATTTCATGAGAAAAATGCCTTTGAATTTAAGGTGCTCGCGACTAAAGGCTCCTTCAAACAGGCGCGACACGCGACACAAAGGCACCGTTCGTCGCACGACAGGCGGTGCCTTTGCGTCGAGTCGCGTGTCGCGTCTGTTTGAAGAAGCCAGAAATAATATTGAGATAAAAAAAACATGTTTATAAGTACTTACTTAGATTGTTACCAAACAAATTATGACTTTATTTTCACAATACTAAGCCTATATTTCAATATTTAATAGCCAATTTATTTTCTATCAATAAAAAGCCTACACAATAATATTTTGTAATATTGCGAAAAAATCATAAAATCGCAAACTGTTTTCACTCGGTTACATGTTTAGGGTTCCGTAGGCGAGGGGGGGCTAGATACCATTCACTCTTAAGTACATGTGAATTATCATCAGCCTGGCCTTTTTCGAGTCTAACCGCATGCAGCTGAATCCCAGTCTTTTAAATGGAGCGACTGCCTATCTGACCTCCACACCCAATTACTGGGTAACATGACATCTCTTGGTAAGACTAGTTGCCAGACTTTTTGGGCTTCTGAGGACCCGTAACGACTATCGAAGATCTACAAATGCCAGCCGGGACCGACAGCTTAACGTACTTTCCGAGGCACGTAAGGGTCTTGATATGTAATGGATGGTCACCCATCCTCGAACCGACCGCGGTAAGCGTAGGTAAACCTTCGATCGACCCATGCGGCTATTATCAGTTAGCCACGAGCCCCTTTACACGAGAAACTTCACAGACCAGCATCCTAATTACGTAACACACTATCTATCACAATCTGAATCATTTTGAAGCCTATTGCTTCATACGTTCGAAAAAATTGTCTGCTCAATAACGTAAATAACGCAATGAATTTTATTGAACTATCAAAATGAAACCCATTCCTACTGTTAGTGTGTTACGTAATTACCCCGCTGTTGGGTATAATTATCTGATTAGACTTGACTTGGTCAAACTCTACTTTACTTAATTATGGTGAGCGAAACTTAAAATTGATTTGCAGAAACCTTTGAAATTTTGCATTTTGCTGTCTACATTGAACGAATCACTTTAGGTAGATAATACTAAAATATAGTTGGACCTGGTTTTCAACTTCAATTTCTCATTTCAGAAACCGGGTGTAAGTGTTAACTTGACTTGAGTTACCCTGCTAAGACATCCTGAAAGTCAGCAACGTTGCAAATAGCTGTCAAATAGGTACTTCTATTTTCATCAATTTGTCAATATAAGTGCACTAAAATATTGATTATAGAATGCAATTATAAACATCGTTTCACTGAATAACTATTTAGTTTCAGTTGCAAAAAGAAACATTTGGAAAGGCCTTTTTCACACCTAAAACTATTACAACATCTAATTCAGTGTTATTATTGTAATTTTTATTTAATATTTTAGGGCACAAGAGAGCAATATTACATATTTCCGTACAATAGCATAATCAGCCTATAATGTTCTAACTAAAAAACACTAAAAGACGTGAGAAATAACTTTAATTTCTGAAGTCGGTGTCTTTGGTTGTGTATTTTCGTTTTTGGCCACCGACTTCCGAAATTAAAGTTATTTTTCACGTCTTTTAGTGTTTTTTTTTGGAAGTCGGTTGTTTTTTTGTAAAAAAGTTTTTATTTTTCACTTTTTAGTTGCGGTACCTACTCCACGCAAATTCGTATACCACTACTTGGTGTGTAAATAACAGTGACAGGAAAATATTTACACATCATCCATTTATACTAAGTGGAACAAATATGCAGTATTAAGGATAACTCAAAAACTACTGGTCAAACCTTGATCAAATTTAAATGGGACCACATGTGAAGCACCACCTATCAAATAAAAAAAGAATCATCCAAATCGGTTCACCCAGAAAAAAGTTCTGAGATAACATTTAAAAAAAAATACATACAGACGAATTGAGAACCTCCTTCTTTTTGTGAAGTCGGTTAAAAAGCAAGTACAACGCCCGAGGCCTGGAGCAGAGGTGCGTGGTTCTGTTCTTCAAAAAAGGTGACAAAACCTTGCTAAAAAACTATAGACCCATCTCACTTCTGAGCCACGTGTACAAACTGTTCTCGAGACTCATCACGAACTGCCTCGCCAGGAAAATTGACGAGTTCAACCACCAGAACACGACAGTTTTCGCAAAGGCTTCAGTACCGTAGACCTCATCCATACTGTTCGGCAATTGTCCAAAAGACCGAGGAGTTCCACCAGCCGCTGTATATGGCATTGTGGAGTACGAAAAAACCTTACGGGCAGTTCTGGCTTCTGTGCAACGATGACAAATTGACTGGCGCTAAATTGAAGTGTTGAGATGCTTGTATGACGCTGTTACGATGTCGATCCAAATCCAGGATCAGAAAACCAGCCCCATCCAACTGCTGAGAGGTGTGTGACGCGGGGATGTGATATCCCCGAAACTGTTTACCAATGCGATGAAAGATGTCTTCAAGAGGCTAGAATGGACTGGACAGGGTAATATCAACGTGAACATACTCGCGTAAATCTCACAGTTTCGCTTTGCCGATGACATCGTCATAATGGCAGAGACACTGGAACAGTAAAGACTAGATGCTGCACAGCCAAAATGGAGCCTCTCGGCGGGTTGGCGTCGCCATAAATTTGGACAAAACGAAGTCATGCATATACAATTCACGTCTTGCCGAATCCGATCTACATCGAAGGCTCACTTCTCGAAGTTGTGAAGGAGTATTTTTACCTAGGGCAAGTCATCCAGCTCGGTAGACACAACTTTGAGAAAGAAGACGACTGAAAGGTCCAGTTGGGTTGGGCAGCGGTAAGGAAACTTCGTCAAGTCTTCTCGTCGCATATACCACAATGTTTGAAGGTCTTCAACCAGTGCGTCCTGCCCGTTATGACATACGGTGCAGAAACGTGGACACTGAAAGTCCGGCTGGTCCAAATTGAAGGTCACTCAGCGCTATGGAGCGGGCTATACTCGGAGTTTCTTTGAAGGATAAAATCGAACTTTGAAGGATAAAATAAAAAGAACCGGAGTTACCGACATAGCTTGCAGAGTAAGCAAACTGAAGTGGCAGTGGGCTGGTCATGTATGTCGAAGTCCGATGCGGAGCAGACGTGTCCTGGAGTTGAGACCGCGTATTGGAGAGCGTAGCGTGGGCCGCCCTCCGGCTAGATGGACTGACGACCCTGGGACGGACTGGATGCGGAAGGCGGAGGACAGGGGGTTGTGGCACAGCCTGGGAGAGGCCTACGTCCAGCAGTGGACTGCGACAGGCTGAGTTGATTGATTGAATAAAAACAGGTAAATATTCGACAGCTATGAGCGACGTTGCCAACTTAAAGAATGCACGCTCTTAACTAACGTAACTAATCAAATCATGATACGGAACCCTACAATATGTGTGGTCCAACGCACCTTCCAGTTTTAAAATATAAATATAATACGGTAACCTATACAGTATATATACTGCCATAAACGGATGTAGTTTGCACTCAGTAAATAATATTGTAATATTATTCTACAGCCACAGTTCCTAACCTGGGGGTAATTACCCCTGCGTGGGTAAATTGGTATTCTGCGGGGGTAATAAACTGGTATACATAATAAAGATTAGAACAATAAGACCGATTAAGACCGAATCTAGCTCGCCTATGCATTGCAGTGATTTTTCAACTTTAGTGACACTAAAAACAGGCCGGAAATCGTCTCAACGTGGGACGTGACTTGAGATGCGCTTTAAGGGGGATGCGCCAAGGTAGCCCACGAAATTCACTTTTTTTTACGTTTTTTTGCAATTTGCATGTCACTGTCATGTTGCATGTTGATTAAAATATGATTCGCGGCCGTAAAAAATATCCCTTTACAGAATTATAATCATTAGAATCAGCAATACAACTCCTTAAGCTAGAATAGGCGTCAAATGTCATGATTTCATGAAATAGTCATTCAATACGGTAATATGAAGTTAGATGCATTGTTGATTTCTATGATTATGATTCTATGAATAAATATTTGATACGGCCGCGAATCATATTTAGATCAATATACAACCTGATACTGACCTGTAAATTGCAAAAAACGTAAGAAAATTTGAATTTCGCGGGCTAACTTGGCGCATCCCCCTTAAGTGAAACAAAACTTAACATTCAAAAAGATGCGAATCCTAACAAAAACCAACCTTCACACTAGAAATGTTGCGTTCTCGAGTTTTTTCATGTTACGTTTAACGATTTTATAGATAGGTAATGTGATTGTAAGAACTTACTCAATATTTTCGTGCAATTTTTATATGTCTATTAAAGTCAATTTGTATTTATATGTACTATTTATATTCATTGGTGATATGAGGGAGAGGGGGAAGGGGTAAATCAGTTTCCCTAGCTAAGTCATAGGAGTGACAAGATCGAAAAGTTAGGAACCAATGTTCAACAGGATCAAATTAAATTAGCTAGCCAGACTCCGCCGATGTGATGGGTATCAAAATCTAATGACGTTAAAACTAATACAAGATTTTCTAATCGCATTTTTTCAAGTAACTACGCTACCAGCGGCCGTTGACCCCGCGGCAGCTGTAGTTTCTTGAAATTATGTTTTATTTTTTTGCTTTATCCTCATTAGATAAAGATTCTCATCACTTCTTTAGAGTTTCGCCAGCTAATTTCATTTGACCCTGTGTAAAAAAACAAGCGAATAAAAAATATCATTGCAAAAGGTCAAAATAATGTTACAGTACCTAATTTTCTTGAATTAACGCCATCTACCGTGATCATGTGGAACCAAAGACAACAAGATCAATCTGTTGTGTTTTCTATAGGTACTACAGGCTAGATGTCGGTTAAAGAACGTAGCTGTGACAGACTAAATGCGGAAGGCGGAGGACAGGGTGTAATGGCGCAGCCTGGGAGAGGCCTCTGAACAACAGTGGACTGCGATAGGTTGAGTTGATTGTTGAGTTGTTTTGTTTTGTATACAGGTGGAGTGAATTAATAACAGTTACTCAATTTGGGCGCAGTCGAATCGAGAGTTATGTACTAGTAGCTATTGAACAGCTTAAGAAGAGCTAAACTGCAATTAGTTATACGAGGATAGTATGAAATAGCAATATAATAGCCAACTATGTAGTTGTTAATAGCTCTCATTTTTAACGCGCCCTTAGATTGCTGCCGACCCGTTAAGAAGCTGAAATAATAAACAATTTAGTCATAACTTTTTATTACAAAAATGCGTTTCAACGAAATGTGGTGGGACCAGAACAGTACACTTACAATTTATATACTTCTGTCCCTTTCACACACGTTCTTAACTTACAACATAATTACTTATAACTAGGAATCAGATACCGGCTATTGTAGAAAAACAGACAAGGTTACTATAAATCGAGATACAACTCCAACAACTCGCGTTACAAAGACATATTCAAGGTAGCGTATTATTTCAATTTGGCGTAATGTTCATTACAATTCGGCGTAGTTTCAATTGGCATGTTATTTGTGGTCTCCCAGTTTGCGTAAGACATGCGTAGTACAAGAGCTAGTGTGAAAACGACATTGTCACGTTACAATCTGTTAGTACTTACGTCGCCAGACTTCGACGGTACGATATCGTTTCGACGTCGAGATGACATTGTTAAGCAGCGCTTACACGGTATTTTTTTTTCAGCTATTGTTGCGGCGGCGGTATTGAAGCAATCCCCATCATTAAATTCCCAAACTTCAATAATTATTTTAGCAATTTTACCTCCTTATATTCTTTATTGCTTAAGAACGTAATAAGTTGCTTCATATCGCTTAATATGATGTGGTGACAGAAACAATTGCTACCATATCGCAGTATAATACTGAATATTGCTTAGAATTGAGCAATTTAAGTAGCCCGTGTAAGCGCACCTATATGACCTCGATGTGATCGCTTTAAGATTTCAATCAAATGTGATATAATTTAAAAAAAAATGGTTCCGAAGTGTTATTTACCTGTGTTTACTTATAGCAACGTTGTTTCAAAGTGTCGTACCGATATCGTACCGCTGGCGTCCGACGAGTCGTCCGTCTATTGCTCATGCCGATTCAGTCTCCGCAAACTGGTGACGTCCAAGCCGTATATTGTGAAACCGGTCGGTTCACTGAAGCGTACCTGTAAAAATAATTTATTTTAGAGCATTTATAACCAACTGTGCCTGTGTTATTATTACGACTTAGCCTACATCGTGCTACGAAGTAACCTATATCATGCTAAGACGTAACTTATATCGTGCTACGACATAGCCCGCATTGTACTACGGCGTAGTCCACACTGCTACGGCGTAGTTTACACTGCTACGGCGTAGTCCACACTGTTACGGTGTAGTTTACACTGCTACGGCGTAGTCCACAGTGCTACGGCGTAGTCCACACCGCTAACACGTAGCCTATACAGCTACGGCGTAATCAAAATGATGGTGCGACGCTGCCTACGCTGTGCGCTTTTTCAACGCGCTTTAGAATAGCGCTCATGTGTAAGAGGACTACACAAGAGTTACTGATAGTATAAATAATATCTCGTATACTTAGTCAATCGCACATTGATGGTAATAATTAGACTTTAAAGTCTAATGCGTTATTAATAACGCATTTAATTCCATAGGTAGCAGTTAGGACGGGTTTCGCGGAACATGTGTTACTACTACTGAGGGGCGGTTGACCGTAATAGAGAATATGGATGAGTTGCAATATTTACCTCGCTCTTTTTTTCCGTCTATAAAAAAAAGAAAAAGAAACAGATTATTTTTTACACAGTACATTACTAAAATACACAAATCATAACATGAGGCCTGTATTCCTCAAAGGGGGACGCAGGCTTATTGCTATTATCAAGTTCAGACTCTGGGCTTCTACTGAGTAACTTATGATGAAAATAACCACCATACCAAATGAGTTCAATTTAATATTTTGTGCCGACACTAGAGTGAGGTTCCAAGTGAACTTTACAGAATAGCAATTTGAACTAAATGTTTATTAAACCGTTTTCATAGTTTATTATCAAATCTATGAGACCTTTTTCTTCCTTTTTTTGTAATTTTATGCTCTAAGCATTGTAAGAAAGTTCTTTAGAATTCCTCACATGACTCACTAGGTAAGGATTTTACAAATAAAATAATTCAAATTTAAACAGCAGAATTAAATACGCCCAATTTCGCTTAACACTGTTAATTGGGTACTGCTCCAATTCCAGCCTTACCACAGTAGTATATTTTAACAGTATTTTATTGTGTCTGGTGACTCACCAGTTCGTCTTGAGGAGGAATAGTATCATCTACAGTAGCTGGCGGAATGTTGGGGCCGAGTTTCGCAGCCAGAGTTTGTACCTGTGAACAAGAATAAAATTAATCTTAATCACTCGGGATTAGTTTAGTTTTAATTAGAAAAAGAAGTGCGTCGCTTCTGCGCAGTTGCCGTGGCAGCTCGAATGGGCTCCCGAGTGTGTTCTCCGAGCGGTGGGAATCGCCTATTATGCGGAGGTGGCTGCAGCTGCATGCAAGCGCAAAGTAATATGTTTTTTTTTTTTACTTTTTTTAAATTTTGATATAATTCTGATTTTAATTTTGTTTCAATTTGTACTATGGCTTGCGTAAAATTTACTTATGGATATTTATCTGATATAAATGATTTGATTTTGATTTGATTGAATTAGTTTAGTTTTATCCATTTTCTATCAGTGAAAGAATCTCCGTAATGGGGGCTATCGTTTTTGTGCTCACTAGTTGGCACCACTGGCGTGTAAAGTCCTGTTGCTGTACTTTTATTTGATGTTTTGGATATGTTTATGTCCCCATAAATTCGTATTATGTTTATTTTATTACATTTTAAAACTTCAATAGAATATTTAGATTATAATGTTCCTAAAATTGGCAAGCATGAAGTGAAGCAGAAAAATATTATTTCTTCTACAGGAGGATATGCATTTTATGTGGACATTCTTTGATAATTTTTTTGATACTTTGATTTTTTTGTTTATGTTTGATTTTTTTGTTTCTTTGATTGATCCTAACTTGATTGTTTTTCTTAGGTATATTATGAATGATTATGATTAAGAAAAAATAAGTATTTATGATTGTTATGAAAGTCAAATTTGACATGGTTGTTTTGTAGAAGATATTAAATTAAAGGATATTTCTGTTATTTTCTGTAGACTAAGCGATCTCACCTGTAGACATACAATATAAAAAATAAGATATTGGTTGAAATTAATGAAGACTGATCTATTTTTCATATTTTTGTAAGGTTGTTAACCTTCAAAATTTCCTTCAAGTATACACAGTTATTATTAAATCAGCAGGTAGTTACATCCGGATACTGCGAGAAGCAGGCGCGCGCGCGCCCGGCGCACGGCGGCGCCACCGCGCGCCCGTAGCGGTCACGGTCCGCTGGGTCGAACATGTAGTAGCCTGCGGAGTACGTTTATTTATTTGAATGGAACATGGAAGTCTTTAAAAATGGAATAAACAAAAACGTAACGGAAAGTTAACTACAAGTATTCGTTCTTCTTTCAAAATTACAGAAGGCCAATTCCCGTTACCAAAAATGTTCAAATTCAAGTCGCAATCTCATCTCAACGGCAATCAATGTCTCAAACTTGACAAAAATGTGTGTAAATAAGAGCCATATTAGCCTATAATAGAAATATGATCAGAGATGTACGAGTCATTTTTATATGAAGAACCTATGACGGTATAATAACTACATATTATAATTCACCTTACCTATGATCATAGAATTTGACTGATTTGAAATCATATTTATATGATAAATATATTATGATAGCGTAATTATTGAAAAAAAAACCCTTCTTGGGATTAGAATGCAAACGTTTTTAAAAATACAAGAATTACCCCTCTTGTAGAAGTCATGAACTAATTACTAAACAATTATTCACTTTCGTGGTCCGGAAAAAAAGAAATTCCAATAATGGCACGCCATTGTGTTCCATCTACACATGAGACATTTCATGGTATACATCTTCTGTACCGGTTTTAATAATATTTATTTATAAATAAATAAATATTATTAAATTGTTATATAAATATAACAATTTTTTGCTGCACTTACAGTAAACACCAAAGCGCGCAGCAATCCAACAACAAAACATTTAACTAAAAAACTTCATACAAACATTAAACATAGATTTAACTGCTCTACATAAATATGTCAACATCCGGCTCCTGATCAATCAGGGCGTTCAGCAGATTGATTGGCTAGGTTGTGGGAGCATATCGAGCAGTATGGGTACGCACTGGCGGGGCCGCTAACAGGCACCGCGAGGCACAGGTGCGCGACCGCTGCAGCCGGTCCGGAGCAAACAATGAACAGCAAGCTAGGGTAGTCGCGTCATCGCAATATATAATTATGTATATATAGGTGCAATCACAGCTGAAATGTCTCATGTGCTTGAAAATACAGACAACCATCAAACCGGAACTCATTTAACTCACCAACATTGTGTGGTGGCAGAAATATGTATCGTTGCCGTGCAGTGAAAA
Source organism: Griposia aprilina (assembly GCA_916610205.1). Lineage (NCBI taxonomy): Eukaryota > Metazoa > Arthropoda > Insecta > Lepidoptera > Noctuidae > Griposia > Griposia aprilina. Next base: position 14,103,353 of record OU744310.1, on the reverse strand, counting down.
CCTCGTGACTGTAATAAACGTTTTTCTACAGGGGAAGATAAAAAACAGTCTGAAGAAAGAAAGAACCAACTTCCAAAAAAAAAACACAATAATAAGTGAAAAATAAGTTTAATTTCGGAAGTCGGTGGTTTTGTATTTTCGTTTTTTGCCATCGACTTCCGAAATTAAAGTTTTTTTTAAACTTTTTTTGTGTTTTTTCTTGAAGCTTTTTCTTTTCTTTGTAAAAAAAATATATTTTTCACTTTTTAGTTGTGGTTCCCCACACAAATTCGTATACCACTACTTGATATGTAAATAACAGTGACAGGAAGTTATTAAACTAAGTGAAAAAAAAAAACCAGTATAAAGGATAACTCAAAAACTACTGCCAGAACTTGATCAAATTTATGTGGGACCACATGAGAAGCACCAGCTTGCAAATAAAAAAAATAATTATCCAAATCAGATCACCAAGAAAAAAAATCTGAGGTAACACACATAAAAAAAATACATTCGAATTGAGACCCTCCTATAGCCCATTTGAGAACCTCCTCCTTTTTTTGAAATCGGTAAAAAATTGCCGTCATTGTCGTTCTCCTAGGTACATTATCATCAATAGAAAGCACTAGAAACATCTTGGAGCTGCGCACGTTTGTTCTAAATATGCATTACAAGTCACACAACAAATATCGAAAATATTGTAACACCAAATTGTATTTACCTACATTCTATGCAAATAAATAAATCTAATCTAAACTAATAAACAAAAAAAAAACAATACATTTTTCTTTCCAAGGTTTCCACTGCACGGCGACGGTTCACAAAGAGTTCTACTACCAGTAAGTAAGAAGAGTGAGGGTTAATTTTTTACCTCTGGGTGTTCTGAACAGAGCTACAGCAATGTCTCCATTACCAGCGACGAACACTCCCGACTTCTCCTCCCGGAAGAACTCTGCAATCTAGGGGAGATCGCCAAAAACAGTTTCAATCAGCTCAGATACATGGGAATAGAAACAACCTGATTGACTCCCGAAATTAATTACGTACATGTAATAATGTAGCGCAATCTCTTTATTTTAATTTAAAAAGATTGCGATAGGTACTTAATTCAAAATTTGCGTATAAACGCAAATATTTTACAATTTAGCCGTGGGAAAATAAAGTTGCCTTAAATTTGACTCGATTTTTGACAATCAATACGTGTGTTCAACACAAAATCGAGTAAACTTATAAACAACAGACGATCGACATGATATTTTATGTCAATCGCCACTGTGGATCGTTTTTGTCTATCGATAAATCAACCAGTGACGCCTACCAAATACCGATTTCAACATTGACATCTATAAAATCGAGCAAATCTGTAAGAAGCTGACGGATCTAATTGATTGTTAAAAATCGAGCAAATCAGCGGGCTTAGCATGACGCTATCTATCTCTTCGAAGAATAGAGACGGCTATTCCCATACAAAGTGACATTTCGTTTCTTTATTTTTGACATCGCACCGTAAATATCCTTCTAAAATCTGTCATTTTGTTTTTCGTTTCTGCCGATCGTTGTCTAGGTCCTTTGTAATGTAGACTATTTCAGAAGACAGTTGTCTAAGGCAGTGAAGACAATTTGATATTTTAATCGCCATGCTATGACAGATGAAAACTTTTTACTGGATTGCCACAAAGTATAAAAATGGGAAGGAAAAAAGGAATTTTTCACTTTTAGTATGGAAAATGTGAAAAATGATTACCTACATGTTGAGTTTTAGGGTTTTAAGGTTATAATAAAGCGGGTCGAAATTTTCATTATTTTTGCGATAGGACACACCATTTTCGATATGTAAGCAAAATAAAAGATAAACGTGAACCAATGACTGAATTTCGTAAAAAGTGCAGTTGACTCTTTCTACTCTACTGCCGTCGCACTGTCTTCACGAAACGTCATTTTTGTCTATTCTTCCGTCGACAAGACGGTGCTTGGGCTAAGCCTGCTGTAGGCGTTAGTGAGTGAGGACCTTAAAAGGAAGATGGGTAAGCTGTGTTACCTGGTCAGCCAGGTTCAGATCAACCATACCCGTATGTCTCGGTTGGTATACGACCACGCGACACACACAGTTACCGGGAGTGTAGAACTTGCGTAGAATCTGCGGAATACAAGATATTTCATTAATACTTCATCATCATCAGTCCATAGCCAAAAAAAGGAAAAAGAAAGAAAGAAAATGCGTTTATTTGCTGTAAAACATGACGCAGAGGAATAACACAAACACAAAAAAGAACAAGTTGGGGGAGAATATGCGTCACATCCACGCAAAACGGCCATCGCTCAGCACAATGCTACGACCCTATGCGAGACATAGCCCCAGCGCCAGTTGTAAGCGACAGCCAGCGTTGACGCAGTATATTGTAAGCGACAGCCAGCGTTGACGCAGTATATTGTAAGCGACAGCCAGCGTTGACGCAGTATATTGTAAGCGACAGCCAGCCTTGACGCAGTATATTGTAAGCGACAGCCAGCGTTGACGCAGTATATTGTAAGCGACAGCCAGCCTTGACGCAGTATATTGTAAGCGACAGCCAGCGTTGACGCAGTATATTGTAAGCGACAGCCAGCGTTGACGCAGTATATTGCTGCACATCTCCAATCACACTCCATTTAGCTCGAACTTCGGCTACTTTCATCTAGCTGCTGCCAAAAGTCACCTTGATTAATTAAAGGGACAGATGTCAATTTTTTTCCACGGATAAAAGATTTAATCAGCCCGTAGTTCGTTTTTACTAACCATGTGTAATAAAAACTTTAAAAAACAAAAACAACAGACTTAAAAAGTGTGAAAGTGAAGAAAAAAAATAGGTTTCGGAAGTCGCTGGCTTTGCTTTTGTTTGTTTTTGGTATATTGCCACTGACTTCCGAAACGAAAATTATTTTAAGAAAACATTTTTATTTTTTGGTCAGTTCTTTTTTAATTGTTGATAAATCTGAAATAAAAAAATAGATCAGCCACACAACAAAGATAGCAACGATTGGTTTTGTTTTCAAGAGTTTTTGAGTTAATGGTTCTAAAACACAATGAGGTTTCTATGATTCTAAATTCACGTTTAAATGACATTACCTTGCTAGTAGCCGGCACGAGCTTGCTTCCGGGCGGAGCCCTGATGATGGGTGGTTCCACGACGCCCAACTGCTTGATCGGTTGTACTTTGATGGACATGGCGTATAGCTGAAAGTCGTGCTTCGGACGCTCCACTAGCGGGATGTTTTGGAGGTAGCTGATGACAGAAGCGACCATCAATCAATAATCTGTCCAGCATTTTCCCAACTATGTTGGGGTTGGCGTCCAGTCTTACCGGGTGCAGCTGAATCCCAGTGTTTCACATGGAACGAAACTGCCTATCTGACCTCCACAACCCAGTTTCTGGGTAACACGATACCCCTTGGTAATACTGGTTGTCAAACTTTTTTAGGTTTTTGGCAACCCATAACGCCTGTAACGCCAAAGACCTACGAAAGACAGCCGGTATCAACGGTTTAACATGCTTTCCGAAGCACGGAGGGGTCTCGATACGTAATGTATGGTCGCCTATCCACGAACCGACCGCAGCAAGCGTAGCTTAACCTCTGATCGACCCATGCGGCTGTTATAAACAAAATATACAAAATACTCACGTGAATGCCATCAACTTGGGCGATGTGAAGGTAAGCAGACAAGCAGCACCGTCGTCCTAAAACAAATGAATGTTACAATACTACTCCGCAGAAGAAGAAAAGTTATACAGCGTGTATCAGAAAGGTGTGGTCAAATTTAAGGGTCTGACCATCAAACTGTAAAACTCCCTCCATGGGACAAACATCGCAATCGAGAAAAAAATATCAGCTGTCCCATAAATTTGGGTCGCGAGTACTGTATTAAGGTTTTGTATGGAACCGCTTTTTTTTTCGCAATTACTTTGTTGTTTCCATGGAGGAAGTTGTTCAGTTTGATGGTCTGTACCACATCTTTAAATATGACCACATATTTCTGATGCACACTGTATAACCCAACTACGTAAAAATCGCCACTTATAAAGAGAGACAAATGAAAAATAACATCACTTTTCGTAAAGCCGGAGTCACACGTAATCTGTACGATTAATGATTTAATTACATGACATATTTAGTAATGACGTGACTCCGGCTTAAACTCAACTACGACAAAAACGCCTACCAAGAGCCCGTACAGTAAGAACGATAAGTCTTAAAGTAACATGGTTTCTGGCTTGCAAAGGACAGCTGGCATTCTCATAACCAGTCTTGCATATGAGCTCGTGTTAAATTAACAGTCACACGGGTCGATCTTCAAGGTTCAGCAACGCTTGCCGAGGTCGGTCCATGGATGGGTGACCAGACCATCCATTAAATACCGAGATCCCTCCGTGCCTCGAAAACCACGTTTAGCCGTTGGTTCTGGCTGTCATTTGTAGATTGTGTGACAGATTCCCACAAGGTTCCAGTTGCAAACTGGAACCTTGTTGGAATCTGTTGTTCTAAGGTTGAGGAAGACTATCCGCTCGTGATACAGTTTTATGCTAGTGCGAATGTGGTGCGTATGGTAGGACGAATCAGTCCGAAGACAACCAAACCATTTTATTTTATGTTTACCATCTACCATTTTCACACTCTCCAATTGTTGATCTGCCTAAATTTTACTGTCAAAATAACTTTAAACGATTTTTTTTGTCAATTCTGGGCTTATTATTTGTCTCTCATTCATGAATAAATAAAGATTATTATTATTTTATTAGATATTTCACAGTCGTACCTATAATGACATGTCAGACAACCAGTCTTACCAAGGGGTATCGTGTTACCCAGTAACTGGATTGTGGAGCTCTGTTAGGCAGTCGTTCCATGTAAAATACTGGTATTTAGCTGCATCCGGCTAGACTAGAAGCTGACCCCAATATTGTTTAGGAAAGGTAGATGATGAAGGAATCCAAAAAAGTCATTCACGATCGAAATCCTAGAAGACTTTACAAATAAAATAAAATACACCCGTTTTGAATTGTTGAAATTTTAATCAAATTTTAATTATTTTCAGACCGTAAGTAGCATGAATTCCTGTAAAAAGCGTTTCTTTTTTTTTCCATTACTTATCATGGCACATTCGCTATTAAACTTTGCCAAAGAAAACCATACATTACAGGGTATAAACAAGACCTTTTACAAAGCCGTGAACTACACATTCTGTAACTGTAACTTTGCGCAAAAATAATTGCTGAAAAACGATTTTTATTTTTGGTGTAATAACTAGCTGTTTACCGTTGTGCACAATGTAATGCGTAATAAGTTACAACATAAACTACACTCGGCGTCACAAAAATCGCACCTCTCCGAAAATAAGTTTCAAGCATGTCCCGCCATCAAGGAATATATTAAACCCAATTAATATTGGTATCAATTGAAAGTATGTTTAACAACCTTTAAAATTAACAACAGTTAGAATTCCTAAACACAACAGATCTCATTTTTCGCATTACAACGGCCACTAATTGCACCTCCCTACAAGGGTACAAAACGGATGACCCGGGTTAAATGTGGGTCCTCCCCGCTTCGTGGCAGGAAGGGTGCATCATAATGCTGCCCAAGGCGGGAAAGAACATCCTGAAGCCGGAGAGTTATTGGCCGATCACTCTGCTGCCGACGGTCTCCAAGGTGTTCGAAGCACTCCTGCTGCGACATCTACTTCCACACATCGCGCCGCGCTCAGAGCAGTTCGGGTTCCGGGCGGAGCATAGCACGACGCTCCAGCTGTCGAGCGTACTGCACCACCTCGCAGCCGCGCTAAACAAGAAGGAATACTCGGTGGCAGTATTCCTCGACATGGAGAAGGCCTTCGACCGTGTGTGGCACGACGGCCTCATATACAAGATGGCCACATCTGACGCGCCCCGTCGCGTTATTAAAGTGGTCTCTACTTTTCTCTGCAACAGGACATTCAGGGTGGTGGTCGCCGGAGCGCTATCAAGCGCCCGCCCGGTGCTAGCGGGCGTGCCGCAAGGTACCTGCGTGTCGCGGGCGTGTTACTTGCGCTACCCTCGAGTCGACGCTCGTGCTGTACGCTGACGACGTCGCGTACATTACTACCTCGCTTAACGCGACGTACGCGGCCGTCAAAATGCAGCGCGCCCTCGAGCTTCTTCCCGACTGGCTGGCGAAGTGGCGGCTGTCGGTGTACGTGGGTAAGACGCAGGCGATGGTTACCGAGTTTGCGCCCGTCCCACCACCCTTGAACCTACAAGGAGTCGACATCGATTGGTCGCCCCGGGTCAAGTACATGGGTGTGACCATCGACCGTCGGCACACGATAGGGCCACATGTCCGCAAGGTTGCCGCGCAGGGTAGGATCGCCCGCAAACTGCTCCGCCCAGTGCTGTCGCTCGGCATTCCGGCGCGCGTCAAGTTGGGCATGTACAAAGCGTACGTGCGCCCAATCTTGACGTACGCCGCCCCGGCATGGTTCGCCCTCACGAGCGAGTCGAGCCGAAAACTGCTCCGCGCGCAACAGAACCTTGCGCTGCGGTCCATCGTCGACGCTCCTCGCTTCGTGAGTAGCGATGTCATTGCCCGGGACCTCGGGATTGAGAGCCTGGATGAGTTTGTGCGGCGCCTCGCGACGGGAATGTTCGCGCGTGCCGACGCATCTGCTTGGCCCCACGTCAAGCAGATAGCGCCCTGGCATGCGCGCCCCCCCGACGCGAGACCCCTGCCCCGCGACCTGTTAGCGGACAACTGACCCCATCCACCGGAATGGACTCCCGAGTAAGTTGCATACAGGTTACACACGGCTTACTCGACTCAACTGAACTCTACATTACCTACATTCATCCGTGTTCTAAGTTAATATAGGCACGCTACGTTAACGCACCACAGACACACACGTCTATACATGCGACCATACTCACACGCGAAGGCACCGCGCGGGCGGCGACTCGCGTAGGCACTGAGCGGTGTTACACACACTACAATACCGCTTACACACACACGACGACTCCTTAGCCCGGACCGTAACCGACTAGCTCTGGAAGCGGGGCGGGCGGGGGCAAACAACTTATTCTGTAGGAGCGTCGAGTCGGCACCTCTGTCGCTGGTCGTCTTCGTCGGGCCTCCCCTGGGTAACTAGGGGTCTCACCTGGCGGGGACTGACCGCCGAGGTGTCGTGAAGAAAGCGGCGCTATGTACTAGCGTCGTGGCGCGCCTACAGAAAAGAAATAGCAATCAATCACATGGGCGCGCGTTGCGACGCGCGTTCAATCGTGCCACAAGCACCTGTTGCGCACAAAACGAGGGGCCCGTATTTACGGGTCCCAAAGATGACGCCGCGGCCGGGGGGCATAACGCCCCCTGGCCCCGCGCGCCGCGCCCCCTTACGGGGACGTCGCGATTTCCTCATTTGCAATGTGGGTCATTCGCAATCCAACCTTTGAAGTGAACACACGTGAACAGCTACAGCAAGAAAAATACCCCAGAAGATGGACACCACTGCAGATGAAGCCGCTCAAGTCATTGCACTGCTGCAATCAGGGATGCGGCAATGTGATGTTGCTCGGCAACTGAACTTGAGTCGTTTTTCCGTTCGACGAGTGTTCCAACGCTTCCAAGAGACTGGTGGCTATATCCGAAGACGTGGCTCTGGAAGACAACGGTGCACATCCGAAAGAGACGATCGCTTCATTGTTTCGACGTCTTTACATAATCGGTTCTCCACTGCTGTTGAGCTGCAACAACAACTGCGATCAGCTCGCAAAACTTCTGTAAGCGACTCCACGATTAGAAGAAGAATGCGGGAGAAGAAAATTGCACCTCACAGGGCTGCTACTGGGCCGAAATTGACTACACAGCATAGGAGAGACCGGTTGCAATTTGCCCGTGACCATGTGGATTGGACAATAGACCAATGGAGGGCAGTGCTCTTCTCGGATGAGTCGAGGGTGCGTCTTTTCTGTAACGACAGGCGTAGAAGAGTGTACAGGAGGCAAGGTGAACGATTCGCACAAGCCTGTATTCAAGAGACAGTGGAATACGGGGGTGGCTCATGCATGTTCTGGGGCGGCATGTTGACGGCAAAACGAAACTTGTGTGTGTTTCTCGGACTGGAAGTGCTCGCGGGCAAGGGTCGCTGACTGCTCCTCGGTACATAATAGAGATCTTAGAGGAGCAGGTGGTCCCTTATGCGCGTTTTGTTGGCAGTGGGTTCACGTTAATGCACGATAACGCCCGCTGTCACACCGCATTAAATGTAAGAGACTACCTGCAAGAAGTTGGGGTCCCTGTTATGCGCTGGCCGGTGCGAAGTCCAGACCTGAACCCTATTGAGCACCTTTGGGATGAACTGAAACGGCGAGTACGGGCACGTGATCCTGCCCCTACCACTCTCCAAGACCTCCAAGATGCCGTCGTTGCAGAATGGGACAACATTCCTCAAGAGACTGTTGTCACATTAATTAGGGCCATGAGAGAACGCATGGAAGCAGTCATCAGGGCTAGGGGGGGTAACACTAGGTTTTAAATTGTTTTTAAGGATCTTGTTGTAATTATTGCTGATAAAATATTTATCTTTCTAATCATTTGCATTAGCTTATTTCCTGGTAATTCTGAAATTTCAATAAATTGCCTTTCGAATGATACTTTGTAATCATAAGCCTACCATTGATTAATAGGGTTAAAATGACTTTGAAGGGAATTATTAATGAGGTGAGATTTTTGTGACGCCGAGTGCAGTTATCGTAAAAACAAAACCATTTTAAGTAGTTGGAATTTTGACCTTCAATATCTCCGTAACCAGAAGGTTCCCAGGTAAGGTAGAGTACAAAAAAAAAATGCGGGGCAGTCTTTGGGGACTGCTGATAGAAGCGAAAACTAAGTAACTTGTGAATTGTAACGTCGAAGCATGCGGTGACGATGACGCGAGATTTTCACGCTTTTTGTCCACCCAAAAAGTGCTCGACGCGCCTAAAGAAGTTTTCACTTCAAAAATATCATAATAACGGGGATAACAAGTGACTGTCGGCTTCGTTGATGGTATTTTTACACTAGTTTTATTAGTTTTAAGTAGATTTGGTAAATTCATGATATATGTACATTAGGAAAATTATATCGATGAAAGATTGATATGTCATTTCATAAACGTAAAAAAGAATCGGCGTGAGAAATCATAGAACATTTTTAACGAATTAATTATCTTCAATTTACTGTAGATTTTCATTCGTTTTCTCTTATTATTTCCAGGAAGTAAGTAACAATTTCGTTAATAAATTATTGCGGGATGTAATTATTACTGTCATATCTAGGAGAGCTGACAGTAAAGGGTGCCACCCTTTACATAGCTGCTGTTACTGTCAGCCTCCCACATGTTCGGGTCGGCATGATTCAGCACAACTGGGTGCCAAAATCCTATCCTAACTTTTGGATGGATTAAAGGGAGGAGAGACAATAATGCAGGTAGTCAGTGGTGTACCATTTACATATACAACAAATACATACATACATAAAACATCATACTTTAATATTATAAATGTGAAACTTTGTAAGGATGGATGGATAGATAGATGGATGTTTGTTACTCTTTCACGCAAAAACTATTAAACGGATTTAGATGGAATTTGGCTCACATATAGTTTATATACTGGATCAACAGAGGACACTTTTTATTCCAGTAGTACGTTCCCATGGGATAATTTCTGACCTCCACGTGGGTGAAGCCGCGGGCAAAAGCTATTCTAATTATATTTTCGGGAAAAACCTGCTCGGCTTAGGACTGCCGCCCACTGGTGGCACGACACGGCAAGGGATGTTTATGCTACATATAGAAATAATATACAACTTATACCTATGTATGACAATAAAAAATCAATGATTATGCCTACGTACTTCGCGGCGTGCCTAAGTATACCGCGGCATCGTTGCCGTAGAAATTTCGATTTTATTATCATACTGTTAATTTATATTCCTAATCGTCGCATAAAAATCCCTTGCTGTGCCGTGCCGTCCAATGGGCGCAAGCCCTTAGCTCGAATTATGGTGAGCCGACTCGAACATGACAATGCGAGGTTACATACCAAATAAAGTTTGCTGATGAGCACGAGCCGAACTAAAGAAATTGCGTAGGGTCGGCTTTGTTATTCATCAAATAGGTAGGTACTGCCAAATCGTATGCCGACCCGAACATGTGGTGGGTGTAGCACCCCTGACGTTTCAAAGGAGAACAGAAGGGTCATCTGGTATTATTGAATGAATCATTGGATTAGTCTGTACGCGCAGTCAGTTCGTTCATCTTAAAATGTTAGTTTTATTGCTTCTTATATTTGCAGCGTGTAAGTATGAGTATTTTTTATCATTGTCTTCGATATTTCTTTAAGATTTTTAATGTTGATTATAGTAAAATATAAATATAATTAATGTAGAATTCTATAACGTCTTACAAATCTAAGTCCACACATTTCGTACTTTGCCCTTTTATTGATGCCAAAATTTTTATTAAATTTTTCTATTGGTTTTCAATCATTATGATCCTTTTTTTAAATATTCGTGTATAAATCAGTAAACGTTTGCAATTATTTATATGACTTAAATACTAACCCATTTTAAATTGTTGTTTTTTTTATAGACTCTTGAAGCTACGGTACAGTATTTTCTATAAATTATTTTTAACCTTGATTATCGCAAGCACTATTTGCTGAGCATGAGGTCCTGATTTCGATTCCCAGGTCGGGCAAAGTGTTATTGAGATTTTCTGTCAAAAAATCTCTATAGCAGCCCGAAATCAGGATTTGTGTCCGGTTGATGGCAATAGGGTCCGCCCTATTACATGGGACTTAAACACAACTGGCGAAATACATACATAAACTCACGCCTTCTTCCCATGGGGGTAGGCAGAAACGCCACCTGCTACGATCCTTACATACTCCTTTTGCCTCGTTAACGTACATACATCTGGTCATACACGCACGCTGGTTGTGAGTACTACGCACCTGACTTTTCTGAAGAACATCACCAATGAGGTTACTATATGTCTTCCTGGGGCGTCCCCTCCCGGCGTAATGTGGGTGTACTATGGGTACCGACACAACTGCCTAACCCTCCAGCGATTACAGGCATGATGTTATGTTATGTATGTTATTTTAAGTGTTAAAACTTTAAAAAAAATGTCTTTGAAAGTACGTACAAGTAGGTTCGAATCTTGCGCACGCAACGAATGTTTGTCACGAGACCCCATCACCGTGCCTCGGAAAACCACGTTAAGCTGTTGGTCCCGGCTGTCATTTGTACATCTTTGACATTCGTTACGGGTAGACAGACTTAGACACCCGAAATTCTGACAACTGTGTAGTCTTACCAATGGGTATTCTGTTACCCAGTAACTGGGTTGTGGAGGTCAGATAGGCAGTCGCTCCATGTAAAATACTGGTATAGCTGCAACCAGTTAGACATAGTTGACAAAACGCAGGCAAATGATGATTATGAACGCACCGAAAAAAATAATGCTGATATCAAACGCTTCACTCGTGTGAATGTCCATTTTTGTGAACGATGTCATTTTCAACGACAAAAATACTTAGGGATGAACGTTCATCTGCTCTTTGCATTTAATTTTCCGATCATTGGGTAAGCGAGTGAAAGATGTCGAGTGCCGGAATTCAACATCGTTGGATCGGTTCACTAATTAATTCATTTATCACTTTGATTCATTTTGTCAATTATTTTTTTTTGGTTCCTGCCTATTCTGTTAAAATCTCGACGTGAAAACTTAGGCGAAGTGCACCTGATACTAAGGATTTACACTTTTTACAGACTAGGTCGTGAAACAAAAATGAACATACAGTGAACCGTCTGATAATTGCATAAGTATACGGCAGATGTGTACCTCTGCCTATACCATCCGGAAATACAAGCATGACGTTATGTTATGAGGGAGTTTCCTCTGAAATAGGGCTGATGACTTATATTAGAAATGTTTGAACAAATAAAGTAATTTTAATGAAGGCATTGTAAAATGAGATAATCGAAAAAATCAGTAAAATTTATGGAAAGATGGAAGAAGCTAGATGCCTTAAAAGTTTTTAGATGATATTGTTCTTGTCCTTGTCCCGCGATACAGACAATACATGGCGACAGTGTGCAGTTACATAGCCGTGACGTCACTTCTGTGATAGATATCTTCTTTGTCTAGCAGTTATTTTAAAATGTTTATAACTTGGCATTTTTTTAAGCTTTGACACTTTTCATAATATTATTTGCAAACAATATTTTCAGTTTAAAATATAACAAAAAAATCATCATCCCTATTGTTGCATTTCAAATAGTAGCACAATAAAATTCAAACCACTAGAATATTCTATTTTAATACAAAAACATGAATGTTTCAGCTGCTGGTAAGTAACACTGACACGCAGTTTCACTAAACTAGGCAACATTTAAAAGAATGCCTAAATAAAAGGGCGTTGTTGGATTTTCAACTTCCAGCGCTCAGCCGAGCGTTGAAAATCCAACAACGCACTTTTACTTAGGCATGAATTTATATGTAATGCAATAATTGTAGTAGAAAAGCTCTTTGAGAAGGTGCTCGTCCGGGAATTACTATCACCACACATATGTCTGTCGCCAAGCGGCGTTGTTGTGTTCCAGTTTGAAAGGCATGTGTGCTGTTGTAGTTACAGGCACATGTAATACATCAGCTCTGTCTTTGTGATAGCAACGCATAGCTAGTAGCACCGTAGAATAATCGTGTGAGCTGGCCCGGCAGTCTCGACATAGATAGCGACGCTGTCGAAAACTACCGATCGCTAAATATTAAGGTGAAACCTCAGTTTTAGCCCGCCAAATTAAAATTTTCTTTGAATTTGACGATTGATATGAAATTAATGATTATTATTCGATAAATATAATAATTCCCACGGTCGACAATTGCATTTTGATCAACATACGACATAAAACAGAGATGCAATTTGAAAAACTAAATAAAATTTTAATTTTGCCGGCTACAACTGAGGATTCATCTTAATATTTAGCGATCGGTAGTTTGAGACAATGTCGCTATCTAGTTGAGACTGCCGGCCCTGGCCCTGCAGTCTCGACAAATATAACGACAAAAATCGGTCGTTAAATCTAATCGATGTCAAATTTCTTTAATAGATTTTCAACCTTATTTTTTCGAAATAAAGTTGAAAATCTATTAAAGGAATTTGACAACGATACGACTTAGCGACCGATTTTTGTCGCTGTCTAATTTCGAGACTGCAGGGGCAGGTATATGACACGGCAGCGGCAAACAACTGGACGACGCATACAACGACGGCACCGTGCCGTTGTGCCGCCGTGTCTGTCAACAATCTTCCATAGTGATCCATACAAAACTGATGACCGTGTCTACACGCGTCACTTCCGTAGTTTTTCAAGGCAAGAAAACACTTGTGTACAATCGCCAGGTCTACATGAAACTGTCAAATTTCTCCAAACGATTTTAAACCTTAAAATGTTGACAGTTAAGTTCAAAATCGAATGAGAAAATCTGACAGTTTGTGGAAACTTGAAGTGCTGGCGGCTGTACCTACAACAGGCCTTACAGGATATTAGGAAATAATCGGAGTTCTTGGGTAACCTTCAGTTTGAGAGGAACCAGAAGTAGCAGGAGTTTGCACTCCACAATCTTTGTGCAGAAGGAAATATAAATTTAAAATACGATCAAAATAATAAGTTTTTCCCAACCATAAGTAAATTAGCCAGTGGTCAGTAATAATTTACTTACATTGGGAAAAACAAAACGATAAACATTTAACACTATAATTACCTATTTTTAGATTCCAGTAAGTATGGCACCTCTTTTGTAACTAAAAACTACAACATTTCGAAATTTACTATGCATTTGTCCGCGACGAGGTCAACACCCTTGTGCTGCCCGAAATGTGATGCTCACACTCGCACTCATTCATGACACTGCACTGATCTAGCACCGGCATTTGCCGACACGAGTCATACATATTTATTTACTATTACTTTAGTTTAGTAAATAGTTTTACCTCCAGTTTAGTAAGCAGCGTCTATCCAATGTCTTTTTTTCTTTGAATGTTATCTACACCTACAATTTGTGTATAAACTAGAAGTAATACGAGATGCTGTTGGTATCAGTGGCATTTGTCGATGCGAACCAAACAAGATGGACGCCGGCCGCCGCCCGTAGATTTGACTGATAATCACGCCAGTTCCACTCTAAAAACATGTCTCAGCTACCTAGGGCTATTCGGACGATACGCACATCCACGCTCATGGCTCATGTACCTAGGTGTAAAGAATAATAATAATGAATATTAAAACTAACAAAATTATGAAAACAATAGGAAAAAAGACCTGTGTGAGGCCAAAAGGGCTTCTATCCCAGCACGATGCTGCGATTTTTATAAAACAAATACGGCAGCGCCTGGTATTCTGATAGGGCTCACTGTGATGCTACGGACGGTGTGTCCGTAGCAACAATATGACTCCGTCTCTTGAGTCGCGGTTAACTGTACCTAATAAGTTCCGTAATAAGCGAAATAAACTAATAATTAATTTTATTTTTTATTTTTAGGAGGGAGAAGTAAGATGTATTTTTTCTGCCGCCAGGGCAAAGACCTTAGATTAAGTTTCTAAAACGAATATATATTATGTTTTTTTTCCATTGTTCATTCCCCTAGCAAAGTTTATTAAGTAACTAGTTTAAATATTTATCGTTGTAATTAAGAGTTTCTGGTTTTCAGGAACCTGTGAGTATCTAATTAAATATAATTAATATGTTTTTCTCATTTTTTATAAAAACGTGCAACGTAGAGGACGCGATTAACAAAGTCACAGTGTCTGGTCCGTTGACGTGTCACATGATTTGTGGACTGGACTGATCAGACCACACATACCACAACCACGCCACAACAAGACGTAGACGGGCGCTAATTTGTATGAAAATAAATGATTTATTCACATAGACGACATTTAGGCATCAAAATTATTCGTGTGGGTGATACCGGCCACATCAAGGCCACATCGCAGCCACAACGCAACCACCAGCAAGACCGCGCACTAGCGGCCGGCCTCATTGCAAACACAACGATCTGTCTGTTTGCAAACACTAACCACAACGTAACCAAATTGCAGCTACTAGCGACAACGCAACCACATTCAAATTTTGTAGTTATCACAACGCAACTGCAAGAAGTTGAGTGACACTATTCACACGTAAACACTGCTTGCCCACATTTTGTTCGATGCGATTTGGTGTGGTTGTGGTACTCGTACATGTGAGTGGGTCTAGCTTTGCTTAAAGCCTTGCTACTACCGTGGCACTGTACACTGGCACGGGGTCACGGAGAAAATTTCATAAATCTGGACGCAGGTTAACGTATGTAAATGGCCTTTCCGAGCACACTACACAGCCACAGAATAGAACAGGCGGTCGGTTTCAAACAATGAGCACACATAGACACGCTTCACGTACAGCCAGTACAGTTACGGTACAAGAATCTTTCGGCGCGAGGCCAAAATCGAAACGAATTGCGCCATCTTGTTTTCTCAATAAAAAAGTGACAGTTTTACAAATATTTACCAACAACGCCTCCCTGTCAATGTCATTCGTGGCCCAAAGATACCTATAAAACTTAAAAAAAAAACTATAATTCATGTTTTAAACCCAGGTAGTAATCTGACATTTCAAGTATTTCTGTGATTGCAGTATTGAATGAATGAGTTCGACATTACACTTGTCAAATTACTATATGGGTTTAAAAAACGAACTATAGATAATAAGATAAGTTTTAAAATTAAAACTTAACCGACTTAAAAAAAAATACTGCTAAAGAAAAAATATTATTAAAGCTTTCGTATAATTATTAAGGTCATTTATTTATATAATTTCTGTTATTTTTAGCCACCGGTAATATTTTACAATTAGCTATGTTTTTGTACAGTTGTTTACTTAACTAAAATATTTATAAATGCAGCTTAATTTGAGTTTTACTAATATATTATAATTTACTTGTTTAGAACGTGGTAAGCTATTGTTTTTTTTCTTGTTTAATGTAAACAGTTTGGATTTGTGCAATACGCTCGCCCCCATTACAATCACTAGCGAGATGTTGGTTTACTATAAGTAGTAGGTACCTCTGCCTATCCCTTCGTGGGGTACAGTCGTGAAAACATTGTGTTGTTTGTTTTAAAAATCACTGTTAAGAAGCAACTGCTAGCGCCATCTGTGCACTGCGACGGACAACTAAGTTAAAATCTTTAAATATGGCGTATTTTTCCAACATCCGCTTCCGCCAACTACACATGCACTTGGGAGCCTTTGGACGGTCGCTCGTTAGCTTCGTTCCTTACATATTTTATTACTTTTCTAATATAATTATCTTGTTATTGCGTACAAGTATTAACCACTCACGCGCCCTTGTCAAAGCGTGACGTCGACAGGAACACCCCGGAACATTTTTCACTTTATGATTTAACAAAAAATCTAATAAATTGTATGTTTTCCTAATTTATTAACTGATAATAAATTATCTTTTTTTACAGGTCACAGTAAGTTTTTGTAAAATTGTAGACATATATATTTTGTACTGATATGTTTTTTTTTTAATTTATGGTTCCTGAGTAGGTTATTAAATTCTTTACTTTCTGGTTTTTAGAATGGAGACGTAAGAAAAATTTAATTCATAAATGTTTTTCTATGAACATTAGTAGAAAGTAACTAACCTATATTTTATTAATATATTTTATTTTTATTTTTCCCATGGCGGAACGTCTTTTCACTCAACGGACTGGTGAGAATTTATATATAATTATCATTATCTGCCTAGTATTTTCGCAACTTTGCTGGGGTCAGCTTCCAGTCTAACCCGATGCAGCTGAATACCAGTATTTTACACGAAGCGACTGCCTATCTGACCACCATAACACAGTTACTGGGTAATACGACACCTCTTGGTAAGACTTCTTGCTAAACTCTCGGACGTCTGACTATCAACGATGACTGTCAAAGATGTACAAATGAAAGCCGAGACCAACGTGGTTTCTGAGGCACGGAGGGATCTTGGTATATAATTGATGGTCATCCATCCACTGACCGACCAAGGCAAGCGATGCTTAACCTTGAAGACCAACCTGCAAAGGTTATTATTTAGCCACGAGCTCCACATACAAATATAGCTACATTTTAATCGGTTGATGTAGTTTTTAAAATAAATTATTAAAGTTCGAATAAAACCATTTTTTTCAGGTGTAGGGCGTAAGTTTTGATTTTTTAATTATCACGTATTTTCGTACAAAATATTGTTTAAAGCCATCAGCATATATCCTGCCTTTGATGTGTATTTTTTATTTTTATTAAACATACTTTTATTAAAATATGATATAATCTGCAATAAATGAATTATTATTTTATTTGACTGCCTCGTTGGTCTAGTGGTCGCAAGCGCTACTGCTGAGCATGAGGTCCTGGGTTCGATTCCCGGGTCGGGCAAAGTGTTATTGGGTTTTCCATCTGGAATTTCTCGGTGGCAGCCCGGAGTCTGGATTTGTGCCCGGTTGATGGCAATAGGCTCGCCCCCTATTACATGGGACTTAAACATAACTGGCGAAATGTGGGTGTACTATAGGTACACCTCTGCCTAACCCTTCGGGGAATACAGGCGTGATGTTATGTGTTATTTTAATAATAAATTCGTAAAATTTTCAGGGTCCTGTAAGTATCTCAACTTATTCATTTCGATGTTTATTCATTATTTACTTAAATTAATTAATTTTATTATTATTATTTTAAATAACACTGACATTTTTTCATTTTAGGTTACGGTAAGTGTAGACGGTTATTTTGGCACGTGGTCAAAATCGGAACTAACGTCGCCATCTTGCTTTTTCAAAACATTTCAAGGGGCATTTAAAAAAAAAAATACACAAATGTTTACCAACAGCACCCACCTGTCAACGTCAGGCGGGCGCCAAATGATCTTTTTAGCAGTGTACAGAACTCTTTCCAATGAAAAAGAAGAATTAGTTTTTACCATTGAATTAATATGTACGATACAACATGTCCCGGAATTAATGCACACCACGATACAGCCCGATTAGAAAATTATGTTACAATCTTAATACAATCACTGAATTTTTACTATTAGGTATAAAGCATTATTTATTTATTAAATTAGTTATACTGATTGCGGGAGAAAATTGTGGTCACATTACAAATCTTTGCACGCACACAATCGCACATGTATACGGGTCTAGCAAACTACTGCAGTTTATTTTATTATATTATGATAGTAGGTACTTCGTCTATTTAGGCTGGTTATATCTGTACAGCGGAACTGTGACTGTTATTTACGTAAGTTTAATTATTTCTGGGATATTAAAATTACCCATATTAAAAATGACAGAAATCTATTCTGAACAAACAACTTTCATAATGTGCATTAATTCAGTTACACAGTGTGTAGTACAACTAGAAAGCTTACAAGCTTCAAAAACTCGGTTTTGAAAGAGAAAACTGAACTTTAGTGTGTCCTTTTCTAATAAGGTGACTATACATTTATTTGAAAAGTAGGACACGATTTAAAAGTTAAGAATAAAACATAAACCGTTGCCGGGAAAATATTAATAGTCATGTTTACTTTTGACAGTCGTAGCTGTACACGATTTCCGTGACCTTCGCAGATGACTGGGAATACTACTAGCATATTGTGCGAGAGGGACAAACTACTGATCAGTATTCTCTTTTTCAAAACCATTCTTTGCGTACGTCCATTGGCTATGCAAAAGAAACTTTACGTCAAACGTTTAAAGTTTATGTTTATTTACAATTTGAAAGACAGAAAGCACTCCAGATTAATTTTAGCTCCTTGATTTTTTATACTTATTTAAAATATCCTATATTTTCCAGGATAAGGTATGTTTTATTAATTAATAGAAAATAGTAAATATTATCACATTTTTAAACTGTTGGCGCTAGCGAACGCCAATGAGGGTTTTCTGAAATGACGTTCATTAGGTGGCAGCACTGAGACGTAAGGTCCGGGCACCTGTCAAAAGTGTCAAAGCGCCTATATTTTCTTCAGTCATGACTGAATGAAACGAATGATGAACATCATCTTAATAAATCCTCTTGTCGAATTGGCGCCAGCTGGTGGCGAGAATTTGGATGAAAACGCTGATTGCGAATTTTCGATTCATTGTTCTCCTTATCCATTGCAGTTGAAAATGAAAAATATGGAAAAAAAAATGTTACAAATATCATTCGGAAGTGACCTCGATAAAAGAAATCGGATTCCTTTTCTCTCTTTTTTTTTTACTAATTTCAAGTCCATGTTCATTTCATAGTGAATTATGCTGTGGTTGTATTCGTTTTTTTTTAAGAAAACAAAAACTAATCCTTTTGAAATAGGGACGGCCTACTTATTTCAAAATAATTAAAAAAATATCTTTTTCTTTTTTTTTTAATTATGAGCTGCTTGCCCCATTATTCCGCAAGAAATATTTGGGATTTGCTCGTCAATATGAATGCCCTTACCCGGCTGTGTGTTGCTGTTGTGTCATAAAGCACGGGGCTACCTCTGCAGCCGCTGCTAGACGCAGCATTCGTATTGTCAACACTTCCCATACAATCCAAGCGAGTCACTGTTTAATCCCACCACGACACAAACAACATATAGAAACTGATGATACCTTCCAATGGCAATCTGTGACAGGACTTCTACTCCCTATGCACGGGATTCGGGTCCCCCGAAGTATGTTTACCCGTACAAAAAAAATATTAAACGGGAGTAGGGTTCAATATAAAGTTTTTAACTACTTAAGACGGGCCCGTATCTACGTTGACGAACATAGAGAGTAGGCAATTAAATGAATTTTGAAATTTGCTGCCGGCTGTTGCGTTTCCATTCCAAAATTGAATTGAAACTTCTTAGGCGGTGATTCGATAATTGCAATTTGAAAATTAAGATGGAAATTTCTGGGACGCGTTACGTTTGGACACATTTCGCTACATGAGAGAGAAGAAAGATATAACTCTCTCTGTCTCTCACACTAAACGTCTCTTATTCTTTAGTTTTTAAGAAGGTTCACTTGTATCACGTGTACGGTGCTACCCGCGCATTTTATTCTATTCTCTTCTTCTTTTATTGCGGTCGGCCGAACTAATTTATTTTTAATGTTTTTAGTCTGTGGTATGTATGGATTTGTTTTTACAGTTTGTTTTGTAGCGGTATCTATAACAGCCGCACGGTCGATCGAAGATTGAGCTACGCTTGCCGCGGTTGGTTCGTGGATGGGTGACCATCGATTACATATAGAGACCCCTCCGTGTCTCTGAAAACACGTTTAGCCGTTGGTCCCGGCTGTCATTCGTAGATCTTTGACAATCGTTGCAGCTAGTCAGAAGGCCATAAGTTAGACAACCAATCTTACCAAGGGTATCGTGTTCCCCAGTAACTGGGTTGTGGAGGTCAGATAGGCAGTCACTCCATATAAAATACCGATATTCAGCTGGATCCGGTTAGGGGCCATTCAATTATTACGTAACCAGAATTTAAGTAATTTTTAACCCCTCCCCCTTGTCAGAAAAAGTAAGCAAAGCTCTTACCCCCCCTCCTAAGCTTACGTAAACATTGTTTTTTTTTTAATCTGATCCAGTTTCATTATTGTTATTCATGAGTCTAGAAACAAAGAATTTATAGACTATTAAAGCCCATTTAAGTAATTTCCCTACTTGAGTTCTTTCCATAAAACACCGCTTGAGAGCGAGTAAGCATATCAATTATTCTGGGAAACCTCTGAGCATGTTTTTCGCTGTCGAGCATAGACAAGTAGAGTTGCCATATTTTTTCAAATCAGTATTACTAAATTTAGCAGAAAAAGTAAATAATATTTGCTGACGTAATCACCATCCAGACCCCCCGTCCCCCAAGTCATCAAAAATAAACAAAGCAAAAACCCCCCATCCCCTTTGGTGCTTACGTAATACTTGAATGGTCCCTCAGACTGGAAGCTGACCCCAACATAAATGTTTGGGAATTGGGAAATCTACTACGTAGATTGGTATAGTTAATATTATAAGTAAAAAAAGACAGTAAACATATAAAACTAACAAAAAAAACTTTGGTTTTTAACAGACGGAAGTAAGTAATTTTAAATAACTATTTTAAATCCTTTTTTTTCTCGAAGATGCATCCTTCGTCCTTTAATTATTTGTAAAAATTACCAAAGCTTACCTAAATAATGATTTACCAAATTATTAATTTTACAGTACATCGTAAGTTTTTTTTTTTTTACTTATTCTGTTTAATATCAATTATTATTTGAGCGTAAAATTAGTAAATGGCATGTTACCTTTGCAGCTGGTGAGTTTTATAATTTTGTTATTGTTATTAGTTTCTAAGCAAACGTTTAAATTAAATACCTACAAGAGTAGATGAGTGTCATCAACCATAGTACCTATTGTGGCGAAATAGATTGAAGAAAATACATCCGCCATTTGTAATACGTATAATTAAGATAAAAAAATAAAAAATACACAGAAATTACAAATATATAAAAAGCAAAAACAAAAAATCAAATTACAATCAAAAATAATTGCAGATAGAGTTGCCGATATTTTTTTCTTCTTTATATGAGAATTACACGAGAAAAACTTAGACACACAAGATCGTTAATACCTGTCGATAATCGATATATCGATATGTCATGTCTCGACATATCGACAAATTGATGCTAATGTACTTATCAATGTATTATCATTATTTTATTATGTTGTATAAACTGTTGTGATTATCGTATTACCCAGTAACTGGGTTGTGGAGGTCAGATAGACAGTCGCTCCATGTAAAATACTGGTAGTCAGCTTCATCCGGTGAGACTGGAAGCTGACCTCAACATTGTTGGGAAAAAACAAACAGATGATAATGATGATCTGTTGTAATTAGATTAGATGTATATTAATTCATAATTGTGTAAATAATAAAATAAATATTTGAGTGGTATGTGTATTGTGTAGTGTTATTATATATTTTTGTGAATAATTAATTACTAATAGGAATTACCTGTAAAAAAATACCGTATTTGTAGAGGAACCATAATACGGTCGCTCGTACTAGCTAGCTTACCCTGTTTTTAAAGTAGGATTGACAATACATTACAAGGCAAAATAGGACTAATCTATACATAATAAGTTAGCCTATTTCATAACGATTTCAATGACGTAACTTTGACTCATCTCCCATATATAACTTTCGAGATATCGTCATTTTAAACACGCCTGGTATTTTCACACATGACCACCCGGGTGTGGTGCCACAGATTTACCCGGCTCATGCAAAATGGCCGCCACAGCTGAAGGGTTACAAGAGTACTGTACACAAGAAAATAAAATTAATAATAATTATTTATTTCCTAACAGCCTAGAGTAAGTGATGATTATTATATAAATTATTGTGTAAAAAGAGTGTGTGTGCTTAAGACCTCATGATAAAAGTGAAAACTTACGATTGGAGCCGAGTATACACGATTCAGCGCCGGGTATACACGATTCAGCACCGAATATACCCGATTCAGCGTCTCCGACCCGAGAGTGATGGTTCAGTGACGTTCACCGTTCATAAAGAGCTCTAAGTGCTCCTAAAGAAGTATTAACTTTAATAAAAGAGTATGCTTTTGCTTAAATGGTTTGGTCATGTTGAGAGAATTAATGAAAGGCGACTAACAAAAGGTACAAGGCAGATGTGAGTGGAAACGCCGGCGCCAGGAGGGGACACCCTAGGAGGACATAATATTATAGTGACCTTATTGGTGATGTTCTTCAGAAAGGACAGGTGCGTAGCACTCGAAACCGGCGTGCGTGTATGACCAGCGGAGTAATTGCATTACATACAAAATGACAATTGACGTTATTATTTACGTTGTTCAGCAGACAAATTTATTAAACCTGTGAAGCAATGTATTAGAAATTAATATCCTTCTAAACTCACGGATTGTGATTGAAATTGTATTACGCGATGAATGCTGATGTATGAACGTAAACGAAGCAAAAGGAGTATGTATGTAAGGATCGTAGCAGGTGGCGTTCTGTAGGTCCTGCCATTGGGAAGAAGGCGTGAGTTTATGTATAAGATTAAAAAAAAAACTCAAATTGTTATTTAACTTATTTAAACATTTCATTTATCATTTGCAGCACACAGTTGTAAGTAATTTTCCTAAACATTTCTTTAGGGCTTTATTTTTGCACCCAAAAATCACGTTTTTTTTTAAGAACTCATAAGGTTCTAACTCGTGTATCAGAAATATGTGATCATATTTAAGGCTGTTGTACATACCATCGAACTGAACAACTTTTTCCAAGAGACCATCATCGTAATGGGGCTATCGCGCTTGAGTTCGCCGCTAGAGGCGCTAGTGTAGAATAAGGTCTCTAGATGTCAACTGTACTGAACGTTCACTATTTGCGGGAGTTTTTATCATGGATTTTAACTAATGATTCATAATGGTTGTGCCATTACTGATTAATTATGGCTTAAGATTTTAAGTAATAAGTTAGGATCTAATTTGGTAGCACATAAGGAAAAATAATATTTGTCTGCTTCATACTTGCCAATTTTAGGAACATTATATTCTAAATATTCATTTGATGTTTTAAATTGTAATAAAATAAACATATTATGAATTTATGGGAACTTAAACATATCCAAAACATCAAATAAAAGTACTGACAGGACCTTACTCGCCAGTGGCGCCAACTATTGAGCACAAAAACGATAGCCCCCATTGACAAAAAATAATCAGCCGACTCAAACATTTAGGTCGAGTATTGTAGGTAGTGAAGTTTTGTATCGGACATTTGATATTTTTTTCGTGATTACGATGTTGGTCCCATAGAGAAAGTTGTTCAGTATGATGGTCTGTACCACACCCTTAAATATAACCACATCTTTCTGATACATGCTATATAGTGACGTGTAGTCGCTGGGATCTTCAGCGGGCTTAGCATGACGCTGTCTATCTATTCGAAGAATAGACACGGCTATTCCCATACAAAGTGTCATTTCGTTTCTCCATTTTTGACATCACACCGTAAAAATCCTTCTAAAATCTGTCATTTTGTCTTTCGTTTCTGCCGATCGTTGTCTAGGTCCTTTTTAATGTAGAATATTTCAGAAGACAGTTGTCTAAGGTAGTGAAGACAATTTGTTTTTTTAATCGCCATGATAAAGACAGTAGAAAACTTTTTACACGACCGCCACAAAGTATAAAAATGGAATGGAAAAAAGGAATTTTTCACTTTTTGTATGGAAAATGTGAAAAATTATTACTTACATGTTGAGTTTTAGGGGTTTAAGAGTTTTATAAAGGGGGTCGAAATTTTCATTATTTTTGCGATAGGACACACTATTTTCGAGATGTAAGCAAAATAAAAGATAAACGTGAATAAATTACAGAATTTCGTAAAAAGTGCATTTGACTCTTTCTACTTTGCTGCCGTCGCACTGTCTTCACGTAACGTCATTTTTGTCTATTCTTCCGTCGACAAGACGGTGCTTGTGCTAAGCCTGCTGGATGAGAGAAACACAGGACCGGTAGATGTGGCAACGCTTGGGGAAGTCCGCTGTAGGTGCTGTTATTTGAAGTATGAGTTAACAAAAACTGTTTTCTTATGTTTTATCGTGTTTAGTTATCGATACCATCACGTCTGCGAAGTTTACACAAAAAAACGGAATTTTTAAACTGATATTTCAAGTCACTAGAACAATGCGGTAAAAAAACATTAAATTAGCTTAGATATTGATACCCATTGCGTGTGCGCAATTTAGCTAGCCAATTTAAAAATAACCCTGTATAGTAACAGCCACATTCTCTATTGATTCATAAATCAGTACCCAAAAAATAAATATATTGTTAATAAATAATAATATTATCTTTATTAATTTCCAGCGCGTTATTGTAAGTATTTTTTTAAAGGTCTCTATTTAGTACTTTTAATCGTATTAAAAGTATCTTCAGTAAATGAAACATATTTTTTTTTTAACTTAACTTTATTTTTACTTTTTAGTCTGAGGTATGATATACTCAATTCATCTTCATTATCTGCTTAGCTTTTTCCCAACTTGTTGGGGTCGGCTCTAGTCTTACCGGATTATGATATACAATGTGGAGATGACAATACGATAGTGTAAATGAAAACACTAACAATACTACTACATAAGTATTTTGAAATTATCATATAAATAACATCGAAAATACAGTTTATTTTTTTCCATAAACTCAAACTCAGAGCATTTATTTCAAATAAACCAATTACAGGCACTTCTGAATTGTCAAGGGGTCGGTCAGTCAGAAAAATTAAGCTGGTTACCCATTCCAAACCGTAGTGGGTTCCTACCGAGAAGAACGGACAAGAAACTCCATGGACACTCTTTTAAATCAAAATATTGGTCACATCGTTCATGTTGAAATTATGCATGTGACTTCGATGCAGAACGTTAAAATCGTCCGTAATAAAAATACAAAAAGTGAATCAAATATTAAATTAAATTAAGAGCGCTTACACGGGTCCACTAGCGCCACTCCTTTAAAAAAATATTATCTCGTGACTGAGAAGGAATTTATAAAAACGGCTCAATAAGCGACCTCGGTAAGTGTATCAAGACTTTTCTAATACCTTTTATAAACTTTCATATTGAGACACGAAGCAAGAAAATTCGATCTAAACAAAAGTGGCCACATTCATTTATATCATATTTTGTTGCTTCGTGTCTCAATATGAAAGTTTATAAAAGGTATTAGAAAATTCTAGACACACTTACCGAGGTCGCATAATGAGCCGTTTTTCTAAAATCCTTCTCAGTCACGAGATAATAGTTTTTCTAGTGGACCGGTGTAAGCGCTCTTAAGCCGTGGCAGTAAATAATTTGACTTTGTGTCAAAATTTCGCAGTGGTGGCCCAGTGGTATCGGCGCCGACTTGTAGGTCGTGGGTTCGAACCCAGGCAGGCGCTTTACTTTGTGTAATTAATTTCATCACCACTACTCTCAAAACGGTGAAGGAATACATCATGAGGAAACCGGCATGTCCTAGAACCAAAAATTCGAAGACGTGACATCTACCAACCCGCACTGGGCCCGCGTGGTAGATTACAGCCCACTCCCTCACAAAGAGAGGCCTGTGTCCCAGCAGTGGGAACATTATAGGCTGACTATGCTTTGACTTTGACTATGCTAATCTTTAACTAGCAGTGACTTATTGGATGTATTTGGTTAAATTTTTGTATGCTGAGTGGGAACGTCATTAGATATACAAAGTTTAATATATTGTCGTATCGGCGTCTCTACCTTGTATATGCTTAATTTTATTTAAAAATATTATGAATACGTGCTGGTGTATTTCAGGTCACATAATAAATGGGTACAGAATGTCGACTTCATATAACTAGCGAAAACAGGCGAAGACAGGCGCACGCGCACATAGGCACGTACGTAGTTATGGCCATCGGAAACAAATGAAGGGTACAGGGAAAGAAGGGTCATTGTCAGTATATGTTTAATTTTGAAAATTCATAAAGCTTTCAGGCTGAAAATAATAAAACAATAAAAAAAAAGATCTGTGAAATCATGCGACTCAAAAATTGTTTGTATGGCTAGGTATATGAAAAAAAGATCATAGTCACCGCTGTTGTTTAAAAAAAGACCATTGTCTATGGACTCTGATCTTTTTTCTCATTTTAAGAGGGCGCACACGGGTCAACTAGCGCCACACCTTTAAAAAAATATTATCTCGTGACTGAGAAGGAATTTTGAATGACGGTTAATAAGCACCCTCGGTAAGTGTGTCTGTGAGAGTGGCGCTAGTGGACCCGTGTGCGCCCTCTTATGAGTGAATTAATTAATGAATTAATACTTCAGATTAAGTGACGGGTACATACTGTAATTATTATATTGCCTTATTAATGCAGTATTAAAATATGTCAGAAAACATTTTAAAATAAATTGGGTTTTAAAGATAATAAATATTTTAAATTTTCTCAAAGATTATAACATTATGACATTCATCCTTCATTCCCTGTACCTTTCAAATGGCAGTGGCGAGTGCGCCTGCACACGCTGTTGGTGAGGCGTGTCTCTGTATGCGTTTGGAGTCGACCTTCTGTAACAATCTATTTTGTGCCAGTGTACACTTGAACCCAAATTGCATAAACACACTTTCTTTCACAATCCGAAAGAAATTCCTAAACCTTCATATGATTAAAAAAATCCTCTGCTCGACAACGTAAATAACGCAATGAATGTTGTCGAACAGTCAAAGTGAAAGACATTACAATAATAGTGTGTTACACAATTTTTCCGCTGAACTTTTGAGTAAATATTGATGGCCAGTAAAGTCTGATTCACGTTGCGATTTAATTGCCTGAGGTATGCTATAAGTTGAAGCAACAGTCGTTAGTTGCATCAATATTATTGTAAACCACAGGAAAGAAACTTCTTAAGATAGTGTAGTAAATTATGTTGGCCCAAAACTTCTTAAGATAGTGTAGTAAATTATGTTGGCCCAAAACTTCGCCACTTCCACGGCATTGTCTGTGGGTCCTAAGGGTCGTAGCGATATTAAATAGTCCTTCCTCAAGAATGCAGCTATCAAATGCAGAAAAGAAAATTCAAATCCGACTCAGTTCCAGAGATTAGCGCGTTCAAACAAACAAACAAACTCTTGCGCTTTATTATATCATAGTATATAGCCACCATCAACTCGATAATGATAAGGAGAACATTTGTTTTAACTTTTTTAATGAAATGTCTATTTTTGTAAGTCTTGTACATCTTTTAAGACACATTTAGAAGTCAATTTGGTCAATATTTTAAAACTAGATGGCGCGGTTTGTTTTAACGATTACATCTAAAAAACTTATTTTTGTCTTTACAGGCTTGGGTAACGTATTAGAATAATTAAATACTTTTATAAAAAAATTTTTTGTTTATTTTTTTTTATACAATATTTTAATAAAATGTTTTATTTTTCCTTTTTTCACCAAACAGAGGACGGTTAGTTATTTTTCTATATAATAAAACTGATTTGTTATTATTATCTACCATAAAAAACCCATATATTTTACGCAATTTGCAGTATTACGTAAGTAAACACTATAATTATTATTTTGAAATATTAAATGTTTAAAGCCGCGTTCTAACCGAAAGCATCAGTCGCAGGAGTACGCGATTGTATCGCCCGTTTATATAAATACTAGCCCCGTGGTTTCACCCGTGTACGTCTCTATCCCGTGGAAATATCGGGATGAAAAGTATTCTAAGTCCTAATCCATGTCATTGTCTACCTGTGTGCCAAATTTCATCCAAATTTGTTCAGCCGTTTTTGCGTGAAAGCGTTACAAACAAAAATACGAGTACAAAAAATAAAATCTTTTCTCTTTATATGGGTCTTCTACTGCCCCCTGAAAGTCTCAAATGCCCACGAACGGGGCGTTTCCGCCCACGTTGAGAACCTATGGTATAGATTCGCGTATTTACATGACAGCCGCTTTCGGTTATCACGAGTTTAAGGGGGATGCGCCAAGGTGGCCCGCGAAATTAAATTTTCTTACGTTTTTTGCAAGTTGCAGGTCTGTATCAGGTTGTATGTTGATCTAAATATGATTCGCGGCCGTATCAAATATTTTTACTTATAGAATTATAATAACAAAAATCATCAATACTCGTACATCTCTATAAGTTCATATTACCCTATTGAACGACAATTTCACGAAATCTTGACATTTGAGGCCAATTCTAACTAGAGTTGCATTGCTGATTCCAATGATTATGATTCTGTAAAGCCATATTTGGTACGGCCGCGAATCATATTTTAATCAACATACTCGTACAACCTGACACTGACATGCAAATTGCAAAAAACGTAACAAAATTTGAATTTCACGAGCTACCCTGAAGGTTCCGCCTTAAATAGTTTTATTTTATTTTTATACTTATTCTGTTTTTCATGTTTGTTATTTTTACTTATTATTATTACAGACAATGGTAAGTTACTGCACTCATTAATTTATTTTTATATTTTTATCCCTGAAAAGGTTGAAAAAAAAATATTATGTCAATTTTGTGATGCGATTATACAGAGTGGTAGGCACATGATCCTAAAACTCCTAGAGTAGAAACTTTTCAGCGGTACTTTAAAAAATAACTGCTGTTTCAAACAAAAGTGAAATACCTACGCGGTCAAAATATATGAAACAGCATTTTTTTTTTAAATAACATACGTAATTTTCAACGCTGCCGGGGCGTCCAGAATCATGTATTGAATCCACCTAGTAACAGGTTGCTCGTCGATGTCCCTGCCACCCTTTATGTATTTCTGTTTCAATAACAAAAAAAAAATATTAATTAGAAATTGAAATATAATATACCTACATAAATAACAACTTAAACCTACATAATTAATTAATTCAATAAAAATATAATATCTTAACTTAACTAATACTCTTAAAAAAATGTCTTTACAATATTGTTCATTAAGTAATTGTGTTTATTTTGTTCTGCAGCGCCCGACCGTAAGATATCCTTTTTATTTACCTATTTACTGAAATGTTTGTGTGTTTATTTAACAATTAATTGTATACTATTTACTTTATTATTGCATTTCTAGAAAGTAAGTACCTACAAGGTTTTATTAATCAAATTCCTACTTCTGAGGCGCGTCCTAACTAAAATGATTGTTCGCGCGAATACGCGATCGTCTCGTTTATACGTCACTTTGTTCGGAAAACTGGCGCGCTATGTCGGCGCGAGCACGCGTTTTCCTTAAGCACGAAATCCGTAGTCCGCTGCCGTCAGCCGAAGTTACGGGCGTTTCCTAGTCCTTGTTACATGACAACACCATTTGACAGGTGTCCCCACGCCCGATTTGTTTTTGCCCGTACGAAAAATACGGGATATTGACGGTTCAACTACTATCGGACGGGCCTGTATCTTCGTTTGCGAACTTAGAGTGTAGACCCCTGGTTAGCTGAACAAAAAGGGATAATATGATTACGACAATCGCCTAATCGCGCGACGATTGAATTTGGTTAGGACACGGACTGAGGCCCTAACACGAACGCGAGGCGTAAACGTAACGTAAATTCTACCGATTCGATAATCAAAAGTAAAACTAACTGACATTAATTTCTGCAAGCACTATTAGTATCACGCATCAATACTACAAGCTGTGCCCGCGACTTCGTTCGCATGCATGTCGGAAAACAACAATGTGTGTCGCTAAGAGAAGGTTTAGGTACCACTCCTCCATTGGAAAGAAAGAATCTTTCGATCTTGCAGATCGACTGGTATCTTTTTACGATTGAAATTGATTTAAAACATCTATTTTTTTATTGTAGGCTAACGTAAGTATTAAGAAAAGAAATAAAATAAAAAATGTAAATAGGGGGAATTTACAACTCTATTTTATTTGTGATTTAGTTAATTTGATTGCCTCATTGGTCTAGTGGTTGCAAGCGCTACTGCTGAGTAGGAGGTCCTCGGTTGGATTCCTAGGTCGAGCAAAGTGCTATTGGGTTCTTCCATCAGGAATCCATTTCTCAGTAGCAGCCCGGCGGCGGGCGTCTGTAGTCTCGTCCCCTTATTACAAGACAAGACAAGACAAGACAAGACATTTATTTGTGAAAACATGAGTATACATACAAGATATGCAGGTTGTTCATAAACAAAAAGATCCATCATGTTCGGCCTTTGGGGCATACAAATATATACTTATGAAACAAAAGTCATTCAAACGAAGCTAAAAATATTATTAAATTAGTAAATTACAAATTTGAATTAAATTGTCCTATAATCTAATTTTAAATTTTACATAAGTATTACATTTTCTCGTTTAAAAATTCTAAAATTTATTTTTATATATATTATATTTATATTACATGGGACTTAAACATAACTGGCGAAATGTGTACTACGTAGGTACACCTCTGCTTAACCCTTCGGTGAAACAGGCGTGGTGATAAGTTAGTTAATTTACATTTTGTCAATGAAAATTACTCAAGAATTCTTTGCAGTTCAGTAAGCGCTGACCCTAAAGCCCAATTTACACGTTCCAAGTTTACCGATAGCATGCCATAAAATTGAAACAATGAGTCAGTCGTTGTTTCAATTTCATGGCATGCCACCGGCAAACTGACTTGTATCATCTAAACACTGTTTAGACGGAGCAAGTTTTACAGTTGCTTCAACTTATACAGGGTCAAACTAAATTAACTAACGAAACTCTGCAGACATCATAAGTATCAATTTCTAAACACGCAAAAATTTTTTTTTTTTAAATTGCGTTTTTTATTTTGGTACATACTTAAAGTAACTTGAACATACTTAAAGTAACAAAACTACCAGCGGTCGGTAGCAAAAAAACAAAACATATTTTCTCAACTCATACAGTTGAGAAAATATGTTTTATCGTGTTATCGATACTAATCACGTCTGTGAAGATTACACAAAAAAAGAAGGTTTTTAAACTGAAAAGTGGTCGATGACCCGACATTTTTTTTTGTTTTTTTTGTTTTATCATGTTTATATATCAATACCCATCTCGTCTGCGGAGTTTCGCTAGCTAATTTAATTTGACCCTGTAGTATGGCACATGCAATTAAATCGGACCGTGTTGTCATTTCAGTGCATGTGTCAAACTCGTGGCCCGATACCACGCTTCAAGCTGATTGGAAATCTCCACTTTAAGAATATAAAGGTAACTTACAAACTAAGTAAATAATAATATATTTCAACTTATTTTTGACGTGATAACATATTATAAATCGATGAACGCCGGCTGCACGCACGAAAAAGCATGACTCATTGTCACGTTCCGCCTGAGCCGATGACGTTATCACGTAAAATTATCGTCTGGAAACCGACTTTACAGACAACCATTTTATATCTGATTTTAAAATTGATGTTCTCAATAGTTCACTTGGTTGCCGCTGAAATTAGTAAAATAAATTATTAAAGTTTAAGAAAATTGCGCAGTGGTGGCCCAGTGGTAACGGCCGCGACTTACGAGTTGTAGGTCGTAGGTTCGAACCCTGACAGGCGCTTTACTTTGTGTAAATTATTTTATGTTATGTACGAAAGAAAAAATAATTATTTCTCGTTTTTCAGGTTCCTGTAAGCAACATTTTTTTAAATCTTTTTTTAACTTGTTATACAGGGTGTCGTGCAAACTGAAACCATGAATTCTAGACCCCCTAGCGTAGAAAGAAGAATGGCAGGACTGCATGTAATTTGGGTGTCGCACTTAGACTTCGCGTACTTACATTCGTACAAATACTCTCAAAAGATAGATCTAGATAATAACAGCATATTTTTTTAATGTTGTGTTTCACCACAAAAACGTTATTTGTTCAGCTGGCTCCGTTTATACAGACCCCATGGTGCCATGACAGTAAACTAAAGAGTATGATAAGCAGTAAACAGTATATTTATGGCATTCAAAGATGGCGGAAATTAATAGGTCCAATAATGGCTACCGAAGGGAAATGTGGCGCTAGTAGCTGACTTAGTCTAATAAGCCCTCTAAACTCAAACTCAAAGCATTTATTTCAAATAAAGCAATTACAGGCACTTTTGAATTGTCAAGGGGTCGGTCAGTCAGAAAGATGAAGCTAGTTGCCCATTCCAAAGCGTAGTAGGTATCTACGGAGAATAACGGGCAAGGAACTCCACGGACACTCTTTTAAATCAAAATATGGTTTATTTATTAAATTAGTTAATACTGATTGTGAGAAAAAATTGTGGTCACATTACAAATCTACGTACGCACACAGTCGCATACGTATAAAGGGTCCTACAAACAGGCGTGACACAAACGCACCGCATGTCGCGCGACGTGCGGTGCCTTTGTGTCGCGGAGCGGAGCTCCCGCCTTGGCCTTGGTGGTTATTTTTTTTTAAACCACCCAGAAATAGGAGCCCCGCCAAGCGGGGCTCCGTCGACCTATCTTAGCGCAGGTGGTAATCAGTTACTAGTTATGTTTAATATCTACTTAGGTTACTATTACCTATACCTACTATAGAACTTACAAAGAATAAAACAAAGAAAAAATACTTTTAAATATTTATTAAACAAAATACAAAGTTATTGTTTTTTTAAGCTTAAATTAGAAGCCACAGCTCGTAAAAATTCATACTCTGAATATTTGTTTTGAGACCAAATAAGTTTTATATCTTTTGAGTGGTATGTCAAACGATTTTATATCTAATGTATGTTATGTCAAACGATGTTATATTTAATGTATAATATGCTTATAAAAATTAGTTATTTCAAAATTATATCAATCGTTCATTATATTAACTAAACGCTATATTAAATAAAATTATAGGTTCCGTTGTTATTATGTTGTTAATATTAGAGATTTTGTTGTTATATCATCTATTACTTACCCTCAGAAATCGATTCAGTAAACGACTCTGAACAAATTATTTTCATAATGTGCATTAATTCAGTTACACATTGTATAATAATTATTATACAATTCCTTACGAGTCACGATTCAGTTCCTTACGAGATACTCACACGCACACACACACTCGTAGCAACACATACATGCATGGAACACAATAGGACATGACGCCCTTCTAGAAGTCCAATGTGTGCCCTGGCGGCTGAGAGTATGTCATGCTCACTCAAATGTCTCGCTGGTGGTGGCGTGTCTATTGGATCATTAAGTTCTCTTCAAAATGGTTGAGCTGAAAGGTGCTAATCCATGCGTCATGTTCGTGAACGGGCGCCGTCAGTAGGGACTGGTCATCTCTTAGCTGCCACGGCTTATTTTAATTTAATTTAATATCTGAATTGTTTTTGTATTTTTATTACGGACGCTTTTAACGTTCTGCATCGTTCTCACATGCATAATTTCAACATGAATGATATAACCAATATTTTGTGACCATATTTTGATTTAAAAGAGTTTCCATGGAGTTTCTTGCCCGTTCTTCTCCATAGGTACCTACTACGCTTAGGAATGGGCAACTAGCTTCATCTTTCTGACTGACTGACCCCTTGACAATTCAAAAGTGCCTGTAACTGGTTTATTTGAAATAGATGCTTTAAGTTTGAGTTTGATGATCAGTTTTTACTAATGGTGCCAGTGGGTCAATCAATCAATCTGCCTGCCTATTCCCAACTCTATCAAGGTTGGCTCCCAGTCTAACGGGATGCAGCTGAATACCAGTATTTTTCATGGAGCGACTGCCTATCTGACCTCCACAACTCAGTTATTGGGTAACACGATACCCCTTCGTAAAACTGGTTGTCAGACTTTTGGGCTTCCGATTACCCGTAACGATTGTCAAAGATCTACGAATGACGGCCGGAACCAACGGCTCAACGTGCTTTCCGAGGCAGGGGGGCCCGACAAACGGTGTGTCACGCATCCACGAACCAGCCGTGGCAAACGTAGCTGAACCTTCAATCGACCCGTGTAGCTGTTATTATTCCACGAGCCCCACGAGCTATTATTCTACGTTTTGCTTTTAACAGGTTAACAAGCGTCGCTACATGTCGACGGACCCCGCCACTACCGACTGTCCTCCGTGCAACTGTGCAGATTGTTTCACAACTGAACCTATCATCCAAAAGCGTGACAAAATATGTTAAACTTTATGTAGTCTGTTCGCGATATGAAGGTGCTTACGACACCATGTGGAAATATTGCACAATATATGTTTTTTTATTTTATTTTAGTTATGAATTTTATCTTTTCAAGCAAGGCCGAGTCGTATGACACATGTCATGTTTATTTCAGAATTGCACGAATAGTGCATTTTTTTTTCTTAAATACTCTTATTTATTACTATATGTAAGAAAACTTGGATTTAATGTGGAGTGTTTATAAAAAATCAATTACTTAACATTATTTTAAATAACACTGACTGTTAGCAAAATTCTATTTTAAATTAAAAGCTGTCCGGTAATGTCATGTAGAATTTCCACGACGTGTGACGTAGGACTCTTCTTTTCGTATAAAAAAGTATGTCAGAATTATTCCAAATAAACTTCTGAATGGTTGAGCTTGACCATTCAAAGGTGCTTGGGTTTAGCTGTTGAAATAATTCTATTAAATAAATGTGTGTAAAAGAAAAACTTGTTTCAATTAACTGACCAAAAATAATCTATAAAAAATATGGACGTAAAAAATAAATAAATTCATTTATTTCAGGTAAATAACACCATTGCCAAACATATATTGATAGACGTCGAAAATAAAACGAATAAAATAAATTCCAAATGAAATCACAACAAATCAAAATAAAGTCCGATCCTGCATGGAGTATTGCAGCCACCTTTGGGATGGCTCAGCTAAATACCAACTTGCCGCGCTTGACTCGGTGGAACGCAGAGCTAAGAGACTCATTGGCGACATAAAACTGGTGGATGCCAAGGTTCACAGCTTGGCTCATCGCCGTAAGGTTGCTTGTGGGTCTTCTACAGATTGTACTTCGGTGAGTGTGCCCAAGAACTCCACGACTTCATTCCACCGGCCCCCTTCTACCATCGGACATCTAGGCGCACTACAAGTTACCATCCCTACCTAGTTTTCATTCCACCAATTCGCACTAAGAACTTCCAAACATCTTTTATAATGCGCACAGCAAAAGAGTGGAATTCTCTACCTGCGCCTGTGTTTCCGACCGCATACAACCCAAATCTCTTCAAAGTGAGAGTGAACAGGCTTCTTCTGGGTAAGCTCACTCCATCGTCGACTTTGTCTCTGTCATCTTTGACCTAGACTAGAGTCAAGAGCAAACCCATCTATAATAAAAATAAAATAAGAGATCATCAAAACAATGTAATTAATACCTTCTCTCCGACACTGGTACAGCAACATGTCAGCTCTAACAATGCCGCATGAAGGGGCAGTCAAGCCTACCCGCAATCATCGCCAGTACGATGTTGGGTATAGCCCCAAGCCCATACCCTGCGCACTAAGAACGCGACGCGCTTGCGCATGGTCGCGTGAATGCAGCGGGTGCGCGCCTTTGCGAACTTACCCGAGGCGCTGCAGTATCGGGGTAGCGCCATTGCCTTCCTGAACGCGTTATTGTACTGGACGCGGATGGCGCTGTAAACTATATTCAAGTAGTGGGGATCTTTGGTGCGATGAGTCTTTTCCACTTGTCATAGGTATATCACGCCTGCGTTCCTCTATAAGAGTAAGCAGAGGCGTATAGTATTCGCTCTGTTTCCAAATATAGATATATAAATATATTAGCATATTTCCCAATCAAAGGAATGAAATAAAAAACAATTTAGTTAAAAATAACCCTTAATAAAAAAATGCGTTCCAAAGAAAAGTTGTGGGACCAGAACAGTAACACTTACAATTTATATACGAGTACTTCTGTCCCTAATCGTTTGGCGAAAATGTTTTACGAATTAGGGTGCCGATGTATGAACGTAAATGAGGCAAAAGGAGTATGTAAGGACCGTAGCAGGTGGCGTTCTGTAGTTTCTGCCTACCCCCATGAGAAGAAGGCGTGTGTTTATGTATGTATGTGTGTATGTAAATATCTGGGTACCTACTCAATAAAAATCTTAAATTCACTGACAGACAATACTTAACCTATACCGCTGGGTATCTATGCATACAAAAAATTATGGTCCTTTTCTAACGAAGGCGAGCAGTTAGGAAGGATGTTGAAAATTCATTCCGTGTAGGGATTAAATAGCAGATGAAAGTATGTATGGTCGTCATTTCCCCCGTCATGGAAATCCCATTAGGCATTGTTTCTTAAAGAATGTATCGCATAAAACTCAAAATAATGTAAGAGCACCTACTTTTCTTGAATTAACGCCATCTACCGTGATCAAGCGGAACTAAAGACAACAAGATCAATCTGTTGTGTTTTCTATACTGCAGGCTAGAGGTCGTTAGGAGGATGTGATAAGACAAGACAAAAATCATTAGAAGAAAGAATACATCCAGTATTTTGTGATTATATAACTATTACAAGGAAGTGATAACGCCGTGGAAGAGGCGATGTTTTGGGTCAGTAAAATTTTAATAACTCTCGTGCCAGCGACACGAAGAAGAAGGAAGTAAATTCTGTGACCTGATATACATTTTGTATGCTATAGAATGGCAAACAAGCAGGCGGGCCACCTGATCGCAAGTGGTCACCGCCGCCTAGGGACATATCTAGAATACCAAAGGTAATCTGATGTGGCGATAGATATACAGGGTGGCACAGACATCGACGCGGAAGCTGTGTTTTTTATAAACCGACGAAAAATTTCAACGTAAGGGTTTTCAGAATCATGTTGAACAAGGAAGTTTGGCAATAATTCCTTCTGCACATGTGGCTTCCCTGGTACCACATTAACGGCATCACTAAGTAAATGTATATTAACTTCTTTGACATAATCTCATTATTTAACATTATATACTTCGGATTCTTATTTCAACTCCTTATTTATGGCTTTTGTGAATAGGATTTTGATTCCGATTTGTTTCAGAGGTAATGGCAACCACGTCATTTAGTCTAAATAGGCTTTTATTTTTATATAGATTCTTTTCTTTTTTTTCTTTTTAGATTTGTGGACCTTTTTATATTTTGTTGAGTACATGTTACTTGTTGACAGGCCTACACTGTCCTCCCATATCTATCAACAATGTAATTGGAAACGTTGTAAAAGCCCCTTATTTTTAAAAGAGTAACCGTGGAGTTTCTTGCCGGCTCTTCTCCATAGGAAACAACCAATTGGAACCGTGCACCTAGCTTCTGACGTTTCATAAGTGCCCATTTCGGTTTATGTGAAATAAAATATTTTGATTTTTAACCGACTTCACAAAAAGGAGGAGGTTCTCAATTCGTCTATATGTTTTTTTTTTTTTTTTTTTATGTGTTTTAGCTCATAACTTTTTCTGGGTGAACCGATTTGGATTATTCTTTTTTTATTTGATAGGTGGTGCTTCAAATGTGATCAAGGTCTGACCAGTAGTTTTTGAGTTATCCTTAATACTGCAGATTTTTTCCACTTAGTTTATATGGATGATGTGTTAATAATTTCCTATCGCTGTTATTTACACACCAAGTAGTGGTATACGAATTTGTGTGGGGTAGGTACCGCAACTAAAAAGTGAAAAATAAAAACTTTTTAACAAAAAAGCAACCAACTTCCAAAAAAAACACTAAAAAACGTGAAAAATAACTTTAATTTCGAAAGTCGGTGGCCAAGTTGGTTGTTTTTTTGTATAAAGTTTTTTTGATTTTGATGTATTGAATTCATGGTAAGGTTGCACGTCGATTTCCCTGCCACCCTTTAGATGTATGGGCGATAAAGACGGCCTTGTTGGTCTAGTCCTAGTGTTCACAAGCGCGACCACTGATCAGAGGGTTCTAATCAAATCAAATTATTTATTTGCTTAATACAGGTAGGTATAAACAAATGTTATAAGTAAATAGAAAGTACATACATACATACACATAACATCACGCCTGTATTCCGCGAAGGGGTAGGCAGAAGTGTACCTATAGCACACCCACATTTTGCCAGTTATGTTTAAGTCCCATGTAATAGGGGGCGAGCCTATTGCCAACAACCGGGCACAAATCCAGACTCCGGGCTGCTACCGAGAAATTCCAGATGAAAAAACCCGATAACACTTTGCCCGACCCGGGAATCGAACCCAGGACCTCATGCTCAGCAGTAGCGCTTGCGACCACTAGACCAACGAGGCAGTCCGAGGCAGGTGTAAATATAAAGTACTCTGTATCATCACCTAATAAGGTGTGCAAATATTTATATTATTGTCTGAACTAATTAAAAAAAATCTTAATATAGCATTAGAAAATTATTATCACAAAAAAAAAAAAAAACAGAATACTACAAATGACAAAGGTTTAAAAATAAAAATTGTCGGATGAGTTATAAATGTTATAATACATGTCATAGACTTAACAATCAATAAATGTAATTAAAGTATTGGTCCAAATTAAAATTACTAAGCTCGATTCACAGGTCAAGCATAGTGCCATTTTAGGTTATTCTAAGTATTCGATTTGTTACTCAGATCGGCAGTCACTCCATGTAAAATATTGATATTCAGCTGCTTTCGGTAAGACTGGAAGCCGAAGCCAAAATAGTTGGGAAAAAGTTAGGGAGATGATGAGCCCAAAGTCTGCATTTGTGCGGTTGATGAAAATTGGCTCAGCCCTTTTACGTAGGACAAATGGGAACCTGCCTCTCGGCAGAAACTTTTAAGGCATAATATTGTTTGGCATAACTTTTATTAGCCTAATCATACTGTGGCATAATTATACTTTGGCATAATGCAATAGTTAGGTTAGGTTAATATAAGGCAATAAACATTATGGCAAAACATTTATGCGTAATGATCATTATGCTGAATTTCGTTATGCCAAAGTTATATTATGTCCAAAAATTTTATATAGAGGGTGTAAGGGACAGCCCTCCGCAGACTGATGGGGTAAATTCAGTATATCATACTTTGATGTACATGAAATAATTTCAGGAACGTCATGGGAATCCAATAAACCTGATTTGTTTTATTACCTCAAACGCAATGTATCGTTACCACGGCAAAACGCACGTAGGGAACGGTCGGAAGCGCGCTAGCGCCACGTGATTTATTTCAATTTCCATTGCAGATTTTTTTATTTCAGCTGTTTTATTTACATAATTGTAGTGCTACGTAAAGAGAATGTAACTTTACATTGAAATAAAGGAATAGTAACAGAAAAAACGATAAAAAAATGTTTTTTTTTTGCTGAGAATTTGTCCGGTGGAATATGATTCAAAATAAATAGTTGAATGGACCCTGTTAGTTTGTGGAGGGCTGTCCCTTACACCCTGTATAACTGATGAAATGTGGGCGTACTACATACATTTCTGTCTAACCCTTCCAGGATAACAGGCGTAATGTTATGTAATACTAGCAAGTAGGCAGGTCTGACCGTTTTTTTTTTTAAATGTTTGCGAACTTAAAAGGAAAACGGAACCTTTATAAAATTAGGTACTTTTTGGTCCGTCTGTCACAGAGTTTTTCTCGAGATCTGTGCCTTGTTTTGTGTAAACAATTGTTGGCTAAATAAACTAATAAAGTAGATATTTGAATTTTGCCAATTATGGCAAGCATATAGATTTGTAAGGTCTCAATGATTTGCACACACATCGCTAGTCGAAGATTTTTTTTCACCGTTGGACAGGTTGAGAGGCCTATCAGACTCTTACCGAGTAAACCCACGTAGTGTTCTTCTACTACCTTTGGCCGGTCGCTCTGACAGACTTTCGGAATTTAGTTTTAACAATCTCAGAAATTTGAACTATGCAAATAATGTTCCCAACAATTACAACCTAAAAGTGAACCGTTTAAAAATTAAATAGGTATATTTAATTAATTTATTTCTGAAGGTTTTGGGTTCTCGACGTAAAAAACGCATGTTTGACATCGTACCGTCTCGACCAATGGAAGGCGAGCGCGCCAAAAAACACAGTAATTAACCATTCAGGAATCAAGATGGAGGATGGGTGACGGTATCTCAGTGTGCACTGGCGAGTTTTTGGGACATCCAAAATCAAAATCAAAATATTTTATTTCACAACAACCAACATGGGCACTTATAAAACGTAGGAAGCTAGGAGCACGGTTCCAATTGGTTGCCAAAGCCGGCAAGAAACTCCAAGGAACACCCATACTTAATATTACAATTGCGAAAGTAATTCTGTCTGTCTGTCTATCTTCTGTTACCTTTTCACGCCCTAACGGTTGAACGGCACACAGGTAACCATGATCTGAGTTAGGACATAGGATACTTTGTATCCCGGTGGTACGTTGCTGCGGGATAATTGACGCGGGCGATACCGCGGGAAAAAGCTACTGTTATATATTTTGGAGAGAACTGCATAGTCAGCCTATGACAATGTAGGTATTTGGACAAAAAAAAAGAATCATGAAGAGGGCAGTGAATTCATCGTTTATCGGGAATTGACGTTATTATGATCTAGAAGCAGTGAAGTGCTAGCTATGACAAGGGCGCCGAAGACGAGCACGCTCCTGGTCAAAGGCTAGGCCGGCGCTGAATAGTGTCAATCCCTAGCACCAGGTGGAATGAAGGTTAATTTAAGCTCCCTTCACCTAAGTAAACCACCTTAAACATAACTGGCGTAATGTGAGTGTGCTATAGGTACACCTCTGCCTAACCCTTCGGGGAATACAAGCGTGATGTTATGTTATGTTGTTCACTTAATTTTCAAAATAATATTTTTACTGAATAGTCGCTAGGCGGCTGCTATAATGTATGTAACTCCTCGGGATCGATTATTTAATTAGGTCCTCTAAAGTCCACATCGCCCCTTAGTAAAAGCGTTGCGACTAATTATTATGTACAGTGCCCCCTGCCGTCGGTTTTTGTGACTACAATTTGGGAGACGATTTGATATGTTGCTCCTAAACGATTTTGACAGTTGAAGGATGTTGCAATAATACGTATTGCAAAACGCGATGGTACTTGCTTTTTAACATCAACATCAGCCTAGCTTTTTCCCAACTATGTTGAGGTCAGCTTCCAGTCTAACCTGATGTAGCTGAATACCAGTGTTTTACATGGAGCGACTGCCTATCCGACCTCTACAGTCTACAACCTAGTTACTCGGTAACACGTTCCCCCTTGATAAGGTCAGACTTTTGGGCTTCCGACTATCCGTAATGCCTGTCAAAGATCTACGAATAACAGCCGGGACCAACGGCTTAACGTAATTTCCGAGGCACAGATTTTCACCACTCTCAAACCGGTGAAGGAAAACATCGTGTGAAAATGGGCATGTCCTAGAACCAAAAATTCTAAGACATGTGACATCTTCCAACCCGCACTGGGCCCGAGTGGTACAGCCCACTCCGTCTCGAAAAGAGGGAGGCCGGTGTCCCAGCAGTGGGAACATTATTGACTGATTATGCTTTCGGCATCTTTCACACGAAGTGAAACGTCTGTACATAAAAATAATCAAAACTGAAAAGAAAAATCATTAGTGAACCGATCCAAAGATGTTGCATTACTGCATCTTTCACTCTCCTACCGAATGATCCATCTTGCTGCAGATGTCAGGCGCTCCGAGTGAAGCTTCTGATATCAGCAGAAGACCAGCTGCGTCGCTTGTTCACCAACGAACGAAATCATATACAGAATCGACCTCTCAAAGACTTTATTATAAGAACCTTTACATTACCTTTATAGCACTTCAATGCTACCATCCATCGCTTACGGTTTCCTAGAAGAGCGGCGACCGCCACTTTCTGCGTGCAATTTACCGGCAAATGACGTCACTACAACGTTGTTTATAAAAGTAAGGGTACGTTCCGAATTGCACTGTAAACGATTTTGAGCGACACCCGTTCCGAATTAGCGTGAGCACGATAAAGATGTCCCGTGAAACGCCATAGATGACGTCATGACATGCGCCATCTTGCGATAACGCCGACCATGCCATAAATTAATATCATCGTGAGCACTGTCAAAAATGACAGTTGTGCGTTGTGC
Source organism: Griposia aprilina (assembly GCA_916610205.1). Lineage (NCBI taxonomy): Eukaryota > Metazoa > Arthropoda > Insecta > Lepidoptera > Noctuidae > Griposia > Griposia aprilina. The sequence continues at coordinate 14,060,806 of OU744310.1, read as the reverse complement.
TGTTGAGTTGTTTTGCGTCACATCTTAGGTCTCATACATCAAACAAACAACAAAACAGAAGTGCCAATGCGTTGTACGTCCATTTTCAAAAAAAAAAAACCTATCGGTCTTTCTTTCTTGTGCAAGATTTCGGGTTGACATTGAGCGAGCACTGTGAGCGCGTTCACGAGCGTTCGGAATTGTTGACAGCTCTCAGTTGTCATAATCGTGATATCTAAATTGGAACGCAAATTATTGACGTGAGTGCTGTGACCGATTACGACGTAATTAGGAATGTACACTAAGTTGGTGTGTTTTGCTAGAAAGCGGTTTTGACACCGTAAAGTCAAACCCCGCTATCATCATTGTCATGCCAGCCGTCACTGCGACCGTTATGTGACGGCCACCGCTCTTCTAGGAAACGGTGGTTTCAAGGCCTACTCTCTCTCACACAGAAAGAAAAGAAAGAATGAAAGAAAATACGTTTATTTGCGGTAAACATGACGTAACACGACGTGACAAAAAACACATAACACAAAAAGAACAAGTTGGGGGAAAATAAAATATGCATCACATCCACGCAAAACTGCAATCGCTCAGCAGAATAGAGCAGTCCAGTGTCCCAGCAGTGAGAATATTAAGTATAGGCTACGGAGCGAGAGGGCATGGGAAGCCGTCACCTCCTTCTGCGAAGCAGTAATACTCGCGAAGGAGAAGGCGGAGCGCGTGAGCGTGAAGCAATCGTTGCGCCCTCACGCCCCTGGTCACCGCAGGAGGGGACACCCTGGGCGTCGGGAGTCGATAGCCGATTCCCGACCACCGTAGGCGCGGGCTTGCGGTCAGCAAGCAATGGGTAGTTCACCGTCCGGTAAGGACCAGGCCCGGGTTGACGGCGCATTGTATTCCACGCGCGCCTCAAATAGATGTCAGCAACAATTGACGGGGTCCGCTAGGGCCGATGCCTGCCGGGGTCGCGGATTGTTCGGAAGAGTTACCGTGGCCCTGGCACACAGGCAATTGAAGGAACACGGGTGGGTTTTAGTCAGTAAAAGGCTGACACGCCCTCCCGCTTCGCCCAGAGCGGGAGAAGTTATTTGCCGATGTCCCACCCAAAAAAATAAAAAGGCACGTGAAACATTTCAGCTTTGTCTCTGGGTTGACAACTCATCTGCGGCGCCTCTGGTGTTTGTGACCAATTCCCATCAGATGAGCCGCCAGCTTGTTTACCATCTTCGTCATGGGCCTGTACTCTGGTTGGCGACCGAAATGAGTATTGTGATAGTTCTTCCCCGGTAGAGCTCCTTTAAATACAGGGTCAAATTAAATTAGCTTGCGAAACTCCGCAGAGTAATTTAATTTGACTCCGCAGACAGTTTTCTCGAATCCCATGAATTTAGTCGCCTGGATCTTATGGGGTGCTTAATAGTTGCAAATGGGTCACACAATCACGTCCTGGCTGCGTAGCATGACCACCATAGAAACGGGTTTTGTCGAAGGAAGAATAGACAAAATGACAGATTACCAAAAAATATCTTTAGAAATCTGTCATTTTGTCTATTCTTCCGTCAACAAAACCCGTTTCTATTGTGGTCATGCTACGCGTGCAGGAAGGAATACGTCAAATTACAAGTCACCGTGATAGAATAGAATAGAATAATGTCTTTATTATGTACACCATAAAAATTACAGATATAAATGTAGTTTTTTTTTTTTCTGATACCCATAACCTCTGCGGAGTTTCGTTAGCTAATTTAATTTGAACCTGTAGATAACTACTACGTTAATGTATATCACAACATAACATTGCAATACATCACGTCTGTTTTTCCCGAGGGGTTAGGCAGAGGTATACCTACCTATAATCTGAAATCGCCAACCAGTCTTCAGCAAGCGTGATGATCAACGCCCGTGCCTTCTGTATTTATTTATTTACTTAACCATTTATGTACACACATATATAAACAGACAAGAAGAAAGGAACAGAAAAATAGGTACAAAGGTGATGCTTATTTCTAAAGTTTTTTTTCTTATATGTAAGAGATAATAGGCTGGTATTAGACATAGGTATAATACCAGCCTATTGTTGTTGTAGTATTGTTGTTGTTTTTGTTATTGTAGTTGCTTAAAAAGAGTACATGTAGGAATAGGTACCGTCACGTAAAAAGAACGCTGGCCGGCAGTCTCGACTAGATAGCGACGCTGTCGCAAACTACCAATCGCTAAATATTAAGGTGAATCAGTTGTAGCCCGCCAAATTCAAATTTCAGTTCAATTCAAATTCAGTAATCCCTATTACTATCCCACCAGGCGCAATAGGCTCTCTCCCTAGCGAGCCTATTGAAAAAAAAAAGAGAAAGAAAAAAAAGAGAGTTCTATTCTATTGCCATCAACAGGGCACAAATCCAGACTCCGGACTGCTATGCATGAAAGTAACAAAAAGGAATAACAAAAAAAAAATGGCGGCATACTTCACACCAAATCCTTTATTGTCATCAGCAGAGAGAATCAATCAATACAGCGATTCTTCTACTTTGAGCACATTTCTGCTTCACAGGTAAACGTTTTAATAGTAATTCAATGGAAAGGGATTGGATTTGACAAAAGATAGAGGTGACGAAAAAAAATTGCTATTTCCTGTGGTAGGACATTATTTTTTTTTGTTCGTTTTTAGGAATGGGCTACAGAGGGTACTATGCTATTCGTAAGCTTTATTTATTTTTAAGTCTTTAAGTTAAGTTTAAGCTTTTTAAGTTCTTTAAGCATTTATATATATTTTTCAATTATAACATGCATACACATTATGTGCTCTCTTAAGATACAGCACCCTAATTAAGTAACACACTATCTATCACAATCCGAATCATTTTGAAGCCTATTTGCTAATCCATTGCTTCATATGTTCGAAAAATGTGTCTGCTCAACCACGTAAATAACGCAATGAATGTTGTTGAACTGTCAAAATGAAACTCATTCCTACTGTTAGTGTGTTACGTAATTACCCCGCAGGTCACCCTAGTTTACGAGGCAGGGCTCACCCAATCCACGTACAGACCTTGTGGTTACAGCATATTTATGTGATACCTAACTTTACTCTTACGCCAACCAGTTGTAATCCATCTTTTACCTAATTTTAACCATAACAACTACATATTTATTTTCAAAAAGACAAAGAAAGAAAAATAAATTTATTATTATTACTTACATAAACTCACGCCTTCTTCCCATGGGGGTAGGCGGAAACTACAGAACGTCACCTGCTACGATCCTTACATACTCCTTTTGCCTCGTTTACGTTCATACATCTGGTCATACACGCACGCCGGTTGCGAGTACTACGCACCTGACCTTTCTGAAGAACATCACCAATAAGGTCACTATATGTCTTCTTATGGCGTCTCCTCCCGGCGTTTCCACTCACATCTGCCTTGTAAATACCTTTTGTTAGTCGCCTTTCATTCATCCTCTCAACATGACCAAACCATATACGCATACTCTAACAAAAATAAATGTTGTCAAAATCTATTTTCAATTTATTTGAGCAATTATTTGGCATTTAGTTCCCAATTTTATAAGTTATATTATATTACTAGCTTCCACCCGCGACTTTGTCCGCGTGAAATTTCTTGTTCCCCCGACCCACTCCGTCGCCTACCCGCGCTATATTTCGTTTTCGCTTAGCGTTCTTTCCGACATTTTTTTGTTATTTCTCGGCTCCTATGGGTCGTAGCTAGCGTTGCAAAACTTCGGAAGTATTCGGAATAATTCGGAAACATTCAAAAGAATACTTCGATTGGAAGGAATACTACCGCAGCAAAAAATGCAGCGTAAAATAAATATTGTAAGGATGAAGTAGGTAACCTACGTTTTATTACGTAAGAATTAAATTATTCCCAGTAGTTACGAATGTACTCGTGTGCGTAGGTAGCTTGAGGAGACTCGCCGTTACATTTAGCAGATATTTCGCCGTGCCGTTACTTGAATTAACGCCATCTAGCGGGCAAGAGTAGACTATAAATGGAGAACTTCCCGCGTTAATCCTTCGGCGACGCCAGCGGCAGCGCTCGTCTGCACGTGACACTATCATACCCACCGCCACCGAGCCACGTAGGGGTTGTTCATTCATAAATTCAACGAAGTATTATTCGATTCCTACGTACCTACAACGCGGGAATATTTCCCTGTAAGTAGTTATCTACTTGTGACTACTTATTATTTTATTTTTACTATGATTGAGTTTAGAATGGGCTGATTTTGTGCGGATGTTATTTACAAGTTTAGTTTACTTCGTAAAAATGTTCTGCTTTACGATTTAATGGAAAAAACATAAATAATTAGTTAAGTAAGATAAAAGTAGGTACGTATCCCTAGTTTAAAGTACGTATCCAGGGCCTAGATACGTAAGTACTTAATTTAAATGTTTTGGTAAAACAAATAGTCTTAAAAAATATATTTCTTTGTAGAATAGTGTTCAACCAATATTAATCAATAAGTAGTTAAGTACTTAATCATTATGTAGTGTTCAACCGCAATTGATCAATAAAGAGACATTTGAAATAACATAAGTACTTAATAATTAGATTATCCTTTCTGTTAGGTACCTCCCTATTATAACATAAATTACCATCTTATAAACTTATGTTAGTATCTAACTATGTATTTACCTCTCTATCACTTTCACACCTAATAGACCGCATACATAAACTTATTACTTAAGTACATATCTAAGTAGATGAAAGAAATATTCGGAAGTTTTCAAATCGTATTATACTCATTTTTATGAATGAACGTGTAGTAATGTATAGTCACTGGCAGTAACGCCGTCTAGTGGGTAAAAGTAAAAGCTGTAACTGTACAACTTCCGTCGGTAGTGCTCGCCTGCGTGCGCTTTCTGTTGCTGCAGTGACCAAAGTTAGGAAGGAAGGAAGGATGGAAGATTCGTAAGTATGAATACACAATCACTAGCGCGGAACATATATAATTTGCAATGGTAATTGCGTCGCCATCTAGCGGTCAATAGTCGAACTCTACCAGGTGCTCCACTAAGTAGCCTACATACCCGATGTCGGTCAGCGTGATTATATATTATGGCAACTGTGGCACACCGCCTCGTGACTCAGCGGTTCATTCTAACTAGTCTAAGATGTACCTACTTAGCTAGACATTTGCCTTGTAATTCTTCTCGGGGAATAATTCCGAATACTACTCAATACTTCCGAATGTTTCGCGAATAATTCGATGGGAATACTTCGGAATATTTCGCTCCGGCAACGCTAGTCGTAGCGTGATGTTAAGTAGCCTTGCTCAAGAATGGGGCTATCAATTGCAAAAAAAAAAAAACAATTCCGACTGGTAGTTCCTGAGATTAACGTGTTCAAGCAAACAAACAAACAAACAAACTCTTCAGCTTTATTATTAGTATATTATATATTATATTATTAGTATAGATTAAAAATAATATCACGCCTGTATTCCATGAAAGTTTAGGCACCTGGCAGAGGTGTATCGATACAAATAAATAAAATTGAAGTGTCTATTTGTAATGTAAAAATAACAGCTTGTTACTAAATGCTTATGAAAGTATATACGGTACTTCTGACAAAAAAAAAAAAAAAAAATTGTCTTTCTGCCTGTCTGTTTGTTCCGGCTAATGTCCGAAACAACTGGACCGATTTTGATGGGACTATCACTGGCAGCATAGGCATAGCTGATGTTAAAAGGGGTAACATAGGCTACTTTTTGTCCCGGTAGCACGTTCCCATGGGATATTTGCCGACCTCCAAAATAATAACATTTATTTATTTGTCTACGATAGGCCGCACGTTAATGTTTACAAAACCAGTAATACATATAAGCTGACCTCTTATTCTATTGAAACTCTTTGCTACGCTAGGCCAGCTCAAGGTTAAAGTATTACCAATGACGTGTGATCGTCTGTACACCCAATATACGTCATTTACATCTAAATTCCATGGAATTTAGATGTAAATGACCTATATATTGGATGTGCAGTGTTATTTATGTAATAGGGGGCGAGCCTTATGCCATTCAGCGGGTATTATTTCAGACTTGACTGCTTCTGAAAAAATCCTGATGAAAATATCCAATTACACTTAGCCCGACCTGGAAACCGAACCTAGGACCCCTTTGCTAAGCAGCCTTGTTTTTGACCACTATGTGACTAGATGAACGAGGCAGTCACACCTGGTAATCATACATTTTGTAGTTTCCAATATTATCGCTTGTGCTACTACGCAGTCTTAGATGGTGAATATTGGTAACTAATGCTTTGATTTATGACACTACTTTGTGACCCGGATACGCTTCTCTTGCATAGCCACGTAAATTTTGAATCAATGGTTCGTTTTGAAAAAGGAATTTGTACTTTCAAAAATGTGAATGGTGTACAAAAAATCCTTAGATTTATTATTAAAAATTAAGTAATTTCTTAATTTTGTATGGAAAGCAATGAAATGAAAAGAAATTACTTAGCTTTCGTGATCTAAAGGTGCTTCAAATAATGTAATCCCACCTAAAACATTTCATGTAAAATGTTGCCAAGACGACCACATAAGGTTTGCCCTGTGAAAAAGATATCAGATCTCATGTAGAGCCAAGCTTCTAAATCTACACGGCCTAACTGTACCGACCCTAACTTCACATATTCTACATATCAGTAAAAATGTATGGCTTGGCTGTTTCGTTACTTACTTCAGAAACTAAATATTCGCATCACCTCCACGACGGTCGCGAAACGGCGAAGCCATACACTTTTACTGATATGTAGAATTTGTGAAGTTAGGGTCGGTAGAGTTAGGCCGTGTAGATTCAGAAGCTTGGCTCTACATGAGATCTGATTATCTTTTTCACAGGGCAAACCTTATGTGGTCGTCTTGGCAACATTTTACATGAAATGTTTTTGGTGGGATTACATTATTTGAAGCACCTTTAGATCACGAAAGCTAAGTAATTTCTTTTCATTTCATTGCTTTCCATACACAATTAAGAAATTACTTAATTTTTTATAATAAATCTAAGGATTTTTTGTACACCATTCACATTTTTGAAAGTACAAATTCCTTTTTCAAAACGAACCATTGATTCAAAATTTACGTGGCTATGCAAGAGAAGCGTATCCGGGTCACAAAGTAGTGTCATAAATCAAAGCATTAGTTACCAATATTCACCATCTAAGACTGCGTAGTAGCACAAGCGATAATATTGCAAACTACAAAATGTATGATTACCAGGTGTGACTGCCTCGTTCATCTAGTCACATAGTGGTCAATAACAAGGCTGCTTAGCAAAGGGGTCCTAGGTTCGGTTTCCAGGTCGGGCAAAGTGTAATTGGATATTTTCATCAGGATTTTTTCAGAAGCAGTCACGTCTGAAATAATACCCGCTAAATGGCATAAGGCTCGCACCCTATTACATAAATAACACTGCACATCCAATATATAGGTCATTTACATCTAAATTCCATGGAATTTAGATGTAAATGACGTATATTGGGTGTACAGACGATCACACGTCATTGGTAATACTTTAACCTTGAGTTGGCCTAGCGTAGCAAAGAGTTTCAATAGAATAAGAGGTCAGCTTATATGTATTACTGGTTTTGTAACCATTAACGTGCGGCCTATCGTAGACAAATAAATAAATGTTATTATTTTGGAGGTCGGCAAATATCCCATGGGAACGTGCTACCGGGACAAAAAGTAGCCTATGTTACCCCTTTTAACATCAGCTATGCCTATGCTGCCAGTGATAGTCCCATCAAAATCGGTCCAGTTGTTTCGGACATTAGCCGGAACAAACAGACAGGCAGAAAGACAATTTTTTTTTTTTTTTTTTGTCAGAAGTACCGTATATACTTTCATAAGCATTTAGTAACAAGCTGTTATTTTTACATTAAAAATAGACACTTCAATTTTATTTATTTGTATCGATACACCTCTGCCAGGTGCCTAAACTTTCATGGAATACAGGCGTGATATTATTTTTAATCTATACTAATAATATAATATATAATATACTAATAATAACGCTGAAGAGTTTGTTTGTTTGTTTGCTTGAACACGTTAATCTCAGGAACTACCAGTCGGAATTGTTTTTTTTTTTTGCAATTGATAGCCCCATTCTTGAGAAAGGCTACTTAACATCACGCTACGACCCATAGGAGCCGAGAAATAACAAAAAAATGTCGGAAAGAACGCTAAGCGAAAACGAAATATAGCGCGGGTAGGCGACAGGGTGGGTCGGGGGAGCAAGAAACTTCACGCGGACAAAGTCGCGGGTGGAAGCTAGTAATATAATATAACTTATAAAATTGGGAACTAAATGCCAAATAATTGCTCAAATAAATTGAAAATAGATTTTGACAACATTTATTTTTGTTAGAGTATGCTTAGATGGTTTGGTCATATTGAGAGGATGAATGAAGGGCGACTAACAAAAGGTATTTACAAGGCAGATGTGAGTGGAAACGCCGGCAGGAGACGCCCTAGGAGGACATATAGTGACCTTATTGGTGATGTTCTTCAGAAAGGTCAGGTGCGTAGTACTCGCTTCCGGCGTGCGTGTATGACCAGATGTATGAACGTAAACGAGGCAAAAGGAGTATGTAAGGATCGTAGCAGGTGACGTTCTGTAGTTTCCGCCTACCCCCATGGGAAGAAGGCGTGAGGTTATGTAAGTAATAATAATAAATTTATTTTTCTTTCTTTGTCTTTTTGAAAATAAATATGTAGTTGTTATGGTTAAAATTAGGTAAAAGATGGATTACAACTGGTTGGCGTAAGAGTAAAGTTAGGTATCACATAAATATGCTGTAACCACAAGGTCTGTACGTGGATTGGGTGAGCCCTGCCTCGTAAACTAGGGTGACCTGCGGGGTAATTACGTAACACACTAACAGTAGGAATGAGTTTCATTTTGACAGTTCAACAACATTCATTGCGTTATTTACGTGGTTGAGCAGACACATTTTTCGAACATATGAAGCAATGGATTAGCAAATAGGCTTCAAAATGATTCGGATTGTGATAGATAGTGTGTTACTTAATTAGGGTGCTGTATCTTAAGAGACCACATAATGTGTATGCATGTTATAATTGAAAAATAAATACAAATGCTTAAAGAACTTAAAAAGCTTAAACTTAAATTAAAGACTTAAAAATTAATAAAGCTTACGAATAGCATAGTACCCTCTGTAGCCCATTCCTATAAACGAACAAAAAAAAAGAATGTCCTACCACAGGAAATAGCAATTTTTTTTCGTCACCTCTATCTTTTGTCAAATCCAATCCCTTTCCATTGAATTACTATTAAAACGTTTACCTGTGAAGCAGAAATGTGCTCAAAGTAGAAGAATCGCTGTATTGATTGATTCTCTCTGCTGATGACAATAAAGGATTTGGTGTGAAGTATGCCGCCATTTTTTTTTTGTTATTCCTTTTTGTTACTTTCATGCATAGCAGTCCGGAGTCTGGATTTGGGCCCTGTTGATGGCAATAGAATAGAATAGAATAGAACTTTTTTTTTTCTTTTTCTTTTTTTTTCAATAGGTTCGCTGGGTTGCCTGGTGGGATAGTAATAGGGATTACTGAATTTGAATTGAACTGAAATTTGAATTTGGCGGGCTACAACTGATTCACCTTAATATTTAGCGATTGGTAGTTTGCGACAGCGTCGCTATCTAGTCGAGACTGCCGGCCAGCGTTCTTTTTACGTGACGGTACCTATACCTACATGTACTCTTTTTAAGCAACTACAATAACAAAAACAACAACAATTCTACAACAACAATAGGCTGGTATTATACCTATGTCTAATACCAGCCTATTATCTCTTACATATAAGAAAAAAAACTTTAGAAATAAGCATCACCTTTGTACCTATTTTTCTGTTCCTTTCTTCTTGTCTGTTTATATATGTGTGTACATAAATGGTTAAGTAAATAAATAAATACAGAAGGCACGGGCGTTGATCATCACGCTTGCTGAAGACTGGTTGGCGATTTCAGATTATAGGTAGGTATACCTCTGCCTAACCCCTCGGGAAAAACAGACGTGATCTATTGCAATGTTATGTTGTGATATACATTAACGTAGTAGTTATCTACAGGGTCAAATTAAATTAGCTAACGAAACTCCGCAGAGGTTATGGGTATCAGAAAAAAAAAAAACTACATTTATATCTGTAATTTTTATGGTGTACATAATAAAGACTGTTCTATTCTATTCTATCAGGGTGACTTGTAATTTGACGTATTCCTTCCTGCACGCGTAGCATGACCACAATAGAAACGGGTTTTGTTGACGGAAGAATAGACAAAATGACAGATTTCTAAAGATATTTTTTGGTAATCTGTCATTTTGTCTATTCTTCCTTCGACAAAACCCGTTTCTATGGTGGTCATGCTACGCAGCCAGGACGTGATTGTGTGACCCATTTGCAACTATTAAGCACCCCATAAGATCCAGGCGACTAAATTCATGGGATTGGAGAAAACTGTCTGCGGAGTCAAATTAAATTACTCTGCGGAGTTTCGCAAGCTAATTTAATTTGACCCTGTATTTAAAGGAGCTCTACCGGGGAAGAACTATCACAATACTCATTTCTGTCGCCAACCAGAGTACAGGCCCATGACGAAGATGGTAAACAAGCTGGCGGCTCATCTGATGGGAATTGGTCACAAACACCAGAGGCGCCGCAGATGAGTTGTCAACCCAGAGACAAAGCTGAAATGTTTCACGTGCCTTTTTATTTTTTTGGGTGGGACATCGGCAAATAACTTCTCCCGCTCTGGGCGAGGCGGGAGGGCGTGTCAGCCTTTTACTGACTAAAACCCACCCGTGTTCCTTCAATTGCCTGTGTGCCAGGGCCACGGTAACTCTTCCGAACAATCCGCGACCCCGGCAGGCATCGGCCCTAGCGGACCCCGTCAATTGTTGCTGACATCTATTTGAGGCGCGCGTGGAATACAATGCGCCGTCGACCCGGGCCTGGTCCTTATCGGACGGTGAGCTACCCATTGCTTGCTGACCGCAAGCCCGCGCCTGCGGTGGTCGGGAATCGGCTATCGACGCCCGACGCCCAGGGTGTCCCTTCCTGCGGTGACCAGGGGCGTGAGGGCGCAACGATTGCTTCACGCTCACGCGCTCCGCCTTCTCCTTCGCGAGTATTACTGCTTCGCAGAAGGAGGTGACGGCTTCCCATGCCCTCTCGCTCCGTAGCCTATACTTAATATTCTCACTGCTGGGACACTGGACTGCTCTATACTGCTCTATTCTGCTGAGCGATTGCAGTTTTGCGTGGATGTGATGCATATTCTATTTTCCCACAACTTGTTCTTTTTTGTGTTTATGTGTTTTTTGTCACGTCGTGTTACATCATGTTTACCGCAAATAAACGTATTTTCTTTCATTCTTTCTTTTCTTTCTGTGTGAGAGAGAGTAGGCCTTGAAACCACCGTTTCCTAGAAGAGCGGTGGCCGTCACATAACGGTCGCAGTGACGGCTGGCATGACAATGATGATAGCGGGGTTTGACTTTACGGTGTCAAAACCGCTTTCTAGCAAAACACACCAACTTAGTGTACATTCCTAATTACGTCGTAATCGGTCACAGAACTCACATCAATAATTTGCGTTCCAATTTGATTTGCGTTCCAATTTGATCAATTAGATATCACGATTATGACAACTGAGAGCTGTCAACAATTCCGAACGCTCGTGAACGCGCTCACAGTGCTCGCTCAATGTCAACCCGAAATCTTGCACAAGAAAGAAAGACCGACAGGTTTTTTGTTTTTGAAAATGGACGTACAACGCATTGGCACTTCTGTTTTGTTGTTTGTTTGATGTATGAGACCTAAGATGCGACGCAAAACAACTCAACAGCACAACGCACAACTGTCATTTTTGACAGCGCTCACGATGATATTAATTTATGGCATGGTCGGCGTTATCGCAAGATGGCGCATGTCATGACGTCATCTATGGCGATTCACGGGACATCTTTATCGTGCTCACGCTAATTCGGAACGGGTGTCGCTCAAAATCGTTTACAGTGCAATTCGGAACGTACCCTTACTTTTATAAATAACGTTGTAGTGACGTCATTTGCCGGTAAATTGCACGCAGAAAGTGGCGGTCGCCGCTCTTCTAGGAAACCGTAAGCGATGGATGGTAGCATTGAAGTGCTATAAAGGTAATGTAAAGGTTCTTATAATAAAGTCTTTGAGAGGTCGATTCTGTATATGATTTCGTTCGTTGGTGAACAAGCGACGCAGCTGGTCTTCTGCTGATATCAGAAGCTTCACTCGGAGCGCCTGACATCTACAGCAAGATGGATCATTCGGTAGGAGAGTGAAAGATGCAGTAATGCAACATCTTTGGATCGGTTCACTAATGATTTTTCTTTTCAGTTTTGATTATTTTTATGTACAGACGTTTCACTTCGTGTGAAAGATGCCGAAAGCATAATCAGTCAATAATGTTCCCACTGCTGGGACACCGGCCTCCCTCTTTTCGAGACGGAGTGGGCTGTACCACTCGGGCCCAGTGCGGGTTGGAAGATGTCACATGTCTTAGAATTTTTGGTTCTAGGACATGCCCATTTTCACACGATGTTTTCCTTCACCGGTTTGAGAGTGGTGAAAATCTGTGCCTCGGAAATTACGTTAAGCCGTTGGTCCCGGCTGTTATTCGTAGATCTTTGACAGGCATTACGGATAGTCGGAAGCCCAAAAGTCTGACCTTATCAAGGGGGAACGTGTTACCGAGTAACTAGGTTGTAGACTGTAGAGGTCGGATAGGCAGTCGCTCCATGTAAAACACTGGTATTCAGCTACATCAGGTTAGACTGGAAGCTGACCTCAACATAGTTGGGAAAAAGCTAGGCTGATGTTGATGTTAAAAAGCAAGTACCATCGCGTTTTGCAATACGTATTATTGCAACATCCTTCAACTGTCAAAATCGTTTAGGAGCAACATATCAAATCGTCTCCCAAATTGTAGTCACAAAAACCGACGGCAGGGGGCACTGTACATAATAATTAGTCGCAACGCTTTTACTAAGGGGCGATGTGGACTTTAGAGGACCTAATTAAATAATCGATCCCGAGGAGTTACATACATTAGAGCAGCCGCCTAGCGACTATTCAGTAAAAATATTATTTTGAAAATTAAGTGAACAACATAACATAACATCACGCCTGTATTCCCCGAAGGGTTAGGCAGAGGTGTACCTATAGCACACCCACATTACGCCAGTTATGTTTAAGGTGGTTTACTTAGGTGAAGGGAGCTTAAATTAACCTTCATTCCACCTGGTGCTAGGGATTGACACTATTCAGCGCCGGCCTAGCCTTTGACCAGGAGCGAGCTCGTCTTCGGCGCCCTTGTCATAGCTAGCACTTCTGCTTCTAGATCATAATAACGTCAATTCCTGATAAACGATGAATTCACTGCTCTCTTAATGATTCTTTTTTTTTGTCCAAATACCTACATTGTCATAGGCTGACTATGCAGTTCTCTCCAAAATATATAACAGTAGCTTTTTCCCGCGGTATCGCCCGCGTCAATTATCCCGCAGCAACGTACCACCGGGATACAAAGTATCCTATGTCCTAACTCAGGTCATGGTTACCTGTGTGCCGTTCAACCGTTAGGGCGTGAAAAGGTAACAGAAGATAGACAGACAGACAGAATTACTTTCGCAATTGTAATATTAAGTATGGGTGTTCCTTGGAGTTTCTTGCCGGCTTTGGCAACCAATTGGAACCGTGCTCCTAGCTTCCTACGTTTTATAAATGCCCATGTTGGTTGTTGTGAAATAAAATATTTTGATTTTGATTTTGGATGTCCCAAAAACTCGCCAGTGCACACTGAGATACCGTCACCCATCCTCCATCTTGATTCCTGAATGGTTAATTACTGTGTTTTTTGGCGCGCTCGCCTTCCATTGGTCGAGACGGTACGATGTCAAACATGCGTTTTTTACGTCGAGAACCCAAAACCTTCAGAAATAAATTAATTAAATATACCTATTTAATTTTTAAACGGTTCACTTTTAGGTTGTAATTGTTGGGAACATTATTTGCATAGTTCAAATTTCTGAGATTGTTAAAACCAAATTCCGAAAGTCTGTCAGAGCGACCAGCCAAAGGTAGTAGAAGAACGCTACGTGGGTTTACTCGGTAAGAGTCTGATAGGCCTCTCAACCTGTCCAACGGTGAAAAAAAATCTTCGACTAGCGATGTGTGTGCAAATCATTGAGACCTTACAAATCTATATGCTTGCCATAATTGGCAAAATTCAAATATCTACTTTATTAGTTTATTTAGCCAACAATTGTTTACACAAAACAAGGCACAGATCTCGAGAAAAACTCTGTGACAGACGGACCAAAAAGTACCTAATTTTATAAAGGTTCCGTTTTCCTTTTAAGTTCGCAAACATTTTAAAAAAAAAACGGTCAGACCTGCCTACTTGCTAGTATTACATAACATTACGCCTGTTATCCTGGAAGGGTTAGACAGAAATGTATGTAGTACGCCCACATTTCATCAGTTATACAGGGTGTAAGGGACAGCCCTCCACAAACTAACAGGGTCCATTCAACTATTTATTTTGAATCATATTCCACCGGACAAATTCTCAGCAAAAAAAACATTTTTTTATCGTTTTTTCTGTTACTATTCCTTTATTTCAATGTAAAGTTACATTCTCTGTACGTAGCACTACAATTATGTAAATAAAACAGCTGAAATAAAAAAATCTGCAATGGAAATTGAAATAAATCACGTGGCGCGAGCGCGCTTCCGACCGTTCCCTACGTGCGTTTTGCCGTGGTAACGATACATTGCGTTTGAGGTAATAAAACAAATCAGGTTTATTGGATTCCCATGACGTTCCTGAAATTATTTCATGTACATCAAAGTATGATATACTGAATTTACCCCATCAGTCTGCGGAGGGCTGTCCCTTACACCCTCTATATAAAATTTTTGGACATAATATAACTTTGGCATAACGAAATTCAGCATAATGATCATTACGCATAAATGTTTTGCCATAATGTTTATTGCCTTATATTAACCTAACCTAACTATTGCATTATGCCAAAGTATAATTATGCCACAGTATGATTAGGCTAATAAAAGTTATGCCAAACAATATTATGCCTTAAAAGTTTCTGCCGAGAGGCAGGTACCCATTTGTCCTACGTAAAAGGGCTGAGCCAATTTTCATCAACCGCACAAATGCAGACTTTGGGCTCATCATCTCCCTAACTTTTTCCCAACTATTTTGGCTTAGGCTTCCAGTCTTACCGAAAGCAGCTGAATATCAATATTTTACATGGAGTGACTGCCGATCTGAGTAAAAAATCGAATACTTAGAATAACCTAAAATGGCATTATGCTTGACCTGTGAATCGAGCTTAGTAATTTTAATTTGGACCAATACTTTAATTACATTTATTGATTGTTAAGTTTATGACATGTATTATAAGTTTATAACATTTATAACTCATCCGACAATTTTTATTTTTAAACCTTTGTCATTTGTAGTATTCTGAATTTATAATTTTTTTTGTGATAATAATTTTCTAATGCTATTTTAAGATTTTTTTTAATTAGTTCAGACAATAATATAAATATTTGCACACCTTATTAGGTAATGATACAGAGTACTTTATATTTACACCTGCCTCGGACTGCCTCGTTGGTCTAGTGGTCGCAAGCGCTACTGCTGAGCATGAGGTCCTGGGTTCGATTCCCGGGTCGGGCAAAGTGTTATCGGGTTTTTTCATCTGGAATTTCTCGGTAGCAGCCCGGAGTCTGGATTTGTGCCCGGTTGTTGGCAATAGGCTCGCCCCCTATTACATGGGACTTAAACATAACTGGCGAAATGTGGGTGTGCTATAGGTACACTTCTGCCTACCCCTTCGCGGAATATAGGCGTGATGTTATGTGTATGTATGTATGTACTTTCTATTTACTTATAACATTTGTTTATACCTACCTGTATTAAGCAAATAAATAATTTGATTTGATTAGAACCCTCTGATCAGTGGTCGCGCTTGTGAACACTAGGACTAGACCAACAAGGCCGTCTTTATCGCCCATACATCTAAAGGGTGGCAAGGAAATCGACGTGCAACCTTACCATGAATTCAATACATCAAAATCAAAAAAAAACTTTTTTACAAAAAAGCAACCGACTTCCAAAAAAAACACTAAAAGACGTGAAAAATAACTTTAATTTCGGAAGTCGGTGCCTTTGGTTTTGTATTTTCGTGTTTGGCCACCGACTTCCGAAATTAAAGTTATTTTTCACGTCTTTTAGTGTTTTTTTTGGAAGTCGGTTGTTTTTTTGTAAAAAAGTTTTTATTTTTCACTTTTTAGTTGCGGTACCTACCTCACACAAATTCGTATACCACTACTTGGTGTGTAAATAACAGCGATAGGAAATTATTAACACATCATCCATATAAACTAAGTGCATTAAGGATAACTCAAAAACTACTGGTCAGACCTTGATCACATGTGAAGCACCACCTATCAAATAAAAAAAGAATAATCCAAATCGGTTCACCCAGAAAAAAGTTATGAGCTAAAACACATAAAAAAAAAAAAAGCATACAGACGAATTGAGAACCTCCTCCTTTTTGTGAAGTCGGTTAAAAATCAAAATATTTTAGTTCACATAAACCGAAATGGGCACTTATGAAACGTCAGAAGCTAGGTGCACGGTTCCAATTGGTTGTTTCCTATGGAGAAGAGCCGGCAAGAAACTCCACAGTTACTCTTTTAAAAATAAGGGGCTTTTACAACGTTTCCAATTACAGTGTTGATAGATATGGGAGGACAGTGTAGGCCTGTCAACAAGTAACATGTACTCAACAAAATATAAAAAGGTCCACAAATCTAAAAAGAAAAAAAAGAAAAGAATCTATATAAAAATAAAAGCCTATTTAGACTAAATGACGTGATTGCCATTACTACTGAAACAAATCGGAATCAAAATCCTATCCACAAAAGCCATAAATAAGGAGTTGAAATAAGAATCCGAAGTATATAATGTCAAATAATGAGATTATGTCAAAGAAGTAAGTAAAAAGAAACAAAAAACTTGTAATTTGGGAACAGTTAATATACATTTACTTAGTGATGCCGTTAATGTGGTACCAGGGAAGCCACATGTGCAGAAGGAATTATTGCCAAACTTCCTTGTTCAACATGATTCTGAAAACCCTTACGTTGAAATTTTTCGTCGGTTTATAAAAATCAGCTTACGCGTTGATGTCTGTGCCACCCTGTATATTATCTATCGCCACATCAGATTACCTTTGGTATTCTAGATATGTCCCTAGGCGGCGGTGACCACTTGTTATCAGGTGGCCCGCCTGCTTGTTTGCCATTCTATAGCATACAAAATGTATATCAGGTCACAGAATTTACTTCCTTCTTCTTCGTGTCGCTGGCACGAGAGTTATTAAAATTTTACTGACCCAAAACATCGCCTCTTCCACGGCGTTATCACTTCCTTGTAATAGTTATATAATCACAAAATACTGGATGTATTCTTTCTTCTAATGATTTTTGTCTTGTCTTATCACATCCTCCTAACGACCTCTAGCCTGCAGTATAGAAAACACAACAGATTGATCTTGTTGTCTTTAGTTCCGCTTGATCACGGTAGATGGCGTTAATTCAAGAAAAGTAGGTGCTCTTACATTATTTTGAGTTTTATGCGATACATTCTTTAAGAAACAATGCCTAGTGGGATTTCCATGACGGGGGAAATGACGACCATACATACTTTCATCTGCTATTTAATCCCTACACGGAATGAATTTTCAACATCCTTCCTAACTGCTCGCCTTCGTTAGAAAAGGACCATAATTTTTTGTATGCATAGATACCCAGCGGTATAGGTTAAGTATTGTCTGTCAGTGAATTAAGATTTTTATTGAGTAGGTACCCAGATATTTACATACATACATACATACATACATAAACACACGCCTTCTTCTCATGGGGGTAGGCAGAAACTACAGAACGCCACCTGCTACGGTCCTTACATACTCCTTTTGCCTCATTTACGTTCATACATCGGCACCCTAATTCGTAAAACATTTTCGCCAAACGATTAGGGACAGAAGTACTCGTATATAGATTGTAAGTGTTACTGTTCTGGTCCCACAACTTTTCTTTGGAACGCATTTTTTTATTAAGGGTTATTTTTAACTAAATTGTTTTTTATTTCATTCCTTTGATTGGGAAATATGCTAATATATTTATATATCTATATTTGGAAACAGAGCGAGTACTATACGCCTCTGCTTACTCTTATAGAGAAACGCAGGTGTGATATACCTATGACAAGTGGAAAAGACTCATCGCACCAAAGATCCCCACTACTTGAATATAGTTTATAGCGCCATCCGCGTCCAGTACAATAACGCGTTCAGGAAGGCAATGGCGCTACCCCGATACTGCAGCGCCTCGGGTAAGTTCGCAAAGGCGTGAATACAGTGGGTGCGCACCCACTGTATTCACGCGATCATGCGCAAGCGCGTCGCGTTCTTAGTGCGCAGGGTATGGGCTTGGGGCTATACCCAACATCGTACTGGCGATGATTGCGGGAAGGCTTGACTGCCCCTTCATGCGGCATTGTTAGAGCTGACATGTTGCTGTACCAGTGTCGGAGAGAAGGTATTAATTACATTGTTTTGATGATCTCTTATTTTATTTTTATTTTAGATGGGTTTGCTCTTGACTCTAGTCTAGGTCAAAGATGACAGAGACAAAGTCGACGATGGAGTGAGCTTACCCAGAAGAAGCCTGTTCACTCTCACTTTGAAGAGATTTGGGTTGTATGCGGTCGGAAACACAGGCGCAGGTAGAGAATTCCACTCTTTTGCTGTGCGCATTATAAAAGATGTTTGGAAGCGCTTAGTGCGAATTGGTGGAATAACAACTAGGTAGGGATGGTAACTTGCAGTGCGCCTAGATGTCCGATGGTAGAAGGGGGCCGGTGGAATGAGGTCGTGGAATTCTTGGGCACACTCACCGAAGTACAATCTGTAGATGACCGACAAGCAACCTTACGGCGATGAGCCAAGCTGTGAAGCTTGGTATCCACCAGTTTTATGTCGCCAATGAGTCTCTTAGCTCTGCGTTCCACCGAGTCAAGTACGGCATGTTGGTATTTAGCTGAGCCATCCCAAAGGTGGCTGCAATACTCCATGCAGGATCGGACTTTATTTTGATTTGTTGTGATTTCATTTGGAATTTATTTTGTTCGTTTTATTTTCGACGTCTATCAATATATGTTGGGCAATGGTGTTATTTACCTGAAATAAATGAATTTATTTATTTGTTATGTCCATATTTTTTAGAGTTTATTTTAGGTCAGTTAATTGAAACGAGTTTTTCTTTTACACACATTTATTTAATAGAATTATTTCAACAGCTAAACCCAAGCACCTTTGAATGGTCAAGCTCAA
Source organism: Griposia aprilina (assembly GCA_916610205.1). NCBI lineage: Eukaryota > Metazoa > Arthropoda > Insecta > Lepidoptera > Noctuidae > Griposia > Griposia aprilina. Next base: position 14,041,310 of record OU744310.1, on the reverse strand, counting down.
CCATTCAAAAGTTTATTTGGAATCATTCTGACATACTTTTTTTACGAAAAGAAGAGTCCTACGTCACACGTCGTGGAAATTCTACATGACATTACCGGACAGATTTTAATTTAAAATAGAATTTTGCTAACAGTCAGTGTTATTTAAAATAATGTTAAGTAATTGATTTTCTATAAACACTCCACATTAAATCCAAGTTTTCTTACATATAGTAATAAATAAGAGTATTTAAGAAAAAAAAATGCACTATTCGTGCAATTCTGAAATAAACATGACATGTGTCATACGACTCGGCCTTGCTTGAAAAGATAAAATTCATAACTAAAATAAAATAAAAAAACATATATTGTGCAATATTTCCACATGGTGTCGTAAGCACCTTCCTATCGCGAACAGACTACATAAAGTTTAACATATTTTGTCACGCTTTTGGATGATAGGTTCAGTTGTGAAACAATCTGCACAGTTGCACGGAGGACAGTCGGTAGTGGCGGGGTCCGTCGACATGTAGCGACGCTTGTTAACCTGTTAAAAAGCAAAACGTAGAATAATAGCTCGTGGGGCTCGTGGAATAATAACAGCTACACGGGTCGATTGAAGGTTGAGCTACGTTTGCCACGGCTGGTTCGTGGATGCGTGACACACCGTTTATCGGGCCCCCCTGCCTCGGAAAGCACGTGTAGCCGTTGGTTCCGGCCGTCATTCGTAGATCTATGACAATCGTTACGGGTAATCGGAAGCCCAAAAGTCTGACAACCAGTTTTACCAAGGGGTATCGTGTTACCCAATAACTGAGTTGTGGAGGTCAGATAGGCAGTCGCTCCATGAAAAATACTGGTATTCAGCTGCATCCCGTTAGACTGGGAGCCAACCTTGATAGAGTTGGGAATAGGCAGGCAGATTGATTGATTGACCCACTGGCACCATTAGTAAAAACTGATCATCAAACTCAAACTTAAAGCATCTATTTCAAATAAACCAGTTACAGGCACTTTTGAATTGTCAAGGGGTCAGTCAGTCAGAAAGATGAAGCTAGTTGCCCATTCCTAAGCGTAGTAGGTACCTATGGAGAAGAACGGGCAAGAAACTCCATGGACACTCTTTTAAATCAAAATATGGTCACAAAATATTGGTTATAATAGGTCTTTACCTATGAAATTGCCGTTTTGTATGAAAAAATTTAAACGAATTTTTTTCATGAATTTTTTATTTGTATTAATCGAAGTAATCACCCATGCAATCAATGCATCTTTGCCATCGCAGTGGCAGTTTATTGATGCCCTTCTTAAAGAAATCAGCTGGACGGGAGGCAACAAATTCTTCAAAGGCATTTTGTACTGCCTCTCGGGTATTAAATTTTTTTCCCGCCAAGAAGTTATCCAAATTCTGGAAAAAGTAGTAGTCTGTAGGCGCAAGGTCTGGTGAGTAGGGCGGATGACGGAGAGCTTCCAACCCCAGTTCTTGCAACTTGGAGACCGTCTGCTGTGCAGTATGAGATCGCGCGTTGTCGTGCAGGAGCAGCGGAGACGAGCGATTGACCAATGCTGGTTGGAGATGCGCCAGCTTCTCCATCATTGTGTTCAGTTCTTCACAGTACACATCTGCAGTAATGCTCACCCCGTTTGGTAAGAAGCTGTGATGAATCACACCGGCGCTAGACCACCAAACAGTGACCATCACTTTTCTAGGGGTAAGTTTTCGTTTAGGGCATTGTTTAGGTGCTGAACCAGGATCCAACCAACTTGCTGAGCGCTTACGGTTATCAAACAGAATCCATTTTTCATCGCAGGTAACAATGCGGTTCAAAATTCCTTCATTTGTGTGTCTGTTGAGCAGTGCAAGGCACGTCTCGACGCGTACTTCGCGCTGGCGATCATTGAGTTCGTGGGGCACCCATTTGTCAAGCTTTTTTACCTTGCCAATTTGACGCAAATGGACCAATATTGTTTTGACGCTAACGTCGAAAGCTGCTGCTAATTCAGCCGTAGATTGTGTATCATCAGCTTCCACAATCGCCTTTAATTCGTCATTGTCGACCAAAGTCTTCGGACGACCGCGAGGTTCATTTTTCAGGTCGAAATTTCCAGAACGGAAGCGAGCAAACCAATAACAGGTGGTGCGTTGGTTTGTAGTGTTAGCTCCGTAAACGTCGTTGATGTTGCGTGCCGCTTGTGCCGCGTTGCTGCCACGACGGTACTCATATTCCATAATTACTCGAATTTTTAACGTATCCATGATGACGAAAAAGATTGAAATGCGATGAAAATGTAACACTAATCAATAAAGAAATGACTACTTTTAGAAAAAAAAAAACCATGTTTTTAAAATAAAATTAATTTGAAATTAGAATTCTTAGCCAAACAAAAATTATTTTGATTTGAAATGGCCAGTACTGCAGAACGGCAATTTCATAGGTAAAGACCTAATATCATTCATGTTGAAATTATGCATGTGAGAACGATGCAGAACGTTAAAAGCGTCCGTAATAAAAATACAAAAACAATTCAAATATTAAATTAAATTAAAATAAGCCGTGGCAGCTAAGAGATGACCAGTCCCTACTGACGGCGCCCGTTCACGAACATGACGCATGTATTAGCACCATTCAGCTCAACCATTTTGAAGAGAACTTAATGATGCAATAGACACGCCACCACCAGCGAGACATTTGAGTGAGCATGACATACTCTCAGCCGCCAGGGCACACATTGAATAGAATAGAATAGAATAGAATACTCTTTATTATGTACACCATAAAAACACACACATTGGACTTCTAGAAGGGCGTCATGTCCTATTGTGTTCCATGCATGTATGTGTTGCTACGAGTGTGTGTGTGCGTGTGAGTATCTCGTAAGGAACTTTGCTTATTTTGCATTAATTCAGTTACACATTGTATAATAATTATTATACAATGTGTAACTGAATTAATGCACATTATGAAAATAATTTGTTCAGAGTCGTTTACTGAATCGATTTCTGAGGGTAAGTAATAGATGATATAACAACAAAATCTCTAATATTAACAACATAATAACAACGGAACCTATAATTTTATTTAATATAGCGTTTAGTTAAAATAATGAACGATTGATATAATTTTGAAATAACTTATTTTTATAAGCATATCATACATTAAATATAACATCGTTTGACATAACATACATTAGATATAAAATCGTTTAACATACCACTCAAAAGATATAAAACTTATTTGGTCTCAAAACAAATATTCAGAGTATGAATTTTTACGAGCTGTGGCTTCTAATTTAAGCTTAAAAAAACAATAACTTTGTATTTTGTTTAATAAATATTTAAAAGTATTTTTTCTTTGTTTTATTCTTTGAAAGTTCTATCGTAGTTATAGGTAATAGTAACCTAAGTAGATATTAAACATAACTAGTAACTGATTACCACCTGCGCTAAGATAGGTCGACGGAGCCCCGCTTGGCGGGGCTCCTATTTCTGGGTGTTTAAAAAAAAATAACCACCAAGGCCAAGGCGGGAGCTCCGCTCCGCGACACAAAGGCACCGCACGTCGCGCGACATGCGGTGCGGACCCTTTATACGTATGCGACTGTGTGCGTGCGTAGATTTGTAATGTGACCAAAATTCTTTCTCACAATCAGTATTAACTAATTTAATAAATAAACCATATTTTGATTTAAAAGAGTGTCCGTGGAGTTCCTTGCCCGTTATTCTCCGTAGATACCTACTACGCTTTGGAATGGGCAACTAGCTTCATCTTTCTGACTGACCGACCCCTTGACAATTCAAAAGTGCCTGTAATTGGTTTATTTGAAATAAATGCTTTGAGTTTGAGTTTAGAGGGCTTATTAGACTAAGTCAGCTACTAGCGCCACATTTCCCTTCAGTAGCCATTATTGGACCTATTAATTTCCGCCATCTTTGAATGCCATAAATATACTGTTTACTGCTTATCATACTGTTTAGTTTACTGTCATGGCACCATGGGGTCTGTATAAAAGGAGCCAGCTGAACAAATAACGTTTTTCTGGTGAAACACAACATTAAAAAAATATGCTGTTATTATCTAGATCTATCTTTTGAGAGTATTTGTACGAATGTAAGTACGCGAAGTCTAAGTGCGACACCCAAATTACATGGAGTCCTGCCATTCTTCTTTCTACGCTAGGGGGTCTAGAATTCATGGTTTCAGTTTGCACGACACCCTGTATAACAAGTTAAAAAAAGATTTAAAAAAATGTTGCTTACAGGAACCTGAAAAACGAGAAATAATTATTCCTTCTTTCGTACATAACATAAAATAATTTACACAAAGTAAAGCGCCTGTCAGGGTTCGAACCTACGACCTACAACTCGTAAGTCGCGGCCGTTACCACTGGGCCACCACTGCGCAATTTTCTTAAACTTTAATAATTTATTTTACTAATTTTAGCGGCAACCAAGTGAACTATTGAGAACATCAATTTTAAAATCAGATATAAAATGGTTGTCTGTAAAGTCGGTTTCCAGACGATAATTTTACGTGATAACGTCATCGGCTCAGGCGGAACGTGACAAGAGTCATGCTTTTTCGTGCGTGCAGCCGGCGTTCATCGATTTATAAGACGTTATCACGTCAAAAATAAGTTGAAATATATTATTATTTACTTAGTTTGTAAGTTACCTTTATATTCTTAAAGTGGAGATTTCCAATCAGCTTGAAGCGTGGTATCGGGCCACGAGTTTGACACATGCACTGAAATGACAACACGGTGCGATTTAATTGCATGTGCCATACTACAGGGTCAAATTAAATTAGCTAGCGAAACTCCGCAGACGAGATGGGTATTGATATATAAACATGATAAAACAAAAAAAAAACAAAAAATGTCGGGTCATCGACCACTTTTCAGTTTAAAAACCTTCTTTTTTTGTGTAATCTTCATAGACGTGATTAGTATCGATAACACGATAAAACATATTTTCTCAACTGTATCAGTTGAGAAAATATGTTTTGTTTTTTTGTTACCGACCGCTGGTAGTTTTGTTACTTTAAGTATGTTCAAGTTACTTTAAGTATGTACCAAAATAAAAAACGCCATTTAAAAAAAAAAAATTTTTGCGTGTTTAGAAATTGATACTTATGATGTCTGCAGAGTTTCGTTAGTTAATTTAGTTTGACCCTGTATAAGTTGAAGCAACTGTAAAACTTGCTCCGTCTAAACAGTGTTTAGATGATACAAGTCAGTTTGCCGGTGGCATGCCATGAAATTGAAACAACGACTGACTCATTGTTTCAATTTTATGGCATGCTATCGGTAAACTTGGAACGTGTAAAATGGGCTTTAGGGTCAGCGCTTACTGAACTGCAAAGAATGCTTGAGTAATTTTCATTGACAAAATGTAAATTAACTAACTTATCACCACGCCTGTTTCACCGAAGGGTTAAGCAGAGGTGTACCTACGTAGTACACATTTCGTCAGTTATGTTTAAGTCCCATGTAATAAGGGGACGAGACTACAGACGCCCGCCGCCGGGCTGCTACTGAGAAATGGATTCCTGATGGAAGAACCCAATAGCACTTTGCCCGACCTAGGAATCCAAGCGAGGACCTCCTACTCAGCAGTAGCGCTTGCAACCACTAGACCAATGAGGCAATCAAATTAACTAAATCACAAATAAAATAGAGTTGTAAATTCCCCCTATTTACATTTTTTTTTTTTTTTCTTTTCTTAATACTTACGTTAGCCTACAATAAAAAAATAGATGTTTTAAATAAATTTCAATCGTAAAAAGATACCAGTCGATCTGCAAGATCGAAAGATTCTTTCTTTTCAATGGAGGAGTGGTACCTAAACCTTCTCTTAGCGACACACATTATTGTTTTCCGACATGCATGCGAACGAAGTCGCGGGCACAGCTTGTAGTATTGATGCGTGATACTAATTGTGCTTGCAGAAATTAATGTCAGTTACTTTTACTTTTGATTATCGAATCGGTAGAATTTACGTTACGTTTACGCCTCGCGTTCATGCTAGGGCCTCAGTGCGTGTCCTAACCAAAGTCAATCGTCGCGCGATTAGACGATTGTCGTAATCATATTATCCCTTTTTGTTCAGCTAACCAGGGGTCTACACTCTAAGTTCGCAAACGAAGATACAGGCCCGTCCGATAGTAGTTGAACCGTCAATATCCCGTATTTTTCGTACGGGCAAAAACACAACGGGCGTGGGGACACCTGTCATATGGTGTTGTCATGTAACAAGGAGTAGGAAACGCCCGTAACTTCGTCTGACGGCAGCGGACTACGGATTTCGTGGAAAACGCGTGCTCGCGCCGACATATCGCGCCAGTTTTCCGAACAAAGTGACGTATAAACGAGACGATCGCGTATTCGCGCGAACAATCATTTTAGTTAGGACGCCCCTCAGAAGTAGGAATTTGATTAATAAAACCTTGTAGGTACTTACTTTCTAGAAATGCAATAATAAAGTAATTAATATACAATTAATTGTTAAATAAACACACAAACATTTCAGTAAATAGGTAAATAAAAAGGATATCTTACGGTCGGGCGCTGCAGAATAAAATAAACACAATTACTTAATGAACAATATTGCAAAGACATTTTTTTAAGAGTATTAGTTAAGTTAAGATATTATATTTTTATTGAATTAATTAATTATGTAGGTTTAAGTTGTTATTTATGTACATTATATTTCAATTTTTTATTAATATTTTTTTAGTTATTGAAACAGAAATACATAAAGGGTGGCAGGGACATCGACGAGCAACCTGTTACTAGGTGGATTCAATACATGATTCTGGACGCCCCGGCAGCGTTGAAAATTACGTATGTTATTAAATAAAAAATGCTGTTTCATATATTTTGACCGCGTATGTATTTCACTTTTGTATGAAACAGCAGTTATTTGTTAAAGTACCGCTGAAAAGTTTCTACTCTAGGAGTTATAAGATCATGTGCCTACCACTCTGTATAATCGCATCACAAAATTGACATAATATTTTTTTTTCAACCTTTTCACGGATAAAAATATAAAAATAAATTAATGAGTGCAGTAACTTACCATTGTCTGTAATAATAATAAGTAAAAATAACAAACATGAAAAACAGAATAAGTATAAAAATAAAATAAAACTATTTAAGGCGGAACCTTCAGGGTAGCTCGTGAAATTCAAATTTTGTTACGTTTTTTGCAATTTGCATGTCAGTGTCAGGTTGTACGAGTATGTTGATTAAAATATGATTCGCGGCCGTACCAAATATGGCTTTACAGAATCATAATCATTGGAATCAGCAATGCAACTCTAGTTAGAATTGGCCTCAAATGTCAAGATTTCGTGAAATTGTCGTTCAATAGGGTAATATGAACTTATAGAGATGTACGAATATTGATGATTTTTGTGATTATAATTCTATAAATAAAAATATTTGATACGGCCGCGAATCATATTTAGATCAACATAAAACCTGATACAGACCTGCAACTTGCAAAAAACATAAGAAAATTCAATTTCGCGGGCCACCTTGGCGCATCCCCCTTAAACTCGTGATAACCGAAAGCGGCTGTCGTGTAAATACGCGAATCTATGCCATAGGTTCTCAACGTGGGCGGAAACGCCCCGTTCGTGGGCATTTGAGACTTTCAGGGGGCAGTAGAAGACCCATATAAAGAGAAAAGATTTTATTTTTTGTATTTTTGTTTGTAACGCTTTCACGCAAAAACGGCTGAACAGATTTGAATGAAATTTGGCACACAGGTAGACAATGACATGGATTAGGACTTAGAATACTTTTCATCCCGATATTTCCACGGGATAGAGACGTACACGGGTGAAACCACGGGGCTAGTATTTATATAAACGGGCGATACAATCGCGTACTCCTGCGACTGATGCTTTCGGTTAGAACGCGGCTTTAAACATTTAATATTTCAAAATAATAATTAAAGTGTTTACTTACATAATACTGCAAATTGCGAAAAATATATGGGTTTTTTATGGTAGATAATAATAACAAATCAGTTTTATTATATAGAAAAATAACTAACCGTCCTCTGTTTGGTGAAAAAAGGAAAAATAAAACATTTTATTAAAATATTGTATAAAAAAAAATAAACAAAAAAATATTTTATAAAAGTATTTAATTATTCTAATACGTTACCCAAGCCTGTAAAGACAAAAATAAGTTTTTTAGATGTAATCGTTAAAACAAACAAATATTGACCAAATTGACTTGTAAATGTGTCTTATAAGATGTACAAGACTTACAAAAATAGACATTTCATTAAAAAAGTTAAAACAAATGTTCTCCTTATCGTTATCGAGTTGATGGTGGCTATATACTATGATATAATAAAGCGCAAGAGTTTGTTTGTTTGTTTGAACGCGCTAATCTCTGGAACTGAGTCGGATTTGAATTTTCTGTTCTGCATTTGATAGCTGCATTCTTGAGGAAGGACTATTTAATATCGCTACGACCCTTAGGAGCCACAGACGATGCCGTGGAAGTGGCGAAGTTTTGGGCCAACATAATTTACTACACTATCTTAAGAAGTTTTGGGCCAACATAATTTACTACACTATCTTAAGAAGTTTTGGGCCAACATAATTTACTACACTATCTTAAGAAGTTTCTTGCCTGTGGTTTACAATAATATTGATGCAACTAACGACTGTTGCTTCAACTTATAGCATACCTCAGGCAATTAAATCGCAACGTGAATCAGACTTTACTGGCCATCAATATTTACACAAAAGTTCAGCGGGGTAATTGTGTAACACACTAACAATTGCAATGTCTTTCATTTTGACAGTTCAACAACATTCATTGCGTTATTTACGTTGTCGAGCAGAGGATTTTTTCAATCATATGAAGGTTTAGGAATTTCTTTCGGATTGTGAAAGAAAGTGTGTTTATGCAATTTGGGTTCAAGTGTACACTGGCACAAAATAGATTGTTACAGAAGGTCGACTCCAAACGCACACAGAGACACGCCTCACCAACAGCGTGTGCAGGCGCACTCGCCACTGCCATTTGAAAGGTACAGGGAATGAAGGATGAATGTCATAATGTTATACACATTCCTCTAGATCGTATCTAGACACACTTATCGAGGGTGCTTATTGAGCCGTTATTCAAAAGTCCTTCTCAGTCACGAGATAATATTTTTTTAAAGGAGTGGCGATAGTGGACCCATGTGCGCCCTCTTAGTATGAGAAAAAAGATCAAAGTCCATAGACAATGGTCTTTTTTTAAACAACAGCGGTGACTATGATCTTTTTTTCATATACCTAGCCATACAAACAATTTTTGAGTCGCATTATTAAACTGATCTCTTTTACCGTTTTATTGTTTTTTAGCATGAAAGCATTATGAATTTTCGAAATTAAACATATACTGACAACGACCCTTCTTTCCCTGTACCCTTCATTTGTTTCAAATGGTAATTCCTACGTACGTGCCTATGTGCGCGTGCGCATGTTTTCGCCTGTTTTCGCTAGTTATATGAAGTCGACATTCTGTACCCATTTATTATGTGACCTGAAATACACCAGCACGTATTCATCATATTTTTAAATAAAATCAAGCATATATACAAGGTAGAGACGTCGATACGACAATATATTAAACTTTGTATATCTAATGACGTTCCCAGTCAGCATACAAAAATTTAACCAAATACATCCAATAAGTCACTGCTAGTTAAAGATTAGCATAGTCAAAGTCAGAGCATAGTCAGCCTATAATGTTCCCACTGCTGGGACACAGGCCTCCTCTCTTTGTGAGGGAGTGGGCTGTAATCTACCACGCGGGCCCAGTGCGGGTTGGTAGATGTCACGTCTACGAATTTTTGGTTCTGGGACATGCCGGTTTCCTCATGATGTATTCCTTCACCGTTTTGAGAGTAGTGGTGATGAAATTATTTACACAAAGTAAAGCGCCTGCCTGGGTTCGAACCCACGACCTACAAGTCGGCGCCGATACCACTGGGCCACCACTGCGAAATTTTGATACAAAGTCAAATTATTTATTGCCACGGCTTAAAAGCGCTTACACCGGTCCACTAGCGCCACTCCTTTAAAAAAATATTATCTCGTGACTGAGAAGGAATTTAGAAAAACGGCTCAATAAATGACCTCGGTAAGTGTGTCTAGAATTTTCTAATAACTTTTATAAATTTTCATATTGAGATACGAAGCAACAAAATATGATATAAATGAATGTGGCCACTTTTGTTTAGATCGAATTTTCTTGCTTCGTGTCTCAATATGAAAGTTTATAAAAGGTATTAGAAAAGTCTTGATACACTTACCGAGGTCGCTTATTGAGCCGTTTTTATAAATTCCTTCTCAGTCACGAGATAATATTTTTTTAAAGGAGTGGCGCTAGTGGCCCCGTGTAAGCGCTCTTAATTTAATTTAATATTTGATTCACTTTTTGTATTTTTATTACGGACGCTTTTAACGTTCTGCATCGAAGTCACATGCATAATTTCAACATGAACGATGTGACCAATATTTTGATTTAAAAGAGTGTCCATGGAGTTTCTTGTCCGTTCTTCTCGGTAGGAACCCACTACGGTTTGAAATGGGTAACCAGCTTAATTTTTCTGACTGACCGACCCCTTGACAATTCAAAAGTGCCTGTAATTGGTTTATTTGAAATAAATGCTCTGAGTTTGAGATTATGGAAAAAAATAAACTGTATTTTCGATGTTATTTATATGATAATTTCAAAATACTTATGTAGTAGTATTGTTAGTGTTTTCATTTACACTATCGTATTGTCATCTCCACATTGTATATCATAATCCGGTAAGACTAGAGCCGACCCCAACAAGTTGGGACAAAGCTAAGCAGATAATGAAGATGAATTGAGTATATCATACCTCAGACTAAAAAGTAAAGATAAAGTTAAGTTAAAAAAAAAATATGTTTCATTTACTGAAGATACTTTTAATACGATTAAAAGTACTAAATAGAGACCTTTAAAAAAATACTTACAATAACGCGCTGGAAATTAATAAAGATAATATTATTATTTATTAACAATATATTTATTTTTTGGGTACTGATTTATGAATCAATAGAGAATGTGGCTGTTACTATACCGGGTTATTTTTAAATTGGCTAGCTAAATTGCGCACACGCAATGGGTATCAATATCTAAGCTAATTTAATGTTTTTTTACCGCATTGTTCTAGTGACTTGAAATATCAGTTTAAAAATTCCGTTTTTTTGTGTAAACTTCGCAGACGTGATGGTATCGATAACTAAACACGATAAAACATAAGAAAACAGTTTTTGTTAACTCATACTTCAAATAACAGCACCTACAGCGGACTTCCCCAAGCGTTGCCACATCTGCCGGTCCTGTGTTTCTCTCATCCAGCAGGCTTAGCACAAGCACCGTCTTGTCGACGGAAGAATAGACAAAAAATACGTTTCGTGACAGACAGTGCGACGGCAGCAAAGTAGAAAGAGTCAAATGCACTTTTTACGAAATTCAGTAATTTATTCACGTTTGTCTTTTATTTTGCTTATATCTCGAAAATGGTGTCCTATCTCAAAATAATGAAAATTTCGACCCCCTTTATGAAACTCTTAAACCCCTAAAACTCAACATGTAGGTAATCATTTTTCACATTTTCCATACAAAAAGTGAAAAATTCCTTTTTTCCATTCCATTTTTATACTTTGTGGCGGTCGACAAGACAAAATGACAGATTTTAGAAGGATTATTATATTAGTCAAAAATGGAGAAATGAAATGTCACTTTGTATGGGAATAGCCGTGTCTATTCTTCGAAGAGATAGACAGCGTCATGATAAGCCCGCTGAAGATTGCAGCGACTACACGTCACTATATAGCATGTATCAGAAAGCTGTGGTTATATTTAAGGGTGTGGTACAGACCATCATACTGAACAACTTTCTTTATGGGACCAACATCGTAATCACGAAAAAAATATCAAATGTCCGATACAAAACTTCAATACCTACAATACTCGACCTAAATGTTTGAGTCGGCTGATTATTTTTTGTCAATGGGGGCTATCGTTTTTGTGCTCACCAGTTGGCGCTACTGGCGAGTAAGGTCCTGTCAGTACTTTTATTTGATGTTTTGGATATTTTTAAGTTCCCATAAATTCATAATATGTTTATTTTATTACAATTTAGAACATCAAATGAATATTTAGAATATAATGTTCCTAAAATTGGCAAGTATGAAGCAGACAAATATTATTTTTCCTTATGTGCTACCAAATTAGATCCTAACTTATTACTTAAAATCTTAAGCCATAATTAATCAGTAATGGCACAACCATTATGAATCATTAGTTAAAATCCATGATAAAAAATCCCGCAAACAGTGAACCTTCAGTACAGTTGACATCTAGAGACCTTACTTTACACTAGCGCCTCTAGTGGTGAACTCAAGCGCGATAGCCCTCATTACGATGATGGTCTCTTGGAAAAAGTTGTTCAGTTCGATTATATGTACAACAGCCTTAAATATGATCACATATTTCTGATACACGAGTTAGAACCTAATGAGTTCTTAAAAAAAAACGTGATTTTTGGGTGCAAAAATAAAGCCCTAAAGAAATGTTTAGGAAAATTACTTACAACTGTGTGCTGCAAATGATAAATGAAATGTTTAAATAAGTTAAATAACAATTTGAGTTTTTTTTTAAATCTTATACATAAACTCACGCCTTCTTCCCAATGGCAGGACCTACAGAACGCCACCTGCTACGATCCTTACATACATACTCCTTTTGCTTCGTTTACGTTCATACATCAGCATTCATCGCGTAATACAATTTCAATCACAATCCGTGAGTTTAGAAGGATATTAATTTCTAATACATTGCTTCACAGGTTTAATAAATTTGTCTGCTGAACAACGTAAATAATAACGTCAATTGTCATTTTGTATGTAATGCAATTACTCCGCTGGTCATACACGCACGCCGGTTTCGAGTGCTACGCACCTGACCTTTCTGAAGAACATCACCAATAAGGTCACTATAATATTATGTCCTCCTAGGGTGTCCCCTCCTGGCGCCGGCGTTTCCACTCACATCTGCCTTGTACCTTTTGTTAGTCGCCTTTCATTAATTCTCTCAACATGACCAAACCATTTAAGCAAAAGCATACTCTTTTATTAAAGTTAATACTTCTTTAGGAGCACTTAGAGCTCTTTATGAACGGTGAACGTCACTGAACCATCACACTCGGGTCGGAGACGCTGAATCGGGTATATTCGGCGCTGAATCGTGTATACTCGGCGCTGAATCGTGTATACTCGGCTCCAATCGTAAGTTTTCACTTTTATCATGAGGTCTTAAGCACACACACTCTTTTTACACAATAATTTATATAATAATCATCACTTACTCTAGGCTGTTAGGAAATAAATAATTATTATTAATTTTATTTTCTTGTGTACAGTACTCTTGTAACCCTTCAGCTGTGGCGGCCATTTTGCATGACCCGGGTAAATCTGTGGCACCACACCCGGGTGGTCATGTGTGAAAATACCAGGCGTGTTTAAAATGACGATATCTCGAAAGTTATGTATGGGAGATGAGTCAAAGTTACGTCATTGAAATCGTTATGAAATAGGCTAACTTATTATGTATAGATTAGTCCTATTTTGCCTTGTAATGTATTGTCAATCCTACTTTAAAAACAGGGTAAGCTAGCTAGTACGAGCGACCGTATTATGGTTCCTCTACAAATACGGTATTTTTTTACAGGTAATTCCTATTAGTAATTAATTATTCACAAAAATATATAATAACACTACACAATACACATACCACTCAAATATTTATTTTATTATTTACACAATTATGAATTAATATACATCTAATCTAATTACAACAGATCATCATTATCATCTGTTTGTTTTTTCCCAACAATGTTGAGGTCAGCTTCCAGTCTAACCGGATGAAGCTGACTACCAGTATTTTACATGGAGCGACTGTCTATCTGACCTCCACAACCCAGTTACTGGGTAATACGATAATCACAACAGTTTATACAACATAATAAAATAATGATAATACATTGATAAGTACATTAGCATCAATTTGTCGATATGTCGAGACATGACATATCGATATATCGATTATCGACAGGTATTAACGATCTTGTGTGTCTAAGTTTTTCTCGTGTAATTCTCATTTAAAGAAGAAAAAAATATCGGCAACTCTATCTGCAATTATTTTTGATTGTAATTTGATTTTTTGTTTTTGCTTTTTATATATTTGTAATTTCTGTGTATTTTTTATTTTTGTATCTTAATTTTACGTATTACAAATGGCGGATGTATTTTCTTCAATCTATTTCGCCACAATAGGTACTATGGTTGATGACACTCATCTACTCTTGTAGGTATTTAATTTAAACGTTTGCTTAGAAACTAATAACAATAACAAAATTATAAAACTCACCAGCTGCAAAGGTAACATGCCATTTACTAATTTTACACTCAAATAATAATTGATATTAAACAGAATAAGTAAAAAAAAAAAACTTACGATGTACTGTAAAATGAATAATTTGGTAAATCATTATTTAGGTAAGCTTTGGTAATTTTTACAAATAATTAAAGGACATTATGCATCTTCGAGAAAAAAAAAGGATTTAAAATACTTATTTAAAATTACTTACTTCTGTCTGTTAAAAACCAAAGTTTTTTTTGTTAGTTTTATATGTTTACGGCCTTTTTTTACTTATAATATTAACTATACCAATCTACGTAATAGATTTCCCAATTCCCAAACATTTATGTTGGGGTCAGCTTCCACTCTGAGGGACCATTCAAGTATTACGTAAGCACCAAAGGGGATGGGGGGTTTTTGCTTTGTTTATTTTTGATGACTTGGGGGACGGGGGGTCTGGATGGTGATTACGTCAGCAAATATTATTTACTTTTTCTGCTAAATTTAGTAATACTGATTTGAAAAACATATGGGTATCAAAAAAAAGCTTAGATAGTCTAGTTTAATAATAAATAGGTTTTATTGACACAAACTACAAATGAATGTACAAAAATTCAGTAAGAATAAATATTTTACGGAAATTCAACACATATTTTTAGTTTCACATTTTTTTACAGTTCTTTCGACTATGAAGTCGTAATGTAGTTTTAACACTTGTTGATTCTGTATGGTTTCAGCTACACACACGATTTTTTATTAAGGTATAAGTTCGGTAGTTTTCAAGTTATTACACTTTATGTTAGAAATGACCGGTGCGCGGTGCCGGTATCCGGGCGACTATAGTCGCCGTGACGTATGACAGGCCTGCAGGCGTTTGACGTGGACGTTAGAGCGGTTAATAGTCTATAAATTCTTTGTTTCTAGACTCATGAATAACAATAATGAAACTGGATCAGATTAAAAAAAAAACAATGTTTACGTAAGCTTAGGAGGGGGGGGGTAAGAGCTTTGCTTACTTTTTCTAACAAGGGGGAGGGGTTAAAAATTACTTAAATTCTGGTTACGTAATAATTGAATGGCCCCTAACCGGATCCAGCTGAATATCGGTATTTTATATGGAGTGACTGCCTATCTGACCTCCACAACCCAGTTACTGGGGAACACGATACCCTTGGTAAGATTGGTTGTCTAACTTATGGCCTTCTGACTAGCTGCAACGATTGTCAAAGATCTACGAATGACAGCCGGGACCAACGGCTAAACGTGTTTTCAGAGACACGGAGGGGTCTCGATATGTAATCGATGGTCACCCATCCACGAACCAACCGCGGCAAGCGTAGCTCAATCTTCGATCGACCGTGCGGCTGTTATAGATACCGCTACAAAACAAACTGTAAAAACAAATCCATACATACCACAGACTAAAAACATTAAAAATAAATTAGTTCGGCCGACCGCAATAAAAGAAGAAGAGAATAGAATAAAATGCGCGGGTAGCACCGTACACGTGATACAAGTGAACCTTCTTAAAAACTAAAGAATAAGAGACGTTTAGTGTGAGAGACAGAGAGAGTTATATCTTTCTTCTCTCTCATGTAGCGAAATGTGTCCAAACGTAACGCGTCCCAGAAATTTCTATCTTAATTCTCAAATTGCAATTATCGAATCACCGCCTAAGAAGTTTCAATTCAATTTTGGAATGGAAACTTCGCAACGGCCGGCAGCAAATTTCAAAATTCATTTAATTGCCTACTCTCTATGATCGTCAACGTAGATACGGGCCCGTCTAAGTAGTTAAAAACTTTATATTGAACCCTACACCCGTTTAATTATTTTTTTTGTACGGGTAAACATACTTCGGGGGACCCGAATCCCGTGCATAGGGAGTAGAAGTCCTGTCACAGATTGCCGTTGGAAGGTATCATCAGTTTCTATATGTTGTTTGTGTCGTGGTGGGATTAAACAGTGACTCGCTTGGATTGTATGCGAAGTGTTGACAATACGAATGCTGCGTCTAGCAGCGGCTGCAGAGGTAGCCCCGTGCTTTATGAAAATTATGATACAACAGCAACACACAGCCGGGTAAGGGCATTCATATTGATGAGCAAATCCCAAATATTTCTTGCGGAATAATGGGGCAAGCAGCACATAATAAAAAAATAAAAAAAAAGATATTTTTTTAATTATTTTGAAATAAGTAGGCCGTCCCTATTTCAAAAGGATTAGTTTTTGTTTTCTTAAAAAAAAACTAATACAACCACAGCATAATTCACTATGAAATGAACATGGACTTGAAATTAGTAAAAAAAAAGAGAGAAAAGGAATCCGATTTCTTTTATCGAGGTCACTTCCGAATGATATTTGTAACATTTTTTTTCCATATTTTCCATTTTCAACTGCAATGGATAAGGAGAACAATGAATCGAAAATTCGCAATCAGCGTTTTCATCAAAATTCTCGCCACCAGCTGGCGCCAATTCGACAAGAGGATTTATTAAGATGATGTTCATCATTCGTTTCATTCAATCGTTTATCATTCAGTCACGACTGAAGAAAATATAGGCGCTTTGACACTTTTGACAGGTGCCCGGACCTTACGTCTCAGTGCTGCCACCTAATGAACGTCATTTCAGAAAACCCTCATTGGCGTTCGCTAGCGCCAACAGTTTAAAAATGTGATAATATTTACTATTTTCTAATAATTAATAAAACATACCTTAACCTGGAAAATATAGGATATTTTAAATAAGTATAAAAAATCAAGGAGCTAAAATTAATCTGGAGTGCTTTCTGTCTTTCAAATTGTAAATAAACATAAACTTTAAACGTTTGACGTAAAGTTTCTTTTGCATAGCCAATGGACGTACGCAAAGAATGGTTTTGAAAAAGAGAATACTGATCAGTAGTTTGTCCCTCTCGCACAATATGCTAGTAGTATTCCCAGTCGTCTGCGAAGGTCACGGAAATCGTGTACAGCTACGACTGTCAAAAGTAAACATGACTATTAATATTTTCCCGGCAACGGTTTATGTTTTATTCTTAACTTTTAAATCGTGTCCTACTTTTCAAATAAATGTATAGTCACCTTATTAGAAAAGGACACACTAAAGTTCAGTTTTCTCTTTCAAAACCGAGTTTTTGAAGCTTGTAAGCTTTCTAGTTGTACTACACACTGTGTAACTGAATTAATGCACATTATGAAAGTTGTTTGTTCAGAATAGATTTCTGTCATTTTTAATATGGGTAATTTTAATATCCCAGAAATAATTAAACTTACGTAAATAACAGTCACAGTTCCGCTGTACAGATATAACCAGCCTAAATAGACGAAGTACCTACTATCATAATATAATAAAATAAACTGCAGTAGTTTGCTAGACCCGTATACATGTGCGATTGTGTGCGTGCAAAGATTTGTAATGTGACCACAATTTTCTCCCGCAATCAGTATAACTAATTTAATAAATAAATAATGCTTTATACCTAATAGTAAAAATTCAGTGATTGTATTAAGATTGTAACATAATTTTCTAATCGGGCTGTATCGTGGTGTGCATTAATTCCGGGACATGTTGTATCGTACATATTAATTCAATGGTAAAAACTAATTCTTCTTTTTCATTGGAAAGAGTTCTGTACACTGCTAAAAAGATCATTTGGCGCCCGACTGACGTTGACAGGTGGGTGCTGTTGGTAAACATTTGTGTATTTTTTTTTTTAAATGCCCCTTGAAATGTTTTGAAAAAGCAAGATGGCGACGTTAGTTCCGATTTTGACCACGCGCCAAAATAACCGTCTACACTTACCGTAACCTAAAATGAAAAAATGTCAGTGTTATTTAAAATAATAATAATAAAATTAATTAATTTAAGTAAATAATTAATAAACATCGAAATGAATAAGTTGAGATACTTACAGGACCCTGAAAATTTTACGAATTTATTATTAAAATAACACTATAACATAACATAACATCACGCCTGTATTCCCCGAAGGGTTAGGCAGAGGTGTACCTATAGTACACCCACATTTCGCCAGTTATGTTTAAGTCCCATGTAATAGGGGGCGAGCCTATTGCCATCAACCGGGCACAAATCCAGACTCCGGGCTGCCACCGAGAAATTCCAGATGGAAAACCCAATAACACTTTGCCCGACCCGGGAATCGAACCCAGGACCTCATGCTCAGCAGTAGCGCTTGCGACCACTAGACCAACGAGGCAGTCAAATAAAATAATAATTCATTTATTGCAGATTATATCATATTTTAATAAAAGTATGTTTAATAAAAATAAAAAATACACATCAAAGGCAGGATATATGCTGATGGCTTTAAACAATATTTTGTACGAAAATACGTGATAATTAAAAAATCAAAACTTACGCCCTACACCTGAAAAAAAATGGTTTTATTCGAACTTTAATAAGTTATTTTAAAAACTACATCAACCGATTAAAATGTAGCTATATTTGTATGTGGAGCTCGTGGCTAAATAATAACCTTTGCAGGTTGGTCTTCAAGGTTAAGCATCGCTTGCCTTGGTCGGTCAGTGAGAGTCAAGATCCCTCCGTGCCTCAGAAACCACGTTGGTCTCGGCTTTCATTTGTACATCTTTGACAGTCATCGTTGATAGTCAGACGTCCGAAAGTTTAGCAAGAAGTCTTACCAAGAGGTGTCGTATTACCCAGTAACTGTGTTATGGTGGTCAGATAGGCAGTCGCTTCGTGTAAAATACTGGTATTCAGCTGCATCGGGTTAGACTGGAAGCTGACCCCAGCAAAGTTGCGAAAATAATAGGCAGATAATGATAATAATATATAAATTCTCACCAGTCCGTTGAGTGAAAAGACGTTTCGCCATGGGAAAAATAAAAATAAAATATATTAATAAAATATAGGTTAGTTACTTTTTAGTAATGTTCATAGAAAAACATTTATGAATTAAATTTTTCTTACGTCTCCATTCTAAAAACCAGAAAGTAAAGAATTTAATAACCTACTCAGGAACCATAAATTTAAAAAAAAACATATCAGTACAAAATATATGTCTACAATTTTACAAAAACTTACTGTGACCTGTAAAAAAAGGTAATTTATTATCAGTTAATAAATTAGGAAAACATACAATTTATTAGTTTTTTTGTTAAATCATAAAGTGAAAAATGTTCCGGGGTGTTTCTGTCGACGTCAAGCTTTGACAAGGGCGCGTCAGTGGTTAATACTTGTACGCAATAACAAGATAATTATATTAGAAAAGTAATAAAATATGTAAGGAACGAAGCTAACGAGCGACCGTCCAAAGGCTCCCAAGTGCATGTGTAGTTGGCGGAAGCGGATGTTGGAAAAATACGCCATATTTAAAGATGTTAACTTAGTTGTCCGTCGCAGTGCACAGATGGCGCTAGCAGTTGCTTCTTAACAGTGATTTTTAAAACAAACAACACAATGTTTTCACGACTGTACCCCACGAAGGGATAGGCAGAGGTACCTACTACTTATAGTAAACCAACATCTCGCTAGTGATTGTAATGGGGGCGAGCGTATTGCACAAATCCAAACTGTTTACATTAAACAAGAAAAAAACAATAGCTTACCACGTTCTAAACAAGTAAATTATAATATATTAGTAAAACTCAAATTAAGCTGCATTTATAAATATTTTAGTTAAGTAAAAAACTGTACAAAAACATAGCTAATTGTAAAATATTACCGGTGGCTAAAAATAACAGAAATTATATAAATAAATGACCTTAATAATTATACGAAAGCTTTAATAATATTTTTTCTTTAGCAGTATTTTTTTTTTAAGTCGGTTAAGTTTTAATTTTAAAACTTACCTAATTATCTATAGTTCGTTTTTTAAACCCATATAGTAATTTGACAAGTGTAATGTCGAACTCATTCATTCACTAAAGCAATCACAAAAATACTTGAAATGTCAGATTACTACCTGGGTTTAAAAAAATGAATTATAGTTTTTTTTTTAAGTTTTATAGGTATCTTTGGGCCACGAATGACATTGACAGGGAGGCGTTGTTGGTAAATATTTGTAAAACTGTTCTATTCTGTGGCTGTGTAGTGTGCTCGGAAAGGCCATTTACATACGTTAACCTGCGTCCAGATTTATGAAATTTTCTCCGTGACCCCGTGCCAGTGTACAGTGCCACGGTAGTAGCAAGGCTTTAAGCAAAGTTAGGCCCACTCACATGTACGAGTACCACAACCACACCATATCGCATCGAACAAAATGTGGGCAAGCAGTGTTTACGTGTGAATAGTGTCACTCAACTTCTTGCAGTTGCGTTATGATAACTACAAAATTTAAATGTGGTTGCGTTGTCGCTAGTAGCTGCAATTTGGTTACGTTGTGGTTAGTGTTTGCAAACAGACAGATCGTTGTGTTTGCAATGAGGCCGGCCGCTAGTGCGCGGTCTTGCTGGTGGTTGCGTTGTGGCTGCGATGTGGCCTTGATGTGGCCGGTATCACGTAAGTCATTTATAAAAATTTATATAACTATTTTGAATCTAATAGTATATTCACACATGAGCAATTTGGGTTTCGAAAAGGCAAATCAACGGGCGATGCACTTTTTAAATTTTTGAAGAAGGTAATGACAGGACTGGACAATAAACGACATATAACTACAATATTTATGGACATGTCAAAAGCATTTGACTACGTAGATCATGACATACTCTTAAATAAACTAGAACAATACGGAGTTAGAGGGAATGCTTTAGATGTTATAAAATCATACCTCAAAAATAGGGTTCAAATAACACAAATAACAAGAATATCAAATAAAACAAAATATGAACAAACGTTTCAGTCTAAGCCTAAAACAGTTAAGTACGGGGTACCTCAAGGAAGTATTCTTGGTCCACTTTTGTTCATAATATATATAAATGACTTCCCAAAAGCCGTAATCCATGACATGATATTATTTGCAGACGACAGTACAGCTATTTTCACTGACGAGGAGGAAGATAAATACGAAATTAATGTAAATAATTCCCTTGAATGTATTATAAATTGGTTAAATGTAAATAATCTTAAAATTAACTTAGATAAAACTTGCTATATTTCGTTTGCTAATATAAATAAAAAACTAAAGAACCTAAACGTAAAATACAAAGGTGAAACCTTAAAAGAAGTTAAGACAACCAAATTTCTTGGCATACATATTGACTCTGCACTAAACTGGAAAATACAGATTGACCATGTTTGCAAAAAAATAAATCAGTTCTCATATGCCCTCTACATGTTAAGAAAAGTTACAAATGAGAGTACTTTACTAAGTGTTTATCATGCATATGTAGGCTCCATACTAAAATACGGTATCCTATTCTGGGGTAATTCACCGAACAGAGAGTGTGCTCTAAAAGCACAAAAAAAGTGCGTCAGAAGTATATGCGGATTGAGACAGACGGATTCATGTAGACCAGTTTTCAAAAGGTTGAAAATCTTAACCCTACCTTCACTATACATATTTGAAGCGGCAAGGATGATAAAACGCGATATAGATAAGTATGAAGCGTTGAGAAGCGCGAGACATAAAAATGAACTTAAAGGCATTCAATGTAGAACAGTTAAATTTAAATCGAGTGTATTTGGTGTTGGAGTTAAAATCTATAACAAGCTACCAAACTGTATCAAGAATATCTCTTCATTAAAAGTTTTTGAATTAAAGTTAAAAGAATTTCTCCTAAGTAAAACATATTATTCAATTAATGAATTTCTAACAGACCGAATTATTGACTAAACTTGTTTTTGACTTATTTAAGGTGAAATATACAACCGTAATAATTATGTCTTCTATTGTTAATGATAGTATGAGGTTGACTAAAACTTGACATGTTAAACTTATTTTATTTTGTTTACTTTTTTGTACTTATCTAATGTAAATCGCATGACCAAAATAATTATGTCTATTAATAATGTCTGATGAGGTTGACGCAAAATTGACATGGTATACTTATTTTTCTATTTTTATTTTTTTGACTTATTAAACTAAATTGTATGTCCCTAATAATTGTGTAAGAATTAATGTAAAATGAGGTTGACTAAAACAGTAACATAACCAACAACATTGATATACCTACCTAGTTATTAATATAAATATTGTACACCCCATGGGTATGTTACAGTGATTCATTAACACTATTGTAAGATCTTACTATTTACCTGTGACAAACAATAAATAAATGAATTAATGAATTAATGAATTAATGAATCACCCACACGAATAATTTTGATGCCTAAATGTCGTCTATGTGAATAAATCATTTATTTTCATACAAATTAGCGCCCGTCTACGTCTTGTTGTGGCGTGGTTGTGGTATGTGTGGTCTGATCAGTCCAGTCCACAAATCATGTGACACGTCAACGGACCAGACACTGTGACTTTGTTATTCGCGTCCTCTACGTTGCACGTTTTTATAAAAAATGAGAAAAACATATTAATTATATTTAATTAGATACTCACAGGTTCCTGAAAACCAGAAACTCTTAATTACAACGATAAATATTTAAACTAGTTACTTAATAAACTTTGCTAGGGGAATGAACTGTGGAAAAAAAACATAATATATATTCGTTTTAGAAACTTAACCTAAGGTCTTTGCCCTGGCGGCAGAAAAAATATATCTTACTTCTCCCTCCTAAAAATAAAAAATAAAATTAATTATTAGTTTATTTCGCTTATTACGGAACTTATTAGGTACAGTTAACCGCGACTCAAGAGACGGAGTCATATTGTTGCTACGGACACACCGTCCGTAGCATCACAGTGAGCCCTATCAGAATACCAGGCGCTGCGGTATTTGTTTTATAAAAATCGCAGCATCGTGCTGGGATAGAAGCCCTTTTGGCCTCACACAGGTCTTTTTTTCTATTGTTTTCATAATTTTGTTAGTTTTATTATTCATTATTATTATTCTTTACACCTAGGTACATGAGCCATGAGCGTGGATGTGCGTATCGTCCGAATAGCCCTAGGTAGCTGAGACATGTTTTTAGAGTGGAACTGGCGTGATTATCAGTCAAATCTACGGGCGGCGGCCGGCGTCCATCTTGTTTGGTTCGCATCGACAAATGCCACTGATACCAACAGCATCTCGTATTACTTCTAGTTTATACACAAATTGTAGGTGTAGATAACATTCAAAGAAAAAAAGACATTGGATAGACGCTGCTTACTAAACTGGAGGTAAAACTATTTACTAAACTAAAGTAATAGTAAATAAATATGTATGACTCGTGTCGGCAAATGCCGGTGCTAGATCAGTGCAGTGTCATGAATGAGTGCGAGTGTGAGCATCACATTTCGGGCAGCACAAGGGTGTTGACCTCGTCGCGGACAAATGCATAGTAAATTTCGAAATGTTGTAGTTTTTAGTTACAAAAGAGGTGCCATACTTACTGGAATCTAAAAATAGGTAATTATAGTGTTAAATGTTTATCGTTTTGTTTTTCCCAATGTAAGTAAATTATTACTGACCACTGGCTAATTTACTTATGGTTGGGAAAAACTTATTATTTTGATCGTATTTTAAATTTATATTTCCTTCTGCACAAAGATTGTGGAGTGCAAACTCCTGCTACTTCTGGTTCCTCTCAAACTGAAGGTTACCCAAGAACTCCGATTATTTCCTAATATCCTGTAAGGCCTGTTGTAGGTACAGCCGCCAGCACTTCAAGTTTCCACAAACTGTCAGATTTTCTCATTCGATTTTGAACTTAACTGTCAACATTTTAAGGTTTAAAATCGTTTGGAGAAATTTGACAGTTTCATGTAGACCTGGCGATTGTACACAAGTGTTTTCTTGCCTTGAAAAACTACGGAAGTGACGCGTGTAGACACGGTCATCAGTTTTGTATGGATCACTATGGAAGATTGTTGACAGACACGGCGGCACAACGGCACGGTGCCGTCGTTGTATGCGTCGTCCAGTTGTTTGCCGCTGCCGTGTCATATACCTGCCCCTGCAGTCTCGAAATTAGACAGCGACAAAAATCGGTCGCTAAGTCGTATCGTTGTCAAATTCCTTTAATAGATTTTCAACTTTATTTCGAAAAAATAAGGTTGAAAATCTATTAAAGAAATTTGACATCGATTAGATTTAACGACCGATTTTTGTCGTTATATTTGTCGAGACTGCAGGGCCAGGGCCGGCAGTCTCAACTAGATAGCGACATTGTCTCAAACTACCGATCGCTAAATATTAATCCTCTATAGATGAATCCTCAGTTGTAGCCGGCAAAATTAAAATTTTATTTAGTTTTTTGCAAATTGCATCTCTGTTTTATGTCGTATGTTGATCAAAATGCAATTGTCGACCGTGGACCGAATTATTTTATTTATCGAATAATAATCATTAATTTCATATCAATCGTCAAATTCAAAGAAAATTTGAATTTGGCGGGCTAAAACTGAGGTTTCACCTTAATATTTAGCGATCGGTAGTTTTCGACAGCGTCGCTATCTATGTCGAGACTGCCGGGCCAGCTCACACGATTATTCTACGGTGCTACTAGCGGGTCGTAGCATAAAAAAACACGCCGTCTATAGACATCTGCAATACGGTCATTGCAAATGCGTTGCTATCACAAAGACAGAGCTGATGTGTTACATGTGCCTGTAACTACACCAACACACATGCCTTTCAAACTGGAACACAACAACGCCGCTTGGCGACAGAAATATGTGTGGTGATAGTAATTCCCGGACGAGCACCTTCTCAAACAGCTTTTCTACTACAATTATTGCATTACATATAAATTCATGCCTAAGTAAAGGTGCGTTGTTGGATTTTCAACGCTCGGCTGAGCGCTGGAAGTTGAAAATCCAACAACGCCCTTTTATTTAGGCATTCTTTTAGATGTTGCCTAGTTTAGTGAAACTGCGTGTCAGTGTTACTTACCAGCAGCTGAAACATTCATGTTTTTGTATTAAAATAGAATATTCTAGTGGTTTGAATTTTATTGTGCTACTATTTGAAATGCAACAATAGGGATGATGATTTTTTTGTTATATTTTAAACAAAAAATATTGTTTGCATATAATATTATGAAAAGTGTCAAAGCTTAAAAAAATGCCAAGTTATAAACATTTTAAAATAACTGCTAGACAAAGACGGCTCTATCACAGAAGTGACGTCACGGCTATGTAACTGCACACTATCGCCATGTATTGTCTGTATCGCGGGACAAGGACAAGAATAATATCATCTAAAAACTTTTAAGGCATCTAGCTTCTTCCATCTTTCCATCAATTTTACGGATTTTATCGATTATCTCATTTTACAATGCCTTCTTTAAAATTACTTTATTTGTTCAAACATTTCTAATATAAGTCATCAGCCCTATTTCAGAGGAAACTCCCTCATAACATAACGTCATGCTTGTATTTCCGGATGGTATAGGCAGAGGTACACATCTGCCGTATACTTATGCAATTATCAGACGGTTCACTGTATGTTCATTTTTGTTTCACGACCTATTCTGTAAAAAGTGTAAATCCTTAGTATCAGGTGCACTTCGCCTAAGTTTTCACGGCGAGATTTTAACAGAATAGGCAGGAACCAAAAAAAAAATTTTGACAAAATGAATCAAAGTGATAAATAAATTAATTAGTGAACCGATCCAACGATGTTGAATTTCGGCACTCGACATCTTTCACTCGCTTACCCAAATGATCGAAAAATTAAATGAAAAGAGCAGATGAACGTTCATCCCTAAGTATTTTTGTCGTTGAAAATGACATCGTTCACAAAAATGAACATTCTCACGAGTGAAGCGTTTGATATCAGCATTTTTTTTTCGGTGCATTCATAATCATCATTTGCCTGCGTTTTATCAACTATGTCTAACTGGTTGCAGCTATACCAGTATTTTACATGGAGCGACTGCCTATCTGACCTCCACAACCCAGTTACTGGGTAACAGAATACCCATTGGTAAGACTACACAGTTGTCAGAATTTCGGGTGTCTAAGTCTGTCTACCCGTAACGAATGTCAAAGATGTACAAATGACAACCGGGACCAACAGCTTAACGTGGTTTTCCGAGGCACGGTGATGGGGTCTCGTGACAAACATTCGTTGCGTGCGCAAGATTCGAACCTACTTGTACGTACTTTCAAAGACATTTTTTTTAAAGTTTTAACACTTAAAATAACATACATAACATAACATCATGCCTGTAATCGCTGGAGGGTTAGGCAGTTGTGTCGGTACCCATAGTACACCCACATTACGCCGGGAGGGGACGCCCCAGGAAGACATATAGTAACCTTATTAGTGATGTTCTTCAGAAAAGTCAGGTGCGTAGTACTCACAACCGGCGTGCGTGTATGACCAGATGTATGTACGTTAACGAGGCAAAAGGAGTATGTAAGGATCGTAGCAGGTGGCGTTTCTGCCTACCCCCATGAGAAGAAGGCGTGAGTTTATGTATGTATTTCGCCAGTTGTGTTTAAGTCCCATGTAATAGGGCGGACCCTATTGCCATCAACCGGACACAAATCCTGATTTCGGGCTGCTATAGAGATTTTTTGACAGAAAATCTCAATAACACTTTGCCCGACCTGGGAATCGAAATCAGGACCTCATGCTCAGCAAATAGTGCTTGCGATAATCAAGGTTAAAAATAATTTATAGAAAATACTGTACCGTAGCTTCAAGAGTCTATAAAAAAACAACAATTTAAAATGGGTTAGTATTTAAGTCATATAAATAATTGCAAACGTTTACTGATTTATACACGAATATTTAAAAAAAGGATCATAATGATTGAAAACCAATAGAAAAATTTTGGCATCAAAAAAAGGGCAAAGTACGAAATGTGTGGACTTAGATTTGTAAGACGTTATAGAATTCTACATTAATTATATTTATATTTTACTATAATCAACATTAAAAATCTTAAAGAAATATCGAAGACAATGATAAAAAATACTCATACTTACACGCTGCAAATATAAGAAGAAATAAAAGTAACATTTTAAGATGAACGAACTGACTGCGCGTACAGACTAATCCAATGATTCATTCAATAATACCAGATGACCCTTCTGTTCTCCTTTGAAACGTCAGGGGTGCTACACCCACCACATGTTCGGGTCGGCATACGATTTGGCAGTACCTACCTATTTGATGAATAACAAAGCCGACCCTACGCAATTTCTTTAGTTCGGCTCGTGCCCATCAGCAAACTTTATTTGGTATGTAACCTCGCATTATCATGTTCGAGTCGGCTCACCATAATTCGAGCTAAGGGCTTGCGCCCATTGGGCGGCACGGCACAGCAAGGGATTTTTATGCGACGATTAGGAATATAAATTAACAGTATGATAATAAAATCGAAATTTCTAAGGCAACGATGCCGCGGTATACTTAGGCACGCCGCGAAGTACGTAGGCATAATCATTGATTTTTTATTGTTATACATAGGTATAAGTTCTATATTATTTCTATATGTAGCATAAAAATCCCTTGCCGTGTCGTGCCACCAGTGGGCGGCAGTCCTAAGCCGAGCAGGTTTTTCCCGAAAATATAATTAGACTAGCTTTTGCCCGCGGCTTCACCCACGTGGAGGTCAGAAATTATCCCATGGGAACGTACTACTGGAATAAAAACTGTCCTCTGTTGATCCAGTATATAAACTATATGTGAGCCAAATTCCATCTAAATCCGTTTAATAGTTTTTGCGTGAAAGAGTAACAAACATCCATCTATCCATCCATCCATCCTTACAAAGTTTCACATTTATAATATTAAAGTATGATGTTTTATGTATGTATGTATTTGTTGCATATGTAAATGGTACACCACTGACTACCTGCATTATTGTCTCTCCTCCCTTTAATCCATCCAAAAGTTAGGATAGGATTTTGGCACCCAATTGTGCCGAATCATGCCGACCCGAACATGTGGGAGGCTGACAGTAACAGCAGCTACGAGTATGTAAAGGGTGGCACCCTTTACTGTCAGCTCTCCTAGATATGACAGTAATAATTACATCCCGCAATAATTTATTAACAAAATTGTTACTTACTTCCTGGAAATAATAAGAGAAAACGAATGAAAATCTACAGTAAATTGAAGATAATTAATTCGTTAAAAATGTTCTATGATTTCTCACGCCGATTCTTTTTTACGTTTATGAAATGACATATCAATCTTTCATCGATATAATTTTCCTAATGTACATATATCATGAATTTACCAAATCTACTTAAAACTAATAAAACTGGTGTAAAAATACCATCAACGAAGCCGACAGTCACTTGTTATCCCCGTTATTATGATATTTTTGAAGTGAAAACTTCTTTAGGCGCGTCGAGCACTTTTTGGGTGGACAAAAAGCGTGAAAATCTCGCGTCATCGTCACCGCATGCTTCGACGTTACAATTCACAAGTTACTTAGTTTTCACTTCTATCAGCAGTCCCCAAAGACTGCCCCGCATTTATTTTTTTTACTCGACCTTACCTGGGAACCTTCTGGTTACGGAGATATTGAAGGTCAAAATTCCAAGTACTTAAAATGGTTTTGTTTTTACGATAACTGCACTCGGCGTCACAAAAATCTCACCTCATTAATAATTCCCTTCAAAGTCATTTTAACCCTATTAATCAATGGTAGGCTTATGACTATAAAGTATCATTCGAAAGGCAATTTATTTAAATTTCAGAATTACCAGGAAATAAGCTAATGCAAATAATTAAAAAGTTAAATATTTTATCAGCAATAATTACAACAAGATCCTTAAAAACAATTTAAAACCTAGTGTTACCCCCCCTAGCCCTGATGACTGCTTCCATGCGTTCTCTCATGGACCTAATTAATGGGACAACAGTCTCTTGAGGAATATTGTCCCATTCTGCAACGACGGCATCTTGGAGGTCTTGGAGAGTGGTAGGGGCAGGATCACGTGCCCGTACTCGCCGTTTCAGTTCATCCCAAAGGTGCTCAATAGGGTTCAGGTCTGGACTTCGCACCGGCCAGCGCGTAACAGGGACCCCAACTTCTTGCAGGTAGTCTCTTACATTTAATGCGGTGTGACAGCGGGCGTTATCGTGCATTAACGTGAACCCACTGCCAACAAAACCCGCATAAGGGACCACCTGCTCCTCTAAGATCTCTGTTATGTACCGAGGAGCAGTCAGCGACCCTTGCCCGCGAGCACTTCCAGTCCGAGAAACACACACAAGGTTCGTTTGAACATGAATGAACATGCATGAGCCACCCCCGTATTCCACTGTCTCTTGAATACAGGCTTGTGCGAATCGTTCACCTTGCCTCTTGTACACTCTTCTACGCCTGTCGTTACAGAAAAGACGCACCCTCGACTCATCCGAGAAGAGCACTGCCCTCCATTGGTCTATTGTCCAATCCACATGGTCACGGGCAAATTGCAACCGGTCTCTCCTATGCTGTGTAGTCAATTTCGGCCCAGTAGCAGCCCTGTGAGGTGCAATTTTCTTCTCCCGCATTCTTCTTCTAATCGTGGAGATGCTTACAGAAGTTCTGCGAGCTGATCGCAGTTGTTGTTGCAGCTCAACAGCAGTGGAGAACCGATTATGTAAAGACGTCGAAACAATGAAACGATCGTCTCTTTCGGATGTGCACCGTTGTCTTCCAGAGCCACGTCTTCGGATATAGCCACCAGTCTCTTGGAAGCGTTGGAACACTTGTCGAACGGAAAAACGACTCAAGTTCAGTTGCCGAGCAACATCACATTGCCGCATCCCTGATTGCAGCAGTGCAATGACTTGAGCGGCTTCATCTGCAGTGGTGTCCATCTTCTGGGGTATTTTTCTTGCTGTAGCTGTTCACGTGTGTTCACTTCAAAGGTTGGATTGCGAATGACCCACATTGCAAATGAGGAAATCGCGACGTCCCCGTAAGGGGGTGTGGCGAGCGGGGCCAGGGCGCACAGTGGGTCAAAACGATGATTTTAGTGACTTAGGGATTAACTTTGTTTTTTTAATTTTTTCTATAAGCGGATCGATAGAGCTCATTAACCTCAATAATAATTGTTTTGATATATTTTTTCCTAAACTTGCTCCTTTGGGTGGAAAAATGCGTTTTGATATTTTTTTGTATGGAGCGGACCAAATTAAATTAAATTTCTGCCAAGTGGCGTGTGATCTCGCTTTGAAACTATATTTTTCTTAGGGGTTGTCCAGTCTACTATCATTTGATGATTTGAACATTTGCATAAAGTTGCAACACTGCTACATAAATGAATCGAAAAAATGAACAAAATACTTTGAATAAAAAGCTTCATTTTTTATGTTCGGATGTTCTTTTAAGTTATAATTGTTATGGAATAGTAAGTAAAAGCACTTAATAATTCACATAATTACTTAAAGACTAACGACAATACATTT
This sequence comes from Griposia aprilina, assembly GCA_916610205.1. Taxonomy (NCBI): domain Eukaryota; kingdom Metazoa; phylum Arthropoda; class Insecta; order Lepidoptera; family Noctuidae; genus Griposia; species Griposia aprilina. The sequence continues at coordinate 14,010,470 of OU744310.1, read as the reverse complement.
AAAGGTCCCTGATTTGCTTGAATTTACTAAGTACGTGTTATTTAAAAATGTGGATCTATTCATTTCTATTTGTTTATTTAATAAACTTATAAAATCTTTTAAATTAGATTTAATGCTGAATAGTAAGTAAAGATACATGCAAATACAAATTTACTAAAGGTAAAAACTTAAAACTAACTATATACAACAACAAATTTACTATTTCCTTTCAGTCATGAAATACAAAATAATAAAAAAAATCAAGAAACTTACAATCTATCAATAATGTTATTCACTATCTTGTAAATTATCTACATCAATAAAATCTAAATCGGATTCAGAAGGAAAACTCAGCAGAAGCTCTTTGACTTTTGGAGAGAGAACCATTTTATTTTGTTTCGCCAATCGAGGCCGTAGACTTGTGATCTTTGGATCAGACGACAAAAGAAGATTGTGTAAAACATCCTCATTTGTCGCCGTTCTACTTACCTTTCTAGAATGACTCTCTCTATATTTCCTAAAATCTTTATTACGAGCTTCCGCTGCCTCTTCCGACAGTTTCCCTATAGGTATGACACCAAAGTTCTTTATTATGTCATTCCCATGTACCAACAATTTATGTACACTGGAAGGCATATAATACCAGGGATACAAGGTAACATACAATTCTGCCGTATCTTTACAAAATTCGGAAAATTTAGAAAGGTCCACGCGCTCTCCAGATGCAACGGTTTGAAGAATCACGTGAAACCTTTCTATCAAATCTTCACGAATCCCAGTTATGCGGGCTGTTGTTGCTGCATCCCTGAAAAATTTTCTGGCAGTATTACCATCATTGGTTGTGCCTACTCCTTGTTTGACTATGTCGATGAGTAAACCGCATTCCCTCTTAAATGCTTGCTGTATAGCACTCTTTCTAAGGGACAGTTTTTCTTTGTCGTCGCCTCTGCAACTCCATTTTTTGAAGTCCAAACGATAAGCTGCAAAAAAAAGAAATGTCACTTAAAAATAATCTCACAGGAAACTACAAACATGAAAAAATATGAAGTAATAAAATTATATTTACCGATATGAAGTAAGCACTCCATGCATCTTATCCAGGCATGTAAGGATGACATACCATACTGGTACATTTCCTCGTTTTTTTCTCTTTGAGAAAATGCCTCTAAATTGTTCATCTCTGACGGTTTTGCCTTGCAAATATCACAGACAGCTGCAGATATATCCGACAAATATGATGTTATTTTGCCGTCTATCATCGTCAGGTACAATTGATGCTTAACTTCTACTTGGTGGATTCTTGTTGGCAGACGTCTTTCTATTTCTTCTGTTATGTTACCCTTTATAGTTGCCACTGTTGTCTGGGTTTCTTTGGTAAATTTAAACATTATCGGACGACAATAGAAAGGCGATGATGGTCGGTCGTTTTCCCAAACAATTGTTCCATCAGATTGTTGAAGTCTTATAGGAACTAGACTGGCCATCAATATAGTAGAGTCATCAAACTCTTTCTCAGTCTTTTGTTTGTAATTGCTTTGACCTGAGGCTCCATCAAAGACCCATTTGCTTATAACTAGTAACTCTGTTGCCGAGTCCAAATCCAAAGCAATTACACCTAAAAGCCTAGAAACCGTCAAGTTGAGTAATGCTTGCAGTTTAATAGCAGCTCCTTCTTCAGTTATGGTTATGTCTTCTTTCCCTGGATAACATTTTGACTTTGCTTGCTTAATTTTATAATAAGAAGGGTATAAATCAGACCCATTTTCACTGGCTGCTTCTCTTAGGCTTATATATTGCCACTTACTTAATTTAAATGGAACTAATAAAGCCAGTGCCTTATCGGGTGAATATGTACTACTGTTTGCTTTATTTGCACTTAAACATTGCTTAACTTTTTCTAGATCTTCGGGGTGATTTAGCAAATGGTTCATTATTTTTCCTACATCCTCATTTCCAATGTTTCTTAAACTAGCAATTGTAGTAGCTTTCAGTTCATCCGGAGATAACGAAAGCGATTGGTTTATTTGATCAACGCGTCTTCGTTTTTGCCTGGAGCCCAATTATTCGAAAGGTTTTCGAGGTGTAAATGTAGATGTTGAAGCTTCTGTAGCAGATGGTGGTAGATTCTCAACATCTTCAATATCACAAATCTCGAGCTTTTCCTGTTCAGTGTTCATAGTTTCAGGTATTACTCCTTCGGGCCAGTTTATCGCACTTTCTAACCAATCACCATTTCTTCTTAAAAACGGTGCTAACGTGCGACTACTTCGTTCCCATCTTGCACTTAAATTTGAACAAAAGCGCGTACAGAATTTTTGAGCTTAGCACTGTTCTCTTGCGTCACGTTTATTTTATTTTGTAGGTATTGGAAGAGTTTTTTACTATCTGACAGCGACTTAAGCCGCTCTCTTAAAATCATAAATAAATCTAAATTGTTAACTAAACTAAGGGACGATCACAATCACAATAGATGTTAATAGTAGTACGAATAAACGAACACTAGTAAATATATAATAAATATGGTAATTTTGTACTTCCAGTGACAAATAAATGTTTACTAATATTTCTACTACCCTCATTAACATTAAAGTAATGACTAAAAGTGAAAAACATTGTTTTTTATAAAGTAAAAAGTCAAGCTAATTACAGTCAATAGAAATTTATAAATAAATGATATCCACATTTTTAAGTAATACGTAATTAGTAAATTTAAGCTAATAACGAACCTTAATATATTGTCGTTAGTTGTTAATTATGTGAATTATTAAGTGCTTTTACTTACTATTCCACATAAATTTTAATTTAAAAGAACTTGAGAAAATAAAAATTATTCAATGTATTTTTTAATTTTTTTCGATTCATTTATTTGGCAGTGTTGCAACTTTATGCAAATGTTCATAGCATCAAATGATAGTAGACTGGGCAAGATTTAAGAAAAATATAGTTTTAAAGCGGGATCACTCGCCACTTAGCAAGAATTTAATTTAATTTTATCCGCTCCATACAAAAATATCACAAAATGCATTTTTCCACCTAAAGGATCAAGTTTAGGAAAAAAAGCATCAGAACAATTATTATTGAAGTTAATGAGTTCTATCGATCCGCATAAAGAAAAAAGTAAAAAAACAAAGTTGATCCCTAAGTCACTAAAATCATCGTTTCGACCCACTGTGGGGCGTTATGCCCCCCGGCCGCGGCGTCATCTTTGGGACCCGTAAATACGAGCCCCTCGTTTTGTGCGCAACAGGTGCTTGTGGCACGATTGAACGCGCGTCGCAACGCGCGCCCATGTGAATGATTGCTATTTCTTTTCTGTAGGCGCGCCACGACGCTAGTACATAGCGCCGCTTTCTTCACGACACCTCGGCGGTCAGTCCCCGCCAGGTGAGACCCCTAGTTACCCAGGGGAGGCCCGACGAAGACGACCAGCGACAGAGGTGCCCCCGCCCGCCCCGCTTCCAGAGCTAGTCGGTTACGGTCCGGGCTAACGAGTCGTCGTGTGCGTGTAAGCGGTATTGTAGTGTGTGTAACACTGCTCAGTGTCTACGCGAGTCACCGCCCGCACGGTGCCTTCGCGTGTGAGAATGGTCGCATGTAAAGACGTGTGTGTCTGTGGACTCTGTGGTGCGTTAACGTAGCGTGCCTATATTAACTTAGAACACGGATGAATGTAGGTAATGTAGAGTTCAGTTGAGTCGAGTAAGCCGTGTGTAACCTGTATGCAACTTACTCGGGAGTCCATTCCGGTGGATGGGGTCAGATGTCCGCTAACAGGTCGCGGGGAAGGGGTCTCGCGTCGGGGGGGCGCGCATGCCAGGGCGCTATCTGCTTGACGTGGGGCCAAGCAGATGAACATGTGGCGTGAACATTCCCGTCGCGAGGCGCCGCACAAACTCATCCAGGCTCTCAATCCCGAGGTCCTGGGCAATGACATCGCTACTCACGAAGCGAGGAGCGTCGACGATGGACCGCAGCGCAAGGTTCTGTTGCGCGCGGAGCAGTTTTCGGCTCGACTCGCTCGTGAGGGCGAACCATGCCGGGGCGGCGTACGTCAAGATTGGGCGCACGTACGCTTTGTACACGCCCAACTTGACGCGCGCCGGAATGCGGGGTGACAGCACTGGGCGGAGCAGTTTGCGGGTGACCCTACCCTGCATGGCAACCTTGCGGACATGTGGCCCCATCGTGTGCCGACGGTCAATGGTCACACCCAAGTACTTGACCCGGGGCGACCAATCGATGTCGACTCCTTGTAGGTTCAAGGGTGGTGGGACGGGCGCAAACCCGGTAACCATCGCCTGCGTCTTACCCACGTACACCGAAAGCCGCCACTTCACCAGCCAGTCGGGAAGAAGGTCGAGGGCGCGCTGCATTTTGATGGCCGCGTACGTCGCGTTAAGCGAGGTAGTAATGTACGCGACGTCGTCAGCGTACAGCGCGAGCGTCGACTCGGGGGTAGTGGGGATGTCGTCGGTGTAACGCAAGTAACACGCCCGCGACACGCAGGTACCTTGCGGCACGCCCGCTAGCACCGGGCGGGCGCTTGATAGCGCTCCGGTGACCACCAACCTGAATGTCCTGTTGCAGAGAAAAGTAGAGACCACTTTAATAACGCGACGGGGCGCGTCAGATGTGGCCATCTTGTATATGAGGCCGTCGTGCCACACACGGTCGAAGGCCTTCTCCATGTCGAGGAATACTGCCACCGAGTATTCCTTCTTGTTAAGCGCGGCTGCGAGGTGGTGCAGTACCCTCGACAGCTGGAGCGTCGTGCTATGCTCCGCCCGGAACCCGAACTGCTCTGAGCGCGGCGCGATGTGTGGAAGTAGATGTCGCAGCAGGAGTGCTTCGAACACCTTGGAGACCGTCGGTAGCAGAGTGATCGGCCAATAGCTCTCCGGCTTCAGGATGTTCTTTCCCGCCTTGGGCAGCATAATGATGCGCCCTTCCTGCCACGAAGCGGGGAGGACCCACATTTAACCCGGGTCGTCCGTTTTGTACCCTTGTAGGGAGGTGCAATTAGTTGCCGTTGTAATGCGAAAAATGAGATCTGTTGTGTTTAGGAATTCTAACTGTTGTTAATTTTAAAGGTCGTTAAACATACTTTCAATTGATACCAATATTAATTGGGTTTAATATATTCGTTGATGGCGGGACATGCTTGAAACTTATTTTCGGAGAGGTGCGATTTTTGTGACGCCGAGTGTAGTTTATGTTGTAACTTATTATTAAATACACACAAAGTGTTGCGTGCATTACATTGTGCACAACGGTAAACAGCTAGTTATTACACCAAAAATAAAAATAGTTTTTCAGCAATTATTTTTGCGCAAAGTTACAGTTACAGAATGTGTAGTTCACGGATTCGTGAAAGGTCTTGTTTATACTCTGTAATGTATGGTTTTCTTTGGCAAAGTTTAATAGCGAATGTGCCATCATAAGTAATGGAAAAAAAACGAAACGCTTTTTACATGAATTCATGCTACTTACGGTCTGAAAATAATTAAAATTTGATTAAAATTTCAACAATTCAAAACGGGTGTATTTTATTTTATTTGTAAAGTCTTCTAGGATTTCGATCGTGAATGACTTTTTTGGATTCCTTCATCATCTACCTTTCCTAAACAATATTGGGGTCAGCTTCTAGTCTAACCGGATGCAGCTAAATACCAGTATTTTACATGGAACGACTGCCTAACAGTGCTCCACAATCCAGTTACTGGGTAACACGATACCCCTTGGTAAGACTGGTTGTCTGACATGTCATTATAGGTACGACTGTGAAATATCTAATAATATAATAATAATAATAATCTTTATTTATTCATGAATGAGAGACAAATAATAAGCCCAGAATTGACAAAAAAAATCGTTTAAAGTTATTTTGACAGTAAAATTTAGGCAGATCAACAATTGGAGAGTGTGAAAATGGTAGATTGTAAACATAAAATGGTTTGGTTGTCTTCGGACTGATTCGTCCTACCCCCTCGCACTAGCATAAAACTGTATCACGAGCGGATAGTCTTCCTCAACCTTAGAACAACAGATTCCAACAAGGTTCTTGTGGGAATCTGTCACACAATCTACAAATGACAGCCAGAACCAACGGCTAAACGTAGTTTTCGAGGCACGGAGGGATCTCGGTATTTAATGGATGGTCTGGTCACCCATCCATGGACCGACCTCGGCAAGCGTTGCTGAACCTTGAAGATCGACCCGTGTGACTGTTAATTTAACACGAGCTCATATGCAAGACTGGTTATGAGAATGCCAGCTGTCCTTTGCAAGCCAGAAACCATGTTACTTTAAGACTTATTGTTCTTACTGTTATTCAGCATCCCTTGATATAATATCCACCTTGGATAGGACAATAACTAACAAAAAATCGAGAAATTACTTTGGTATGCCAAAGTGCTTTAAAAAGTCCCTTTTATCCGGAGAAACGAAGACCCGTATCAATATCAGCTTAATACCGCCAGAGAGCAACAGTGCCTTGTCATATTAGTGCATTTTTTTGACTATCTTGACACAACAAGAGAGAGAGAGATGTACATAAATGGTTAAATAAATAAATAAACAAGATCTTAAAATGACTATACTGTAAAATAACTTAAAGGTGCAGTTATTCAGCAGTATGCCCTTGTCCTACCGTAGGTGCGATATGATCAAACATTAAGATCTCACATCTATTTATATTCAAATCGTCACTTACCGGCTGTAATTGTTAAAAGGATCAGATTAACACAACAACAACAACACATAACATAATACCACGCATGTTTTCCCCAAAGGGTTAGGCAGAGGTTTACACAAACCCCCAAATTTCGCCAGGTATGATTAAGTCCCATGTAATAGGGGGCGAGTCTATTGCTATAAAGACTCCGGGCTGTTACTGGAAAACGGTTCCCTATCCATTTGCATAAAATTTTAAGACCTAATATAACATTGACATAACGAAATTCAGCATAATGATCATTAGTCATAAATGATTTGCCATAATGTTTATTGCCATAAATTAACCTAACCTTACCTAACCATTGCATTATGACAAACTATTAATATGCCACTGTATCATTATGCTAATAAAAGTTATGCAAAAACGGTTATGCCAAAATATATTAGCATTAAAAAGATATACGAAAAGAAGGGATCCCCTGGAAAACCTTTGATGGGAAAACCCAATAAAAATTTACCCTACCCGGGAATCGAACCCAGGACATCATGCTCAGCAGTAGTGCTAGGCGACCACTAGACCAACGAGGCAGATTTGAGGCTTCGAAACATCACCTTAATTACGTAACACACTATCTAGCACAATCTGAATCATTTTGAAGCCTATTGCTAATCCATTGCTTCATATGTTCGGAAAATTTTACTGCTCAACAACGTAAATAACGCAATGAATGTTGTTGAACTGTCAAAATGAAAGCCATTCCTACTGTTAGTGTGTTACGCAATTACCTCGCTAGTGTAGAAGTTAATTTGTGAAAGCGTTCAATATTTTTTGTTTTAAAATGCTCCGACCCTTGTCTGTTGGAGTAGGAATGGATGTTATTCATTATACAGGGTATCCCGTAAACAAAAATGGATCAAACGAAACGGGTAGGTAGGTCACTTGATTTCCAACAACTATGTAATTTGAATAGTTTTAAAAATATGGTATATATTTCTTATTCAAGACAAAATAAAAAAAACGAATTTTACCATTTTCTCTAACAGAATTGTTTTTAACATTGTTCGGTATGATTTTTGTTAAACATTTTTGAATAGCTTACTAGTGTAATAACCATTTTTTGTAAATAACGTTTTTTATTTGCCTTAGAAAAAAAAATCAATTGAAACGTATTTGTTTTTACCATGAAAACACCAAAATTAAAAAAAAAACTAAGTATTCAAATTTGTTGTTGGCAATCAGGTCAGCTGCGTATCCGTTACGTTTGGATCCATTATATACGGGACATCCTGTATTTATCAAACTCGTAAAAAAGAGTTCTGTAGCTCCTTTCTATCTTACAAAAATTCCATTCGTTCAAATAAATAAACACTGATATATCGGTTTTTTTTTTCACCATTTTATCATAATAATTATTGTTAATATCGGGTGTAAAAAAAACGAAAACGAAAGTCGAATTTGATACCCATCATAGGTAATAATAATTATTAAGTATACTCTAGGTAAAAAAGAGGTGGGTAGGTTTTACGCGCTCCGCGAGTGGCACGTCAAAACTTGGCTAATTAGCCAAGTTTCCGTCGTCTTGTCTCTTTTTTGCTCCAGATAATTACGACATGCTGTCCTACTTCCACGTATCATTTAGTATTTTGACAATGTGCCGTATGGTGTGTTGGGTAGGTAACCTACCTATCTCTTTTTACTTTTAATATCATTGATCATAGGGATATCTTTTATGGTGATATTGAAGATTAAAGTCTGCCAGAAGTCTTCCTTCATCGAAACATAACATACCTACAACGCTACAAGGCTATTGTGGCGCGTGGCCAAAATGGGACCTAACTGCGCCATCTTGTTTTGTCAATACAATTTTTGTGACACAATTTCACAGATTTTTTTGAAGCATCCTGTCAATGTCACCCAGGCGTCAAAATATCCTCGTAGCACTCTACCTTAATTATGATCCCTAATCATTATTACAAATATATCTTATACTTATATAATTCCTGTTTATAGACTTACGCACTGAAAATGTAAAAAAATAGATACAGTTTTATACTTGAACAATAAAAACTCGGGTGAACTATGTACCCCTATATATATGTATTCCTACAGTCGCGAGTCGCATTTTGATCAACATACGACGTAAAACAGCTGGAATTTGCAAAAAACCAAAGCAAATTTGAATTTGGCGGGCTACAGCTGAGGATTCACCTTAAGGGGGATGCGCCAAAGTCACCCGCGAAATTCAAATTTTCTTACGTTTTTTGCAATTTGCAGGTCAGTATCAGGTTGTATGGTGATCTAAATATGATTCGCCACCGTATCAAATATAGCTTCATAGAATTATAATCATAAGAATCAGCAATACAACTCCTTAAGTTAGAATTGGCCTCAAATGTCATGATTTCATGAAATAGTCATTCAATAGGGTAATATGAACTTATAAAGATATATTGCTGATTCTAATGATTATAATTCTTTAAAGCCATATTTGTTACGGTCGCGAATCATATTTTAATCAAAATACAACCTGACAGTGACCTGCAAATTGCAAAAAACGTAAGAAAATTTGAATTTCGCGGGCTACCCTGAAGGTTCTGCCTTAAAACGGACTGCAAAATGGAATGCAAGTTCATCCCGCAGGTATGCAAAAGTAGATAGTGGACGTACTGGCCAACTTTTGTAATATATTTTGTCAACGTAATTATGCAAGATGTACTTCGGCTTTCCAGAAACCAAAACATAACCTACAACTGATAATCAATCTGCCTGCCTTTTTCCAACTATGTTGTGGTCTACCTTCAGTCCAACCGGATGCAGCGGAATACCAGTATTTTAAATGGAGCGACTGCCTATCTGACCTCCACAGCCCAGTTACTGGGTAGCACGATACCCCTTGGTAAGACAGGTTGTCAGACTTTTTGGCTTCTGTCTACCCGTAACGACTGTCAAAGATCTACAAATGACAGCCGGGACGTGCTTTCCGAGGCACGGAGAGTTCTTGATATGTAATGGATGGTCACTCATCCATGAACCAACCGCGGCATGCGGAACTTAAACCTTTTTTTTGGTTTGGAATTCGTCAAATAACTTCTCCCGCTCTGGGAGGAGCGGGAAGGCGTGTCAGACTTTTTAAAACCCACCCGTGTTCCTACAGTTGCCTGTGTGCCAGGGCCCCGGTAACTCTTTCGAACAATCCGCGAAAGCGGAGCTTATACCTGTCGCTGTTATTATTAAGCCACGAGCCCCTCTACAACTGATACTGTTATTTAATGATCACATATCTCACTCTTATTTTATTACAAATGGTTACTTACAATCTGAAAATATTAGAAAAAAACGGATTTACTCAAAAGGCGGACAAAGTAAGAACTTAAAGTATACCCATTACTTAATTTTTTATTAAGTGTCCTATCATTGCTGAGGCCGATCTAGGGGGCCTACTCTTTAAGTCCGTCAACGAAGATGGAAAGTAGTTTGGTACTACGGAGTGAATCCTACTCCCAATTAATTAAGAATTCGGACGGGCAGAACACATCGGGAGTAAGGACAGCTGTGAAATCGTGTTATCATTCATTCTGAGTTCGGGCCCAAAACTAATCTTGTGTCCGTAGGTGATACGGAGTAGGAAACGCGTACGCCCGTAACTTTGGTCGAAACTACGGATTACACGCTTAAGGAATAGACCTCCTGTTTCCGTTGGGATGAAAATTTTGAATTCATTAACTATATTAATCAACAAATATAAAACTTTTTCTTTGAAGCCCCTCAAATTTTTTGTATCACCGAAAACTTCAATGTTTTAAATGACAAAACGCCAAAGCTAAGAAATATTTTTAGTAGTATTTTCTCTTATTACAATGAAATACAACTCCATCCCATATTTAAGCAAATGTGGGCATCATTATCATCTTTGTAGCCTTTTTCATATTGGGGTCGGCTTTCAGTCAAACCGGATGCAGCTGAATACCAGTACTTTACATAGAGTGACTGCTTATCTGACCTCACAACCCAGTTACTGGGTAACACGATACCCCTTGGTAAGACCGGTTGTCTTTCGGGCTTCTGATGACCCGTAACGACTATCAAAGATATGAAGATATGAATGACAGCCGGGCCGAGGCACGAAGGGGTCTCGGTATGTGAAGATGGTCACCCATCCCTGAACCGACCTAGGCAAGCGTAGTTTAACCTGGTCGATCGACCCGTGCGGCTGTTATTACGACCCCTTGCAAAAGTGGGTACTGACCAATTTTTTTCGCTTGGCAACAGTCTTTCACATTTTAAACCTATATTCCAACTGATTCTTTTAGTCTGCTTAAATATTATAATTACGATTAGCAGGATCAGCCTTTAATGTTCTTACTGCTGGGACACAGGCTTCCTCTCTGTGAGAGGGATTGGGCTATATAGGTATGTTCCACCACGCGAGCCCAGTGCGGGTTGGGGACGTCACACGCCTTCAAAAATTGATTCTAGGACATGCCGGATTCCTCTTGATGTTTTCCTTTACCGTTTTGAGACGACCTACTACTTGTAAGTCGGGCCGATACCACTGGGCCACCACTGCTCAATTACTATTAATTATGATCATCCATCAAGGAGCGGAGTCTCCTAACACAGGCATTGTTTGCTCTAAATGTGGCTTCAAACATTAATGAGTATAAAAACGTTGCTTCAAGTTAAGAGATGTTTAAACATAAAAAGATACGGTTAAACAGTCGCTAATCAGTACTTAACTTTAAACAACGTTTATAAATACATAGAGTCCTAAACCCTTTTTGTAAACTGAAGCATAAAAAATAAATTTTACTATCAATATTTTGGCAAATGCGTCTCACACTTATTGAAGTGGTTTTTGTTACTTACAAGCTGAAAATATTAGATATAATCGGATTAACAATAAAACAACAAAAACACCGATTTTGTTTTTCGTTTGGATAGTGGGTAATTCTGAAAATTTGAACGTGCTTTCCGAAGCACGGGGGGTATCACACCGCAAACTTCCAAACTCCGGGCTGGTACTGAAACATTTCTAGTGGAAAAGTCCATAACAATTTGCCCGACCTGGAATTCGAACCCAGGACCCCACACTCAGCAATCACGCTTTGGACCACGAGACCAAAGGGGCAGGTGTGTCTGTGTGTTGTTGTTCTGCAATACAATATCTCCCGCAAAGATGGGCAGTCTCCGCTGGGACTGGTCACCATTGACGGAATTCAGTCTGAAGGACTACATATTTATTATTTTTATTAATTCTGAAAAATCTGAATATATTTTGCAGTAGGCGTTACAAAGCGCTGTTAAGGACGCTATCATATTTTACTACAAATACCGCTGTTTTTCAGCCACTAAATAAATGATTTGGAATCACAACGCGAGGCAACCATGGTCTCAAATTAAGGATAATATATTAATCTCCAGAACTGAATGAATTATATAGCCTCTTAGAAAATGTTCTCAAGTAAGTGAAATCCTTGTAATTTCTTATAAAAAAATAATCTTTAATCTTAGTTACGTTAACTAAGAAATAAACATGTATGTTTATTTCTGTTGCATTTCATTAAGTACTGTAGTACTTAATGAAATGCAACAGAAATAAATCCCTCATGAAAACATGGATCAAATCTGTCAAAAGTATGAATGAATGAAATGAATGGATGAATGAAATGAAAGATTGAACAAAATGAATGAATGCAAGAACGAAACGAATGAATGAATGAAATGAATGAATGAATGAAAATATTCATTTGAAGGAAAGGTAAAAAGCAAGTTTTAAGAAAGTTGCATCCCACACTTATTTAAACACAAATTGTTACTTACGACCTGAAAATATTAACATTAATCGGATTAACACGTGAACAACAAAAATACGTAACGGGGGTCTAAAAAGGCCGCTTTGGCAGAATCATAATAGGAAAATATTATGTATCATAATATTAGAAATCGTAAAATGGTCACAAACTGACAATTCATAGTATTATCTGCGTACAATTCATATCACGCAATTCATCTGTTTGACAGTTTTGTATGTACATTCGTAAAATGGTCCACAAATTATGAATTGCTTTTTGAAGTATAATGTCAATTAGCAGAATCCTAAGAAGTTAGTCAAAAGCAACATTTTACAAAACATTTTGAAGATTTTATAAAGAAATATGGAAATAATGGCAGATTTATACATTTCCCTGAGTACGCGCGTGTTATGGAGACAATTTTATATCGCCGACGAAGTGTATCTCTTTGGAAAATGGAAATAGCACATGAAATGCCGGACCTCGAGTTTGTTGGTTTATATAATAGGCTAAAAAAAGTGTGTGTCGTGACCTCGTCCATGAACTGGAGCCGTACATATGTACCCGCCACGAGTGCATAAGTAGGTACTACCTCCAAGGTAAGAAAGGATAGTGATAAAGTACACTATCAACTAGTGTTGTGGTTACCCTGCACCCCACAAGATAAACCTCTACAATACTAGATGAAATAAAAACTTTGGTGATACACCTGAATGACAAGTTAAGTAGGTACTACAATCTTCCATTCGAATTTTAGGTGCTGAGTATACACTTAGTTTTTACGCATCTGGATCATACCAGAGGTGTACCTATAGGAGCTAGTGCATACCATAAGATGCACTAAGTTAGTGTAGCTAACTGTGTGAGAGCTGTAGAGCTAGGATACCTAGGTACATTACGAATTCTTAAGTAAAACTACTACTACTACTAGTATACTTAACTTATTGTGGGGATAAGCAACTCCTCCGATGTTTACTGTAGAAGGAACCTATCATGCACGACAAAAAGGGCGTACACACATCTATTAATAAAGAAAGGGAACCTACCATTCACAGTTTTATGTTTCAGGTTTTACCAGAAGTTTAGAATGCTTATTGCCTGGTGGTTTGGGCTGTATTGATGGCATTCACATTGCTATTATTAGGCCTGCAGGAAATGATGAAATAACCAATAACTCCATAAATGCTTAATTTGTGAGTACCTACCCCGTACAGTTAACAACTGTCTGTGCTGACATTATTATATATTTTATGTTACTTCCCACATGGAACATGGACCTTATTACATGGGAGTTAGACATAATTAACGAAATGTGTGTGTTCAAGTAGACGACGAAACCACGGCGCGATCTAATTTAAATCATAAAAATGTTCAGAGTTGCCGACGCGCTCGATAGATGGCGTTGGCGTCGAATTAGATCGCGCTATGGTTTCGTTACCACCGATAGTATAAGTGAATTCGATTGTTTTTTTTTTGTGTGTGATTCTTTGAGATTCTGTTACTTCTGTATAGAATATACGCCTTATTGAAAAAACGTAGTGAGTTTCATTAGGTGTTCTCGCCTTCGGACCTTGAAAACCTGTTCATGGTCCTTCGGAGTCGGATTGGCGTGAAGGTGTTTTTTGGGTAGTCATCGGTGGTGGTGGTGATTATCGCCCCACAACGTCAGTAGTACTGGGCAGTGGATTGCTGCTCAGAGCATCCCTACAGCGAGGCGTCAGCGGTGACGTCATCGAAGCAGAGGATCCGGCTGGGTGCCGGAGGAGTGACGTTGTGTGGAGGAGCCAGGCAGAGGAGTTCGCGGAGTGGCCACCAGAGGTCGCCACAAGTGCGGCGTGTGACGTCGAGTATCAGTGTCAGTGAGTGCACAGTGGACAAATCGTGAGTACATTTTCGACCTTATTACTAAGAAGAAATTAACTTCAACAATTCAAGAAAGTGCATTGAAATTTGAACCTTAAAATCACTAGCTAATTTACTTAGCCGTTGTTAATAGTAGTTTGGACTTGTACTAATTTTAAGCAAAAGTTGTTGAGACGGGGAACCTATGCCCGATTTTACTCAAAAATACAAGTCCAAAAAACTTGTAAAATTTTAAACATTATCTGGGACTTAGAAAAATTTCGAAGTGCTTCAAAGAAACTTTTATGGTGTTATTGAACGTGTTTAGTGGACAATAAGATAGTGTTAGTTTTATAGTGTTATAGGTATTTAGTAGTTGCTAGAAAATTGTGTATTTTATATTTGTGACCTAACCTACTTGTGTTTTTAATTAAAAAATGGAGTCGCTTAACGATATTCAAGAAGATATTAAAGCTAAAATGCTTAAGTCAAAATCTAACTTCAAAAAATCTCCAAAGGAGCGTCTAACTGTTTGTTATATAGAAACTAGAATTGAAAACTTAGAACAAGAATGGCAACTATTCCACACAACACATGTAAAAATAATTAGTGAAGTTAAAAGGTCTGATTTAATTAGTTCAAATTATTTTAAGAATGGCTTGTATGATGAGGTCGAAGAGTTTTATATACAGTTTAAAAGCGAGCTGAAAGAACAATTAAATAATATGAAAATGTCTAATGAAACTTATAATGTCAGTCCAGGAGCTAGTTGTAGTGTAGGATTTAGAAACTTTAAGTTACCTGAGGTTAAGATACCTGGGTTCTCTGGAAATTATAGTGAGTGGCAGACATTTAGGGATTTATTTGTGGGGTTAATACACAATAATAATACTCTAGACGATGCTCAGAAATTATACTACCTTAAAGGGTACTTAACCGGAGATGCAGAGCTACTATTAAGGAACATTAATGTAACATCGGACAATTATAAGGCTAGTTGGGCAAAATTAGAGGCAATGTACAACAATAAACGATTTTTAGCAAGTGGAATTTTAAAACGTTTGTTTAATCAAAAGAGTTCAACAGTAGAATCAGCCGCTGAAATAAAAAGATTACTTAGCACCACCTCTGATTGCTTGGCTTCAATAAAAAATCTAGGAGTAGATGTTTCTTCTTGGGACATCCTTATAATACACATTGTTAGTGCCAAATTGGATAAGGACACCAGGAAGGCCTGGGAATTAAAGACAGCTTCAGATTCAACAGATGATTTGGCTACCTTTTCTCAACTTTCTGAGTTTTTAACTGGCCGATTTCGAGGTTTAGAAAACTTAGAAAATAAAGCTCAGGTTCAGAAGAGTTCGCAATCGTTCCATGTGGTAGGCAAAGAAAAAGCTGAGTTATCTTGCCCTTTTTGTTCTGCCGCTCATAAAGTAACTGCTTGTAAAGGTTTTTCTAAAGAAAGTAACGATACTCGACGTGATTTCGTACAAAAAAAGGGGCTATGTTTCATTTGTTTGGGTAGTAACCACTCTGCCAGATTTTGTAGAAACACCGTCAAATGCCATATATGTAAAAGACGCCACCATACTTTAGTCCACCCTAGCGGTGGTTCTGGGTCTGTTGGTGAGGTCACGGGCGTTGATCAGAAGGAAGCAGCGTCAGTTGCTGCTAGGAATAGTACCTCAATGGAGGAATCTCAAAAGGCCGCTGTACAAGCGGAGGGATCTACTAAGCCAATAGTTTCACGCCTTTCGACAGAAAATTGTAAGGATACGGTTTTAATACCTACGGCTTTAGTAAAGGCCATGTCGAAAGATGGAAACTATCGTGTGGTTCGGGCATTAGTAGATCAAGGATCCCAGGGATCTTTTATCACTGAGTCAATGGCTCAATATTTAGGGTTAAAGAAAACTTTAACAAAACACCGTGTAACAGGTGTAGGCGGTAATAAAACAGTGATGTCTAATTCTTCCGTAGTTGTTAATCTACGTTCTCGAGTGAATCCAGATTACAACGTTCAAGTAAATGCATACGTTTTGAAGTCCATCACGTCCCTTCTCCCAGTTGTAACAGCAACCAGGGTAGAATGGGTAAAGTTGAGTGAAACCGATTTGGCAGATCCCGAGTATCACAGGCCTAATAAAATTGACATTTTGTTGGGTGCTGAGATATTCAGCCAAATTATTCAAGATGGAATCAAAAAGAGCACTAGTGGATCACTTGTAGCACAACCAACAGAATTCGGCTGGATTCTTTCGGGTGTTGTCGGTACCGAAAATTTGGTGGATATCAATGCATATCCTTGTATAACTGTCATGCATTCCAATGTTCAGACTGATGACTTCTTACGTAAGTTCTGGGAGCTAGAAGCGGAGCCATCAGGAACTGAAAAAATACTGAGCAAAGAAGAAGCGGAATGTGAGAACATTTTTACAAATACCACAAAGCGAGATGAAACCGGACGTTATATTGTAAGATTGCCGTTCCGCGATAGTAACCAAGGTTGCAAGGATGGTGAATCTAGGTTCATAGCTGAAAAAAGGTTAAAGAGTTTAGAGTTCAAACTTTTAAAGAATGACAAATTAAGGGCGGATTACACAGCGGTGATGCAGGAGTATATAGAACTTAACCATATGGTAAAGGTATCTCCAGAAGAAAAGAATAAAGGGTTGTACTTACCTCATCACGCGGTAATCCGGGAAGATAAGCAGACGACTAAGGTGCGCGTGGTATTTGACGCTTCCTGCAAGGGAATAAATGGGGTATCGCTAAACAATGATTTGATGGTTGGCCCGACATTGCAAGCAGAATTACGACATACGGTTATGCGTTGGAGAATACATCCAATTTGTATAGGTGCTGATATAATTAAAATGTATAGACAGGTTCTGGTCAATAGAGATGATACAATGTTTCAGAGGGTTCTTTGGAGGGACAGTCCTGAAAAGGAAATTGAAGAATTTGAGTTAGTGACGGTTACATTTGGTACTTCATCGGCGCCATTTCTAGCAGTGCGTTCTTTACATCAGGTTGCTTATGATGAAGGGAAGGATTATCCATTAGCAGCAAAAAATATTCTTAATAATTTCTACATGGATGATCTAATGACAGGGGCAGAAAGCGTAGACGAAGGATATAAAATTCATACAGAAATAAAAAATATTTTAGCTAAAGGGGGATTTCAATTGCAAAAATGGATAAGTAACAGTGAAGAATTACTACATAAGATAAGAGAAAGCAAAAGGGATAAAGCTGAGGAAGTAAAAATAAACCTAGATAAAATAGATAATATTACAAAAATACTCGGACTTACCTGGGATCCTCGCGCTGATGTTTTCCAGTACTCCGTAGAACTGCCTCTCCCGACGGAACCTGTAACTAAAAGAAAAATTATATCGGATATATCAAGGCTTTTCGACCCGTTAGGTTGGTTGTCACCTAGTATCATTTTAGCTAAAATGTTGATACAGAAGCTATGGTTAGCAGGTATAGGTTGGGACGAAGAAGTGCCCAACAGTTTATTAAAAGAATGGATTACCTACCGTAAGGACTTATCTTCTTTAGTGAATGTTAAAATCCCACGTTGGCTCAACACTAAATCCAGCAATGTAAAGACGGAGCTACACGGTTTTTCGGATGCCTCAAAAATGGCCTACGCTGCAGTGGTATACGTCAGAGTTATAGATGCAGAGGGTAACATACATGTTGCGTTAGTTACCTCGAAAACTAAAGTGTCTCCCATCAAGCAGGTATCGATACCTAGGTTGGAACTATGTGGAGCCGTTCTATTAGCTAAGTTGATGGTGGACGTTGCTAAAACTCTGGATGTAAATATATCAGATGTGCACGCTTGGACGGATTCCGAAGTTGTTCTCGCGTGGCTTAGTGGTCATCCAAGCCGTTGGAAAACGTTTGTGGCCAATCGCGTTGCAGAGATCTTAACCAAATTAGATACACAATATTGGTCACATGTTCCATCCAAACAAAATCCAGCGGATTGTGCCTCTCGCGGCGTGGCTCCAGGGGAACTCGGCAATACGGCAATATGGTTCAATGGACCAGAGTTCTTAAGGCAATCAGTGATAGAATATAAAAAACCTAAACACTTGAGTACTAAATTGGAGGAAGTGAAGGTCCATTCGGGTATCCTTGACATTTCTTTTTGGGAAAGATTTTCATCGCTTTCAAGGATGATCAGAGTAGTCGCCTACTGTAGGAAGTTCTTGCTCTTAAGGATTAATTGTGCTAACAAGGAGAGAAATAAACAGTTGACTACAACAGAACTCGGGGAGGCAATGGAAATATGCATTAGAAAGGCTCAAGAATAAGAACTACAAGAAGAAATAGAAGAACTTAAGAAGACAGGATCGTTAGGGAAAAAGGGAAGAAAGTATAAATCATTAAATTTATTTTTAGATTTAAAGAAATTAATTAGAGTGGGCGGTCGATTAGAGATGTCTCAATTGACTTATGATCGCAAACATCCAATACTTATACCTAAAGATTCGTTCCTCACGAAGCTTCTCATAAGCGAGGCGCATCAAAAAACGATGCATGGAGGGCCTCAAGCTATGATCGCTTACTTAAGATCTCAGTATTGGGTTGTAGGAGTCAAACCTTTAGTAAAGGCTTTTTTTAGAAAATGCGTTACTTGCATTCGGTATTCAAATAAAACCAGAAGCCAACTAATGGGACAGCTACCATCTCCTCGTGTTACTCCAAATAAAGCTTTTCTGTACAGTGGCGTCGATTACGCTGGCCCGATAAACGTCAGAATGTCTAAAGGGCGTGGTAATAAGACTTACAAGGGATACATCGCTCTTTTCATCTGTCTCTCGACGCGGGCGATTCATATCGAAGCAGTCAGCGACATGACGTCCAAAGGTTTCTTGGCCGCTTTTAAGAGGTTCGTGGCCAGACGTGGACACTGTGCAGAACTACACAGTGACAACGGCACAAATTTTGTAGGCGCTGCGCGAGAGCTTCAGGAATTATTCAATGAAGAAAAAGCGAAATTCATTCCTGAATTGGTTGAGTGCTTGGCGAATAATGGTACAAAGTGGAACTTTATTCCTCCTCACGCTCCAAATTTCGGCGGACTATGGGAGGCAGGAATAAAGTCTACTAAATACCATCTCAGAAGGGTTGTAGGGAACTCTACCTTAACGTTTGAGGAAATTACGACGGTGTTGGCGCAAATTGAGGCGTGCCTCAACTCGAGACCGCTTTCCTGTATGGATCAAACCGAGTTAACAGTGTTAACTCCGGGACATTTTTTGGTTGGGGAACCACTCGTCCTTGTACCTGATTCGAATTTTGAAAAGGCTAACATTTCTAGTCTCAGACGGTGGCAACTTACCCAAAGAATGTTACAGGACTATTGGCGGCAGTGGTCACAAGATTATTTAAATCAATTCTTACAACGCCATAAGTGGGCTCACCAAAATCCAGAACCAGCCGTAGGTGGCATAGTTCTGATAAAAGAGGATGATTTACCTCCTGGCAAGTGGTTGCTGGGAAAGATTGAGTTAAAACATCCTGGGCCCGACGGAATCACTCGAGTCGTTACCATCAGAACTAAAGGTTCCCTGATAAAGAGGCCTGTAACAAAATTGGCTATTCTTCCTGTAGCATCTTAAACTTTGGTTGTGAGGTATAATCTAAGAATAATATTTATTGTTCATTTAGTTTGTAAGTTTCTTTTGTTTTGTATACCTTCACAAATGTTAGAGTTATGTTATGGTTTTGTACCTGTGCACCCCGCACGGTGGGCGGTTTAGATTAAGAGAAGGACATTCTGCAACGTGTCCTTGGTGGGCGGTATGTTCAAGTAGACGACGAAACCACGGCGCGATCTAATTTAAATCATAAAAATGTTCAGAGTTGCCGACGCGCTCGATAGATGGCGTTGGCGTCGAATTAGATCGCGCTATGGTTTCGTTACCACCGATAGTATAAGTGAATTCGATTGTTTTTTTTTTGTGTGTGATTCTTTGAGATTCTGTTACTTCTGTATAGAATATACGCCTTATTGAAAAAACGTAGTGAGTTTCATTAGGTGTTCTCGCCTTCGGACCTTGAAAACCTGTTCAGTGTGTGTACTAAAGGTACACCTCTGCCTAACCCCTCTGGGATAAGAAGGTGTGACATTATGTTATCTTAGTTTACTTAAATTTTATTAGATAGTAGGTGCCTATAAAAGAAGACATGCATTATACTTATTACTAAAATAAAACAATAGTGTTAAGACACATATTTTACTAAATTAACAAATTTCTTCTTATATTATGAAAAAAAAACTAGCTATAATCAAATAATGAAACAGAAACATAATAATGAATAAGTGTTTTTTTTTTAGGTTTGCGAATCTGATTTGAATATTTTAAGTTTCGATTCTAGCCACGGAGGGGCAAATCATGACTCCTTTGTCAATGAATCACAATCCACTTGGAACAACTCCACCAGGCTGAAAACGAAAAGTCAAATCATTAGTCAATAATTAATAAATTGTAAATATCGATGCTTTATTTTTAGTCTAATTATTAGATATTAATTTAATTTGGGCCTTAGCTTATCCCCTAAGGCCTGACACTACGCCCGTGACGGGCACCCGTCGCGTGTCCATGCGCGTGGATACGCGGGTGGGCTCTGAGGGATGATTATAGAAAGATAAAGTCGTGGGGATGTTATTATTAGTTGGTGTTATACATTTTTGTACCTCGGCACTAACCTGCAGGTTTTTTTTTTGGTAACACGGGCCAAAGCCAAGTGCTACCCCTGAAAGTACTAACCTAAGTGATAGTTGATGATAATATGCGGCGTGATGATATTATGTTTTGACTTTGTGTAGCAGTGGTGAATGATGTTTGTGCGTGTGATATTTATTAGGGCCCTGTGATGAACGCCGTCGCATGGCGGCGAACCGCAATTCTCAATTCAATTCTCAATTCTTTATTGCGTACCATAATGTATACAGTTGGTAGGGAAATAATTATACTAGTCCCCTTATGGACCCTTTCGGGCACAGCATAGATCAGGTAGGAGAGAGGAGGAAGAACACTGGCGGTTTGATATGATACATTTTATTATTAGTTGAGTAGTTAGTAAGTTATATTGTTTTATAAATTATATACATTTATTTATTAATTATTATTTCGTTTACATATTTATATACTTATTTAGATACATTTTTAAATATTTTTATAAAAACATAGAAAAAACATTTAAAAATATAAAAAATAGTGGTCCCCCGGTATCGGGAGCAGGGTCCAAGCTACCGGTGGTTAGGGCTCCAGAGATAGGAACCTCCTCACGATGCGAGCCGTATCGAGGAGAACTGCCTTCTGGATCAGGCCCTTTACCCAACCGTCTAACGAGAGCCTCGAGAGATGTTGATCGAGGCTTTTGGCCATCAGGCCATTGGCCGATACGACAATCGGCACAATGACAGCCGAGCTCACATTCCACATCTCAACAACCTCGTGTGCTAAGTCGAGATATTTAATTTGTTTCTCTTTCTCAGCTTTCACGAGGTTCTCGTCATGTGGAATGGTAATATCGATAATCATTGTGCGGCGCGCTAATCGATCTATCACCACTATATCAGGTTTATTGGCGACAATAGTCCTGTCAGTAATGATAGACCGATCCCAGTACAACGTAATATGGTCATTTTCGAGAACTGGGTCGGGCACATACTTGTAATACGGTACCTCAGAATCCACTAGTTTATATTTCAAAGCAAGTTGCTGGTGAATAATCCTGGCTACTTGATTATGCCTGTGCAAGTACTCGCCGTTAGCCAGACGAGAACAACCAGAGACAATATGTCTGATGGACTCACCCGGACGATGGCATGCCCGACACACGTCAACCGTCCCGTCTTTCATAATATGTCTCCGGTAGTTATTCGTCAAGATAACTTCGTCCATAATTGCACAGACGAAACCTTCAGTTTCCCCGAAATGGTCACCAAAACGTAGCCAGGATACGGACGCTAAGAAATCTACACCGGGCTCGTGAAGAGCCCGATAAAAGCGTCCGTGTAGCTCCTTGCTTTGCCATACCTCCTTGCGGTCATCGGTAGTAAGTACCACAGGTTTGCGCCAGTTCTCTTTAGCCATGGAGAGCGGGGTGAAGCCCTTGTCCACTGCTACCACATCACGGTGCATACCCACTTCGGCTTTTAAAAAATATTCCCTGAGACTGCACACTTCGCGGTTGTGGAGGGTCTTTGCATTTAAAAAGCCTCGACCCCCGCACTTCCGCGGTATGTACAGTCTCATCACCGATGATCGTGGGTGATGCATCCGGTTTGCGGTTAGCAGTGTACGGACCCTCCTATCCAGGGCGTCGAGTTCAGTCTGAGTCCATTTGAGTATGCCGAAAGAGTACATCAATACTGGCATGACCCAACCGTTGAAGGCGCGCACCTTGTTTCCGCCTGAGAGAAGACTAATTAAAACCTTCTTCAGGCGACCAAAGAACCGCTCCCTCAGCGATTGCTTCATGTCAGCAACATTGATGCCTAACGCTTCCGACATACCCAAATACTTATAGCTTTCGGATGAAGAGAGGGATCGAAGGTGTATGGAATCCGAAAGTTGAATTCCCTCGGGTTCCATAACCTCACCTCGCTTTACATGCATGACTGCACATTTGTCCACTCCAAATTCCATCCTGATGGTGCTACTAAAAGTTTCAGTTACCTTCAGTAGCTCCATCAGTTGCAATTTGTTGGGGGCAAAGAGTTTCAAGTCATCCATGTAGAGGAGATGAGATATGACCTGACCATCTTTCCTCAACCGATAGCCTAGACCTGAATCCTCCAGTAGTGTGCTTAGAGGATTCAGGGCTAAGCAGAACCAAAGTGGACTCAAACTGTCGCCCTGAAATATTCCCCGTTTAATCCATACAGGCTCATCATTCGCCTGGATCTGTCGACACCCTGGATAGCGAAGAACCGTTCTCCATTGCCCCATACACGATCTAAGGAAGGTGCGTAGAGTTGTATCTATCTTGTACAACTCCAGCACCCTCATGAGCCATGTATGTGGCACCGAGTCGTAGGCCTTCTTATAATCTATCCAGCATGTCGACAGATCCCTGCGGGATCGACGAACTTGTTGGCTTATGGCCATATCGATGAGGAGTAGCTCCTTAGTACCACGGGACCCGTTCCTACATCCATTTTGAAAGGCCGACATAATCGAATTACTTTCAATGTGCGTATTAATTTTCGCTCTCAAAATGGATGTAAGAAGTTTATAGACCGTCGACAAACAAGTGATCGGTCTATAATTCTTGGGATCCGTGGGACTACCTGACTTATGGAGCAGGTGGGTAACGCCTGTTGTTAGAAACTGCGGAAGCGACCCAGACTCTAAAGATGACTGGTACTGAGACGCCAAGCAGGCGTGTGAACTAATTAGCCATTTCAACCAAAAGTTGTGCAATCCGTCCGGTCCCGGTGATTTCCAATTCGGTAACGGACGGACTGCTCTGGCGACGTCTAATGGCGTAATTAGGACTGCATCCATTTCTGGTACAGTTTCACACGCCCGCCCGACATCCCGCATCCAGTCAGCTTCAACGTGACAGACGGGCACTGACCAGATGCTGCGCCAGAATGTACTCGTGGTGGCGTCATCCGGGCGACACTCGTCCGTCACATTTTGTTCAGGTCGCTCCCAAGCTCTATACACCCATCTCTCATCGCTCTGGAACATGCGATTCTGCGTGTACCGATCAACCCGCCGCTTATACCGCCGAATACGGCTCGCCCATGCACAAACTTTCTGCTTCAGGAAGTCGATGCGCTCTGTGGCATGGGACATGTATTCTCGAGGGCTGATTCCAGTCCCCGAGAATGCCCGCCTTACAAAGCGCATCACTCGTGGTCGGTTATTCCCCTCCCTGAAGCAGTGTAGTTTGCCGATGAGTACCCTAGCCCCATCGATACGACGCTTGATCCTGCACTGCCAGGCTGGTACGGCTGGTTTTGGTCGAGTAGCTCCGTCACAGTTTGGAAACCTGACGTTAGCTAAACGACATGCCGCAACAGCCGCGCAATACAGGATCGAGTGTGTATCAACGAGATTCTCGCTGCTCTCGAACACATTCTTAAGCTGCGAGTCCAGGGCACACACTAGCGCCCTATTCTTTTTGTGCATAGGTAGGCGTGGTAATCGGGGTCTAAGTTCGGTCGGAGTGGATCTGTACTCACGGAATGCATCCTCCAGTGCGCTCCTCAATCGGGCATTGCACTGGCTACTTACTGAAGCAACCCTATCATCTTCCACTTCTACACCATGATTAGACCGCGGCTGTATTTCATCAATGGTTGATGCTTGTACCGCGGTTTGTGCCGGAGTCGAGATAATATGTTTGTTCAGTTCTGAGCGCAGCCTATCAAGTGCAGCATCGTCCAACCTATGGCTGCGTTGGATGACTCGCACCTGATCCGAAAGTCGTTGGGCCGAGACGTTGATGGTTGGTTCCAGTTCCTGAAACAGAGACAGCATCCTATCACGGTACGCAGTGAGGTTAGTTCCCCCCTCTGTAGACCTGTAATATGCGCGCATGACGTTCTCGTTCATAGACTGAGTCCATTTCATGCGCTGCACACAACCACCGGCAGCGGGGACCCGGCTCGGGGCCGGATGGCCCCTAAGTCCCAAGCTCCTCGGCGGCCGGCCTCTCCCCTGCCGATGTACAGGTGTTGGCGACGGTGGCGGAGAAAAATACTCGTCGCTCGAGCTCGACGCAACTACCGCGACCGGTGTCGTCACAGCACTCACAATGGGGCTGGATACCGGCGGCGGCGAGGCGGAGCTGAGCGAAGAGTCCGGAGGTGGTGGGCGTGCTCGTGTTCTTGCTGATCTCGTCAACATGTTTTAATTTTCGTAGTCTTCTATTTAATTTTTATCGGAGATGGCATGACAGATGTCACGATTCGCTAGTTTTTGATAAAGTCTTTTATACTATGGTTTATTTTATTTTTCTTGAATTGTGTGGTGATTATTTGGATTTCGGGTTGTTGTAGCGTTTCTGATAAAATATAAAACTGCGTCTAGAATGATTAAAACTGAAAATTATTTGGTGACAATTAATTGGTGACATGTTGACGTTGGTGTTGCCAGCTTATTATTTATTATAATTATTATTATTATAATTATTCATTATTGTTTTATTTACTTATTATTATTTTTATTTATTACGTAATTAATAATTATTATCGTTAGAGTAAGTTATTTATTTGACGCATCAGAATTTATTATTAAAAAAAAGTATTTTTAGTACAGGCGTATCTTTAATAGTGAGTATTTTGTAGATACAAATACATAGGTACGAAGTTCCTTACAATTTATCATTAAGTATTCGCTTATACTATAGTAGCATTTGCTTTCAAGAAAAAGCTTCAATTTATTGATAAAGATGTTATATGTATTTAAATTCTTTATTATTTCGCGTAACTTATTATAATTTTTAATGGACATGACAAAGGTACTATTGGAGTGCATTTTTAGTCGCGATATTGGTAAGTTTAGTCTATTTTTATGTCTTAAAATAATTTTCGTTTGTATGTCCCCTCTTTTTGTAAAGAATTCTGGGTACTTACGCACGAACTTACAAACTTCAAATATATAGAGACAGGGTAGGGTTAAAATCTTTATTTCCTGAAAGTGGGGTTTACAGCTATCGGTGGCTTCAATATTTACTAAGATTCTAATTAGTTTTTTTTAACCGACTTCAAAAAAAGGAGGAGGTTCTCAAGTCACGTGTATGTTTTTTTGTTTTTTTTTTTTTATGTGTGTTTGCTCAGAACTCTTTCCTGGGTGAACCGATTTGGATGATTCTTTTTTTGTTAGAAAGGACATACCTCAAGGGTGGTCCCATGATAAGGAAACCAGGCTCTGATGATGGAATCCCGGAGAAATCGAGGGGAACCTTCGAAAATCGTAGGAGCGCCTAGTGCGTTTGTTAATTTTTTCATTAAGTATTTTAAAGCACTACAATTTAATGAAGGTCTGGAATCGATCTGATGATGGAGCCGAAAGACAGTCGAGGGAATTCCTCAATGATTTACAGCAGGTACCTTGTGTTTGGGCTTGATTAATTTGTATTTATGAGAACTTTACACCTGAAGGGTTGTGACTGTCATTAGGGGTCTGATGATGAAGACGAAGGACAGTTAAGGGAACTCCTCAACGGTTTACAGTAGCTACCTTGTGATTCGACTTAATTCATTTATATTGATGAGAACTTTGCACCCATATGGGTTATAAGTGCCATTACAGGTCTGATGATGGAGACCATAGACAGTTGAAGGAATTCCTCAACGATTTACAGCAGTCACCTTGTGTTTGGGCTTGACTAATTTGTATTGATGAGAACTTTACACCTAGATGGGTTGTGACTGTCATTAGGGGTCTGATGATGAAGACGAAGGACAGTTAAGGGAACTCCTCAACGGTTTACAGTAGCTACCTTGTGATTCGACTTAATTCATTTATATTGATGAGAACTTTGCACCCATATGGGTTATAAGTGCCATTACAGGTCTGATGATGGAGACCATAGACAGTTGAAGGAATTCCTCAACGATTTACAGCAGTCACCTTGTGTTTGGGCTTGACTAATTTGTATTGATGAGAACTTTACACCTAGATGGGTTGTGACTGTCATTAGGGGTCTGATGATGAAGACGAAGGACAGTTAAGGGAACTCCTCAACGGTTTACAGTAGCTACCTTGTGATTCGACTTAATTCATTTATATTGATGAGAACTTTGCACCCATATGGGTTATAAGTGCCATTACAGGTCTGATGATGGAGACCATAGACAGTTGAGGGAATTCCTCAACGATTTACAGTAGTTACCTTGTGTTTGGGCTTGATTAATTTGTATTGATGAGAATAGCATATGGTGAAATGGAGCTGATGGTGGCTTCACCATCAGCTCCAGTTCTTCTGGTTTTTACCAAGAGAAATCCTCAACAATAAACTCCTCAATTCCTTGCATCGGGAAACGAAATATTTTGTAAAAGGTGATGAGCAGTTGACATTAGGCTATTGTAACTTCGATAAATTATTATCTAACCCACTAAAAAGTGAAACATAAAAACTTTTTGACAAAAAAAACAACCGACTTCCAAAAAATACACTACAAAGTGAAAAATAACTTTAATTTCGGAAGTCGGTGGCAAAAAACTAAGATAAAGATCCAAAAAGACACCGACTTCCGAAATTAAAGTTATTTTTCACTTTGTAGTGTATTATTTGGAAGTCGGTTGTTTTTTTTGTCAAAAAGTTTTTGTGGGGTAAATAGCGTGGGCGCGTCAGTGCTAATGCCCCATAAGATGATACCGTATTTAAACCATGCGTAGGCGTACACGTAGTACGTTACTAGTGCAGTTTTAAGGTCTGTAGTTTTTTTGATCTCGCGGAGGGCGTATGAAAATTTCGATAATTTTTCTCTTACTTTCTGAATGTGTGACTTCCAATTTATATGTGTATCAATGTTTAGGCCTAGTAGGGTAAATTTATCAACTGCTTCCAATTTATTATTTTTAAAGTTAAAATTTATATTTATTGGTATTTTTTGGCTAGGGTGGAATGATATTATTTTAGTTTTATTGAAGTTGATTTCTAGGTTGTGTTCAGTCATCCAGTTTATTGTAGAATCCAGTATGGAATTTAATTTATCATTTAAATTGGTGTTACTTTCGCATGAGGTAAGTATAGATATGTCATCCGTAAACATGGCACATGGCTCATTGATTTTATTAGGAAGGTCGTTTACGGAAACAAGAAATAAGAAACACTCTATTACGCTTCCTTGCGGGATTGAGGCGGTGATTTGTTTGCTGTCGGATCTGATTAATTCTATTTCATTTTTGCTATTGTTGTAATATTCGATTTCAACTATTTGTTCTCTATGTTTCAAATAAGATACAAACCAGTCATAACATTTGCCGCGGAGTCCTAAACTATATAATTTATTTAATAATATTTCAAATTTTACTTTATCATATGCTTTAGTCATATCAAGCAGAAGTCCAATCGCGTACTTGAACTACATTTATGATATCAAGGGCTTTTTGAATATATTTGTAAACGGCCAAGATAGTGGAACGGTTTTTTCGGAAACCGTTTTGACAGTTATTAAATATATGATATTTTTCACAAAACGCATATACTCGATTACACATGGCTTTTTCGAATATTTTGGAAGCTGTCGGTAAGAGGGCAATGGGGCGGTAATTATTCGGATCAGTTTTATAATTCTTTTTGTGAATAGGTTTTATAAGAGCTTTTTTTAAGAGATTGGGAAAAACTCCTTCTTCAAATGACTGGTTCAATAATTTATAAAATGGTAAGGTTAATTCATCTGCACATTGTCTTATTAAGGTAGGTGGAAGTTCATCAACGCCATGGCTTCTTTTATTTTTCAATATTTTTATTAATGTATTCACCTCGTAAGGATCAATTGGACTGAGGAAGATTGTATTCTCTGTAGGGCATACAACTGGAGATCCTTTCGGTATGCCGGTTGAGGTGTTCGTAGCCTGCCCGATTGAAGCAAAAAATTCGTTAAATATGTTTGCAACCT
Source organism: Griposia aprilina (assembly GCA_916610205.1). Lineage (NCBI taxonomy): Eukaryota > Metazoa > Arthropoda > Insecta > Lepidoptera > Noctuidae > Griposia > Griposia aprilina. The sequence goes on along the minus strand of OU744310.1, from coordinate 13,981,564 downwards.
CTTTGGGTTCAGAAGTTACGCTATTATTCGTTTGTAGGGTTATGTTACACTTCTTACTTGGTGGTTTTTGGTTTGTACGTTCATTTACTATGCTCCACATTGTCTTAACTTTATTATTAGATTTAGTCATTTTGATTTTGAAGTGTAGTTTTTTTGCTGTCGTTATTTATTTACCGCGCGGGCGCTCAGACCTAAGATCAACACAATAATATCAATAGTGGAAACAGAGCCCGATACGTAATGTAATTTAAGCTTTTGTGTTGGTTAAATGTTAAAATATAGTTTATATATTACATGAATGTTAATATACTTCATATTTTATTGCATGTACCTACAAAAAATTCATACTTTGTACTGTGGCTGCATCAGCAAGCCTCCCAAGGTTCAGGCTGCGCTATTAAAAGGTTCGCACGAGCAGTAGCCATACCAGCTGCAGCACGTTGCAGCTTCACCTGAGACAAAACTCATCGAGCCTCATGTAGTTGAGCCAGTGGGCGACCTAAAATACGAAATATAAATAACATAACATAATAATCGTTTTCAATAGTCATCATGTCTTAACCGCAATATGAATACTCAAGTTTTAAAATCAAAGAGTAGGTATAATATTAATATAGATAAAATACACACGTCTTGTTGATGTTTGATGTTGACAATAGTTGACATAACTCAAGGGATAAACTAAAAACTCCTTTGTACGCGTTGCGAGCCTATAAAGTTTTTGTTATTTCTAGTTTCCCTTTTAAATAATGAATTGCTCTATTGAAGTAGTTTAATGTCAGTTAGCAGAATCATAAGAAGTTAGTCAAAACCAACATCTCACAATTCATATTGAGTATTTTGTGAAGAAATATTATAATAATGGCAGATTTAGCTCTTTATGAAAATTGGAAATAATAAAAATTATACATATTTATAGGTATAGTATAGTAAGAATTACTATCATTCGATGACAAAATTGAAGAACTGGAGGTCGAGCGGCGTATCAACATGAGCTGGAAAAAGTTTTGGTCCCTGAAGGAAATCTTGAAAGGGGAATTCCCCCTTTACCTAAAGAAAATCGTCTTGGACACCTGTGTCTTACCTACTCTTACATACGGGTGCCAAACGTGGACATACAACACAAACATAAAAACTAAACTAGTAACATGTCAAAAAGCAATGGAAAGAAGCGTGCTAAAAATAAGAAGAATACAAAAAGAAAAAAAACTAAAAAAAATAGACAAAAAACTAAAGTTATAGATGCCTTACAATATGCCCTAAAACAGAAGTGGCAGTGGGCAGGACATATAGCAAGACGCACAGACAAAAGAAGGACATTACAGACAACTATATGGAAAGGACCAATAGGAAAAAGAAGAAGAGGGCGCCCTAGAAAAAGGTGGATAGAAGATATAAAAGCGATAGCAGGAAGCGATTGGAGAAAGAAAACCATGGACAGGGAGGTTTGGAAGAAGCTGGAGGAGGCCTTTACCCGAGAAGGGGTTCCGATCAATGGTACTGAAGAAAGTAACGATAGCGAGTAAAAGAAAATGAAAGAAACAAAAAAAAATCTTATACCTAATGTTAATATATGTATATTAAAACGCAAGTAATAACAATTATTATTGTGGATTGGAAATAAAAGGGCTTTATTATATTATTTTATTATTATAGTAAAAATAGAGCTCTGCATGCCGCATGGTGGCGGCAGCAGCGCGTGCGCCGCGCTCCCGCAGGTTGCGTGCGTGGTGAGTGGAACGAAATAACAAAAACATATCGCACCCCCTCGCACGATTCGCAGCGTTCAACTTCTAATAGTGCAAAGTCCAAACAGTCTAGGTTGATGTGTAGCCGTGTGTACAGTAAATTCATACTTTATCTCTATGGGACACCAATATACGATAAATATCGTTCGACTGCATCAGCGAGCCTCCCAAGATTATGCGCTATTTGCTGGTTCGCACGAGCAGTAGTCGTATCAGCTGCAGCACGTTGCAGCTCCACCTGAGACCAAATTCTCCGAGCCTCATCTAGTGGAGCGAGAGGGCGACCTAAAATACGAAATATAATTAAAAACGTCTTCGTTTTCAATAGTCATTTCATTTCATTTCATTTCATTTATTTATTTTGTGAATCATAGGTGATTACAGGTGTTTTTCAATATAAATCTATTGTACAAACCATGTCCCGCCGATAGGCATACAAAATTAGAATATGAACAATGTCAAAGTTACACAAAGATGTCAAATTATAAAGTTGTCATAATAATAAAGGGAAAATGTCATGAAAATAGGAAAAGATAAATATACACAATGCCAGAAGATTGCAAAAAACACAAACTCAAAATTACATTTAAGAAAAATATATATATAAATTATAAAAATTGATTAAAATTTGTCATCCAAATACTCCTTGACCGAATAATATACCTTGTCATTTAGTAGCTTAAAAAGGTTACTTTTGAATTCATTATAATTCTTACTATTTCTAATATGACAAGGTAATTTGTTATACAATTTTGGTGCCATTGCATAGACACTTTTATAAGCAAAAGCAGTTCTGGTCATTATTGTTTCTAACTTATCTGAGCGACGTTGACTTTCTACATGATTAAACAAGTGTATATTGGTTTTTACAAACATCAAAACCTCATAGATATACAGCGACGGTACTGTCAGAATATTTAGATCCCTAAAGTGTGGCTTACATGTATCTGTTGTTCTTAATTTGCAGATGGCTCGGATGCATCTTTTTTGTGCCAAAAGTACGGTGGATATATTTGTAGCATTACCCCAAAATATGAGTCCATACCTTAATGTGGAGGCTACATACCCGTGGTATGCCGTTAGGAGGGCCGTTTTGTTTGCAACTTTACCTAACATATATAGGGCATAAGAAAACCGGTAAAGTCTTAAACAGACACTATCAATTTGAGTTTTCCATGTCATGTCATTGTCAATGTGCAATCCTAAAAACTTTGTAGTGTTCGTTTCTAGTACTGCGTCTCCTTTGTACCCGATTTGGTATTGTGTTGGTTTTCTTTGTCGAAGTTTAAAGTCCATTATTTTAGTTTTTGTTAAATTAATTTTAAGGTTGTTGGCATTTAACCATTCTATGATTGACACCAGTTCAGTGTTTATATCTAATTCAATATCTTTAAAGTTACCCTTGTCGAAAACAATAGTGCTATCGTCTGCAAATAAGCACATCTGATGACTAGTTACATTGGGGAAGTCATTTATATAGCAGATAAAAAATAAAGGACCTAACACAGTCCCCTGTGGAACACCATACGAAATTGTTCTCGTACTTGAGGAGTATATTGTTTCAGTTTTTGACTTAATGTTGACTTGGCTAATCTGAGTACACTGTTTTCTACCTTCTAAATACGATTGTATGAGGTCCAGCACATTACCTCTAATGCCGTAGCTAAAGAGCTTTTGTAATAGTATTTTATGGTCAACATAATCAAAAGCGCGCGTCATGTCCATGTACATTGCTACAACCGGCTTTCTGTTGTCCATGTTGTGGTGTATCTTTTTAAGGAAATTGTACACTGCCATGGTAATAGTTTTATTTTGCCTGAATCCCATTTGTTCCTTACAAAAAATGTTGTTTTTTTCAAAATATTTGTTGAGTCTAATATAAATTACTTTCTCAAGAATTTTTGAAAATATAGGAATTAACGCTATAGGTCTATAATTGCACATTTTTGTTTTATCATCTTTTTTGTGTAATGGCTTGATAATCGATATTTTTAGAGCTTCTGGGAAAACTCCATTGTGTATACAAGCATTTATTATTTCACATAACACTGGTGCGATAATAGGTCCTACTGATTTGATCACACTGGTCTTGATGTCATCATAACCTGTACTGTTTGTGTTTTTGAGGTTCTTTATTATAGTTATCATTTCTTTTGGGACTACTGGTTCCATGAACATAGATTTGTGGGATTTTAAAACATTCGTGTTATTATAAGTTTGACAGTTTACATTGGATTGAACTAGGTCTATGAAATAATCATTAAAATTTTGCGCAATAATTTGAGGGTTTGTAATACATTTGTTGTTTACCTCAATAGCGCTAATATGTGTTTTCGGCACGTTACTTTTCAAATTGTTTATTATTTTCCAGGTAGCTTTAGACTTATTGTTACTAGTTTCTATGTAGTAGCTGTTTTGTGCTTTTTGTGTCTGCTTGATAACGCGGCGATACCTGGCGCTAAATGTTGATAAAGCAGATTTAGTGTCTTTGTTTGGGTTTAACCTATATTGCCATAGCAGAGACCGTCTCTTTTTGCTGCAGATTTTAATGCCCGGTGTGATCCACTTTGGTTTATGAGTTGTCGGTATTTTGCATCTTACTATTGGGAAACATAGGTCGTAGAAAAGTTTGAATAATTCAAAAAACGCATTATACTTTTCATTAGGGTTATTTGCTTCAAAAGTGTCTGAAAAGCTCAAGTTGCCTATGCATTGCCTAAACCGATACATGTTTTCCTTGCTGTAATCGCGTTTTTGAACATAATAATATTTCAATGCACACGTTTGTTGTACCGGAAACTGCATCAATTGCGCTAAATGATCCGATACCCCCAATTCTAGTATCTCACTATTACAACCCCGTATATTGTGAAAAATATTATCTAGGCAAGTACCACTACTGGGCCTAGTGGGTTTCTCTATTTCGATTTTAAGATTAAACTCGTTTAAAAGACATTTAAAGATAGAGGAATACTTCGTTTTTTGTAACATATCAATGTTAAAGTCACCGCAAATTATAATTTTATGTCCATTTCTATAACAGATTTGTCCTAATATATATGTTAAATTGTCAAAAAATATTTCCATTTTGTTTGGTCCTGGCACTCTATATATACATACTATTGTAATTTTATGATCCGTTAGCTCAACCGCACAGCATTCAAAAACATTGCAGACATTTGTCACTTTCACAAAATCTATCTCTGTATATCTAATATGGTTGTGTATTAATATACAAGACCCACCGTTCCGTTTTTGTCTAGTAAAGGAGGTAGCTAAAGTGTAATTTGGAATGTTCAAAAGATCAACATCGCTCATCGTCATATTGTGTTCAGTAAAACATAAGATATGTACATATTTGCCACTATTTGAAAGAGTGTCTATAAATTCCGTTATTATGTCATTCTTAGCCAGCAGCCCATTTATGTTTTGATGTAATATACTTAGGTTATTGTACACGAAAAAGATTGTTGTCCTTAGGAGTTCGGCTAGTTTGACATTTTTTTATTACGGGGAAATAGTATGGCATAGTCCCTATTTCTGGCGGTAAGGATTTTAGTACAGATTTATTCTTAGTATTAGTCAACATTTCTGCAGTCTGAGATTTAAAGTAGTAGGGTATTGTACCCTTTTTAGGTATACCGTTGCAGTTCAAATTTAGGGTATTGTTTTGTTGGCTTAGGTTTTTCATCCTCTTCTTAATTTCGGAAAACTTTAAAAACTTGCTATCATAGTCATTACAGTCAATTGCATAGTTAATATTCTTACAAATATCCTTAAGTTTAAGATTGTTGCAATTTATATAGCAGCAACTCTTGTAATTTTTACACATTTTCATTATGGAATCATTTAGCTTGTTTACATCTAGATAATCGTTTTTAGTTATACTTAACACGATAATTTTGCTGCCGCTAAAATACTCTATAATTTTTTGAACTTGTCCAAGCACTGATTTTTGGTTGTAATCGTTTTCACCTAGAGATATTACAAGTTTATCATTGGTTGATAGATTTATACTTTGATAGTTTTTTACTATATCACTGCTTAACGCATTTGGCTTCGTATCGCTTATAATCGCATACTTCTCATATTGCGTTGTTTTTCTTGAGTACAGGAGAGCTGAGGCAAGGCCTACACATTGTTGAGCTCCGAGGATGACTAATTTTCTGTAATCTGCAGGTTTTTCTTTCTTTTTGATTTCATAGGCCGGTATTATCTGCAATTCCTGGGTATGTGTAGTACTGGTTTTCTTTGGCGTTGTCAGTTTCAGTTGTAGTCTTTCAATTTGTTTTGTTAGGCATGTTATCTCTTTGCTTGCTTCATGTAATTGTTTTTGCAAGTCGTTTATTTTACTATGTAAATTTGCTAATGTATAGTTGTGGTGGCTTTTAGTATTTGGTGTCGAGGTTGGTGATGAAGGGGTAACGGATACGTCGCTGTTTTGGGGTAACACAAAACGCCTTGCAATCTTTTGCATACTGTTTGGTTTATTAGGCGTCGTCGTGGAATGACATAGTGATTTTAAAGCGGAGATTTGTGTAGTAAGATTTTTATTTTGAGTTCGCAAATCATTATTTTCCAATATAACATTTTCTAATTCGCTCTGTGTAGTAGCGAGTTCTTGAGTTACTGCTGATATTCTGTCTTGCATTTCGGAGTATGTTGCAGTGTCAATTAAAGTACCGTCTATACTTTTGGACAGTTTTTGGTTTGGAGGTAGTTGTGACGTATCTGTTGGGCTTAGGTACGAAACGTCCATGTCTATTTCGCTAATATTGAAATTTAGTCTTCGTCGCTGTTGTGTATTAATGTTGTCATAGTCCTCCATGTTTGAATAATTGATAGTTGAAAATCTTATAAATACAAAAAGAGCTCTGACTCCACGGGATTCGAACTGGCGCACTGATGATTCTGGATCAGAGGTGTCCACCACTCGGCTAAGTTCACGTTATCAATTGTCGTGAAATTGCGAAGTACTTCCAATGTCCTGTACTTTTGTTTTCATTCGATAGATGACATTAGTTGTGTTATTGTGGCGTTGTAGTTACCATATGTTTTAATAGATGGTGCTTTATTCACTATTTTCAACAGGATGATTTGCCATTATTGATCTATAATATCAGAAGATTTATCACTTATTTCATTGTTTTTAAAACCGTGACGTTCGTTTTATAGTTTAAGGTGTTGTAGATTTACCACGCACTTTGTTTTCTTTATTTTAGAGCACAATGTCTAATGTCACTTAATATGAAATTGTTGCCGTTATTTTTTGTTTTTTGGAATATTTTAAATTTTACTCACTAATCACCTTGTACTTCACCTTGTTCATATCTAGTTGAGTTTTATACACAATATTTAGCACAGTTACGGCACTTTTAGTCACTTTTACTATTTTTAAAACTCAAATTAACTCGGAGTCGATGTAAACAGTGGCACAGTGGCGCCAATCAATCGTCAGGCGCCAAATAGTCATCATAAGTCATAACCGCAATATGAATAGCTGTAGGGTTAGAAAATTCTACTCACTGCGGTATCTTGTCTGTCGAGTGCGACGAGGCAGGGGCACTGTTGTAGCATCGGCCGGCGTAGGGATTGGGCTGACGCATGAGTCTGGCCAGGACTTGGGGCTGCAGCGATGTCGACAAGCGGCTCAACACCGACAGAACTCCCACTATCAGTGTTGAGCATATTCGCTGTCGCAATCACCGCTACCTCTCTAAAATACACAGAACAAGTTAGAAATGTATGTCATTATTTTATAGTCACACAGAGTTACATACTACGTGATAATCAAGAAAAAATACTCACTGTCCTCGTTCTGCACCCAAAACTGTCTGTCTGCTGATGCATGCCTGCTGCGGTAGACAGTTGGGCCTAAAAAAATATGTAGTATTTATTATACTTTATTTGTTAGCCAGATTATTGCAAGATTTTAAAGTAATTTTAAATTATTACCATATCGACGGCATCTCCAGGTAAAGAGTCGACGGCTACTCCATGGACATTCTGGCCAAAACCCTGTCCCATTACTGATAAAAATCTCAGCTCCATGGTAATGAAATATCGTCCACTTGGAGGCCCTCCGCCTGTTGTGAGAGCACCGGCGTTTATGCCAGCAACAATTTTTTTTCATTTTGCTTTTGTTGTTACTGACATACTGCAAAACAATATATATATATTAAAAAAAAACCGGCCAAGTACGACGGGAAATAAGATGAAGTTGTGACGACACTATGAGAAATGTGAATGTGAATATTCAAATAGGTACTTACAACAGACCAATTTTTGGGTGTTTTGGTTGTGACACTTCCCTCGGTATTGAGCAATCCAGCTAGATCGGACCACTGGCGAGAAGACTCTGCTCTACCTCGGGCAGTATTATTGTAACCCCGAGCACTTGCCAGGTTGGGGTTACGCTCCAAGAAGTGGAACAGAATGTTCCACTGTGCCTCAGATACTCCAGCTGCACGTCTCTCCATTTCTACAAAATATTACGTACATTTGATAATTTTTGTACAGCGATAAAATAAAATATTGATCTAAGATAAACAAGTATGCACTTACTTTGCAGTTTAAAAATGTTCCAACTCGCACGAAATACTAAAGTTTTGAAGTTTAAAATTTCCCTCTTCAACATAAATGACATAACTCAAAGTGTTGGCACCATCGGATTTCGATTTTCCCCGGGCTCTTCGCGCAATTTCTCTAAATTAGCCACTTTTAAATTTTTTTCCCCCTTAAAATTTATTCTACGAATAAAACACAAATTTATGTGAATTATTATTATTTATTAAAGTAGACTATACATCTACATCCGTAGCATTATTCGTATTCGACATTTCCCTTCCGCGTACACAAATCCATGAACGCGAAATAGAAAAAATATATTATTAATAGCTGCGCCCCGCAGTTTCACCCGCAGCGGTATGAAATATACTTTACAACCTACCAAATATACACACAAAACATCATAAAAATCGGTCAAGACGTTTCGGAAGAGTTCGATAACAAACACTGTGACACGAGATTTTTATTAGATTTGTTGCTAGCGTTAGAGAACGATACATCGGCACACCAAATTACGTTCGGATACACGCAGTTGTGTATTAAATTCATGTGCGAATTTAAAATCAAAACTTTCCCAAAAAAATCCCCTAAACGTACAAAATTACTCCAAATCTAGGAAAAAATCCACTAAGGTGGGGACACTGACTCAAAGTATGAAATAAAAACTCTTTTGTACGCGATGCCAGACTGTAAAGGTTTTATCGTTTCTAATTTCCCTTCTCATCGCTTATATGCGGTCTTTTTACCAGTTTTATAAGTAAATTGTATTGAAATAACATTTAAACTCTAGAAAAATAATAATAAAAAACCAATTTGATTAATAAAAAGTAAAGAAAAATTAACTGGTAAAATTACGGTCTTTATTTTTTTCATGCGGCAATATTTACACCAAATATGATTCTGATATGAATTGACTTGAGTGTGATTGATTGTGGCAGCTAATAAGTGTCACCATTTTACGAAATTTTGAGGAATTGCTAATGATCTGGTGGGAATTCATGAAATGAATCACTTTTAGAGGAATTGCTTAGTGTGGCCTTTTTAGGCCCCCAGCAGTGTAATCATTTCTGTGGTGATTTAACATAACACGACGCCTATATTTCCTGAAGGCTTAAGCAGAATTGTACTTATAGTACACCCACATTTCACTAGTTGTATTTAAGTCCCATGTAACAGGAGGCGAGCCTATTTCCATCAACCGGGCACAAATTCAGGCTCCGGGCTGCTACTGAGAAAGACTAGTTAATTTAACCCAATAACACTTTGTACTACCCGGGAATCAAACCCAGGACCTCATGCTCAGCGATAACGCTTGTGACCACTACACCAATGAGGCACTCAAGTGCTGATTATTTCGCAGAAATCTGCGAAACTTATTTTCCTGGAATGTTTGAAGCATGAAATACATTATATCTGCTACTGTGATTTTAAAATCATACTTTAACACTGTTACAAATACATCTTACACTTAATTAATTACTAATTATTGATACTTACAGGCTGAAAATAATTAGAGAAATCAGATTAATATTTAAACACCGAAAATACAGACGAAGAGGTGTACTAACGTTTTTATAGAAAGACTATGATAGCTCACTCCAGCCGAGTTGGTCGCAGTTGTTAAATATGGGTACCCCGACCAGATCGGTTAGATTAGAACGTTAGGTTAGGTTAGAACAGTGACCAACCACGCGCGAGCCAAACGAGCGAAGCGTGCGGTGTCGCTTCAGCGGCCGCCGAATGCTAAATCCACGTCCAAACTTGATAAAAAGCCGCATATGAATTCGTAATTATTGTTTGAATAAAGTAAGTCAAAGTCAAAGTCAAAGTCAAAACGTTTATTGCGAACTAAGTGTTACAATGTTGGTGTTATCTTATGTTAGTACTTATGACTTAGCAGCCTTTTACAAGCATTGCAATTATCATTCGCCTGCCCTTATCATTCTAAATTAGCATGCATTTAACATTTTTAAACTTAATAAAATTATACAATAAAATTGAGAAATTTTAGTTACGTCAAAATTAAATGTCAATAATAATTAATTTAATACAGTTATTCAGCAACATTAATGTCATCCTTTTCAGGCATTACAAATTATAATTATAATTTTATATGAAATTAAATAGGATAGACTAAATCTTATTGTTTGTATAGGACAGATCGCCACTTTTGTACATGAGAGAAAATCGTTATTTTGAGCAACACTCTAGATATTCTTTTACTGAGTAGAAACATTTTTGGATTAGGTATAATTTTAGCCTTTTCTGGAATATTATTACTGATTTTTCAGTTTTAAACATGTTGGGCAGCTTATTATATATTTTTATTGCCATATAATACGGGCTATCACTTAACATTTTTATTCTTGAGGATGGAGCGCATAACCTCTTTTTATGGCGAGTGTTGACGTTATGCGTATCTTCTACTTTAGTGAATTTATCGATATTTTTAAAAACAAATACGCAAATGTCAAGTATGTATATTGACGGCAGAGTCAGAATATGATATTTTATAAAGAATGGTTTGCAGCTCTCCGTATTATCTATTTGGGCCAGAATTCTTATACACTTCTTTTGCATTCTAAATAGTTCATCTACGTTAACACTATTTCCCCATAGCATGATGCCATATCGCAGCCATGAGTATGCGTATGCGTAGTAAGCAGCCATAGCTGTTTGTGTGTTAGTGCTTTGTTTAATTTGAAAAAGAGCATAAGAGAATCTAGAGAGTTTTGTTTTTATATATTCTATGTGTGACTTCCAGTTAATGTGTGTGTCTATATTTATGCCAAGTAGGCTAAATGTATTAACTTCTTCTATTTGCGTGTTTCTGAATGTTGTTTTTAAATTGAGAGGTGGTTTTTTGTATGATCTAAATTGTATTATTTTAGTTTTATTGCTATTAATTTCCAAGTTGTGGATCTGGAGCCAAGTATCTACAGTTTGGAGGGTATCTTGTATTTGCAGACTAGGGTTATTTATATTTCCACACTTGATTAATATCGAGATATCGTCTGCAAATAATACTGGTAAAGCGTTTTCTTTATCTAATATTTTGGGAAGGTCATTAATATTGATTAAAAATAGTGGGCATCCTAACACACTTCCTTGTGGGATAGAGCAAGTAATTTGTTTTTCTTGTGATCTAATGGTTTTGATGTAATTTTTATCATGGTCGTAATTTTCAATTTGTACTATTTGTGTCCTATTATGTAAATATGATTTGAACCACGCATAAGCTGGTCCTCGTACGCCGCAACCATATAGTTTAGTGAGTAAGATGTCATAAAGAACCTTGTCGTATGCTTTTGTCATGTCTAGTAGTAGCCCAATTACATATTGTTTGTCGTTTATATGTTGTAGCGCTTGTTGAACATATTTATAAACTGCTAATGTTGTTGATCTACATTTTCTAAATCCATTTTGTGCGTCGTCAAGAATATTAAACTTTTCTAAGAACATATATAGCTGATTGCACATAGCTTTTTCAAATATTTTGGAAAGTAATAAAATGGCGTCATCATTTGCCTGCCTTTTCTCAACAATGTTGCGCACAACACTTTTAGCGCTAAACGAGTTTAAAACATAATTCTGTTTCTGAAAAATGTTTGAAGATGACAGAGACAGAATGATGTTTAAAACTAGTTTAGCGCTATACGTGTTTAGTGATTGGCGGTGCAAATGGGTCTTAGTCGGTTTTTGAAGTGAAAATTATTTGTTTAACTGTTGTATCTTCTTTTTAACCCCCGACGCAAAAAGAGGGGTGTTATAAGTTTCACTGCTATAAGTGTGTGTGTGTCTGTGTGTCTGTCTGTATGTGGCACTATAGGTCTTAAACGGGTGAATCGATGTTAATGCGGTTTTTTTATTTGAAAGCAGGTTTTCTAGCGATGGTTCTTAGACATGTTTTATCAAAATCGGCTCAGCCGTTTCACGGTAATCATCTCTTTTGTTAGCTGCGGTAAGGATCTTAGATGCATAATGGGTATTTACTTTACTTTCAAACACATGTGTTACCTAAAATTAGAAATACCCATGTACGCTATATAAATATGCAAGATTATGGAATTCTTGGTCCGATGTTGCAGCCAGGATATCCAGCACACCAATACACTCTTGAAAAAATTATAGCAGTGTCGTGTTGCGATTTGTTTTGATCAGTATTTAATTCTACATACAATGCAATGGTAGCAACACGATGAGCTGATGCTGCAACCAGGATATCCAGCACACTAGTACACTCTTCATAAAATAATAACAGATATGTCGTGTTTGGATTCGTTTTGTGATCAGAATTTAATTCTACATACAATGCAATGGTGGCAACACGATGAGCTGATTCTGCAAAAGCTATTTGACGCACATATTCATAGCGTGTTTGTGCACTTAATTACCAAAAGTAAAGCGCGCGTCGCTTCTTGAGATAAAAATACTGTACTAAATATTCATTCATTACTTACGTCCTGAAAATAATAAGAACAATGGATTAATTTTGTAACAAGGACAGTTGGATAGTATTGACTAACTTTTAAAGCAATCATAAGAGTGCTTACACGGGTCCACTAGCGCCACTCCTTTAAAAAAATATTATCTCGTGACTGAGAAGGAATTTTGAAAAACGGCTCAATAAGCGACCTCGGTATGTGTATCTAGAATTTTCTAATACCTTCTATAAACTTTCATATTGAGACACGAAGCAACAAAATCCGTTCCGTCCGAGCCGTATTTCAAAATTCCTTCTCAGTCACGAGATAATATTTTTTTAAAGGAGTGGCGCTAGTGGACCCGTGTATGCGCTCTTAACTAGTATTTTAATTGCGAAAGTAAGTTATTTTGTTTTTTAGGCCCCCAGCAGTGTAATCATTTCTGTGGTGATTTAACATAACACGACGCCTATATTTCCTGAAGGCTTAAGCAGAATTGTACTTATAGTACATCCACATTTCACTAATTATATTTAAGTCCCATGTAACAGGGGGCGAGCCTATTTCCATCAAACGGGCACAAATTCAGGCTCCGGGCTGCTACTGAGAAAGACTAGTTAATTTAACCCAATAACACTTTGTACTACCCGGGAATCAAACCCAGGACCTCATGCTCAGCGGTAACGCTTGTGACCACTACACCAATGAGGCACTCAAGTGCTGATTATTTTGCAGATTTGCCTTTAACTTATTTTCCTGGACTGTTTGAAGCATGAAATACATTATATCTGCTACTGTGATTTTAAAACCATACTTTAACACTGTTACAAATACATCTTACACTTAATTAATTACTAATTATTGATACTTACAGGCTGAAAATAATTAGAGAAATCAGATTAATATTTAAACACCGAAAATACAGACGAAGAGGTGTACTAACGTTTTTATAGAAAGACTATGATAGCTCACTCCGGCCGAGTTGGTCGCAGTTGTTAAATATGGGTACCCCGACCAGATCGGTTAGATTAGAACGTTAGGTTAGGTTAGAACAGTGACCAACCACGCGCGAGCCAAACGAGCGAAGCGTGCGGTGTCGCTTCAGCGGCCGCCGAATGCTAAATCCACGTCCAAACTTGATAAAAAGCCGCATATGAATTCGTAATTATTGTTTGAATAAAGTAAGTCAAAGTCAAAGTCAAAGTCAAAACGTTTATTGCGAACTAAGTGTTACAATGTTGGTGTTATCTTATGTTAGTACTTATGACTTAGCAGCCTTTTACAAGCATTGCAATTATCATTCGCCTGCCCTTATCATTCTAAATTAGCATGCATTTAACATTTTTAAACTTAATAAAATTATACAATAAAATTGAGAAATTTTAGTTACGTCAAAATTAAATGTCAATAATAATTAATTTAATACAGTTATTCAGCAACATTAATGTCATCCTTTTCAGGCATTACAAATTATAATTATAATTTTATATGAAATTAAATAGGATAGACTAAATCTTATTGTTTGTATAGGACAGATCGCCACTTTTGTACATGAGAGAAAATCGTTATTTTGAGCAACACTCTAGATATTCTTTTACTGAGTAGAAACATTTTTGGATTAGGTATAATTTTAGCCTTTTCTGGAATATTATTACTGATTTTTCAGTTTTAAACATGTTGGGCAGCTTATTATATATTTTTATTGCCATATAATACGGGCTATCACTTAACATTTTTATTCTTGAGGATGGAGCGCATAACCTCTTTTTATGGCGAGTGTTGACGTTATGCGTATCTTCTACTTTAGTGAATTTATCGATATTTTTAAAAACAAATACGCAAATGTCAAGTATGTATATTGACGGCAGAGTCAGAATATGATATTTTATAAAGAATGGTTTGCAGCTCTCCGTATTATCTATTTGGGCCAGAATTCTTATACACTTCTTTTGCATTCTAAATAGTTCATCTACGTTAACACTATTTCCCCATAGCATGATGCCATATCGCAGCCATGAGTATGCGTATGCGTAGTAAGCAGCCATAGCTGTTTGTGTGTTAGTGCTTTGTTTAATTTGAAAAAGAGCATAAGAGAATCTAGAGAGTTTTGTTTTTATATATTCTATGTGTGACTTCCAGTTAATGTGTGTGTCTATATTTATGCCAAGTAGGCTAAATGTATTAACTTCTTCTATTTGCGTGTTTCTGAATGTTGTTTTTAAATTGAGAGGTGGTTTTTTGTATGATCTAAATTGTATTATTTTAGTTTTATTGCTATTAATTTCCAAGTTGTGGATCTGGAGCCAAGTATCTACAGTTTGGAGGGTATCTTGTATTTGCAGACTAGGGTTATTTATATTTCCACACTTGATTAATATCGAGATATCGTCTGCAAATAATACTGGTAAAGCGTTTTCTTTATCTAATATTTTGGGAAGGTCATTAATATTGATTAAAAATAGTGGGCATCCTAACACACTTCCTTGTGGGATAGAGCAAGTAATTTGTTTTTCTTGTGATCTAATGGTTTTGATGTAATTTTTATCATGGTCGTAATTTTCAATTTGTACTATTTGTGTCCTATTATGTAAATATGATTTGAACCACGCATAAGCTGGTCCTCGTACGCCGCAACCATATAGTTTAGTGAGTAAGATGTCATAAAGAACCTTGTCGTATGCTTTTGTCATGTCTAGTAGTAGCCCAATTACATATTGTTTGTCGTTTATATGTTGTAGCGCTTGTTGAACATATTTATAAACTGCTAATGTTGTTGATCTACATTTTCTAAATCCATTTTGTGCGTCGTCAAGAATATTAAACTTTTCTAAGAACATATATAGCTGATTGCACATAGCTTTTTCAAATATTTTGGAAAGTAATAAAATGGCGTCATCATTTGCCTGCCTTTTCTCAACAATGTTGCGCACAACACTTTTAGCGCTAAACGAGTTTAAAACATAATTCTGTTTCTGAAAAATGTTTGAAGATGACAGAGACAGAATGATGTTTAAAACTAGTTTAGCGCTATACGTGTTTAGTGATTGGCGGTGCAAATGGGTCTTAGTCGGTTTTTGAAGTGAAAATTATTTGTTTAACTGTTGTATCTTCTTTTTAACCCCCGACGCAAAAAGAGGGGTGTTATAAGTTTCACTGCTATAAGTGTGTGTGTGTCTGTGTGTCTGTCTGTATGTGGCACTATAGGTCTTAAACGGGTGAATCGATGTTAATGCGGTTTTTTTATTTGAAAGCAGGTTTTCTAGCGATGGTTCTTAGACATGTTTTATCAAAATCGGCTCAGCCGTTTCACGGTAATCATCTCTTTTGTTAGCTGCGGTAAGGATCTTAGATGCATAATGGGTATTTACTTTACTTTCAAACACATGTGTTACCTAAAATTAGAAATACCCATGTACGCTATATAAATATGCAAGATTATGGAATTCTTGGTCCGATGTTGCAGCCAGGATATCCAGCACACCAATACACTCTTGAAAAAATTATAGCAGTGTCGTGTTGCGATTTGTTTTGATCAGTATTTAATTCTACATACAATGCAATGGTAGCAACACGATGAGCTGATGCTGCAACCAGGATATCCAGCACACTAGTACACTCTTCATAAAATAATAACAGATATGTCGTGTTTGGATTCGTTTTGTGATCAGAATTTAATTCTACATACAATGCAATGGTGGCAACACGATGAGCTGATTCTGCAAAAGCTATTTGACGCACATATTCATAGCGTGTTTGTGCACTTAATTACCAAAAGTAAAGCGCGCGTCGCTTCTTGAGATAAAAATACTGTACTAAATATTCATTCATTACTTACGTCCTGAAAATAATAAGAACAATGGATTAATTTTGTAACAAGGACAGTTGGATAGTATTGACTAACTTTTAAAGCAATCATAAGAGTGCTTACACGGGTCCACTAGCGCCACTCCTTTAAAAAAATATTATCTCGTGACTGAGAAGGAATTTTGAAAAACGGCTCAATAAGCGACCTCGGTATGTGTATCTAGAATTTTCTAATACCTTCTATAAACTTTCATATTGAGACACGAAGCAACAAAATCCGTTCCGTCCGAGCCGTATTTCAAAATTCCTTCTCAGTCACGAGATAATATTTTTTTAAAGGAGTGGCGCTAGTGGACCCGTGTATGCGCTCTTAACTAGTATTTTAATTGCGAAAGTAAGTTATTTTGTTTTTTAGGCCCCCAGCAGTGTAATCATTTCTGTGGTGATTTAACATAACACGACGCCTATATTTCCTGAAGGCTTAAGCAGAATTGTACTTATAGTACATCCACATTTCACTAATTATATTTAAGTCCCATGTAACAGGGGGCGAGCCTATTTCCATCAAACGGGCACAAATTCAGGCTCCGGGCTGCTACTGAGAAAGACTAGTTAATTTAACCCAATAACACTTTGTACTACCCGGGAATCAAACCCAGGACCTCATGCTCAGCGGTAACGCTTGTGACCACTACACCAATGAGGCACTCAAGTGCTGATTATTTTGCAGATTTGCCTTTAACTTATTTTCCTGGACTGTTTGAAGCATGAAATACATTATATCTGCTACTGTGATTTTAAAACCATACTTTAACACTGTTACAAATACATCTTACACTTAATTAATTACTAATTATTGATACTTACAGTCTGAAAATAATTAGAGAAATCAGATTAATATTTAAACACCGAAAATACAGACGAACAGGTGTACTAACATTTTTATAGTTTCGATTTGTTTTGATCAGTATTTAATTCTACATACAATGCAATGGTAGCAACACGATGAGCTGATGCTACAACCAGGATATCCAGCAAACTAGTACCTACATTCTTGAAAAAATAATAGCAGTGTCGTGTTTCGATTTGTTTTGATCAGTATTTAAATCTACATACAATGCAATGGTAGCAACACGATGAGCTGATGCTGCAACCAGGATATCCAGCACACTAGTACACTCTTCATAAAATAATAACAGATATGGGTCGTTCTCAGAAAAGTGGCACCGCTCGAAAATAATTATCAATTTTAAGAAAATTTATCAAATATTGATTTTTTGTTCAGAAATCCATTAAAAGTGTTTATCTTATATAGAATTGTTCTAGGGGAATTAAATTTTCACATAAATAGAAAAGATACCGCGTTTAAAAAAATCTGCCTCACAGGTTAAAGTGATAACGAACAGATTACTGAGAAAATGTTATTAGGTCAATGATAATTAAACAGGTTAGAGGAATAAACAAAGGAACGGTGCAAAATCAGCTTTAGTATTATTAATTACTGCAAACAACCCAGCTTTACATTAAAAGAACTACTCTAAAATTAAAATCACGCCTTAATTAGGATGCTAAACATTTCTTTCGACAAAATGGCTTATTTTTCAACCGTCCAATAACTTAAAATTATCCGAGGACTAAATATAACTGTTAGACAGTTTCTGGGAAAAAATCAAACCGCCAAATTTATTCTGGAGATAAAAGTTATCAGACGATAGGAAAATTAGCAATTAGAGAAAAACAATATTCAAAATTAACAATCTGATCTGTAAGAAATAAAACAGTATTTCTCTTTACATTAATTAGCCTCAAAAAATCAGTTCGTCAAATAAAAATAAGGTATACACATCAACAAAATTCTTAAAAAAGTATTATTTGAATCTCTCGATCATTTACTTATTATTTTAATAACTGAACACAATAACAGCTTTACTTAAAAAATAAAGGCTTTAAAACTAAAGAAACATTTAAAAAATCACCTCTGGATTAGGTACTAAACTTTTCTGTCGATACATTTAGAAAACTATAATAAGCTATATTAACAATCTAATCTCTAAGAAATAAAATAGAAACAATCTTCTTACATCAATCAGTCTCAAGCAATCAGTTCGTGAAATAAAATAACGTGTAAAAATAGAGAAAATTCCTAACAATATTATTTTTTATTCTGGAAACGTTACTTTTGGTTCTGGAAACTATCAAATAAAAAAATGCATAAATCAGAATGACTATCGCTATCAATAACATGCTTAGCAGAGCTCAAAGGAGACTCTATTACATTTACAGGCCCTTCATTTAAAATCCTATCTAAACTACTTCTTTGGAGTCGTATTTATTTGTCTTTTTTATAGCGCAACTTTCTCACTAGGCATTGGGATACCATCCCAGAACTTACTGATGAAGCTAATGAGGTAGCAGGACTAACTTCTCTCGACCTGGAGTTGGATCTAGTAACTCTGCGGAACAGATAATTACCCTGTGCAGGGCTTAATGGTTCTTCTCTATGGCTGCCAATCACTTCGTCAATATCATCTATATTTATATTTTAAGGTGGACTGTCGAATTCAATGAAACGTTGTATTTGTGCTGTTTTTTCCTTTTTGCGTTGATAGGATTTTTTTTAATAATAATAATAATCATTTATTTATCAGAATATGGTACATTATTATGGTCTTAAGATTAGTCAGTGGTATCATCACATTCTGCCAAGTATGGCGTGCAAATTTTGCGTCTTCTCTCCAATTCTTTCTTAAAAAAATTTGATCTCTTGGTGTCAAACTATTTACAGCTACTACTTTCCCCTCTTTTTTCGTTTTTATTCTTTTGCCTTATTATTTTCTTTATATTTTGCGTACAGTTCTTTTTTTTGTTTTGGGTGGGATATCATCAAATGACCTCTCCCGCTTTGGGTGGAGCGGAAGGGCGTGTCAGACTCTTACTGACTAAAACTCACTCGTGTTCCTTCACTTGCCTGTGCACCAGGGCCACGGTAACTCTTTCGAACAATCCGTGACCCCGGCAGGCATCGGCCCTATCGGACCCCCTTAATTATTCTGACATCTCTTTGAGGCCCGCGTGGAACACAACGCGCGGTCGACCCGGGCCTGGTCCTTACCTGACGGCGAGCTACCCGTTGCTGGCCGTCCGCAGGCCCACGCCTACGGTGGCCGGGAGTCGGCTACAGGTCTGGATTGTTTTTTATTTTTTCTTATCTTTTTTTTCAAGCTTTCTTTTCGGGCTAATCTGTCTTCTCTTTTCTTATTTTTTGGCATTTTAGCTGCGAACAATAAATATCTGGGTAAGAACAAAACCTTATAGACATTGAATATGCATTTTTCGAGAAAACAATAAAAATGGCCCAATCAAAACCTTAATTAAATCAAGTTAACTTTTTATGTACCATAGGAAATAGTAAGTTAATATTCCAAGTATTCCCATCAAGTTGTGACTTGATTTTTACAATAATACGAGTTTTATTAAATATAAACTGGCAAATTCTCTTTAACTTGGCAAAAGCCACATTAACCTGTGCATTCCAAACAGGTTAAAGACAGTCAGGTTATTGAGAAAATGAAATTTATAATCTGATAACAACAAAACGGTTAACTCTGTGGAGTTTACAGTGTTAAAATGAGAAGTAAGCTCTAAATGACATACTTTAACGTAATCATTTGCAAAGCAGTTTAACCACAACTAAAAATATTTAAGTCAGATAATAGATAACATACCTGTTACAAATTCCGATTGGTGTGCTTCGACGTAATTTCTAAAAACACGACGCAAACTTCGACACAACTTGCCTTGCTGGTGATTAGCCCGACATTGCCTGGTCAGTTTACGCGGGGTAGGGACGCTGAGTGCGTAATAGTGATTGTGTGATGCGAGTGAGTGTGCAAACAGGATAAAGAGAAAACTACTCCGGACACAATTTGAACAAGAATAACTCGGAAACTAAGTTTATTCTCAATTTAATGTTTAAAAAAAGTTAAAATTGACAATATGATTATCCGTATTTTAATGGTTTTATGTCCTTATTTATATAATTTTATTTTTTTATTTTACCTCAATGTGTGACTCGTGGTGATTGGACATGACAAGTTATAGAGAAACAGATGTAAAAATATTATTTTATTGTCAATGTATTACTTGCTTTTTATTATTATTACTCAGCCTCTATGAAAAAAGTATCTTTAAGTACAATAATGTGCAGAGTTTGATAAATAACATTAAAAAAATCATACATTATAACTAAAAACTGCCCGACAGGTTACAAAGCCACTTTTTTGAGAACAACCCATATCTCGTGTTTGGATTCGTTTTGTGATCAGTATTTAATTCTACATACAATGCAATGGTGGCAACACGATGAGCTGATTCTGCAAAAGCTATTTGACGCACATATTCACAGCGTGTTTGTGCACTTAATTACCAAAAGTAAAGCGCGCGTCGCTTCTTGAGATAAAAATACTGTACTAAATATTCATTCATTACTTACGTCCTGAAAATAAGAAGAACAATGGATTAATTTTGTAACAAGGACAGTTAGATAGTATTGACTAACTTTTAAAGCAATCATAAGAGTGCTTACACGCGTCCACTAGCGCCACTCCTTTAAAAAAATATTATCTCGTGACTGAGAAGGAATTTTGACACATACACATACACACATATATAAACACTGTTCCCATGGGGGTAGGCAGAAACTACAGAACGCCATTTGCTACGATCCATACATACTCCTTTTGCCTCGTTTACGTTCATACATCTGGTCATACACACACGCCGGTTGTGAGTACTACGCACCTTACCGTTCTGAAGAACATCACCAATAAGGTCACTATATGTCTTCCTAGGGCGTCCTCTCCCGGCGTTTCTACTCACACCTGCCTTGTAAATACCTTTTGTTAGTCGCCCTTCATTCAACCTCTCAACATGATCAAACCATCTTAGCATACTCTTTTCAATTTTTGTCACTACATCTTCCTTTAAACCGCACCGATGCCTTAAAACATAATTCTTCAGTCTATCATTCATAGTCACACCACACGTACACAAAACATTTATGTTATCCAAAAAACACAACTTAAAATACCCCCACGGGTCTGCACCGTGGCATGCGCCCATAAGCACGATGTTTTGCGTGCGTTACGTTGCGCACTACCGTAAACAACGAATTCAAACTAAAAATAAAATTCGTTTCCAAGCTATTATTTTTGTATTATGTTACTCAGTTTGATGTACAGAATGCGTAGTTGATGGCTATGTGATAGGTCTTTTTACAAACTGTATAATAATCAATCAAGCAATAACCAGTATTTTACATGGACCAACTGCCAATCTGAACTCCACAACCCAGTTACTGGGTAACACGACATCCATTGGTAAGACTGGCTGTCAGACTTTCAGACTTCTGGCTACCCGTAACCGTGCGTAATCAGGAACAGTATAACATGACATGACATCACCCCTGAATTTCCCCAAAGGGTAAGGCATAGGTGTACCTATACTACATCCACATAACGCCAGTTATGTTTAAGCCTCATGTAAGTAATATTTTTAATTATTTGTTGGTCCCCTGAGACTTTAAAAATAAGAACTATGCTCATTATAAAAATTATAGCAAATAATATGTCAAACTAATTTAATTACTTACTTTCTGAAAAGAATTAGAAAAATCGTATTAACATTGTGGTATGTAGGTAAGCCTATTGCCATCAACCGGGCACAAATCCAGACCTTGGGTTGCTACTGAGAAATTTCTGCTAGAAAAACTCTATAACACTGCCTGACCTTTTTTTATTTTCGGGGGGAAACCTTCTAAAGGCACCCGACCTCTGGGGACGGCGGTCGGGGAGTGTGGAATTTTTACCTCACTAAAACCACCCCAGTTCCTCTTAAAAGACCAATTCCGGAACCCCCCCTGTGCAACGCGTGTAAGGCACATCCCTGGGGAGACTGTAAAGGGGCCTCCCCTGAGCCTCAGATACAGCCTAACACTGCCTTACCTGGGGATCGAACCCAGGCCAATATTACACCAATATGTTAGCCTTTTCCAGGAGACTATAGAATGAAAATTGATCATAAACAGGGTGGCAGGGACATCGACGTGCAACCTGTTACCATGAATTCATTACATGATTCTGAAGCCCACTGCGTTGAAATTTTTCGTCAGTTAGCAAAAAAATAAGTTGCTGTTAAAATGTAATATCTACGCGCTCAAAATGTACTGATATTTTGATTGCGAAGGTATTGCACTCTTCTATGAAACAGCAGATGGTCGGGCAAGCTTTAGTATTATAGCTACTATAATATTGCCGACCGCAGTTTTGAGCTATATTTCCTTCCCTCCCAATTCCCATACAACAGAACGAGAGGGATGCTCATCACAAGCGCCAAATCAGAGCCGCTTCCGAAGCAGCGATAGCCAATCGCAGCATAAATCCACAGTGATTTGAAAGAACACTCTTGCAATGAGACTTGAGCCAACCGCACCGCACCGCTAATAATCAGCTATAATATCAATAAACACAAAACTCTTTATTTTATAAGTGTTGGTCGACACAAGTGTGACAGTTAAAAACCAAGTGATATTGCATCACAGTGAGTGGAAGAAATTCAGTGAACACGTGGGACGTCTGCAAAGGCTGTCCTTGAGTCAACGTGTTTCGTTCAGAAGATTCTCAAGTAAGTCCATCCAGCCCTATTTTTCTCACTCATAACCTCATATTCCCTTTTGCTCAATTCTGTGTGTCGTCCGATAATTCCCCGCAAAAACAAAAAAACAAAAAATACATCCCCGCTTATTGGTCCTTCGAAGCCGCGTCAACTTATACACCAGCAGATTTTTTTTTGTTGATAATTGACGAAATATTTATATATATGCTATCCTATGCTAGGGGGTTGCACGTCGGGGTCTATATGCATGCAAAAGTCAAAAGAACTGACCGAGGAATACTTTCATAGAAAAAAAAAAATATTGCGCGTGCAGCACCTTACACGTGATAGAAGTTAAACTTCTTAAACAGTAAGAATAAGATAGATTTAGTGAGAAAGACAGAGAGAGTTATATCTTTCTTCTTTCTTCTGTAACGAAATGTGCCTAACGTGACGTCCTTGAAACTTCACTCTCAATTCTCGTGCCATAATTGAATCGCCGCCTACGAAGGTGTCACTTCAATTATGGTCAATGTTAGGCGTGCAGACACTTTTTGGGTGACATTTGATTTGGCAGTACTTGTTGAGCATTATAGTCGACCCGTAGCAATTACAACATATTCGGCTTTCGTTCGGTTCATGCCGATCGGTAAACTCCATTCAGCATGCTAACGTTCGCTGAATTGACATGTTTCAGTAACATTATAATAATGTACTACTCCATATTTTTAAAAATAACTAATAATTATATTATGCTTACCAAGTTCTGTATCTGAAAAGAAAAACAAAACAATAATAGGATTATTTCATATTTTTTTTATTACTTATATTTTTATTAATTAATTAGGTATGAGTCGTTATTTTTACACATTGTGACCTCTGAGTTTGTTTCGGCTTTTCTTCTCAGAATAGTCAGATAGGAAACGCCGACCTCATCTACACTCGAGAGCAATGAATCCGGGTCACTTAAAGAATCCTAAAAATCTCGGAAACTAAAAATGCTAGGTTAATGCAATAAATTGTATTTAATAGACAATGTAATACTCCTTAAATGAAGGTATTAAAACTTCTTAGTTATTGTAAAGTTATATCATAAAAAAATCAAATTTGAAAAAGGGCCACTTTCGAAGATGGAACTACGAAATTACAGCATTTGGTTTTGCTTTTGTTTGTAATCTGTCATTTATGTGGGTACATAAACCATGTTGATAGTGCTCTATATTCATTATTCAAGCTGAAATTATGTCGCTTACGCCTGAAGAATGCACCAGAATACTTACAATGCTGGAAACCGGCCGGAGTCAGCGCGATACAGCCAGGACTGTCGGTGTGTCGCTGTCAACAGTACAAAGAGTTCTCCGACGTTACGAAGAAACTGGTTCTAACCTACGCAGACCAGGAACGGGCAGAACCAGGTGTACCACAGCACGAGAAGACCGATACTTGGTGAACACCATGCTTCGAAATCGCTTTCTCACAGGAACTGAACTCACAAATCAGTTTCGACGCCTCGGAGGAAGTAGCCCAAGTGCATGGACAGTAAGACGTCGGCTTGCTGAATCTAACTTAAAACCCCTTAGACCTGCAAACGGCCCTAAACTGGAGCGTGGGCATCGTATTTCAAGACTAAGATATGCCCAGAGCCACGTAAATTGGAGTATTGAAGATTGGTCAAAAGTTATGTTCTCCGACGAATCAAAATTTATGCTCTACAAGCACGATGGAAGACACAGAGTGTATCGAAGACCAGGGGAAAGATTCAAGCAAGCATGCATCGAAGAAGAAGTAGCCGACGGTGGTGGGTCTGTACTTGTGTGGGCCGGAATTTCTTCTGAAAGTCGCACAGAGCTGGTGATCATAGAAAACGGCTCTTTAACTAGCGTAAGATATGTGGAAGAAATCCTCAATGATCACGTTGGTCCATTTATGGTCAATTTAGGTGAGGATGCTATATTTATGCATGACAATGCCCGACCTCATACAGGTAGGATTGTGAATGACTACCTTCAAGAGATGAACATTACTCGTATGGAGTGGCCAGCGCGCAGCCCGGATATCAACCCGATCGAGCATGCTTGGGACGAGCTAGGCAGATGCGTAAAACAACGAAACCCTCCCCCAATCACGCTTCGTGAGCTCAAAATTGCTCTCACAGAGGAATGGGAGAATATTCCCCAAAATCGTATAAGGAACTTGGTGTACAGCATGCCAAACCGCGTAAACGCAGTAATGGAAGCACGAGGAGGCAATACGAAGTATTAAAATTCAAGAAAATCGTAGTAAAGTTCAAAAATTTCATGTTTCCTATTTTTGTTTTAAGGAGAGATCAGCAGTTTTTTTCTTTATGTAATTTTGTGTTAATAAAATGTATGGTGACTCATATTTTTTTTACTTTCATTTATTGAGTATTACATTGTCTATTAAATACAATTTATTGCATTAACCTATCATTTTTAGTTTCCGAGATTTTTAACATTCTTTAAGTGACCCGGATTCATTGCTCTCGAGTGTAGTTTAAAAATATGATTGACGTGTAAAAGTGTTTGTACAAACCTACTTACAGAAATAAATCATTTATCATTTATCACAGTTCATTTTAATTCTTAATAAATTTGATGGTAAAATCGGATTAGCATTTCATCAATAAATATTTGATGGTAAAATCGGATTAGCATTTCATCAATAAATATTTGATGGTAAAATCGGATTAGAATTTCATGAATAAAACAATCGATGACATGAGTGTACTTGTATTTGTGAAAATGGTCTTTGAGTTCTACAGCCAACACTTTTTTCTGTTATACAGGGTCAAATTAAATTAGCTAGCGAAACTCTGCAGGCGTGATGATATCAATAAAAAACACGATAAAATAAAAATAAAAAAGATTAGATATTTTTTAGTGGTCAACGACCGCTAGTGGTTTTGTTAATTGAAGTACGAGTTAAGAAAATATGTTTTATCGTGTTAGGATATCGATACTTATCACGTCTGAAAGATTAAACAACAAAAAAATTACTGATCTTTTAAGTGAGTATACTAATTGCGGTCGATGACCCCACAAAAATATCATCAAATTAATTTATTTTCTATTTTATAATGTTTAGCACAGCACTCCTTCACAAAAGCGGGTTTTGTTTGGCACCTTTAATATATAATAAAATTCCAGAGGTTATTAAAAATATAAACCAGCCAAAGGGGAATGCCAGGAAAATGCCTAAAATGGACAGCAATTCCCAATAGTGATAAATTCTATTTCGAATAAAATACAACTCATCAATTTATTCTTCAGTTCGTTTAAGTAGGGTATAGAGGTGATTATTATTTCAGTATTTATTTCGATTTCCGTCGTACAGTTCTTCAATGACATTCAAGAACACTCATATTTGACATTACCACTATTTAGTCTGTGGTCTTTGTTAGACCATCCATCAACAATCAATCAGCAAACCGTAAAGTAGCTTCATAATTAATTATAATAACATATTTTATAAATCTCACAATCTAAGTATGCCAATCAAAATACATAAAATCAAATTATTTTTTAAAACTACAAAAAAGAAAATAACCTAGGCAGTATGAGATGTGTCCTTTGCCTTTACCGTTTGACAAAACCTTGTGACAATGATATGACGTTTAATTTTTTCATCATTATATTTCATTGTTTTGTTTGTGTTACGTTGAGTTATTACGATACTGTGTTTTATATTTATGATATTTTACGACGACTTTGGCCATATTTTAAGGATTTTGATGTTCCATCTGTACATGATACCTATTTTTGAACCCGGACTGAAATTGGACCCGCTTAACACGACGACTTGGCTTTTTGAACACGGACTTTGAACCTGCTATATACGACGACTCTGCTTGTGTTTTGGACTTGTCCCCCATTTCTTTACAAAAATGGATTCTGTTCATTGCATTAATTGTTATCTCGATATAACACGAATGAGACGTAATCCTTTGTCAATGCAAAATGATGAAGTACGTTGTTTAATACAGCAATGGATAACACCGCAACTTGTAAGTATTATGTTTTGCTGGTTTTGTTTACATTATACGTAAAACACAATTATTACACAAGTAGCTTTAGGTATGTTGAACTCATAAAAACCACTGAAAAATAATTTAAATAATTGTTTTTTTCTTTCTCTTACAGATTGATCTACACAGTGTTATTTGTGATGCATGTCTCCGATTATCTATCCAAAGTATAACGGAAACACCAGGGCCTAGTCGCCCAGATAGACAAGTTGGTCACCGTCATGTGTGTGTTTGCTGTGGACAGTCAGTTCTACGACAACGATCACATACAATGGGAAGTAATACTGACCGTGAAAGGCACATAATGAATGTAGTAGCTCACCGAATTCAACCACGACAGGTGAGAAATCTGCTTCAATAATAATGTTTAGTTGAATGTGCATAATATTCAATATTTAAGTCATCAGTAAAACTAACCTGATTTTGGTTTTTGTTACAGTTACGTTCTACAGATTTGATCTGTCGTCCATGTTGGCAACAATGCAACCGAGCTGCGTCACCTTCTGTTGCTTCTTTGCAAAGTCTAAGTCAAGTATCCACAGACAGTGTAAATGCATCTCAACTTGAAGTTTCTCATAGTGAAGAATCTCAAATGGTGACAGGCCTACAGTTACCTAATTATGGAAGAGCAGTTGATACTCAAAGTCATTGTTTCTATCCGGGTTGCAATATGACAGATCGACATGTGGTACCACTTTCACTCAGGGTATGGTTATTTAAGGACTATAAGTATTATGTCCCACGGAATTCCAAAATATGTAATTATCATTTAAACAGTGGCTTATGGCATGAAATTCCGGCATGGGAAGATGTAATCCATGTATTCAATGTGAATCACATAGAAGATTTTGCGTCGTTTGTGAATTATGAGAGCCGATCATTGGATTTCGAAAATATCAACTCGATGGAGGAATATATGTTGTGGTACTTTCTTGGAATGAGTAAAAGTCAATTTACTAGTTTAATGAGCGAGGTTCCCCGTCTGGCACAAATGCATAGAGGCTCTACTGCCCTTGCGGCCTACCTAATGAAACTAAGAACTGGAGACTCCGATGAAAGAATATCGTCTCTACTTCAAATACCCAGAAGTACTCTAGAACGACTTATGGCTGAAGCAAGAGTCAAATTAAACCAAGATTTTGTACCCAGAAACCTAGGAATTGGACATATGACCAGAGAAGAAATTGCAACCAGGAATTTAATAATTCCCAATGGACTGTTTGGTGAAGTTGATGGTCAAAGAAAACCTGTAGTCATCGTGGATGGAACATATATCTATGTACAAAAGAGCTCTAATTATCTTTATCAAAAAGAAACATATTCGCTACACAAATATAGAAACCTCGTAAAGCCATTTATGCTTGTTTGCTCCGATGGATATATTCTTGAAGTGTTAGGCCCTTATCCCGCAACAACTTCCGATGCTACTATAATGTTCAATGAATTTAATGATCCGAATAATAGACTAAGGCAATATTTTCAAGATGGGGATGTGTTTATATTGGATAGAGGGTTCAGAGACGCTGTTCCACTTTTGGAGTCATGTAATTATAGTGTCCACATGCCATCAACATTACAAGAAAATGAATTCCAATTATCAACTTTAGAAGCCAACAAAAGCAGGAAAGTAACCATTTGTCGCTGGGTTGTAGAAGTCGTAAATGGAATTTTCAAGCAGCATTTTAAAATATTTCACCAAGATTTTTTTAACCGAGCATCCAAACATTTAATGGTTGATTTCTCTATAGCGGCAGCATTAGTTAATAGATTTCATTCAAGAATAGTTGACAGGCCAGATGCTGCTGATATTCTCCAAACAATAAATACTAATATGTTTATGGAAAACAGGCTAGCTGATTATGTAATAAATAATAATTTAAATCGACGCAGAGCGCAATTCCAAAGTATTAATGTGAATAATAGTAATGTTGCTGATTTTCCACAACTGACTTACAGCGAAATGGTTTTGATTGCATGTGGCACTTATCAAATAAAGCAGGCTCGATCCTACTATGGTGAGCATACGCGAGCTAATGGCATGTATAGTATTGAGGTTTGCACGGAGATGGATAATTTATTGATTGAGGAATTAGCTCTTCCAGATAATTGTTACTTATTGAGAGGGAAAATACATAGCAGACACATTTCAACCAAAGTATATTTTGTGTATATGATAATTAATAATTCTTTAACTGGTAGGGATGCTATACAAAATCGTTACTGTAATTGCCTAGTGGGACGTCGGACTATTGGTACCTGTGCCCACATTATGTCAATTATATGGTACTTAGCTTGGGCGCGGTACCAATCCAACATCCGTCCTCCTGCACAGTTCCTCGATGATTTATTAATAGTGTATAATGATGAATAAAGTAATAAAATGATTTGTGTTGAATTATTTTTTCAATCCTTTAGTAACCTTGAGACATAACCTATCTTTTAGCAAAAATATTCTAAACAATGTACTCCCTAGTTTTAGATAATTATTGAAATTTTCATTGAGTTTCGTTCGATTTGAAGGATAATTTGGCGTAGATTTCATTCTTGTCTATTTCAGGCATTTTTTTGTATGGGAGATGGGCATTCCCCTTTATTCAAAAGAAGAACTTAAGAAGTTACTCACGGAAAAATGTTACTACTATGTTAAAGATTTTTTAAATGATAGTTTCTAATCTATTTGTGTTATATTTTAATTTTGTTATGCTTTTTTTATTTCTTAATTGTGTTAAATATATTTCGAGTGTCTATAATTCATTTTGTACGCCAATGGTGGCAAAACATGTTGAAACTCTCAGATTTTCACTTTTACATACACATTTTCATGTAAATGTATAATGTTACACATGTTTACAAACAAATAAATATATCTTTGTCTTTAGATACCAATATCCGTCACGGCAGCGGAGTTCGCCAGCTAATTTAATTTCAGCCTGTATTTAAAAAAAAATTGTCTACAGCCACGTCAACCGGACGTCAACAAGAATGAGATGACGGTACCGAACTAGGAATACATTATTTACCATGGCCGCGTGTCCACCGCATAGCGTCACCGGGACGTCAAGCTCGGTTCATTGACCGGACAAATGGTGTAATGGCTTACTTAAAACAGTATAAAAGTACCGCCTGCCTAACCTTTTTTCAACTATGTTGGGATCAGCTTCCAGTCTGACCGGATGCAGCTGAATACCAGTACTTTACATGGTGAAACTTTCTATCTGACCTCCACAACCCAGTTACTGGGTAATATGATACTATGGTGAACTTTCCAGTAGGTTTAATATAAATGACTTTGGAAAATGGTGTACTTTGTATAATCGTTTTTATTAAACCTACTGTCATTTTATGATCATGTTTAACATTTTCACAAATACATCTGACGCTTGTTTTATTATTTTTATTGATACTTACTTCCTGAAAATAATAAGTGAAAACAGATTAAAATTATATTTGCAAATTTTTATTTAAAAAAAATCGATTCCTATTTTCTTTGAAACATCTTTTATTGTCATTGATCATCCTTTATGGTTATTACAAAATGCACTCTTATTGCGTAACAAACACTTTCAATCACTATCTGAGGGTTTTGAAGGAAATTCCTAATCCATTGCTTCATAGGTTTGAAAAACTCGTCTGCTCAACAACGTAAATAACACAATGAACTTTGCTGAACTGTCAAATTGAAAGGAATTGCGATCAATTCCCTATTTATGTGAGTTACGCTGCAGGTTCACCAAACACTTATTTAAAGGGGGTTATCGTTTTTGTGCTCACTAGATGGCGCCACTGGCGAGTAAGGTCCTGTCAGTGCTTTGATTAAATATGTTTTGAATATGTTTAAGTACCCATAACTTTATATAATGTTTATTTTATTACATTTTAAAACTTCAAATGAATTTTTAACATTATAATGTTCCTAAAATTGGCATGCAAAAATATTATTCTTCCTCCAAATGCTACCAAATTAGATTCTAAGTTGTTACTTAAAAATTAAGCCATAATTAACTTGGAATGGCACAATCTTGACAAAAATTATGAATAATTATAAAAATCTACAAAAGGTAGGTATAAGTTCAGTGACATTTGACATTTCTATAGACCTTACTCTACACTAGCGCCTCTAGCGGCGGATTTGAACCTACTCATCATCTGTGTAGCCTTTTCTTAACTATGTTGGGGTCAGCTGCCAGTCTAACCGGATGCAGCAGAATACGTGTTTTACATGGAGCGACTGCCTATCTGACCTCCACAACCCAGTAACTGGGTAACGCGATACTACGTGGTAAGACTGATTGTCAGACTTTCGGGTTTCTGACTATACCTGTTACGTCTCACATGTATAATTTCATAATTTCAACATGAATGATGTAACCAATTGTTTGCAACAATCTTTGATTTTAAAGATTATCCGTGGAGTTTCTTGAGAGTTCTTCTCTACATATAGTGACGTACTATGCTTTGAAATGGGTAACTAGCTTCATCTTTCTGACCGACCGACCCCTTGACAATTCAAAAGTGCCTGTGATTGGTTTATTTGAAATAAATGCTTTGAGTTTGTGTTTGAGTAAACAGGTCTAGCATGTGCCAAGCCAGGATAGTATACCGAGGTTCTAGCTTGCTATCCTAGGTTTGATTAATTAGCCTCGTGTATCTCGGGCATAAGAGTGATTTCGGAGTGCTTGTGTTGCCACTGACTTCTACGATAAAACATTTGATCGATATTTTTGCACAATGGACATCAATTTCATCTCATATTTCACAATAGTTGTTACTTACCGCCTGAAAATTATAAGAAAAAATTGTTTAAAATAACATAACAATAAGCTTTTTACCGAGGGGTTAGGCAGAGGTGCACCCACATTTCGCCAGTTATGTTTAAGTCCCATGTAATAGGGGGCGAGCCTATTGCCAACAACCGGGCACAAATTCAGACTCCGGGCTCATAATCGGCCTATAAGGTTCCCACTGCTGGGACACAGGCGTCTTCCCGGTGAGAGGGAGTGGGCCGTCTACTACGTGGACACAGTGCGGGTTGGTAGATGTCACACGTCTTCGATTTTTTTTGTTCTGTCACATACTGGTTTCCTCACGGTGTTATCCTTCACCGTTTTGAGAGCAGTGGTGATGAAATAATTCACAAAAAGTAAAGCGTTTGTCTGCGTTCGAACCTACGACCTAAAACTCGTAAGTCGCGGCTGTTACCACTGGGCCACCACTGCTCTCCATTGGGTCACCGGATTGCGGGCAGCTACGGAGAAATTCCAGATGGAAAAACCCAAAAACACTTTGCCTAACATCGAACCCTGAACCTCAGGCTCAGCAGTACTGCTTGTAACTATTAGACCAATAATGAGGCAGTCAGTTTGATTAACATGTTTTAACGTTATCGCAAACAGACCACTAATTAAGTATTTAAAGTTACTTACTTTCTGAAAATAAGAAGTAAAATTAGATTAACATTTAAAAACTTGATTTCTAAAACATGTTCTCTGCTTTCTTTTAAACATACATAACAGATTTATTTCGACCGTAATTTTAAGTTCATTCTTTAAAACTTTTGCAAATACTTTTTACAGTTAAGGCTCCCGTAGACAGGCGCGACGCGACAGCGCGACGCGACTTTGTAGAAAAAAATCTATAAAAACTTCATAGAATTTGTTCTACCAGAATTGCGTCGCAACGTCGCGCCGCGCCTGTCTGCGGGAGCCTTTATTTTGTGACTATTTGTTAGCTATATTTATAAAAATCAGATTAATAATTTAGCAACAAAAATACGGTTTAAAAACAGCGTGTCCCTATGTACGGTTACCAAATGTGGTTAGTAACCAAGGTCGTCGGATATAGTTGAAGTTTAGTAAGAAACTGATGGATGTTTTCGAATAAAATTTAACTTAATTAATAGAAAACAAACAGTTCATTTATCAAATTAAATTTCATTTTCGAAAACATCCATCGGTTACTTATCTCTTTTGATGACTGTACCTACAATTGTATGAAATGTTTGCATAATTTGGTTACATAAATCAATTTTTGTTTCAGATAAACGAATATTCAGAAAGAAAAACGAACTGTGGGGTCCGAGTGTTCACTCGACCAGTTTTTATTAAAATTAGTATCAACTAACTAGTCATTCAAAAATCACATAGCAAAAAAGACGTTCCGTTTTTCCCGAATTTGAAAATTTTCCGCATTTTTTTTCTTTATTTAATTTTTTTCAAACCTAATTCGGACTATTACAAATATTTCAAAACTAAATATAACCAGATCGGTCCAGCCGTTTTAAAGTGATAAAGCTAACCAACAAACAGCATTTAATTAAAAAAAAATATCATCATTTTAATTATATATTTTTTCGTAATAGCGTCCTGAAGATGATTGGCGAGAGAACCGATACTGTTCTGCTCTACTGAGCAGAACAGTATCGGTTCACGTGGAGTTCAGTGAACCTACTGGTTCACTGAACTCCACGTGTTGCGAGACCGATGAGCCTACGCTGCAGGGGTACACGGTCTGTCTAGTTTATTTATTCTTTTTAATTTTAATTACTAACATTAGTATAGAGGTATGAGGAACAGGGTGTAAAGTTCACTCATACTCTATGGAAAAGGGAGGATCCTCCGAGCAGACGGGTGTTGTGTCTGGTGGGCAACTGCCCGACGGTTGTTTTTTTTTTTTTTTTCCTATTTGGCAGCTCGTAGTTGTGACCACTAAGGTCCTGGCTACTTAACCGGGCAAACCTGTGGGTGCCTTAAGCTACTAACTTAAAGCCTCCAGCCAGGGGCGAACAATACTTAAATTTAGGTGACCGCACGCTAAGGGCACCCCCTGTGGGGTACGAACCTCGGCTTAGGGCGTCACTGAGGGGAGGGCAGCAAGATGGGACAGGCTGGATCTAAACTATATTATTATTATACTGGGGAATTTAAAACTACAGGCTCAGCTACGGCGCGGGCTGGCGCGTCGTCGAGCAAGGGTCGGCGGACAATTACGTCCGGGGCGTCGCGTAGGACCTCGGCGGCGAGGTCGGAACGATGGCGGTCTGTGTTTGTATACTGTACTGGTGGCCCTACTGCTCTCCTGGAGGAGGGTTATGGGGTCATCGGGGTCGGACAGGGCATGCCTTGGACGGCGGGTACGACTAATGTGGGAGGGGGCATATCTGGCAGCCTCGTCAACCAGAGGGTTGCGATGTGAGGCCGCGGAGTCGAAGAAGCGCTTGGAAATGCGCTTCATGAACTGACGGATAGTGGGGATTTTAAGGTCGAGATGGAGGATCTCGTTCCGAACGAACCAAGGGGAGCCGGTTGCCCTACGGAGGAACCGGTTTTGGAGGGTCTGCATCCTATGGATGTGGTGGGGTTTCGAGTGTGCGAAAACCACGCTCGCGTAGGTCATGATAGGACGAATGCACGCTGTGTAAATGCGCAATTTGCACTTGAGTGACAATTTGCTGCGTGCATTCAATAGGAAGTGGAGTCTACCGAGAGCGAAAGCGGCGCGCGAACGCGCCTGCTTTATGTGCTCACCGAAAGAGAGTCTGTGGTCTAGAGTGACACCCAAGTATTTGGCTCGCTTCTCCCAAGGGATAGGCTTGCCGAACATGGTGATCGGACGGGGAGGGGTGGGGTTGAGTCTTGGTTTCGAAAATAGAACCGCTTGACTCTTATCGGGATTGACTTCGATTCTCCACTTCCTAAACCAGTCACCGAGTTGGTTGACTGTGGTTTGGAGAGTGCGAGATATCGCGTCGGGGCTTCCCGACGGTTGATGTCGGGACGTTGTATATATGCTAGTCGCGCGGTAAAGTCTGCTTGCGCGATGCAGGATTTGCGTGACGTCAGTATGACGTGTAGCTCGCATGTGGCGATGTTGATACCGCTACATCAAAAGCAAAATTCTTGTTACTAACAACCTTGCCTTGCCTATGGACTTTTTTGTCTGAAATATATTAATTTTATATTTTTATTTATTTATATACGTACTTAGATTATAACGTAACTGTTGGCTGTTCTTTTCAATAAAAAAATAAAATGAACACAGATCTGACTTTTATTTTATTATGTTTTGTTACTTACATTCTCCTGAAAATATTAAAAAAAATCAAATTAACATATTACTCCAGAAATCCCGTTAGACAATATTTGTCGCAGTTATTTCATCACGGCCACGGGTTGGAATATCAGTAAAACTTGATAGTATTGACAAACATTTTTGGCAATTTTTCTATCAACTTAATTTTCTAGAAGCCTTTCTACAATTTGGAGGCGACAGTACGAAAATAAATGACAACACTGGCAATACTAATATACATAGCAGTATTTTGAAAAAATCAAATAAAACTTAACATCGCAATTAAAAAAGTGATTTTGCAAACAAACTAAATAGTAGGGCTGGGCCGATTATGGGTTTTGCTAATCTTTGACTAGTTATGGTGACTGCAGCTGCAACACATACATCATGCGCGCGCGCTGGTGGCTTGTGGAATACCGTCAGGGCATATATGTTGTGGTTGGAATACTATCAATTTAAGCGCGACGCAACCTTTTATATGTGAGCGAGAAATGCAGATATTTTCGACTTACACATGACATGTATGTGATTTGGTTAATTGTATAAATATATATATGAATGTAGGTAGCCGCTAATTATTTCGTAACTATTTTTGAATATAATAGGTAAGTTTGGCAAAAGAACATTAGTCTTCTTTCACTCCACACACTGCTAGGGACTTCTACTTCAACAGTGATTAAATTATTGGATGATTTGGTTGAATTTTTGTATGCAGACTGGCAACATCATTAGATATACCATAGTCAGCCTATAATGTTCCCACTGCTGGGACACAGGCCTCCTTACTGTGAGAGGGAGTGGGCCGTAATCCACCACGCGGGCCCAGTGCGGGTTGGTGGATGTCACATGTCTTCCAATTTTTGGTTCTAGGACATGCCGGTTTTCTCACTAGTTATACGAAGTGTAATTTTATGTCGTATTGTCGACTCCACCTTGTATATGTGATACATAATATACGTACACCATGGTATAATAATATACTTCGCCAGGTATAGCATTCCGGTTACCGGAGTGACACAAGCCTACGTCATCACCGCTGTGTTACCAGTAGTAATAAGAACTCCCCAACCGCCTTTATTACCTGTGCGAATCCGATAAAACAAAAAGGTTTTATATAACAATTACGTTGGTATATGTTTAAATTGAATTGTTTCGTTTGATTAGAAAAATGAAATGATAACTTAAATGGTTTATACTCGTATATATTTTTTAACAGAATGGTGACTGAAAATGTTTCCATAATTCGTGTTTTGTTGTAATAAACTGGCAACTGGATAGTGACGTAAGCATGTGTCACTCCCGGAATGCCAGACCTTGTTTTTTTAGACCATGAGGTACACTACTTGTACTGTCAGCGTCCAAATATTATTATTGTCTATCAACTTCTCACACATAGTTGATTACTTACTGCGGGCTGAAAATATTAAAAGAATTCGGATTAATATTGTGAAAAATCAAAGTGGATACGTGCAAGCAGATCGGCCAACTATTTTATTTTATAGTACTAGCTTATGTCACCGCGTCGCATCGCATCGCCCACGCTTTTACTTCATTTTCGCTTAGCGTTCTTTCTGACTTTTTGTTCGCCTCCTAAAGGTCCCAGCGTGATGTTAAATAGCCTATAGCTTTCCTCAAGAATTAGGCTATCAAAAGCAAAAAGAATTTTTCAAATCCGTCTGGTAGTTCCAGAGATTAGCACGTTCAAACAAACAAAGCAACTCTTCAGCAAAATTATTAGCATTTATAGATTAATATAGATTGTCAACTTGTCAACGTTATTATACCAGGAGCCCTATACGGCCTATACCACAAAACTTTTCAAATACAATTTACAAATTTGTAAATCTTACAAGTTGCTCGCGCAAGCTTTAGTATTATAGTTACTATAATATTGCCGACCGCAGTTTTGAGCTATAGTTCCTTCCCTCCCAATTCCCATACAATAGAACGAGAGGGATGCTCATCACAAGCGCCGAATGAGAAGCGCTTCCGCCGCAGCGATAGCCAATCGCAGCATAAACCCACAGTGATTTGCAAAAAAACACTCTTGCAATGAGACTGGAGGCAACCGCAACCGCACCGCGCCGCGCCGCAAAGAATCCGCGATTATATCAAGCAACTCAAAAACTCTTTATTGGCCGACACAAGTGTGACATTTAAAAACCAAGTGATAGTGCATCACCGTGAGAGAAAGCAATTCAGTGAACACGTGGGACGTCTGCAAAGGCTGTCCTTGAGTCAACGTATTTCGTTCAGAAGGTTCTCAAGTAAGTCCATCCATCCCTATTTTTCTCACTCATAACCTTATATTCCCTTTTGCTCAATTCTGTGTGTCGTCCAATATTTCTAACCCCGCAAAAAAAAAAAAAATCGTCCCCACTTATATTGGTCCTTCGAAGCCGCATCAACTTATACATCACAAGTTGTAGCTGAAAACTTAGAAATATGTAAATTGTAGTGACAATTCTACGATTAAGCCTAGGAAAACCCTACAAATTTGTGGCTGATAATTGTAAGAATACAGTTTGTGATACAGAAAATTGTAGTGACTGGTGAATATGTTTGTAGAATTGTAGCTACAAGTCACAAAGCGTAGCAGAGGGTATTACAATTTTATTCTTTTATATTTTTGTACCACTAAAATCTACAGTTCTAAGAAATTAGCAGTGTAGACGTACTAGATTGTACTTCGGCAGCCTAGAACGTACGGAGAACGCATAAATTAAATATAATTATAATATACCGGCTTACACTTTTAACGAAAGATTCAGAGTGAACATCTTATGCATACTACAAGAAGAAGTCACGCACTCAATCTAACACATGTTTACACATATACAAACTTATAAGTTAAACTGTATAAATTGTACGAATTGTAGACTTGTATTTCTACAAATCGTACAATAATGTAGGTCGTCGTGACATAACCCCCATGCTTTGTGTTACGCTTTTGGAACTCGGAAAGATTTTCAGATTGTTAAATTGTAACTCTTACATATTACTTGTAATTTTTTCTACAATTTAACAATTTTGTAGAATTGTACAATTGTGAAGTTTTGTGGTATAGGGCCAGTTATCCCTAGCCTTGTACTTGCACTGTCATTTCTTTTGTCACTTTTCAACTTATTTTATTTATATTGTTACTTACCGACTGAAAACATTAAGTGAAATCAGATTAATGTTTTCTCAATTAAAAAGCGAATGAAATGTGTGTGCTTAGATTTGTTATTTTGAATTCCGACCTTTATAAATAAACTCACGCCTTCTTCACATGGGGTAGGCAGAAAAAAAAATACACGTCCCATCATCTGCCTAGCCTTTTTCAAAGTTGGGGTAGGCATCCAGTCCTGTCCAGAGTACTAGTATTTTACATGGAGCCACTGCCTATCTGACTTCCACAACCTAGTTACTGGGTAACACGATATCCCTTAATAAGACTGGTTTTGTCAGACTTTCGGGCTTCTGACCCCCCGTAACGAATGTTAAAGATCGAGAAACGACGGCCGGGAGCAACGGCACGGAGGGGTTTCCATATGTAATGGATGGTCACCCATCCACGAACCGACCGCAGCAAGCGTAGCTTTACCTTCGACCGACCCGTGCGGCTGATTATAACCGCTTTTTAATTTTCAGGTAACGAAACAAAGCCTTTATAAAACGATGTCGTCATAATGGTGGAACATAATTTTAGAAAATATCAGTAATTTTAAATAAATAATATGAGCAATGCCCATTACGCCAGCTTTCAAAATTATAGCAAATAATATTTTAAACTTGAAATACGGGGCGAGCCTATGGCCATATTGGGCATTAACGGGGCTCAAAACCAGAGTCCGGGCTGCTACGGAGAAATCCCTAACGGCAAAATCCAATAACATTTGCCCGACCTGGGAATCGAACCCAGGACCTTAAGTTTAGGAGTAACATTTGCGATCGCCAGCGCTGGGGCTCTGTCTCGCATAAGGTCGTAGCATTATGCTGAGCGATTGCCGTTTTGCGTAGATGTGACGCATATTTTTCCCCCAACTCGTTCTTTTTTGTATTTGTATGTTTTTTCTTTGCGTCATGTTTACCGCAAATAAAATTATTTTCTTTTTTTTATCTTCTTTCGACACCTAGACAAAGGAGGCAGTCACTTTTGTCAAGTTGTAGTCCAAATCTTAACATACTACTTTCCACCACCCTTTGTCATGGATCATAATTTATTATTAATTTCTTTATTTCTTACAGCCTGAAAATAATAAGAAAAATCGGATTAACTTCGTGAAAAAAATATTGGATAGTAGGTGCTGAACAAATTACAACTATGAACCAAATTTGATTTATGTCAACTCAATTATGCCTTGTATTTTTAGCTTTAAAAAAAAAACTCATAAGGAAAATGTATCTACTGTCATGTAAAAAATTGTTTAATGCAATTTTTTTAAATATTTTTTTAATTACATACATACGGTATCATTACAGTGTCTCAATTCGGTAGTGTAGTTAATTAACAATTGATGAAATAATTTACACCATATTATTATCCATGCGAAACAAGATTTACAAATTAAAAACATAACACGTGTAACGTTACCGTTGCGCACTCGCTCAATGGACATGAGAAAAGATCTATTCGGTCGGCAACCAAAAGAAGTGTGCGCATTGTTCGCTTCAGGGAACGTTGTCTAAAGACTCCTTCAAACAGGCGCGACATGCGACGCAACACGCGCGACGGGCGATGCCTTTGTGTCACGTGCGATTATTTATTATTAATTAATGAATTTCTTACAGCCTGAAAATAATAATAAAAATCGGATTAACATCGTGAAAACAAAATTGGAACAAAATTGGATTGGAGTATGAATCAATAAATATTTATGTCTACATAATAATTAAGCCTGGTATTTTTATCTTGACAAAAGCCTGGAAAATATATCTATCTACTGTCATGTAAAATAATTGTTAAATGCATTTTTTTTTCGTTTACGTACTAACGCTACCATTACATCGTCATAGTTCGGTAGTGTACTTAATTACCAATTTATGAAATAATTTACAACGTATCCATGTGAAACAAGATTTACAAATTAAAAACATAACTCGTGTAACGTTAAGGCTCCTGCAACAGGCGCGACGCGACAGCACGACACAGAATCACCGCTCGTCGCACGACACGCGGTGCCTTTGTGTCGCGCTGTCACGTTGCGCCAGTGTGTATTAGCCTTAACCCTTTGGAAGTCGCTCAGTGAACATGAGAAAATATACATTCGGTCGGCAACCTTTAGTGTGCGCATTGTTCACCGTGTCAAGGGCAGTTTAGTTCGACCGCGCGGCACCGCGAATCTCTCGTTAAGCTATGAACTTATTGTTACTTACATCCTCCTGAAAATTCAGATTGACATTATTAACATCGAAAATAAGGACGTGCCCTTAATTAAGAAAAAAAAAAACCGCTTTTTTCATTTAATGGTGATCTTGATAAAATCTTAATGAATCTTTAATTTTAACTCATAACATAACGCCTGTTTTTCTCAAA
Organism: Griposia aprilina; assembly: GCA_916610205.1. NCBI lineage: Eukaryota > Metazoa > Arthropoda > Insecta > Lepidoptera > Noctuidae > Griposia > Griposia aprilina. The sequence continues at coordinate 13,940,740 of OU744310.1, read as the reverse complement.
GGGTTAGGCAGAAGTGTACCTGTAGTACACCCAAATTTCGTCAGTTAAGTGAGAAGTACCAAGAAAAAAATAAAAAAAATTGTGGGCGAGCCTATTGCTATCAACCAGATCTATTGCCACAGATCCAGACTCCGGGCTGCTGCTGAGAAATTTTATATGGAAACAACCAATAACACTGTGCCTAACCCGGGAATTGAACCCAGGACGTCAAGCTCAGCAGCTGAGTTTGCGACCACTAGACCAATAAGACACGACTATTCTTTGTGACAGTTTATGCACTACAATATCAGCTGTATTGCTCACGAGAGCTGCCTTCCTCCTTTCAAACATAACATACGTATAGATGCTGCCCGACGCCTTATATATACCGGGTGTAAAAAGACACTTAACGAAGCCGAAAGTCACTTGTACTCCCCGTCATTGTAATAATTTTTTTGTACTGGATCATACCTGGGAACCTTCTGGTTACGGAGATATTGAAGGTCAAAGATCCAACTTTTACTGACGTTTTTTTTACGAAAACAATTTTAAAATGTTTTAAAATAAAAATTTAAATACCCCCACGACCCCTGTACCGTTGCATGCACCCATAAGCACAAAGTTTTGCGTGCGTTACGTTGCGCACTACCGTAAAATAGTAAATTTTCCACAAATAAAATTCGTTTCTCAGCAATTATTTTTGTGCAATGTTACTTAGTTTGATTCTCAGAATGCGTAGTTGATGGCTATGTGATGGGTCTTTTTACACCCTGTATACTGTCCCCCTTATTTATAAACGTTACCTAAACTTAAGTAATGATACATGATTTTATTTCTGTAAGTAAGTTTGTACAAACACTTTTACACGTCAATCATATTTTTAAAACTAGATGAGGTTGGCGTTTCCTATCTGACTACTCTGAGAAGAAAGGCCGAAACAAACTCAGAGGTCACAGTCTCTTTTAAAGTCCAGATATAATCTTGGTCAGATCATGTGAAGACCATGTAGTTTAGTGTCTGAAATAGTCTTTTGAGGAAATAACCACACAGATTGAGTGGACCTGTCCAGTCAGTGCACGCATTTGTCAGTAATCGTGCAGCTCAACTCAGAACTAAAAGCGATTCCGTTTTGCGTGGATTTGGCGTATATTTTCCCCCAACTCGTTCTTTTTTGTATTTGTGTATTTTTTTCTGCGTCATGTTTACCGCAAATAAAGTATAATTTCTAAATCAACGATTTCGTCTTTTGACTTAGAACAACGTTTATAAACAAGAGGGTAAAAGGGAGGGAGGGAGATTATCCATCACTATTATAGCAAATTCTTCACACTTATTTCGTCAGGTACTTACTGCAGCTGGCTGAATATAATACAGAGAAATCAGATTAATATTGTAACACGCAAAAGTTAATAATAACCAACTTTTATAATATATATTTTTTAACATAATTTTAATATCACATAATCACCTACTACTATTGTACTACAATGTTGCAAACTCCTTGGCTGTGATAAACTTTTTAGAAGAGTTTTATATTTTTTATTTGAATGTTATTCTTTTCTTTTTTACTTCTTTTTGTATCTGTCAAAAGGTTTGGTTGTGTTTGCAATTTTATGTTATATTTACGACTAAAATACTTCTATCACGGTTAGCTTTAGTTTTATTTTATTCCACCAACCATTAATTCATGCAGTCCATTTTTCATCGCCTTCATTGTATTTCATAATCATTCTTGTTCAAAATATACAAAATCAATCTGCCTGCCTCAAATGTCAAATCTCAAATCGTTTATTGCAATCCATAATGTACACTTACAGGTGGTAAATAAAATATAATAGAAACAGTTATGGACCCTGTCGGGCACAGCTAATTTTTAAATAAACTTTGAGAGAGGAAGAGCGCTTTATTAATTTTCCTTGTTATTAAGTTTGAATTCCCTGGTACCACATTAACGGCATGACTAAGTAAATGTCTATTAACTGTTCCCAAATTACGAAGTTTTTTGTTTCTTTTTACCAAATTCTTGGACATAATCTCATTATTTGACATTATATACCTCGGATTCTTATTTCAACTCCTTATTTACGGCTTTTGTAGATAGGATTTTTATTCCGATTTGTTACAGTAGTAATGGCAATCATGTCATTTGGTCTAAATAGGCTTTTATTTTTATATAGATTCTTCTATATTTTGTGAATGTGAGAACGTTGTAGACCTAACTTGTAGACTCTAGATTTGTGGACCTTTTTATATTTTGTAGAGTACCTGTTACTTGTTGACAGGCCTACACTGTCGTCTCATATCTATCAACACTGTAATTAGAAACATTGTAAAAGCCCCTTATTTTTAAAAGATTAAACGTGGAGTTTCTTGCCGGCTCTTCTCCATAGGAAACAACCAATTGGAACCGCTAGCTTCTGACGTTTCATAAGTGCCCATGTTGGTTTATGTGAAATAAAATATTTTGATTTGATTTGAATTATTTTATATCCTATTAGGTATTTTGTATTTCTATTCATTTACTTATACTTTTAATATTATATCTGCCTCTTCCCAACTATGTCAGGGTCGGCTTCTAGTCTTACCGGATGCAGCTGGATACCAGTATTTTACAGGGAGCTCTAATCCCCAAAGGGATATGCAGAGACACAATACCGAGATACCTATCCCCACACACACCACACCCACATGTCGCCAGTTATGTTTAAATTCCATGTATCAGGGGGCGAGCCTATTGCCATCAACTGGGCACAAATCCAGACTCTGGTCTGCTACTGAGACATTCAAGATAGAAAAATCCAATAACACCTTGCCGACCTGGGAATCGAACCCAGGACTTCATGCTCAGCATTCGCGCTTGGAACAACTGGACAACGAGGCAGGCATGATCATCTTTCAAGGTTACAAACTAACTTCTGCCCGCGGCTTCGCCCGCGTGGAGGTCGGAAATTATCCAAGGAAACGTACTACCGGCATAAAAAGTATCTTACAAGTTAATCCAGGTTATAAACTATCTATGTTCCAAATTTCATCCAAATCTGTTCAGTAGTTTTTGTGTGAAAAAGTAACAAACATCCATCCATCCATCCTCACAAACTTTCACATTTATAATATTAGTAGGATATTACACTCATCAAAAGACTCTAGGGATTAAGGTACTTGGTGGTTGGGTGTGTGTGTGATGTGTGTGTGTGTTGTTGTTGTTGTTGTTGATGAAAATGTTTACGTAGGTGTAGGTCGACGCAGTACTGTCTTTTTTTTTTTTTTTTTGGGTGGGAAATCATCAAATGACCTCTCCCGCTCTGGGCGGAGCGGAAGGGCGTGTCAGACTCTTACTGACTAAAACCCACCCGTGTTCCTTCAGTTGCCTGTGCGCCAGGGCCACGGTAACTCTTTCGAACAATCCGCAACCTCGGCAGGAATCGGACCCCGTCAATCGTCAATCGTCTGTCTGCTTTTGCATTATGAAGACTTGTCGCGATTTTTGTTTAAGCTAGATTTTTCACCTTAGTTAATCCTGACACTAAAACCTGACGAAAAGTAAAAATAAAAGTTTTTTATTGCGTAAACTAAACAATTAGTATTCTGTATTTTCGCCGTTAATGCGTATAACATAATCGCAGCGATCGATCCGGGCATACTCAATACAAGTTCATCCATATCACGTTGCGGAATGGCCGCCCACGTCCGTTGTAACATGCAAAAAAGATTTTCGGGTGTTTGTATGGCATCCATATTTGGCAGTGCAACCCATGCATGCCATGCGCGCTCAATGGAATTCAAATCTGGCGATTGAGCAGGCCATGGCAGGACGTTGATATTAGCTGCGGCAAGTGTGTTGGCAACGACTCTTGCAGTGTGTGGACGTGCATTAATAATAATTTATTGTAACCACCCACGCCCGCATGTCGATGGAATGCAAGAGGTGGGTTCATGCATAAAATTCAAAAAAATAAAAAACTAAGAGGCGGGAACGCGCGGTCCGCTGTCATTTTAAAGTGGTAAGTTTCGTGCGTTTGGACATTCTAGGGTTTTCTGAACTGGTGACTTTGTAGTTTCGGGCAGTTGAGTGGTAATCAAATAACAAAGATAACATTAAATAGTATCATCTGTAGGTACACTTGACTTAATACTAGTTAACAAAACAGGTAACTGTTGCACCCAGCACCCTTGCTAAGTTATGAAGTAACTTGTATTAAGGGCAATGGTAGTAGGTACCAGCCCATACAAACTTCAGTTAAAAAAAAAAAAAGAATGCAAGCAGAACAAGTGTGTTTTGTACTAAAATTAACATAAAACCATAATTGCAGAATTCAGAAATACAATCTAATAATTTGACATTTGTATTATTCGTGTGTGTGTGTGTGTAATGGGGATGGTCTGTGTTGTGTCAGTGCATTATCATGCATAAGCAGTAATGAAGCAAAACATAGGAATGACACCTTCTGATACAATCGTTTCGGCGTATATCTGGGCATTGAGATTGCCTCTGATCCAAATCAGTTCGGTTCTTCTGCCGATCCAAATACCCGCTCATATCATGATTGTGCCACTACTGTATGCATAGACTTCCTGGCATGATTTTAAACGTTCTTGGCGTCCAGGGGTCCTCCAATACCGTGTACGTCTAGTATTTCGCGTCATATCAAAGCGAGATTGGTCAGAAAAACACACAAAACACCACTCTTCTTCTGCCCAATTTTTGCGTTCACGATCCCAATGTAAATGGGCTCTGCGATTGCGGGGCTCAAAATATGGTACACGTAGCGGCCTTCGGGAACGGAGATTGCCTTCATGCAAACAATTTCTTATGGTTTGATCGCTTATTAACATCCCTGAAGACCCACAAAGCCTCGTAACTAAAATCATCGCGGTCATTTTACGATTTCGTCGAGCAGTAATTTGTATGTAACGATCTTGTCTGCGTGTGGTGATGCGAGCTCGTCCTCCATATCGCTCTGCCACGCTACCAGTGATGCGGTAACGTGTCCAAAGTCGACTTATAACACTCTGTGTAGTGCCCAGAGCAATTGCCACAGCACGTTGCCGAGAACCAGCTTTTAACATTCCCACGGCTCTGATAATTTCTTCTCGGCTCAAATGACGTCTTCTCTCCATAATAACGTTCTTTTGTATAGATTTCATTCAGCAGTATGGCAGAAATTTTACTGATTTGGCCTCAAACTTGTTGTACGTTTTATAGGAATACGAATTGACAGAAGATTTTCATCTTTTGACCGAAATTCAAAACTATTCTCTTTTAAGAATAATATAATTCAAAAACTAGGTTGTTTGTAACTAGCAAAAACGTTTGATGTGTTTTGATTTATTAATGTCAAAAGTATTTTTACAGCTAGCACCACCTTGCTAGAAGCTTTCCTACTATGAAATACTACATAACTACTGTTACTTATTGACATTATCTATACTGAGATACTTGTATTTAAAATGTTATAAGTTCGAAAGTAACAGCTTTATGTACCGAATGTGTCGAAAATCGGTCGGAATTATTGGAATAAAAAAACTTTGTTGCTATTCCTGACATAATTATTGCGTTTACAATATAACGCCCCAGCATGTGTAGCATGACCACATCTATCTCTACTCTACGAAGAGAAGACAAATCAATTTCATTCTTTTTTTGAATTTTGACGTCGCGCCGTAGGGTTCTTTCTACATCAGTCATTTTGTCTTCCGTTTCTTCTGTTTCTATAGTAGCCAGGCTACGCATGCAGATGAGTAATTTGTAACCGTGTGCACATAATCTAATTGTTCTGTATTCGGTGTCCTTGTTATTGTCTACCGAGAGTGTCCAAGAGATACTCCAAAACGTCGCCTTCCACAACATGTGTAGTATTTTTTCATTAATCTTTCCCATAGTTTCATACTTCCATCCATACTATCCGTAGTAATATTATACATACGAAAGTTACTCTGTCTGATTGTTACCTTTACACGTCTTAAAGGCTGAACCGGCTGGACATAGGATACTTTTTCTCCCGGTAGTGCGTTCCCATGGGATAATATCCAACCTCCACAAGGGCGCAGTCACGGGCAAGAGCTGTAGCAAATTTATTTGACTTTTATTCAATTACTTATTGTTACTTACATCCTGAAAATAGAAAAAATATTGAATTACAATTTTAACACTGATACGATGGACGAAAGGATTTGTAATGATTATTCTATTATTTCTTACCCTTTTGTTAAGCAAATTCTAATAAATCTTTCGTCAAGTTTCATTTAGAAAAATCCCTGTATTAAATGATCATACATTATCATGAAGAGCTCCGTAGAAGACTCAAGGTAACTGACATATCCCCATGAATTGCCAAACTTAAGTGGCAGTAGGCAGGAAAGCTGCTAGCAGAAAAGATGGCCGATGGGGCCGGAAGGTTCTGGAGTGGCGACCGTGTACCGGAGATGTAGCGTTCGAAGCCCTCCTTATGAAGGTCGCAGGAATCCGCTAGAAGCGAGAACCATAGAACCGGTTGAAGTGGCGGTGCTCGGGGGACGCCTACGTCCAGCAGTGGACGTCTCTCGACTGAAATGATGATGATGATGGTGACATCATCCTTATTTATTACTTACTCCCTGAAAAAAAGAGAAATTGGATTAACATCATAACAAGCATTCTGACTGACAAACTTATAAACTAATTATTTTTGACAATAATAAACCAACACTAGCTTGTCAGAGACCTTATGAAACATAACATGCTTATACAAATATACCAAGAATAGTATGAGCTTCGGGCATCATCGTCTATCTTCGGAAATACGAATGCACGTTGATGAGATCTCCTATGGAGCTATATGAACCGTGGAAGTAATAGCCTATTTCTGTATTATTATGATTACAAAATTATGGTTTTACAACTCTATAGAGATATGAGGAACAGGGTGAAAACTGGAAAGTTTCTTAGTTTTCTTTGAAAAAGGATGATTTTTCGACCGGATGGATTTTGTGTCTGAGGAGAGACCACACGACGGTGGATCTCGAGTTGTTGTTTAAATGCTAGTTGCGCGGATAACTTTGCCAGCGCGATGTAGGATTTGTGTGACGTCAAGTTTATGATGCATAGTTCGCATGTGGTGTTGTAGATGCCGTCACAGCATACCTACAGTTACCAACTGTCAGCCTCTCTTGATATTAAATAAGATAATATTTATTGGTATTTTTTAAAATTTTTCGTACAATTATGAAAATTATTCATTCATTACTTACTTCCTGAAAATAATAAGAGAAATTTGACTAACATTGTAACAAGCATTTTTAAAACTTATAAATCTATTATTTGGCCAACTTATTTTGGCCAGCCCTAGCTTGTCAGAGGATTTATTCGTATGTATGCAGCACTAGTTTCTGTTCTCGACTTCGCCCGCGTGGTTTTTTTTTAAGTTAATATATCCATTTACACTCAGCAATAGTGTAGGGTTCTATCCGTGAAAGAATTTTTGCAATCGGATCGGTGAAACTCAAACTCAAACTCAAACTCAAAGCATTTATTTCAATTAAACCAATTACAGGCACTTTTGAATTGTCGGTCAGTTATGTCCGAGATACACGAAGCTAGTTTTTGAAGCTTGAATAGTAAGCTATAGTGTTGGTAAGCTATCAAGCTAATAACTCTGGCTTCATTTATACAGAAAACTGGTTTCATTTCTAGGCTAGTAAGCAAAGCTAGTAAGGTAGCGTTTCAAGTCAGGATAGTGGTTTAATTTTTGAGCTAGTAGCGACCCTGACCATCGATTTTACGATCCTGGCTTGTGTTCTAGCCTCGTGTGGCTGACGAAGATAGTACCCAATCATTTTACTCTACGGACTAAGTCACCGCAAAGCTATTGGTTTAAAAGAATTATGGGCATCTTTGTATGAAGCCTGGCCTGATGACTAGAGTTCGATATTCGGATGCATATTTACCTAAAGTATTTTTGCTATAAAAGTATGGAAGCGATTACTTAAAAAATAAATGGTAAACAACATCCCGGGATGCCAGGAACACCGGGAATGAACTCAAAACTCAAACTCAAAACTCAAAGCATTTATTTCAATTAAACCATTTACAGGCACTTTTGAATTGTCAAAGAGTCGGTCAGTTAGTCAGACAAATGAAGCTACTTGCATGCATAACTAGTCGGGTGTATAGTAAGGAAGCGACTTCTAAAAACATATTAATTTAAAAAAAAACCCTGATGGATTGCAAAACTATTCAAATGCATATTTATTTAAAATTAATGTTTAACCCCCGATGCAAATATGTGTATGGAGGGTGTAAGAAGAGGGATGGTGTGCGTTAGATAAAACAAAAAAACTTAATTTGTTTCGATACAAAAGCGCATTCCTTATTAGCCAACATCTCAACTTCAGGTGATTAAGCATCCGAATATCCGATCTCTGCTGATTACCAATAGAGTGCTAATGTATGTCAACTTATTGCTTATAACTGGTAATTACTGTAACAAAATGTTAATCAACATATAAGTAAACAAGTTAAGAGTCAATAACTAAAATTATGGAGAACTGCTTTGACCATTAGCGCCATAAACTAATACTTTTATAATGTACTTGCAGGTCTGATATTTCATTACCCCGCTATTTCACAGCTTTCTGCACATTATAAAAAAAAAAAAAAACACAAAAATACGTGAAAAATAACTTTAATTTCGGAAGTCGGTATCTTTGGTTTTGTATTTTCGTTTTTGGCCGCCGACTTCCGAAATTAAAGTTATTTGTTATTTTTCACGTTTTTTTGTGTTTTTTTGGAAGTCGGTTATTTTTTTTTAATAATGTTTTTTATTTTTCACTTTTTAGTTGCGGTACCTACCCCACACAAATTCGTATACCACTACTTGATATGTAAATAACAGTGACAGGAAATTATTAAAACATCATCAATATAAACTATGTGGAACAAATATGCAGTATTAAGGATAACTGAAAAACTACTGGTCAGACCTTGATCAAATTTAAATGGGACCACATGTGAAGCAGCAGCTATCAAATAAAAAAAAGAATCATCCAAATCGGTTCACCCAGAAAAACTTCTGAGCTAACACACATAAAATAAAAGATAAAACATATAGTCGAATTGAGAATCTCTTCCTTTTTAATCGGCACTAGCTTGTGCCAAACGAGGACAGCAAGCCAGGATAGAATACAAAAGTTCTAGCATGCTATCCTAGCTTTGAAAAACTAGCCTTGTGTATCGCGGGAATTAGTCAGAAAGTTGAAGCTGTTGCCCATTCCGAAACGTAGATTTCTATGGAGAAGAACGGGCAAGATACTCCAGTGATACTCTTTTTAATCAAGATATTACAAAATCCCAGGTACATTATACCCACTGTTACTATCAGCCTCTCTAAATATTATACGATCATCCCAAACTCATTTGATACTTACTGTTGCTGGCTATAAATAATAAGAGATCGGATTAATACCGTAACAAGCAAAAGTAATACTTTTGTAGTAAGTAACTACTGTTTTTGTGGTATGTAATTTTTTTAAGTGTGAAGATTTGAATAAGTAGTGGTTCTATACAATTAAGATCGCTTCTAGCGGTAACAACGCCCATTGTATCACCCTATGTAAAATTTCTACATTTATATCTATTATTTTTATGGTGTACAAATAATAAAGAGTATTCTATTCTATTTTATACATACATAAACTCACGCCTTCTTCCCATGGGGGTAAGTGAAAAACAGAACGTGAGTTGCTACGATCCTAACATACTCCTCTTGCTTCGTTTACGTGCATGCATCAGGTCATACACGTGCACCAATTGCGAGTAGGTACTACGCACCTGACCTTTCTCAAGAACATCACCAATAAGGTTACTATGTGGCGTTCTATGGTGTCGTATCCCGGCGTTTCTACTCACATTTTCCTTGTAAATACCCTTTTGTATCTTTTGCAATTCATATTTGACGAAGAGAGTATGTCTCTCAGGTTATCTTCAACCATATCTTAACTACTGTGGGCGTAGAAAAACCGTTTGCAGTTCAAATGAAATTATAATTTACGAACAAATTAATCACACTAGCGAATCACACACTGTAGGTACACGACACCACTATACGGAACGCGTGACAGTTCCTAGGGTGAAGATACTGATCTCCTCGAAGGCAGAATGGTAAGTGTCCACTCGTCCCATCAGCCAGGCTCTGTCATAGCACGAAGTTAGCCGAGTATGCACGTCATCGCGACGGTGCCGCCACCTCCCGGAACTCGTGCTGCGCTTAGTTTAGTGTCCATACTAATGACCGTCTCCGACATATTTATATCCTAACATGTGATGAAAGCTTTTGATTGTACTACCAAATAAGAGTAAATAATCAAGCATTTCTTAACGAAGAAGTACTGCTAACGTTCTGCTGATGGAGCTACCTCGACGGTACTGGCCAGCTGTTCTACTTATTATTAACGTTACTATGCTGGCTGTCCCTCCCCACCTTACTAGAAACCTTTCTCCAATGAAACATTACATATCTACTGTTTTTTTTTTTTAAGATTATCCTCCAAGATTTGAGTATGAATGTGGATGGCTTTAAGAGTAGGGGTTGACCAAAGAAACGATGGATGGATTGTGTGTATGGGTGTATGAGGTGTGTGTGTGTGTGTGAGTGTGTGTGTGTGTTGTGTGGGGTGTTAGTGTGTGTGGTGTGTGTGTGTGTGTGCTAGAAAGGGGGTGATTACCGAGATGAAAAAGATATTTTGCACCGATCCCAAATTAATTGATGCCAACATAATTTCTGTTACATATAAGAATTATTTAATTAATACTTACTTCTTCAGCAACGCCCCCGGCCTGAAAATAAAACAAAGTTTCAAATTAACTTTTTATCATAAAACCGTTTTTTTTTTTTTTTTTTTCCTATTTGGCAGCTCGTAGTTGTGACCACTAAGGTCCTGGCTACTTAACCGGGCAAACCTGTGGGTGCCTTAAGCTACTAACTTAAAGCCTCCAGCCAGGGGGCCATAAAACCGACCAGAAGCTACGCATTTATAATCATGTACCAAAAATGATTTAAAATTTTAAAAAAGTACCTTAAAAAAATGCTATTACTCTATAACAGATTTTTTAAATGACAAGGCTATTTAATTTACAATGTGTCATATATTAAGTATTTAAATAGCTTTAAGTAAATAGAATCATTGTGGTATATTTTTGCATGCCATGAGGCAGAATGTATAAGAATTCAAAAATATTATAACACCTTTTTGTATTAATTACCTACACTCTATGCAAATAAATAAATCTATCTATCAATAGAATGATTTTTTTTCCATATTCATCCAAAAGTAATAATATTTTATAATTATAGTCCACGTGATTGTGCCGGCTGTCCATTCCTAGCACGACAGATGTCTTCGTCGTATATGATACATTTTATGATATGATATGATATCATTATATGATACATTTTATGATATGTTATGATATAATTATATGATACATTATATGATATGATATCATTATATGATACATATTATGATATGATATGATATCATTATATGATACATTATATACCTACTGTCATTGCTATTTCATAATATTATTATCATAACATAACATCACGCCTGTATCCCCCGTAGGTTTAGGCAGAGGTGTACCTATAGTACACCCACATTTCGCCAGTTATATTTAAGTCCCATGTAATAGGGAGCGTGCCTATTGCTATCACCCGGAACCGAAAATCTGGACTCCGGGCTGCTAATAAATTCTAGATGGAAAAACCCAAAAACACTTTCCTGACCCGGGATTCGACCCCAGGACCTCATGCTCAGTAGTAGCGCTGGCGACCACTTTACTCAAAAGGTTTAGGTAGTTAAATAAAGGTAAACAAAAAAAACCACGTGACTCATAGATGTTAAACCTTTTATTTCAAATGTTAAAATCCCATTCCATTCCATTCCATTTCCATTTTGAGTCCCATAATAATAGGCTCTATTCTGAATTTGAATTTGAAGAACTATCTGTCACATTAATAATAAAGCGTTTAGTGGTATCATCAATTATTTTGTCTAATTTAAACATTTTCTGTTCTTATTTTATTATATGACCCTCGCAACTTTTTCAATTCTCAGCAGTCACATTAGCTAAAGCCTCTGGCAAAGGAATATTTAGGTCAGACATTTTAAAAAAAATATTTTTCTCGGCTACAAACCCTTTAACTTGAGCCCATATTAACTCAATTGAATTGCGCTCACAGTGGTATGGTGGCCGGACTCTCCGTCCGCTTACCGACCCATCGTGCTGCTCGACGAGGTGGGCAAACTCTTTGAAAGAGTCATTGCAGACCGCCTCGTCGGGCGGCTGGTGCGGGTGGGGCCGGATTTGGCGGACAGCCAGTTTGGTTTCCGCAGGGGGCGCTCTACGGTGGACGCCATCATGCGCGTGCGAGCCCTCACGACGGGGGATGCTGTGGCCCGGGGTGGGGTCGTCTTGGCGGTGTCTCTAGACATCGCCAATGCCTTCAATACCCTGCCCTGGAGTTGCATCAGGGAGGCACTCTGGTATCACCGGATGCCGACCTACCTCTGTCGCATAGTCGAGGCCTATCTGACGGACAGGGCCGTCATCTACCCCGGTCACCAGGGAGAATGGAACCGGCGAGAGATGTCGTGCGGTGTCCCACAGGGATCGGTCCTGGGGCCGCATCTGTGGGACATCGGGTACGACTGGGTGCTGCGCGCCGACCTCCCTAGCGGCGTCAGCGTCGTTTGTTACGCTGACGACACGCTGGTCCTGGCGCAGGGGAGGTCGCACCAGGCGGCGGCCGAATTAATGACACGCGGGGTTGCGACAGTCATTGAGAGGATCCGGCAATTGGGACTCGAGGTGGCCCTGCACAAGTCCGAGGCCATGTGTTTTCATGGTCCTCGGAACGCGCCACTATCGGGTTCCCAAATAATGGCGGGAGGGGTTCACATCGGCGTCGAGTCGACGATGAGGTACCTGGGACTCGTCCTTGACAGCCGGTGGAACTTCGTTGAGCATTTCCGACGTTTGGCTCCCAGACTGGACCGGGCCGGGGCTGCCTTGAAGCGGCTCCTGCCCAATCTAGGGGGTCCAAACGCCTCCTGCCGGAGGCTCTACGCGGGGGTCGTGCGGTCGATGGCCCTTTACGGGGCACCGGTGTGGGCGCGTTCATTGAGGCTCCGACCAGCACGCCGGTTGAACGCGTCCCAAAGGGTCATGGCCATCCGGCTGGTCCGAGGATACCGCACGGTCTCCTGCGAGGCGGCGAGCCTCCTTGCCGGATTGCCGCCATGGGATCTGGAGGCAAAAGTCCTCGCGCACATTTGGGAGTGGCGCGAGGAGGCAAAATGTCGGGGCGTTACTCCGCTGCCGCGAGAAATCGCGGCACAGCGGACAGAGCTCCGGCGGGATCTCATGGCGGCATGGAGAGTGCGACTGTCGCAACCCACCGCTGGGCACGCCACAATTGCGGCGGTAAGTCCCCTCTTTGAGGAGTGGCTTGAGAGGCGCCACGGCGTCCTCACCTTCCGCCTGACGCAGGTCCTCACCGGACATGGCTGTTTCGGGAGGTTCCTGTTTCGGATAAGGCGGGAGGAAACGCCCGGGTGTTGGCATTGTGTGAATCGACCGGAAGACACGGTGGAGCATACGGTGGAGGTCTGCCCAGCTTGGGTGGAGCACCGCCGTGTCCTCGTGGCGGCGATCGGCGGCGGCGATCTCTCGCGTCCGGCCCTGGTACAGGCCATGGTACGGAGCGAGAGGGAATGGGAAGCCGTCACCTCCTTCTGTGAAGCAGTAATGCTCGCGATGGAGGAGGCGGAGCGCGTGAGGGTGCGGCAATCGTTGCGCCCTCACGCCCCTAGTCCCCGCAGGAGGAGACACCCTGGGCGTCGGGAGTCAATTGCCGACTCCCGGCCACCGTAGGCGCGGGCTTGCGGACGGCGAGCAATGGGCAGCTCGCCGTCCGGTAAGGACCAGGCCCGGGTCGACGGCGCGTCGTGTTCCACGCGCGCCTCAAAGAGATGTCAGCATCATTGAAGGGGTCCAATAGGTCCGACGCCTGCCGGGGTCGCGGATTGTTCGAAAGAGTTACCGTGGCCCTGGCGCACAGGCAACTGAAGGAACACGGGTGGGTTTTAGTCAGTAAGAGTCTGACACGCCCTTCCGCTCCGCCCAGAGCGGGATCATCATTTGATGATTTCCCACCCAAAAAAAAAAAAAAAAAGTGGTATGGTGGCAGCCGCAATACTCGTACAGTGACAGCATATTTTTTTTTTCTAATTCATCCGTAACTTACAATAAGGCATCTGGTTAACCGACTAAACGTAATACCTGCTACTTGAGTTGCCATACTACGTCACAGGTGTACTCTTCAATTTAGCAACGTTATCTAATTCGTTGTATTTTGTAAAAGGTTTAGAGAACCTGTCTTTTTGGGCTCTTTACAATAGACAGATTACTAAATATTATACTATCTTATAAATCTAACAAAAAAAAATGTGCTCAAGCAATTACATGTACGAAGAGTATAGTTTACGAATAAAATATAAAGTTTAACATACACTAATAAAAGAGGAAACTGTCGTTTAAATCGCAAATAACTTCAATTTTGTTGTAACGTATTTTTAAACAAGAAAGTGTCAACTATAAAAAAGCCTTTTTACGATTTCTTTACCTTTATTTAACTATCTAAACCTTTCGAGTATAGACCAATGAGGCAGCAGCAGGCATCCTTCAATAATATTTCCTATAAATTTTACACTAATTAAATTACTAATTGTTACTTACGTCCTGAAAATATTCAATAATATTTAAAATTAAAATGTAAAACATAATAATGTCGCTCTCATTTTATGATAATGCCTCAACATTTACTCAATAACTAAATTGTTAATTACAGATTAAATCTTTATCTGTACTAATCAACTTTAATTGTTATTATTGACAAATCCAGGCCCACTTTCGCTTCCCAGAAGCCTTCCGCCTTTAATAATTACATGACACAATCATGTATGGTCTGTCCTAAAAATATGAGATAAAAGTTTTAACAAATGGATCAGAAACCGCAACTGTGGATTCTAATTAGTGGTGCCACATACAAAGGAGAATGGCAGAAGTCCATAGAGCGCTGGCATTAAACTTATTTATTTTCTACAGAAATAAAAGTGGCATGGTCGGGTAGGGAATATTACAAGCAAATATAGAAAAAAAAAAAAAAAATGCCTTTGGGGTTAAAGAGAAATCTTAATTTTTGTAAGTCAGGTTTGTACTTTATTAGGTTCTTCTAACTCTATTACTATTTTAACCGCATGTGCATTTTTTTTTTTTTTTTTTAATAATTGCTCATAATATTCGCTACCCGACCATGCCACTTTTATTTCTGTAGAAACTAAAGAAGTTTAATGCCAGCGCTCTATGGACTTCTGCCATTCTCCTTAATCCCCATTGTCAATAATAAAGTTAATCTGGCTAACAACACACAAAAATAAGCACTTTATTTTTTTAAATTGATTTGAATTCTGTAACTTTACAAAATAAGTAATGCTAAAAAATGCCATCTCCTTTAGTGCTTTGATTTTATTATATAAATACTTAAACTCAAAATCCAAATTTTCAAGCACCCGAAAGTGGTTTTTCATTGGCAAATTGAGGTACCTAAATTTTATAACCCCAATTTATGTCGATGATTTTTGAATTACAATTTAATAATATTACGTATTCAAAAAAAAAAGTTGGAAATATTGGTGAGATATAAATTGAAACCTCCTAAATAATGATGAATGTGTTACATAATTTAAATTCTTACGCAAATACTTATGTTAGAATTTAACGTGTACAGGGTTTGTTTATACTTTCATGAGATACTTTTGAAACAGACCATAATATTTTTGCGGATGGAAAAACCCAATAACGCTTTGCCCGACCTAGGAATCAATGGGTGGTCACCCATCCACGGATCGACCGCGGCAAGAGTAGCTTAACATTTGACCGACCCATATGGCTGCTATAACTAAGACACGAGCCCCTCAAGTAATGAAATAATATTGCAAATATATTTCACATTTATTTTTTATTATCTACTTACTTCCTGATAACATAAATGGAGATTGGATTAAATTTTGTCACCAGAAGTAATCCCATGGTTTATTAAATATATTTTTTAGTTCCGAACTCCAAAAAATGGTATATATGATTCTTCAAATCAATAAAATTTGTAACTATATATAAAGTCGGGGATTTTAAAGGAGGTATTATCCACTCAAGTTACTTCCGTCCTCGAAGTTTAGGTAAATAAACTCTACCTATTCCGATCTCTGCTTATGACTCTTAAAGCCATTTCATAACTATTCTTCAATATTATTGCTAATACATCTCACATGTACCTATTTAGTTTTATAATTTTATTGTTACTTACATCCTAAAAAGATAAAAAAATTAGTTTAACATTTAAACAAAAAAAATACGAGTGAAATATGACATGGGTACCAAGATTTGTAAAACATCAATATAACGTGCCTATACCTACAGCATGTGTAAGAAAAGTGGGTCAAAAGTTAGGGTATGGTGTAGGCTAGCGTTGCCGGAGAGAATTATTCCGAAGTATTCCCGTCGTATTATTCGCGAAGCATTCGGAAGTATTGAGTAGAGAAGAATTACAAGGAAAATATTTAGCTAAGTACATATTAGAATAGTTAGAATGAACCGCTGAGTCACGAGGTGGTATGCCACAGTTGCCATAATATAATCACGCTGACCGACATCGGGTAAGTAGACTACTTATTGGATCACCTGGTAGAGTTCGACTATTGACCGCGAGATGGCGGCGCAATTACTATTGCAAATTACATAATTATGTTCCGCGTTAGTGATTGTGTATTCATACTCACGAATCTTCCTTCCTTCCTTCCTAACCTTGGTCACCGCAGCAACAGAAAGCGCACGCAGGCGAGCACTACCGACGGAAGTTGTACAGTTACAGCTTTTACTTTTACCCGCTAGACGGCGTTAATGCCAGTGACTATATATTACTACGCGTTCATTCTTAAAAATGAGTATAATACGATTTGAAAACTTCCTAATATTTCTTTCATCTACTTAGATATGTACTTACGTAATAAGTTTTTGTATGCGGTCTATTAGGTGTGAAAGTGATGGAGAGGTAAATACATAGTTAGATACTAAAATAAGTTTATAAGATAGTAATTTATGTTATAATAGGGAGGTACCTAACAGAAAGGATAATCTAATTATTAAGTATTGTATATTATTTCAAATGTCTCTTTATTGATTAATTTCGGTTGAACACTATTCTACAAAGAAATATATTTTTTACGACTATTTGTTTTACCAAAACATTTAAAGTACTTACGAATCTAGGCCCTAGATACGTACTTTAAACTACGTACAACGTATACGTACTTACTTATATCTTACTTAACTAATTATTTACGTTTTTTCCATTAAATCGTAAAGCAAAAACATTTTTACGAAGTAAACTAAACTTGTAAATAACATCCGGACAAAATCGGCCCATTCTAAACTCAATCATAGTAAAAATAAAATAATGAGTAGTCACAAGTAGATAACTACTTACAGGGAAATATTCCCGCATTGTAGGTACGTAGGAATCGAATAATACTTCGTTGACTTTATGAATGAACAACGGCTGCGGGGCTCGGTGGGTGTGCTATTGTTACGTGCAGGCGAGCGCTGGCGTTGCCGAACGATTAACGAGGGATGTTCTCCATTTATAGTCTACTCTTGCCCGCTAGATGGCGTTAATTCAAGTAGCGGCATGGCGAAATATCTGCTAAACGTAACGGCGAGTCTCCTCAAGCTACATAAGCACACGAGTACCTTCGTAACTACTGGGAATAATTTAATTCTTAAGTAATAAAACGTAGGTTACCTACTTCATACTTACTACAATACTTCATACAATATTTATTTTACGCTGCTTTTTTGCTGCGGTAGTATTCCTTCCAATCGAAGTATTCTTTTGAATGTTTCCGAATTATTGCGAATACTTCCGAAGTTTTGCAACGCTAGTATAGACCATAAAACTGAAATACGTTCTCCATGGAACCAACATCGTTACCGCGAAAAAATCATCAATAGACACAAAACTTTAATACCTACTCGACCCAAATGTATGGGATGGCAGTTTTTTTTTTCGAATAGAAAGAAAGAAAAGAAAGAAAAAAAAATCCACGTCAAAGTATCTGCTTTTTAAAAAAAGTCGGCAGACTTTTTGTTCGTTGAAATCTCTACTTTCTAATGGTGTAAAAAATATATACATTACTAGATAACTTATACACCTGAGTGACCTTCGGAAATTTTTCGGAATCGAGTTTTTTTCGTTTCTTTGTATTTTCTGAGAACATTTACCATAGTAATGTATTTTTTTTTACACCATCAGAAAGTAGAGATTTCAAAGAACAAAAAGCCTACTGACTTGTTAAACAAAGCAGATATCCTGACGTGAGAATTTTCGATTGCAAATTAGGGTGCTTTTTCGCTATTAAGTCAAAATAAGGTGATAAAATAATTATTTAAAATCAAAAAAATGACAGTGTTTTCGGGACATAAAAAGGTAAGTTTGCACCATATTTCGTGAAAATGAATATATCTTTGTTAAAGATAAAAATCAAAAACCAAAAACTTGGTTATTTGAATTTCTCACATAAATTTTGAGGTTATGTGAAAAAAGTTGTAGATCTTTATAATACCTACAACTTTGCCATTTAACTTTTTCCCGTAGGACTTGTAGGTTTGCCGGAAATCGAGATAAACCGATTTTTATCCTTAACCCCCCCCCCCCCCCCCCACTTCCCGACCTCAGATCGCCCGTAAATTATTTTTTCTTTCATTTTTGTTATATTCTCTTCCTTTTCCAATGGGTTTCATCCTACTATAATTTTTTTTGGTTTCAAAAATTATCGACTGGTCTACATGGAGAAAGTGGTTAATTTTGATGGGCTGTAAAATACCCTTCTGATACACGCTCTATACTGTTGCTAAAATTTTATTATCATATATTTATATTACTTTAAGGGGGACGCGCCATGGTAGACCGCGAAATTCAAATTTTCGTACGTTTTTCGCAATTTGCAGGCCAGTATTAGGTTGTATGTTGATCTACTTAGGATTTGCGGTCGTATCAAATATGGCTTTACAGAATTATAATCATTAGAATCAGCAATACAACTCTATAAGTTAGAATTGCCCTCAAATGTCATGATTTCATGAAATACTTATTCAATAGGGTAATATGAACATAGAGAGATGTATTGATATTTTTTATGATTATGATTCTATAAATAAATATTTGATACGGCGGCGAATCATATTTAGATATTTAGATCAACATACAACCTGATACTGACCTGCTAATTGCAAAAAAAACTTAAGAAAATTTGTATTTCGCGGGCTACCTTGGTGCATCCCCCTTAACATAAAACGGCAATCGGCCAAATTCTACATTAATTAAAGATAAAATTACACTATAGTAATTATACGTGTCAAACTTATTCATTACTTACTGCTGGTGCCTGAAAACAATAAGAGAAATTGAATCAATAGTATGACAAGAAGAAACAACTTGATAGTAGATAGGTACTGCTTTACTTTATATATTTTTACTTACTGCCTGAAAATACAAAAAGAAACAGATGAATATTTAAACAAGGAAAACAAAGTTTTACAACATACCATTTAGTAAAAAATAATAGTACATATTTTAGTTTCTATCTTTCTAAAGTATTTTCCAATCCCGTTTTACTATACAAATCGTAATTCTGTTTTTCTATACTTTAACATAGAATTTCGAACACTACAAAAATCCATTGATTTAAATAGTTAAACGACAAGGCATAACACGATGTATTTCACAAATTCCCTTTTACATTGAAATTGCACAAGAAAATGTAATAATTGGTATCGTATACTCATACCAGGCCCTACCTACTTACTGCCTAACTTTGGTTGTCATTACCGTCAGTAGTTCTTACTTTGCCACGTACCATTCTGTACTGTAACTGTTATTGTTCGATGGTCATCTCATTTACCTAGCCTTTTCCCAAGGTCAAGGTCGCCTTCCAGTCAAACTGTATACACTGAATGCTACTATTTTACGTGCAGCGACTGCATATCTGACCTCCATAACCCATTTACTGGGTAACATGATACCACTTGGTAAGACTGGTTGTCAGACTTTTGGGCTTCTGACTACACGTAACGACTGTCCAAGATTTACAAATAATCGGCCGGGGGACCAACGTTCATTTTATGATCATCCTTTAATATTACTGCCTAACACTTATTTAGTTACTTATTGGTCCTTAACATTACATCACGCTTGTATTCTCCGAAGGGTGCGGCAGAAGTGTACCTATAGTACACCCACATTCCGCCAGTTATATTTAAGTTCCATGTAATCGGGGGCGAGCCTATTGCCATCAACAAAACTAAGAAATTCTAGATGGAAAAACCCAATTAAACTTTGCACAATCCGGGAATCTAACCCAGGACCTCATACTCAGCATTAGGGATTGTGACCACTAGACTAAACTTATTGGTACAAGACTTACATCCTGAAAATATATAGAGAAAATTATATTAACATTTTATTCCATATAGACAAATTATATTAACATTTTATTCCATATAGACAAATTATATTAACATTGTATTCCATATAGACAAATTATATTAACATTTTATTCCATATAGACAAATTATATTAACATTTTATTCCATATAGACAAATTATATTAACATTTTATTCCATATAGACAAATTATATTAACATTTTATTCCATATAGAGAAATTATACTAAAATTTTATTCCATATAGAGAAATTATACTAAAATTTTATTCCATATAGAGAAATTATATTAATTTTTTATTCCATATAGAGAAATTATGTTAAAATTTTATTCCAGAAAAAATATATTAAAATTGTACCCATATTTTTATAAGGGTCGAAATAAGGTACCTACATTAGAAACCGTCATCTTTTGACACATGACATACTGTGCCTGCCATTTTATGAGCATCTTTTAATATTGCTGCCCATTTTATCTAGCAATTAATTAGTAACTTGTGTTACTTCAATCAATCTGCCAGCCTTTTTCCAAATTTGTTGGGGTCAGCTTCCAGTCTAATTGGATGCAGCTGAATACCAGTATTTTACATGGAGCGACTGCCTATCTGACCTCCTCAACCCAATTACTGGGTACAAGATACCCGTTGGTAAGGGATTAACGTGCTTTCAGAGACACGGAAGGGTCTTGATATGTATTGAATGGTCACCCATCCACAAACCGACCGTGGCAAGCGTAGTTTAATCTTCGATCAACCCGTGCAGCTGTTATTATTTAGCTACGAGTAACTTTTGCTACTTACATCCTGAAAACACAAAGAGAAATCTGGTTAATATTTTAACATCAAAAATACAAACGAGATGGGTGTATTTAGATTTATAAAACGTGATACGTGAAATCCGTGTCACACTTAATTGAGTACTTACTGCTGGCTAAAAATAATAAGAGAAGTCGAAATTATAGTATAACAAGAAAATTTAAATGGATGAGTATGATGGCGCAGCAAGTGGCGCCGTCATACGAACCAATAAAGAGCTCTGATATGAATGACACTGGCTGGTGACAGTCACTCTAGCAGAGTGTCACATCGATGTCTGCGTGGCGGATGTCTTCTGATGACAGAGCTGATGTCAGAGGGAGTGCCGCTGTCATACCACGTCTATGACGGACTGCTATATTTCGCCACAATCCTGATGATATTGAAGGTCATGCGTCATGTTCGTGAACGGGCGCCGTCAGTAGGGACTGGTCATTTCTTGGCTGCCATGGCTTATTTTAATTTAATTTAATATTTGAATTGTTTTTGTCT
The DNA here is from genome assembly GCA_916610205.1 of Griposia aprilina. Classification (NCBI taxonomy): domain Eukaryota; kingdom Metazoa; phylum Arthropoda; class Insecta; order Lepidoptera; family Noctuidae; genus Griposia; species Griposia aprilina. The sequence goes on along the minus strand of OU744310.1, from coordinate 13,918,862 downwards.
TTATAATACGGACGCTTTTAACGTTCTGCATCGTTCTCACATGCATAATTTCAACATGAATTATGTAACCAATATTTTGTAACCATATTTTGATTTAAAAGAGTGGCCATGGAGTTTCTTGCCGGTTTTTCTCCATAGGTACCTACTACGCTTTGGAATGGGCAACCAGCTGCATCTTTCTTGTTGACCGACCCCTTGACAATTCAAAAGTGCCTGTAACTGGTTTATTTGAAATAAATGCTTGAAGTTTGAGTTTGCTGGTGAACTGAACCACTAATACGATGATCTCTTCTGGTAAAGACTATCTCGCACCGTTAAGTATATTCTATTTATCTGCTTTATTTTTATTTTTACTTACTGCCTGTAAAATACAATACATCGGGTAAATATTTAACAAACACTAAATGCGTTCACTTTAATTATTTTCTAAAAGCAAGTATTTTCTTTTCTTTATTTTATAAAAACTGTTCTACGATTTCTAACGCGAATTATTTTCACTATGCGAATCATAATTAAATTTAACATAGCATAACGCCTTGTTTCCCCGAAGGGTTGGGCAGAGGTGTACCTATAGCACACCCACATTTCACCAGTTATGTTTAAATCCCATCTAACCAACGTCCACCACACATCCATCCATGTTATGTTTAAATGTGAGCCTATTGCTATCAACCAGGCACAAATCCAGACTCCGGGCTGTTACTGAGAAATTCTAGATAGAAAAACCCAATAACACTGCCTGACTGGAGAATCGAACCCAGGAGCTTAGGCCTAGCAGTATCGCTTGCGACCAGCTAAACCAACGAGGCAGTCGAGGAATCATATTTTTTAAAATATATTTTTTAAGAACTTTTCAATAAAGTGTAGTAAATAAATACCTTAGAAATCAATAGTTTTAAAGGACTAAACAACAATACAAAATAAAATTTATGAGTGTCGCCTTCTCCGGACAATCTCCTACAAACGCCTCTAAGTGATGATGTCAGGCGTTTCCTCGACTTCTCTCGGCGACGATGCCCATCTTCTGGCTCCCATTGCGTGACGACTGTGGTCAGTAGGTACTGACCCACTTTGTTATTGTCAGACTCCCTATTATATGATCATCCATCAGCAGTATAGCTAATCATACATCAAACACTACATTTTTTACTTACTGGTGTCTGGAAAAAAATGGAAAATCGAATTATTACCGTAACAAGAATAAAAAAATGGACAGTAGGTACTGCTTTACTTTATATTAATTTAAACTTACTTCCTGAAAATTAAAAATAAATAGATTAATCTTAATATTAATATTATCTTTCTTTCTAAAAAGTGTAAATATTCAAATACGACTTGTGTTGCTAACTAGTAAACAATGTATGTAGTAATGTGTTCTATAGTTGGTATTAGTAACTAGTAGGATTAGGATTAGTAAATATATAATTAGTAGATATTAGTATAGTATATTAGTACAGTAGTAAATAGAATAAAATTAATTTAAAGTTTGGAAATTTATCAATCAATCACACCTTAACGGCTGAATGTACGAGTATATGTGGCGTATTTTTTAATGACTACCTACCTACCCCCATGCGGGTGAAGCCGCGAACAAAAGCTATTTGCAAATAAATGTCACACTTATTAAATTATTTATTTTTACTTACTTCCTGAAAATACAAAGACAAATCGAAAAATAATTGAAATAAAGTTAAAAAAATCTAAAATAAAGTTTTAGTAGGTTAATATCAGGCCTGTAATCCCCGAAGGGTTAAGCAGTGGTATACCTATAGTACACCCACATTTCGCCAGATATGTTGAAGTCCCATGTAATAGGGGGCGAGCCTGTTATGCCATCATTTGGGCACAAATCCAGGCTCCGAACTGCTACTAAGAAATCCCTGACGGAAAAACCCAATAACACTGCTCGACCTGCGGCCGTACTATGACGTATTAAAGCCATCATTGTTCCAGCGTGAAAGAGAGACGGAGCTATATATGACCTATAGCACTATCCCTTTTTCGCTATGGAACCATGATGGTATTAGCACGTCATACTAGGGCAACTGGGAATCGAACCCAGGACCTCATGCTTAGAAGTAGCGTTTGCGTCCACTAAACCAACGAGCACCACACAACTACGACCATTTACACTCTTCTTTAATTAATTATTGTTACTTACGCCCTGAAAATATTAAGACAAACAAGGTTATTTTTTTTAAACAAAATACCTTTTATAAGATTTGTAAAAAAAACAATAATTTCTATCCCCAAACCTGTTTTCTGTTTAATAATATTCTCCCGATCGAATTTCAGTCATGACGGCTCATTTCAACGGAAATTTATCCAGCTACGCAGGAGATGTTATAATGCACAAGTGTGTGCGCAAACACAGGTGCACTCTCTATTCCCTAAGTCTCATGGTCTGATGGGACGGAAATCCGACACGACTGGAAATAGATCAGGTGTAGGACCAACGGCTTACGTACTTTCCGAGGCATGGGGATGTCACACCACCAACTTCCAAACTATGGGCTGCTACTGAGAAATTCCTGATGGAAAAACCTAATAGCACTTTGCCCGACCTAGGAATCAATGGGTGGTCACCCATCCACGGATCGACCGCGGCAAGAGTAGCTTAACATTTGATCGACCTATATGACTGCTATAACTATGACACGAGCCCTTCAAGTAATGAAATCATATTACGAATATATCTCACGCTTATATTTTATTACTTACTGAGATCGGATTAAATTTTGACCCTTAGATTTATTTAGATTTGTAAGAAGTATTCTTATGATTGCTAACCCCGACAAGTTTTTTTCTTAACACAAAAACACGGCTAAATAAGTTTACCAAGATTAAAAAGAAATGTTTTATGATATCTAGGTTAAACTGGACATACACTCGAGAGCAATGAATCCGGGTCACTTAAAGAATCCTAAAAATCTCGGAAACTAAAAATGCTAGGTTAATGCAATAAATTGTACTTAATAGACAATGTAATACTCCTTAAATGAAGGTATTAAAACTTCTTAGTTATTGTAAAGTTATATCATAAAAAAATCAAATTTCAAAAAGGGCCACTTTCGAAGATGGAACTACGAAATTACAGCATTTGGTTTTGCTTTTGTTTGTAATCTGTCATTTATGTGGGTACATAAACCATGTTGATAGTGCTCTATATTCATTATTCAAGCTGAAATTATGTCGCTTACGCCTGAAGAATGCACCAGAATACTTACAATGCTGGAAACCGGCCGGAGTCAGCGCGATACAGCCAGGACTGTCGGTGTGTCGCTGTCAACAGTACAAAGAGTTCTCCGACGTTACGAAGAAACTGGTTCTAACCTACGCAGACCAGGAACGGGCAGAACCAGGTGTACCACAGCACGAGAAGACCTATACTTGGTGAACACCATGCTTCGAAATCGCTTTCTCACAGGAACTGAACTCACAAATCAGTTTCGACGCCTCGGAGGAAGTAACCCAAGTGCATGGACAGTAAGACGTCGGCTTGCTGAATCTAACTTAAAACCCCTTAGACCTGCAAACGGCCCTAAACTGGAGCGTGGGCATCGTATTTCAAGACTAAGATATGCCCAGAGCCACGTAAATTGGAGTATTGAAGATTGGTCAAAAGTTATGTTCTCCGACGAATCAAAATTTATGCTCTACAAGCACGATGGAAGACACAGAGTGTATCGAAGACCAGGGGAAAGATTCAAGCAAGCATGCATCGAAGAAAAAGTAGCCTACGGTGGTGGGTCTGTACTTGTGTGGGCCGGAATTTCTTCTGAAAGTCGCACAGAGCTGGTGATTATAGAAAACGGCTCTTTAACTAGCGTCAGATATGTGGAAGAAATCCTCAATGATCACGTTGGTCCATTTATGGTCAATTTAGGTGAGGATGCTATATTTATGCATGACAATGCCCGACCTCATACAGGTAGGATTGTGAATGACTACCTTCAAGAGATGAACATTACTCGTATGGAGTGGCCAGCGCGCAGCCCGGATATCAACCCGATCGAGCATGCTTGGGACGAGCTAGGCAGATGCGTAAAACAACGAAACCCTCCCCCAATCACGCTTCGTGAGCTCAAAATTGCTCTCACAGAGGAATGGGAGAATATTCCCCAAAATCGTATAAGGAACTTGGTGTACAGCATGCCAAACCGCGTAAACGCAGTAATGGAAGCACGAGGAGGCAATACGAAGTATTAAAATTCAAGAAAATCGTAATAAAGTTAAAAAATTTCATGTTTCCTATTTTTGTTTTAAGGAGAGATCAGCAGTTTTTTTCTTTATGTAATTTTGTGTTAATAAAATGTATGGTGACTCATATTTTTTTTACTTTCATTTAAGGAGTATTACATTGTCTATTAAATACAATTTATTGCATTAACCTATCATTTTTAGTTTCCGAGATTTTTAACATTCTTTAAGTGACCCGGATTCATTGCTCTCGAGTGTAATTAGAGAAAGAGTTTTGAATCTCATTTAAATACAACTTATCTCGCCATTAGTTAATTATTAATTGTTACTTACGCCCTGGAAATATTAAGACAAAGAAGGTTATTTTTTTTAAACAAAATAGCTGTTAAACTTTTTGAAAATTGACAATGAGAAATTTCTAATGGAAAAACCCAATAACACTTTGCCCGACCTAGGAATCAAACCCAGGACCCCACGTTCGACCGTCGCAATCTCTGTTTATATAGAAACTTAGAATACTCGTTAGCTAGAACTGTACTCCTATAAAACATACTGGGTGTAAAAAGACACTTAACGAAGCCAAGTGTCACTTGTTCTCCCTGTCACCTGGGAACCTTCTGGTTACGTAGATATTGAAGGTCAAAAATCCAACTTTTACTGACGTTTTTTTACGAAAACAATTTGTTTATGATAAATCACAACTTTAAATACCTCCACGACTCCTGCACCGTTGCAAGCACCCATAAGCACATTATTTTGAGTATCTCACATTGTGCTCTAAGTACCTCAAACAGCAAATTTTCGCACCAAAAATAAAATTCGTTTCTCAGCACTTATTTTTGTGCAATGTTACGTATTTTAAATGATAAATGATTTTATTTCTTTATGTAGGTTTGTAAAAACACTTTTACACGTCAATCATATTTTTTTAACTAGTTGAGGTTTCCTATCTTACTACTCTGAACAGAAAGGCCGAAACAAATTCAGAGGTCAGAGTCTCTTTTAAAGTCCAGACATAATCTTGGTCAGATCATGTAGATTAATGTAGATTTTTGTAGTTGGATGTACAGAATGCGTAGTTGACGGCTATGTGATGTGTCTTTTTCACCCTATTTATCATACCTTCTGCTACTGTATATGCTATTATATCATGTCATAATTATTTCTTAAATATATTTATCTACCTGCCTTTTCTCAACTATCATATTTTGGGGTCAGCTTCCAGTCTTACCGGATGCAGCTGAATACCAGTATTTTACATGGAGCAACTGCCTATCTGACCTCCACAACCCAGTTACTGTGTAATACGATACTTGTCACTTATCACCCTTTAATATTATTGTAAATACATTTCCATTTTTGATGTAACTTACTTCTTGAGAATATAAAGAGGAATACTATAACGTTTTGACGCCGCAAATATGGATGAAATGGGTACTTTCTTAGTGTACTTAGGCCTTTATTACAGAAGCTCACTCACGATCGACTTATGCATTACTTAAAAAGTAGTTTAGAGCAATTTGATTGGTTGAAACTAGTTTTAGGTAATGCTTGAGTCTTGAGTGACGTTCTGTAATGCGGGACTTCGATTTGTAAGAAATACTCCATGATTGATACTTACTCATTTCTTATTTATTTAATAGTTTTATGTTATCAAAGTATGATCGTACCAATCACTAAGCTACAGCATTTCTGAGTGTCATAGTAAATATTTTATGCTGACACGTTACATTTCAAGAGGAGGAAGTCGCGGGCAAAAACTAGTTCCAATTATAAAAAATGTTGTTACTTACAGCCTGAAAATTGTAAGAGAAATCAGATTTATCCAACAACGAAAAAACGGCCCAGAATGTGATTTGTTCAGAGTTTTATTAAGTATGATTTCTTATACATACCGCGTTTTTGGTTTATTTAAATGGAAAAATCTTTACCAATCTTTAACATACCATCACAACTATATCTCCTCAAAGGGTTAGGCAGAGGTGTACCTACAGTACACACACATTTCGCTAGTTGTGTTTAAGTCCCATGTAATAGGGGGCGAGCTTATTGCCATCAACCGGACACAAATCCAAACCGGGCTGCTACTGAGAAATTTGTGATGGAAAAACTCAATAGCAATTTGCCGGACCTGGGAATCGAACCCAGGATGTCATTCTCAGCAGTAGCGCTAGCGATCTCTAGAGGCAGTCACAAAGAGTAATTTTGGTGTAATAATTTAACTTAAGTGTTACAACACTCGCCGAAAGCTTTCCTCCTTCATTACATAACATTCCTACTATAAATGCCAGTCTACATAGATATTACAACAGCGAGGTAATTGCGTAACACACTAACAGTAGGAACAGCTTTCATTTTGACAGTTCAACAACATTCATTGCGTTATTTACGTTGTTGAGCAGACAAACTTTTCGAACATATGAAGCAATGGATTAGCAATAGGCTTCAAAATGATTCAGATTGTGATAGATTGTGTGTTACGTTATTAGGGTGCTCGTATCTCACACTTATTTACTTACAGGCTTAAAATAATAGGTAAATTCAGGTTAAAAATTTATAACGAAAATAGGTTAAGAATTGGTGAACTGTTTTTTAAAATGTCTTCTGATTATAAATTTAATAATATTTAGTAAAATTGACAAATAGGTGTTATCAAGCAGCGTTATTTATTTACTGATTTGTAACTTACTAAGGGTGAGGTTCAGACTATCGAACTGAATAACTTTCTCGATGGGACCAACATCATACACCTACTCGACCCAAATGTATGGAACATTTGGATCGAGTAGGTATTGAAGTTTTGGATCGGTCAGTTGATATTTTTTTCGTGATTACTGTTCGTGGCGAAAACATGAATAAAAAAATGTGAAATGTTAAGAAAATCACATTTATTTTTATTTTGATGGGTTTGCTCTTGACTCTAGTCTAGGTCAGAGGTGACAGAGACGAAGTCGACGATGGAGTGAGCTTACCTAGAAGAAACGTGGGTAAGCCTTTATTCGATATGATCGTAATACAAATTAAGTACACGTTTCTTATAATGACAGTCGTTCGGCCATCTTTTTCGAGAGACTAAAAAATGTTAATCTATAAGATTGCCAGAATAACACCTACAAATGTAGCCAGAATAATAAAACAAAATAAATTAAAAATCTATGTTCGGATAAGAACAATTTTGATGTTAGTCCCATGGAGAAAGTAGTTCAGTTTGATGGTATGTAACACACCCACACACACACACACACACACACACCCTCGACACACACACCCTCACACACCCTCTCTCACACACACACACATGATATGACCACACCACACCTTTCCGATACAAGGCTCGTCCACACTGGCGCGATACGACAGTCCGACACAAAGGCGCCGCCCGTCGCGCTGCACGCGGTGCCTTTGTATACGATGTCGCGTCGCGCCAGTGTGCACGAGCCTACAAGCTGTATAATAATTTTGAAGCTCATTTAAATAAAGTTTATCTCACACTTAGTTAATTACTTATTGTTACTTACGGCCTGGAAATATTAAGACAAATGATATTATTATTTTTTAAACAAAATGGCTGTCTTAAGAGTTGTTTTTTTTTTAATGATTTCTAGCCCCGACCCTTGTTTTCGTTTAAATAGAAACTTTAAATATTCGCTAGCTAGAAATTTTACTCCTATGAAAAATAACGTACCCGTACAACGACCACCATTTTTTTTTTTTTTTGAAGCTTCTTTCCAATGGTGTCTCGAAACGACATCCCAAAGCAATACTAATAATATGTACTTTTCGGGACATTATTCGGCGAAATTGAAGTTCGAACGTAGGTCAGGTGAAAAACTATTTTTTTTCCTAATTAGAAAACCAGCGTCAGACAGCATCTGTCTCTGGCATTAATGCTGCAATGAACCTTTTTGACGCAGTCGTAAGACACACGCTGTTGTTGTCAAACATTACTTTCAATTTTTTATTTTGTGCTTCACGAACTGTGTCCAAATAATATTTATTCTCTCTTTATTTCTTACTAAAGTATTGTATGTATTTTGATAATCTTTAGTAAAATCGACAAATTGGTATTACGAAGCAACGTTTTTTATTTACTTAATATTACTTACTTCCTGAAAATAGAAATGGAAACGAGATTAATTGTTTTAAATCGAAAACTTTGACAAACAATGTTGCTGTACTCCGCATCTACCTAGCCTTGTTGTGTAACTATGTTGTGGTAAGCTTCCAGTCTAACCGGATGCAGCTCAACACCAGTATTTTACATGGAGCGACTGCCTATCTGACCTCCACAACCCAGTTACTGGGTAACACGATACCCCTTGGTAACATTGGTTGTCAAACTTTCGGGCTTCTGACGACCCGTAACGACTGTCAAAGGTGGATGAATGACAGATAGGAACAACGGCTTGTCGTCCCGGCTCTCATTCGTAGATCTTTGACAGTCGCTACGAGTAGTCTGAGGCCCAAGAGTCTTTTATTATTCATTATTGAAAGCATTATAACGTTAGCTGGCCCTCGCTTGTCTCTCGCTCCTTCTTATGACACATAACATATCTACTAGTACTGACAAACTCCACAGATAATACAACAGCAATCTCACACTTATTTAATGGGAAATAATAATGGTTCCGAAAAACAAATTAATCTCCAGCGATCTGTGGCCGACTATTATTCTAATTAACCAGCGTTATAATGAATTACCGACAAAAAACCCAAAACATAAACGAATCAAAATATTCAATTTAACAACAAATACGAGCATGTTCAAATTACATTTTCTCCTAAAAAAAATGGATCTTCGAATAACAAAACTAAACTTCCGAATAGAATACTGAACCTCCGACAAAATTACTAAGTTACCGACAACAGAGGTTTTGTCAAAATAATCATATTTTTACAACTTGCATGAACTGTTTTAATTTATATTGTTGGTTATCAAATTTATGTTTTAACTCTCAATAATGATGAAAATACCTCAACTGTTCGGCCCGCGCGATCGGGTTCCTGTCGCGTTCGGCTGTTTTCGCGTGCGAGTTCGAAAGATCCGAGCGCAGTGCGCTTGCAAAATACCGAAAATTTTATACAAAATTAACCGACAGCAAATAATATACTAAATTTCCAAAAAAAACTTCCGAAATATTACTAAGTTTCCGAAAATCCTAACCCTAAACGGTCGACGTCAGGGGCACCCCGAGATTCGGTTGGTTAGGTTCCTTTAAACCCTTTAGACAGAAATAGGAGCCCCGCGACGCGGGGCTCCGTCGACCTGCTTATTAACCCTAACCCTAGCCGGTATAATAATACAGTATAATAGTAAAATATTCTAGGAAACAAAAGTCTACTTGGTTTTAGATTAAAGCATGAATACGACTGTTCTAACTTCTTAACGCCTGAAATAGGTACCGATATCGAAGCATACCCGTGGTAAGTAAAATTCATGATATATGATGCAAGTAAAAGTTATTGTTACAAGTACATTTTTATATTTTTTATAAGTTTCTGTATAATGTTACAGTTAAAATAGCACCACAGTCTATGAAATATGAAAGGTAATTTATGAATTAATAGTAGGCAAGTAAAGATAAAAATTACAAAGCATAGTTTTCAGTAGAACGTAATTTATGCTGGTAGAAAAGTATTATCGCAATAAACAGTCATGTTTTTTTTTTCGAAGATTTCAGTATCTCATTCGGTCGTTTCTTCATTTTTATTCGGACAAAAGTAGTCGGAAAGTTAGTATTTTAGGCAGCAGATTTAATATTTTGAGTAAGGACAATTCTTCTTTTTTTGTCGGAGCTTTTATTACTACCCTTATTTAATTAATTACTGCCCGAAAATAATAAGTGAAACCAGCACCCTAATTATGTAACACACTATCTAATCAAAATCTGAATCATTTTGAAGCCTATTGCTAATCCATTGCTTTATATGTTCGAAAAATTTGTTTAATCAACAACGTAAATAACGCAATGAATGTTGTTGAACTGTCAAAATGAAACCCATTCCTACTATTAGTGTGTTACGTAATTACCCCGCTGATTAACGTTTTACATCGAGGAAATGAACGATATTGGCGAACTTTGTTTTCGAATAATGTCTAATAAACTCAAGACTGGCGAAGTACGGTTATTTAAATACTTATTGTGGCTTACTTCCTGAAATAAAAAGGGATATTGCATTAACATATTAGCAGTCATCACCTGCCTAGTCTTTCCCCAACTATGTTGAGGTTAGCTTCAAGTCTAACCAGATGCAGCTGAATACCTGTAGTTTACACTAGCTGCACCCCGCGTTTTCTACCGCAAAAGTTTCGATCCCGTTGTAATATTGGGATAAAAAATATCTAATGTCCTAATCCACATCATGGTCTACCCATGTGTCAAATTTGATCCAAATCTGTTTAGAAGTTTTAGCGTGAAAGCGTAACAAACAAACATAAAACAAATTAAATCTTTGTTCTTTATAATATTAGTTTAGATGGAGCGACTGCCTATCTGTCATGCACAACCCAGTTACTGGGTAGTACGATACCCCTTAGTAAGATTGGTTGTCAGACTTTCGGGCTTCTGACTACCCGTAACGACTGTCAAATATCTACAAATGACAGCCGGAACCAACGGCTTAACCTGCTTTCCGATGCACGAAAGGTAGGGCCTCGATATGTAATGGATGGTCACCCATCCACGGACAGGCCTCGGCAAGCGTAGCCTAACCTTTGACAGATCCAGCTGTAATTATTTAGCCATGAGCCCCTCGTAACATATTTGTGTGTGTACTTTTGTTTAAAAAATAATATATTTATTAAAATAGTTCCTTCGCTTGTCATAAGTTTTGCTCCTTTTAGGCATAACATAGGGACTTCTTATGTTACGATAGCTACATAATAAAGCCTCATCGGGCCGCAGCGCATCACAATTTAATACAAAAAACCCTCATGCGGCCTGCCTGTAGTATGCGGTGCACCATACAAAATATACAAATGTAATGCGGAAAGATTTGCGTTGCGTAGCGACCCGTGCGGCCCGCTTAAATGTGCGTTTGCCTTTACTGTATTTTTTTTATTACCCTGCAACATTTTTGCAAATAGGTACTTCATTTATTGGTACTTACTGCCTCGCAATAATAATGGTAATCAGATTAATATTTTACTTTTAATATATGGACGTTATTGGTAAACTTTGTGTTTTTATGTGCTCTGATTTTAAATATAATAATCTTTCTTAATTCTATTAAATTAGACAAATAAAATTTACGCAGCAACGTTATTTAATTAATATTTTTTACTTACTTCCTGAAAATATAAACGGAAATAGCATTAATATTTTGATACCAAACATACGAAAAAAACAGGTGTACTATTATAACACAACAACATACGGATGATGTCATTTAATATTTTAAACTTTAAAAAAAATATTTTTGCAAATATTGCAAACGATATTATAAAAAGCGTAAAAGTTTAAAAAGCCAAATTATAAATGTTTCAAAATAATATAACATAACAAAACATCACGCCCGTTATCCCCGAGGGGTAACGCAGAAGTGCACCTATATTTTTATTTATTTTATTTCTTTATTTTATCAATTACAATTTCCTTACATACAAACCAAGCACACAATTAGACCTCTGAGGTCTGTCTTAGCATGCCATGGCCTGACAGTTGATCAACGCGCTATTAACAGTTAAGTTGTTATCGAGCTGATGTAATGTTCTTTCAGCTTACGCTTTATAATAGGTCTTTACCTATGAAATTGCCGTTTTGTATGAAAAAATTTAAACGAATTTTTTTCATGAATTTTTTATTTGTATTAATCGAAGTAATCACCCATGCAATCAATGCATCTTTGCCATCGCAGTGGCAGTTTATTGATGCCCTTCTTAAAGAAATCAGCTGGACGGGAGGCAACAAATTCTTCAAAGGCATTTTGTACTGCCTCTCGGGTATTAAATTTTTTTCCCGTCAAGAAGTTATCCAAATTCTGGAAAAAGTAGTAGTCTGTAGGCGCAAGGTCTGGTGAGTAGGGCGGATGACGGAGAGCTTCCAACCCCAGTTCTTGCAACTTGGAGACCGTCTGCTGTGCAGTATGAGGTCGCGCGTTGTCGTGCAGGAGCAGCGGAGACGAGCGATTGACCAATGCTGGTTGGAGATGCGCCAGCTTCTCCATCATTGTGTTCAGTTCTTCACAGTACACATCTGCAGTAATGCTCACCCCGTTTGGTAAGAAGCTGTGATGAATCACACCGGCGCTAGACCACCAAACAGTGACCATCACTTTTCTAGGGGTAAGTTTTCGTTTAGGGCATTGTTTAGGTGCTGAACCAGGATCCAACCAACTTGCTGAGCGCTTACGGTTATCAAACAGAATCCATTTTTCATCGCAGGTAACAATGCGGTTCAAAATTCCTTCATTTGTGTGTCTGTTGAGCAGTGCAAGGCACGTCTCGACGCGTACTTCGCGCTGGCGATCATTGAGTTCGTGGGGCACCCATTTGTCAAGCTTTTTTACCTTGCCAATTTGACGCAAATGGACCAATATTGTTTTGACGCTAACGTCGAAAGCTGCTGCTAATTCAGCCGTAGATTGTGTATCATCAGCTTCCACAATCGCCTTTAATTCGTCATTGTCGACCAAAGTCTTCGGACGACCGCGAGGTTCATTTTTCAGGTCGAAATTTCCAGAACGGAAGCGAGCAAACCAATAACAGGTGGTGCGTTGGTTTGTAGTGTTAGCTCCGTAAACGTCGTTGATGTTGCGTGCCGCTTGTGCCGCGTTGCTGCCACGACGGTACTCATATTCCATAATTACTCGAATTTTTAACGTATCCATGATGACGAAAAAGATTGAAATGTGATGAAAATGTAACACTAATCAATAAAGAAATGACTACTTTTAGAAAAAAAAATCCATGTTTTTAAAATAAAATTAATTTGAAATTAGAATTCTTAGCCAAACAAAAATTATTTTGATTTGAAATGGCCAGTACTGCAGAACGGCAATTTCATAGGTAAAGACCTAATATTTTTACTATTCATTGAGTCTCTATAGTACACCCACATTTTGCCAGTTATGTTAAAGTTTTAAAATAATTGATAGACAAAGTCGGCAATGTCACAGAAGTGACGTCACGACTATGTAACTGTTTACCAACGCCATACATTATCTGTACCGCACGACAAGGACTGGAACAATCCCATCTGAAAGCTTTTAAAGCGTGTCGCTTCTCCATATTTCCATCTATTTTACTTAGTCTGGCCATAAATAGCAGTTAAAAATTAAGAATTAAAAATTAAAAATTTAGAATCTGTCATTTTTATACGATTGTTCATTGACTTTTCTAATTTTGGCGCCAATACATTGTACAATATTTTGCGATATTAAAATGGACTAGGGTGATAAAGAGAACCGAAACGCTGTGATTGCATTACGCAAAGTTGGTATGGAGCCAAATACAATTTTTAAAACTCTCCATACGCTTGGTATTAGTCAAATGTTTGTGTACCGGCCTATTAATAGGTACAATGAGACCTCCTCTGTTTGTGACAGAAAAAGATCTGGCCATCCACGTAGTTTTCGTACGAAAATGTTGGTCAAAGCAGTAAGGGAAAGAATTCGAAGAAATCCTGTTCGAAAGCAAAAGATTTTATCTCGGGAGATGAAGATAGCACCCAGAACCATGTCGCGTATTTTAAAAGATGACTTTGGACTTGCAGCCTATAAGAGACGCACTGGTCATTTTTTAACTGATAATTTAAAAAAGAATAGGCTGGTAAAATCGAAACAACTATTGAAGCGGTACGCAAAGGGAGGTCACAGAAAAATTTTGTTTACGGATGAGAAAATCTTTACAATTGAGCAACATTTTAACAAACAAAATGACCGTATTTATGCTCAAAGCTTTATGGAAGCTTCCCAATTAGTCGACAGAGTGCAACGTGGGCATTATCCGAATTCAGTGATGGTTTGGTGGGGTGTTAGCTATGAAGGAGTAACTGAGCCATATTTTTGTGAAAAAGGTATCAAAACATCGGCACAAGTGTATCAAGATACCATTCTTGAGAAGGTAGTTAAGCCCCTTAACAACACCATGTTCAATAACCAAGTATGGTCCTTCCAACAAGACTCGGCGCCGGATCATAAAGCTCGGTCCACGCAGTCTTGGTTGGAAGTGAACGTTTCGGACTTCATCAGAGCTGAAGACTGGCCGTCGTCTAGTGTCGATCTTAATCCGCTCGATTATGATTTATGGTCAGTTTTAGAGAGTATGGCTTGCTCTAAACGCCATGATAATTTGGAGTCCCTAAAACAATCCATACGATTGGCAGTGAAGAATTTTCACATGGAAAGAGTGCGTGCTTCTATTGATAACTGGCCTCAACGTTTAAAGGACTGTATTGCAGCCAATGGAGGCCACTTCGAATAAACTTTTTATATATATATTTTTATATTATGTATTAAACTAACACACTGTAAAAGTAATAAATATTATTTGAAAACAAAAAAAAAAATTTTTCTTCGTGACTATATTTATGGCAAGACTAGGTATAGTTTTTCTCAATTATTTCATTTTACTATTGTTCGTGGTGAAAACTTAAATAACATTTTAATGTGAAATATTAAGAAAATCACTTTATTTGATAAATGATTTTATTTCTGTAAGTAGGTTTATACAAACACTTTTACACGTCAATCATATTTTTAAAACTATATGAGATAAGCGTTTCCTATCTGACTACTCTGAGAAGAAAGGCCGAAACAAACTCAGAGGTCACAGTCTCTTTTAAAGTCCAGACATAATCTTGGTCAAATCATGTGAAGACCATGTAGATTTGTCTGAAATGGTCTTTTGAGGAAAAACCACACAGAATGAGTGGACCTGTCCAGTCAGTGCACGCACTTGTCACTAATCGTGGAGCTCAACTCAGAACTTAAGGAGCTCAACCACTCGACGAACAATACCAAAGAAAGGACATTTGGGTAGGCCGCATAAATCACTCAAACTGCCAGATTATCATTGAAACTACCTGAGAAAGTGAAAAAATAAAATAAAAAATAAAAGTTACCTACATAGTCCTCACATTGACAATAAATAAATAATAATACTATACTTCACAAAGTAAATTGTCATGACATTGTATAAATAATAATTATCAAAATGTCAAAATTTATGTAAAATAAAAAAATAAAAAATATAGTAATAATAAAAAAATAATCAAAAAAGTAACCATTTAGTATGCAAAAATTGGAGCACCTCAATCCCAAGCCTTTTTGTCTTCAATATAATCCTTGTATAAAAGGCTTTCTGGCACAACTTACGCTTAATTAATGATTTGAATTTATTAAGGCTTAGATCTTGAACGTGGCTTGGAAGTTTATTATAAAAGCGTATACATTGACACCTGAACGACCCGCCTATTTTTTGAGCCTTGTTGCAGGTACAACAAATTTGTGTTTATTCCTAGTATTTATATTATGGATATCACTGTATTTTTTAAACAATTTTATATTTTTATGTGCATATAAAAGATTTTCATAAATATATTGAGAAGGCACAGTCATTACATTAAACTCCTTAAATTTCTCTCTGAGAGAATGTCTCGGACTTAATATAAAAATTGATCGAACAGCTCTTTTCTGCAAAATAAAAATAGTCTGAATGTCGGCGGCATTTCGCCATAACAGAATACCGTACGACATAACACTATGAAAATAGCTAAAGTACACTAAACGGGCTGTCTCTAATAGATATGATCGTAATACAAAATAAGTTCAAATAGGACAGTCATTCGACCATCTTTTTGAGAGGGTGAGTTAAAAAAACGAAATCTATATTATTGCCAGTAAAAAGACCTTCAAATGTAGCCAGCATAAAAACAAAATAAACTTAAAATCTATGTACGGACACGAAAAAATATGCCTTCTTTAAAATTACATTATTTGTTTGAGCATTTCTAATATTAGTCATCACCCCTATTATTATAATTGTTGACGGCGTCATAATACCGGCTATCCCTCGCTTGTTAGAAGCGTCCTATGAAACATAACATCCCTACTGTTACTGCCATAAATATTCCGAGAAATCATAGGCTCCCAACCTTTTATGGACCATCGTCCCATATACAAGAAAAAAAAAAATCCAACGCCCCCCTTTACATAATAGTTAATTATAACAATTTTATATGTCCGTCTATTATTTATTAATAATCACAATTAAAAAAATTATAAAGTTCGATTATATTTATATTATAATTATTCAAGTTCTACTTACATCGTCAGCGGAAGGGTTGCAAGAATCATATAAAATGAAAGGGATGAATATAAATGTGAATAAGATGAAGGTCATGGTGTTTGAAAGAGAAGAGGATGTATCGGTATGTGATGTGAAATTAAATGATAAGTATGTGGAGCAAGTAAGTGAGTTCGTACGTTTACAAGGGATGGAAAGATTGATGGAGATGTGGAAAGAAGGGTAAATGCGGGAAATAAAGTGAATGGTGCTACACATGCAATTGTAACCAACCAGTTGATGTCCAAAAAAGCACGACTGGCTGCTCACAATAGTGTGCTGGTGCCTACGCTTATGTATGGAAGTGAGTGTTGGGTGTGGCAAAAGAAGCATGAAAGTAGAATAAATACTGTGGAAATGCGTTCTTTGCGAAGCATGTGTGGTGTGACTATGAATGATAGACTGAAGAATGATGTGATAAGGCAACGGTGCGGTTTAAAAGAAAATGTAGTGACAAAAATTGAAAAGAGTATGCTAAGATGGTTTGGTCATGTTGAGAGGATGAATGAAGGGCGATTAACAAAAGGTATTTACTCACAAGGTAGATGTGAGTGGAAACGCCGGGAGGGGACGCCCAAGGAAGACATATAGTGACCTTATTGTTGATGATCTTCAGAAAGGTCAGGTGCGTAGTACTCACAACCGGCGTGCGTGTATGACCAGATGTATGAACGTAAATGAGGCAAAAGGAGTATGTATGGATCGTAGCAGGTGGCGTTCTGTAGTTTCTGCCTACCCCCATGGGAAGAAGGCGTGAGTTTATGTATGTATGTATGTATGTATGTAAAAAAAAAAACCTCTCTATCTACCTACAGCCCCCACGAAAAGCTCCAGCGCCCACTAGAGGGCGGTACCGCCCCCATTGGGAACCTATGATCATTCGACAATATCATCAGCAATATATCTTAAACTTATTTATTTACTTACGGGCTGAAAATTATAAAATAATCGGATTAATATTGTGACATGCTAAAGTAGGTAGTTCTGTCAAACTTATATGCAAATTATGAAGGCGCTCCCTCATGAAAGCATCCGCCTGTAATTAAACTATCCAAGATTCCACTGTAATGCCTAGGGTTTTGCAAGTAGGAAACAGGCCGTCACCTGCTAGGTAATGTAGAGGAATAATTAAAACCAGCAGGATAGGTTAATACATTTAATTGAATAGTTAGTAGACTGGATGGGTTCACTCAATCTGGTTCTTTCCTCAAAAGACCATTTCAGACACCAACCTACATGGTCTGACCAAGATTATGTCTGGACTTTAAAAGAGACTGTGACCTCTGAGTTTGTTTCGGCCTTTCTTCTCAGAGTAGTCAGTTATGAAACGCCGACCTCATCTAGTTTTAAAAATATGATTGACGTATAAAGGTGTTTGTACAAACCTACATAAAGAAATAAAATTATTATTTATCATTTAATAAGTTTCTCTTTCTCTACTCTCGGTGACGGAGCGCCGTTATTTTGGTATAGTATTTTTATCTCACGAAGCGACGCGCGCTTTACTTGTGGTAACCAAGTGTATAAACACGCTGTGAATGTGTGCGTGAAGACAAGTAGCGTCAGCACGTAATTCACACACGCACTTCTGAAATCGCCATTGTCTCGGAAGGTACCAAGAGCTCCTGCGCTTACCGTCTCTTTGTATGGAACAAAACATACCTACTGTTAAGGTAAGCGTATATTACAGCCGCATCGGGTTTTTTTGTGTATTCAGCACAATAATGATGATGATGTCATTAGTGATGCAGGACGATATTTGCATTGCGGTGCGGTCCGACCTATTTACCGCCACACCTCGTCTTATTTATAAAGTGACCATTCGTGAATACGCGATCGGTGTGCTCTTAAAAGTCACTTTTTGTTCGATGAACTGGAACGCATGGTCACGCCGACACAGGGCGTTTTCCGGTGGTTAGCCTTACTGTCATTTAATGATAATCCGACAGCATATTTGCAAATATTTCCCACACTTAGTTAATTACTTACGGGTTGAAAATTATAAGCAAAATAAGGTTAACATTTTGACGCTATAAATACGGACGAATTTGGTATAAGTACTTAGATTTCTAAGAAGTTTTCTATGATTGCTATCACTAGCTATTTTTTACTGATCACTATTGACAGGGTATCAGGGTGGCCACTGCTCGAGCATACCCAAATAAAATCCACTACGTAAACCGGTGGATGCAGTGGATATACAACGATACCCACGCGTATATAGCATGTATCGGAAAGGTGTGATCAAATTCAAGGGTGTTGGTGAAGCATTCATGGGGTAAACTGGATGAAAGAAAATATATAGAAGTGGGGCGCGCATAAGATGAACGCGTATGCAATGAAATCAGGAGAGTAACCATGAGTAACATTACAGTAACCAATTAAAAAGCCACTTTTTCTTTGATTCTTGTGCAATTTGACGAAGCAGAAGCAGAAGGCGTATAGCAGATTTTTATCACCCGGCACACATGCGATTAAAAGAGATTTATTCGACCATTCCTCAATGAAATTTGCAGGAAGATTTTTAGAATGGCGGTGCGGCGCGGGTGGTCGAAGCGAAGATATATTAGGAAGAGAAAGTAATGGCGGATAGTAGCAGCGAGCGGAGATTGACGAATATTGAACGAACGAACGGACCGGAGAAACTTCATTCGGTCACATGAATTGTTAAGAGGGAGCACACGGGTCCACTAGCGGTCCACTAGGTCGTATTTTGTTGCTTCGTGTCTCAATATGGAAGTTTATAAAATGTATTAGAAAATTCTAGACACATTTACCGAGGGTGCTTGTTAAGCCGTTATTCAAAATTCCTTCTCACTCACGAGATAATATATTTTTAAAGGAGTGGCGCTAGTGGACCAGTGTGCGTCCTCTTAACGGCGAGTGAATGCCATGAAAACTCACTCTCTAATTGAGTAAACGTCAGCACGAACAGGTGTGGGCAGTTATTACGATGTTTATCCCATGGGCTATAGAGCCCATGGGACAAACATCGTAATAACTGAACAATTTTCTCCATAGAAAATTGTTCAGTTTGATAGTTTATACCACATCCTTAAATTTGATCACACATTTCTGATACAGCTTTATACATACATAATACCCAACAATTAACAATTTGGAAATTTTCCTTAGAATTTCTGTATCCATGCTACGGCGGCGATATTTCAGAAGCTTCGTTGGTCGGCGTGGCTTTGAGGAACATACGCGAACACATGCCGCACGGTATTATACCTTGCACGCTATTAGCATCTTTCTTTTAGTTGTTTTTTGTTTATTATCAATTAAAACTCCTCGAGCATAGCAAGATGCTCTGTCTGCGCTGTTCTACGTAATGCTGATTTAAGAAGCCTTTCTCCAAAGAAACATAAATAATAATACTCCAGACCAATTTTCGGCCATGGCGACCAATCTCAGCGGAGACTATCCTTCGGCGCGGGAGATATTATAGTGCACAAGTGTGTGCGCAGACACCGGTCATTGGTGGATACAGGGGAAGAGTCTATGGGGGCCATGGCTCCGCCCAAAAGACCCAGGAATTCTATACTTTCGACTCAACTTTTTGATTCAATTCGGTCGAAAGGTCGTTCTCCACTCTGCGCCACTGCACTGACAGGGAAGGAGCGGCTTTGCGGACTTGCACTCCTCCATATCCACAGGGATGTCCCAGTCGATGTCGATAAAATTATAAATAGGTTTGCCAAAAGCGGACAAGGTGCGTTAACTTTATTTTGTAAAAATTCAAGCTAATAAAAACTTTTTTTTTGTTTACTTGTGTTTTTAACCCTAGCTCCGAATCTTGTCAGAATAGGTCCCCCCCCCCAAAATGAAATCCTGGGTCCGCCCCTGACATAAGTGCGCCCTCACTATGTGTGTATGTGTGTGTGTATGTGTGTGTGTGTCCCTCACTATGACAGTCCGATGGGACGACTTTCCGAGACGACTGAAGAGAGATCAGGTCCAGGACCAACTGCTTAACATGCTTTCCGATGCATGGGTATCACACCGCCAACTTAAAACATAGTTATTGGAACATAATAGCTATTGTTACTATCAGCTTCCATAGATATTACAACAGATGATCATCCATCAACGTAAGTGTACTTATAAAACACTTCCCGTGACCCAAGGGCTGGATTTTACCTTGGCCAGAGGCTAAGCATTGCCATACAACGTGGCAATGCCGCCAGTCTCTTGGGTACATTACCAGTCGACAGCGATGCGGAGGAATTTTTCGACGCCATTTTTTTATTTGTTAATAGTTTTAGTTAGGTTAGGTTATTATATTTTAATTGTAAATAAATAAAAACTACTTACGGGCTGAAAATTATAATAAAAAACAGAATAACATTATGCCATGCAAAAGTATTTAAGCTTTTATAAAAAAATATAATAATGGTAACGCAATTAGGCCAGTCATCTCTAGCTAGACAGAAGCTTTCCGCTTTTGAAACGTATAACATACTTAGGTTAAACATAACATCACGCCTTGTTTCCCCGAAAGGGTTAGGTAGAGGTTTACCCATAGTACACCCACATTTCGCCAGTTACGTTTAAGTCCCATGTAATAGGGGGCGAGCCTATTGCCATCAACCGGGCACAAATCCAGACTCTTTTAAACCCTGTTTAAACGATGCCTGTTTCTTGCCCGTGGTTTATAAAAAAATTCATGCAACAAAATGACTTAGCATTCAGAGCATAATCAGCCTATGATGTTCCCACTCCTGGGACATAGGCCTTCTCTTGCGAGCGATTGCCGTTTTGCGTGGATGTGACGTATATTTTCCGACAACTTGTTCTTTTTTGTATTTGTATGTTTTTCTCTGCGTTATGTTTACCGCAAACAAACGTTTTTATTTTATTTTGTTCTCGTCTTGGTGGGAGGGAGTGGGCCGTAATCCACCACGCGAGCCCAGTGCGGGTTGGTAGATGTCACATGTCTTCAAATTCTTGGTTCTAGGACCTCCTCCTAGGAAGTTTCCTCACGATGTTTTACTTTTTGAGAGAAATGGTGATAAAAATATGACTTACACAAAATTATTTGCATTGTCTGAACACTGTTTACGGTGCAACTTTTATTGTTACTTCTTTTGTTGTTCTTGTTCTTGTTAGTATGCCACAGGATATTAAATTGCACCGTGTAAATCAAGATTTACACAAATTATAATATTGTTAACGCAATTATGCCAGTTGTCCATAACCAGACAGAAGCCTCCTCCAATGAAACTTAACGCACTGTTTTTTTTCCTAATTGGCAACTCGTAGTTGTGAACCTTAGAGGTCATGGCTACTTAACCGGACTGTCCTGTGGGTGCCTTAAGTTAACTCAAAGCCTCCAGCCAGGGGCGTATTTCTTACATTTCTAGGTGAACGCACGCTAAGGGCACCCCCTGTGGGATACGAACCTCGGCTTAGGGCGTCACTGAGAGGAGGGCAGCAAGGTGGGACAGGCTGGATCAAATTTATAACATTATTATTATACGGGGATATTAAAGCTACAGGCTCAGCTACGGCGCGGGCTGGCGCTTCGTCGAGCAAGGGTCGGGGGGGACAATTACGTCGGGGGCGTCGCAAGGGACCTCGGCGGCGAGGTCGGAACGATGGCGGTCTGTGTTTGTGCACTGTACTGGTGGCCCTACTGCTCTACTGGAGGAGGGTTATGGGGCCATCGGGGTAAGCTAGGACATGCCTTTGACAGCGAGTACGACTGATACGGGAGGGAGTATAACTGGTAGCCTCGACAACCAGAGGGTTACGATGTGAGGCCGCGGAATCAAAGAAATGCTTGGAAATGCGTTTCATGAATTGACGGATAGTGGGGATTTTAAGATCGAGATGGAGGATCTCGTTCCGAACGAACCAAGGGGAACCGGTTAGCCCACGGAGGAACCGGTTTTGGAGGGCCTGCATCCTATGGATGTGGTGGGGCTTTGTGTGAGCGAAAACTACTCTCGCATAGGTCATGATTGGGCGAATGCACGCTGTGTAAATACGCAATTTGCACTTGAGTGACAATTTGCTGCGTACATTCAGAAGGTAATGGAGTCTACCGAGAGCGAAAGCGGCGCGCCAACGCGCCTGCTTTATGTGCTCAGCGAAGGAGAGGTGCTTGTCCAGGATTACATCCAAGTATTTGGCTCGCTTCTCCCAAGGGATAGGCTTGCCGAACATGGTGATGGGACGGGCTTAACGCACTTAACATTTTGATCAATTTTATTCACTAATTGTGAGAAAAGGATAACTAATTTAAACAAAATTATTTTTGCTTTGAAAATTCGAGTCTACGCAAACATGTGTAAAGTAATGTACAGGTTGGCAGGGACTTCGACGCACAATCTGTTACCATGGATTCAGTTCTTATTTGAGTCTGAAATTTATGGCCGGTTATTAAAAAAAAAAATTGCTCTGCCATACATTTTAACCGCTTAAGTATTACACTTTTTTATGAAACAGCTGTTTTTTTTAACAACCAATGAAAAATTTATATGCTAGGAGGTCTAGAATAATGTGCTGAATTCATAGTTTCAGTTTGCGCGTCGATCTCCCTGCCACGCTGTATAGTGTAATGTAATGCGAGATTTTGAGCTGCGGTGCGGCCCGCCCAAACGTATATACGTAACCTTTAGTGCCCAAACGTATATACGTAAAACGTATACTTTAGTGTAATTTTATGATCTATCTTACACCATTTTCACACTTAATTAAAACTGGTTAAGATTTTGTGATGCAAAAGTAGTTGTACCGTCAAACTTTAATTAAAATAAATAACATTGCTGACATCTGAAACTTATTTTGTTATTAAATTTTACTTACTTCGCCCTAAAAATGATAAGTATAATAGGTTAATATTTTATATTGATGACATGACAATTTGTTTATTATTTTTATTGTAATATACTATATTCTCTGTTTTTTTATGAAGTAGAGCTTATTAATGCAGTCATTTTATGATCATCCTTTAACGTAATTGCAAATATATCTCAGACGAAAAACAAAAACTGTTACTTACATCCTGAAAGTATAAATAAGACATCATATAAGTATATATTTTGACGGCGCAAATACGGAAGAAATGGGTGTCAGTTCTTATATTTGCAGGGAGTGTTCTGTGATTGCTAGGGCTGAGTTTTTTTTAAATTTATTTAGTAGTTCTATGTAAAGAATAACCGTATCTATCGCTTTTTAGTTCAGTCAATCAATCAACTCTGCGTATCACAGTCCAGTGGACATAGGCCTCTTCCAAATTGCGCCATAACATTCGTTCCTCCGCCTTCCTCATCCAGTCTGTCCCAGCCACCGTCTTAAGGTCGTCGGTCCATCTAGCTGGGGGGCGTCTCACGTTAACATGACATCCCTACTGCTACTGTAAGCCTCCATATATAGTAAAACAAACTGATGATCATCGATCAACATTAAACTAAATATATCGCAAACTTATTTAATTACTTGAGGCTGAAAATTATAAGAAAAATCATATTAAAATTGTGACACACACAAATAATAGTACCCTGAGGCCTTTTCTTAATCATCGCGCGAATACGTGATTGTCACCATCATTTGTCTTCGCTAATTTGATAATTTGATCGGGTTCGCCGAACAAATTATCGCGACGATTGCTTATTTAAGTGACAATAGCATTCTATTAAGACTATCGGTCTAACTTTTATTCAAATTATAATATTGCTGACGCATTTAAGCAAGTTGTCTCTAGTTAGACCGAAACCTTCCTTCATCGGAACATAACATACCTACTGTTAAGATAAGCACATATAATAGTCACATCCGGCTGCATCGCATCGCATTCCGATACAAAAGTCCAGTGCGGCCCGCCTTTAATAGCAATACGAAAGTGATGTAGGTGGATTTTTGCTTTGCGGTTGGGGTGCCCAAATGTGCGCCAGCATTTGCCGCCATTTTATGAGCATCCTTCTACTTTTTTGCAAACACATGTTATCTGACACTTATTTAATTAGTACTTATTGGTACTTACATTCTGAAAAAGATAAGTAATAACAGGTAATTATAAAAATCATATTTTAACAGACTAGTGACGGGTACCCGTGCGTTTCACGGGTGCTTTTGCTACATACCAAAACGTAGGGATTTCTGTGCTACATCCTACAACTTACATAGTTAAATAATCTTGTATAATATGGAAAAGCCGCATGACATTCCAGTGTGTAGTTCAAAAGATCTAAGCGGTTACACAAACAGACCCGAAAAGTGACTTTGTTTTGTTATACAAGGTGACTTGTAATTTGACGTTTCCTTCCAGGACGTGATTCTTGATCCATTTCCAACAATTACGCACCCCATAAGATCAAGACGAAAATTCCTGGGATTTGAGAAAACCCAAATATGTATTTTTGAATTAATGTTTTTGAAAATTTGGTTACATCGAAAGGTTTGTTGAAGTATTAGGTACCCAATGGAATAGCAATAAAGACCATTCAATTTGAGAGTTTAGAGAAAAGTGATATTTAGTGAATTCTGGATTTTTTTCAAAAATACATAATTTTTTATGTATTTTATTTTTTATTGTCTACCATTATTGTTACTTATTTAATTACTTACGGGCTGAAAATAATAAAAGAAATCGGATTAACATTGTGACATGCAAAAATAGTTAGTACCGTCCAACTTTTATACAAATTATAATAATGGTAACGTAATCATGGCAGTTCTTCCTAGCCAGACAGAAACCTATCTCCTATGAAACATAATGTACGGAAAACTAGCGGGGTTTAGAATAAAAATGCAGCGGGCACAAGTTATGTGTGTGAACTCTGATTTTTTAATAAGAGCAGTGACAAGCTTTTAATTACACCTAACAAAAGGTGATGGTTTAGCACGGATGTAGTAACTATTGCAGAAACAATTGCGCAGGCGCTCCAACATGCCCCCGGGCGTTGAAAGTAGTGCTTTCAACCAGACTTCGATTCTGCAATTACGGGTAGTGGGCATATTCTGTTGAAGGCCCTCCTGATGACTCCATTTGAGGTCCGAATATCCGCTACACGGGCTATTCCGTCAGAACCTGGGTGTATGGCAATAATTCTTCCTAATCTCCACTTCAAGGGTGGGAGATTGTCCTCTTTAACAACCACCAAGGAATCCTTCTTCCAGCCATCCTGACATGAGCGCCACTTCGTTCGCTGCTGCAACTCCGCAACATACTCCTTACTCCATCTAGTCCAAAAATGCTGGCGGAGCTGCTCAATTCGTTGGTAACGACTGAGATGGGTTGTAGATTGATCCGCGTAACTTTTCTGCGGCAACGACGTGAGTGGCCGGCCGACGAGAAAGTGACCTGGCGTCAGTGGATTACAATCGGCAGGATCCGAAGACAACGGCGTTAGTGGGCGTGAATTTAATATTGCCTCAATTTGGGCCAATGTGGTGTTAAGCTCCTCGAAAGTTAACTTACAATGTCCCAACACTCGCTGTAAGTGATATTTTGCCGATTTGACACCCGCCTCCCAGAGACCGCCAAAATGTGGAGTATACGCGGGAATGAAGTGGAAGTTAATTCCATCATTAGCAATACTTCCGCTCAAAGACTCGGAATTTGTTTTTAAGAACTTTGATAGCTCGTTATACGCACCAACAAATGAAGTACCGTTATCGGAATATATGTGGACGGGTTTACCCCTTCGCGAAATAAACCTATATAACGCTAATAAATAACTATGACTAGTCAAGTCACCCACCAGCTCCAAATGCACAGCCTTTGTGGTGAAACATATGAAAATTGCAATATACACCTTGACGAGTCTACATCCACGACCTTGACGACTAGCACTCATAATAGGACCTGCGTAATCAACGCCAGTGCTTTCGAACGGATACCCTCCTGGAAGAAGGCGCTGTCGCGGCAGGTTGCCCATTAATGGAGTAACCACCTTACCCTGCATACGTCGGCACAGAACGCATCTATTATAGCAGGCTTTAGATAAATTTCGACCTCCTATAGGCCAATAGGATTCTCTAATCGATGCTAACAATAGCTGAGGGCCTGCGTGCATTAGCTTTTTGTGTTCAAAATCAAATAATAATTTAGTGAAATTATGAGTGGACTGTAAAATTATAGGGTGCCGTTTATTATAAGTAAAATCGGAATTATCGAGACGTCCTCCGACACGCATTAGATTGCTTTCATCTAAATACACATTAAATTTTAATAGGACGCTCTTTTTTGGTAAACTTTGTTTATTTAAAAGTAATTTATGTTCAGGAAATGATTCTTGTTGACTTTGGTAAATTAATATATTTAACGCGTTTCTTAATTCTTCATCAGATAAATATTTACTAGCGGGCGATTGCCGTTTACATAATTTGATGAATCGCAACACATAAGCCATGGAGCGTAAAAGTCTTAAATACTTGGAAAAACGTTTAAAATCTATAACTAATGCCTTATCGTTAGTGTCAAGAACAACACTTAATGATACATCAGGTCGAGTTTCAGGGAGTGAGCCTAATTCTAAATATTTAAATTGTGAAGGCCAACTGTGTGAGTCTTGTTGGAGAAAGTCAGGACCAGACCACCACATGTCCAAACCCTGCAGATGACTAATATCCACCCCACGTGATATCAGGTCTGCTGGGTTCTTAGCGGTTGGGACGTGCCTCCAGGTACAGTGACCTGCCTGATCTAAGATTTCAGCGACGCGATTGCGTACAAATGGCTGAAGCCTTGAAGGTAGTATTTGTAGCCATCCCAGCACGATGGTCGAATCAGTCCAACAAAAGACGCGAGAGAATTTAAGCCGAAGGGAGTTCAACACCTTTTCATACAGACGAGCTCCCACAACCGCACCACATAACTCCAACCTGGGAATTGTAGTAGGTTTAATAGGAGCTACTCGACTTTTGGACATAAGTAACCGAACAATGCATTCACCTTCATCATTAATACTGCGTACATAGACGCACGCACCATATGCGCGCTCAGATGCGTCCGTGAATATATGGAGTTCCAACTCCCGGTATGAGTGACACACAACAATTCGAGGAATACGAATTTCATTTAAAAGAGACAGAGCTTTAATAATAGTCTGCCATTGTAAATGAATTTCAGTAGGCAATGGCTCATCCCA
This sequence comes from Griposia aprilina, assembly GCA_916610205.1. Classification (NCBI taxonomy): domain Eukaryota; kingdom Metazoa; phylum Arthropoda; class Insecta; order Lepidoptera; family Noctuidae; genus Griposia; species Griposia aprilina. The sequence goes on along the minus strand of OU744310.1, from coordinate 13,891,277 downwards.
TGACAATTTATCTAACCACATTCTCTGTAGTAACATTTTCAAAGTGATTACAAATGGAGACAAAAGCCCCAAAGGATCGAATATCCTTGCAATAACAGAAAGTAAATCACGTTTAGTGTTACTATTACACGATATAGTTGAGCCTATTGGAAAGACGAGTTCATCTGAACTTGCATACCAACCTAGTCCGAGCAGCTTGTCGGGTTCACTAGAACCTATATTTAAATCAAGCAAAGACTTAGCCACTTCAGGTAATAATTGAGGTTCGTTCGACTTCCACTTACGCAATGACATGCAAGCCGATTCAAGCACATCGGTGACCTCCTGACGAATGAGTTTGACTTCATCCAAATCATCACCGCCACTTAGTAAGTCATCAGCATAAAAATCGTGTTTAATGATGTCAGCAACCTTCGGATTTTTACAATCAAGTCCCAATTGATTAAGGCACCGAAAAGCCAAAAATGGTGCACTAGCCGTGCCGTAAGTAACGGTGTTCAATTTATAAAACTTAATGGGGTCGGACACTTTACCACGCCACAATATTTGTTGTAGATATCTGTCAGACGGATGGACGACTATTTGTCTATACATCTTCTCGACGTCCGCTGACAAAACATACCTGTGTTGTCTGAAACGGAGAAGAATCGACAACAGATCGTCCTGAACGGTAGGGCCGACCATCTGTAAATCGTTGAACGAAACGCCAGATGAAGATGGACAACTTGCATTGAACACCACTCGAAGTTTTGTAGTGGTGCTACTCTCACGTAATACGCCGTGATGCGGGATAAAATAACCAGACGAGTTTAAATCGAGATGTTTGCATTCAGTCATATGGCCTAGTAACTCATACTCAGACATGAAATCGTAATACATTTTACTAAAATCAGATTTAGATGTTAATCTACGTTCTAAAGACCTTAAACAATGACCAGCTTTATTGATAGAATCTCCCAAAATAGAAGGATTTTGTTTGAGGGGAATACGAACACAGAAGCGACCGTCGGCCAATCGGGTCGTATTTTTTATAAAATGCTCCTCACACAATTTTTCTTCAGGCGAATAATGAGAAGATGTCTTATTTACCTCCTCAAGCTGCCAGAAGTGAGTTAAATCATTTCGAATTTTATCAAAACCATTGTCGGCAAAACAATGATTGATTTTAGCAAAATTGCACCTAATGTTACTCGATACCAATGCAATGTAATTACGACTAATCGGACCGGAGATAATCCAGCCTAACCTGGTCTCATATAAAATTGGCTTATCAGTGCCTAACTTTATTCTTTGTGAACCTAACAAATCCCAGAAGATATCAGCACCGATTAAAATATCGACATCAGCTGGCTTGTAAAAAGTAGGGTCTGCTAAACAGATATCAGAGGGAAGGTTCAGTGAAGATACATTTATCTCACGGCATGGGACATCACTAGTTATTGATGGTAAAACGAAACACAAAAGTTCAGTACTAAAACTATTGTGTAATGACGTCACGTTAATGCGACACGTTTTACCTACGTGAGAAGTCACGTTATTAATCCCAAATATCGATCTATCTACCTGCTTAGTCTCTAAATTTAACTGTCGACATAGTCTTTCTGTCACGAAGCACGATGTACTACCGCTGTCAAGAACTGCACGAACAACATGTTCCCGACCATTACGATCATGTAATTTAATTAAAGCGGTTGACAATAACACATCATGACTCACACTACCGTGTCCAGATTGAACGTTAGCCGACAACGCAACATTATTTGTCTCAGTCACCGAAACCGCCGAAGCCGACTGTGGCGACAAGTTATCAGACGAGTTATTATTTACATTATTATTAATATGTGCAATAGATTTAAAATCAGCGACATGAATTACAGTATTATGTCTGCGTTTACAAACCTTGCAACCTGGCCTTTTACAATGGTTCGCGAAATGACCCGAACGAAAGCAGTTATAACAAACCTTAAAACTTGGCAGCAATTTAATACGTGCTTCGTTACTTAGTGCGAGAAACTGCGCACACTCACCTAAATTATGGTCACCTTTGCATTTGGGACAGACTTTTGTACCTGACTCTAAATAAGAATTACCACCACTTTGAACGGTAACCATAGACTTCAGCTTAGCCCCTGATTTATTAATAGATTGTGGCTGATTATTACGAGACAACTCTAAAGTTTCAATTAGCTCGGCGCGCTCACGTATGAATTTAAGGAATGCATCGAAGGTAATCTTGCTGTCTTTGTCTACGCGACCTTTGCACTCCTCCCACTCACGGAACGTTCTGCTGTCTAACTTGCGAGTAAAAATGTAAATTAAAAGAGTATCCCAATACTTAACGGGCTCCCCTAATGTGTCTAATGCTCGTAAGTGTTTGTTTATTTGGTCAACTAGATTTTTTAAAGTGACAGAGGATTCCTTTGTAATGGTCTCCAAGTTAAAAATGGCTGAAACATGATTGTGGATTAGTAATCTCTTGTTATCAAATCTTTCGCATAGTACGTTCCATGCCACAGAGTAATTATTAGCAGAAAACTCGATCGACTGAATCACCACGGCAGCGGCACCCTCCAGAGACGTTCGTAGGTAGTGGAATTTGTTGATTTCGTCTATAGCAGCATTGCAATGAATGAGACTCGTAAAGGTGTCATGAAATTCCAACCAGTTATTGTAAGATCCACTAAACTTTGGTAATTGAATTGTGGGTAGCTTAACTGGCTTATAACTACTACCACAATTACTTTTATTGCTACAAACAGATTCATTATCTTTATTGTTATTACTGTTTAAAAATTCTTGAGCTTTTGCGAGTGCTTTAAAATACAGGGACTCAAAATCGGAACGCTCAGTAAACTGTGCCTTGATATCATCCACAATACATTCCATACGCAACTGTACCTCATCATATTGTTGGTATAACAATTCCATCTTGCATATGCGCAGCTGTAGTTCCGTTATATCGGAGCTAGACAATGTTTTTACATCCAGTGCGTCTAAATAATTGGCAAAGACGGTTAATCGGCCTTTGAAGCTACCTCGCTTCTTTATTAACTCCTTTTCCTCGGCCATTTCTGGGAGCGGGTGTAAATCTGGAATTTATACAATATATAAAACAAACAATAATAACTAAGTATCTAAGTACTCTGTATTAATCTTTACTGATGTACAGATAACTATGCTGAATTGAATGATTCAATGACCACTGACAATAACTATGCACCTATCTAAAATTTAACAACTTGTTTTCTAATACAAACTCAAATGACTTACAAACTTTAATGAAGGTCAACACAATAACATAATAACACAGTAATTAACTGCAATAACAGAAACAATTATCAATATCTAACACTCTTAAAATTATGTCGTTACTTAATAGAAATACGTACCTATGCATATGAATCCTTGAAATGACCTTTGGCAAAGACAATTAATTGAAGTAATTTAATATAATAAGTCAACATTAGTTTACTTTAATAAGTATGTTTTTTAACTTAATTGCTGCTGGCTTAACAATAAAATATTGTTGCTACTGACTGCCATGTATCACAATGCAAATGGTCTGGTACATTTTCGAAATCTAATTAGGTACACATAAAAATCGATAATGAATAGGACTAACCTTATAACTCCTTAATTGGCGTTATATACTACCTGATTGAGTGTTGGGTGACGATATTATAAATAATTGAACTTAACACCGTTTAATATCCACATACCACACTGCCGGTTAATAACCTCAAAGCTAGGGACGAGGCTTGGTTTTTTCGGTAAATCCACTGTTTATTTCTTGTTCTTCCAAATATATGTATAAGAAGTAGCAGATCCACGCTATTTTATTTAATCCGGTTCGATGGACCAATATGTACGGAAAACTAGCGGGGTTTAGAATAAAAATGCAGCGGGCACAAGTTATGTGTGTGAACTCTGATTTTTTAATAAGAGCAGTGACAAGCTTTTAATTACACCTAACAAAAGGTGATGGTTTAGCACGGATGTAGTAACTATTGCAGAAACAATTGCGCAGGCGCTCCAACACATAATATATCTACTGTTATGCTCGTTTTTAAGGAAACTAAGCGACACCTAAATGTACTCTAGTCTCTGGTACTTGTACTTTAAATACAAACATTAATGCCTAAATTAAAGCGTGCTGTTGCATTTTCAATTCTAGGCACTAGATCGAGCGATGAAAATCCAACAGTGCTATAACATTTGGGCATTACACGTGTTGTCTAGTATTAGTAAATACGGACTTTAGTCAACATTTTAGAAAGTTGATTTCATATTTATTTAAAAAAAAATTACTTACGCCCTGGAAGTTTAAAGAAACAGTCAGATTTAAATGTTTAAAACAAAAACCTGTTCAGCGTTAGTCCCCTAGTGACTTGAGACGTAACTTGTGTCAAGCGACACGTGCGTGCGTCAGATGTTCATATAGAAAGAAAGAAAGAAAAAGTATTTATTGAGACTCGCACAGGATTGTTAGAAACTAAACACACTCATAAAAACAAAAAATATAAAAATAAAAAATAAAAACAAAAGTAAAATGAAAATAACAACAGAAAGTCCTGTACGAGGCCAAAAGGCCCCTATCTCAGCATGATGCTGCGACATTTAAAAAAAAAAATAAGTGTCGCAGCGCTGGTATTCTGTTCATATCGGGTCGCATTGACTCGTGACATGCTTTAAACAAGTTTTTTACTTTGTTTTCTCCACATTCGCTGTCGCAAGACTCGTGTCGCTTGAGCGTGTAGCTCGTTGTCCCGGGGATAGAAATATCTGACTCTACTTGAATAACCTACTGCTCGTGCTTCACACAGTGGAAGAAACATATATATTTCTTTAATATACAGTATGGCAGGGATATTGACGCCCAAACTGTTACAGCGCATGATTATAGACCCCTAACGTAGAAATATTCCGCGGTTATAATAAAAAAAACGACTGTTTCATAGAAAATTTCAATACCTACGCGGGCAAGAAATATGGAACAGCATTCTTTTTTTTTAATCTAACTAAAAAATAAACGCATGGTGTCCAGAATCATGTCTGATTGTATGGTAACAGTTTGCAAGTCAAGGTAAGATTTTATTTATTTATTTTATACTAGCTGTACCCTGCGGTTTCACCAGTATAAGTCTCAATCCTGTGGGAATATCGAAATAAAAAGTATTCGTTGTCCTAATCCAGGTCATGGTCTACCCATGTGCCAAATTTTATCCAAATCTGTTCAGCCGGTTTAGCGTGAAAGTGTTACAAACAAACATACAAAAGAAAAGAAAAAAATATATCTCTATATTAGTTTAGATATTATAGTTTTACAGTGTTTTAAACGTATTTTCATGCCCTTTTCCAATTGATTTGGAGTTGGTACAGCATGTCAAAAATATACTTATTTAAATTTAAATACTTACTCCCTGAAAAATAAGAGAAATCGTATGAATATCTATTGTAACAAGTAAAAACAAGTTATAATGTAGGTAATATTAATTAGGCAAGCTGTCCCTCGCTTGCCAAAAGTATTTCTCCTATGAAACATAATTAGCATTTATGTCATAGTATTAGTAGGTATCCTTATTTATTTTTTATATGTGGTCAAAGTGTTCTATGATTATTACTAACCCCGACTCGTACTCAGCTATAGTTAGGTACTGTATTTTAATCTCAAGAAGCGACGTGCGGCTTTACTTGTGGTAAGCAAGTGTACAAACATGCTGTGAATGTGTGCGTGGAGACGAGTAGCGTCAGCACATAACACACAAACGCACACACACCCCACACTTCCGACTTCGCGTGTCTCACACATTCACAGCGTGTTTTTACACGTGGTAACCACAAGTAATGAGCGCGTCGCTTCGTGAGACGAAAATACTGTACTTAGAAAATTAGTTTTGTAACAGAGCCTCGCCTCTGCCTCCGCAAGTTTTTAACGGATTTGTAACGGGAGTTCTAATAAAGAGAATCCCCTTCAATATGTAGTTATAACTTGTAAGTTTCGAGTTTTTGCTCACATGTCAATGCCACCACCAGGTTCAGTACCAAGTGAGCAACTATTTAGTGGGGGCCGATATAATTTATGAATCACTAAGAAATCGCCTACAAGGTGACAAAGCCACAAAATTGATTTTTGGGAAAATATTCCCTACGAATATTATTAATAGATAGCCTAATAAGTCGATTATTTTTGGTTATGTAATTTTATTTTTTAGTCTGTGTTCCACCTCCCACTACGGCTCCGTTTTGTTGACCTCCATTAAATCCCTATTTGAAATAATGAATTTAAAAAATAATTTTAAAGTGATACTTCTTGGGCAGCAATTCAGTTATTGGACGAGAGTGAAATATTAAGGACGCGTCATATTTAGGCACATTTCGTTACATGAGAGTGAAGAATGGTATAACTTTTTCTGTCTCTCACACTTTTTTAAGAAGTTTCACCTTAGTCACTTGTTAATTTTTTTTTTCACCACTTCCCTTTAATATTATTATGGCCTCCGTTACATTCCTACTTGAAATTATGAATTAAAAAAATATGTTTTGTGTCATTTGTTGTATAGTCATTAAATATTAATTAATGACATCTGTGTGGCTGGCTAATATAATTTGACTTGTATACGTAGCAGCACATAAATCTATAAATAATTCTTGAATTACCTGATCTGGCTGTAAATAATAAAGAATTTGGAGTAATATTAACTTTTATACTTATTATTTTTGCGAAGAAGATTATTAAAAGCATGTATTTAATCGATTCCCAAATAACTTCCATTTGGATTACCAAAATAAATACTAAATAGCTGTCCTCTACATTTTGTTGATTAATCCGACGGAAATGTACGGAGCAGCAGACATTTTTTGCGATCTCAGTGTTGGTCCCCATAGTAAAACATGTATGATACAAAGGTGTAATTCAAAACCTACAAAGGCGTCATTTCACAAGGGTGGGTCATTATGAAACACTTTCACTAATAGACCAAACCTGAAAACGCGAAAGAATCAGCTGCACTATACATTGTGTCGATAATAAGTAAACCCAAATGTGTGGAATAGCTAGGAACAGTAGGTCCCACGTCAGTGGTAACAAACCCAGTAGACACGGCTACATATCAAGCTATACATTTCCAGTATAAGCTGACCCCTCATTATACGAAAGTCCTACAAAATGCGAGAGCAGCTTATATTGGAAATATAAGCTGGAGATATGTATCCGTGCGTACAAGCTGGCCTCTTATTCAAATGAAACTTCGTATTACACTAGGCCAGCTCAAGGTCCACTGATGTGTGGTCTGCTGTACAAGGAGAAGCATAAATATATCATAATTCTTTAATTACCTCGTCTATTGCCTGAAAGTAATAAAAGTAATTTGATTAACATGAACTTATAAAAGTTGGTCATATTCGTCAGACAGGTCAGGTGCGCAGTACTCGCAACCGGCGTGCGTGTATGAACAGATGTATGAACGTAAACGAGGCAAAAGGAGTATGTAAGGATCGTAGCAGGTTGCGTTCTGTAGTTTCTGCCTACCCTCATGGGAAGAAGGCGTGAGTTAATGTATGTATGTATGTTATAAAAATTATTTTCGCCGAGAAGGTTGTCAGAAACCTTCTCTCTATGATATCTAACATGCAGTCAAACTATGACTTCGGGGTTCTGGCCCAGCACTGTCGGTAACAAAAACTGACAGATCTTGTCTCTCCGTTAAAACAAAAAATACCGACACGTTTCAGTAATTCAACAAGCTGACCTGAAAGATGTTGTCCTGTCCAAAATTTAATAATTCATAGAAAAAATGACATTTGGTTTTTCCCAAATTTGAAATTTTTCTAGATTGTTTTCCATTTTTTCTTTCCGTAAAAACCTAAACCGGACTATTACGGACATCTTAAAACAAAAAAAAATGCCAAATCTTGCGCACCGTTCTCAAGTGATGCGCTTAGCATTTCATTTTTATTCATATATAATATAAGATTGGTACTTACTGGCTGAAAATAATAAGTGAAATCAGATTAACATTTAGACGCCGCAAATGCGGTCGAAGTTAGATTTGTAAAGAGTTATTTATTCATAAAAAAAATCCAAAAAAATTAAGTAAACAGAAGTGTATGGACAGCTAGGATCAAGAGGCCACACGTCAGTAGTAAAAAAAAACAGTATAACCTGACCATTGAAATTCCGTACTACGCTAGGCTAGCTCAAGCCTTACTGATTTACGGCCACATGAATCAGCACAAACATGTCACAGTTCTTTAATTACCTGGTCTATAACCTGAAAGTAATAAAAGAAATTGGATTAATATTAACTTTTATACACATTATTTTGCCAAATCTCACTATGAAATCTGGCCAAGTACTGTCAGTAAACAAAAACTGACAGAGCTTGTTTTCCCTATCAAATATAACATATCTACACATTTTTGCAAATACATCTGACTTTTATTTTATTACTTATTGGTACTTAATGGCTTAAAACTAGTAAGTGAAATCAGTTGAACATACAGTTGCCGCAAATACGTCTGTATTAGCGACTGCTATATGTAAGTACGTAGATTTGTAACGAGTATTCATCATATAAGATGATCATTCATCATTGTAATTGCAAATATGCACACTTATTAAATTACTTAAAGGCTGAAAATTATAAGAAAATTCAGATTAACATTATGACATTATATAAAAGTAGTAAGTACCATCAAACTTGAATACAAATTAATGCATACATGATTGAAAAAATATATCACACACTTATTTAATTACTTACGGGCTGAAAATGATAAGTGAAATCTGGTTAATATTTTGACGTCACAAATACGGACGAAATGCATGGAAGTACTTATTGTTAGGAGTGTTCTATGATTGCTAGCACAGACCTCTTTTTGATGTAAAAATAATATCGTTCTGATCACTTTTAATTTACTTTACAATTATTGATGGCGCAAACAGAGCGGCAACTGCTCGAACATGATCGAGCACAATCTGCGTGCGTGTGCTCGAGTAGTCTCGCGGATGCTTGCGTGCGCAAGCGACGATAGTGTTATCGTCACTTTAGAATAATATCATATAGAATACTCAATAAACAGTTTGAAAACTCTTCTGAAAGGTTTGTCTGTATGGGATTTACTCATGTGCTGTGGCAGCGCGTGTTTGGAAGCAACGTTCCGCCTGGATGCGAGGAAAATACGCAAACGGAACCCAACTTCCACTCGGAGTTATATCTTGGACGCCTATTTGTCATTTTCATTTCCGTTGTAGTTAAGTTCATTCATTAGTGTAAATATTTCTCACACTTATTTAATTACTTACGGGCTGAAAATATTAAGAGAAATTGGATTAACAACATGAAATGCAGAAGTAGTTTGTACCGTCCAACTTTTATACAAATTATAACACCGCTAATAACACTATGCCAGTAATTGTCTCTGGCTAGACAGTAGACTTCCTCCAATGAACATACATACTTCGGATCAATGATATTATAAGTAAAAAGAGGTAAATAGGTTATATACCCAACATTCGATATTCAAAAATGGCAGAATTTCATACTAGTAAATGACACGTGGAAGTATGATGGCATGTCGTAATTATCGGGAGCGAAACAAGACGACGCGTAACTAGGCTAATTAGCCAAGTTTTGATGTGTCACTTGTATCTCTTTTCAACCGACTGCACAAAAAGGAGGAGGTTCTCAATTCGTCTGTATGTTTTTTTTTTTTTTTTTTTTTTATGTGTGTTAGCTCATAACTTTTTTCTGGGTGAACCGATTTGGATGATTATTTTTTTATTTGATAGGTGGTGCTTCACATGTGGTCCCATTTAAATTTGATCAAGGTCTGACCAGTAGTTTTTGAGTTATCCTTAATACTGCAGATTTTTTCCACTTAGTTTATATGGATGATGTGTTAATAATTTCCTGTCACTGTTATTTACACACCAAGTAGTGGTATACGAATTTGTGTGGGATAGGTACCGCAACTAAAAAGTGAAAAATAAAAACTTTTTTACAAAAACTTTTTTACAAAAAAACAACCGACTTCCAAAAAAAACACTAAAAGACGTGAAAAATAACTTTCATTTCGGAAGTCGGTGCCTTTGGTTTTGTATTTTCGTGTTTGGCCACCGACTTCCGAAATGAAAGTTATTTTTCACGTCTTTTAGTGTTTTTTTTTGGAAGTCGGTTGTTTTTTTGTAAAAAAGTTTTTATTTTTCACTTTTTAGTTGCGGTACCTACCCCACACAAATTCGTATACCACTACTTGGTGTGTAAATAACAGTGACAGGAAATTATTAACACATCATCCATATAAACTAAGTGGAAAAAATCTGCAGTATTAAGGATAACTCAAAAACTACTGATCAGACCTTGATCAAATTTAAATGGGACCACATGTGAAGCACCACCTATCAAATAAAAAAAGAATCATCCAAATCGGTTCACCCAGAAAAAAGTTATGAGCTAACACACATAAAAAAAAAAAAAAAAAAAAAAAAAAAAAAAAAACATACAGACGAATTGAGAACCTCCTCCTTTTTGTGAAGTCGGTTAAAAAAACAACCGACTTCCAAAAAAAAAACACTAAAAGACGTGAAAAATAACTTGAATTTCGGAAGTCGGTGGCCAAACACGAAAATACAAAACCAAAGGCACCGACTTCCGAAATTAAAGTTATTTTTCACGTCTTTTAGTGTTTTTTTTTTGGAAGTCGGTTGTTTTTTTGTAAAAAAGTTTTTTTTACTTATAATATCATGGCTTCCGATTGTGACGTAGTAGGATTTTTGCGTTGCGATGCGGGCTGCCTAAACGTGCGTCATCGTATACTGTCATTTTATAATCTTTCTTCAAAATTTTTGGAAACACTTATTTTATTATTTATTGGTACTTACGTTCTGGAAATAATAAGTGAAATCAGGTTAACATTTTTTTTCTGAAAATCTGAATCCTGTTTATTTTCTGTTGAAATACGTCTTTTTATTCAGATCATCCTTTAACATAATTGCAAATACATAGACATCTTTCACGTACAAATTTAAATATTACTTACATCCTGAAAATATATAAAGAAATCGTATTAATTAAGAAACCCGCACACAAAATGTTTCAGATCCATAGATATTAAGACAGATCTGTAAATCATCTATCAACATTTTAGCAAATTTATATCGCACACGTATTTATTTACTTACGGGCTGAAAATTATAAGAAAAATCAGATTAGCATTGTGACATTATATAGCCTTCTTTAAATGAAACATAACATTTTGGGGTAAGCTCTTATTAATGCCGCATCGGGTCGCAGCGCATCAAAATTCAATACGAAAAAATCCGATGCGGCCCGCCTGTAGTAGCGATATTAATATGATACAGAAGGATTTCGGCGTTGCGATGCGGCCCGCCCAAATAAGCATTGCTGTCATCAAATGATAATTCTATAAAAATTTTGCTAATAAATCTGATACTTATTTCATTATGTATTTTATTGGTACTTACATTCTGAAAGAAATAAGTAAAATCAAGTTTACATGTTCAGATAATCATATATCAAGATTTTCGTAAAATCTCACACTTATTATACTTACGGGCTGAAAATGATAAGAAAAATCAGATTAACATTGTAAATTGCAAAAGTAGTTAGTACCTACCGTCCTACTTTACTTATCATTATCATCTGCGTAGCCTTGTCCCAACTGTGTATGGGTCGGCTTCCAGTCTGCCTATCTGACCTCCACAACCCAGTTACTACACAGGTAACACAATACCACTTGATAAGACTGGTTGTTAGACTTCTAGGCCTCTAATTTTAAATACCCGTAACGACTTAAAGTTTTACAAATGGCAGCTGGTACCAACGGCTTAACGTGTTTTCCGAGGCACGGCGGGCCTCATTTTTTTTTTTAAATGGTTTCTCTCAGGTCAACCTAGGAGGCTGTCGGCAACTTAACCGGATTTGTCTGTGGTTGCCTTAATAGATTAAGGCCTCCAGCCAGGGCTTAAAAAAAACTTATAAACTAGGGTCTCGATACCTATGTAACCGTCCAACTTTTTTAATACACAAAATAATATAATGCCAGTTGTTTCTAGCCAGACAGAAGCTTTCCTATGAAACATAATATATAATTTCATGCCTAAATAAAATCTCACCGTTGGATATTAAGAACCGTACCCATAAAAAAAACTTAAGTAACAGTACCCAGGGGTCTGGAGTACCCCTAACAGAAAGTACGAAATAAAACAGCAGAACTATTTTTTTTTTTAAACAGCTTTTATAGCACTAACATCAGCCTCACATAAATAACAAATCTTTATAAAACTACGTTAATTAACAATTTTGGCATATTTTTATTTGGTGCTCCAAAAATGCAAACGTTTTACATTAATTAATTACACTTACTTCGTAAGTTACGGAAATCAGGTGTTACCTAGGGGTACTGGAGTTCCCCAAGCGCAAAGTACTACGACCACATGCTTATAGGACTTGCGCCTGACAAATCATTAAACGCTACCGTCCGCACCGGGCGTGGCAGCGCGAAAAAATCGGTTCGGTAATAAAAAAGTTATCGCAAATTATTTTTTAATTGTAACCTAGGGTATGGTTCTAGGGTTAACCGATCCTTGAAAATCCAACAGTGCAATAATATTAATACAAAAATGGGCATCACTGTCATTTTCAACATTATAGAAAATTCATCTCATACTTATTTAATTACTAATTTTGTTACTTACGCCCTGGAAATATTAAGAAAAATCAGATTTAAATGTTAAAAACTAAAACTATTCAGCATTACAAATACCTGACACTACTTTTGTTACCTACTAGCAGTTGCCCGCGACTATGCGATCCAGGATGAAAAGTAGCTTATGTCCTTACTCAGGTCTATTTGTGTGCCAAATTGCGTAAAAGCGTAACAAACAAACAAACTTAGTTTCGCGTTTATAATATTAGTTAGGATTCGGACGCGACTAGCGATCTACTATCTAAGGTTATATTATTAAAATTTTCGGAATTTTCGGAATTCGTAATGTTCTAAATTATTGTGAAATCCGCATTTATTATGTATATGTCGGAGAAACAGCATTCTCTTTGACATCGTTATTAGTGGTCACGAATGTAGTGGGCCTCATAAGGGTGAAATGCGAGCACAAAACAAAGTATTCACTGTTTCATACAATTTAATGGCAGTTGTTTACAACGTTGATAATCACTGAAGGAATCAATATCTCACAATAACTAATTTGCTTAAATAAATTATATTCGAGCAGCAGGTTCGCGACACCAATCTAACTTTATCTCTAGCGATCCACCTCGATCGACCACCGTTCTTCTAATGAATCCTCACTCCAAAATCTCACCAAAGTTAAGATGGCGCCTCGACCCCACTCTAGATTTATCCTCTGCTCTGATTGGACGTTATACAATGCAGTGACTTTTAATTAAATTAGTTAGATTTACACAATATTAAAATGTAATAAATCAAATCAAATTAAATTAGGATTTAACAAGTTATTTTTAATTAACAATCAACCTTATCAATTAATCGTATGCAACCAACAATCAACTCTGTTTACTTCCTCCGACATATATATTATTACTTACTGCCTGAAAACATGAAAAAAATATCGAATTACCATTGGAGCAATGAAAATAAAGACGAAATAGGTGTACTTTAAAATTTCTTTCTAAAGACATGTTTACGTCTTTAAAAATGTTTCTGTTTGTTCAAATTGTGATTCTGTTTTTGTTGTATAATACTCGTATTATTTTCGTTTTTTTTTTGTTTACCGACTTTGTATCCCACTACTAAAGCCACCTTCCCTCTATGTCTTGTGTGATCTGAGGCCATGGTGGTCCTGCAAATATGATTTGATCGTACCACCACCTTCACTCTGGTCTACCACGACTGCGTGTTCCTCCCTCCGGCGTCCAGTGACTCACGATCTTGGGTCATTTGTCCAGGTGCATTCATGCAACGAGTTCAGCCTGGCTGTTTTTTCTCTAATATGCGCTACTTGAGTTATATAGTGCGGGTGGTGTTACTGATGCGATCTGTTCGCTTGACACCTATTATGCTGCGCTCCATTGCCGATTGGCAAATTTTGAGTTTAGACTTCTGTTGTTCAGTAAGTGACCACCTTTGTGCACCATAGGTTAGAACAAATATATCTCATACTTATTGAATTACTTACGGGCTAAAAATAATAAGATACATCAGATTAACGCTGTGACATGATGATCCATTACTATTATACGCACATACATCTCGTCGTATCGTTTGGTTGTTGTCATTTGTGAATGTCGCAACACAGAGCAATGTGTATTGTCTTTGGTCGCTGGCCCTAACATCAAGCAATGGACAAAATTGTCAAACTTTTATTTTTTGGATACGAGGCTCTAGGCTACTTTGTATGTCTGAATTTTTAATGTCATGTATTTGTAATGTGCGTTTTGTTTGTGCAGAATAAACTATTTTTCTTTCTTTTTCTTTCTTTATCTCAAAATACTTTATTTACCTGGTTTTCCTGAAAGTAATAAAAATAAATTGGATTAATCAGCTGCTCTTTACATTTTGTCGATAAAAGTGTACGCAAATGAATAGGACTGTTAGGTACGGTAAGCCACACATCAGTAGTAACAAAATCAGTACAGGTTGACCTCATAAACTATTGAAACTCTGTACTACCACTGTCGTCCACTACGGTGCGGCCGACTGTACATGGTAATCCACATAATACATCATAAACATTCTATAATTACCTGGTCCTGGTCTTTAGGCTGAAAGTAATAAAATTAATTAGATTACTAATAACTTTCATGCAAATTATTTTTGTTATGTTTATTGTACGAAACCTTCGTTCTATGAAACATAACTACTGTTAGTACTCCTCCATAGATATTTCTACAGACGATCACCTATCAACACTATTGCTAATACATTTCAAACTTATTTAATTATAAAAAACTTTTTTACAAAAAATAAACAATCGACTTCAAAAAAAACACACTACAAAGTTAAAAATAACTTTAATTTCGTAAGTCGGTGTCTTTGAATGTGTATTTTAGATTCTTGCCACCGACTTCCGAAATTAAAGTTATTTTTCACTTTGTAGTGTGTTGTTTTTTGAAGTCGGTTGTTTTTTTTTTGTAAAAAAGTTTTTTATTTTTCACTTTTTAGTGACTCAGTTATTAATTTATCTAAGTTACAATACCCTAATGTCAACTGCTCATCACCTTTTACAAAATAATCCTTTTATCGATGCAGGGACGTTAATTGTTGAGGACTTCTCCTGGTAAGAACCAAAAGAACTGGAGCTGATGGTGAAGCCACCTTCAGCTCCATTTCAACATATACATTGTGACGAGCATAAATTGCTTCGCAAACATATTAAAGTAATCGAATCGCAACCCGTGAAATACTTATTATTGAGTAGTTCCGGTTGCCACGAATAGCCTTTATCATCAGGTCCACTTCACCGAATGGTGCTTTCCGAGAGCAACAGCCCGAGTTACTATAAAAAATACCCAAATCGCTATAGGTGTGCCTATAAAATTTGAGGATTTCCCTCGATTTCCATGGGATCCCGTCATCAGATTCTGACTTGGTGACAATGAGACCACCTCGAAAGCATAGCCTTTCGAACAAAAAAAGAATTTTGCAAATCCGTCAATATATGACGGAGTTATGCCCGAACATACTTAAAAATATATATATATAAACATCCGAATTGATAACCTCCTCCTTTTTGAAGTCTGTTAAAAATACTTACTTGCTGAAAATTGTAAGTAAAACAAAATTAACATTATGACATGTAAACATAGTTAGTACCATCAAAATGTTCAACAAATTATAACATTGCAAACGAAATGACAGTGTAGCCAGCAAAAGCTAAATAATATAGTAGTGTTATAATTGTGTCACTCTCTGCCGTTGTACATAATTGTGTCACTCTCTGCCGTTGTACATAATTGTGTCGCTCTCTGCTGTTGTACATAATTGTGTCACTCTCTGCCGTTGTACATAATTGTGTCACTCTTTGCCGTTGTACATAATTGTGTCGCTCTCTGCCGTGGTACATAATTGTGTCACTCTCTGCCGTTGTACATAATTGTGTCACTCTCTGCCGTTGTACATAATTGTGTCGCTCTCTGCCGTTGTACATAATTGTTCTGTGTACTTCGTTATTGGCGTAATGTTTAGAATAATAATTTTTGATGACTGACCAGAGGGCTGGCTTATTTTTTGGCCAAAGAATCAGCACCGCAATCCAACGTGGCAATGCTGCCAGCCTTTTGGGCACGTTGATGTTCTATGATTCTTTACCTTCTATTTTAGGGTTCCGTACCTCAAAAGGAAAAAAACGGTACCCTTATAGGATCACTACGTTGTCCGTCTGTCTGTCAGTCTCTCAAGGCTCTTTGCCGGAGGAACAGGTTGGAATTAATATCAAATACGTAGGTCTATGGTCCTTAGCTCTAAAATAATCAGCCTTCCAAATCAACGCAAAAATAAATACGATCTTTTATGGGACATATTTTGAAACTTGCAAATAAATCAAAACCTATAGGGTACTCTCTGTTCACCTAGAATCATGAAATTTGGCAAGAAGCAAGGTCTCACAGCACAAGTGCAGGAAAAATCCAAAAATTGTTAATTAGTAGTTTAATCACACATTTTTTTCTTTGCGATTTCATACTTACATTTGCAGATGGAGAATTGAGCATGACGTATCGATATACGTTATTATCGATATACGTTATAGCCAATTCTCCAACAGCAACTGTAAGTAGAAGTCGAAAAAAAAAATTGTGTGATTAAACTCGTAATTACTCATTTTTGGGCTTTTCTTTGAAAAACATGTTCTCCCATAAATCGTTATGTACGAGTATGGGAGAACATGTTATTCATATAAAATATTAAGTTTGTTTTTGGGATACATTCTTCCCAACTACGGAATTCTTCATTGTGCGTGGTCCGACACGCAATTGGCCGGTTTTTTTTAAGATTAAGTCTGTTAGCGTATAATATATTAAGTAAATATTTTATTCTGAAATAAATAAAAGTGTTATACTTACTGCCGGATTTGGGAGCACATTCTATAAAATAAATAAATATGCTCTTTTACACTGCTAAATATTTATACATTACATTTAGATTAAGCCTAGTGTTAGTGAAAACGGGCATTACGATAATAAACCGCATCGATCGTGTGACTATGAAAACAATGAATTTGTGTATTATGAAACTTGTAACATAACATATCGCCTGTAATCCCCGAAGGGATAGGCAGATGTGTACCTATAGTAACACCCACATTTCACCACTTATGTTTAAGTCCCATGTAATAGGGGGCGACCCTATTGACATGAACCGCTACAAATGCTCGGTTCCGATAAAGAAAAACTAATCGTTTTGCTTACCAATGGCAGCATTTTTTATTGCCAAACTATGTAAGCTAATTATACCTGTGATAGCTACTTCCATATCGAAGGATCTACTGTGTAAAGCTATGAGGTCTTTCCTTCATTATTGGTAAAGATACAAGAGTTTTAATTTTAACCAATAACGGTCCCTAAATTATAGGAATCGGCCATAAGACCCAATTACAGTTTGTCCAACCTGCGAATCCAACCCAGGGCTTCATGCTCAGCAGTAGCACTTGCAACCACTGACCAACGAGGCAGTCAGGAACTTATAATTGCATTAAAAATGTTACTTACTGCATGCGCAAGAGCACAAAGACAGCAAAGGACGACTAAAATCTTCATTATAACCTGCAAAAAGTAAAATAAAATAATGCACTTACAACCAGTAACTAAAGAATATACATAGAATCTATCAATCTGCCTGCTTTTTCCCAAATATGTTGAGGTCAGCTTCCAGTCTAACCAGATGCAGCTGAATACCAGTATTTTACATAGAGCGACTGCCTATCTCACCTACACAACTCAGTTACTAAAAATGTATCGTCTTATTCATAATAAAGCTATTTGCTTCTTAAGGGTACATGACCTAAACGCAAATTTATAATGCCTAAAAATATATGATCCACTGCAGTACCCAAAATCAGAAAATCAAATGATATTCTTCTGGATATATGCTAGTTAGATAGTGTGTTGAAAACATAATACAATTAACTTGATATGATAGAAAAAAATCACGAAGATACCTCTAAAAAATATTTTAACGATTAAAAACCATACTAATATAGTTACATGCAAACATTCAAATTTTTTGTCAGATTATTCTACAAGTAACATACTAACGTAATAGTGTTTTAGTTTTTTAGTCCAATGAATAGATTTTTTGTAAATCCATAATTGCTTCATATTTTGCAATAAATTACCAGCGTTGTGTCATCGCGCGTCTCTTTCTTTTCTATGCAATCCGACAGTGACCGCGCTTTAGCTCTTGTAAGCCTCTTAAACCTCTTTTAGCTATCGAACTATTTTGTCCCGTTCTGTCAAGTTAAAATCAAGTTTGACAGAAAGGGACAAATCAGTTCGATAGCTAAACTAGGTCTATGAAGGAAATGGCTTTATTATGATTATGACGGTTAATGTTTAAAATAAGAACTGACCTACCTACACTCATGTAAGTATTCATATCGTTATGCTCAATACGCCGAAAAAATCATTCATGCCAATTAAAAGTTTACCAACATCATTCATAAAACCATCTTGGCCTCACATACAAAACATTACAGTTCGCGCAAAACTTTATAAGCTCTCGGAAGTTGCAGCTAGTGGCTGCGCAGTATACATAATATAGGTGTCCGAGGGAACTCTCTCACTCTCACCCAACTGTACAGTACGATTCACGAAAGATGACCACAAATGGCGACCGTCTGCGCACGTACACTCATGAAGAAAAGACTTAAGACAAAATAATATTTTAATGTTGGTTAAATAATTTGTGTAATGTTGTAAACGCTGGTTATGCAAATAAATCAAACGTAAGTAATTTTAAATGTTTATTAAAATAAATTGAACCAAAAATATTATAAATATGTGAAACACATTTAGTCGCTATCGCTATTCTCAAGTTCCATGATTCCCTCTATCATGGAACTTGAGGGAATCGTGGAACTTGAGGAACTGGGGCCGGGTTCCATATTAAAGTCTTCATCTTCCGATGATTCAGGAAAATCCACATCTGACGAATCTTCGCTCTCGTCAGATTCTCCCACACGTATAATTAATTCCTCCGTAAGCACATCCACGATGTGGTCACTTTTTATATAGCTTTCTTCTATAGATTTTACTTTGTCACATAGTTTTTTCCATTCCTCTGGTCCCATCAGATTCACTTTTTCTTTAATTAAATCTATAACGCAGCCAATATTCCACTTTACGTTTTTACTACTCACATAACCCTTTATAGAGGCCCAAGCCATTTCTATCGGATTTAAATCCGGATGGTACGGTGGGAGACGGAGAACATCGTGACCATTTTCCATCAAAATTTTGTCAACGGAGTATTTCTTTAAACGAGGTTTGTTATTTTTTATTATATCGTACAATTGAGGTTTCAACATATTGGAATCAAAGCTGATTCCATTTTTGGTAAGCCACTCTTGCATGTCGGATTTTCGGGAATTAGATGTGGGAGCCATATCATATTCTTTATTGTGGTATGGGGCGTTGTCTACCACAACAACGGAGTTCGGTGGGAGATTGGGTACCAATTGAGTTCGAATCCATTTCTGATAATTTTCAAAATTCATGTCGTCATGATAATCTCCTGATTTTGTGCCCGACTTGAAAGTTAATAATGCATTGGGCACAAATCCAGCCTCTGACCCGGCCATGAACGATTACGACTCGTTGGCCTTTTGAGATAGGCTTTTTCAGACCTGATGTAGAACCGTCAGCCCAGCCCATGGGTTTTGCATGTGTAGCATGGACGTACGATTCGTCAGTATAAATGATTGGTCTATTTTGTCTTCGATATTCTTGGAGTTTTTTTAGGTAATTGATTCGTAACAACCGAATAGCTGATGTTTCTATTAAAATATTTCGGTTATTTTCTGTTTTTTTCCACTTAAATCCAATTCTTTTTATTAATCGACCCAAACTTGTTTTGGATCCTTTAAAGTTAATATCTTGATGTAATTTTGCTCGTAACTTCTCTAAAGTTGGCAATTCTTTTTCAGTTAAATGAAAGTTATGGATACATCTCTTAATTACCCCTTTGTCAAAGTCGTCAACGTCGGAGGCAGGGTTACGGCGCGGTCTCTTTTTACCAGGGGTTCTAAAAACCACTAAAAACGGTGAAGATTTACTTTCTTTTATAATTCTTTGTACTGTCGATACAGACGTCTTTGTTGCCGCGGCCGTTTTTTTGTAAGCTTCGAGTATTTTAAAATCTTGTGAAAAATATTGAAACACGTTGTACACCAAACTTCTCGACTGTCTATTCAAAGTATTGCCTTTTCCTCGCGGCATTGTGATGGCTTAAAATAGCAAATAAGTTCAACACAATAACAAATCTCAACAAAAAACTTAACAAACAACGAAAACTTAACAAATAAAAAACAATTTAAAACAAAGAAACACTTCTTTTCGACTGTACTCGAGAGCAGTGTGAGCGCGTCGACGCCGCGATAGACGAATAGCGACTGAGCAGCCTATCACGAGACGCGCGCGCACCAATGGCGTCGCTCCGGTCTTGACGCATTCCGCCCGCGCCTCACCTCGCACCTCCAAAGGGACCTAAAATATGCCTTCTGCGCCGTGGTCATCTTTCGTGAATCGTACTGTACCATGCGCGGTTTCGTTCTTGGGCCTACGTTCAGAGGGTTCATAAAGTTTAGTGTGAACTGTAATTTGGCAGACTCAGACTTTAATACCAGTTGACCAGTGGACCTACTGCTTGGAGCAGATGTATACTGCAAGATAGCTTTAGGTGGCCTTTTGAGTGTTTGATAGCGATGGATTTTTGTGGATGGTTTCTGTGAGTAAGTCTTTAAACGGCGTCCATTGGTGGTAATTGTCTTGGAATGTTGGAATATCCATCTGTGGAGTAGATTTTTCGCGATGTGGCGTTGATGGTTCTCTTCAAATCTCTATACAGTAGCCTAAAACCATCCTGAAGCACCTGTCTCACCACCGACGACGAGCGACTAGCTATCAACGATTTTTTCGCTCAAAAAACCAGCAAAAGATTGCAGGTACCGTAAAAATAAAAGAGATACATATTAACAGTTGATCGTTGACTGTTTAAACCGCTGGCGAGTACTCGTTTGTCGCTGGGACAAGAGCTATCAAAGAGAGTAGGTGCTCGCTCAGTGATGCTCGCGTGGTGGGCAGAACACTCGCTGAGAGACTCACGCTTGTTATATATAAACGTACCAATAATCGCTCGTCACTGACGTGCACTCGCTGCTCGATGGTCACCAACTCATTTGTAGTTGCTAGTTTTTCGTTAACAACCAGAAAGTGAGTCAGGTGACTGACTGCCGATAGACAACCAGCAGCCTAATTGCGTTACACACTCACAATAACAATCCCTTTCGGTTTCGATTCAACAATATTCATTGCGTTAAGCAACGAAGAAAAACTCAAATATTATTCGAAAAAGAGTATTTTTTAACCGACTTCAAAAAAAGGAGGAGGTTCTCAATTCGCCTGTATGTTTTTTTTTTTTTTTTTTAATATGTGTTAGCTCAGAACTCTTTCCTGGGTGAACCGATTTGGATGATTCTTTTTTTGTTAGAAAGGATATACCTCAAGGGTGGTCCCATGATAAGGAAACCAGGATCTGATGATGGAATCCCGGAGAAAACGAGGGGAACCTTCGAAAATCGTAGGAGCGCCTAGTGCGTTTGTTAATTTTTTCATTAAGTATTTTAAAGAACTACAATTTAATGAAGGTCTGGAATCGATCTGATGATGGAGCCGAAAGACAGTCGAGGGAATTCCTCAATGATTTACAGCAGGTACCTTGTGTTTGGGCTTGATTAATTTGTATTTATGAGAACTTTACACCGGAAGGGTTGTGACAGTCATTAGGGGTCTGATGATGAAGACGAAGGACAGTTAAGGGAACTCCTCAACGGTTTACAGTAGCTACCTTGTGATTCGTTTTAATTCATTTATATTGATGAGAACTTTGCACTCATATGGGTTATAAGTGCCATTACAGGTCTGATGACGGAGACCATAGACAGTCGACGGAATTCCTCAATGATTTACAGCAGTTACCTTTTGTTGGGCTTACTTCATACGGTTCAATATTCTAAAATATTCAGGTTGTACAAAAATAATACCCAATTAAGATTGAAGTTTTTCATAGGGCAACCACAACCTACTAGTCATGCTGATGCGTCAATTTGAGACTGAATTTAAGTTGCGTAATCGCGTCATCTCTAGCAATGCTCTTTCGTTGGTTGCTAAGCAATTTATGCTTGTCACAATGCATATGGTGAAATGGAGCTGATGGTGGCTTCACCACCAGCTCCAGTTCTTCTGGTTTTTACCAAGAGAAATCCTCAACAATAAACTCCTCAATTCCTTGCATCGGGAAACGAAATATTTTGTAAAAGGTGATGAGCAGTTGACATAAGGCTATTGTAACTTCGATAAATTATTATCTAACCCACTAAAAAGTGAAAAATAAAAACTTTTTGACAAAAAAAAACAACCGACTTCCAAAAAATACACTAAAAAAGTGAAAAATAACTTTAATTTCGGAAGTCGGTGGCAAACAACTAAAATAAAGATCCAAAGACACCGACTTCCGAAATTAAAGTTATTTTTCACTTTGTGGTGTATTTTTTGGAAGTCGGTTGTTTTTTTTGTCAAAAAGTTTTTTTTGCTATTCGTCTTGCGTAAATCTAACAACCAGTTGGAGGTAACGTGTTACCCAATAACTGGGTTGTGGAGGACAGATAGGCATTCGCATCTGGCTAGATTGAAAGCCGACCCTAACGAAGTTGGGAAAATGCTAGGCTGATTACAAGCGGTTACCAGCCGAAGATTTGGACCTTATAAATTGACAAACTCAAAGAGAGTTACAGGTCTCCCAAAGTGATAATGCGCATAGAAATCTTCGTCACGGTTCGGCAACGGCCGTATTCCCCGAGCGTCGGAAGACGATATGTTTATAGAGTGGTTAAGTACATTTTCTTCATGCATAAATAGGGCTCTTACGATTCAATGATTTGGGTGTTTCCGGGAATACGACAATTAGCGAAGATCTGCATGGGAATACTGTACCAGAAATTCATTTAGCTTTTTAAGTGCCTACCTAGAGTGCTACAAGGATATTTTGGCGTCTGAACGACATTGACAGGGGGCGTTGTTGGTGAACAGAAATTGTGTTGACAAAACAAGATGGCAGCTTTAGTTCCAATTTTGGCCACGCGCCGAGCGAACGTTATAGCGTTGTAGTCACGAGCATAAATACCTTTACACTGAGGCTGCTTTTCTACCAGAGATGTGCTGCGCAACGTTGCTATCCACCAATCATATTCATTGGTCCACATAGCATAGCACTGGTAGAAACGCGTTCAACTAAGCTATGTTTTTTTTAATGGAAGGATGCGTGCTATGGATACGCGAGTGGTGTAGCTATTTGCAGAGCGGGTACGTCTTTCCTACCTGTCGATGCATCGCATAGCTCAAGCTGCGCATCTTCCTCGCACATCTTACTCGCTCCGCTACACAACTTAGCGTTAATGGAAACGGTCACAGTTTCGTAGCTTAGCTTTCACATCCTCGCAGCACAGCAGGCTGGACTGTCCGTACGTAAATCGCTGCTGCGCCATTTCACGAGAAATGGCGCCGTGTATATTGTAAACAAATTTGTTATTTGTTTAGCATGTAGATAAAATTATCTATATTAGGTACTGACTATCTTTTACTCGCGGCTTCACTCGCTTTAATTTAGAATTTGACAATCAATTCCGGTTGTTCGGGGAATTATAGTTAGAAGGATGAAAAACCGGTCTATCGATTCCCAAAATGTATTAGGTACCTAAAGTTTCTACAATAATATAATTCAATCATGATTCGAAGACACGTGGTGCCATCTATTATCATAAGAACGTTATTGTTGTTTTCCTCGGGAACAGTACTATTTTCCGAGATGAAAGGGGTACCTTGTCCTATGTCCTATCTACCTATCTCCGTTTCTGTACCCCTGACAACGTATATCCAAATTTCAGGATGAGCGATTCAGTGGTTTAGGCGTGAAAAGGTAACAAACAAACAAAGTTACTTTCGCATTTATAATATTAGTTAGGAAGTTAGGTTATAGGATAAGTTTTACTAACAAATGAGTCATGGATACTTGAAATAAATTGAATTATTATTATTATAGCACATCTCTGGTGGAAAAGCAGCCTAACGGTTCGTTTCCACGAGAGATGAGCGAGAATGCGTAGCGAGGAAAGCGTACAACTAACCAATAACAGCGCTAGCTTAGCTCAAGCTATGAAAATGAAGCGACGTTATTGGATAGTTTTACACACATTCTTCGCTACGCATCCTCGCTCTTCTCCGTTGGAAAATCAGCCGGGTTTCCTAGGAAAGCGGTTCCGTCTTATTATAACGACCGTCATGAAAATCTGCCATTTTCATTAGTATTTGAAATTGAGGTGTCAAAAAACGCTCTGAATTTGGACAGCCACTATTGTTCACCGCTTTCCAAGGAAACCAATACTTAACTCAAGATTGAAAAGCTATTTTCTTCTAAAATATTGGTAGATATTTTGTTGGTTTTAAGGACATAGTATTATCATATCAAAGTCATACATTATGAAATATGTCGTGTCTTAAAGTTGCGTTTATTATTTCATGAGAAAAATGCCTTTGAATTTAAGGTGCTCGCGACTAAAGGCTCCTTCAAACAGGCGCGACACGCGACACAAAGGCACCGTTCGTCGCACGACAGGCGGTGCCTTTGCGTCGAGTCGCGTGTCGCGTCTGTTTGAAGAAGCCAGAAATAATATTGAGATAAAAAAAACATGTTTATAAGTACTTACTTAGATTGTTACCAAACAAATTATGACTTTATTTTCACAATACTAAGCCTATATTTCAATATTTAATAGCCAATTTATTTTCTATCAATAAAAAGCCTACACAATAATATTTTGTAATATTGCGAAAAAATCATAAAATCGCAAACTGTTTTCACTCGGTTACATGTTTAGGGTTCCGTAGGCGAGGGGGGGCTAGATACCATTCACTCTTAAGTACATGTGAATTATCATCAGCCTGGCCTTTTTCGAGTCTAACCGGATGCAGCTGAATCCCAGTCTTTTAAATGGAGCGACTGCCTATCTGACCTCCACAACCCAATTACTGGGTAACATGACATCTCTTGGTAAGACTAGTTGCCAGACTTTTTGGGCTTCTGAGGACCCGTAACGACTATCGAAGATCTACAAATGCCAGCCGGGACCGACAGCTTAACGTACTTTCCGAGGCACGTAAGGGTCTTGATATGTAATGGATGGTCACCCATCCTCGAACCGACCGCGGTAAGCGTAGGTAAACCTTCGATCGACCCATGCGGCTATTATCAGTTAGCCACGAGCCCCTTTACACGAGAAACTTCACAGACCAGCATCCTAATTACGTAACACACTATCTATCACAATCTGAATCATTTTGAAGCCTATTGCTTCATACGTTCGAAAAAATTGTCTGCTCAATAACGTAAATAACGCAATGAATTTTATTGAACTATCAAAATGAAACCCATTCCTACTGTTAGTGTGTTACGTAATTACCCCGCTGTTGGGTATAATTATCTGATTAGACTTGACTTGGTCAAACTCTACTTTACTTAATTATGGTGAGCGAAACTTAAAATTGATTTGCAGAAACCTTTGAAATTTTGCATTTTGCTGTCTACATTGAACGAATCACTTTAGGTAGATAATACTAAAATATAGTTGGACCTGGTTTTCAACTTCAATTTCTCATTTCAGAAACCGGGTGTAAGTGTTAACTTGACTTGAGTTACCCTGCTAAGACATCCTGAAAGTCAGCAACGTTGCAAATAGCTGTCAAATAGGTACTTCTATTTTCATCAATTTGTCAATATAAGTGCACTAAAATATTGATTATAGAATGCAATTATAAACATCGTTTCACTGAATAACTATTTAGTTTCAGTTGCAAAAAGAAACATTTGGAAAGGCCTTTTTCACACCTAAAACTATTACAACATCTAATTCAGTGTTATTATTGTAATTTTTATTTAATATTTTAGGGCACAAGAGAGCAATATTACATATTTCCGTACAATAGCATAATCAGCCTATAATGTTCTAACTAAAAAACACTAAAAGACGTGAGAAATAACTTTAATTTCTGAAGTCGGTGTCTTTGGTTGTGTATTTTCGTTTTTGGCCACCGACTTCCGAAATTAAAGTTATTTTTCACGTCTTTTAGTGTTTTTTTTTGGAAGTCGGTTGTTTTTTTGTAAAAAAGTTTTTATTT
Source organism: Griposia aprilina (assembly GCA_916610205.1). NCBI lineage: Eukaryota > Metazoa > Arthropoda > Insecta > Lepidoptera > Noctuidae > Griposia > Griposia aprilina. The sequence continues at coordinate 13,864,833 of OU744310.1, read as the reverse complement.
TTCACTTTTTAGTTGCGGTACCTACTCCACGCAAATTCGTATACCACTACTTGGTGTGTAAATAACAGTGACAGGAAAATATTTACACATCATCCATTTATACTAAGTGGAACAAATATGCAGTATTAAGGATAACTCAAAAACTACTGGTCAAACCTTGATCAAATTTAAATGGGACCACATGTGAAGCACCACCTATCAAATAAAAAAAGAATCATCCAAATCGGTTCACCCAGAAAAAAGTTCTGAGATAACATTTAAAAAAAAATACATACAGACGAATTGAGAACCTCCTTCTTTTTGTGAAGTCGGTTAAAAAGCAAGTACAACGCCCGAGGCCTGGAGCAGAGGTGCGTGGTTCTGTTCTTCAAAAAAGGTGACAAAACCTTGCTAAAAAACTATAGACCCATCTCACTTCTGAGCCACGTGTACAAACTGTTCTCGAGACTCATCACGAACTGCCTCGCCAGGAAAATTGACGAGTTCAACCACCAGAACACGACAGTTTTCGCAAAGGCTTCAGTACCGTAGACCTCATCCATACTGTTCGGCAATTGTCCAAAAGACCGAGGAGTTCCACCAGCCGCTGTATATGGCATTGTGGAGTACGAAAAAACCTTACGGGCAGTTCTGGCTTCTGTGCAACGATGACAAATTGACTGGCGCTAAATTGAAGTGTTGAGATGCTTGTATGACGCTGTTACGATGTCGATCCAAATCCAGGATCAGAAAACCAGCCCCATCCAACTGCTGAGAGGTGTGTGACGCGGGGATGTGATATCCCCGAAACTGTTTACCAATGCGATGAAAGATGTCTTCAAGAGGCTAGAATGGACTGGACAGGGTAATATCAACGTGAACATACTCGCGTAAATCTCACAGTTTCGCTTTGCCGATGACATCGTCATAATGGCAGAGACACTGGAACAGTAAAGACTAGATGCTGCACAGCCAAAATGGAGCCTCTCGGCGGGTTGGCGTCGCCATAAATTTGGACAAAACGAAGTCATGCATATACAATTCACGTCTTGCCGAATCCGATCTACATCGAAGGCTCACTTCTCGAAGTTGTGAAGGAGTATTTTTACCTAGGGCAAGTCATCCAGCTCGGTAGACACAACTTTGAGAAAGAAGACGACTGAAAGGTCCAGTTGGGTTGGGCAGCGGTAAGGAAACTTCGTCAAGTCTTCTCGTCGCATATACCACAATGTTTGAAGGTCTTCAACCAGTGCGTCCTGCCCGTTATGACATACGGTGCAGAAACGTGGACACTGAAAGTCCGGCTGGTCCAAATTGAAGGTCACTCAGCGCTATGGAGCGGGCTATACTCGGAGTTTCTTTGAAGGATAAAATCGAACTTTGAAGGATAAAATAAAAAGAACCGGAGTTACCGACATAGCTTGCAGAGTAAGCAAACTGAAGTGGCAGTGGGCTGGTCATGTATGTCGAAGTCCGATGCGGAGCAGACGTGTCCTGGAGTTGAGACCGCGTATTGGAGAGCGTAGCGTGGGCCGCCCTCCGGCTAGATGGACTGACGACCCTGGGACGGACTGGATGCGGAAGGCGGAGGACAGGGGGTTGTGGCACAGCCTGGGAGAGGCCTACGTCCAGCAGTGGACTGCGACAGGCTGAGTTGATTGATTGAATAAAAACAGGTAAATATTCGACAGCTATGAGCGACGTTGCCAACTTAAAGAATGCACGCTCTTAACTAACGTAACTAATCAAATCATGATACGGAACCCTACAATATGTGTGGTCCAACGCACCTTCCAGTTTTAAAATATAAATATAATACGGTAACCTATACAGTATATATACTGCCATAAACGGATGTAGTTTGCACTCAGTAAATAATATTGTAATATTATTCTACAGCCACAGTTCCTAACCTGGGGGTAATTACCCCTGCGTGGGTAAATTGGTATTCTGCGGGGGTAATAAACTGGTATACATAATAAAGATTAGAACAATAAGACCGATTAAGACCGAATCTAGCTCGCCTATGCATTGCAGTGATTTTTCAACTTTAGTGACACTAAAAACAGGCCGGAAATCGTCTCAACGTGGGACGTGACTTGAGATGCGCTTTAAGGGGGATGCGCCAAGGTAGCCCACGAAATTCACTTTTTTTTACGTTTTTTTGCAATTTGCATGTCACTGTCATGTTGCATGTTGATTAAAATATGATTCGCGGCCGTAAAAAATATCCCTTTACAGAATTATAATCATTAGAATCAGCAATACAACTCCTTAAGCTAGAATAGGCGTCAAATGTCATGATTTCATGAAATAGTCATTCAATACGGTAATATGAAGTTAGATGCATTGTTGATTTCTATGATTATGATTCTATGAATAAATATTTGATACGGCCGCGAATCATATTTAGATCAATATACAACCTGATACTGACCTGTAAATTGCAAAAAACGTAAGAAAATTTGAATTTCGCGGGCTAACTTGGCGCATCCCCCTTAAGTGAAACAAAACTTAACATTCAAAAAGATGCGAATCCTAACAAAAACCAACCTTCACACTAGAAATGTTGCGTTCTCGAGTTTTTTCATGTTACGTTTAACGATTTTATAGATAGGTAATGTGATTGTAAGAACTTACTCAATATTTTCGTGCAATTTTTATATGTCTATTAAAGTCAATTTGTATTTATATGTACTATTTATATTCATTGGTGATATGAGGGAGAGGGGGAAGGGGTAAATCAGTTTCCCTAGCTAAGTCATAGGAGTGACAAGATCGAAAAGTTAGGAACCAATGTTCAACAGGATCAAATTAAATTAGCTAGCCAGACTCCGCCGATGTGATGGGTATCAAAATCTAATGACGTTAAAACTAATACAAGATTTTCTAATCGCATTTTTTCAAGTAACTACGCTACCAGCGGCCGTTGACCCCGCGGCAGCTGTAGTTTCTTGAAATTATGTTTTATTTTTTTGCTTTATCCTCATTAGATAAAGATTCTCATCACTTCTTTAGAGTTTCGCCAGCTAATTTCATTTGACCCTGTGTAAAAAAACAAGCGAATAAAAAATATCATTGCAAAAGGTCAAAATAATGTTACAGTACCTAATTTTCTTGAATTAACGCCATCTACCGTGATCATGTGGAACCAAAGACAACAAGATCAATCTGTTGTGTTTTCTATAGGTACTACAGGCTAGATGTCGGTTAAAGAACGTAGCTGTGACAGACTAAATGCGGAAGGCGGAGGACAGGGTGTAATGGCGCAGCCTGGGAGAGGCCTCTGAACAACAGTGGACTGCGATAGGTTGAGTTGATTGTTGAGTTGTTTTGTTTTGTATACAGGTGGAGTGAATTAATAACAGTTACTCAATTTGGGCGCAGTCGAATCGAGAGTTATGTACTAGTAGCTATTGAACAGCTTAAGAAGAGCTAAACTGCAATTAGTTATACGAGGATAGTATGAAATAGCAATATAATAGCCAACTATGTAGTTGTTAATAGCTCTCATTTTTAACGCGCCCTTAGATTGCTGCCGACCCGTTAAGAAGCTGAAATAATAAACAATTTAGTCATAACTTTTTATTACAAAAATGCGTTTCAACGAAATGTGGTGGGACCAGAACAGTACACTTACAATTTATATACTTCTGTCCCTTTCACACACGTTCTTAACTTACAACATAATTACTTATAACTAGGAATCAGATACCGGCTATTGTAGAAAAACAGACAAGGTTACTATAAATCGAGATACAACTCCAACAACTCGCGTTACAAAGACATATTCAAGGTAGCGTATTATTTCAATTTGGCGTAATGTTCATTACAATTCGGCGTAGTTTCAATTGGCATGTTATTTGTGGTCTCCCAGTTTGCGTAAGACATGCGTAGTACAAGAGCTAGTGTGAAAACGACATTGTCACGTTACAATCTGTTAGTACTTACGTCGCCAGACTTCGACGGTACGATATCGTTTCGACGTCGAGATGACATTGTTAAGCAGCGCTTACACGGTATTTTTTTTTCAGCTATTGTTGCGGCGGCGGTATTGAAGCAATCCCCATCATTAAATTCCCAAACTTCAATAATTATTTTAGCAATTTTACCTCCTTATATTCTTTATTGCTTAAGAACGTAATAAGTTGCTTCATATCGCTTAATATGATGTGGTGACAGAAACAATTGCTACCATATCGCAGTATAATACTGAATATTGCTTAGAATTGAGCAATTTAAGTAGCCCGTGTAAGCGCACCTATATGACCTCGATGTGATCGCTTTAAGATTTCAATCAAATGTGATATAATTTAAAAAAAAATGGTTCCGAAGTGTTATTTACCTGTGTTTACTTATAGCAACGTTGTTTCAAAGTGTCGTACCGATATCGTACCGCTGGCGTCCGACGAGTCGTCCGTCTATTGCTCATGCCGATTCAGTCTCCGCAAACTGGTGACGTCCAAGCCGTATATTGTGAAACCGGTCGGTTCACTGAAGCGTACCTGTAAAAATAATTTATTTTAGAGCATTTATAACCAACTGTGCCTGTGTTATTATTACGACTTAGCCTACATCGTGCTACGAAGTAACCTATATCATGCTAAGACGTAACTTATATCGTGCTACGACATAGCCCGCATTGTACTACGGCGTAGTCCACACTGCTACGGCGTAGTTTACACTGCTACGGCGTAGTCCACACTGTTACGGTGTAGTTTACACTGCTACGGCGTAGTCCACAGTGCTACGGCGTAGTCCACACCGCTAACACGTAGCCTATACAGCTACGGCGTAATCAAAATGATGGTGCGACGCTGCCTACGCTGTGCGCTTTTTCAACGCGCTTTAGAATAGCGCTCATGTGTAAGAGGACTACACAAGAGTTACTGATAGTATAAATAATATCTCGTATACTTAGTCAATCGCACATTGATGGTAATAATTAGACTTTAAAGTCTAATGCGTTATTAATAACGCATTTAATTCCATAGGTAGCAGTTAGGACGGGTTTCGCGGAACATGTGTTACTACTACTGAGGGGCGGTTGACCGTAATAGAGAATATGGATGAGTTGCAATATTTACCTCGCTCTTTTTTTCCGTCTATAAAAAAAAGAAAAAGAAACAGATTATTTTTTACACAGTACATTACTAAAATACACAAATCATAACATGAGGCCTGTATTCCTCAAAGGGGGACGCAGGCTTATTGCTATTATCAAGTTCAGACTCTGGGCTTCTACTGAGTAACTTATGATGAAAATAACCACCATACCAAATGAGTTCAATTTAATATTTTGTGCCGACACTAGAGTGAGGTTCCAAGTGAACTTTACAGAATAGCAATTTGAACTAAATGTTTATTAAACCGTTTTCATAGTTTATTATCAAATCTATGAGACCTTTTTCTTCCTTTTTTTGTAATTTTATGCTCTAAGCATTGTAAGAAAGTTCTTTAGAATTCCTCACATGACTCACTAGGTAAGGATTTTACAAATAAAATAATTCAAATTTAAACAGCAGAATTAAATACGCCCAATTTCGCTTAACACTGTTAATTGGGTACTGCTCCAATTCCAGCCTTACCACAGTAGTATATTTTAACAGTATTTTATTGTGTCTGGTGACTCACCAGTTCGTCTTGAGGAGGAATATTATCATCTACAGTAGCTGGCGGAATGTTGGGGCCGAGTTTCGCAGCCAGAGTTTGTACCTGTGAACAAGAATAAAATTAATCTTAATCACTCGGGATTAGTTTAGTTTTAATTAGAAAAAGAAGTGCGTCGCTTCTGCGCAGTTGCCGTGGCAGCTCGAATGGGCTCCCGAGTGTGTTCTCCGAGCGGTGGGAATCGCCTATTATGCGGAGGTGGCTGCAGCTGCATGCAAGCGCAAAGTAATATGTTTTTTTTTTTTACTTTTTTTAAATTTTGATATAATTCTGATTTTAATTTTGTTTCAATTTGTACTATGGCTTGCGTAAAATTTACTTATGGATATTTATCTGATATAAATGATTTGATTTTGATTTGATTGAATTAGTTTAGTTTTATCCATTTTCTATCAGTGAAAGAATCTCCGTAATGGGGGCTATCGTTTTTGTGCTCACTAGTTGGCACCACTGGCGTGTAAAGTCCTGTTGCTGTACTTTTATTTGATGTTTTGGATATGTTTATGTCCCCATAAATTCGTATTATGTTTATTTTATTACATTTTAAAACTTCAATAGAATATTTAGATTATAATGTTCCTAAAATTGGCAAGCATGAAGTGAAGCAGAAAAATATTATTTCTTCTACAGGAGGATATGCATTTTATGTGGACATTCTTTGATAATTTTTTTGATACTTTGATTTTTTTGTTTATGTTTGATTTTTTTGTTTCTTTGATTGATCCTAACTTGATTGTTTTTCTTAGGTATATTATGAATGATTATGATTAAGAAAAAATAAGTATTTATGATTGTTATGAAAGTCAAATTTGACATGGTTGTTTTGTAGAAGATATTAAATTAAAGGATATTTCTGTTATTTTCTGTAGACTAAGCGATCTCACCTGTAGACATACAATATAAAAAATAAGATATTGGTTGAAATTAATGAAGACTGATCTATTTTTCATATTTTTGTAAGGTTGTTAACCTTCAAAATTTCCTTCAAGTATACACAGTTATTATTAAATCAGCAGGTAGTTACATCCGGATACTGCGAGAAGCAGGCGCGCGCGCGCCCGGCGCACGGCGGCGCCACCGCGCGCCCGTAGCGGTCACGGTCCGCTGGGTCGAACATGTAGTAGCCTGCGGAGTACGTTTATTTATTTGAATGGAACATGGAAGTCTTTAAAAATGGAATAAACAAAAACGTAACGGAAAGTTAACTACAAGTATTCGTTCTTCTTTCAAAATTACAGAAGGCCAATTCCCGTTACCAAAAATGTTCAAATTCAAGTCGCAATCTCATCTCAACGGCAATCAATGTCTCAAACTTGACAAAAATGTGTGTAAATAAGAGCCATATTAGCCTATAATAGAAATATGATCAGAGATGTACGAGTCATTTTTATATGAAGAACCTATGACGGTATAATAACTACATATTATAATTCACCTTACCTATGATCATAGAATTTGACTGATTTGAAATCATATTTATATGATAAATATATTATGATAGCGTAATTATTGAAAAAAAAACCCTTCTTGGGATTAGAATGCAAACGTTTTTAAAAATACAAGAATTACCCCTCTTGTAGAAGTCATGAACTAATTACTAAACAATTATTCACTTTCGTGGTCCGGAAAAAAAGAAATTCCAATAATGGCACGCCATTGTGTTCCATCTACACATGAGACATTTCATGGTATACATCTTCTGTACCGGTTTTAATAATATTTATTTATAAATAAATAAATATTATTAAATTGTTATATAAATATAACAATTTTTTGCTGCACTTACAGTAAACACCAAAGCGCGCAGCAATCCAACAACAAAACATTTAACTAAAAAACTTCATACAAACATTAAACATAGATTTAACTGCTCTACATAAATATGTCAACATCCGGCTCCTGATCAATCAGGGCGTTCAGCAGATTGATTGGCTAGGTTGTGGGAGCATATCGAGCAGTATGGGTACGCACTGGCGGGGCCGCTAACAGGCACCGCGAGGCACAGGTGCGCGACCGCTGCAGCCGGTCCGGAGCAAACAATGAACAGCAAGCTAGGGTAGTCGCGTCATCGCAATATATAATTATGTATATATAGGTGCAATCACAGCTGAAATGTCTCATGTGCTTGAAAATACAGACAACCATCAAACCGGAACTCATTTAACTCACCAACATTGTGTGGTGGCAGAAATATGTATCGTTGCCGTGCAGTGAAAACCTCGTGACTGTAATAAACGTTTTTCTACAGGGGAAGATAAAAAACAGTCTGAAGAAAGAAAGAACCAACTTCCAAAAAAAAAACACAATAATAAGTGAAAAATAAGTTTAATTTCGGAAGTCGGTGGTTTTGTATTTTCGTTTTTTGCCATCGACTTCCGAAATTAAAGTTTTTTTTAAACTTTTTTTGTGTTTTTTCTTGAAGCTTTTTCTTTTCTTTGTAAAAAAAATATATTTTTCACTTTTTAGTTGTGGTTCCCCACACAAATTCGTATACCACTACTTGATATGTAAATAACAGTGACAGGAAGTTATTAAACTAAGTGAAAAAAAAAAACCAGTATAAAGGATAACTCAAAAACTACTGCCAGAACTTGATCAAATTTATGTGGGACCACATGAGAAGCACCAGCTTGCAAATAAAAAAAATAATTATCCAAATCAGATCACCAAGAAAAAAAATCTGAGGTAACACACATAAAAAAAATACATTCGAATTGAGACCCTCCTATAGCCCATTTGAGAACCTCCTCCTTTTTTTTGAAATCGGTAAAAAATTGCCGTCATTGTCGTTCTCCTAGGTACATTATCATCAATAGAAAGCACTAGAAACATCTTGGAGCTGCGCACGTTTGTTCTAAATATGCATTACAAGTCACACAACAAATATCGAAAATATTGTAACACCAAATTGTATTTACCTACATTCTATGCAAATAAATAAATCTAATCTAAACTAATAAACAAAAAAAAAAACAATACATTTTTCTTTCCAAGGTTTCCACTGCACGGCGACGGTTCACAAAGAGTTCTACTACCAGTAAGTAAGAAGAGTGAGGGTTAATTTTTTACCTCTGGGTGTTCTGAACAGAGCTACAGCAATGTCTCCATTACCAGCGACGAACACTCCCGACTTCTCCTCCCGGAAGAACTCTGCAATCTAGGGGAGATCGCCAAAAACAGTTTCAATCAGCTCAGATACATGGGAATAGAAACAACCTGATTGACTCCCGAAATTAATTACGTACATGTAATAATGTAGCGCAATCTCTTTATTTTAATTTAAAAAGATTGCGATAGGTACTTAATTCAAAATTTGCGTATAAACGCAAATATTTTACAATTTAGCCGTGGGAAAATAAAGTTGCCTTAAATTTGACTCGATTTTTGACAATCAATACGTGTGTTCAACACAAAATCGAGTAAACTTATAAACAACAGACGATCGACATGATATTTTATGTCAATCGCCACTGTGGATCGTTTTTGTCTATCGATAAATCAACCAGTGACGCCTACCAAATACCGATTTCAACATTGACATCTATAAAATCGAGCAAATCTGTAAGAAGCTGACGGATCTAATTGATTGTTAAAAATCGAGCAAATCAGCGGGCTTAGCATGACGCTATCTATCTCTTCGAAGAATAGAGACGGCTATTCCCATACAAAGTGACATTTCGTTTCTTTATTTTTGACATCGCACCGTAAATATCCTTCTAAAATCTGTCATTTTGTTTTTCGTTTCTGCCGATCGTTGTCTAGGTCCTTTGTAATGTAGACTATTTCAGAAGACAGTTGTCTAAGGCAGTGAAGACAATTTGATATTTTAATCGCCATGCTATGACAGATGAAAACTTTTTACTGGATTGCCACAAAGTATAAAAATGGGAAGGAAAAAAGGAATTTTTCACTTTTAGTATGGAAAATGTGAAAAATGATTACCTACATGTTGAGTTTTAGGGTTTTAAGGTTATAATAAAGCGGGTCGAAATTTTCATTATTTTTGCGATAGGACACACCATTTTCGATATGTAAGCAAAATAAAAGATAAACGTGAACCAATGACTGAATTTCGTAAAAAGTGCAGTTGACTCTTTCTACTCTACTGCCGTCGCACTGTCTTCACGAAACGTCATTTTTGTCTATTCTTCCGTCGACAAGACGGTGCTTGGGCTAAGCCTGCTGTAGGCGTTAGTGAGTGAGGACCTTAAAAGGAAGATGGGTAAGCTGTGTTACCTGGTCAGCCAGGTTCAGATCAACCATACCCGTATGTCTCGGTTGGTATACGACCACGCGACACACACAGTTACCGGGAGTGTAGAACTTGCGTAGAATCTGCGGAATACAAGATATTTCATTAATACTTCATCATCATCAGTCCATAGCCAAAAAAAGGAAAAAGAAAGAAAGAAAATGCGTTTATTTGCTGTAAAACATGACGCAGAGGAATAACACAAACACAAAAAAGAACAAGTTGGGGGAGAATATGCGTCACATCCACGCAAAACGGCCATCGCTCAGCACAATGCTACGACCCTATGCGAGACATAGCCCCAGCGCCAGTTGTAAGCGACAGCCAGCGTTGACGCAGTATATTGTAAGCGACAGCCAGCGTTGACGCAGTATATTGTAAGCGACAGCCAGCGTTGACGCAGTATATTGCTGCACATCTCCAATCACACTCCATTTAGCTCGAACTTCGGCTACTTTCATCTAGCTGCTGCCAAAAGTCACCTTGATTAATTAAAGGGAAATAATTGACCAACCCGCACTGGGCCCGCGTGGTGGATACAGCCCACTCCCTCTCACAGAGAGGAGGCCTGTGTCGCAGCAGTGGGAACGTTATTGGCTGACTATGAATTTAACTGATCCTCTAAAAACTTATTCACCTTTTAATGGTGGACACTTTTCTAAATTAATGAACCTCTAAAAACTTATTGCGTTTCAAATGGTGCTCACATTTTTAATAATTGAGCCTCCTTTAGGCCTTTTCTCACAGTTGGTCGCAATAACTAAGCTAAGGTATTCCGACTAAACGGGTCAGATTAAGTTGGAACTGTGACCAACCACGCGCGAGCCGAGCGAGCGAAGCGAGCGTTGTCAGGGCAGCGCCCGGCGAACACTACATCCAATTTGGTCGCAGTTACTTGACTTTTAATATTTTTTGGACACCAAAATAGGAATTATTTGAGGTTCACAAAAAGAGATGCCATCATTATAATAATAGTGTGTTCAATAATATTTTTACGAGCGTCAAATGTGAATTATTAGAGTTTCTATGAAATACATGCCTTAATTATATCATATTGTCTTGCTTAGTAATTATATATTTATTTACTATATAAGAAAGGTTAACCACTAACCACCGAGTTATTAAAATATAAATGATCTGTTACAATTGAATTTGTTTGGAAAGAGTTCTGAATCGTAGAGTGCAATGAAATAAACATTCGACACCGATTGTCGGAGGCGAGACGCTATAAACTTTTGAATCACATAACAACATGCCTTGTTACCTCGAAGGATTAGGCAGACCTATAGTACACCCACATTTCGCCAGTTATGTTTAAGTCCCATGTAATAGGGGGCGAGCCTATTGCCATCAAACGCGAACAAATCCAGACTCTGGGCTGCTACTGAGAAATTTCAGATAGAAAAACCCAATAACACTTTGCCCAACCTGGGAATTGAACCAAGGACCTTATGCTCATAGCGCTTGCGACCACTAGACAATCGTAAGGCAATAATCATCTTGACCTGCCCTGCCCGTCACTTGGCCAGTAAATAATTATAGTCCTTAAGGATACCACATACCTGTTCCATAGTTAGCAGCTTGTTGGGCGGATGGAAGTGCAGGTAGCTGTCCTGGTACAGCTGGTCGCCGCTCTCCAGGATGGAGTCCAGCGTGGTGGTGCACCAGCGACACACGTCCTCCACGCAGGACATCGCCACCGCCATCACGGCGCATGCTATCGCCTGGAATGAAAATCATCAATTATTATCATAATTAACAGTTTAATCCAAATAATCTCTATTAACAAACTTGCAAGTATTGTAAAATAAAGAAATAAATAAATTACTATTACTATTTTACAATAAACATTTATGACATCGGTAATGAGTTCGTTTTGCTCTCCAGCATAGGCCTCCCCAGAACGTTCCAGTTTTCGATCGTGAGCTGGATGAACATCATACCATCAGCGTAATCAGCATAACCTTCCCACTGCTGGCAGACAGCCTCCTGTCTGACAGAGGGAGCGGATTTATACCCTTCCCCCTGCCTTCCCCCTGCTGGGACGACACAGGCCTCCTGTCTATCACAGGGAGTGGTTTTATAATCCTCCTTCTGCTGGGACACAGGCCTCCTGTCTATCAGAGAGAGCGGTTTTATAACCTTCCCCCTGCTGGGACAGAGGCCTCTTGCTGACAGAGGGAGCGGTTTAATAACCTTCCCCCTGCTGGGACACAGGCTTCCTGTCTATCAGAGGGACCGGTTTTATAACCTTCCCGCTGCTGGGACACAGGCGTCTTGCTGACAGAGGGAGCGGTTTAATAACCTTCCCCCTGCTGGGACACAGGCTTCCTGTCTATCAGAGGGACCGGTTTTATAACCTTCCCGCTGCTGGGACACAGGCCTTCTGTCTTTGAGAGGGAGCGGTTTTATAACCTTCCCGCTGCTGAGACGGAGGCCTCCTATCTGTCAGAGGGACCGGTTTTATAACCTTGCCCCTGCTGAGATGGAGAGCCCTCTTATCCGTCGGAGGAAGCGGTTTTATAACCTTCTCCTTGCTGGGACACAGGCCTCTTGTTGACAGAGGGAGCGGTTTTATAACCTTCCCCCTGCTGGGACACAGGCCTCCTGTCTATCAGAGGGACCGGTTTTATAACCTTCCCGCTGTGGGGACACGGGCCTTCTATCATTGAGAGGGAGCGGTTTTATAACCTTCCCGCTGCTGAGACGGAGGCCTCCTATCCATCAGAGGAAGCGGTTTTATAACCTTCCCCCTGCTGGGACACAAACCTCCTGTCTATCAGAGGGACCGGTTTTGTAACCTTCCCGCTGCTGGGACACGGGCCTTCTATCTTTGAGAGGGAGCGGTTTTATAACCTTCCCGCTGCTGAGACGGAGGCCTCCTATCTGTCAGAGGGAGCGCTTTTATAACCTTTCCCCTGCTGGGATGGAGGCCTTCTATCCATCAGAGGAAGCGGTTTTATAACCTTCTCCCTGCTGGGACACGTGCCTCTTGCTGACAGAGGGAGCGGTTTTATAACCTTCCCCCTGCCGGGACACAGGCCTCCTGTCTATCAGAGGGAGCGGTTTTATAACCTTCCCCCTGCCGGGACACAGGCCTCCTGTCTATCAGAGGGAGCGGTTTTATAATCTTCCCCCTGCTGGGACACAGGCCTCCTGTCTATCAGAGGGAGCGGTTTAATAACCTTCCCCCTGCTGGGACACAGGCTTCCTGTCTATCAGAGGGACCGGTTTTATAACCTTCCCGCTGCTGAGACGGAGGCCTCCTATCTGTCAGAGGGACCGGTTTTATAACCTTGCCCCTGCTGAGATGGAGAGCCCTCTTATCCGTCGGAGGAAGCGGTTTTATAACCTTCTCCTTGCTGGGACACAGGCCTCTTGTTGACAGAGGGAGCGGTTTTATAACCTTCCCCCTGCTGGGACACAGGCCTCCTGTCTATCAGAGGGACCGGTTTTATAACCTTCCCGCTGTGGGGACACGGGCCTTCTATCATTGAGAGGGAGCGGTTTTATAACCTTCCCGCTGCTGAGACGGAGGCCTCCTATCCATCAGAGGAAGCGGTTTTATAACCTTCCCCCTGCTGGGACACAAACCTCCTGTCTATCAGAGGGACCGGTTTTGTAACCTTCCCGCTGCTGGGACACGGGCCTTCTATCTTTGAGAGGGAGCGGTTTTATAACCTTCCCGCTGCTGAGACGGAGGCCTCCTATCTGTCAGAGGGAGCGCTTTTATAACCTTTCCCCTGCTGGGATGGAGGCCTTCTATCCATCAGAGGAAGCGGTTTTATAACCTTCTCCCTGCTGGGACACGTGCCTCTTGCTGACAGAGGGAGCGGTTTTATAACCTTCCCCCTGCCGGGACACAGGCCTCCTGTCTATCAGAGGGAGCGGTTTTATAACCTTCCCCCTGCCGGGACACAGGCCTCCTGTCTATCAGAGGGAGCGGTTTTATAATCTTCCCCCTGCTGGGACACAGGCCTCCTGTCTATCAGAGGGAGCGGATTTATAATCTTCCCCCTGCTGGGACACAGGCCTCCTGTCTATCAGAGGGAGCGGTTTTATAATCTTCCCCCTGCTGGGACACAGGCCTCCTACCTGTCAGAGGGAGCGGTTTTATAACCTTCCCGCTGCTGGGACACGAGCTTTCTGTCTTTGAGAGGGAGCGGTTTTATAACCTTCCCGCTGCTGGGACAGAGGCCTCCTACCTGTCAGAGGGAGCGGTTTTATCTACTACGCGGGGACAGTACAGGTTGGTGGATAATGAATTAATGATTTCCTTCACCGTTTTAAGTGCAGTGGTGATGTAATATTGCACAAAGTAAAGCTACTGTTTCCTAGAAAAGCGGTGACCACCCACATAGAATCCGTAATTTACTGGTGAATGACGTCACTAGAACGTTGTTTAAGAAAGTTGGGGTGTTATCCTAGTGCCCAAAGATTTCTATTGCTAGATTTGCCCTCACTGTATTTAGTCGTCGCTTTTTTGACGCGGTAAAGCGTCTCTAGAGATTTAAATATTTGCCGCTGTCATTATTTTCATGAAGTCCTTCATTGTGGCCGTTACGTGCGGTCACCGCTTCTCTAGGAAACCATAGCTTAATGTATAAAGATTGAAATCGTTAGATACGCCCGACCGCGTCACAAGATTGTCACGTCTCTGTTTCAATGCCAATGACATTGAATAGTCTTCTCTCGCTCACTCATACCTAAATAATGAATTACCTGGTTCCCTCTGGAAGGGTAGGAGAACTTCTTGCAAGCAATAGAGTGTCCAGCCGACATGAACTGGGTGCCGTCGTTCAGAACCAGCCAGCCACTCGTGTTACGTTGACCTGTTGGGTTACCATACACTCTTATAACTGGTCAATATTAGGCTAAAAGTGTAGTATGAAGTGTTTTGGCAGCGTGTGAGGTGCACCTGCCTGCCCTGCAATCTTCGATCAAGAATACACAATAAAATATCACAAACAAAAACTCATTGTTCAACTGCCAGCGATTGGTAGCTCTGTACAATATTTTTAATTAAAAACAGTATTTACATTTATTATATTAATTTATTTCGGATTTTCAAATACATCCCTATCATAGTTGTGTAATACAGAAATGAAATGCTTATAAAAAACTAGTGCTAGCCCCAGAGGAGATTCTACATTAAAATAGTGACGAAACACATTCGCTATGTCACCAGAATCATCGGCCCCAGCCCACGCTCACGGGAAGACTTGGTCTATGATTCATCCTGTTAGTCGACTTCCAAAACTTATTAAAATCATTATTAGCTTCGTGTTCAGCAATAATATTCATTTATTTTTATTATCAATAATATTCATAATATAAAAAGGTATTTTAAATAATTATGAACTACAAATTCTTAACAATCTTAATACTGGAACATAAAGTTGAATTCATTTAATCTGCTAAACCGACTCATTCTATAATTCGTCGTAATGTCAATATCGCAGAATGACATTTGGCTATCTTCATAACATGTCAGACCGAATTAAAAACACTGACAGACTGACAATTATATTATTTTTACTTTTTATTTCATTTGAGGGGATATTTTCATAACATGGCCAGGCCATTAAAAAGATTTTAGGTTAATGTCAACTTTACGTTGGCCTGACGTTTATGCTGTGTAGTAGTTTTCAACGCAATATTCTATGGCGTGCCGTAGCTTCAAAAGGCATTTGTGTCCTGAGGGCCAAGCCAAAGGGCATTCGCTTCGGAGCGATTCTATTTCTACAATCGCTATCGCTAATGTTTCCATCAGAATCGAAAACTGGCGATAAAGCTAGTCAAAAAGTGCCACTTGGCTACGCTCTATGGAAGTAATCGTTCGACGCTGTCGATTCGTTTCATAGAATTCAATGATGTTAACATTGTCTAGCTAATTTCTATTCGTTGACCTATGATCATATGACATTTCCATAGCTTATGTCAACCTCATAATTTTTTTGGCTTTTCTACTAGCGTCATCGCTAGTCGAATGTTACTTTGTTTAGGCCCTCTGACCTGATGTAACAAAGGAAATAATTTGAAAACCGACGAATACATTTCATAAAAAACATTTTTACAAAAAAGCAACCGACTTCCAAAAAAAACACTAAAAGACGTGAAAAATAACTTTAATTTCGGAAGTCGATGTCTTTGGTTTTGTATTTTCGTTTTTGGCCACCGACTTCCGAAATTAAAGTTATTTTTCACGTCCTTTAGTGATTTTTTTGGAAGTCGATTGTTTTCTTTATAAAATAGTTTTTATTTTTCACTTTTTAGTTGCGGTACCTACCCCACACAAATTCGTATATCACTACTTGATATGTAAATTACAGTGACAGGAATTTCCTAAGTGGAAAAAATATGCAGTATTAAGGATAACTCAAAAACTACTGCTTAGACCTTGATTAAATTTAAATGGGACCAACATGTGTAGCGCCAGCTATCAAATAAAAAAAGAATCATCCAAATCCGTTCACGAAGAAAAAAGTTCGGAGCTAACACACAAACAAAAAAAAACATACAGACGAATTGAGCACATCCTCCTTTTTTTGAAGTCGGTTAAAAAAGACTTGACTGTACGGTAGGTACTATCATCAATCGTGCATAGTTCAACAATAAACTTTATTTAATCAGACTACAAGTCAAAAGGGTAACAAAAAGCGAAGGTCCTTTCGTTTGTGCACACTTTTGTTACGTAACAAAAGTGTGCACAAACGAAAGGAGTTTTTTTTCACGATACTACAGTGTATTCTTGATCGAAGTGAAGTCCTCACCCTTGAGGTGGGCCTGCTCCTTATCAGCGCTATCCGCGGCGCGCTGCGCGGTCACGCACGTGGCGCTGCCAGGCGGGTGCCGCCGGTCCGCCTCCGCCGCGTGGCGCTTGCTGCCGTCCATGCCCACCTGGCGGGGGGGGGGGGGGGGACATTACATATATAATGCGAACTTATTTTGGAACGCATCCTCCGGTGATGGTGGTATGGTGATGGTATTGTGGGTTTTAAACTGAATAAACTAGTCCATTATTCTTATTTGAATTCAGGATTTTATATCATTGATATTCATTACCACCCTATTATCGTTATGTAGTCTAAGGTCTGATTCTTCCAACGCCAGATATATTTATACATAAATTATATAATTATATAAAAATATATTATACATGTAGGATCGGGTCTTGTTGAGAGAAACATTTTATCACAATGTCTTTTTTAATTTTGATTCGTTAAAACCTCAATACAAAACTGATCTTTCCTAAAGTCATCGTTCCGTTTTTCAACCACAGTAATTCTCTCCCCTCTCTCTCATTCACTCCACCTACGTTCCATTCTACCAATCAATTTAATGTTTCATTTCACGTTTATTTATTTTAATTTCAAATAAAATGAGCCCACATACATATAATTCATACACCTTTCCTGTAAATAACGAGTTTTTTTTTTAAATTTTTGACGTTTTTTCTATACAAAATCTGACAGATGTCAATTTTTTTCCACGGATAAAAGATTTAATCAGCCTGTAGTTCGTTTTTACTAACCATGTGTAATAAAAACTTTAAAAAACAAAAACAACAGACTTAAAAAGTGTGAAAGTGAAGAAAAAAAATAGGTTTCGGAAGTCGCTGGCTTTGCTTTTGTTTGTTTTTGGTATATTGCCACTGACTTCCGAAACGAAAATTATTTTAAGAAAACATTTTTATTTTTTGGTCAGTTCTATTTTAATTGTTGATAAATCTGAAATAAAAAAATAGATCAGCCACACAACAAAGATAGCAACGATTGGTTTTGTTTTCAAGAGTTTTTGAGTTAATGGTTCTAAAACACAATGAGGTTTCTATGATTCTAAATTCACGTTTAAATGACATTACCTTGCTAGTAGCCGGCACGAGCTTGCTTCCGGGCGGAGCCCTGATGATGGGTGGTTCCACGACGCCCAACTGCTTGATCGGTTGTACTTTGATGGACATGGCGTATAGCTGAAAGTCGTGCTTCGGACGCTCCACTAGCGGGATGTTTTGGAGGTAGCTGATGACAGAAGCGACCATCAATCAATAATCTGTCCAGCATTTTCCCAACTATGTTGGGGTTGGCGTCCAGTCTTACCGGGTGCAGCTGAATCCTAGTGTTTCACATGGAACGAAACTGCCTATCTGACCTCCACAACCCAGTTTCTGGGTAACACGATACCCCTTGGTAATACTGGTTGTCAAACTTTTTTAGGTTTTTGGCAACCCATAACGCCTGTAACGCCAAAGACCTACGAAAGACAGCCGGTATCAACGGTTTAACATGCTTTCCGAAGCACGGAGGGGTCTCGATACGTAATGTATGGTCGCCTATCCACGAACCGACCGCAGCAAGCGTAGCTTAACCTCTGATCGACCCATGCGGCTGTTATAAACAAAATATACAAAATACTCACGTGAATGCCATCAACTTGGGCGATGTGAAGGTAAGCAGACAAGCAGCACCGTCGTCCTAAAACAAATGAATGTTACAATACTACTCCGCAGAAGAAGAAAAGTTATACAGCGTGTATCAGAAAGGTGTGGTCAAATTTAAGGGTCTGACCATCAAACTGTAAAACTCCCTCCATGGGACAAACATCGCAATCGAGAAAAAAATATCAGCTGTCCCATAAATTTGGGTCGCGAGTACTGTATTAAGGTTTTGTATGGAACCGCTTTTTTTTTCGCAATTACTTTGTTGTTTCCATGGAGGAAGTTGTTCAGTTTGATGGTCTGTACCACATCTTTAAATATGACCACATATTTCTGATGCACACTGTATAACCCAACTACGTAAAAATCGCCACTTATAAAGAGAGACAAATGAAAAATAACATCACTTTTCGTAAAGCCGGAGTCACACGTAATCTGTACGATTAATGATTTAATTACATGACATATTTAGTAATGACGTGACTCCGGCTTAAACTCAACTACGACAAAAACGCCTACTAAGAGCCCGTACAGTAAGAACGATAAGTCTTAAAGTAACATGGTTTCTGGCTTGCAAAGGACAGCTGGCATTCTCATAACCAGTCTTGCATATGAGCTCGTGTTAAATTAACAGTCACACGGGTCGATCTTCAAGGTTCAGCAACGCTTGCCGAGGTCGGTCCATGGATGGGTGACCAGACCATCCATTAAATACCGAGATCCCTCCGTGCCTCGAAAACCACGTTTAGCCGTTGGTTCTGGCTGTCATTTGTAGATTGTGTGACAGATTCCCACAAGGTTCCAGTTGCAAACTGGAACCTTGTTGGAATCTGTTGTTCTAAGGTTGAGGAAGACTATCCGCTCGTGATACAGTTTTATGCTAGTGCGAATGTGGTGCGTATGGTAGGACGAATCAGTCCGAAGACAACCAAACCATTTTATTTTATGTTTACCATCTACCATTTTCACACTCTCCAATTGTTGATCTGCCTAAATTTTACTGTCAAAATAACTTTAAACGATTTTTTTTGTCAATTCTGGGCTTATTATTTGTCTCTCATTCATGAATAAATAAAGATTATTATTATTTTATTAGATATTTCACAGTCGTACCTATAATGACATGTCAGACAACCAGTTTTACCAAGGGGTATCGTGTTACCCAGTAACTGGATTGTGGAGCTCTGTTAGGCAGTCGTTCCATGTAAAATACTGGTATTTAGCTGCATCCGGCTAGACTAGAAGCTGACCCCAATATTGTTTAGGAAAGGTAGATGATGAAGGAATCCAAAAAAGTCATTCACGATCGAAATCCTAGAAGACTTTACAAATAAAATAAAATACACCCGTTTTGAATTGTTGAAATTTTAATCAAATTTTAATTATTTTCAGACCGTAAGTAGCATGAATTCCTGTAAAAAGCGTTTCTTTTTTTTTCCATTACTTATCATGGCACATTCGCTATTAAACTTTGCCAAAGAAAACCATACATTACAGGGTATAAACAAGACCTTTTACAAAGCCGTGAACTACACATTCTGTAACTGTAACTTTGCGCAAAAATAATTGCTGAAAAACGATTTTTATTTTTGGTGTAATAACTAGCTGTTTACCGTAGTGCACAATGTAATGCGTAATAAGTTACAACATAAACTACACTCGGCGTCACAAAAATCGCACCTCTCCGAAAATAAGTTTCAAGCATGTCCCGCCATCAAGGAATATATTAAACCCAATTAATATTGGTATCAATTGAAAGTATGTTTAACAACCTTTAAAATTAACAACAGTTAGAATTCCTAAACACAACAGATCTCATTTTTCGCATTACAACGGCCACTAATTGCACCTCCCTACAAGGGTACAAAACGGATGACCCGGGTTAAATGTGGGTCCTCCCCGCTTCGTGGCAGGAAGGGTGCATCATAATGCTGCCCAAGGCGGGAAAGAACATCCTGAAGCCGGAGAGTTATTGGCCGATCACTCTGCTGCCGACGGTCTCCAAGGTGTTCGAAGCACTCCTGCTGCGACATCTACTTCCACACATCGCGCCGCGCTCAGAGCAGTTCGGGTTCCGGGCGGAGCATAGCACGACGCTCCAGCTGTCGAGCGTACTGCACCACCTCGCAGCCGCGCTAAACAAGAAGGAATACTCGGTGGCAGTATTCCTCGACATGGAGAAGGCCTTCGACCGTGTGTGGCACGACGGCCTCATATACAAGATGGCCACATCTGACGCGCCCCGTCGCGTTATTAAAGTGGTCTCTACTTTTCTCTGCAACAGGACATTCAGGGTGGTGGTCGCCGGAGCGCTATCAAGCGCCCGCCCGGTGCTAGCGGGCGTGCCGCAAGGTACCTGCGTGTCGCGGGCGTGTTACTTGCGCTACCCTCGAGTCGACGCTCGTGCTGTACGCTGACGACGTCGCGTACATTACTACCTCGCTTAACGCGACGTACGCGGCCGTCAAAATGCAGCGCGCCCTCGAGCTTCTTCCCGACTGGCTGGCGAAGTGGCGGCTGTCGGTGTACGTGGGTAAGACGCAGGCGATGGTTACCGAGTTTGCGCCCGTCCCACCACCCTTGAACCTACAAGGAGTCGACATCGATTGGTCGCCCCGGGTCAAGTACATGGGTGTGACCATCGACCGTCGGCACACGATAGGGCCACATGTCCGCAAGGTTGCCGCGCAGGGTAGGATCGCCCGCAAACTGCTCCGCCCAGTGCTGTCGCTCGGCATTCCGGCGCGCGTCAAGTTGGGCATGTACAAAGCGTACGTGCGCCCAATCTTGACGTACGCCGCCCCGGCATGGTTCGCCCTCACGAGCGAGTCGAGCCGAAAACTGCTCCGCGCGCAACAGAACCTTGCGCTGCGGTCCATCGTCGACGCTCCTCGCTTCGTGAGTAGCGATGTCATTGCCCGGGACCTCGGGATTGAGAGCCTGGATGAGTTTGTGCGGCGCCTCGCGACGGGAATGTTCGCGCGTGCCGACGCATCTGCTTGGCCCCACGTCAAGCAGATAGCGCCCTGGCATGCGCGCCCCCCCGACGCGAGACCCCTGCCCCGCGACCTGTTAGCGGACAACTGACCCCATCCACCGGAATGGACTCCCGAGTAAGTTGCATACAGGTTACACACGGCTTACTCGACTCAACTGAACTCTACATTACCTACATTCATCCGTGTTCTAAGTTAATATAGGCACGCTACGTTAACGCACCACAGACACACACGTCTATACATGCGACCATACTCACACGCGAAGGCACCGCGCGGGCGGCGACTCGCGTAGGCACTGAGCGGTGTTACACACACTACAATACCGCTTACACACACACGACGACTCCTTAGCCCGGACCGTAACCGACTAGCTCTGGAAGCGGGGCGGGCGGGGGCAAACAACTTATTCTGTAGGAGCGTCGAGTCGGCACCTCTGTCGCTGGTCGTCTTCGTCGGGCCTCCCCTGGGTAACTAGGGGTCTCACCTGGCGGGGACTGACCGCCGAGGTGTCGTGAAGAAAGCGGCGCTATGTACTAGCGTCGTGGCGCGCCTACAGAAAAGAAATAGCAATCAATCACATGGGCGCGCGTTGCGACGCGCGTTCAATCGTGCCACAAGCACCTGTTGCGCACAAAACGAGGGGCCCGTATTTACGGGTCCCAAAGATGACGCCGCGGCCGGGGGGCATAACGCCCCCTGGCCCCGCGCGCCGCGCCCCCTTACGGGGACGTCGCGATTTCCTCATTTGCAATGTGGGTCATTCGCAATCCAACCTTTGAAGTGAACACACGTGAACAGCTACAGCAAGAAAAATACCCCAGAAGATGGACACCACTGCAGATGAAGCCGCTCAAGTCATTGCACTGCTGCAATCAGGGATGCGGCAATGTGATGTTGCTCGGCAACTGAACTTGAGTCGTTTTTCCGTTCGACGAGTGTTCCAACGCTTCCAAGAGACTGGTGGCTATATCCGAAGACGTGGCTCTGGAAGACAACGGTGCACATCCGAAAGAGACGATCGCTTCATTGTTTCGACGTCTTTACATAATCGGTTCTCCACTGCTGTTGAGCTGCAACAACAACTGCGATCAGCTCGCAAAACTTCTGTAAGCGACTCCACGATTAGAAGAAGAATGCGGGAGAAGAAAATTGCACCTCACAGGGCTGCTACTGGGCCGAAATTGACTACACAGCATAGGAGAGACCGGTTGCAATTTGCCCGTGACCATGTGGATTGGACAATAGACCAATGGAGGGCAGTGCTCTTCTCGGATGAGTCGAGGGTGCGTCTTTTCTGTAACGACAGGCGTAGAAGAGTGTACAGGAGGCAAGGTGAACGATTCGCACAAGCCTGTATTCAAGAGACAGTGGAATACGGGGGTGGCTCATGCATGTTCTGGGGCGGCATGTTGACGGCAAAACGAAACTTGTGTGTGTTTCTCGGACTGGAAGTGCTCGCGGGCAAGGGTCGCTGACTGCTCCTCGGTACATAATAGAGATCTTAGAGGAGCAGGTGGTCCCTTATGCGCGTTTTGTTGGCAGTGGGTTCACGTTAATGCACGATAACGCCCGCTGTCACACCGCATTAAATGTAAGAGACTACCTGCAAGAAGTTGGGGTCCCTGTTATGCGCTGGCCGGTGCGAAGTCCAGACCTGAACCCTATTGAGCACCTTTGGGATGAACTGAAACGGCGAGTACGGGCACGTGATCCTGCCCCTACCACTCTCCAAGACCTCCAAGATGCCGTCGTTGCAGAATGGGACAACATTCCTCAAGAGACTGTTGTCACATTAATTAGGTCCATGAGAGAACGCATGGAAGCAGTCATCAGGGTTAGGGGGGGTAACACTAGGTTTTAAATTGTTTTTAAGGATCTTGTTGTAATTATTGCTGATAAAATATTTATCTTTCTAATCATTTGCATTAGCTTATTTCCTGGTAATTCTGAAATTTCAATAAATTGCCTTTCGAATGATACTTTGTAATCATAAGCCTACCATTGATTAATAGGGTTAAAATGACTTTGAAGGGAATTATTAATGAGGTGAGATTTTTGTGACGCCGAGTGCAGTTATCGTAAAAACAAAACCATTTTAAGTAGTTGGAATTTTGACCTTCAATATCTCCGTAACCAGAAGGTTCCCAGGTAAGGTAGAGTACAAAAAAAAAATGCGGGGCAGTCTTTGGGGACTGCTGATAGAAGCGAAAACTAAGTAACTTGTGAATTGTAACGTCGAAGCATGCGGTGACGATGACGCGAGATTTTCACGCTTTTTGTCCACCCAAAAAGTGCTCGACGCGCCTAAAGAAGTTTTCACTTCAAAAATATCATAATAACGGGGATAACAAGTGACTGTCGGCTTCGTTGATGGTATTTTTACACTAGTTTTATTAGTTTTAAGTAGATTTGGTAAATTCATGATATATGTACATTAGGAAAATTATATCGATGAAAGATTGATATGTCATTTCATAAACGTAAAAAAGAATCGGCGTGAGAAATCATAGAACATTTTTAACGAATTAATTATCTTCAATTTACTGTAGATTTTCATTCGTTTTCTCTTATTATTTCCAGGAAGTAAGTAACAATTTCGTTAATAAATTATTGCGGGATGTAATTATTACTGTCATATCTAGGAGAGCTGACAGTAAAGGGTGCCACCCTTTACATAGCTGCTGTTACTGTCAGCCTCCCACATGTTCGGGTCGGCATGATTCAGCACAACTGGGTGCCAAAATCCTATCCTAACTTTTGGATGGATTAAAGGGAGGAGAGACAATAATGCAGGTAGTCAGTGGTGTACCATTTACATATACAACAAATACATACATACATAAAACATCATACTTTAATATTATAAAGGTGAAACTTTGTAAGGATGGATGGATAGATAGATGGATGTTTGTTACTCTTTCACGCAAAAACTATTAAACGGATTTAGATGGAATTTGGCTCACATATAGTTTATATACTGGATCAACAGAGGACACTTTTTATTCCAGTAGTACGTTCCCATGGGATAATTTCTGACCTCCACGTGGGTGAAGCCGCGGGCAAAAGCTATTCTAATTATATTTTCGGGAAAAACCTGCTCGGCTTAGGACTGCCGCCCACTGGTGGCACGACACGGCAAGGGATGTTTATGCTACATATAGAAATAATATACAACTTATACCTATGTATGACAATAAAAAATCAATGATTATGCCTACGTACTTCGCGGCGTGCCTAAGTATACCGCGGCATCGTTGCCGTAGAAATTTCGATTTTATTATCATACTGTTAATTTATATTCCTAATCGTCGCATAAAAATCCCTTGCTGTGCCGTGCCGTCCAATGGGCGCAAGCCCTTAGCTCGAATTATGGTGAGCCGACTCGAACATGACAATGCGAGGTTACATACCAAATAAAGTTTGCTGATGAGCACGAGCCGAACTAAAGAAATTGCGTAGGGTCGGCTTTGTTATTCATCAAATAGGTAGGTACTGCCAAATCGTATGCCGACCCGAACATGTGGTGGGTGTAGCACCCCTGACGTTTCAAAGGAGAACAGAAGGGTCATCTGGTATTATTGAATGAATCATTGGATTAGTCTGTACGCGCAGTCAGTTCGTTCATCTTAAAATGTTAGTTTTATTGCTTCTTATATTTGCAGCGTGTAAGTATGAGTATTTTTTATCATTGTCTTCGATATTTCTTTAAGATTTTTAATGTTGATTATAGTAAAATATAAATATAATTAATGTAGAATTCTATAACGTCTTACAAATCTAAGTCCACACATTTCGTACTTTGCCCTTTTATTGATGCCAAAATTTTTATTAAATTTTTCTATTGGTTTTCAATCATTATGATCCTTTTTTTAAATATTCGTGTATAAATCAGTAAACGTTTGCAATTATTTATATGACTTAAATACTAACCCATTTTAAATTGTTGTTTTTTCTATAGACTCTTGAAGCTACGGTACAGTATTTTCTATAAATTATTTTTAACCTTGATTATCGCAAGCACTATTTGCTGAGCATGAGGTCCTGATTTCGATTCCCAGGTCGGGCAAAGTGTTATTGAGATTTTCTGTCAAAAAATCTCTATAGCAGCCCGAAATCAGGATTTGTGTCCGGTTGATGGCAATAGGGTCCGCCCTATTACATGGGACTTAAACACAACTGGCGAAATACATACATAAACTCACGCCTTCTTCCCATGGGGGTAGGCAGAAACGCCACCTGCTACGATCCTTACATACTCCTTTTGCCTCGTTAACGTACATACATCTGGTCATACACGCACGCCGGTTGTGAGTACTACGCACCTGACTTTTCTGAAGAACATCACTAATAAGGTTACTATATGTCTTCCTGGGGCGTCCCCTCCCGGCGTAATGTGGGTGTACTATGGGTACCGACACAACTGCCTAACCCTCCAGCGATTACAGGCATGATGTTATGTTATGTATGTTATTTTAAGTGTTAAAACTTTAAAAAAAATGTCTTTGAAAGTACGTACAAGTAGGTTCGAATCTTGCGCACGCAACGAATGTTTGTCACGAGACCCCATCACCGTGCCTCGGAAAACCACGTTAAGCTGTTGGTCCCGGTTGTCATTTGTACATCTTTGACATTCGTTACGGGTAGACAGACTTAGACACCCGAAATTCTGACAACTGTGTAGTCTTACCAATGGGTATTCTGTTACCCAGTAACTGGGTTGTGGAGGTCAGATAGGCAGTCGCTCCATGTAAAATACTGGTATAGCTGCAACCAGTTAGACATAGTTGACAAAACGCAGGCAAATGATGATTATGAATGCACCGAAAAAAAAATGCTGATATCAAACGCTTCACTCGTGAGAATGTTCATTTTTGTGAACGATGTCATTTTCAACGACAAAAATACTTAGGGATGAACGTTCATCTGCTCTTTGCATTTAATTTTCCGATCATTGGGTAAGCGAGTGAAAGATGTCGAGTGCCGGAATTCAACATCGTTGGATCGGTTCACTAATTAATTCATTTATCACTTTGATTCATTTTGTCAATTTTTTTTTTTTGGTTCCTGCCTATTCTGTTAAAATCTCGCCGTGAAAACTTAGGCGAAGTGCACCTGATACTAAGGATTTACACTTTTTACAGAATAGGTCGTGAAACAAAAATGAACATACAGTGAACCGTCTGATATCTGCATAAGTATACGGTAGATGTGTACCTCTGCCTATACCATTCGGAAATACAAGCATGACGTTATGTTATGAGGGAGTTTCCTCTGAAATAGGGCTGATGACTTATATTAGAAATGTTTGAACAAATAAAGTAATTTTAAAGAAGGCATTGTAAAATGAGATAATCGAAAAAACCCGTAAAATTGATGGAAAGATGGAAGAAGCTAGATGCCTTAAAAGTTTTTAGATGATATTATTCTTGTCCTTGTCCGGCGATACAGACGATACATGGCGATAGTGTGCAGTTACATAGCCGTGACGTCACTTCTGTGATAGAGCCGTCTTCGTCTAGCAGTTATTTTAAAATGTTTATAACTTGGCATTTTTTTAAGCTTTGACACTTTTCATAATATTATATGCAAACAATATTTTTAGTTTAAAATATAACAAAAAAATCATCATCCCTATTGTTGCATTTCAAATAGTAGCACAATAAAATTCAAACCACTAGAATATTCTATTTTAATACAAAAACATGAATGTTTCAGCTGCTGGTAAGTAACACTGACACGCAGTTTCACTAAACTAGGCAACATTTAAAAGAATGCCTAAATAAAAGGGCGTTGTTGGATTTTCAACTTCCAGCGCTCAGCCGAGCGTTGAAAATCCAACAACGCACTTTTACTTATGCATGAATTTATATGTAATGCAATAATTGTAGTAGAAAAGCTCTTTGAGAAGGTGCTCGTCCGGGAATTACTATCACCACACATATTTCTGTCGCCAAGCGGCGTTGTTGTGTTCCAGTTTGAAAGGCATGTGTGCTGGTGTAGTTACAGGCACATGTAATACATCAGCTCTGTCTTTGTGATAGCAACGCATTTGCAATGACCGTATTGCAGATGTCTATAGACGGCGTGTTTTTTTATGCTACGACCCGCTAGTAGCACCGTAGAATAATCGTGTGAGCTGGCCCGGCAGTCTCGACATAGATAGCGACGCTGTCGAAAACTACCGATCGCTAAATATTAAGGTGAAACCTCAGTTTTAGCCCGCGAAATTCAAATTTTCTTTGAATTTGACGATTGATATGAAATTAATGATTATTATTCGATAAATATAATAATTCCCACGGTCGACAATTGCATTTTGATCAACATACGACATAAAACAGAGATGCAATTTGCAAAAAACTAAATAAAATTTTAATTTTGCCGGCTACAACTGAGGATTCATCTTAATATTTAGCGATCGGTAGTTTGAGACAATGTCGCTATCTAGTTGAGACTGCCGGCCCTGGCCCTGCAGTCTCGACAAATATAACGACAATAATCGGTCGTTAAATCTAATCGATGTCAAATTTCTTTAATAGATTTTCAACCTTATACTTTCGAAATAAAGTTGAAAATCTATTAAAGGAATTTGACAACGATACGACTTAGCGACCGATTTTTGTCGCTGTCTAATTTCGAGACTGCAGGGGCAGGTATATGACTCGGCAGCGGCAAACAACTGGACGACGCATACAACGACGGCACCGTGCCGTTATGCCGCCGTGTCTGTCAACAATCTTCCATAGTGATCCATACAAAACTGATGACCGTGTCTACACACGTCACTTCCGTAGTTTTTCAAGGCAAGAAAACGCTTGTGAACAATCGCCAGGTCTACATGAAACTGTCACATTTCTCCAAACGATTTTAAACCTTAAAATGTTGATAGTTAAGTTCAAAATCGAATGAGAAAATCTGACAGTTTGTGGAAACTTGAAGTGCTGGCGGCTGTACCTACAACAGGCCTTACAGGATATTAGGAAATAATCGGAGTTCTTGGGTAACCTTCAGTTTGAGAGGAACCAGAAGTAGCAGGAGTTTGCACTCCACAATCTTTGTGCAGAAGGAAATATAAATTTAAAATACGATCAAAATAATAAGTTTTTCCCAACCTTAAGTAAATTAGCCAGTAGTCAGTAATAATTTACTTACATTGGGAAATACAAAACGATAAACATTTAACACTATAATTACCTATTTTTAGATTCCAGTAAGTATGGCACCTCTTTTGTAACCACTCACGCGCTTGTACTTACGCGTGACGTAGGCCGAAATGCCCGCGAACATTTTTTGTCGGCGCGCGCCGTGCGCCTAGCCACTTATACACGACTTCTACACGAAATATTTCTATGAACTGATAGTAAACTAATGACTGTTTCATATAGTGGACAGACCAGGCTTGATTATACATTTTGTTTTAGAACTATATATGACGTAGTTTTTTTTTTATTCGCAAATAAATAATAAAATCTGTTTTATTTCACTAACTAAAGCGTTGACCCTATGTTTTTTTTTACAAAAAATGAAGTCCCATTCATTAACTACACAATGCCATCATAATATTTACTATTTTCTCCAAAGTTTTGAAATACAAAGAATAATAACATCGCGGGAATATACTCTCGAGAATGAGTCATGGCGGCCATTTTGAGCGTGAGAATAAAGCGCGCTATTCACGGATGTTTATTATTTTTACCTGACTACCAAGAAAGGGTTATATGTATAGTTTGTTTGTTTGAAATTTACTGAAAATGTGTGTAATTTTAATATTGTAACTTTAAATATTGCATGTATGCAATTAATTGTCGAGTATCGGCCAGTATTAAGTGTATTGGGGTGTAATTAAGGATAAAAAATAAAAAATGTACAACGTAATTATAACTTTTATGTCACAAGTAGTCATTTATTTGTTTATCATTGGATCACCAACATAGGCTACACAATTACATGCAAGTTAACATAAACACGGACAAATACAAGTGTGCGCCTCCAATCAAACCCAGCCAGACAGCCGGCAGACTGGCAACAAGAGTACAAATGGCGAAAGCTGGGAAGGAGCTACACGTCGGGTTTCTGCCTGGAGTACCTATATTTTTTTTCTGCTTCATAAGTCTGTAATAAGTATAAACATCAATATTTATATTAATTATTATGAAATACCTCGTTGGTCTAGTGGTCGCAAGCGCTACTGCTGAGCATGAGGTCCTGGGTTCGATTCCCAGGTCGGGCAAAGTGCTATTGGGTTTTTCCATCTGGAATTTCTCGGTAGCAACCCGGAGTCTGGATTTGTGCCTGGTTGATGGCAATAGGCTCGCCCCCTATTACATGGGACTTAAACATAACTGGCGAAATGTGGGTGTTCTATAGGTACACCTCTGCCTAACCCTTCGGGGAATACAGGCGTGATGTTACGTTATGTGATGTTATGTAAATATTATATAATGTTTACAGGACACAAAATCCCCATACATTCAAAACTATACATTCACATTCATACCTACATACATAAATATTCTAGTACATTTTATTATCAAATAAGTTTTAATTTAAACAAGAATAATAAATGTAATAATTTAGTTATTTAATAATAAGGACATGTTTCAAAACATACATACATAAATAAACTCACGCCTTCTTCCCATGGGGGTAGGCAGAAACTACAGAAAATCCATAATTAATTAAGTATTAATTCTATTTAAAACATTAATTTTATACTTTTTGCTGTGCCCTACAGGGTCCATAATTGTGCCTTAGCTTTAAGCCCATTGTAAGATCTTCAAACATTATGAAATGCAAATAAAGATATGAACACATACTCTTCAGCCGGGGTCAGCATGGGTGCTGCGGGGCTGGGTGTTGCGGGACTAGGTGCTGCGGGGCAGAGCTCAGAAGGCCCTGGCGCTGGCTCTGCCTCTGGCGCTGGCCCTGCAGGTGTACTGAAAAAAAAACAATATGAGTTAAGAAGTTGAGAGAACAATTTGATTTCGAAGTTGATCCCGTTAAGTTTTTCAGTTCGATGCTATGTAGCGTAATCAGCCTAGAATGTTCCCACTGCTGGGACACAGGGCTCCTCTCTTTGAGAGGGAAATGTATTAGATTATATACAATTTGAGATAACAAGTTGATAGAACAATTTGATTTTGAAGTTGATCCCGTTAAGTTTTTCAGTTCGATGCTATGTAGTGTAATCAGCCTATAATGTTCTCACTGCTGGGACACAGGGCTCCTCTCTTTGAGAGGGAAATGTATTATATTATATACAATTTGAGTTAAGAAGTTGAGAGAACAATTTGATTTCAAAGTTGATCCCGTTAAGTTAGGTAATCAGTTCGATGGTATGTGTAACTAGCCTATCAAGTTCCCACTGCTGGGACACAGGGCTCCTCTCTTTGAGAGAGAAATGTATTAGATATATACTTTTTATACAGCTACTATACCTCTTTTCAAACAGGTACTTATGTATTTGATATACATTGTACACTATACCTCTCTCCAAATAGGCATCGCCCTCGCCCTCGCGAGCGCCTGCGACCTGCTGAGCCTCGCCTGCCACCCTGTCCTTGAATAATATTATCCATTTTGCATTTTTTCTGAAAAATATGGCAAAAATCGAGATTGTTTTTTTTTTTGAGTAATTATCACAAATCAGAACTCAAAGGTTTCAAGAGAGAAGAATAACCACAATTTATCATGAATAGGTTTCTTTAATCCGTGTCAATGAACTACGCCACGCCGCGTGCTTCGAAAAAAATTGGCTATTGGTTTTTGCAATTAGATTTTGTACTTTGAAATCACAACGAAATGATATAATATTGGTACCAAACTGTTCGTAATTAACCAGGCTACATGGTTAATACACATTAATTTACGTAAAAAGTAGTAATAGATTCGTTTTTATTACGTTTTTCAAGAGCTAAGAATTTTTCAGACAACAATGAAACATATTTCTAATTATAGGAACGATTTTAAAACTCGAAATTCAAATGTAGTATAGATAACTCGAAAGAGCGTTAAATCACGAACAAAATGGTATATAATGTTGATTATAATCATTACTTACCGTTTAATTGTGTATCATAAAATCCGCGACGACGAAATGGCAGATTGACAGCCCACAGTACACTTCGCAAACTTATTTTCAACCACAGATAATTTTATTCTTACGTCCGATACACACACATGGCTTTCGAAACAAAAATTCAAAATTTAACCACCTTTCCAAAAAACATGAAACAGAAGGGGTGGGTCCACGCATAAAATTCAAAAAAATAAAAAACAAACGTGCTGTCCGCTGACAGTTTGAAGTGGTGAAATAATGAAGATGGGGGCGTTTCACGGATTTCAAAAATTACTAATTTTTGCAATGGGGCGCGTGAGTGGGTAACTAAAAACTACAACATTTCGAAATTTACTATGCATTTGTCCGCGACGAGGTCAACACCCTTGTGCTGCCCGAGATGTGATGCTCACACTCGCACTCATTCATGACACTGCACTGATCTAGCACCGGCATTTGCCGACACGAGTCATACATATTTATTTACTATTACTTTAGTTTAGTAAATAGTTTTACCTTCACTTTAGTAAGCAGCGTCTATCCAATGTCTTTTTTTCTTTGAATGTTATCTACACCTACAATTTGTGTATAAACTAGAAGTAATACGAGATGCTGTTGGTATCAGTGGCATTTGTCGATGCGAACCAAACAAGATGGACGCCGGCCGCCGCCCGTAGATTTGACTGATAATCACGCCAGTTCCACTCTAAAAACATGTCTCAGCTACCTAGGGCTATTCGGACGATACGCACATCCACGCTCATGGCTCATGTACCTAGGTGTAAAGAATAATAATAATGAATATTAAAACTAACAAAATTATGAAAACAATAGGAAAAAAGACCTGTGTGAGGCCAAAAGGGCTTCTATCCCAGCACGATGCTGCGATTTTTATAAAACAAATACGGCAGCGCCTGGTATTCTGATAGGGCTCACTGTGATGCTACGGACGGTGTGTCCGTAGCAACAATATGACTCCGTCTCTTGAGTCGCGGTTAACTGTACCTAATAAGTTCCGTAATAAGCGAAATAAACTAATAATTAATTTTATTTTTTATTTTTAGGAGGGAGAAGTAAGATGTATTTTTTCTGCCGCCAGGGCAAAGACCTTAGATTAAGTTTCTAAAACGAATATATATTATGTTTTTTTTCCATTGTTCATTCCCCTAGCAAAGTTTATTAAGTAACTAGTTTAAATATTTATCGTTGTAATTAAGAGTTTCTGGTTTTCAGGAACCTGTGAGTATCTAATTAAATATAATTAATATGTTTTTCTCATTTTTTATAAAAACGTGCAACGTAGAGGACGCGATTAACAAAGTCACAGTGTCTGGTCCGTTGACGTGTCACATGATTTGTGGACTGGACTGATCAGACCACACATACCACAACCACGCCACAACAAGACGTAGACGGGCGCTAATTTGTATGAAAATAAATGATTTATTCACATAGACGACATTTAGGCATCAAAATTATTCGTGTGGGTGATACCGGCCACATCAAGGCCACATCGCAGCCACAACGCAACCACCAGCAAGACCGCGCACTAGCGGCCGGCCTCATTGCAAACACAACGATCTGTCTGTTTGCAAACACTAACCACAACGTAACCAAATTGCAGCTACTAGCGACAACGCAACCACATTCAAATTTTGTAGTTATCACAACGCAACTGCAAGAAGTTGAGTGACACTATTCACACGTAAACACTGCTTGCCCACATTTTGTTCGATGCGATTTGGTGTGGTTGTGGTACTCGTACATGTGAGTGGGTCTAGCTTTGCTTAAAGCCTTGCTACTACCGTGGCACTGTACACTGGCACGGGGTCACGGAGAAAATTTCATAAATCTGGACGCAGGTTAACGTATGTAAATGGCCTTTCCGAGCACACTACACAGCCACAGAATAGAACAGGCGGTCGGTTTCAAACAATGAGCACACATAGACACGCTTCACGTACAGCCAGTACAGTTACGGTACAAGAATCTTTCGGCGCGAGGCCAAAATCGAAACGAATTGCGCCATCTTGTTTTCTCAATAAAAAAGTGACAGTTTTACAAATATTTACCAACAACGCCTCCCTGTCAATGTCATTCGTGGCCCAAAGATACCTATAAAACTTAAAAAAAAAACTATAATTCATGTTTTAAACCCAGGTAGTAATCTGACATTTCAAGTATTTCTGTGATTGCAGTATTGAATGAATGAGTTCGACATTACACTTGTCAAATTACTATATGGGTTTAAAAAACGAACTATAGATAATAAGATAAGTTTTAAAATTAAAACTTAACCGACTTAAAAAAAAATACTGCTAAAGAAAAAATATTATTAAAGCTTTCGTATAATTATTAAGGTCATTTATTTATATAATTTCTGTTATTTTTAGCCACCGGTAATATTTTACAATTAGCTATGTTTTTGTACAGTTGTTTACTTAACTAAAATATTTATAAATGCAGCTTAATTTGAGTTTTACTAATATATTATAATTTACTTGTTTAGAACGTGGTAAGCTATTGTTTTTTTTCTTGTTTAATGTAAACAGTTTGGATTTGTGCAATACGCTCGCCCCCATTACAATCACTAGCGAGATGTTGGTTTACTATAAGTAGTAGGTACCTCTGCCTATCCCTTCGTGGGGTACAGTCGTGAAAACATTGTGTTGTTTGTTTTAAAAATCACTGTTAAGAAGCAACTGCTAGCGCCATCTGTGCACTGCGACGGACAACTAAGTTAAAATCTTTAAATATGGCGTATTTTTCCAACATCCGCTTCCGCCAACTACACATGCACTTGGGAGCCTTTGGACGGTCGCTCGTTAGCTTCGTTCCTTACATATTTTATTACTTTTCTAATATAATTATCTTGTTATTGCGTACAAGTATTAACCACTCACGCGCCCTTGTCAAAGCGTGACGTCGACAGGAACACCCCGGAACATTTTTCACTTTATGATTTAACAAAAAATCTAATAAATTGTATGTTTTCCTAATTTATTAACTGATAATAAATTATCTTTTTTTACAGGTCACAGTAAGTTTTTGTAAAATTGTAGACATATATTTTGTACTGATATGTTTTTTTTTTAATTTATGGTTCCTGAGTAGGTTATTAAATTCTTTACTTTCTGGTTTTTAGAATGGAGACGTAAGAAAAATTTAATTCATAAATGTTTTTCTATGAACATTAGTAGAAAGTAACTAACCTATATTTTATTAATATATTTTATTTTTATTTTTCCCATGGCGGAACGTCTTTTCACTCAACGGACTGGTGAGAATTTATATATAATTATCATTATCTGCCTAGTATTTTCGCAACTTTGCTGGGGTCAGCTTCCAGTCTAACCCGATGCAGCTGAATACCAGTATTTTACACGAAGCGACTGCCTATCTGACCACCATAACACAGTTACTGGGTAATACGACACCTCTTGGTAAGACTTCTTGCTAAACTCTCGGACGTCTGACTATCAACGATGACTGTCAAAGATGTACAAATGAAAGCCGAGACCAACGTGGTTTCTGAGGCACGGAGGGATCTTGGTATATAATTGATGGTCATCCATCCACTGACCGACCAAGGCAAGCGATGCTTAACCTTGAAGACCAACCTGCAAAGGTTATTATTTAGCCACGAGCTCCACATACAAATATAGCTACATTTTAATCGGTTGATGTAGTTTTTAAAATAAATTATTAAAGTTCGAATAAAACCATTTTTTTCAGGTGTAGGGCGTAAGTTTTGATTTTTTAATTATCACGTATTTTCGTACAAAATATTGTGTAAAGCCATCAGCATATATCCTGCCTTTGATGTGTATTTTTTTTTTTTATTAAACATACTTTTATTAAAATATGATATAATCTGCAATAAATGAATTATTATTTTATTTGACTGCCTCGTTGGTCTAGTGGTCGCAAGCGCTACTGCTGAGCATGAGGTCCTGGGTTCGATTCCCGGGTCGGGCAAAGTGTTATTGGGTTTTCCATCTGGAATTTCTCGGTGGCAGCCCGGAGTCTGGATTTGTGCCCGGTTGATGGCAATAGGCTCGCCCCCTATTACATGGGACTTAAACATAACTGGCGAAATGTGGGTGTACTATAGGTACACCTCTGCCTAACCCTTCGGGGAATACAGGCGTGATGTTATGTGTTATTTTAATAATAAATTCGTAAAATTTTCAGGGTCCTGTAAGTATCTCAACTTATTAATTTCGATGTTTATTAATTATTTACTTAAATTAATTAATTTTATTATTATTATTTTAAATAACACTGACATTTTTTCATTTTAGGTTACGGTAAGTGTAGAAGGTTATTTTAGCGAGTGGTCAACATCGGAACTAACGTCGCCATCTTGCTTTTTCAAAACATTTCAAGTGGCATTTCAAAAAAAAATACACAAATGTTTACCAACAGCACCCACCTGTCAACGTCATTCGGGCGCCAAATGATCTTTTTAGCAGTGTACAGAACTCTTTCCAATGAAAAAGAAGAATTAGTTTTTACCATTGAATTAATATGTACAATACAACATGTCCCGGAATTAATGCACACCACGATACATCCCGATTAGAAAATTATGTTACAATCTTAATACAATCACTGAATTTTTACTATTAGGTATAAAGCATTATTTATTTATTAAATTAGTTATACTGATTGCGGGAGAAAATTGTGGTCACATTACAAATTTATGCACGCACACAATCGCACATGTATACGGGTCTAGCAAAGTACTGCAGTTTATTTTATTATATTATGATAGTAGGTACTTCGTCTATTTAGGCTTGTTATATCTGTACAGCGGAACTGTGACTGTTATTTACGTAAGTTTAATTATTTCTGGGATATTAAAATTACCCATATTAAAAATGACAGAAATCTATTCTGAACAAACAACTTTCATAATGTGCATTAATTCGGTTACACAGTGTGTAGTACAACTAGAAAGCTTACAAGCTTCAAAAAGTCGGTTTTGAAAGAGAAAACTGAACTTTAGTGTGTCCTTTTCTAATAAGGTGACTATACATTTATTTGAAAAGTAGGACACGATTTAAAAGTTAAGAATAAAACATAAACCGTTGCCGGGAAAATATGAATAGTCATGTTTACTTTTGACAGTCGTAGCTGTACACGATTTCCTTGACCTTCGCAGATGACTGGGAATACTACTAGCACATTGTGCGAGAGGGACACACTACTGATCAGTATTCTCTTTTTCAAAACCATTCTTTGCGTACGT
Organism: Griposia aprilina; assembly: GCA_916610205.1. NCBI lineage: Eukaryota > Metazoa > Arthropoda > Insecta > Lepidoptera > Noctuidae > Griposia > Griposia aprilina. The sequence goes on along the minus strand of OU744310.1, from coordinate 13,828,185 downwards.
CCATTGGCTATGCAAAAGAAACTTTACGTCAAACGTTTAAAGTTTATGTTTATTTACAATTTGAATGACAGAAAGCACTCCAGATTAATTTTAGCTCCTTGATTTTTTATACTTATTTAAAATATCCTATATTTTCCAGGTTAAGGTATGTTTTATTAATTATTAGAAAATAGTAAATATTATCACATTTTTAAACTGTTGGCGCTAGCGAACGCCAATGAGGGTTTTCTGAAATGACGTTCATTAGGTGGCAGCACTGAGACGTAAGGTCCGGGCACCTGTCAAAAGTGTCAAAGCGCCTATATTTTCTTCAGTCGTGACTGAATGATAAACGATTGAATGAAACGAATGATGAACATCATCTTAATAAATCCTCTTGTCGAATTGGCGCCAGCTGGTGGCGAGAATTTTGATGAAAACGCTGATTGCGAATTTTCGATTCATTGTTCTCCTTATCCATTGCAGTTGAAAATGGAAAATATGGAAAAAAAAATGTTACAAATATCATTCGGAAGTGACCTCGATAAAAGAAATCGGATTCCTTTTCTCTCTTTTTTTTTACTAATTTCAAGTCCATGTTCATTTCATAGTGAATTATGCTGTGGTTGTATTAGTTTTTTTTTAAGAAAACAAAAACTAATCCTTTTGAAATAGGGACGGCCTACTTATTTCAAAATAATTAAAAAAATATCTTTTTCTTTTTTTTTTAATTATGTGCTGCTTGCCCCATTATTCCGCAAGAAATATTTGGGATTTGCTCATCAATATGAATGCCCTTACCCGGCTGTGTGTTGCTGTTGTGTCATAATTTTCATAAAGCACGGGGCTACCTCTGCAGCCGCTGCTAGACGCAGCATTCGTATTGTCAACACTTCGCATACAATCCAAGCGAGTCACTGTTTAATCCCACCACGACACAAACAACATATAGAAACTGATGATACCTTCCAACGGCAATCTGTGACAGGACTTCTACTCCCTATGCACGGGATTCGGGTCCCCCGAAGTATGTTTACCCGTACAAAAAAAATAATTAAACGGGTGTAGGGTTCAATATAAAGTTTTTAACTACTTAAGACGGGCCCGTATCTACGTTGACGATCATAGAGAGTAGGCAATTAAATGAATTTTGAAATTTGCTGCCGGCCGTTGCGAAGTTTCCATTCCAAAATTGAATTGAAACTTCTTAGGCGGTGATTCGATAATTGCAATTTGAGAATTAAGATGGAAATTTCTGGGACGCGTTACGTTTGGACACATTTCGCTACATGAGAGAGAAGAAAGATATAACTCTCTCTGTCTCTCACACTAAACGTCTCTTATTCTTTAGTTTTTAAGAAGGTTCACTTGTATCACGTGTACGGTGCTACCCGCGCATTTTATTCTATTCTCTTCTTCTTTTATTGCGGTCGGCCGAACTAATTTATTTTTAATGTTTTTAGTCTGTGGTATGTATGGATTTGTTTTTACAGTTTGTTTTGTAGCGGTATCTATAACAGCCGCACGGTCGATCGAAGATTGAGCTACGCTTGCCGCGGTTGGTTCGTGGATGGGTGACCATCGATTACATATCGAGACCCCTCCGTGTCTCTGAAAACACGTTTAGCCGTTGGTCCCGGCTGTCATTCGTAGATCTTTGACAATCGTTGCAGCTAGTCAGAAGGCCATAAGTTAGACAACCAATCTTACCAAGGGTATCGTGTTCCCCAGTAACTGGGTTGTGGAGGTCAGATAGGCAGTCACTCCATATAAAATACCGATATTCAGCTGGATCCGGTTAGGGGCCATTCAATTATTACGTAACCAGAATTTAAGTAATTTTTAACCCCTCCCCCTTGTCAGAAAAAGTAAGCAAAGCTCTTACCCCCCCCCTCCTAAGCTTACGTAAACATTGTTTTTTTTTTAATCTGATCCAGTTTCATTATTGTTATTCATGAGTCTAGAAACAAAGAATTTATAGACTATTAACCGCTCTAACGTCCACGTCAAACGCCTGCAGGCCTGTCATACGTCACGGCGACTATAGTCGCCCGGGTACCGGCACCGCGCACCGGTCATTTCTAACATAAAGTGTAATAACTTGAAAACTACCGAACTTATACCTTAATAAAAAATCGTGTGTGTAGCTGAAACCATACAGAATCAACAAGTGTTAAAACTACATTACGACTTCATAGTCGAAAGAACTGTAAAAAAATGTTAAACTAAAAATATGTGTTGAATTTCCGTAAAATATTTATTCTTACTGAATTTTTGTACATTCATTTGTAGTTTGTGTCAATAAAACCTATTTATTATTAAACTAGACTATCTAAGCTTTTTTTTGATACCCATATGTTTTTCAAATCAGTATTACTAAATTTAGCAGAAAAAGTAAATAATATTTGCTGACGTAATCACCATCCAGACCCCCCGTCCCCCAAGTCATCAAAAATAAACAAAGCAAAAACCCCCCATCCCCTTTGGTGCTTACGTAATACTTGAATGGTCCCTCAGACTGGAAGCTGACCCCAACATAAATGTTTGGGAATTGGGAAATCTATTACGTAGATTGGTATAGTTAATATTATAAGTAAAAAAAGGCCGTAAACATATAAAACTAACAAAAAAAACTTTGGTTTTTAACAGACAGAAGTAAGTAATTTTAAATAAGTATTTTAAATCCTTTTTTTTTCTCGAAGATGCATAATGTCCTTTAATTATTTGTAAAAATTACCAAAGCTTACCTAAATAATGATTTACCAAATTATTCATTTTACAGTACATCGTAAGTTTTTTTTTTTTACTTATTCTGTTTAATATCAATTATTATTTGAGTGTAAAATTAGTAAATGGCATGTTACCTTTGCAGCTGGTGAGTTTTATAATTTTGTTATTGTTATTAGTTTCTAAGCAAACGTTTAAATTAAATACCTACAAGAGTAGATGAGTGTCATCAACCATAGTACCTATTGTGGCGAAATAGATTGAAGAAAATACATCCGCCATTTGTAATACGTAAAATTAAGATACAAAAATAAAAAATACACAGAAATTACAAATATATAAAAAGCAAAAACAAAAAATCAAATTACAATCAAAAATAATTGCAGATAGAGTTGCCGATATTTTTTTCTTCTTTAAATGAGAATTACACGAGAAAAACTTAGACACACAAGATCGTTAATACCTGTCGATAATCGATATATCGATATGTCATGTCTCGACATATCGACAAATTGATGCTAATGTACTTATCAATGTATTATCATTATTTTATTATGTTGTATAAACTGTTGTGATTATCGTATTACCCAGTAACTGGGTTGTGGAGGTCAGATAGACAGTCGCTCCATGTAAAATACTGGTAGTCAGCTTCATCCGGTTAGACTGGAAGCTGACCTCAACATTGTTGGGAAAAAACAAACAGATGATAATGATGATCTGTTGTAATTAGATTAGATGTATATTAATTCATAATTGTGTAAATAATAAAATAAATATTTGAGTGGTATGTGTATTGTGTAGTGTTATTATATATTTTTGTGAATAATTAATTACTAATAGGAATTACCTGTAAAAAAATACCGTATTTGTAGAGGAACCATAATACGGTCGCTCGTACTAGCTAGCTTACCCTGTTTTTAAAGTAGGATTGACAATACATTACAAGGCAAAATAGGACTAATCTATACATAATAAGTTAGCCTATTTCATAACGATTTCAATGACGTAACTTTGACTCATCTCCCATACATAACTTTCGAGATATCGTCATTTTAAACACGCCTGGTATTTTCACACATGACCACCCGGGTGTGGTGCCACAGATTTACCCGGGTCATGCAAAATGGCCGCCACAGCTGAAGGGTTACAAGAGTACTGTACACAAGAAAATAAAATTAATAATAATTATTTATTTCCTAACAGCCTAGAGTAAGTGATGATTATTATATAAATTATTGTGTAAAAAGAGTGTGTGTGCTTAAGACCTCATGATAAAAGTGAAAACTTACGATTGGAGCCGAGTATACACGATTCAGCGCCGAGTATACACGATTCAGCGCCGAATATACCCGATTCAGCGTCTCCGACCCGAGTGTGATGGTTCAGCGACGTTCACCGTTCATAAAGAGCTCTAAGTGCTCCTAAAGAAGTATTAACTTTAATAAAAGAGTATGCTTTTGCTTAAATGGTTTGGTCATGTTGAGAGAATTAATGAAAGGCGACTAACAAAAGGTACAAGGCAGATGTGAGTGGAAACGCCGGCGCCAGGAGGGGACACCCTAGGAGGACATAATATTATAGTGACCTTATTGGTGATGTTCTTCAGAAAGGTCAGGTGCGTAGCACTCGAAACCGGCGTGCGTGTATGACCAGCGGAGTAATTGCATTACATACAAAATGACAATTGACGTTATTATTTACGTTGTTCAGCAGACAAATTTATTAAAACTGTGAAGCAATGTATTAGAAATTAATATCCTTCTAAACTCACGGATTGTGATTGAAATTGTATTACGCGATGAATGCTGATGTATGAACGTAAACGAAGCAAAAGGAGTATGTATGTAAGGATCGTAGCAGGTGGCGTTCTGTAGGTCCTGCCATTGGGAAGAAGGCGTGAGTTTATGTATAAGATTTAAAAAAAAACTCAAATTGTTATTTAACTTATTTAAACATTTCATTTATCATTTGCAGCACACAGTTGTAAGTAATTTTCCTAAACATTTCTTTAGGGCTTTATTTTTGCACCCAAAAATGACGTTTTTTTTTAAGAACTCATAAGGTTCTAACTCGTGTATCAGAAATATGTGATCATATTTAAGGCTGTTGTACATATAATCGAACTGAACAACTTTTTCCAAGAGACCATCATCGTAATGAGGGCTATCGCGCTTGAGTTCACCACTAGAGGCGCTAGTGTAGAGTAAGGTCTCTAGATGTCAACTGTACTGAAGGTTCACTGTTTGCGGGATTTTTTATCATGGATTTTAACTAATGATTCATAATGGTTGTGCCATTACTGATTAATTATGGCTTAAGATTTTAAGTAATAAGTTAGGATCTAATTTGGTAGCACATAAGGAAGAATAATATTTGTCTGCTTCATACTTGCCAATTTTAGGAACATTATATTCTAAATATTCATTTGATGTTTTAAATTGTAATAAAATAAACATATTATGAATTTATGGGAACTTAAACATATCCAAAACATCAAATAAAAGTACTGACAGGACCTTACTCGCCAGTGGCGCCAACTATTGAGCAAAAACGATAGCCCCCTTGACAAAAAATAATCAGCCGACTCAAACATTTAGGTCGAGTATTGTAGGTATTGAAGTTTTGTATCGGACATTTGATATTTTTGTCTTGATTACGATGTTGGTCCCATAGAGAAAGTTGTTCAGTATGATGGTCTGTACCACACCCTTAAATATAACCACAGCTTTCTGATACATGCTATATAGTGACGTGTAGTCGCTGGGATCTTCAGCGGGCTTCTTAGCATGACGCTGTCTATCTATTCGAAGAATAGACACGGCTATTCCCATACAAAGTGACATTTCGTTTCTCCATTTTTGACATCACACCGTAAAAATCCTTCTAAAATCTGTCATTTTGTCTTTCGTTTCTGCCGATCGTTGTCTAGGTCCTTTTTAATGTAGAATATTTCAGAAGACAGTCTAAGGTAGTGAAGACAATTTGTTTTTTTAATCGCCATGATAAAGACAGTAGAAAACTTTTTACACGACCGCCACAAAGTATAAAAATGGAATGGAAAAAAGGAATTTTTCACTTTTTGTATGGAAAATGTGAAAAATTATTACTTACATGTTGAGTTTTAGGGGTTTAAGAGTTTTATAAAGGGGGTCGAAATTTTCATTATTTTTGCGATAGGACACACTATTTTCGAGATGTAAGCAAAATAAAAGATAAACGTGAATAAATTACTGAATTTCGTAAAAAGTGCATTTGACTCTTTCTATTTTGCTGCCGTCGCACTGTCTTCACGTAACGTCATTTTTGTCTATTCTTCCGTCGACAAGACGGTGCTTGTGCTAAGCCTGCTGGATGAGAGAAACACAGGACCGGTAGATGTGGCAACGCTTGGGGAAGTCCGCTGTAGGTGCTGTTATTTGAAGTATGAGTTAACAAAAACTGTTTTCTTATGTTTTATCGTGTTTAGTTATCGATACCATCACGTCTGCGAAGTTTACACAAAAAAACGGAATTTTTAAACTGATATTTCAAGTCACTAGAACAATGCGGTAAAAAAACATTAAATTAGCTTAGATATTGATACCCATTGCGTGTGCGCAATTTAGCTAGCCAATTTAAAAATAACCCTGTATAGTAACAGCCACATTCTCTATTGATTCATAAATCAGTACCCAAAAAATAAATATATTGTTAATAAATAATAATATTATCTTTATTAATTTCCAGCGCGTTATTGTAAGTATTTTTTTAAAGGTCTCTATTTAGTACTTTTAATCGTATTAAAAGTATCTTCAGTAAATGAAACATATTTTTTTTTTAACTTAACTTTATTTTTACTTTTTAGTCTGAGGTATGATATACTCAATTCATCTTCATTATCTGCTTAGCTTTTTCCCAACTTGTTGGGGTCGGCTCTAGTCTTACCGGATTATGATATACAATGTGGAGATGACAATACGATAGTGTAAATGAAAACACTAACAATACTACTACATAAGTATTTTGAAATTATCATATAAATAACATCGAAAATACAGTTTATTTTTTTCCATAATCTCAAACTCAGAGCATTTATTTCAAATAAACCAATTACAGGCACTTTTGAATTGTCAAGGGGTCGGTCAGTCAGAAAAATTAAGCTGGTTACCCATTCCAAACCGTAGTGGGTTCCTACGGAGAAGAACGGACAAGAAACTCCATGGACACTCTTTTAAATCAAAATATTGGTCACATCGTTCATGTTGAAATTATGCATGTGACTTCGATGCAGAACGTTAAAATCGTCCGTAATAAAAATACAAAAAGTGAAACAAATATTAAATTAAATTAAGAGCGCTTACACGGGTCCACTAGCGCCACTCCTTTAAAAAAATATTATCTCGTGACTGAGAAGGAATTTATAAAAACGGCTCAATAAGCGACCTCGGTAAGTGTATCAAGATTTTTCTAATACCTTTTATAAACTTTCATATTGAGACACGAAGCAATAAAATTCGATCTAAACAAAAGTGGCCACATTCATTTAGATCGTATTATGTTGGTTCGTGTCTCAATATGAAAGTTTATAAAAGGTATTAGAAAATTCTAGACACACTTACCGAGGTCATTTATTGAGCCGTTTTTCTAAATTCCTTCTCAGTCACGAGATAATATTTTTTTAAAGGAGTGGCGCTAGTGGACCGGTGTAAGCGCTCTTAAGCCGTGGCAATAAATAATTTGACTTTGTGTCAAAATTTCGCAGTGGTGGCCAAGTGGTATCGGCGCCGACTTACGAGTTGTAGGTCGTGGGTTCGAACCCAGGCAGGCGCTTTACTTTGTGTAAATAATTTCATCACCACTACTCTCAAAACGGTGAAGGAATACATCATGAGGAAACCGGCATATCCTAGAACCAAAAATTCGAAGACGTGACATCTACCAACCCGCACTGGGCCCGCGTGGTAGATTACAGCCCACTCCCTCACAAAGAGAGGAGGCCTGTGTCCCAGCAGTGGGAACATTATAGACTAATTATGCTTTGACTTTGACTATGCCAATCTTTGACTAGCAGTGACTTATTGGATGTATTTGGTTAAATTTTTGTATGCTGACTGGGAACGTCATTAGATATACAAAGTTTAATATATTGTCGTATCGACGTCTCTACCTTGTATATATGCTTAATTTTATTTAAAAATATGATGAATACGTGCTGGTGTATTTCAGGTCACATAATAAATGGGTACAGAATGTCGACTTCATATAACTAGCGAAAACAGGCGAAGACATGCGCACGCGCACATAGGCACGTACGTAGGAATTACCATTTGAAACAAATGAAGGGTACAGGGAAAGAAGGGTCGTTGTCAGTATATGTTTAATTTCGAAAATTCATAATGCTTTCATGCTAAAAAACAATAAAACGGTAAAAGAGATCAGTTTAATAATGCGACTCAAAAATTGTTTGTATGGCTATGCGGCCTACCCAAATGTCCTTTCTTTGGTATTGTTCGTCGAATCGTTGAGCTCCTTAAGTTCTGAGTTGAGCTGCATGGTTACTGACAAATGCGTGCACTGACTGGACAGGTCCACTTAATCTGTGTGGTTCTTTCCTCAAAAGACCATTTCAGACACCAATCTACATGGTTCTCAAACATTATGTCCGATTTTTTTTATATACACATTGACATTGTTGAATTTTATATACACAATGACATGAGTATTTACTTGTAAAGTAGTATGTTATTTTAATTATTGTGAATGTGAGGATTATGTGGGTCATTGCTTTTTTTTTCGCAGTTAATTTTGATCATGATCTGGCAGATTGAGTAATTTATGTGCCTACCCAAATGTCCTTTCTTTGGTATTGTTCGTCGAATCGTTGAGCTCCTTAAGTTCTGACTTCCTGAGTTGAGCTGCACGATTACTGACAAATGCGTGCACTGACTGGACAGGTCCACTCAATCTGTGTGGTTCTTTCCTCAAAAGACCATTTCAGATACCAATCTACATGGTCTTCACATGATCTGACCAAGATTATGTCTGGACTTTAAAAGAGACTGTGACCTCTGAGTTTGTTTCGGCCTTTCTTCTCAGAGTAGTCAGATAGGAAACGCCGACCTCATCTAGTTTAAAAATATGATTGACGTGTAAAAGTGTTTGTACAAACCTACTTACAGAAATAAAATCATTTATCATTTATCATTTAGGTATATGAAAAAAAGATCATAGTCACCGCTGTTGTTTAAAAAAAGACCATTGTCTATGGACTCTGATCTTTTTTCTCATACTAAGAGGGCGCACATGGGTCCACTATCGCCACTCCTTTAAAAAAATATTATCTCGTGACTGAGAAGGACTTTTGAATAACGGCTCAATAAGCACCCTCGATAAGTGTGTCTAGATACGATCTAGAGGAATGTGTATAACATTATGACATTCATCCTTCATTCCCTGTACCTTTCAAATGGCAGTGGCGAGTGCGCCTGCACACGCTGTTGGTGAAGCGTGTCTCTGTGTGCGTTTGGAGTCGACCTTCTGTAACAATCTATTTTGTGCCAGTGTACACTTGAACCCAAATTGCATAAACACACTTTCTTTCACAATCCGAAAGAAATTCCTAAACCTTCATATGATTGAAAAAATCCTCTGCTCGACAACGTAAATAACGCAATGAATGTTGTTGAACTGTCAAAGTGAAAGACATTGCAATTGTTAGTGTGTTACACAATTACCCCGCTGAACTTTTGTGTAAATATTGATGGCCGGTAAAGTCTGATTCACGTTGCGATTTAATTGCCTGAGGTATGCTATAAGTTGAAGCAACAGTCGTTAGTTGCATCAATGTTATTGTAAACCACAGGCAAGAAACTTCTTAAGATAGTGTAGTAAATTATGTTGGCCCAAAAGTTCTTAAGATAGTGTAGTAAATTATGTTGGCCCAAAACTTCTTAAGATAGTGTAGTAAATTATGTTGGCCCAAAACTTCTTAAGATAGTGTAGTAAATTATGTTGGCCCAAAACTTCTTAAGATAGTGTAGTAAATTATGTTGGCCCAAAACTTCTTAAGATAGTGTAGTAAATTATGTTGGCCCAAAACTTCTTAAGATAGTGTAGTAAATTATGTTGGCCCAAAACTTCTTAAGATAGTGTAGTAAATTATGTTGGCCCAAAACTTCTTAAGATAGTGTAGTAAATTATGTTGGCCCAAAACTTCTTAAGATAGTGTAGTAAATTATGTTGGCCCAAAACTTCTTAAGATAGTGTAGTAAATTATGTTGGCCCAAAACTTCTTAAGATAGTGTAGTAAATTATGTTGGCCCAAAACTTCTTAAGATAGTGTAGTAAATTATGTTGGCCCAAAACTTCTTAAGATAGTGTAGTAAATTATGTTGGCCCAAAACTTCGCCACTTCCACGGCATCGTCTGTGGCTCCTAAGGGTCGTAGCGATATTAAATAGTCCTTCCTCAAGAATGCAGCTATCAAATGCAGAAAAGAAAATTCAAATCCGACTCAGTTCCAGAGATTAGCGCGTTCAAACAAACAAACAAACTCTTGCGCTTTATTATATCATAGTATATAGCCACCATCAACTCGATAACGATAAGGAGAACATTTGTTTTAACTTTTTTAATGAAATGTCTATTTTTGTAAGTCTTGTACATCTTATAAGACACATTTAGAAGTCAATTTGGTCAATATTTTAAAACTAGATGGCGCGGTTTGTTTTAACGATTACATCTAAAAAACTTATTGTTGTCTTTACAGGCTTGGGTAACGTATTAGAATAATTAAATACTTTCATAATTTTTTTTTTTGATTTTTTTTTTTTATACAATATTTTAATAAAATGTTTTATTTTCCTTTTTTCACCAAACAGAGGACGGTTAGTTATTTTTCTATATAATAAAACTGATTTGTTATTATTATCTACCATAAAAAACCCATATATTTTACGCAATTTGCAGTATTACGTAAGTAAACACTATAATTATTATTTTGAAATATTAAATGTTTAAAGCCGCGTTCTAACCGAAAGCATCAGTTGCAGGAGTACGCGATTGTATCGCCCGTTTATATAAATACTAGCCCCGTGGTTTCACCCGTGTACGTCTCTATCCCGTGGAAATATCGGGATGAAAAGTATTCTAAGTCCTAATCCATGTCATTGTCTACCTGTGTGCCAAATTTCATCCAAATCTGTTCAGCCGTTTTTGCGTGAAAGCGTTACAAACAAAAATACAAAAAATAAAATATTTTCTCTTTATATGGGTCTTCTACTGCCCCCTGAAAGTCTCAAATGCCCACGAACGGGGCGTTTCCGCCCACGTTGAGAACCCATGGCATAGATTCGCGTATTTACACGACAGCCGCTTTCGGTTATCACGAGTTTAAGGGGGATGCGCCAAGGTGGCCCGCGAAATTGAATTTTCTTACGTTTTTTGCAAGTTGCAGGTCTGTATCAGGTTTTATGTTGATCTAAATATGATTCGCGGCCATATCAAATATTTTTATTTATAGAATTATAATCACAAAAATCATCAATACTCGTACATCTCTATAAGTTCATATTACCCTATTGAACGACAATTTCACGAAATCTTGACATTTGAGGCCAATTCTAACTAGAGTTGCATTGCTGATTCCAATGATTATGATTCTGTAAAGCCATATTTGGTACGGCCGCGAATCATATTTTAATCAACATACTCGTACAACCTGACACTGACATGCAAATTGCAAAAAACGTAACAAAATTTGAATTTCACGAGCTACCCTGAAGGTTCCGCCTTAAATAGTTTTATTTTATTTTTATACTTATTCTGTTTTTCATGTTTGTTATTTTTACTTATTATTATTACAGACAATGGTAAGTTACTGCACTCATTAATTTATTTTTATATTTTTATCCGTGAAAAGGTTGAAAAAAAAAAATTATGTCAATTTTGTGATGCGATTATACAGAGTGGTAGGCACATGATCCTAAAACTCCTAGAGTAGAAACTTTTCAGCGGTACTTTAAAAAATAACTGCTGTTTCATACAAAAGTGAAATACCTACGCGGTCAAAATATATGAAACAGCATTTTTTTTTTAATAACATACGTAATTTTCAACGCTGCTGCCGGGGCGTCCAGAATCATGTATTGAATCCACCTAGTAACAGATTGCTCGTCGATGTCCCTGCCACCCTTTATGTATTTCTGTTTCAATAACAAAAAAAAATTATTAATAAGAAATTGAAACATAATATACATAAATAACAACTTAAACCTACATAATTAATTAATTCAATAAAAATATAATATCTTAACTTAACTAATACTCTTAAAAAAATGTCTTTGCAATATTGTTCATTAAGTAATTGTGTTTATTTTGTTCTGCAGCGCCCGACCGTAAGATACCCTTTTTATTTACCTATTTACTGAAATTTTTGTGTGTTTATTTAACAATTAATTGTATACTATTTACTTTATTATTGCATTTCTAGAAAGTAAGTACCTACAAGGTTTTATTAATCAAATTCCTACTTCTGAGGCGCGTCCTAACTAAAATGATTGTTCGCGCGAATACGCGATCGTCTCGTTTATACGTCACTTTGTTCGGAAAACTGGCGCGCTATGTCGGCGCGAGCACGCGTTTTCCAATAACTAAGAGCACGAAATCCGTAGTCCGCTGCCGTCAGCCGAAGTGACGGGCGTTTCCTACTCCTTGTTACATGACAACACCATTTGACAGGTGTCCCCACCGCCCGATGTGTTTTTGCCCGTACGAAAAATACGGGATATTGACGGTTCAACTACTATCAGACGGGCCTGTATCTTCGTTTGCGAACTTAGAGTGTAGACCCCTGGTTAGCTGAACAAAAAGGGATAATATGATTACGACAATCGTCTAATCGCGCGACGATTGACTTTGGTTAGGACACGCACTGAGGCCCTAGCACGAACGCGAGGCGTAAACGTAACGTAAATTCTACCGATTCGATAATCAAAAGTAAAACTAACTGACATTAATTTCTGCAAGCACAATTAGTATCACGCATCAATACTACAAGCTGTGCCCGCGACTTCGTTCGCATGCATGTCGGAAAACAATAATGTGTGTCGCTAAGAGAAGGTTTAGGTACCACTCCTCCATTGAAAAGAAAGAATCTTTCGATCTTGCAGATCGACTGGCATCTTTTTACGATTGAAATCGATTTAAAACATCTATTTTTTTATTGTAGGCTAACGTAAGTATTAAGAAAAGAAATAAAATAAAAAATGTAAATAGGGGGAATTTACAACTCTATTTTATTTGTGATTTAGTTAATTTGATTGCCTCATTGGTCTAGTGGTTGCAAGCGCTACTGCTGAGTAGGAGGTCCTCGGTTGGATTCCTAGGTCGAGCAAAGTGCTATTGGGTTCTTCCATCAGGAATCCATTTCTCAGTAGCAGCCCGGCGGCGGGCGTCTGTAGTCTCGTCCCCTTATTACATGGGACTTAAACATAACTGGCGAAATGTGTACTACGTAGGTACACCTCTGCTTAACCCTTCGGTGAAACAGGCGTGGTGATAAGTTAGTTAATTTACATTTTGTCAATGAAAATTACTCAAGAATTCTTTGCAGTTCAGTAAGCGCTGACCCTAAAGCCCAATTTACACGTTCCAAGTTTACCGATAGCATGCCATAAAATTGAAACAATGAGTCAGTCGTTGTTTCAATTTCATGGCATGCCACCGGCAAACTGACTTGTATCATCTAAACACTGTTTAGACGGAGCAAGTTTTACAGTTGCTTCAACTTATACAGGGTCAAACTAAATTAACTAACGAAACTCTGCAGACATCATAAGTATCAATTTCTAAACACGCAAAAATTTTTTTTTTTTAAATTGCGTTTTTTATTTTGGTACATACTTAAAGTAACTTGAACATACTTAAAGTAACAAAACTACCAGCGGTCGGTAGCAAAAAAACAAAACATATTTTCTCAACTCATACAGTTGAGAAAATATGTTTTATCGTGTTATCGATACTAATCACGTCTATGAAGATTACACAAAAAAAGAAGGTTTTTAAACTGAAAAGTGGTCGATGACCCGACATTTTTTTTTGTTTTTTTTGTTTTATCATGTTTATATATCAATACCCATCTCGTCTGCGGAGTTTCGCTAGCTAATTTAATTTGACCCTGTAGTATGGCACATGCAATTAAATCGGACCGTGTTGTCATTTCAGTGCATGTGTCAAACTCGTGGCCCGATACCACGCTTCAAGCTGATTGGAAATCTCCACTTTAAGAATATAAAGGTAACTTACAAACTAAGTAAATGATAATATATTTCAACTTATTTTTGACGTGATAACGTCTTATAAATCGATGAACGCCGGCTGCACGCACGAAAAAGCATGACTCATTGTCACGTTCCGCCTGAGCCGATGACGTTATCACGTAAAATTATCGTCTGGAAACCGACTTTACAGACAACCATTTTATATCTGATTTTAAAATTGATGTTCTCAATAGTTCACTTGGTTGCCGCTGAAATTAGTAAAATAAATTATTAAAGTTTAAGAAAATTGCGCAGTGGTGGCCCAGTGGTAACGGCCGCGACTTACGAGTTGTAGGTCGTAGGTTCGAACCCTGACAGGCGCTTTACTTTGTGTAAATTATTTTATGTTATGTACGAAAGAAAAAATAATTATTTCTCGTTTTTCAGGTTCCTGTAAGCAACATTTTTTTAAATCTTTTTTTAACTTGTTATACAGGGTGTCGTGCAAACTGAAACCATGAATTCTAGACCCCCTAGCGTAGAAAGAAGAATGGCAGGACTGCATGTAATTTGGGTGTCGCACTTAGACTTCGCGTACTTACATTCGTACAAATACTCTCAAAAGATAGATCTAGATAATAACAGCATATTTTTTTAATGTTGTGTTTCACCACAAAAACGTTATTTGTTCAGCTGGCTCCGTTTATACAGACCCCATGGTGCCATGACAGTAAACTAAAGAGTATGATAAGCAGTAAACAGTATATTTATGGCATTCAAAGATGGCGGAAATTAATAGGTCCAATAATGGCTACCGAAGGGAAATGTGGCGCTAGTAGCTGACTTAGTCTAATAAGCCCTCTAAACTCAAACTCAAAGCATTTATTTCAAATAAACCAATTACAGGCACTTTTGAATTGTCAAGGGGTCGGTCAGTCAGAAAGATGAAGCTAGTTGCCCATTCCAAAGCGTAGTAGGTATCTACGGAGAATAACGGGCAAGGAACTCCACGGACGCTCTTTTAAATCAAAATATGGTTTATTTATTAAATTAGTTAATACTGATTGTGAGAAAAAATTGTGGTCACATTACAAATCTACGTACGCACACAGTCGCATACGTATAAAGGGTCCTACAAACAGGCGTGACACAAACGCACCGCATGTCGCGCGACGTGCGGTGCCTTTGTGTCGCGGAGCGGAGCTCCCGCCTTGGCCTTGGTGGTTATTTTTTTTTAAACCACCCAGAAATAGGAGCCCCGCCAAGCGGGGCTCCGTCGACCTATCTTAGCGCAGGTGGTAATCAGTTACTAGTTATGTTTAATATCTACTTAGGTTACTATTACCTATACCTACGATAGAACTTACAAAGAATAAAACAAAGAAAAAATACTTTTAAATATTTATTAAACAAAATACAAAGTTATTGTTTTTTTAAGCTTAAATTAGAAGCCACAGCTCGTAAAAATTCATACTCTGAATATTTGTTTTGAGACCAAATAAGTTTTATATCTTTTGAGTGGTATGTCAAACGATTTTATATCTAATGTATGTTATGTCAAACGATGTTATATTTAATGTATAATATGCTTATAAAAATTAGTTATTTCAAAATTATATCAATCGTTCATTATATTAACTAAACGCTATATTAAATAAAATTATAGGTTCCGTTGTTATTATGTTGTTAATATTAGAGATTTTGTTGTTATATCATCTATTACTTACCCTCAGAAATCGATTCAGTAAACGACTCTGAACAAATTATTTTCATAATGTGCATTAATTCAGTTACACATTGTATAATAATTATTATACAATGTGTAACTGAATTAATGCAAAATAAGCAAAGTTCCTTACGAGATACTCACACGCACACACACACTCGTAGCAACACATACATGCATGGAACACAATAGGACATGACGCCCTTCTAGAAGTCCAATGTGTGCCCTGGCGGCTGAGAGTATGTCATGCTCACTCAAATGTCTCGCTGGTGGTGGCGTGTCTATTGGATCATTAAGTTCTCTTCAAAATGGTTGAGCTGAAAGGTGCTAATCCATGCGTCATGTTCGTGAACGGGCGCCGTCAGTAGGGACTGGTCATCTCTTAGCTGCCACGGCTTATTTTAATTTAATTTAATATCTGAATTGTTTTTGTATTTTTATTACGGACGCTTTTAACGTTCTGCATCGTTCTCACATGCATAATTTCAACATGAATGATATAACCAATATTTTGTGACCATATTTTGATTTAAAAGAGTTTCCATGGAGTTTCTTGCCCGTTCTTCTCCATAGGTACCTACTACGCTTAGGAATGGGCAACTAGCTTCATCTTTCTGACTGACTGACCCCTTGACAATTCAAAAGTGCCTGTAACTGGTTTATTTGAAATAGATGCTTTAAGTTTGAGTTTGATGATCAGTTTTTACTAATGGTGCCAGTGGGTCAATCAATCAATCTGCCTGCCTATTCCCAACTCTATCAAGGTTGGCTCCCAGTCTAACGGGATGCAGCTGAATACCAGTATTTTTCATGGAGCGACTGCCTATCTGACCTCCACAACTCAGTTATTGGGTAACACGATACCCCTTCGTAAAACTGGTTGTCAGACTTTTGGGCTTCCGATTACCCGTAACGATTGTCAAAGATCTACGAATGACGGCCGGAACCAACGGCTCAACGTGCTTTCCGAGGCAGGGGGGCCCGACAAACGGTGTGTCACGCATCCACGAACCAGCCGTGGCAAACGTAGCTCAACCTTCAATCGACCCGTGTAGCTGTTATTATTCCACGAGCCCCACGAGCTATTATTCTACGTTTTGCTTTTTAACAGGTTAATAAGCGTCGCTACATGTCGACGGACCCCGCCACTACCGACTGTCCTCCGTGCAACTGTGCAGATTGTTTCACAACTGAACCTATCATCCAAAAGCGTGACAAAATATGTTAAACTTTATGTAGTCTGTTCGCGATATGAAGGTGCTTACGACACCATGTGGAAATATTGCACAATATATGTTTTTTTATTTTATTTTAGTTATGAATTTTATCTTTTCAAG
This sequence comes from Griposia aprilina, assembly GCA_916610205.1. Lineage (NCBI taxonomy): Eukaryota > Metazoa > Arthropoda > Insecta > Lepidoptera > Noctuidae > Griposia > Griposia aprilina. Next base: position 13,811,179 of record OU744310.1, on the reverse strand, counting down.
CAAGGCCGAGTCGTATGACACATGTCATGTTTATTTCAGAATTGCACGAATAGTGCATTTTTTTTTCTTAAATACTCTTATTTATTACTATATGTAAGAAAACTTGGATTTAATGTGGAGTGTTTATAAAAAATCAATTACTTAACATTATTTTAAATAACACTGACTGTTAGCAAAATTCTATTTTAAATTAAAATCTGTCCGGTAATGTCATGTAGAATTTCCACGACGTGTGACGTAGGACCCTTCTTTTCGTAAAAAAAAGTATGTCAGAATTATTCCAAATAAACTTTTGAATGGTTGAGCTTGACCATTCAAAGGTGCTTGGGTTTAGCTATTGAAATAATTCTATTAAATAAATGTGTGTAAAAGAAAAACTTGTTTCAATTAACTGACCTAAAATAATCTATAAAAAATATGGACGTAAAAAATAAATAAATTCATTTATTTCAGGTAAATAACACCATTGCCAAACATATATTGATAGACGTCGAAAATAAAACGAATAAAATAAATTCCAAATGAAATCACAACAAATCAAAATAAAGTCCGATCCTGCATGGAGTATTGCAGCCACCTTTGGGATGGCTCAGCTAAATACCAACTTGCCGCGCTTGACTCGGTGGAACGCAGAGCTAAGAGACTCATTGGCGACATAAAACTGGTGGATGCCAAGGTTCACAGCTTGGCTCATCGCCGTAAGGTTGCTTGTGGGTCTTCTACAGATTGTACTTCGGTGAGTGTGCCCAAGAACTCCACGACTTCATTCCACCGGCCCCCTTCTACCATCGGACATCTAGGCGCACTACAAGTTACCATCCCTACCTAGTTTTCATTCCACCAATTCGCACTAAGAACTTCCAAACATCTTTTATAATGCGCACAGCAAAAGAGTGGAATTCTCTACCTGCGCCTGTGTTTCCGACCGCATACAACCCAAATCTCTTCAAAGTGAGAGTGAACAGGCTTCTTCTGGGTAAGCTCACTCCATCGTCGACTTTGTCTCTGTCATCTTTGACCTAGACTAGAGTCAAGAGCAAACCCATCTAAAATAAAAATAAAATAAGAGATCATCAAAACAATGTAATTAATACCTTCTCTCCGACACTGGTACAGCAACATGTCAGCTCTAACAATGCCGCATGAAGGGGCAGTCAAGCCTACCCGCAATCATCGCCAGTACGATGTTGGGTATAGCCCCAAGCCCATACCCTGCGCACTAAGAACGCGACGCGCTTGCGCATGGTCGCGTGAATGCAGCGGGTGCGCGCCTTTGCGAACTTACCCGAGGCGCTGCAGTATCGGGGTAGCGCCATTGCCTTCCTGAACGCGTTATTGTACTGGACGCGGATGGCGCTGTAAACTATATTCAAGTAGTGGGGATCTTTGGTGCGATGAGTCTTTTCCACTTGTCATAGGTATATCACGCCTGCGTTCCTCTATAAGAGTAAGCAGAGGCGTATAGTATTCGCTCTGTTTCCAAATATAGATATATAAATATATTAGCATATTTCCCAATCAAAGGAATGAAATAAAAAACAATTTAGTTAAAAATAACCCTTAATAAAAAAATGCGTTCCAAAGAAAAGTTGTGGGACCAGAACAGTAACACTTACAATTTATATACGAGTACTTCTGTCCCTAATCGTTTGGCGAAAATGTTTTACGAATTAGGGTGCCGATGTATGAACGTAAATGAGGCAAAAGGAGTATGTAAGGACCGTAGCAGGTGGCGTTCTGTAGTTTCTGCCTACCCCCATGAGAAGAAGGCGTGTGTTTATGTATGTATGTGTGTATGTAAATATCTGGGTACCTACTCAATAAAAATCTTAAATTCACTGACAGACAATACTTAACCTATACCGCTGGGTATCTATGCATACAAAAAATTATGGTCCTTTTCTAACGAAGGCGAGCAGTTAGGAAGGATGTTGAAAATTCATTCCGTGTAGGGATTAAATAGCAGATGAAAGTATGTATGGTCGTCATTTCCCCCGTCATGGAAATCCCATTAGGCATTGTTTCTTAAAGAATGTATCGCATAAAACTCAAAATAATGTAAGAGCACCTACTTTTCTTGAATTAACGCCATCTACCGTGATCAAGCGGAACTAAAGACAACAAGATCAATCTGTTGTGTTTTCTATACTGCAGGCTAGAGGTCGTTAGGAGGATGTGATAAGACAAGACAAAAATCATTAGAAGAAAGAATACATCCAGTATTTTGTGATTATATAACTATTACAAGGAAGTGATAACGCCGTGGAAGAGGCGATGTTTTGGGTCAGTAAAATTTTAATAACTCTCGTGCCAGCGACACGAAGAAGAAGGAAGTAAATTCTGTGACCTGATATACATTTTGTATGCTATAGAATGGCAAACAAGCAGGCGGGCCACCTGATCGCAAGTGGTCACCGCCGCCTAGGGACATATCTAGAATACCAAAGGTAATCTGATGTGGCGATAGATATACAGGGTGGCACAGACATCGACGCGGAAGCTGTGTTTTTTATAAACCGACGAAAAATTTCAACGTAAGGGTTTTCAGAATCATGTTGAACAAGGAAGTTTGGCAATAATTCCTTCTGCACATGTGGCTTCCCTGGTACCACATTAACGGCATCACTAAGTAAATGTATATTAACTTCTTTGACATAATCTCATTATTTGACATTATATACTTCGGATTCTTATTTCAACTCCTTATTTATGGCTTTTGTGAATAGGATTTTGATTCCAATTTGTTTCAGAGGTAATGGCAACCACGTCATTTAGTCTAAATAGGCTTTTATTTTTATATAGATTCTTTTCTTTTTTTTCTTTTTAGATTTGTGGACCTTTTTATATTTTGTTGAGTACATGTTACTTGTTGACAGGCCTACACTGTCCTCCCATATCTATCAACAATGTAATTGGAAACGTTGTAAAAGCCCCTTATTTTTAAAAGAGTAACCGTGGAGTTTCTTGCCGGCTCTTCTCCATAGGAAACAACCAATTGGAACCGTGCACCTAGCTTCTGACGTTTCATAAGTGCCCATTTCGGTTTATGTGAAATAAAATATTTTGATTTTTAACCGACTTCACAAAAAGGAGGAGGTTCTCAATTCGTCTATATGTTTTTTTTTTTTTTTTTTATGTGTTTTAGCTCATAACTTTTTCTGGGTGAACCGATTTGGATTATTCTTTTTTTATTTGATAGGTGGTGCTTCAAATGTGATCAAGGTCTGACCAGTAGTTTTTGAGTTATCCTTAATACTGCAGATTTTTTCCACTTAGTTTATATGGATGATGTGTTAATAATTTCCTATCGCTGTTATTTACACACCAAGTAGTGGTATACGAATTTGTGTGGGGTAGGTACCGCAACTAAAAAGTGAAAAATAAAAACTTTTTAACAAAAAAGCAACCAACTTCCAAAAAAAACACTAAAAAACGTGAAAAATAACTTTAATTTCGAAAGTCGGTGGCCAAGTTGGTTGTTTTTTTGTAAAAAAGTTTTTTTGATTTTGATGTATTGAATTCATGGTAAGGTTGCACGTCGATTTCCTTGCCACCCTTTAGATGTATGGGCGATAAAGACGGCCTTGTTGGTCTAGTCCTAGTGTTCACAAGCGCGACCACTGATCAGAGGGTTCTAATCAAATCAAATTATTTATTTGCTTAATACAGGTAGGTATAAACAAATGTTATAAGTAAATAGAAAGTACATACATACATACACATAACATCACGCCTGTATTCCGCGAAGGGGTAGGCAGAAGTGTACCTATAGCACACCCACATTTTGCCAGTTATGTTTAAGTCCCATGTAATAGGGGGCGAGCCTATTGCCAACAACCGGGCACAAATCCAGACTCCGGGCTGCTACCGAGAAATTCCAGATGAAAAAACCCGATAACACTTTGCCCGACCCGGGAATCGAACCCAGGACCTCATGCTCAGCAGTAGCGCTTGCGACCACTAGACCAACGAGGCAGTCCGAGGCAGGTGTAAATATAAAGTACTCTGTATCATCACCTAATAAGGTGTGCAAATATTTATATTATTGTCTGAACTAATTAAAAAAAATCTTAAAATAGCATTAGAAAATTATTATCACAAAAAAAAAAAAAACAGAATACTACAAATGACAAAGGTTTAAAAATAAAAATTGTCGGATGAGTTATAAATGTTATAATACATGTCATAGACTTAACAATCAATAAATGTAATTAAAGTATTGGTCCAAATTAAAATTACTAAGCTCGATTCACAGGTCAAGCATAGTGCCATTTTAGGTTATTCTAAGTATTCGATTTGTTACTCAGATCGGCAGTCACTCCATGTAAAATATTGATATTCAGCTGCTTTCGGTAAGACTGGAAGCCGAAGCCAAAATAGTTGGGAAAAAGTTAGGGAGATGATGAGCCCAAAGTCTGCATTTGTGCGGTTGATGAAAATTGGCTCAGCCCTTTTACGTAGGACAAATGGGAACCTGCCTCTCGGCAGAAACTTTTAAGGCATAATATTGTTTGGCATAACTTTTATTAGCCTAATCATACTGTGGCATAATTATACTTTGGCATAATGCAATAGTTAGGTTAGGTTAATATAAGGCAATAAACATTATGGCAAAACATTTATGCGTAATGATCATTATGCTGAATTTCGTTATGCCAAAGTTATATTATGTCCAAAAATTTTATATAGAGGGTGTAAGGGACAGCCCTCCGCAGACTGATGGGGTAAATTCAGTATATCATACTTTGATGTACATGAAATAATTTCAGGAACGTCATGGGAATCCAATAAACCTGATTTGTTTTATTACCTCAAACGCAATGTATCGTTACCACGGCAAAACGCACGTAGGGAACGGTCGGAAGCGCGCTAGCGCCACGTGATTTATTTCAATTTCCATTGCAGATTTTTTTATTTCAGCTGTTTTATTTACATAATTGTAGTGCTACGTAAAGAGAATGTAACTTTACATTGAAATAAAGGAATAGTAACAGAAAAAACGATAAAAAAATGTTTTTTTTTTGCTGAGAATTTGTCCGGTGGAATATGATTCAAAATAAATAGTTGAATGGACCCTGTTAGTTTGTGGAGGGCTGTCCCTTACACCCTGTATAACTGATGAAATGTGGGCGTACTACATACATTTCTGTCTAACCCTTCCAGGATAACAGGCGTAATGTTATGTAATACTAGCAAGTAGGCAGGTCTGACCGTTTTTTTTTTTAAATGTTTGCGAACTTAAAAGGAAAACGGAACCTTTATAAAATTAGGTACTTTTTGGTCCGTCTGTCACAGAGTTTTTCTCGAGATCTGTGCCTTGTTTTGTGTAAACAATTGTTGGCTAAATAAACTAATAAAGTAGATATTTGAATTTTGCCAATTATGGCAAGCATATAGATTTGTAAGGTCTCAATGATTTGCACACACATCGCTAGTCGAAGATTTTTTTTCACCGTTGGACAGGTTGAGAGGCCTATCAGACTCTTACCGAGTAAACCCACGTAGTGTTCTTCTACTACCTTTGGCCGGTCGCTCTGACAGACTTTCGGAATTTAGTTTTAACAATTTCAGAAATTTGAACTATGCAAATAATGTTCCCAACAATTACAACCTAAAAGTGAACCGTTTAAAAATTAAATAGGTATATTTAATTAATTTATTTCTGAAGGTTTTGGGTTCTCGACGTAAAAAACGCATGTTTGACATCGTACCGTCTCGACCAATGGAAGGCGAGCGCGCCAAAAAACACAGTAATTAACCATTCAGGAATCAAGATGGAGGATGGGTGACGGTATCTCAGTGTGCACTGGCGAGTTTTTGGGACATCCAAAATCAAAATCAAAATATTTTATTTCACAACAACCAACATGGGCACTTATAAAACGTAGGAAGCTAGGAGCACGGTTCCAATTGGTTGCCAAAGCCGGCAAGAAACTCCAAGGAACACCCATACTTAATATTACAATTGCGAAAGTAATTCTGTCTGTCTGTCTATCTTCTGTTACCTTTTCACGCCCTAACGGTTGAACGGCACACAGGTAACCATGATCTGAGTTAGGACATAGGATACTTTGTATCCCGGTGGTACGTTGCTGCGGGATAATTGACGCGGGCGATACCGCGGGAAAAAGCTACTGTTATATATTTTGGAGAGAACTGCATAGTCAGCCTATGACAATGTAGGTATTTGGACAAAAAAAAAGAATCATGAAGAGGGCAGTGAATTCATCGTTTATCGGGAATTGACGTTATTATGATCTAGAAGCAGTGAAGTGCTAGCTATGACAAGGGCGCCGAAGACGAGCACGCTCCTGGTCAAAGGCTAGGCCGGCGCTGAATAGTGTCAATCCCTAGCACCAGGTGGAATGAAGGTTAATTTAAGCTCCCTTCACCTAAGTAAACCACCTTAAACATAACTGGCGTAATGTGGGTGTGCTATAGGTACACCTCTGCCTAACCCTTCGGGGAATACAGGCGTGATGTTATGTTATGTTGTTCACTTAATTTTCAAAATAATATTTTTACTGAATAGTCGCTAGGCGGCTGCTATAATGTATGTAACTCCTCGGGATCGATTATTTAATTAGGTCCTCTAAAGTCCACATCGCCCCTTAGTAAAAGCGTTGCGACTAATTATTATGTACAGTGCCCCCTGCCGTCGGTTTTTGTGACTACAATTTGGGAGACGATTTGATATGTTGCTCCTAAACGATTTTGACAGTTGAAGGATGTTGCAATAATACGTATTGCAAAACGCGATGGTACTTGCTTTTTAACATCAACATCAGCCTAGCTTTTTCCCAACTATGTTGAGGTCAGCTTCCAGTCTAACCTGATGTAGCTGAATACCAGTGTTTTACATGGAGCGACTGCCTATCCGACCTCTACAGTCTACAACCTAGTTACTCGGTAACACGTTCCCCCTTGATAAGGTCAGACTTTTGGGCTTCCGACTATCCGTAATGCCTGTCAAAGATCTACGAATAACAGCCGGGACCAACGGCTTAACGTAATTTCCGAGGCACAGATTTTCACCACTCTCAAACCGGTGAAGGAAAACATCGTGTGAAAATGGGCATGTCCTAGAACCAAAAATTCTAAGACATGTGACATCTTCCAACCCGCACTGGGCCCGAGTGGTACAGCCTACTCCCTCTCGAAAAGAGGGAGGCCGGTGACCCAGCAGTGGGAACATTATTGACTGATTATGCTTTCGGCATCTTTCACACGAAGTGAAACGTCTGTACATAAAAATAATCAAAACTGAAAAGAAAAATCATTAGTGAACCGATCCAAAGATGTTGCATTACTGCATCTTTCACTCTCCTACCGAATGATCCATCTTGCTGTAGATGTCAGGCGCTCCGAGTGAAACTTCTGATATCAGCTGAAGACCAGCTGCGTCCCTTGTTCACCAACGAACGAAATCATATACGCCACTTTTTGCTCGCAATTTACCGGCAAATGACGTCACTAAAACGTTGTTTATAAAAGTAAGGGTACGTTCCGAATTGCACTGTAAACGATTTTGAGCGACACCCGTTCCGAATTAGCGTGAGCACGATAACGATGTCCCGTGAATCGCTATAGATGACGTCATGACATGCGCCATCTTGCGATAACGCCGACCATGCCATAAATTAATATCATCGTGAGCGCTGTCAAAAATGACAGTTGTGCGTTGTGCTGTTGAGTTGTTTTGCGTCGCATCTTAGGTCTCATACATCAAATAAACAACAAAACAGAAGTGCCAATGCGTTGTAAGTCCATTTTCAAAAAAAAAAACCTGTCGGTCTTTCTTTCTTGTGCAAGATTTCGGGTTGACATTGAGCGAGCACTGTGAGCGCGTTCACGAGCGTTCGGAATTGTTGACAGCTCTCAGTTGTCATAATCGTGATATCTAAATTGGAACGCAAATTATTGATGTGAGTTCTGTGACCGATTACGACGTAATTAGGAATGTACACTAAGTTGGTGTGTTTTGCTAGAAAGCGGTTTTGACACCGTAAAGTCAAACCCCGCTATCATCATTGTCATGCCAGCCGTCACTGCGACCGTTATGTGACGGCCACCGCTCTTCTAGGAAACGGTGGTTTCAAGGCCTACTCTCTCTCACACAGAAAGAAAAGAAAGAATGAAAGAAAATACGTTTATTTGCTGTAAACATGACGTAACACGACGTGACAAAAAACACATAACACAAAAAGAACAAGTTGGGGGAAAATAAAATATGCATCACATCCACGCAAAACTGCAATCGCTCAGCAGAATAGAGCAGTATAGAGCAGTCCAGTGTCCCAGCAGTGAGAATATTAAGTATAGGCTACGGAGCGAGAGGGCATGGGAAGCCGTCACCTCCTTCTGCGAAGCAGTAATACTCGCGAAGGAGAAGGCGGAGCGCGTGAGCGTGAAGCAATCGTTGCGCCCTCACGCCCCTGGTCACCGCAGGAAGGGACACCCTGGGCGTCGGGCGTCGATAGCCGATTCCCGACCACCGCAGGCGCGGGCTTGCGGTCAGCAAGCAATGGGTAGCTCACCGTCCGATAAGGACCAGGCCCGGGTCGACGGCGCATTGTATTCCACGCGCGCCTCAAATAGATGTCAGCAACAATTGACGGGGTCCGCTAGGGCCGATGCCTGCCGGGGTCGCGGATTGTTCGGAAGAGTTACCGTGGCCCTGGCACACAGGCAATTGAAGGAACACGGGTGGGTTTTAGTCAGTAAAAGGCTGACACGCCCTCCCGCCTCGCCCAGAGCGGGAGAAGTTATTTGCCGATGTCCCACCCAAAAAAATAAAAAGGCACGTGAAACATTTCAGCTTTGTCTCTGGGTTGACAACTCATCTGCGGCGCCTCTGGTGTTTGTGACCAATTCCCATCAGATGAGCCGCCAGCTTGTTTACCATCTTCGTCATGGGCCTGTACTCTGGTTGGCGACCGAAATGAGTATTGTGATAGTTCTTCCCCGGTAGAGCTCCTTTAAATACAGGGTCAAATTAAATTAGCTTGCGAAACTCCGCAGAGTAATTTAATTTGACTCCGCAGACAGTTTTCTCCAATCCCATGAATTTAGTCGCCTGGATCTTATGGGGTGCTTAATAGTTGCAAATGGGTCACACAATCACGTCCTGGCTGCGTAGCATGACCACCATAGAAACGGGTTTTGTCGAAGGAAGAATAGACAAAATGACAGATTACCAAAAAATATCTTTAGAAATCTGTCATTTTGTCTATTCTTCCGTCAACAAAACCCGTTTCTATTGTGGTCATGCTACGCGTGCAGGAAGGAATACGTCAAATTACAAGTCACCGTGATAGAATAGAATAGAATAATGTCTTTATTATGTACACCATAAAAATTACAGATATAAATGTAGTTTTTTTTTTTTCTGATACCCATAACCTCTGCGGAGTTTCGTTAGCTAATTTAATTTGACCCTGTAGATAACTACTACGTTAATGTATATCACAACATAACATTGCAATACATCACGTCTGTTTTTCCCGAGGGGTTAGGCAGAGGTATACCTACCTATAATCTGAAATCGCCAACCAGTCTTCAGCAAGCGTGATGATCAACGCCCGTGCCTTCTGTATTTATTTATTTACTTAACCATTTATGTACACACATATATAAACAGACAAGAAGAAAGGAACAGAAAAATAGGTACAAAGGTGATGCTTATTTCTAAAGTTTTTTTTCTTATATGTAAGAGATAATAGGCTGGTATTAGACATAGGTATAATACCAGCCTATTGTTGTTGTAGTATTGTTGTTGTTTTTGTTATTGTAGTTGCTTAAAAAGAGTACATGTAGGAATAGGTACCGTCACGTAAAAAGAACGCTGGCCGGCAGTCTCGACTAGATAGCGACGCTGTCGCAAACTACCAATCGCTAAATATTAAGGTGAATCAGTTGTAGCCCGCCAAATTCAAATTTCAGTTCAATTCAAATTCAGTAATCCCTATTACTATCCCACCAGGCGCAATAGGCTCTCTCCCTAGCGAGCCTATTGAAAAAAAAAAGAGAAAGAAAAAAAAGAGAGTTCTATTCTATTGCCATCAACAGGGCACAAATCCAGACTCCGGACTGCTATGCATGAAAGTAACAAAAAGGAATAACAAAAAAAAAATGGCGGCATACTTCACACCAAATCCTTTATTGTCATCAGCAGAGAGAATCAATCAATACAGCGATTCTTCTACTTTGAGCACATTTCTGCTTCACAGGTAAACGTTTTAATAGTAATTCAATGGAAAGGGATTGGATTTGACAAAAGATAGAGGTGACGAAAAAAAATTGCTATTTCCTGTGGTAGGACATTATTTTTTTTTGTTCGTTTTTAGGAATGGGCTACAGAGGGTACTATGCTATTCGTAAGCTTTATTTATTTTTAAGTCTTTAAGTTAAGTTTAAGCTTTTTAAGTTCTTTAAGCATTTATATTTATTTTTCAATTATAACATGCATACACATTATGTGCTCTCTTAAGATACAGCACCCTAATTAAGTAACACACTATCTATCACAATCCGAATCATTTTGAAGCCTATTTGCTAATCCATTGCTTCATATGTTCGAAAAATGTGTCTGCTCAACCACGTAAATAACGCAATGAATGTTGTTGAACTATCAAAATGAAACTCATTCCTACTGTTAGTGTGTTACGTAATTACCCCGCAGGTCACCCTAGTTTACGAGGCAGGGCTCACCCAATCCACGTACAGACCTTGTGGTTACAGCATATTTATGTGATACCTAACTTTACTCTTACGCCAACCAGTTGTAATCCATCTTTTACCTAATTTTAACCATAACAACTACATATTTATTTTCAAAAAGACAAAGAAAGAAAAATAAATTTATTATTATTACTTACATAACCTCACGCCTTCTTCCCATGGGGGTAGGCGGAAACTACAGAACGTCACCTGCTACGATCCTTACATACTCCTTTTGCCTCGTTTACGTTCATACATCTGGTCATACACGCACGCCGGTTGCGAGTACTACGCACCTGACCTTTCTGAAGAACATCACCAATAAGGTCACTATATGTCTTCTTATGGCGTCTCCTCCCGGCGTTTCCACTCACATCTGCCTTGTAAATACCTTTTGTTAGTCGCCTTTCATTCATCCTCTCAACATGACCAAACCATATACGCATACTCTAACAAAAATAAATGTTGTCAAAATCTATTTTCAATTTATTTGAGCAATTATTTGGCATTTAGTTCCCAATTTTATAAGTTATATTATATTACTAGCTTCCACCCGCGACTTTGTCCGCGTGAAATTTCTTGTTCCCCCGACCCACTCCGTCGCCTACCCGCGCTATATTTCGTTTTCGCTTAGCGTTCTTTCCGACATTTTTTTGTTATTTCTCGGCTCCTATGGGTCGTAGCTAGCGTTGCAAAACTTCGGAAGTATTCGGAATAATTCGGAAACATTCAAAAGAATACTTCGATTGGAAGGAATACTACCGCAGCAAAAAATGCAGCGTAAAATAAATATTGTAAGGATGAAGTAGGTAACCTACGTTTTATTACGTAAGAATTAAATTATTCCCAGTAGTTACGAATGTACTCGTGTGCGTAGGTAGCTTGAGGAGACTCGCCGTTACATTTAGCAGATATTTCGCCGTGCCGTTACTTGAATTAACGCCATCTAGCGGGCAAGAGTAGACTATAAATGGAGAACTTCCCGCGTTAATCCTTCGGCGACGCCAGCGGCAGCGCTCGTCTGCACGTGACACTATCATACCCACCGCCACCGAGCCACGTAGGGGTTGTTCATTCATAAATTCAACGAAGTATTATTCGATTCCTACGTACCTACAACGCGGGAATATTTCCCTGTAAGTAGTTATCTACTTGTGACTACTTATTATTTTATTTTTACTATGATTGAGTTTAGAATGGGCTGATTTTGTGCGGATGTTATTTACAAGTTTAGTTTACTTCGTAAAAATGTTCTGCTTTACGATTTAATGGAAAAAACATAAATAATTAGTTAAGTAAGATAAAAGTAGGTACGTATCCCTAGTTTAAAGTACGTATCCAGGGCCTAGATACGTAAGTACTTAATTTAAATGTTTTGGTAAAACAAATAGTCTTAAAAAATATATTTCTTTGTAGAATAGTGTTCAACCAATATTAATCAATAAGTAGTTAAGTACTTAATCATTATGTAGTGTTCAACCGCAATTGATCAATAAAGAGACATTTGAAATAACATAAGTACTTAATAATTAGATTATCCTTTCTGTTAGGTACCTCCCTATTATAACATAAATTACCATCTTATAAACTTATGTTAGTATCTAACTATGTATTTACCTCTCTATCACTTTCACACCTAATAGACCGCATACATAAACTTATTACTTAAGTACATATCTAAGTAGATGAAAGAAATATTCGGAAGTTTTCAAATCGTATTATACTCATTTTTATGAATGAACGTGTAGTAATGTATAGTCACTGGCAGTAACGCCGTCTAGCGGGTAAAAGTAAAAGCTGTAACTGTACAACTTCCGTCGGTAGTGCTCGCCTGCGTGCGCTTTCTGTTGCTGCAGTGACCAAAGTTAGGAAGGAAGGAAGGATGGAAGATTCGTAAGTATGAATACACAATCACTAGCGCGGAACATATATAATTTGCAATGGTAATTGCGTCGCCATCTAGCGGTCAATAGTCGAACTCTACCAGGTGCTCCACTAAGTAGCCTACATACCCGATGTCGGTCAGCGTGATTATATATTATGGCAACTGTGGCACACCGCCTCGTGACTCAGCGGTTCATTCTAACTAGTCTAAGATGTACCTACTTAGCTAGACATTTGCCTTGTAATTCTTCTCGGGGAATAATTCCGAATACTACTCAATACTTCCGAATGTTTCGCGAATAATTCGATGGGAATACTTCGGAATATTTCGCTCCGGCAACGCTAGTCGTAGCGTGATGTTAAGTAGCCTTCCTCAAGAATGGGGCTATCAATTGCAAAAAAAAAAAAACAATTCCGACTGGTAGTTCCTGAGATTAACGTGTTCAAGCAAACAAACAAACAAACAAACTCTTCAGCTTTATTATTAGTATATTATATATTATATTATTAGTATAGATTAAAAATAATATCACGCCTGTATTCCATGAAAGTTTAGGCACCTGGCAGAGGTGTATCGATACAAATAAATAAAATTGAAGTGTCTATTTGTAATGTAAAAATAACAGCTTGTTACTAAATGCTTATGAAAGTATATACGGTACTTCTGACAAAAAAAAAAAAAAAAAATTGTCTTTCTGCCTGTCTGTTTGTTCCGGCTAATGTCCGAAACAACTGGACCGATTTTGATGGGACTATCACTGGCAGCATAGGCATAGCTGATGTTAAAAGGGGTAACATAGGCTACTTTTTGTCCCGGTAGCACGTTCCCATGGGATATTTGCCGACCTCCAAAATAATAACATTTATTTATTTGTCTACGATAGGCCGCACGTTAATGTTTACAAAACCAGTAATACATATAAGCTGACCTCTTATTCTATTGAAACTCTTTGCTACGCTAGGCCAGCTCAAGGTTAAAGTATTACCAATGACGTGTGATCGTCTGTACACCCAATATACGTCATTTACATCTAAATTCCATGGAATTTAGATGTAAATGACCTATATATTGGATGTGCAGTGTTATTTATGTAATAGGGGGCGAGCCTTATGCCATTCAGCGGGTATTATTTCAGACTTGACTGCTTCTGAAAAAATCCTGATGAAAATATCCAATTACACTTTGCCCGACCTGAAAACCGAACCTAGGACCCCTTTGCTAAGCAGCCTTGTTTTTGACCACTATGTGACTAGATGAACGAGGCAGTCACACCTGGTAATCATACATTTTGTAGTTTCCAATATTATCGCTTGTGCTACTACGCAGTCTTAGATGGTGAATATTGGTAACTAATGCTTTGATTTATGACACTACTTTGTGACCCGGATACGCTTCTCTTGCATAGCCACGTAAATTTTGAATCAATGGTTCGTTTTGAAAAAGGAATTTGTACTTTCAAAAATGTGAATGGTGTACAAAAAATCCTTAGATTTATTATTAAAAATTAAGTAATTTCTTAATTTTGTATGGAAAGCAATGAAATGAAAAGAAATTACTTAGCTTTCGTGATCTAAAGGTGCTTCAAATAATGTAATCCCACCAAAAACATTTCATGTAAAATGTTGCCAAGACGACCACATAAGGTTTGCCCTGTGAAAAAGATATCAGATCTCATGTAGAGCCAAGCTTCTGAATCTACACGGCCTAACTCTACCGACCCTAACTTCACAAATTCTACATATCAGTAAAAGTGTATGGCTTCGCCGTTTCGCTACCGTCGTGGAGGTGATGCGAATATTTAGTTTCTGAAGTAAGTAACGAAACAGCCAAGCCATACATTTTTACTGATATGTAGAATATGTGAAGTTAGGGTCGGTACAGTTAGGCCGTGTAGATTTAGAAGCTTGGCTCTACATGAGATCTGATATCTTTCTCACAGGGCAAACCTTATGTGGTCGTCTTGGCAACATTTTACATGAAATGTTTTTGGTGGGATTTCAGTTCTTTTTGTAAGTTGCTAGGCAGTCTTTTTAGTGTTTATTTTTTTCTTCTTTGTTTTAAGTTTATCTGGGGCACGGTAGTGTTTTTTTGTATACTGAACTTTGTTTAAATACCAAATTTCGGCTTTCTAGCACTTCAGGAAGTACCCTAACATTTTGAAGTCTCATACAAACTTCCACCCCCCCATTTTAGGGGATGGGGGGCGAAACTTATAAGTTAATGATTTTTTTTGTTGGTTGTATACTAAACTTAGATTATATACCAAATTTCAGCTTTCTAGCACTTCAGGAAGTAGCCAAACATTTTGATGATCATCAGTGTGTCAGTGTATCAGTGAGTGTGTCAGTGACGAAATCGGTGTATTTTAGATATCAATAATAAAATCTAAAGTATTAAAGCTATTCAATTGAGACTTTGTATGTTTAATTAGTCTATTATTGACATCATATCCTGAGTATATGAACTATCTGGTACATCGGAAACCAACTCTATGAGGGTTCAAAAAAACGACGAAACACTTCGAGAAAGGGTAGGTAGTGCCCTTGCGCTTCACTTGGCTCGTCTTGACAGGGGCACTGCCGTGCCCCCAGTTTTTTTAAAAGTAGAATTCATTGAATTCAATCTTTATTATGGATAGGATAGGTAGGTACGTAATACAGGTCTTAAATTGTTAAATTGTGATCAGCTAGGTCCCGCCCTTAGGGCTTACAATAGTTACATAAAAATTATATTTTCAATTATTATTATAAACAAGCTGACCCGACAGATGTTGTCCTGTCTTAACTATGAATGTCATGTGTCGTTTAGTTTTAGTTTTGACTATTGACTAAAACTAAAACGATCGACTCATTCATCAACCGATCCATCTGTGTTAAACGATATTTGCGGCGCGCATTCTGTCAATCGCTGACAGTTATTTCAAACAACTGACAGTTATGTAAAATTAATATTGGCGTTAAGTTTTCTTAAATTTTGTAACGTTCCGATCAACTTCCTTATTTTTTTATTTCATAAGATCCTTCTCGTGACAATAACGAACACAACAAAAAAAATATAGTGATATCGGTCCAGCCGTTCACGCGTGACTGCGTGACCAAGGGAAAAAGGGATTCATTTTTATATATATAGATTATTAAGATTTCACATAGAATATAAAAAAGATATAAATAAAACGGAACGAATTAAGGTAGGTAACATCAGTGGGCCACTGAAAGCATCATGACTGAGGAGGACAAAATTGGAGCAGTGATTTGTCTGATAGGAAGTCTTTTATACGAGTAGAGTAGTAGCACTTGTTTAATAATAGATCAAGAAGTTTTTTTTTTTCATTTCTGTAATTATTCTAACATTTCAATTTTTGTAAGATTCTGCTGAAACGTTTTTGTAGGTACTCTCAACAAAAAAAAGATTACCACGCGAACAGTCACAGGTCAAACATAGCTAAATAAACCTAGTAATTCAATTATAACAATATTGAATGATCGCAGTAGGGACATACAAAATAGACGTGTTCTCTTTTATTTTGTTTTTCAACATGGCGGCTCATTTAGTGAGTATTGTTGAGTCCGCCATGTTTTTTTAGGTGTTCACTGGCGGCTAACATGGACTTTTTAACAAATGGAAAGAAGTGTTTTATTCTTGGTGATTGAATTTGAAGATTCTTTGGTTATGATCTTAAAAAAAACTTACCATTTTGATTTATTGTCTTAAAGGAAGTCCAAACATTAGCAATCCATAATCCATTGTTTTTTTTTTTCTATTTAACGAGCAACCTTCATTTAGTTAAGTAGGTAGCTTAAAAAAACTACTTAAATCAAAATAATGTTTTTACTCAACAGTAAAAACATTATTTTGATTATTTAGGCAAAGATAAGAAATGCCTCCGACTGTATGAGATTGAGTGTGGGATTGGAGACAAAAATATGTCATCTGGTTTCCATCTTTTTTAAACACGGGTTTTTTTATTTTTTTAGTTTATCTTTTTTTTCAGTTACTCTGATTTCAAATACGAATGATTTCAAATAAGACACTTCAAATAATAATGTATGACGGAGAAGGTAAGTACGTCTCTCTCGTTATCATCAGCCATATTTTAACTACTGTGGGCGTACTATAGGTAATGTTGGTTAATCACAATATAAAAACCGTTTGCACTTCAAATCAAATTATAATTTACGAACAAATTAATCACACTAGCGAATCACACACTGTAGGTACACGACACAACTATACAGAACGCACGACAGTTTCTAAACGTGTTCACAACAAACTCTGTTTTACTCTGGTCAAGCGTTGTTACTCTTAATATGACTCTGTCGAGTGCCACCTGGTGGCGCTGGTGTCCCGATTAGTCAAAGTCAAACGATTGATTTAACGTATTTCCGACATGTGTATCATTTAAATAAACTGTCGATCCAATTCTCAATTTCCCTTTAGTGTCCACATTGCTCTCCTACCACTGCCATATGCCCCGAAGTATATTTATTCAGTCGCTACAATATCCTGCCAGGAACAGGCGATAGCCTGCTGCCACGGCGCTTTAGATGGCTTCATACACCATGTAGGAGGCTCTAAGTAACATGACATCACGACTGTACTCCCCAAAGGTAGGCAGAGTTATATCGTACTTTTTTAATTGACTAGTTTTTGCTCGCGTCTTCGTCGAAGTGGATATCGGGAAACAACATACGTACATACATAAACTCACGCCTTCTTCCCATGGGGGTAGGCAGAAACTACAGAACGCCAACTGCTACGGTCCTTAGATACACCTTTTGCTTCGTTTACGTCCATACATCTGCGAGGTATTAGACACTTACAGTAACAATGCATTTCATTCTGTCAGTTCAACAACTTACATTTCGTTATTTACGTTACTGTGCAGACGAATTTTCCAATCACATGAAGCAATGGATTAGCAATTTCCGATGTCTCTTTAAACAGACCGGACCCATGTGGGCCAAAGTTAGGAAAATCTGCTCAGTATGCTGGCGCCATATAATTTTCAAATATTGACGTGTAATAATTAATATAGGTAGGTAATGTTAGTATAAGAAGTAGAATAGGATAGGATCACAGAGCAAGAAATCGTCGCGACGGCAGCGAGTTTCGTGTCCGAATTTTACGCAACTAAGCGCAACACAAGGCACAAGGCATTTTTCGTATAAAATTTTCACAGTCTGTCAATTGCCATCAGTAAACGTTGACACTTTTGTCACGCTTAGTTTGTATGAAAAGTGTTGGCAGTAGCGTCTCGGCGGCTGCGGAGCGTCGCGGTACTCTGAGGACAGGATAGACTCGCGTTTGACCATTATCTTACCTGATGGTAAGCGATGATGAGGTCAACGATGGACCACTCTTGTCTAGAAGTAACCTAGTCCCTCGACACTTGACCACCCCCAGGTCATAGCTCTGAGGAAACAGGGACTCCGTAAGACGGTCAGTACTCTGCATTACCTGACCCCTCGTAAAAAGAAAAATAGGGGAAGAGGGGTCGGGTTATGCAGGTCACTAAGTACATCGACATTTAGGTCTCATGTAATAGGGGTCGAGCCTATTGCCTTCAACCGGGCACAAATCTAGACGCGACTGCTGCTGAGAAATTTCTAATGAAAAAACCCAGTAACATTTTGCTCAACCTGGTGATTGAACCCAAAATACCATGCTTAGCAGCCGCGATTACAAACACTAAGCCAAAGAGCCTTAGAAGGAACTTGAAGGTGTCAACAGATTTTCTCAATTTTTGACGTTCAACACGTGTGAAACAACAAAATCGAGTAAATGTGTGCGTAACAGCCGATCGACATCATATTTTTTTTCGAACTCCACTCTAGATCGTTTTTGCCGATCGACAAATCAACAAGTGATTTCTAAGTTTGTCGCGATTTTAACCATGATAATTATCGATAAGTTAACAGGCGACCGTAAAGATCAATAAAATCGATAAAAACGAGTAAATCTGTAAGAAGCTGACAGATCACACAGCATACTGACCGACAATATCTATCGTCAAAAATTGAGCAAATCTGGCAGGCACGTTAATAAATAGAAACATAATTATTATATATAAGTATATTTGTTAGGTTTGGAACCCGAAACCTGTTGCTTATGTATATATGTAGCAAGTTCTTCACCGGTAGGCCACAGAGACCCTAAAAATAAATAATAGGCACTTAAGTACTTACAGAAAATGAAAAAAAAAAGTTTAAATGACAAAAATTGATCCCAAGAAAATACAATTAGCCGGTGAAAAATGAAAAGATCTGTGTAATTTTTCAAAGAGGCCGTTAAAAAACTATGCTTTGCGATGACGACAAACATTTTTTTTACAGCTACAACTAAAAACCTACCTTAAATCATTGTTAACAAAGTACATTTTCAGTTGCAATGACAGACTTCATGTGAAAATATTTCGCAATACATGCACAGTTAAATTTAAGTTCTATTTGGAGTGGGCAGGGTTGATTTTTAATCGATAAGGTTTGGTATGAACAAAATTTTTGGGCCAGAGGGCCAATTTAAAAAATCTTGTGACTAAAAAGCCTGGACTCAGTTGCAACTACAGTGATTGCTCCAGGGTTTGCTTGTACACGTTATATTAAATTAAAATTAGTAAAGTGATGATTATTTTCTTGTCCATCTGGGAATTTAACATAGAATAGAAGAAAATATTCCTTAGTTCTTAACGGACGAAGTCTGTCTATCTGTCAAAAGGCTCTTTCTCAGTAATAAGAGATTATAGAGGTATGAGGAATAGGGTGTAAAGCTCACGCATACCTCCATAGAAAAGGGAGGATCCTCCGACCAGACGGGTGTTGTGTCTGGTGGGCAACTGCCCGACGGTTGATGTCGGGACGTTGTTTATATGCTAGTCGCGCGGTAAACTCTGCTTGCGCGATGCAGGATTTGCGTGACGTCAGTATGACGTGTAGCTCGCATGTGGCGATGTTGATACCGACACATAAGTATTTTGAAATGTTTGCGTGACGTCAGTATGACGTGTAGCTCGCATGTGGCGATTTTGATACCGCTACAAGATATTGTTTTTTCAAAACATGGGATTAGTAAAAAAAAAATTGCAAGCTCCCTCTGCTAGCTTGTACGCTTCGCGACTGGCTGAACCATTTTTCATCTTATATAGAAAAAGAGAAAAAGTAGACATGCTGCGCCGACCACAAACAAAAGAAGAAAAAAGCGGGATTTTGTTGATGATTATAATCATCAACATCATCCCGCTTTTTATAGGAATTATAATTAAAATATATATATATATTTATATATATATTTTACTTATATTCCTGCTTTTTTTGTTAAAATTTAATATTTTTATTTAGTATCTAAATAAATATACTAAGTAAAAATATTTAATTACCTAATTAATTTATTCATTCACTGACTACAAAACCTAAACCGTTGGGTTTAGAAGCATGATTTCGAGTACAAAGAACGGATTATTGAAAATTTTCCGTTTAAGGACAGGGGATGAAATTCTTCATTTTTGCCAATTGGAAATCTCATCGGGCACATGGCATGTCATATACCTAAAGTTTTGTGTCAAGGGAATCAATGTTTAAATGGACAAGGCGGAAGATAGAAACACGATGCTAGTGATATTTACAAAAAAACGGAAACGGATAGTAGCAAGACTTCAGACAAAGACATCGATAACGGCAACATAGTACACAGCAGAGCAATGACTTAGAAAAGAGCCGAGAAAGCAGTTTAACTACGCCAAAACATTCATCGGTGAAACTCAACCTGAACCATGCTGGCGGCAACGTCGTTAAAAGATGCCCATCCATAGATAAATATCACCCATCTCTCCACTAGTCCATTGCCTGCTCAAGGATGCATATCCGGTACGGCGTGGCATACGCTTGCAGCTTGGGAGGAGCCACGCCGTGCCCTCGTTTCGGAAGTGGGAAGCGACCTGTCGCTGCCGGCTGTGATTCGTTCAATGGTCGGCGGCTCTGCGTCGTAGGACGCGGTGATCTCCTTCTGCGAAAATGTCATGTCGTAGAAGGAGGCAGCGGAAAAGGAAAGGGAGATTTTGGATGCTCTCCCGGCCTGCAGCAGGTACACCGGGCATCGGCAGGGAGCAGGTAATGCCCTCTTTCGGCCACCCTAAATGGGTCCAGGGACGGCGGACTCCGGGACGTTCGCCGCCTCTTATTATAATACCCGAAATATTGGCGCGTAATGATCAACACGCGCCCGACTAGGACGTCGCGGGGGGAGTCAAACACCTCACTCCCCCCGCTTTACCAGACGGAGCCCGCAGTGGCGGGCCGACACCAGTCGGGGGCTGCGTTGAAGTGTGCTTAAGTGCCCCCGTAGCTCCCGGTGCAAATGTGCGAGGAAACACGGGGTTCTTTTGATCAGTAGTAGTCTGTCAAGCCCCTCCGTCCGCCCTAGGGCAGAGGACATCCATGAGGATCATCAATTCGTTACCAAAAAAGAAAAGAAGGCATATCTGGTACGGCTCACAAATCCTTTCCTATCCTTAGGGCACATCCTCCCTACCGTTACGCCCGCCCCCCGCCGGTCTACTCCTTGCTATGCAATGCTCATTGTACAACCATGAAACATGAGGCTTAAGGGGCTAATGCAAATCCTGGGGTTAATTCCATTCATCGAGTCTGTTCAAACCACGCTGGGGTCGGTGCATTTCATTCATTCATACGGGTATTGCACGTCTTAATACTCATTTAATAGCATAGTTACTACAGTTACAAACGAATCTCTAAAAAAATTACTCAGAATTACGATTGGTTTATCAACGATCGGCGGGGTAATTGCGTAACAAAATAACAGTAGGAATAACTTTTATTTTGACAGTTCAACAACATTCATTGCGTTATTTACGTTGTTGAGCAGACAATTTTTTCGAACATATGAAGCAATGGTTTAGCAATATCCATCAAAATGATTCAGATTGTGATTAACTATGTGTTATGGAATTAGAGTGCTGTTTTAATATAGAAATCGGACTAACTCCACCCCGTTGTGTTACAGACAGACATGCATATCAACTTCTTACTGCACCATCATTTGGGCCGTACTGAAGGCTTCAAATTCCTCAGGCTTGTATTAAAACATTGTTGAAATGTATAAAATAGTAAGATGAACGGACGGACTCGCTGGCAAATTATAATTATAGCGATACTTTTGTAGGGGGCAAAGAGTAACAAACAGAAAGTGCATGATTCGTTTTTTTTTGTCACAGTTTCATTTTTGATTTTTGGGTATCTTATTACCTGGGTACCCAGACTACCCAGCAACTGAGGTGAGGAGGTCAGAGGGGCAATTCCCGCATTTTTAAGAACGTTCTCATTTTATTATTGATTTTAGAGACAAAAGCCTTATATTTCTTACACAAAATAATAATTACAAAAGAACAAAAAAAAAGATAAAATAACTAACTCACTTTCTAAATTAACTACAAATTCTTAAATTCTATAAAGTTACACTTCTTTTAAATTTCTGCGCCAGTAAGAACCCCTCGTTTAATTAAAGATGAAGGTCTCCTCTAGAGACTTCGATTCCTCCCTTTCATCCACTGTTCACCAGCTTCTTGTACTATGTCGTCTATCCAACGGACAGCCAGTCGACCCCTTTTCCTAGGGCATGAGAAAAAAAAATTAAGTAATTAACGCCAAAAAATAAAACACAGGAACATAGCAGTAGTAGATATACATTATATCGTAAAAAAATATTTGGACTAGTATTATAAACCAGGGCGAAAACAGAGGAATACTTTAATATGGAATGAACGCCAACGACCACATGACCGCGTTTCCTCTTAATCTGTCAAAATTACTTCTAATTTACCTAAGTTTTTGACATTGACTGTCGTTGAGATGAGATTGCAACTTGAAATTTTAAGTTTTTTTAAGTCTTGGCATTGGCCTTGGGGGCAGATGCTCCATGTAAAATGCTGCACCAGGTTAGAGTAGAAGCTGACCCCAATATAGTTGGCAAAAGGCAGGCAGTTGAGTTGGCTCCGTTGAGATTAGCCGCCAAAACCGCAATTCGATCAGGGCCCTAATCCTGGGCCCTAATTCACTATCACCACTTAACGATCCCTTCCTTCGAAACCACGTCAATTCCTTGATCTAACCACGACATCTGCTAATAACGTATTCTCTATGATACAATGAACGAAACCGTTAGTACAAGACGTGATATTGTGATGATCCAGATGTCATGGTTAGAAAAGGAATTGACGTGGTTTCGAAGTAAGGAATCGTTCAGTAGTCATAATGAATTAAGGCCCACGAGGATTCTGCCTGACCCCGGGGCCACGAGATACACGTTCAAGTGACACGCGGCTTGAACAGCAATTCCGGAGGAAACAAATGAAAGAAGTTGTTTAGAGTATGCCACGACTCACGAGTCACCGCTACGCGACTTGCGGTGTGACGCGACGGGCGGAAGAAGGTGACGCGCGTGCTTTCGCTAAGCGAGTCTTGTCGCCCAAGGCCTGGAAGCCTAAAGTCACATCTGTATCATCTGCCTGCCTTTATTCAACTATGTTGGGGTCGGCTTCCAGACTGACCGACGCAGCTACCCAGTATTTTGCAAGGAGTGATTGCAGTGGCAGATTTGCAGTCTTGACCGCCCTAGGCCCCCCAGGCCATTTAGTAAGTACCAGCCGCCCCTTTCTCAGCACCCATCATATAGACTACATAATGAATTAACTTCATTGCCAACTTTTAACGAAATCGATTCAGAAATTTAGTCCGTCAAATTAAAATTTTCTTTGGTTTTTTGCAAATTGCAGCTCTGTTTTACGTCGTATGATGATGAAAAAGCGTTTGACGACTGTAGGAATGATATATTTACTGAATAATAATTATCAATTATCAATCGATATTATAAAATATCAATCGTCAAACCTTGGAAATATTTAGGTACTTTGAGAAATTTCTAGTTATCATCAGAGAATTTTTTGTCACTATAGGCCGCCCTTAATATCTGGCCGCCCTAGGCCCGGGCCAACTGGGCCTTAGGGCAGATCCGCCACTGAGTGACTGCCTATCTGACCTCCACACCCCAGTTACTGGGAAATATGATACCTCTTGGTAAGACTAGTTGTCAGACTTCTGACGACCCGTAACGACTGTCAAAGATCCACGAATGACAGCAGAAAATTCATATCTGTATGCTTCTCGTATACTCTATGACATGCAGACAAAAGTTTGACATAGTACGCGTTCCCTGCTCGACTGCCATTAGCGAGAAGCAAACGTATGCGATGCGTGTTTCACGTTATGCCATATAAGAGGCAGAGGAAGATAACCTGGACGTTACTGTACTCTAAATTATGGGACAGTTTGAACATTGCTAATTAATCAATTTAATCATCTGTCTATTGTAATAGTCAGGGAACATATTCTTTTAATAATAATAACGGGTGTAAAAATACACTTGACGAAGCCAAGAGTCACTTGTAGGTAAGTACTCCCTCTTATTGTATTTTTTTCTTTTTGTAATAGACCATACCCCCTAGAACCTTCTGGTTACGGAGATATTGAAGGTCAAAATTCCAAGTTTTACTGAGGTTTTAATACGAAAACAAGTTTTTAATGTTATAATACAACTTTAATTACCCCCACGACCCCTGTAGCACAATGTTTTGCGTGTGTTACATTGCGCACTACCGCAACCAGCAAATTTTAAATATTTCCAAAAATAAATCGTTTCCCGGCGATTATTTTTATGCAATGTTACTTAGTTTGATGTACAGAATGCGTAGTTGACGGCTATGTGATGGGTCTTCTTACACCCTGTATTATAAATAATACCAGCCCATAATTATCCTCTGCAGGACAAAGGCCTCTTGTCATAGAGATAAGACACGAGCTTTGATCACCACGCTTGCTCAAGACGGGTTGGCAATTTCAGACTCACATTAATTTATAAACCCAGGAGGTTTTTCTTCACCGATGTCTGATGATAAACTTAGAAAGTGCTAGTGTTGGAGTAATCAGAGAAAGCAAACTGACACCCTTCGTCAAGTTGTCGTGTAATAGCCATTTTATACAACTGTTAAGGGGACTACATGACCTAATAGTACTAACGTAATAGTGTTTTAATTTTTTAGTCCAATGAATAGATTTTTTATAAACCCATAATTGCTTCATATTTTGCAATAAATTACCAGCGTTGTGTCATCGCGCATCTCTTTCTTTTCTATGCAATCCGACAGTGACCGCGCTTTAGCTCTTGTAAGCGTCTTAAGGGGGAAGCGTCAGGGTAGCGCGTGTATACAGGCTCGCAGGGACATCGTCAAACTGTAACCATGAACTCAGCACATGAGCCTAGCATAGAAATTGTTCTTAGATACCGTAAAACGGGATGAATAGGAACGGCAGGGTTGAATCGTAACGAAACTTTAAAAGGGATTTTAACATTGAAATATTTTAGTCTGTCGCCAAAAAGGACATACTGTATACTGTATTATAATTAACGATTACGTGTCCCTGTTGGCAACAAATTATATTATTTAAATGTTAAAATTCCTTTTAAAGTTACGTTACGATTCACCCCTGCCGTTCCTATTCACCCCGTTTTACCGGTACCTAATCAAAAATAAATATCTGCTGTTTCATAGAAAAGTGCAACGTCAAAGTCAAAGTCAAAACGTTTATTGCGAACTAAGTGTTACAATGTTGATGTTATCTTATGCTAGTACTTATGACTTAGCAGCCTTTTACAAGCATTGCAATTATCATTCGCCTGCCCCTATCATTCTAAATTAGCATGTATTTAACATTATTATTACTTAATCATTTCTTTTTATATTAGTACAATAAAATTTAGAAATTTTAGTTATGTCAAAATTAAATGTCAATAATAATTAATTTAATACAGTTACAGCAATATTAATGTCATCCTTTTCAGGCATTACAAATTATAATTATAATTTTATATGGAGTTAAATAGGATAGAATAAATCTTATTGTTTGTATAGGATAGATCGCCACTTTGGAACATACGAGAAAGTCGTTATTTTAAGCTAGACTCTAGATATTCTTTTACTGAGTAGAAACATTTTTGGATTAGGTATAGTTTTAGCCTTCAAAATACCTACGCCTTCAAAATCCCCCCCCCCCCCCCTTGCTCGACGAAGCGCCAGCCCGTGCCGTAGCTGAGCCTATAGCTATAAATTCCCCGTATAATAATAATTCTCTAAATTCGATCCAGCCCCACCTTGCTGTCCCCCCAGCGACGCCCTAAGCCGAGGTTCGTACCCCACAGGGGGTGCCGTTAGCGTGCAGTCTGACAGGCTGGAGGCTTTGAGTTAGCTTGAGGCAGCCACAGGATAGTTCGGTTAAGTAGCGACGACCTCTCAGGGTCAACTACGAGATGCAATTCATAAAAAAAAAAACCTCCAAAATGTTTGGAACAGCTAATTTTTCAACGCAGGTTGGTTCAGAATCATGTGGCGATCCCATGGTCACAGGATCCGCTTCGATGTCTCTGTCGCCTTGTATATAGTACCCCATGTAATACACAGAATTTATTGAGGTAGTTCTTCCCTGAACGAGCTCCTTCGCCAAGAGGTCTAGGTACACAGAACCAAAAACCATCAAAGTATAATAAGGCTTATGACAGATTAAAGAGCTATAAGACCCTCACTAGGCTAAGCTTATCTGTTATCCTTATCACTTAAGGCTCCCGCAAACAGGCGCAACGCGACTATATTAGTACAATTTCTATGAAAACTTTATGAAAATTGTTTTACAAGAGTCGCGTCGCGCCTGTCTGTGGGAGCCGTTATCATGAACCGTGCGTGTGTTTGTGGTGTGATTAAATGATAATAATTTTATGTTATTTGAGGCTGCCGTAGTAAAGTCACAAACAAATAAATTAAGTTTCTGTGCCTCGTTGATCTACAGGTTGAACGCGCTACTGCTGAGCGGGGGGTTCGTGGTTCATTCTCCAGGCCGGGCAAATTTCCGTTTGAAATTTCTGCTCCGGTGTTATTAAATCTGCTGATATGTGAGTGAACTATACATCTCTGCTTAACCTTTGGAAAATAGAGGCGTGATGTTATGTTATGTATGTAAAAACAAATCCAACACTAAATAGCGAGAATGATACACATAATTTTTTGACAGGTGTTTTTTTAAATTGAATATTTGGAATTTTTAGATTAGAAAGAAGAAAATACGTTTATTAGCGGTAAAATATGACGCATACACAAAATAAAAAGCGGCCAAGTGCGAGTCAGACTCGCGCACGAAGGGTTCCGTACTATTATCTATAAAAACGGCAAAAAAAACACGTTTGTTGTATGGGAGCCCCCTTAAATATTTATTTTATTCTGTTTTTTAGTATTTTTTGTTATAGCGGCAACAGAAATACATCATCTGTAAAAATTTCAACTATCACGGTTCATGAGATACAGCCTGGTGACAGACGGACAGACAGACGGACGGACGGACAGCGGAGTCTTAGTAATAGGGTCCCGTTTTACCCTTTGGTTACGGAACCCTAAAAATAACAAGTTAGGGGAAAATACGCGTCACATCCACGTCTTGCACGTCTTGCGTCTTTTGTTTTATTTTCTGTTTTTATGAGTGTTTTTTAGTTTGTGATAATCCTGCGCAGGAGTAAGTTAAAGTATTTATTGGGACTCCCAAATAAATACATTTTCTTTCTTTCCGCGCAAAACGGCCACCGCACAGCATAATGCTGTGACCCTATGCGAAACAGAGCCGCAGCGCTGGTTTTCAACGGCAGACGGCGTTGACGTGATGACGTCAATCCGGTGCAGCAGATTAGTCACGACAAAACTAGCAACATTCCGTCGCATAACTATTGCGTCGCGTCAGTAGGACTTCTTTCGTAGAAATTACATGGATCTTCTACGTCTACCTGTAGTGTGTGCCACAGATTATAAAGCGGAATGCGCAAAGACAACAGCCTGTAGATTATGATTGTAAAACAAAAAACCGACCACCAACACTCAGGTGATAATTTATACAGGGGGTTTCGAATTTGATAAGGTTGACGTATGAGGGGTAAAACTAAGGTTTCCTAGAAGCGCGGTGGTCGCCCCAAAGCGTCCGCAATTTACTGGCGAACGACGTCACTGTAACTTTATTTAAAGTAAGTAGGGGTGTTTTCCTAGAGAGCGTGTTTGGACACCGTAAAGGCAAACCCTGCTGCGATTATTTTGAACCGACTTCAAAAAAAGGAGGAGTTCTCAATTTTTGTATTTGTGTTACCTCAGAACTATTTCTCTAGGTGAACTGATTTTGATGATCATTTTTTTATTTGAAAGCTGGTGCTTCTCGTATGGTCCCATATAAATTTAAGCAAGATCTGACCAGTTGTTTTTAGTACTGCGTATTTTTTCACTTAGTATATATTGATGATATTTTAATAACTTCCTGTCACTGTCTTCTCCTACTCTTATAGCCATCCACACTCGTACTCATAACTTTCCTCACGATATTTTCCTCATTCCTCCGCATTCCATGCATGGGCCCTTGTCGCGCTGAAAATCGGTTGAAATTATATGGATCATGTCAACCAATTTTCAGCGCGACAAGTGGAAGTGACGAATAAAATCCAGAATATTTTTTTATCTAAATATAATACCTAGGATGAGCCATGCCGAACCATTTTAAATAGTTTCAGGCCGACAGAATTCAAGCTATCCAGTACTATTTGAAATGTTCTAAAATAATTTTTAAATGTAATAAAACAAAAATAAACGCGCAAAATAAATAATCTTTCTAAAAACTGTGCCACCCTATACATAAAATAAGGCCTTGTGTACACTGTCAACAGGTGACGTGCGACATTTTGTCTTCAAACAACGCGCCTAGCTGGAACCGACCTTACTAATTGGAACCAAAAACAAGGTACCAATCTGACACTATAGTGTCATAGTGTCACTGTTAGTTCTCAATGAATAACTTTGGTTGCCCTTACGAATTAAAAAACTCATAATATTAGTCATTGTTTTTTTACACTGGATCTTTTGGAGCTCGAGTGACGTTGACAGGAGGGCGCTGTTGGTAAACATTTTGTGAAATGTATTGAAAAAACAAAATGGCGGCGTTAGTTCCGATTTTGACCACGCGTCAAATGATCCGTGTATAACTTATACGAGTACTGGTCATTCGGTCCCAGCTGTCATTCGAAGATCTTTGACAGTCGTTACGGGTAGTCAGAAGACCGAAAGTCTGACAACCAGTACCAAGGGGTAGGTATAGTGTCACCGAGTAGCTGGGTTGTGGAGATCACATAGACAGTTACTCCATGTAAAATACTGGTAGCTGCATCAGGTTAGACTCGAAGCCGACCTCAACATAGTTGGGAAGATGCTAGGCAGATGAAGATGTGACGGTATCTATTTTAGGTACTTCTCAGAGAATAGGATACAGAAGCCATTATGTATTACTTTCCAAGAAACCAAGAGTAAGAAAAGATTATTGTGCCAAAAACATCTGTTGTTTTTTCTCTAACCTAATTCCAAATTCGAATCCCAAAAGTATAGAGTTACCATAAAGCACGCCGAATTACAAAAGATCTTTTTTTGAAAAAAGGAACCATTCTTCGAGGATTAAGATTGACGATAGAACTGTCAGTGATAAGTTTTCAATGCAGCTGCCAAAATAATTTTAAACGAATTTAGATCTTATCTCATCGTTGTTAGAACTGAATTTGATGTACTGGATTGTTAAATTAAATTTGTTAAAAGCTGTTCTATAGAATTTTGGAATAACAAGAACATAGTCTTTTTTGCTGTTCTCAAAATGATATTCTATTTGTTATTATGCTTTATTTCTATCTCCATAAGAATGCTATAAATTAAAAATGAATGTAACATTATTATGTTTGTAAAAATATGCGAAATCTAACACATGTATTGTCGATATTCCAAATCCAAATTGGATTCAACGTAAAATAAGTAAATACAAATACGTAGAATTTTGAAATTGGAACCTTTGGCTTCCATCTTAGATTCTGAATTTGAGCCCTTTGTAATAACGGGCGTTTTCTGGGCTAAAGTTTTCTAGAAAAGCGTTGGCCGTCACATAGCGTCTGTAATTTACCGGCGAATGACGTCACTGAAACGTTATTTACTATTGGCTCTGTGAGCTGTAAACCTCGCAAGATAGCTTAGAACTGAATAAATTTTCACCGCGCACCTTAAAACAAAAAGAGTGCGAAATGGCTGATATATGTTCCTTTTATGTTTCCAACCCCCATACCACCGCCATTTTGAAAAATTTCGAATAACTGAATCGTCTAAAACATTCCATATAATTATCGAACTTGCTCACAAAATTTCACGAGAATCGGTTAACAAATGCGACCTGTAGAGGAGAACAGCCGGACATCCGGACATACGAAAGCATTTTTGCCCAAGTTGAAACGGGGACGCTTCGCTCGCACTTTGCGCTCACTTGGTTAATGAAAGTAAATTGGTGCGTGTTCCTAGAGAGCGTTTTATGACGGCGAAAAGTTTAATCCTGGTGCCATCATTTTCATGACAGCCATCACTGGCCGTTGCGTTTTACTTAAGCCATTAGGTCTCTATTGCATTGTCAACCTATTACAGTAGGTACAGTACAACTATTGGACTTGTACCTTGTGTTGTGTATGTTTCCAAGTCGATTAAGAGCAATATATTGCCTCCGCATGCGCGATTCTCTAAGGGAACTGTTTAAAGATATTAATATCATGACGGTACCTTGTCAATATATCTATGAAAACACGCAAGGATTTTTTTTTATCTTTTCAGTAAAAGAGGTGAAAGATATATGACCAGATATAGGGACCAATTACTTCAACCAGGTTTCAGACTGACTAAAGTAGACTCATCCTTCATGGAGTACTGTTTAAAATGTTACAATAAAATACTCCAACTGAATGAAACAAATTTTAAATCTTGTATAAAATGCACACTATGCAGCCAAGCATATTATAAGTTGGGGGATTACATGGTTGACAAAGATGCTTGGCTCAACGGCGGTCCAGCTCCACACGGGCGCATAGACTAATTAATTAGCATTCGAAAATATTGTTGGAGCTGCTGAAGATTGTAAAAGCTATATTTGCATTGTATTATATAAATTCAATCTCTTAGTATTGTATAACTGCATAGCACATGTGCGAGCACTATGTACCTACTATAAAGCTACCATTTACTAAGTTCGTCTTTCACTGACTTGAATGTGCCCTGACGGCTGAGAGTATGTCATGCTCACTTAAATGTCTCGCTGGTGTTGGCGTGTGTGTTGTATCATTAGATTCCTTCCAAATTGTTGAGCTGAATGGTGCTGATCCATACGTCATGTTCGTGAACGGGCGCCGTCAGTAGGGTCTGGTCATCTCTTAGCTGCTACGGCTTATTTTAATTTCTGAATTGATTTTGTTTTTTTTTTGTTTTTTAACCGACTTCACAAAAAGGAGGAGGTTCTCAATTCGTCTGTATGTTTTTTTTTTTTTTTTTTTTTTTTTTTTTTTTTTATGTGTGTTAGCTCATAACTTTTTTCTGGGTGAACGGATTTGGATGATTCTTTTTTTATTTGATAGGTGGTGCTTCACATGTGGTCCCATTTAAATTTGATCAAGGTCTGACCAGTAGTTTTTGAGTTATCCTTAATACTGCAGATTTTTTCCACTTAGTTTATATGGATGATGTGTTAATAATTTCCTGTCACTGTTATTTACACACCAAGTAGTGGTATACGAATTTGTGTGGGGTAGGTACCGCAACTAAAAAGTGAAAAATAAAAACTTTTTTACAAAAAAACAACCGACTTCCAAAAAAAACACTAAAAGACGTGAAAAATAACTTTAATTTCGGAAGTCGGTGGCCAAACACGAAAATACAAAACCAAAGGCACCGACTTCCGAAATTAAAGTTATTTTTCACGTCTTTTAGTGTTTTTTTTGGAAGTCGGTTGTTTTTTTGTAAAAAAGTTTTTCTTTTTTATTACGGACACTTTTAACGTGTACGTCTTTCTACAGCGTTCTCACATGTATACTTTCAACATGAACAATGTAACCAATTTTTGTAACAACATTTTGATTTAAAAGAGTGTCCATGAAGTTTCTTGCCCGTTCTTCTCCATAGGTACCTATTACGCTTTAGAATGGGCATCTAGCTTCATCTTTCTGACTGACCGACCCCTTGACAATTCAAAAGTGCCTGTAATTGTTTTATCTGAAATTAATGCTTTGAGTTTGAGAGCGTCCGGTCTGCACCAAGTGCAAAGGGCAACTGATAGAAATCCGAGGACTGACGAAACACGAAGTTTGCCGAGGGACATTAAGGCGGTACCCCGACCAAAACCTTGTCATAGTGCGTTATTCAGAGGCTATTAACTCATTCACTATGGGTAATAAACTACATCTAAAAGCACAATATTAATGCTCGATATGCTATCATCACATTGCACGTTCTTATTTGTTTTTATTTGTTATAAATACATCTAAAATCTCCTTGTAAAAAAGTGACTAAAATTATTGATTGCATGCATCTTTTGCTAAAGGTGACGTTCTATTCATTTGAGGATTACACTAATGGATAGATATTTTAAAAATCTAAATAATGCACGTTTTATTTTATTTTAAAACTTTACTTGTCTTTTTTTATTCAAATAATTTCATTATTTTTGTGAATTTTATGATAAATGAGCATGCGGGGGGAGCGAGACAGAGCGAGACTCCCCGACGGGACAGAGAAGGCCCGAACGCTCAAGGTCGTTTGGTCAGGGAAGCGCCTTAAGAAAATAATTTTACTGTACACTGGTGTTATTATGACACATCGAACTTTAGAAACAGACTGCCACACTGGTATGAGTGACAGGGACGATGCTCTACAATGGTTAACTTTTTCGGAAACTAATACATTTTTTTTAATGCAACTGCTGTATGTAGGTCCTGGCTTCGGTCCCTCGGTCAGGCAAAGTCATTCAATCTGCCTGCCTTTTCTCAACATAGTTAGGGTCATCTTCCAGTCTAACCAGATAAAGCTGAATACCAGTATTTTACATTATTATTATTTGTTTATTGTTATTTAAAACGGTAACACCAACTACATTAATTAACATAGAGATTGAAGTAAAAAATATTTCAAATACTAACATATACACGGTGTTAAAGAAATTGCATGCCATAGCTTCAGGGTGAGTTCAGTATCGATATAGGAACCCGTAAAAAATAAGAATAAAATACCTTAAACAAAACTGAAAATTATCATAAGATGAACCTAATGTAGTACCTACTAATTAAATAGCAATCGTTTAGAATTGAGTAAAAAAGATCTTTAAATAAGTTTTTATTTTGTTTAAATGCTGATTAATAATTTCCTAGAGTTACCTACCTATTATCGAACGCAATGAAATAACTACGCCCGAACACTTCGATAGCGCCAGGTGAAGGATAGGTAACTAGGTACGTAAATTACAATTCCAAGTATTTCTTCTTCCTACTTAAAGCAAACTTACTAATTAAAGCATTTAAACAAATAAAATATTTTTTATTCTAAACGATTGCTATTTTAAGTTAGTAGGGACTAAATTAGGTTGACCTTGCAATTTTTTTTTCCTGGGTTATCGATACTGAACCTTCTTTAACACCCTGTATAATAGAGGACAACCTAGCATAATTATTCTCACAAAACATTAGACATACACGCAAAATTCTGCTCCATTCATCAGCAAACAGATCACATTCAGGATGGGTGGTCAGGAGGGCGTTAAGCATCCTTAACGCACGACACACAGGAGACTCAGCTCATACAGTACATACACAGTACATACTACTACCTACCTTTCTGACCTCCATAACCCAGTAACATGATACCCCTTGGTAAGACTGGTTGCCAGACTTTCGGGCTTCTGACTACCCGTAACGACTGTCAAAAATCTATGAATGACAGCCGGCACCAACGCGACGGGGAGGTCTCGATATGTAATGGATGGTCACCCATCCACAAACAGACCGCGTGCAGCTCTTATCATTTAGCCACGAGCCCCTGTAGGCATTTTTTTTTTGGGTTTTTCCGTTATGAATTTCTCAGTAGTAGCCCGGAGTCTGAATTTCTGCCCGATTGATCCTTAGCACATACAGGGTATAACTAAATTAGCTAGTGAAACTCCTCTAACGTAATGGGTATCGACATCTAAACATGATAAAATATACAACTTTTTTACAAAAAAACAACCGACTTCCAAGGAAAACAACTTTAATTTCGGAAGTCGGTGGCCATAAAAAAAATACAAAACCAAAGATACCGACTTCCGAAATTAAAGTTATTTTTCACATTTTTTTGTTGTGGTACCTACCCCACACGAGTTCGTATACCACTACTTGATACGTATGACAGGAAACTATTAACACATCATCAATATAAACTAAGTGGAAAAAATACGCAGTATCAAGGATAACTCAAAAACTACTGGTCAGACCTTGATCTAATTTAAATGGGACCACATGTAAAGCACCAGCTTTCAAATAAAAAATGAATCATCCAAATCGGTTCACCCAAAAAAAGTTATGGGCTAACACAAATAAAAAAAATAAAATAAAAATAAACATACAGGCGAATTGAGAACCTCCTCCTTTTTTTGAAGTCGGGTAAAAAAATAAAAAGATTTGATGTTTTTTTTTAAGAGGTCAACGATCGCTAATCCTTTTACATGAAGTATGAGTTGAAAAAATATGTTTTATCGTGTTTAGATATCATACCAATCATGTCTGTGAAGTTTACATAAAAAAAAAAAAACTGATATTTTAAGTGAATACACTAACTGCGGTCGATGACCCCACAAAAAAATCTATTTATTTTATTTTCGGTTTGAACATGTTTAGATCTCGATACCTATCACGTCTACGGAGTTTCGCTAGCCAATTTTATTTAACCCTGTATAGGCTCGTCCTATCTATTAAATGGGACTTCAAAATAACTGGCGAAATGACGTGATGTTATGACAGCTTCATTCTGACAGGCTCGTTAAATCTTCTTTTATTTCTGACTAATTAGTAACAGTACTGCCTACCCAATTTTGATAAATAGCGGAAATCGAGACCTAATGCGACGCGATTCATAATTATTGATCATACCTCACTGGATATTTTTTTTCAATCTATTGTGAACACAAACCTAAATTACAAGCACTCGGTTTTAAACAAATTTATATCAATACAAAGTTCTCATTATCCTGGTTACTAAACAATCATATGAAAGACACGACCAAATTAAAAAGATTTCATATCTATACAGTTTTGTAAGCACCAGGAGGTCTTTTTAAATTGGTCGCGTTCCTTAAGACATGACCATTATAAAATGACGTATTCCTTTTTCAATTTTCCATCATTTGACAGGCATTCCTATACTGGTTACCCCGACCAATTTAAAAGGTCTCTTTTAGTGAGTAATTGTAAGGAATGACAGGTATTTTTAAATTGGTCGTATAACGTGGTATTTCGTCTAAACGAGCCAGTTTTTGTGTACAGTTTTGACAAAGGCGTTTTGAATTCGGTTAGTTAGGGCAGTCACAGTTATTTTTTTGGGTTCTTTTTGTTATTATTGAACTCTTGGTTCTCCCGGGAATGTTGTTAATGCAGTTGAACTTGATATGGATAAAAGTTGTTTTTATAAATAAACGATTATGTGTTTCTCAGTTTATTTTCAACATCACTGATTAAACGATACAGGAAAACACACATCATCACGCCTGTTATTCCAAAGGGTTAGGCATCTACCGGGTGGAAGGGACAGCGACGTGCAAACTGTAACTATGAATTTAGCACATGATTCTAGACCCCTACCGTAGAAACTTTTCGTCAGTCTTGCCGAGTTCAATCCACATCGAAGGGTCGCTTCTCGAAGTTATGAAGGAGTATGTCTACCTAAGGGCAAGCCATCCAGCTCGATAGACACAACTTTGAGAAAGAAGCTGTCAGAAGGATCCGCAGTTGGGTTGGGCAGCGATTGGAAAACTTCATCAAGTCTTATCGTCGCCAATCTCGCAATGTTTGAAGGCTAAGGTCTTTAACCATTGCGTCCTCTCCGTTATAACATACGGTGCCGAAACGTGGACACTGACCGTCGGGCTGGTCCAGAAATTTAAGGTCGCTCAGCGCGCTATGGAGCGGGCTATGCTCGGGGTTTATTTGAAGGATAAAATCAGAAGTTATCCGGAAAAGAACCGGAGTAACCGACATAGCTTGCAGAGTAAGCAAGCTGAAGTGGCAGTGGGCTAGCCGTGTATGTCGGAGGACCGATAGCCGGTGGAGCAGACGAGTCCTGGAGTATACCGTGTATCGGCAAGCGTAGTGTGGGACGTCACCCAGCTAGATGGACCGGCGACCTCAAAAAGGTGGCTGGGACAGACTGGATGCGGAAGGCGGAGGACAGGGTGTTGTGGCGCAGCATGGGAGAGGCCTATGTCCAGCAGTGGACTGCGATATAAGGCTGAGTTGATTTTCACTTTTCGTGGCTGTCTGTAACCGCGTTGTTTTTCTAAACTGCGAAATGGACTTTGTTGCGGTTTGCACATTTATAATTTATTCCGGAAGTTTTATGTTTAAAATACATTAATATTAAATTAACATTATAATAATCAGAATTACTAAAATTAACATTATAAGAAGCAGGGGCGAGCGCTAGTGCTTTATTAAATTATGTAATTTCTATTTGCAATTTGTAATTTTATGCAAAAATCTAATTTGGTCCCAAAAATATTGTTATTGTTGTTGTTGTGTTATTGTTGTTTGGAATTGTTGTTGTTGTTTGTTGTTGTTGTGTTGTTGTTTGTTGTTGTTGTTGTTATTTACTTAGAACATATCTATAAAAACAAAATGTAAAATCCAACACAATCAACAATATTATTTTAGTATTTCTATAACGTATCTTAATAATATCAATTTATGTGAAAAATAATAAAATTTGATTTTGAATAGCTAGATTTAAATACATTACTGTCATATTATTTTATTAAAATGATTTTCGAAAACATTAAAATTATTATAATAGAATTATAGTAATAATACGTAGTAGGTTTTGTCCCGGCTGTCTTCAGTGGATTTGGACAGCCGTTACGAGAAGTCTGACAACCAGTCTTACCAAGGAGTATCGTGTTACCCAGTAACTGGGTTGTGGAGGTCAGATAGGCAGTCGCCCCATGTTCAGAAGGATCTCGTTAGATTGGAAGCTGACCGCAACATAGTTGTATAAAGGCAGGCAGATGAAGAGATTTTGTCCAGTAAGACCTGTGAAAACCCAAATTTTACAAGAGCTTTGGAAGTAGTATCCTAGCTATATAGCCCATTTTCCCTTGAATGCATCCAAAGGTTGAATGAAAAAGATCGCTTTTAGCAATAAGACATTGTGTCACCCTATGTATAATTTCTACATTTATATCTGTAATTTTTATGGTGTACATACTATGGTTATGCAAATGTTGACAATATATCCGACGCGGGTGAGGAGCTAAATCGGGATTTAGACGTGATAAAAAACTGGTCTGATCGATTTGGGGTGGCGGTTAACCCTACCAAGTGTCAGGCTATCATTGTAGGGAGCCCCCACAGTATGAGCGCTGATTATCTGGATTCGTTTTCTCCTCTTCCTATCATTATTTCTCTTGACTAAGTTTATTTTCGTTATATGTATATATATACACCTATGTATCCTATGTATGTATGTGTATTTATTATTTTTCGTGTCATCTATCCCTTATGTTGCACCTGCCATGTTTTGTCTCTGCATCACCGTAAGGTTGACTGGTAGAAAATGCCTCAGGCATTAAGTCCGCCTTTGTACAGTATATTTTTTTACTTGTTCATAAAGTTTTAATAAATAAATATAGAGTATTCTATTCTATTCTATAGCCTTCAAACTCACACCAAATATCTGTCTTCACCATCCTCCTGCCTATCCCCATTTATTACGGCGCAGAATATCTTCTTCCTCCACACTTCTCTATCAGTCGGCATCTCGGTAGTCATCTCCTTTCTAGCCATATCATCTTCCACACAGTTTATCCATCGTGTCTTTGGTCTTCCTCTTATAAGTAAGTAATCATTTATTTACCAAAAAAAATAGCCTAGGTAACATCAGTGATTCAGTGTACACAAAACAAAAAACTGGGGGAAAATGTGGCTCATCGTTGCAAAACGGTCGAGTTGTTAGAAGGCCTACACAAAGTAACATTCGATTAGCGATAACTCTAGTAGAAAAGCCAAAAAATGTATGGGTTTAACATAAGCTATCGAAATGTCACGCGATCATAGGTCAACGAATATAAATTAAGTAGAAAATGTTAACATCATTCGATTCTATGAAACGAATCGACAGCGTCGAACGATTACTTCCATAGAGATGCGTAGCCATGTGACACTTTTTGACAAGCGTTATCGCTAGTTTTCGATTCGTATGATGGAAACATAGGCAAAAGCGATAGCGATTGTAGAAATAGAATCGCTCCAAAGCGAATGCCATTTGTCTAGGCCCACTGGGTTCGATTCCCAGGTGAGGCAAATTGTTATTGGATTTTTCCATCTAGAATTTCTCAGTAGCAGCCCGGAGTCTGGATTTGTGCCGGTTGATGGCAATAGGCTCGCCCCCTATTACATGGGACTTAAACATAACTGGCGAAATGTATAATGGTGTATTAAGTACATCTCTCCCTAACCTTTCAAGGATTACAAGCGTGATGCTATGTTATAATACAAATATTTGCGCTGGGAATCGAACCTGCGATTTCCTACAGGTCGAATAAGGCCAAATTGCCGCCACTTTACAACATTATTTTATTACGAACAGTGCTTGTACATAAAAGTTTTATTTTGTCTGCAATAAACAGTACATACAGGTACTTAATGTTACATAGAGTATTTGAAAAGGTTCGCCTTTCTAGAGCATCGACTCCGTCACTCATACTTGTGAGACAGTCTTTTTTTTAACTCTATGTGTCATATTAACGCCCGGTTCTTTATTACGTAATAGCTAAAAAATCAATCTGCCCAGCCATTTCTCAACTACAAATGTTGGGGTCAGCTTCCAGTCTAACCAGATGCAGCTAAATACTAGTGTTTTACATGGAGCGACTGCCTATCTGACCTCCGCAACCCAGTTTCTAGGTAACACGATACCCTTGGTAAGACTGGTTGTCAGAATTTTGTGCTTCTGACTACCCGACTGGCAAGGATCTGCGAATGACTGAAATTTCATTCAACGCTCGTTATGAAATGTATTGGTACTGTACCTAATAGATTCGGAAATATTATCTAACTAAGTATCAATATTATTTGAATAAGACAAAAAAAAAACATCAGGGAATCAATAAAACGAATTCACAAATTATTATGAAATAAAAAATGTATACACTTTGCATAATAAATGCATAAAATATATATGTTTGCTTAAGTGCGAATATATTGATATAGTAAAATATTGGTTTGTTTGTTATTCATCAATGATGAATGCGAAATCGCTTAAGACTAAAAGAGTGATAAATATAAACGTTGATGAATGGAGAGGGAGAGGAAGACCAAAGAAAACATGGATGAATTGTGTGAGGGATGATATGAAAGAGAAAGGAGTGAATCATAGCTTGGCGGTTGACAGGGAAGAATGATAGAAGAAAACGTGCAGACCTCAAGTAACAGAGGACAAGGGCAGGGAGATAGTAATGTTTTTATCAATAAGTTTGTGCAAGCTTATCATTTACTTTCTAAGAACAAATTCGAAGATTTTTTTTCGTTTATGCACTGGTATAAGGAAAGGAGACCAAAGCAACAAATCAAATCAAATCAAATCAAAATATTTTATTACACATAAACCAACATGGGCACGAAATGCCCTAATGAAACGTCAGAAGCTAGGTGCACGGTTCCAATTTGTTGTTTCCTATGGAGAGTGCCGGCAAGATAATCCACGGTTACTCTTTTAAAAATAAGGGGCTTTTACAATGTTTCAAATTACAGTGTTGATAGATATGGGAGGTCAGTGTAGGCCTGTCAACAAGTAACAGGTACTCAACAAAATATAAAAAGGTCCACAAATCTACAGTCTACAAGTTAGGCCTACAACGTACTCACATTTACAATATATAGAAGAATCTATATAAGAATAAAAGCCTATTAAAACCAAGTGACATGATTGCCATTACAAACGTAACAAATCTGAATTAGAATCCTGTCTACAAAAGCCATAAGGAAAGAGTTGAAACGATGGATAGACTGTGTAAATGATGATATGGCTAGAAAGGGGGTAACTACCGAGATGACGACTGATGGAGAAGTATGGGAGGAGAATAAGACATGTTATAACGACCAGCGGTAAATTTGAATAATATAAGGGCAGCATGATGATGACAATGATAGCAAAAGTAGCAAGCAAAGTCAAATCACAATACTAGTGCAAAAAACACGAGCAAAAATATTTACAACAGTCGTTTTTTTATTACATATCATAAAAAAGCTCAAGACGTTTTTATGTTTCAAAGGTCACAGGGGACAGACAGACATACGTCGTTTGAATACTCTGCATTTATAGGTTTTTGGTATATGAGGATATGTTTTTTTTACAGTTTTATTATATTGTCTGGCGTTTAAAATGGCTAAATAATAGCCTTATGGATTTTTCTGTGTGGTTTAAAGATACCATACATGGTCAGAGCCGTGGTTTAAGAAAACAAGGTCTGGCATTCCGGGAGTGACACATACTTACGTCACTATCCAGTTGTTACTTTATTGCAACAAAACACGAATTATGGAAATATGTTCAGTCACCATTCTGTTAAAAAATATATATAAAGCATTTAAATTGTCGTTTCGTTTTTCTAATCAAACGAAACAATTCAATTTAAACATATATCAACGTAATTGTTTTATTATTATTATTGCATTCATAATAAAATTACAGGAAATCGGTGCTGGGCCTCTTGTATGTATTGTGGCGTTTGTGGTTGTGCACGCGCTAGGGCAGCTGGAATCTGATGTGGCCGTTGTGGAACTGCTTCACCTGCGGCCGGCTGCACGCCGACGCCTTGATAACTTCCACTTTGATGATCTGGATGGAGTGAGCTAGTTAGCTAAAGCCTCATTGTTTTATCGGATTCGCACAGGTAATAAAGGTGGTTGGGGAGTTATTATTACACACTACTGGTAACACAGCGGTGATGACGTAGGCTTGTGTCTCCCAACTCCCTCGTGACCACTATGTCTCGGAATACTATACCTGGCGAAGTATATTATTATACCATGGTCAGATCTACATCCAAATGCATCTAATCATCGTCTGCTTGCTTTGCACCATTATTTTACATGGAGTGACTGCCTATCTGACCTCCACAACCCAGTTACTGGGTAACACGATACCCCTTAGTAAGACTGGTTGTCAGACTTTAAGGCTTACTATCTGTAACCATGGGCGTCAGCAAGTTTCTTTTCAGGGAGCTGCATTATTTATGCACTGCACCTCGGATATGTTAGGATATCGTTGTCCATTCATACAAGGAGTAACTTTGTCGACTGAAGCAGAAAGAGAATGTATGTAGTATGCAAGAGCGATCAAAGTGAGCCCGATAATTTTTGCATCTCGCCTCGAATGGTATATGTTTAACTTTGTACATGCATACAGAAAGAGGACTAACTGTGACGATTTATATAAAGAAGCTTAAGAACTAAGACAGAGTAGGATGTAAGAGCGAGAGAGCAAGCTCGATAATGTTAGCACACCGCCTAGGGTCGATTAGATTTTCGGATATAGGAATTCGGTACTTTGTTGACTAAAGCTTTAGAAACGAGAGATTGCAGAAAATTTTAGGATCACGGCGCGAATAGGTTGAGTTCTCTATTATCTTATTAAGCGCTTTCGAATATTTTATTTTGAAGCTAGGGGGTTGCAGGTGCACCCTCTTGCAACAGCTGTCAAAGATCTACGATTGTCAGCTGAAACCAGCCGCTAACGTGCTTTCCGAAGCACAAAGGACTAGTACTTATGTCCTAGTAGTCCTACCATCATCTTTCTTGGGCAGGTGATGTGTAGGACAGGTCATGGTGACAGTTAACAGTTGCACCGCACATAATACAACATCGTGCGACACTTCACTTTTCGTCCAATATTGACCTGAAGAGTGTATGGTAACCTCTCTTAGCTACGAGTATGAATATGTTAGTGTGACGCACACATCTACAAAACTAGTTTGTCCATTGATTTGTATGACAAATAATTATCTTATTTAAATAATTCGGCAGTTACGGACTCACTCTACTAATAAATGGCTTTGTACATGAAGTAACATTTAGTTTGGAGAAGGTAAATTAATAAAATTAATAGTAGATGTTATTTTTTATCCGGGAAAGTACAAAAAAACAATTAAAAGAAAGTACCAAAAATCGTAAAGTTTCCTGTCTAACCGGATGCCGCTGAATGGCAGTATTTTACACTAGCTTTTTCCCGCGACTTCGTCCGCGTGAAATTTCTTGTTCCCCCGGATGGAGAGATGGGGTGGGTACCCCATCTCCCCATCCCCCATTAGAGTATCTCTGCCTCGTCGGTCTAGTGGTTGCAAACGCTATTTAGAGCATGAGGTGTTGGGTTCGAAAGTTTTAATGTGTTTTTCCATCTGGAATTTCTCAGTAGCAGCCCGGAGTCTGAATTTGTGCTCGGTAGATGGCAAGAGGCTCGCCCCCTATTACATAGGACTGAAACATAGCAGGCGAAATTTGAGTATACTAAAAAAAAAAGTCACACCAATATGTCATGTGTCATGTCAATATGTCATAATGTCAAACCTATAGTTTTATGACAGCTGCGCGCACAGATTATTAAAGGCCAGCAGCGCAAGCGTCGTTACCCGGAATGAAACCACTTTATAAATATTATTTTACATTTAGAACTAGGTATAGTGTATTTATTTTATTTATGAGGAACAGGGTGTAAAGCTCACTCATACTCTATGGAAAAGGAAGGACCCTCCGACCAGACGGGTGTTGTGTCTGGTGCGCAACTGCCCGACGGTTGATGTCGGGACCTTGTATATATGCTAGTTGCACAGTAAACTCTGCTTGCGCGATGTAGGAATTTGGGTGACGTCAGTGTGACGCGTAACTCACATGTGGCGTTTTTAGAAGCCACTACAAATAACATATATGATGCAAGAGCGAGCGAAGCGAGCTCTATATTATTAGCACCTCGGTTTAAACGGTTATACCTAACAACGACGTAACGTGATTTTAAACAGAAATTGGGCAATGCCGATTGACTTATCAGTTTGATGTCTATGCTCATGGGTACTCTGCCCCCACTATTTACCTTTCGTGGGTTCTGGAGCCCCCGAGCACCCATAGAGTCAGCGCCCCTGAGTATCGTAATTCGGCGGTAAATTGCGGACACTATACGGTGGCTGACCCCGCTCTTCTATGAAACCTTTGCTTAACCTACCGGGGAAACAGACGTGATTCTATATTAATAATAATACAATTAAGTTTAGAGTGTCCATTTATTTAAACAAATATTGTCTTCTTAACTCCTTGGCAAGCAATTTGTCAAAATAGTACCCGATGTCCGCCATTTTGGTTTGAATAATGTGGCAAACGCAACCGTTTGACGGAATCATTTGTTATAACGCTATTATAGCCTAACAGTACAAGCAGAACTGTTACTTTATGTGTTCGAAGTATTTGGTAATTGATATTGACGTGATATTATATTTCACTTGACTGGCGTTGGGTAAATCTTACGTTTTGTAAATAATGTTCATATTACTATGGGAAAATCTGAATTAGACTTTCATAGTATTAAAAACCTTATTCTTATATAAATTATGTTGATATTCGCCCACATAGGAAAGTGAATTTGTGAGAGTGCGGTCTGTGAATTTCGCACTTAATGGTCTAGTGGATGCAAACTAGCTCGGCTGCTAAGCGACATGGGTTTGATCCCCGGGTCAGGCAGTGTTATTGGTGGTTTGAGTAGCAGCCTTTTTTTGTTTTTTTTTGGGTGAGAAATCATCAAATGACCTCTCCCGCTCTGGGCAGGAGCGGCAGGGCGTGTCAGACTCTTACTGACTAAAATCCACCCGTGTTCCTTCAGTTGCCTGTGCGCCAGGGCCACGGTAACTCTTTCGAACAATCCGCCACCCCGGCAGGCATCGGCCCTATCAGACCCCGTCAATCGACATCTCTTTGAGGCGCGCGTGGAACACGACGCGCCGTCGACCCGGGCCTGGTCCTTACCGGACGGCGAGCTGCCCATTGCTCGCCGTCCGCAAGCCCGCGCCTACGGTGGCCGGGAGTCGGCTATCGACTCCCGACGCCCAGGGTGTCTCTTCCTGCGGCGACTAGGGGCCAGCCTGAAGTCTGAATTTGTGCCCAATTCGGCCCGACTATTATTCGTAGATTTCTAACCAAACTAAGGTTGTATATTGATTAAAATGTCAACTGATATCGTGGCTAAATAATAACAGCTGCAAGGCTCGATCAAAGGTTAAGCTACGCTTGCCAAGTCCAGGCCATGGATGGGTGACATCCAGTACACATCGAGACCCCTTCGTACCTTGGACAGTACGTTAAGCAGTTGGTCATTTGTAGATCTTTGACCGTCCTTACGTAGTTGTCCAAAAGTCAGACAACTAGTCTCACCAAGGGGTATCGTGTTACCCTGTAAATGTGTTGTGAAGATCAGAGCTGCATCTGGTTAGAC
Organism: Griposia aprilina; assembly: GCA_916610205.1. Classification (NCBI taxonomy): domain Eukaryota; kingdom Metazoa; phylum Arthropoda; class Insecta; order Lepidoptera; family Noctuidae; genus Griposia; species Griposia aprilina. The sequence continues at coordinate 13,766,882 of OU744310.1, read as the reverse complement.
TGAAATCTGACCCCCACAAAAGCTAGGCCGATAGTGATGATGATGTGACTCAAAAATAAGTCATTTTATCCTTTTACACCAAACGGGTTGAAGGACTGCTTCGTTTCGTATATATTGGTCGCAAGTACTATTTCTGAGAATGAGGTCCTGGGTTTGATGCCCAGGTCAAGAAAAGTGGGAATTGTTCATTTATTAGCACATGTGTGAGCACTTTAAAGCTACCTTTTACTAGGTTCATCTTTCATTGCCTTGAATGTGCCCCGGCGGCTGTGAGTGTGTCATGTTTACTCAAATGTCTCGCTGGTGGTGGCGTGTGTGTTGGATCATTAAGTTCCCTTCAAAATGGTTGAGCTGAATGGTGCTGATCCATCCGTCATGTTCGTGAACGGGCGCCGTCAGTAGGGACTGGTCATCTCTTATATTTTTTTTTATCGTTTTTATTACGGACGTTTTTAACGTGCATGTCTTTCTACATCGTTCTCACGTCTATAATTCCAACATGAATGATGTAACCAATTTTTTTGTAACTATATATTGATTTAAAAGAGTGTCCATGGAGTTTCTTGCCCGTTCTTCTCCCTAGGTATCTCTACTACGCTTTGGAATGGCCAACTAGCTTTATGTTTCTGACTGACCGACCCCTTAACAATTCAAAATTGCCTGTAATTGGTTTATTTATTTGAAACTAGCTTTTGCCCGTGGTTTCGCTCGCGTTAATTTAGACTTTGACAATCAATTCGGGTTATAATTCTATATTGATTCGAAAGACACGTGGCGCCATCTGTTATCATAAGAACGTTATTGTTGTTTTCCTCAGGAACCGTGTTTTTTTTCGGGATGAAAGGTACCCTATGTCCGTTTCTGTACACCTGACAATGTATATGCAAAATTTCAGGATGATCGGTTCAATGGTTTAGGCGTGAAAAGGTAACAAACAAACAAACTTACTTTCGCATTTATAATATTAGTTAGGATAAATGCTTTGAGTTTGAGTTTATTCATTCTGAATTGGGTTTTTCCATCTGAAACTTCTCAGTAGTAGCCCGGGGTTTGGATTTGTGCCCGGTTGATGGCCACAGGCTCGCCCCCTACCACATATATGGAGTATTATGAGATGAGCGTATGACTGTCGTGTAGTTATATACCTTATATTATAGCATTTGTCTAATTGGCCTTGGCTGTGTTATGTTAATTAAATAAACTAGTGGCTCTGTTTTCTGTAGACGTCGCGAGTCTGTCTTTGCATAGCTAAAAACTGAATAAATGTTCACCGCACAACTTAAAACAAAAGAGTGCAAAATGGCTGAAATATGTTTTGTTTTTACGTTTTCAACCCATATCTCCGCCATTTTGAAAAAATTCGAAAAACTGATTCGACAAATAAAATCCATATAAGTATCGAACCTGCTCACAAAATTTCACCAGCATCGGTTGAGAAATGCGACCTGTAAAGGAGAACAGCCGGACATCCGAAAACAATTTTGCCCAAGCTTAAACGGAGACACTTCGCGCTCGCTCGAACAATAAATGAAACTTAAGTAACATAACTGGCGAAATGTGGCTGAATTATACTTACACCTCTGCCCAACTCTTCGAGGATTACAAGCGTTATGTTATGTTATTTATTGACGGAATGTGTGCTAAGATACCTCATATAGTAAGTCGGTACTTTTAGTGTCACTACGGCGGGTGGCACTAAGCTATAGTGGCAAGTGAGACAGACGTGTCACTTTGAGACCTCCCGGAGCAAGTGGGCTTTTGGCATAGACTAAAAACTGCGGACACGCAAGTCGGTTTCTGAGTTGGAGACGATTTTAATTTTGTGCCTACTAACTAACAAGAGAGTAAAAGAGCATTACCTTTCCTTTTAACTGTGAGAATTTATATATTTATATATATAAGTTTAATTTATTTTTGTTTTATATGTAAATATATTTAATATTCTCAAGTCAAATTCTCCTCTTCTTGTTCTCACACTCTATTGTCTACATTTCTTTTTCATTTCTCCTTTCGCAGGTCTGCTGGAAGAAATTTCTTAAGAAATAAGCAGTATCTTTGTACTCAATACTAATATGATGCCGTATCTGTATTTATTTTACTGTGTGTACATAAATAATAAAATAAATAACTTAATATCACACCTGAATTTCTCGAAGGGTTGAGCAGCACAATAATACACCCACATTTCACCAGTTATAATAATAATAATAAAGGGCCTGATTCAGAAGGCAGTACTCTTCGATACGGCTCGCATCGTGAGGAGGTTCCTGTCTCTGGAGCCCTAACCAACGGTAGCTTGGACCCTGCTCCCGATACTGGCGGACCACAATTTTTTTATATGTTATTTTTTAATGTTTTTATAAAAATATTTAAAAATGTATTTAATAAGAGTATGAAAATAAAATAAACGAAATAATAAAATTTATGTATTAAGGCTCCAAGTCTGAATCACACGTTAACGTCAAGTCACAGTCACAAATACATCACGGCAGTCCAATGATGTTCCCACTGCTGGGACACAGGCCTCCTCTCTGTGAGACGGAGTGGGCGTAAACCACCACGCGGGCACAGTGCGGGTTGGTAGATGTCACATGTCTTCGAATATTTGATTCTAGGACCTTCCGATTTCCTCACGATGTTTTCCTTCGTTTTGGGACCAGTGGTGATGAAATAATTTACACAAAGCAAATCGCCTGACTTTGTTCGAACCTACGACCTACACAGTAAGTCGAGACCGCCACTACTAACCCACCATTACTCAGCATGCCAAATCGAATATGATTGCGCCACTTTTTGTGAACTTCAAATAATTCCTACTATGGGGTCCTGCAAATACTAATAGGACCAACTTGGATAGTTGGTTGCAGTTGGTTGGCTGTTTAGTATTTTTTGCGGTTGGTCACAGTTCTGACCATGGGCGTAGATACCCAGCTTTTGGCCCGGGGGGGGGGGGGGGACCAGCTTGTTTTACCCTGGCCTACACACTACACGAAGACAGCTACAAGAAACATTAGGTGCATGTTATATTTAGTGTGTAGGGGAAACCCCCGCAGGAGATCCTGCTTTATAGATAGTCAAATAATAGATAAACTTTGTAATATGTTAGTTAAATTGTTTAATTAGACATTTATTTTAAAAGTAATTTTCGAGGATCATCAGCAAAATGGTTTATAACGTCACCCGTGAAAGAATCACCCGGCTGTTTCAAGTTTTTTTATGTACACTGAGCATACAAAGCCCATTTAACTTGTAGGTACGTAGGGATACCAGATCCAGGAGGGGGCAGGTGCCGCTCCCTGCCCCCTCCTGGGTATACCCATGGTTCTGACCTAACCTAACCCGGTCGGGGTGCTCTAGCTTAGTTACTGCGCAGCGTTCTAGTGGCTCCTGCCGGGGTCGCGGATTGTTCGAAAGAGTTACCGTAGCCCTGGCGCACAGGCAACTGAAGGAACACGAGTGGGTTTTAGTCAGTAAGAGTCTGACACGCCCTTCCACTCCGCCCAGAGTGGGAGAAGCCATTTGATGATTTTTCAAACAAAAAAAAAAGCGTTCCAGTGGCTGCCCTAAAAAGTTAAAAGGAGCTCAATTATTTAAAAAGTGGTCATCATTAGAAGCGCAAAAAGTTATTAGAGGTTCATTAATTTAAAAAAGGGTCCATCATCAGAAAATCTAACTTATGTAGGCAGAAAATTAACATCTTAAAACCAAGTGTCGTTTCTACGTCATTACTCTGTGAGAAGCCATTATCAAAAGTTTTAAGATACAGATAGCGAATGATTCATAAGGAATCGTTTTTTATTTAATGTACTCGCCATTAGGCCGTGTCCTAGCGGTGAGCCTTTAGGGTTCAGTAGCGGAATCGAAAAACCCTGCAATATTTTTTAATAGCATAAAATAACAATTTCCTTACTTATGTAGAGTCACCAAAATATATAAGTAACCAGGGTCGCGGATATAGTTGAAGTTTAGTAAAAAACCGATAGATGTTTTCGAATGAAATTTAATTTGATAAATGACCTGTTTGATTTCTATTAATTCACATTCACGAACATGACGCATGGACCAGCACCATTCAGCTCAACCATTTTGAAGGGAACTTAATGATCCAACACACACTACACCACCAGCGAGTCATTTGAGTGAGCATGACGAATTTGTGAAGTTAGGGTCGGTAGAGTTAGGCCGGGTAGATTCAGAAGCTTGGCTCTACATGAGATCTGATATATTTTTCACAGGGCAAACCTTATGTGGTCGTCTTGGCAACATTTTTACATGAAATGTTTTTGGTGGGATTGCACTTTTCTATGAAATAGCCGTTTTTTTTTTATAAACAACAAATGTAACTGATTTCCAACCGCGTATGCCACGACTCTTCTCGACATTTAAGTGATATCAGGGTTATCAGCGTAGTTCATAATGATGAGCTTATCAGCTAGGTTTTCAGTTATTTTAATTACAACTTGTGTTTGTATTCCCACGTATCGATCATACATTTCGCTAGCTATATTTAAGTCCCATGTATTAAGGGGCGAGCCTATTTTTACCGACTGGACAAAATTCCAGTACCTATCTATTTAGAAACTCGTAATGAATAAACTCAATAACATTAACCCGGGGATCGAACCCAGGATCCCGCAATCAACGAGATGTATCAACAAACCTAAGAAAAAAATAGAGCTGCAGCGGGGCGCCTGACAGGTGTGAGACATCGAGACTATTTTGTATAGAAAATATGCATGAAAGTAAGAAAGTAAATATGGCATAAACAAAAACTAAATGCTCATATTTTATTTAAAGAATAAAAATAATATTTATGAAAAAAATACGTATTAGTTTTACACCAAAATTAATTTCGTAACTCAGCGAGAGAGTCGCAGAGTTACGAGCGCCTGGCGACGCGTCGCCACGCCTACAGCCGGTCTGACCCGCCGCATTAGATGTTTCACATCCTGCAGAACCAACGCACAAAAAACTAACCGTTCCTGCCACAAATACTGCGGTAATCGGTCATTCACCTCCTTAAGTGCTAGTACTAAGGTATATTACACTTTATATGAAGAGCCATAACTACGTGTTATCAAGAACGTCTGGCGAAATGTGGGAGTACACCTCTGTCTACCTACCCCTCCGGGAACACAGGCCTGATGCTAAGTTCATATACGTGACTATCTTGGAAGGCGTGCTCCATCATTGTCCACTTTTAAAGTTCTGGTTAAAAAACACTTCCTCTCTCCTTAAACATCATCATTACTTTTAGTTTCCTTGCTCTTGTTTCATGTTTATTATTGTATATATTATATGTCGATAAGTATATGTTTTATGTATGTATGTAACTGCCCCGTTGGTTTCGTGGTTGCAAGCCTGACTGTTGAGCGTAGGGTTCGATTCCCAGGTCGGGCAAAGTGTTATTGAGTTTTCCATTTGGTATTTCTTAGTAACAGCCCGGACTTTGGATGTTGGCGGTGTGATACCCCCGTGTCTCGGAAAGCACGTTAAGCTGTTGGTCCTGCGCCTGATCTCTCTCCGGTCGTGTCGGATTGCCGTCCCATCGGACCATGAAAGTGAGGGAAGAGAGAGTGCACCTGTATCTGCGCACACACTTGTGCACTATTAATATCTCCAACGCCGGAGGCTAATTTCCGTTGAGATTGGCCGTCATGGCCGAAATACGGTCTGGAGGACTATATATATATATATGCATGTATGTATTTATTGTATATGTAAATGATACACCACTGACTACCTGCATTATTGTCTCTCATTCTCCCTATAATCCATCCAAAGGTTGTCTGACAAAATCGCTTTTAGCGATAAGACCGCCTATTATGTTACCCTATGTATAATTTCTACATTTATATCTGTAATTTTTATGGTGTACATAATAAAGAGTATTCTATTCTATGTTATCGAAAACTGTAAGTATGGCTGTGTGCCACCTTTATAATTACAAAAAGGATGAGCAGTTTTAATGTTTTAGTGTTATCTAAAGAATGTGGGGCGAGCATTTTTATTAGGCAGAACTTATGTTTAGTGCAAATATTTTAATGGCCCAGTGGTTAAGGGGGATGCGTTAAGGTAGCCCGTGAAATTCAAATTTACCTACGTCTTTTGCAATTTACAGGTCAGTATCAGGTTGTATGTTGGTTAAAATATTATTCGCGACCGTAACAAATATGGCTTTACAGAATTATAATAATAAGAATCAGCAATACAACTCTTTAAGTTAGAATGGCTTTCAATAGACAAGAAGACAAGAAGTAACAAAATTCGATCTAAAGAAAAGCGGCCACATTCATTTAGATCGTATTTTGCTGCTTCGTGTCTCAATATGAAAGTTTATAAAAGGTATTAGAAAATTCTAGGCACACTTACCGAGGTCGCTTATTGAGCCGTTATTCAAAATTCCTTCTGAGTCACGAGATAATACTTTTTTAAAGGAGTGGTGCTAGTGGACCCGTGTGCGCCCTCTTAAGGCCTCGCCTCTCATCCACGAGGTTGTGGGTTCAAATCCGGGAATGTACCAATGTGACTTTTTCAATTCATATGTACTTTCTGAGTTTATCTTGGACATAACTGACATCGTTGAAGGTAACCAACGTCAGGAAACCTGGACTTTTAGTTAATATAAGTCTGAAATCGCCAACCTGTCTTGAACAGGCGTGTTGATCAATGCTCATGCCTTCTGTGTATGAGAAGAGGCCTTTGCCCAGCAGTGGGACAGTAATAAGATGTTTTTTTATATGAAAGCTGGTGCTTCTCACGTGGTCCCATTTAAATTTGATCAAGGTCTGACCAGTAGTTTTTGAGTTATCCTTAATACTGCAGATTTTTTCCACTTAGTTTATATGGATGATGTGTTAATAATTTCCTGTCACTGTTATTTACACACCAAGTAGTGGTACACGAATTTGTGTGGGGTAGGTACCGCAACTAAAAAGTGAAAAATAAAAACTTTTTTACAAAAAAACAACCGACTTCCAAAAAAAAACACTAAAAGACGTGAAAAATAACTTTAATTTCGGAAGTCGGTGGCCAAACACGAAAATACAAAACCAAAGGCACCGACTTCCGAAATTAAAGTTATTTTTCACGTCTTTTATTGTTGCTGACTTCATAGTGTGGCACAATAAATTCAAAAGTTAAAATGTCTATGACCATCTGAATATGCGACCAGATAAAATAATTAGTCTAAAAGAGTGCAGTTCATACAGTTAAACAACGTTTTAATGTTGCTGGGAGCTAATTCATTGCAGACACACGCACGATTCTCGTTTTATTTGTTCGGTTTGATAATTTTGTGCAACCGTTGTATTTTTATTATAAGCTATTTGAAGTGTGTAATATGTATGCTCCTTTACTTTAGTAAGTAAGTAAACTCCTTTATGTTATGTATGTGTGTATGCTGACTATGTACTATACCTCATATGCGGTATTGGTGCCGATTCTCTAGTACACCGAACTAACTAACTAAACTATCACTAAAATTCCTTACTTTTGGGTATGAGAATCTTAGAGCTATTCTGCAATAAAATATCTCTAAATTTAAAAATCATTTTGACGCAACTAAAATTTAATTTGACAATCGCGACTCCACATGGTACCTACTTGTTTGCCCTATCATGTAAATTTTTTTTAGATTGTAGGCGCGCATGGGTGGCACCCTCGGCGTGTTTTATATGGATTTTTTCACTTTTTGTACGGAAAATATTTAAAAAAAAATACCTACATGTAGAGTTATACGGGTTTAAGGGTTACATAAAGGGGGTCGAAATTTTCATTATTTTTGCGATAGGACACACCATTTTCGAGATATAAGCAAAATAAAATAAAAAATACTATAATAATAAATATGTTTTTGCCTCTGAAGTCGAGGTGTTGTGGTGAATCTTAGTTCATGACAACTAATTTTATTCCACACCTTTTTAATCGCGATTAAAAATAGACAGATTTAGTTAAGACAACCAAAATTTTAGGTTAAAAAGGTCAAATTCAGAATAGCAAAATTGCCATTTTCAGTAAAGTAATTAATCAGTACCATCTTAGTGCTGTCAAACTAAAATATAGTTAAGTTGTGTCACTTTAGTCTATTGCAGAATGAGAAATCGTCTTTTGACAGGACTAAACAAAATTTTAGTGATTTTTAGTCTAGTTTAGAGAATTTTGTGACAAGAGAATCGGAACCATTGTGTACTTATTCATTTAGTTAATAAATAGTACTTAACAAATGTGGTTGTTTCCTTGAAACCACCTTTTAGGAACCCCAACATTACATTGCGACCCTGCTTTGAGACTCTGCCAAGGGGATTGTTAGTTTAGAGTTTCAGTTTTTAGTATAACTACCTCAATAGTACATAGTAATGTGTCGGTCGACTGTGAAAAAAGGAAGAGGTTCTCCTCAGCCAAAACGCGGCTGGAGGCAATAATGACGCCGCGTTGAAAGAGATCGGAGGCCACGTGGAACGCCTTAGCATTGTGACCTACATTGTTCTGGCCATTATTGGAGTTTTAGCAGTTTATGTTGACCTGCGGATGTACAGGACCTGCCACCGCACACGGATCCAGCAGGAAATTGGGATGAGTACCATGCAGAGAATTAGATCATCCATCCGAGGAGGCACAGAAGGTACCGAGAATCAGTAATAATCCAGTGAGAAATGAAAGTGATATGTATTTTTTCATCTATACGTAAAAATATTGGTGAGTGAACTAGTTACGTGGAATCATATTTCATAACGCAAAAACTTAAAGGTGCTAAAATCATGCGCGGACATTCAGCCACAAGACACCAAACGGAAACAAACTGCAACGTCGGACCTTTTTTGTTACTACATCGCATTTACATAGAATGTGTTACAAATGTGCAATTCTGTCATTAGATTTAGAATATGATTGATATTTTGGAACAACATTATGTCTTATTAGTAGAAATACGTAATTATATAGTAAAAAAGGGATAAGCTAGATATAAAAGTAATGTTATTTCAGCAAAGAAAGAGCAAGCAAAAAGCGCTTACGAAGAATGTGCGTGGGCGTGTGTGTGTGTGTGTGTGCATGTGTGTGTGTGTGTGTTTATTACAAGCATTTTTTAACTTTAAATATTTGGTTACGTATTATAATACCTAAGTTTATTTTAACTATTTTCTAACCGTTTGTTTAGGTCAAATATTGCAACGGAATTATTTCTATACAGTTATCCCCAACTGATTGAGATGAAATTATGCATACACGTTTGGTTTGGATGACAATGCATGGATAGCTAAGTGACATCATTCTAAATCCAATATGGCGGACTCTCAAAGATGGCGGACTAATATTTTTTTATACAACCCATGATATGGGTATCAATTAAAAGGGTTTGCTGAGAAAAATACCAGAAAAAAAAAAGAACATGTCCAGTTTTTCAAAACATAATTTTATTTTAATGCTCTAAAAAAATATATATTCAAAGCATTTACATACATTTTATTGCCATTTGGTGCAGTAATTAGCAGGAAAATATTATTTTTATCAATTTCAAATCTTATCACCACCTCCGAACGAACGTGATAAATTTGTCATAATCATCTGTCAAAATGTGACATATGTGACAAAATGGCTGCGCCCAATTTAGCAAATGAACCTAATGAGTTCCAATACTCCCAATTAACCGTCAAGAAGTTAAGGCACATGTCAAGAAATTATCGTACGCCGCCGTGCTAGCATTTATGACAAAACTGTTTTACCGCCCAAATAGTGATAAAATGTATGACTCAAGCCATGTCACAGTAGGCCGTGCTCGCCCCACAGGTCAGTATTAAATAACATCCTCGTGTCACAAAGGCTGAAAAGCCGCAACAGCTTCATAAAGTGTGTCCTCCCCCCACTTATTGGCGAACGGTCTAAGGAAAGGTTAAAGCTGTGGCGAGATAGTGCTTCCCTACCTAACCCATTCGTTCCACCTACTGAATATCTCGCACCTGCGCATGAGTTGCCTTGGCTTACCTGGAAGTCTTTTTAAGACCTTAGACTCAGATAGGGTGCAAAGAAAACCTGCTCAGGTGGAGATTCACAGATGACTCCGTCCTGGAGTGTACATGTGGTGCTGCCCCACAAACAATGGGGCATTTAATAATGTGTCCTGTTGTCTGCACGCTACAGGAGTTGATGGATGCCACTGAACCTGCCAAGCTCGTAGCCAAATTCTTGCCATCGACACGCTCATAAGAAATATTAGATAAATTATTTATTTATAGTACACAAAAGACATAGGACAACTTCGAAAGTAGGATTAAATAAAAAAAAGATATTAAATACCTACAAGGTCCCAATAAATATTTATAATATTATAATAATAGGTCTTTACCTATGAAATTGCCGTTTTGTATGAAAAAATTTAAACGAATTTTTTTCATGAATTTTTTATTTGTATTAATCGAAGTAATCACCCATGCAATCAATGCATCTTTGCCATCGCAGTGGCAGTTTATTGATGCCCTTCTTAAAGAAATCAGCTGGACGGGAGGCAACAAATTCTTCAAAGGCATTTTGTACTGCCTCTCGGGTATTAAATTTTTTTCCCGCCAAGAAGTTATCCAAATTCTGGAAAAAGTAGTAGTCTGTAGGCGCAAGGTCTGGTGAGTAGGGCGGATGACGGAGAGCTTCCAACCCCAGTTCTTGCAACTTGGAGACCGTCTGCTGTGCAGTATGAGGTCGCGCGTTGTCGTGCAGGAGCAGCGGAGACGAGCGATTGACCAATGCTGGTTGGAGATGCGCCAGCTTCTCCATCATTGTGTTCAGTTCTTCACAGTACACATCTGCAGTAATGCTCACCCCGTTTGGTAAGAAACTGTGATGAATCACACCGGCGCTAGACCACCAAACAGTGACCATCACTTTTCTAGGGGTAAGTTTTCGTTTAGGGCATTGTTTAGGTGCTGAACCAGGATCCAACCAACTTGCTGAGCGCTTACGGTTATCAAACAGAATCCATTTTTCATCGCAGGTAACAATGCGGTTCAAAATTCCTTCATTTGTGTGTCTGTTGAGCAGTGCAAGGCACGTCTCGACGCGTACTTCGCGCTGGCGATCATTGAGTTCGTGGGGCACCCATTTGTCAAGCTTTTTTACCTTGCCAATTTGACGCAAATGGACCAATATTGTTTTGACGCTAACGTCGAAAGCTGCTGCTAATTCAGCCGTAGATTGTGTATCATCAGCTTCCACAATCGCCTTTAATTCGTCATTGTCGACCAAAGTCTTCGGACGACCGCGAGGTTCATTTTTCAGGTCGAAATTTCCAGAACGGAAGCGAGCAAACCAATAACAGGTGGTGCGTTGGTTTGTAGTGTTAGCTCCGTAAACGTCGTTGATGTTGCGTGCCGCTTGTGCCGCGTTGCTGCCACGACGGTACTCATATTCCATAATTACTCGAATTTTTAACGTATCCATGATGACGAAAAAGATTGAAATGCGATGAAAATGTAACACTAATCAATAAAGAAATGACTACTTTTAGAAAAAAAAATCCATGTTTTTAAAATAAAATTAATTTGAAATTAGAATTCTTAGCCAAACAAAAATTATTTTGATTTGAAATGGCCAGTACTGCAGAACGGCAATTTCATAGGTAAAGACCTAATATTAATAAAAAATATTTATAATATTACTTATACAGGGTTATTGGTAAAACACCAGCAACGTCTTAAGGGGTCATTGTACTCATCATTATAAACAACTTTTACTATAGACCAAACCTGAAATCGTGAAAAAAAAGATTTTCCTTACATTTATGTTCTCATAACACGTCAATACGTAGGGAACAGCTGATATTTTTTTCGCGATTTCAGGTCCATAATAAAATTTGTTTATAATTATGAGTACAATAACCCCATCAGAGGTTGCTGGTGTTTTACCAATAACCCTGTATATAATATTTAAATACCTACAAGGTCCCAATACAAAAAAGACATAGTAAAGACTATATTGGCTGTTTAGGTTGTATGTTGATCAAAATATGATACGCGACCGTAACAAGTATTATTTACAGAATATTATAATCATTAATATCATCAATACAACTCTCCAAGACCAAGCTAACCGTCAGTAGGTACAACTTTATTCTTTCTTTATTTTACATTTTTCGTCGGCTATTTTTATGATGCACTTATCTATGGAACAGCAGACTTTTTTTTTTATTAACTACGAGAATTTCAAAACAGAGGGGTTCCATACTCATGTACTGAATCCATGGTAACAGGCGGTAGCCTGTTACCATGAGTGACAGGGATGTCACCCTGTATACTTACACAGATTACCACTCAGGATTTCTTATTCAAATGGTTCGATTGTTGACTGCTGCCGCATTCATTAGTCTAATGGTAGTAAGCGCGATTGCCACGGATGGGGTTCTTGGTTCCTACCTTTGGCGGACAAGTGTCATGGAATTTCCCATTAAGCCTGGAATACACATGCTATGTAGTAGCACAAAAGTATAGCATTTGTACCTTTAAGCAAAGAGAATGATCATATTTCACCCACGGGGAGAGCATGCTGAAAATGGATTATTCCCGATGTCCACCACCTAATTGTCCAAAACTGGGGGACAAAGTATTGTAACCTTACCTCAAAACACTTAGACTCGGCGCAAACAGGCTACCGACCACAGCCACTGGTGGCTGTTGCGCGCTACCGCCACATTTGTATCTGTGTCTGAAGCGAGCGACAGCCACCGGTGTTCGGAAGCCGCCACATTTTAGTCTAACGGTTTAGTGCGCGGGCGATGGAGCAATGCGACAGTGGCGGGTGTCGTCGTCTTGTGTGGCCCGTAGCGAACACAAGTGGGGAGTCGCGGATAATGCTGTAGCGAGTGGCCGGCACCGGCTACACGTGTGCGGCGCGTCTATACAAAATATATGAAAAAGTGTGTTAAGTCGCTGTCGCTGGCCATCAGTGGTTGTGGTCGGTGGCCCGTTTGCGTCGAGCCTTTAGTTGCTTCTGCGTCGTCTCCGGCGCTGCGGGAAGTGCAACCCCTTCGCTCTAACGTAACAAAGGATAGCACTAATGGTTTCTTACAGCGGGCGGGGGTTGCTCTCCCTTCGCGTCTCCGGTTTTTATATACACTCTAGAGGTAGTAGCCAAAATCCTACGTGAAGTCGGAGTTGTCCCGATTCGGTTTTGGAAAGGATTCGACCTATTCAAACCCTGAAGTGTCCCCCAGTGGAGGACAACGAGAATAATTTTTAAAAGTTGTTTCGCTGTCCCCCAGTAGTGGTGAACCAAGTGGTGGACATTGGGAACAATCGCTGAAAATGAGCTTGCTACTTATTAGCAAACAAGTATACTTTTAATTAGCATGTGTATTTCAGATTTACGGAATTCTCAGTAGCAACACGGAGTCTGGATTTGTGCTCGGTTGATGACAATAGACTCGCCCCCGTCTTACATGGAACTTACTGGCGAAAGACTTCTGCAAACCCCTTTGGAGAATACAGGCCTGATGCAAAAGTAGGTCGATTCTCTAAGGAAAACAAAAGAAAAACCAAAAAGAATAATTTTAATTTCATTTATTTTTATTTTTAACATACATTTTTACATTTATATACAACGTAGTTCTTTTAAAGCTTGTGATAAATAATTAAATCACTTTTTATGATGAAAAAAGACTTATGGGAAATAGTTAACTTTAGTTGACGCTAAAAGGTTTACGTTATTTACAACATAATTAAATATTTAATACGGACATTATTGTTATTTTAGATAAACAGATATTTACCAAAGAGACTGCGAGGCAATTTTTATCAAAATTGGTTCAGATATAATGAGAAATACTACAGCCTATCTATCCTCTAGAAATCTCACAGCTCACATCAAGCTCACTTTTCCTAAGTTTTCACTGTCAGATTTTTACAGAACAAGTACGACAGTTTTACCCACTGGATTCTATTCAATAAATTATTATTAACATTTACAGTTATTTTTTTTTTACAAAATTATAAAATTACCTATCTAAGAAATATCACTTCATTTATTGGGAGATCGAAAATCGAAAAAATAATATTATTTCCAACATTTTCCTATTTTTTTTTTTTTTGTTAGAAATTGGAAAAAAATATTGTAGAAGAAATCGAATTATGTAACCCAATCAGGACCACATTTTTTTTTTGCTACTTTTGGCAATGAATCCTTTATAATAATTATTAAACAAGGTGCGAATTATCAGCTGTCCAATAGATTTGTATTGAGTAGGTATTGAAGTTATGTATCGGACAGTTGATTATATTCCGCGATTACGATATTGGTCCCATAGAGAAAGTTTTTCAGTTTAATGGTCTGTAGACTCTTATACTCTATGGTCTATACCATACCCTTAAGGCGGAACCATCAGGGTAGTCCGCAAAATTAAAATTTCAAAAAATAAAATTTTAAAATTTCAAAGTTCTTATTACTGTATTGAATGACTATTTCATGAAATCATGACATTAGACTCCAATTCTAACTTAAGGAGTTGTATTGCTGATTCTAATGATTATAATTCTGTAAAGCCATATTTGTTACGGTTGCGAAACATATTTTAATCCAAATAATACCTGACAGTGACCTGAAAATTGCAAAAAACGTAACAAAATTTGAATTTTGCGGGCGACCTTAGCGCATCCCCCTTAAATTTGAACATACTTTTCTGATACACAACGTATGGTAAGGGACCTCAAACCTTTTGGCAAGAGAAACCTTTGGTAAGACTTTTTTTTTAAGATTCTTTTTGGCAAAAATGTGTTAGAAGATCTACTTTCCGGAAAAAAACATAATTTCGCTCATTGGAAAGAAGGATGACATAAATAATCAGCAAATTTGAGTAAAGTATACAGGTGAACGCAGCAAATTTTATTATTTTTGCTACAACAACCACATGATACTAAAGCCTAAAAATGAAGGAGCTAGGAAGATGTGTCTTCATGCTTAGTCGCACTCTGTTCGCTACTTTTAAACTTTTAAATCACCATACACAAAAATTGTTTTTTTTGAATAATGTGTAGCTTCTTGCAAATTAACGATTTCAAACAGGCTTTTAACAGATTTTTCGACCTCACAATGACAACTGGCACATTTATTTATTTATTACAGCTAATCGTATTATAGTTTTTACAATAAATAACAATTATTATTTGGCATCAAAACACTATTACATTATCACTTTTTTATTTCGCACTGTTTTAAAGAGAATTTTTAACTAAAACAATATTTTTGAAACAGAGTATTGAGTATTTCAATAAGTTGTTGAATTTGATAAATAAAGATACAGTCAACAAAATAATTTTAACACATGGCTTTATTGACATTAGGTATGACTGAAAGAGACAACGCTCTACAAACCCTCCATTATCCCATTACCACCATTACCCATCCTCCTACTGGAGAGTCATTCACAACCGTTCGATATGTTTCCGTGTCGAATCGAACATCAATTATTGTTAAAGTATTTTTATCTCACGAAACGACGCGCGCTTTACTGCCAAGTGTATAAACACGTTGTGAATGTGTGTGTAAGCGCAGGAGCTCTCGGTACCGTCCGAGACAATGTCGAAGTCGAAAGTGTGTGCGTTAAGGGTGCGTCTGTGTGTTATGTCCTGACGCCACTCATCTTCACGCACACATTCGCAGCGTGTTTGTTTACTTGTTTACCACATGTAAAGCGCGGATCGCTTCGTGATATAAAAATACTGTATCAAAAGAGTTCTCTAAAGGCTGTTCCCAAATCCAAAACCCGAACATTTTGTCAGTTGAAATCGAACATACGAACGCTATTCTCCCGACAGCTAATTGCTATCCGCAAAGCAAATGAGTAATTAAAAATGTATCATTTTGGATTCGACAACATGTCGAATGGTTGTGAATTGCTATTCTGGACAACATTAAAAAGGAATTGCGTTTGATGTCTGCATACTTCTTTATTTTATTAACTGTACAAATATTTATTACAGTTCTGCTAAAAAACGGAGCTTATAAAAAAAACAGTGCGAAATTATCAAAAGAGTGTGCTATCTAAAACTTTGCTCACATTTCTCAACTTGATTCAAAACTTTACCTATCCTTTCAATTAAAATCTTCGCATTCTTCTCCGGCAAAGACGGCAAAATGTCCCTAATAACAATCGAATTCTTTTTATGGAACATGTCACTTAATAATGAACCTACAGACTTATAATTATAAAGTCTTTTCAGAGAGTCTATAGTCCTTTTTCTAAACACACACAAATTATCTAGCATCAAACTGTGATACACATTATATTTCTTTAAAAGTCTGTAGCCATGTAAAAGTCCTGATTCATTGTCTAAGAAAATTAGGAGACCACTGTCCATTTTTTTTGCTAAATTATGCGCTGGGCCATCCATAATGTTGACGTTCCATTGATAATTGAACAAGTTATTGACTATCCTATCCAGATTTGCTGTTAAGTAATCAAATATGATTAAATCTGACCACTGTGCAAGCTCTAAAAATCTGTCAATAGTTTTTTTGTTAAGTTTCAAATCTATGTGAGTGAAGTTTTGCAATTCTTGCTTTAACTTCAACTCTTTGACTCTTAATTTGTCTATCAGGATTTGTTTATTAATCTCAGTATCATTTTCTTTTAAAGACATTTTGAGAATGTCTATTTTATTTAAATGTCTATTTGTTGGTCTGAAAACATCTGGTATTGATGCTGATTCCAAGCTGGGAATGTATTGTGTTAATACTACAGCTCGATTACTACTCCATTGAGATGTTACAATATCATTAGCCACATTTCTCCAAAGCCTGTCTTTCAAATCAACAATTCGAACTACAGAAGGAGCTAAATTTGTTAGATTCAGTAGTCTCCCGACGTAAAAACTGAATATTTCTCCTTGAATTTGGTCTGTATTTTGTCTGTACCTCACACAGGCTTGAAGGCCATCCTTGAAAGTGACTAGACGATTCTGCATTCTCCCGCATCCTGACTCCATCTTTATAACTTCAGTTTCGTCGATATATTCCTCCCACATCTGAGCTGAACTTTCTCCGTAACCTTGAGGCATCGCGTCTTCTATCTGAGGTCCCCAGAATATATTATCATATAGAACCGTCGAAGCATCTGGTACGAAAGTTTTGTTTAAAACAAAAGGATGTTTCTCATTCTTAGTATCTTTTAAGATATCTTTCATGACTTCTGTCAATCCTTTTGGGTAAATATCTTTGACAAATTTGTTTTCTTTTCCAGTAAAAGATACGGCGGCAAATCTCTTGCTTTCTGTTTTCGTTTCTGGTTTTACCGTGTTTATACTGCGTAGTGTTGTTTGTCTATCTTTTACTATAACTTTTTCTTCGTATTGACCACTCATTAGGACTATCCCTATTGCTAGGCCGAATACAAAACTAATAATAACACTTATAAAACAGTAGGTGACTCCTTCTCTTCTTGTTTTCAGCTTATTGTTGCTAAAATCGTTATATATTACATACGGCCTATGTCTAAAGTCTATGGTCATATTCATTTTGTCTATATTCTTTTCTTTTACATTTATATCTTTTAGAGTCGGTATTCTTTCGGTAAAAGATAGAGTGGGAGGATTTTCTTCTCTTGTGTTGTCCATTTTTGTTTTCCTTCGTTTATGTCGTTCTATTCTTCAACTGCAGTCATTTTGCGGAATTTCTGTAACAAATGAAAATAACCATTAAAATCAAATAGGATAATTTTAGCTTAGTTGGCGTGATTGACAAGAATGCTGGTAATATCAATCTGCCTGCCTTGTCTCAACTATGTCGGGGTTGGCTTCCAGTCTAACCGGATGCAGCTGAATACCAGTATTTTACATGGAGTGACTGCCTATCTGACCTCCACAACCCAGTTACTGGGTAACATAATACCCCTTGATAAGACTGATTTTCAGACTCTCGGGCTTCTGACCACCCGTAACGACTGTCAAAGATCTACAAATGACAGCTCAGACTTAGCATGCTTCACGAAAAGGTCTCGATATGTAATGGCTGGTCACCCATCCACGAACCGACCGCGGCAAGCGTAGCTTAACCTGCGATCTACCCGTGCGGCTGTTTCCAAAGTATAATAGGTAAAACAAATCTAATGTATTAAATATTTTCACTTTCCCAAAAAGTCAGATTGACATGTTACTCAAAAATATACAAAAGATAATAATAACAGTAAAAAATCATTGAGTAAACAAAGAACCGTCGCTCAAATCCGACCAGGCTTACAGTAAGCTCAGACATAATTGCAGGTTTACTTTTAAAACCCGCCCACAAGACATTTCCAACGCCCCCAGTTTGTTGCTTAGCAATCATTCAATTAGTACAGTTTTTTGTATTTTAAGGAGCTGTTAAAACCACTTTTTTGTTTAAATGTGTTGTTAATACCGCCACGGGATATCTTGGTTATTAATAAATATCTACATTCATTGAGTTTTTGTAGTATGCAATGTATTGTGTAGCAGATTGACAGACTACTTTATAATTAGCTATTTTATGGACAGCCATATAGTGACCTTATTGGTGATGTTCTTCAGAAAGGTCAGGTGCGTAGTACTCGCAACCGGCGTGCCTGTATGACCAGCTGTATGAATGTAAACGAGGCAAAAGGAGTATGTAAGGATCGGAGCAGGTGGCGTTCTGTAGTTTCTGCTTACCCCCATCGGAACAAGCCGTGAGTTTATTATGTATTTAATAGTGAACAATAGTAGATACTAACACTATAGTACTATTTGTTATAATTATCACTACAAATGATTCATTCTCTTAAGGCTTCTGCAAACAGACGCGACACGCGACGCGACACAAAGTACCGCCAGTCGCGCGACGAGCGGTGCCTTTGTGTCGCGTGTGATCCGCTTCGCGTGTCGCGCCTGTTTAAAGGAGCCTTTATCCCAATTAAAGGCTCCTACAAAAAAGGCGCGACACGCGACGCGACGCGCTGTTCCTTTGTGTCGCGTGCGATTCACGTCGCGTGTCGCGCCTGTTTGCAGGTGCCTTTATTTGTGGTCGGCGCAAAATGTCTTCTCCTTCCACACTTCTCTATTAGTCGTCATCTCGATAGTCACCCCCTTTCAAGCCAATCGAATTATTTAAAACATAAATTCATTTTTTAAATCATCTACCATTCCTCATCTCAAATTATTACTTATAATATTTCTACCCAAAAATAGACTACTAGATAAAACTGCATTCCGAAATCAGCAGGAACCAATACTAATATAAATACACTTAATATACATACAGTACAGCTTAACAAGACCTTTTTTGTGACCAGCGACCAACCTCGGCGACCATTTTTTTTACCTTTTTTTCGGCCGGTCGGAATTAGGGATCGTTCGGAATTACAGTGGCTTGATTAAATTGGTTACACCTTGTTTGAGTTTTTTTTAATGGTTGATTGTAATAAAAGGTGGGTCGAAGTCTTATTTGGCGTTACGAAAAGGGTTTTTTTTATTTCTACGAATGTTTTCAAGTTGAATTGTGTCGAATGGAAAAGGTGTTTGTCAATGAACGGTTTTTTTTCTTAGCAACCTCTTTAGCGAAGTAAAAGTAATTAGAATTCCTCAAGGTTTTTTTATGTTATTATTAAAAGAATTGGCATTTAAAATGGTATTGACATGAAGACTTGTTTTCATAAAAAAAATATTAAATTAAGTAGATGAAATTCAATCGAGGTAGGTACTAGAATGTAAGGTTATAACCAAAGATCGGATATTCGGATGCATATTTACCTAAAGTTAATTTTTAGGTATGAAAATATTGAAGCGGCTTCTTAACTTTTTTATTTTTTGTGTAAAAAGAACCCGGGACGCTAAAAACACCGAAAATGCATAACTAATAGGGTGTACAGTATGGAAGATACTTCTAAAAAAATACTTATTTTTTTAAAAACCCGGGATTTCTTGGATTGTGTAACTATTCAGATGCATATTTATTTAAAATTAATGTTTAACCCCCGATGCAAATATGTGTATTTAGGGAGTAAGAGGAGGGGTGGTGTGTGTTAGTTAAATTTAAGACGTTTTCGATACAAAAGCGCATTCCATACAAGCCAACTCGCAGCTTTAGGTGAATAAGCATCCGAATATCCGATCTCTAGTTATAACAAAATAATAACCCATGTTTGGTATATTTCCTAATCAATTTAAATTCAACTTGCATTTTTTTAATGTTAAAATACCAATTAGAAAAAAAAACAAAAGTATCCAAAACGATCTTAAAAAACCATACAGAACCCTTTGCCCTAATTCCGACCACACTTCACAGACTGTACACCTTTTTTTCCTTTGCCAGTTTGTAAGAATTTTGTTAAACACATCCCAGGGACAACACACCGACCTTTTTTTTTAAAAAAAACCTTTAAATAATTTGTAACTACACCGATTTGGGACTAAACAAAGTAACTATGTTTTGGCTCTTTCATAAAATTTACAACTTTGACACAATTCATACTTATTTTACAAATGTGGGAATTTGTGAATATGTTTGTAAGTTCATCGTGCAAAAAACGGATTTGGTTAAAAAGAGACTTTGGCCATAACATGTAAGTACACCCCAGAAAAGAAACGATGGAAGGACTATGTGAAAGATGATATCATTAGAATGGAGGTGACTACAAAGATGACGTACCGAGAGACCACAAATAAATTGGGATAATGAGAATAATACTGATGATATAAGTACACTCAGTAAACCCTGCCATTGTAATCATAACGATCGCAGATCAAGGTGACAGTTAACACTTGCACGACACACTACAACATCGCATGACACTTCACTTTACGTCTAATATTGATATGCTAAAATCATAGAGAATAGTGGTTATGGTTATAATATAGTCTTTGGCTAAAATGATATGAAATATTACCTCTAGAATCCTAGTGAAACCACGTTCAAAGCTCACAATATTAATCATATTATTTTACCCGCTTCATTTTTTGCTGTTCGCAATTTAAAAAATGCAAGTATGACAACCGGTAGCCCGACTCAACAAGCTGATATGTTTTAATAATTCTTAATGTCAAAAAAATATTGATCGGCCACCATTTTGTATGCAAAAAGAGACACAGGTTACCTGTCACTGTCACTCACTTTTATCGAAACATCTAATGAACGGGTTTTTTCATTTAAACGTTTGATAGGTGGTATGACTGCTGAGGAGTTTGTTGCGTCACTTCTTCCCAGCTAAAGCACTAGGAAGTTGTCAAGGACGGGCATTTTGAGGGACGGTCTTATATAATTTTGGCGTTCGAACAGTGATGATTCTCAGCCTTTTTTTTTTTTGGGTGGGAAATCATCAAATGACCTCTCCCGCTCTGGACGGAGCGGAAGGGCGTGTCAGACTCTTATTGACTAAAACCCAACCGTGTTCCTTCAGTTTCCTGTGCGCCAGGGCCACGGTAACTCTTTCGAACAATCCGCAACCCCGGCAGGCATCGACCTTATCGGACCCCATCAGTTATGCTGACATCTCTTTGAGGCGCGCGTGGCACACAACGCGCCGTCGACCCGGGCTTGGGGGCCTACTCCCAAGTCCGTCAACGAAGATACGGGCCTGTCCGAAAGTAGTTAGAAAATTTGGAGTGAACCCTACACACGATGAATGAACTTTTTCGGACAGGTAAACACACATCGGGAATAGGGACAACTGTCACGTCCTGGTGTCATTCATTATTAGGTCGGGCCCCAAACTAATCTCATATCCGAAGGTGATACGGAGTAGGAAATGGCCCGTAACGTCGGCCGAAACAACGGATATCGTCCTTAGAAATTAGACCCCGTGGTCTTTACCGGACGGCAAGCTGCCCATTGCTCGCCGTCCGCAAGTCCGCGCCTACGGTGGCCGGGAGTCGGCTATCGAATCCATGATTCTCAGCCTGGCTTGGATAAATGACTTTTGGTTTTGATTTTTTGATAAGAGTAGGGGAAGATGGAGAAGCGATGGATGTGTGAAAGATGATACGGCTAGAAAGGGGCTGACTACCGAGATGACTACAAATAAAGAAGTGTGGAAGAAAAAGACGTGTTGCGCCGTCTGGCATTCCAGGAGTGACACATGCTTACGTCACTATCCAGTTGCCACTTTATTGCAACAAAACACGAATTATGGTAACATTTTCAGTCACCATTCTATTCAAAAATAAATTTAAATTGTCGTTTCGTTTTTCTAATCAAACGAAACAAGTCAATTTAAACATATACCAACGTAATTGTTAGTTAAAACCTCATCGTTTTATCGCATTCGCACAGCCAATAAAGGCGGTTGGGGAGTTATAATTAGTTTATTACACACTATTTTTAACACAGCGGTGATGACGTAGGCTTGTGTCACCCACATGACCACTGTGTCTCGGAAAGTCGGAATGCTATACCTGGCGAAGTATATTATTATACCATGGATGAGGGCAATAGAATGATTATGATGGCGTAAGTAGGTATAATAGTATGGTCAATATCATGTCAGTGGTAACAGTTTGAACTAGCAAAATCGTTCTTATGGCTACGAATTAAGGCGCTGTCAAAATCTCATTTTTACCATCGACAACGTGAGGTAGACTGGGCAAAGTTACGGACAAATCTAGCTAGAGCATAGTTGTCTATTCTCCGAAGGATTAGGCAAAGTTGTACACCAGTGAGTATATAACTATAGTCTCTTCCAAAAGCATATATCTGATAAAAATGTGGCTGGAGTGTAGCCTTAGGAGCACTATGGAGCGAGGACTTAATTTTTTTTTTTCGGATGGTTTCCAATTGTTTTGCAGTATCGGGTTGACTTTGAACATAAAAATCATTCGCATTCTGAGAAGCATGGCCCTACGACACACCGTTTCCAAGTTAGGAGCTTTTATTTTTATTTTTATAAAACGCTCTACATTTCCATATTATCATATTTAGATCCCCGCCGCTAATCATATTTAGATAACCATACAACCTGATACTGACCTGCAAATTGCAAAAAACGCCCCCCGTCGCGCCCTTAAGAATTTAACCAGCGGGGTAAATGCGTAAACACAAACTAACAGTAGGAATGGCTTTCATTTTGACAGTTCAACAACATTCATTGCGTTATTTACGTTGTTGAGCAGACACAATTTTCGAACATATGAAGCAATGGATTAGCAATAGACTTCAAAATTATTCAGATTGTGAGAGTTTGTTTACATTTTCAAAAGATACTTTTGAAAAGAAAGAAAGAAAGAAAACACATTTATTTAGCCTACAACATATTCTACTACTACAACATTTTACTTTACACCATACACGCCAATGTCGCCAGTTATGTTTATGTTCCTTGTATCGGGGATAAATCCAGACTCCAGGCTGCTATTGAGAATTTCCTGATGGAAAACCCAAAAACACAAAAAAATAAAAAAAATATATACAACTATTGACTGCATCGTTGGTCTAGTGGTCGAGAGCGCTACTGCTGAGCTTGATGTCCTTGGTTCGATTCTGGGGTCGGGCAAAATGTTATTGGGTTTGCCACTAAGAAATTCTCAGTAGCAACCCGAAGTCTGGATTTAATGGCAGTGGCCTCACCCCCTATTACATAGCACTTAAAAAACTTAGCTGGGGAATTGTGGCTGAACAATGTATGTACTCCTCTGCCTTACCCTTCGTGGATAACAAGCGTGATGTTATGTTATGCTATACTACAACGAAGAAAAATAGAAATCGGTAACATCAAAATCATAGTCGTTTCATCAAATAAAGATCAGAGTTGCAGACAAACTCGGTCGACACAGCGGATCACAATACTGATCAATTGATTACAACGACTCGATACATCTCGGGTAGATTCACAATCGATACTAAGTGGCAGTGTGTAGGGAGACGCAGAAAACCAACTCTAAGGGGCCGTCTCCACGAGCGAGAGAATCGCGGCGATGCGACGAGTGGCTGAGTATCGCAAAATCGCGAAACGTCATAGTATCGCCGCGCGCTCGTCGCTAGTAGCGGCGCGCCTGCCGCGTTCTCGCCGCGGAACGTGGTGCTCTCGCAGCGAGAGCGCGGTGAGCGCGCTGTCTTAACGCAGGCGTCTACTACACTACTTATTTCGCTCTCGTCTGTAACTGAACTCATCAACAAAACTATTGCACAATGCCTCGACGCGGAGACACGGCGATTCCGTTATGAGTTGCGACGATACGCTGGCGTATTAATCGCTCGATTTTTCTCGTGGAGATTACCCGACGTAGAAGCGCGGATCCGTCGCGATTCTCTCGCCCGTGGAGGCGGCCCCCAAGTAGCCGGCTGTTGAATGCACAGAGAGTTGAAATGATTGGCTTTGTAGAGCGTCGTCTCTGTCACTCATACTGTTTGGCAGTCTCTTTCTATAGCTCGATGTGCTGATGTGATATTAAGCTCATGTACGCATGGACGTAAAAATATCGCGGCAGATTTTATCGCGCATTGGATTTTCAACTCTCGGTGTTAAGCCGAGCGTTGAAAATTTAGTGTGCGATAAAATCCCGCCGTGATATTTTTACGTCCGCGCCAACGTAGGCTAAGAGTGGCGTACTGTAACTTTTGTTCAGTCCTGACAAAAAACAGCAGCCTATATGCGTAACACACTATCATAATCTGAATCATTTTGAAGCCTATTGCTGATCCAATGCTTCATATGTTCGAAAAATTTGTCTGCTCAACAACGTAAACTACGCAATGAATGTTGTTGAACTGTCAAAATGAAAGCCATTCCTACTGTTAGTGTATAAAGCAATCACCCCGCAGAAGTCTACCTGACGTCTTCATTTGCATTGCTTTGTTCAAGGATTGAGTTTTTAAAATCTACTCAACGTCTAATATGAATAGCGTCTTTCCTGTATAATCTCGATCTCGATCTTTGCGCAGGGTACGGGCTAGCCCCAACATCGTACTGGTGATGATTGCGGGTAGGTTGGACTGCCCCTTCATCCGGCATTGTTCCAGCAGACATGTCGCTGTACCAGTGTCGGAGAGAAAGTATTAATTATATTATTTTGATGGATCGATTTATTTTGATTTTATTTAATTTTATTCGATTTATTTTGATTTGATTTTATTCGATTCATTATGATTTGATTTTATTTAATTTTATTTGATTTATTTTGATTTGTTTTAATTGGATTATTTTGTTTACATTTAAATTAATCTTATTTGGGACTTTATTTGATTTATATTTTAAGATTTCTATTAATTTATATTTGGCAATTGGTGTTATTTACCTGAAATAAGTGAATATATTATTATTAACTGCTGGTATACCGTTCGAACGATATTTATGTAACGTTACGGGGGTAACGAATCGAATCCTGGCAGGTCGGAATGCATGTCCTAGATTCCTAGAAATTCCCAAAAAAAATAAGAAAAGTGACATCCACCAACCCGTACGGGGCCCGCGTGGTGGGTTTCGATCCTCTTCCTCTCACAGAGAGGAGGCCTATAGCGAACATTATTGGCTGAGCATATATTTATTGGTCGGAAATACGTTAAATCATTCGTTTGACTTTGAGTAATCGGGACGCCAGCGTCAACAGGTGGCGCTCGACAGAGTCTATAACGTCAACAGGTGGCGCTCGACAGAGTCTATAACGATAACGCTTGACCAGAGTTAAAGCCCCCCGACCCTTGCTCGACGAAGCGCCAGCTCGCGCCGTAGCTGAGCCTGTAGCTTTAAATTCCCCGTATAATAATAATAATATAATTTTGATCCAGCCTGTCCCACCTTGCTGCTGCAGTGACTCCCTAAGCCGAGGTTCGTACCCCACAGGGGGGTGCTCTTAGCGTGCGATCACTTAGTAATTAAGAAATTCGCCCTTGGCTGGAGGCTTTAAGTTAGCTTGAGGCACCCACAGGAATGTCCGGTTAAGTAGCCACGACCTCAGAGGTCACAACTACGTGCTGCCCATTAGGGGGAAAAAAAAAACAGTGTGAGTTGGTTTGGCACTCACGAAATTTGCTGTGTAAACATGTGAGCTCGCATCAGTTTGGTTCACGCGCTCACATAGACATGGGTCTTACGCTGACGTCATCTGACGCTCGAAGTCTTTCGCTTACGCGTCTGACGCTCGAAGTCCCAGCTAGCCCCTACCGTAGACCGAGCGCTAAGATGTTTACACATCAACAAAGTTAAAGCAGAGTTGGTTATTTGCGGTTAAGCTGTGAACACGTTTAGAAACTGTCGCGCGTTCCGTATAGTTATGTCGTGTACCTACAGTGTGTGATTCGCTACATCTAATACATTATAATTTGATTTGAACTGCAAACGGTTTTTCTATTGAGCAATAACCAACATTACCCATAGTACGCCCACAGTAGTTAAAATATACCTGACGATAACGAGAGAGATGTACCTGCGCCGTCATATTTATTACAAGATGATTATAAGCCTTCTGTACTCATACCTACTTAGTGAAGCCATGAATAAGATACGCCACGACTGCTTAGAACGTGCGCTCAAAATCGTATTGTTAGCTTTAAAACTAATATCCGGGTACCAGGGGTCAGACAGGTTAAGCGACAGTCGGCAAGGCTTTGATTTTGATTGGTGAGCGTTTTCCGAAACTTGATCATGTTTGAACTACATTTTGAGATATTATATTTTATGAGAGTTGGTAACATAACATAAGATCACGCCTGTATTCCCCGAAGATCAAAGGTACAAGTTCATACCCGACTGCAGACAGCAGCAACAGGCGACGCGTCGCCGCGACACTACTGTTTTCTATGTATTTCTACGAAATACCTTCCGTAGCTAGCGACACGTTGTCTTCATAGAAATACATAGAAACCAGTAGTGTCGCGGCGACACGTCGTCTGCTACTGCTTCCTGCAGTCGGCTACGAATTTGTACCTTTAGTCAGAAGTGTACCTATGTACATCCACATTTCGCTAGTTATATTTAAGTCCCATGTTATAGGGAGCGAGCCTATTGCCGTCAATAGGGCACAAAAAATTGGTAAATGGTATATTAAAGTAACGGTAGATATTGGAAAGGTTTAGTCGAAGATACTTAAGAGTTATCTTTAACATACCTCAATATACGAGTGTAAAAAGACCCACCACATAGCCGTTTATTACGCATTCTGTACATCAAACTAAGTGACACAAAAATAATTGCTGGGAAATTTTATTTTGGTGTGAAAATTCGCTATTTACAGTAGTGTGCAACGTAACGCACGCAAAATATTGTGCGTATGGGTGCATGCAATGGTACAGGGGTCGTGGGGGCTATGCTAAAGTTGTGTTATAACATTAAAAACTTGTTTTCGTAAAAAAACGTCAATAAAAGACGGAATTTCGACCTTCAATATCTCCGTAACTAGAAGGTTCCCAGGTATGGTAAAAAACAAAAAAAAAATACAATGACGAGGAGTACAAGTGACTCTCGGCTTCGAAAACTGTCTTTTTACACCCGGTATTAGTAACAAGATAATATTATATATCAAAACTTGAAAATACCTGCAGTCAAATAAGAAATAACTGAATACAGCGGCAAATACCAGAAGAGACTCTCAAAACATCAAAACGGATTTGTGCTAAAAAATTAAAAACTACTTCAAAATGAAGTGGCCTGCAATTTAAGAGAGGAGACATAGCGTCCCAACTATTCTGGACAGATTCAGCTGGTTGGAAGGAGAAACTTAACTGCGAAGTTAAGTTAAGAAAAAACCCTGAGATATCGGACAAAGACGTAGCTTATTGTTATTGACGACAGATTGTTGAAAAGGAGAAAGAAAAAAAACGGTACCTTAGAAAGAAAGAAAATACGTTTATTTGCGGTAAACATGATGCAGAGAAACACACACGAATACAAAAAAGAACGAGTTGGGGGAAAATTTGCGTCACATCCACGCAAAACGGCAATCGCTCAGCATAATGCTACGACCCTATGCGAGACAGACCTCAAGCGCTGGTTTCCAGCGAAAGCCGGCTTTCGGCGGTCAACCAGTGCAACGCAGTGCGTATCTTGTTATACAGTTTAGAAGTGACTGCATCGTTGATCTAGTGGTCGACACGAGTGCTGAGCATGAGATCCTGAGTTTGATCCCCAAGTCGGGCAATGTGAATTTCTCAGTAGCAGCCCGGAATCTGGATGTGTGCCCGCTTGACAGTAATAAAGCTCCCACAAACAGGTGCGACGCGACTCTAGTAAAACAATTTCTATGGAAACTTCACGGAAATTGTTCTACAAGAGTCGCGTCTCCGTGTCTGCGGGAGCCTATAGGCTCGCCCCCTATTATATGGATTTAAACATAACTGGCGGAATGTGGGTGTACTAGAGTACTATACACATCTGCCTACAGCTTTAAGGAATACGGGCGTGAAGTTATGTTAATTTAAAATTCTCCACCAAGCCGTCTTCTGTGTGTGCTGACCCTCATTCCAAAATCCATGTGAAGTACTTTATATTTAAGGCGCGGTAAGAAGCATTTTTTAGGTAATTCACAATAGCGCATCGCGGCAACAAATAAGGTTCAAAACAGCTCGGTGGCGATGCGTTTGATGTTAGTTGAATCGAATGACGACCAAATTTTGCAGTTTTAATTAAATTAAAAAATAAATGCATGGCTCAGTGGAATAATGTTTATATATCTCCTTAGTTGATTGAATTCCCTTTATTAACAATACATAAACATTTTTTTAGCTTTGATTTACGATTTTTTATCATGAAATATTTTTGAATTAGTCTTCTCTTTGAACATTTGACAATACACTCAATTCTGGCTTGTAATTTAAACTAATATGCGACAAACCGTGCGACGAAAAAATTAGCGTTTTACGGTGTCCTACGTTCGGGTAGCACCTTAACCATCACCGTCAAAAAGAAGTGTTAGGTACGTATTTTTCAATAAAATTGTCCCGTCATTGCAATTAACAAGGTGAAAGTATGAGTCAAAATACTATACTCTTTCATTAATTTTATCTACATATCTTTATATTTATAAAAAAAAACAATAATTGTTAATTAATTTAATTACTGTATTTGAGATCTTCTATGTGCTTCCGGGTAGAAGTTCAAGTGTGTTTTTAAATCAAAGGTAAGGGTCCCGTAGGTATTTTTATTTTCCCATCTAATTACGGGTCGTCAGAAGCCTGACAACCAGTCTTACCAAAGGGTATCGTGTTACCCAGTAACTGGGTTGTGGAGGTCAGATAGGCAGACGTTCTATGTAAAATACTGGTATTCAGCTGCATCTGCACCTCAATTACGTAACACACTATCAATCACAATCTGAATCATTTTTAAGCCTATTGCTAGTCCATTGCTTCATATGTTCGAAACATGTGTCTGCTCAACAACGTAAATAACGCAATGTATGCTGTTGAACTGTATAAATGACAGCCATTCCTACTGTTAGTGTATTACGCAATTACTCCGCTGGTTAGACTGGAAGCTGACGACAACATAGTTGTTAAAAAGGGATGTATTCACAAAGGGCGATTAACAAAAGGTATTTACAAGGCAGATGTGAGTGGAAACGCCGGGAGGGGACGCCCTAGGAAGACATATAGTGACCTTATTGGTGATGTTCTTCAGAAAGGTCAGGTGCGTAGTACTCATAACCGGCGTGCGTGTATGAACGTAAACAAGGCAAAAGGAGTATGTAAGGATCGTAGCAGGTGGCCTTCTGTAGTTTCTGCCTACCCCCATGGGAAGAAGGCGTGATTTTATGTATATACTTTTCCCAATTCCACACAAAATTCCATACAATTTTCATTCATAATATCAATCATACAGCAATAGCATTACAAACAATGAAATTTCGTAAAGGCGGAAGCTCACCCGATACCTCCCATATATTTACGACTAAGCACAGAGTGGGTGGACAGTGTAGTTACCAGCAGACAATATTATATTGACTAAGGAGCCGTATTGTCTAAATTATTGACTGGATTTGCGTTAAGACTGGGTGAAGATAATCTATTATTGTTTAAAGTTACGTCTGGCGATCGGGTGGGCTAAGCTTTTGGTCCCGGCTGTCATTTGTGGATCTTTGACATTCGTTACTGGTTGTCAGAAGCCGGAAAGTTTGACAACCAGTCTTACCAAGGGGTATGTTTAATGTTACCCAGTAACAGGGTTGTGGCGTGGGCTTATTCTTGAGAGGCTCGTGGCTAGGTAAAAGCCGCACGGATCAAGAGGGGTTACATAAAGTGGAATTCTATCAGTTATTGATTATTATAATTAAAAAGAGGTAAATATAGTTTTCCTACCAAACATTCTATCTTCAAAAACGGCATCACACCAGTAAACGACACGTGGAAGAAGGACGGCATGTGGTAATTATCGGGAGCGAAAAAGAGACAAGAAGACGAAGAAACCACTGTGCCATTTATGGAGCGCGTATAACCTATTTACAACTGTCTCTCTTAAGGGGGATCCTTAGTTTTAGTCCGCCAAATTCAAAATTTCTTTGGTTTTTTGCAAATTTCAGCTCTGTTTTAAGTCGTATGTTGATCAAAAAGCGATTGGCGACTGTAGGAATGATATATTTATTGAATACTCGTAATAATCATCAATTTCATATCAATCGTCGAACTTTTGAAATTCTTAGGTGGAATTTCCAAACTATGACGGAAAATTCAAAGAGTAATTGACATATATAAGCTACCGAACTGCTTATGTGAAACCCGTTGAAAGTCGTAGAAATACGAAAAGCTTTGAAAGCGATTGATCTTGTCTAAGCTAAGCGACGCTTGTCCGTCCATTTCATACCGAGACCCCTCTGTGCTTCAGAATGCACGTTAAGTCGTTGGTGTCAGCTGTCATTCATAGATCTTTGCCAGTCGTTACGGGTATTAAAAGCCCGAAATTCTGTAAATAAACCTAAATATCTATCATTCATCCAAACACACATAAACTTTGTAAGGGACTGCACAAAAAAAGATGGATTCCAACAAAAAGGTAGAATGAACAATGATATTATCTATGGTACACCGATCCCCGATCATTGACATTGTTGCCAATGATTAATGGTAACAGATGTGGCATTTGGTAGGAACGTATTCTTTATTTATACTCTATAGATTCTTAACTTAGAGTTGCCATACAACCTTGTAGCTGCGGGGTAATTGCGTATACTAACGGTAGGAAAGGCTTTCATTTTGACAGTTCAACAACATTCATTGCGTTATTTACGTTGTTGAGCGGACAAATTTTTCGAACATATAAAGCAATGGATTAGCAATAGGCTTCAAAATGATTCAGATTGTGATAGATAGTGTGTTACACAATTAGGGTCAATATTATTAATATTATAAATTCGTACACTAACAGACAAGGCACAGACATGAACTTTTGCTCAAGAGTTCCTTTTATAACGAAGGTGAGCTCTAAGGAAGGATTTCTGAAAATTCCTCCCCTGAAAGCGGTAATAGGGTATGGAATTTCGCCATTTTTGCGGATGGGACATCAAACTCAAGGCATATATTTGAAGTAAACCAATTGCACGCACTTTTGAATTGTCAAAGGGTCGGTCAGTCAGAAAGATGAAGATGACGCATCCCATCGGGCACACGGCTTGTATTCCACAAATTCTTAACTTCCTCATGATTATATACACTCGATAGCAAGGGCGGATTCAGGGGGGGGGGGGGGCACAGGGGCACGTGCCCCCCCCCCCCCCCCTCAAACGGTTTAAGTGAAATATAATCGAATCGTTTGGATGGACTGGCTTGAATGCATATCCATCATGACATTGCTTCAATGATGAACGCTGAAGAAGTACCTACTATATCTTCAGCAGCAGTGGCGTAACTACTAAGGTTCAAAATGGTGCACTCAGTTCTTACTCGGGTACTGAGGTTTGCTAAGTCAACAATGCTCCGGCCTAGAGTCGGCGAGAGGATTTCAGGATAACAGATAACGCTAAAAAGATAGCGCGGTCTGAGGGGCCTCACACGTCAAAAGATTATACAGCTTTCTTCGACTCATGTAAAGTATCTAGCTAATACCACAGTATGATGTATGGACTGTGCTAATACTGTGATTGGTCAAAAGAAAAACTAACCAAACCAATTCGAGGTAGGGTTCTAAAGTTATTGAGCTCGCTTCGCTCGCTCTTGCAGCCCCCTTAATTCTTAAACTTTACTACCTATGTCAAGAAAGTTACTCTTATTTCTGTATCTTATTTATGGTCAAAAGAAAATCAATCCTATCCGAGGCGGGGTGTAAACATTGCATTTTTGTTTGTAGTTATTCTTAAATGTTATTGAAAAATAATGAATCCCAAAAACAACATGGTGCAATACTAGATGTGGGAGACACATCTTGACTGTCTGGCCCATGTCTGGCCAATGTCTGGCCCCTCCCAGAAATAAATCCTGGATCCGCCCTTGCTCGATAGATGGTCGATTGCGACGTTGTATCACGTGCGGTGCAACTGTTAACTCTCACCATGACCTGTCCTGCACATCACCTGCCCAAGAATGATTATGGGAGGGCGTCTTGTTGGTATAGTCGTCGTAAGCACGAGTGCTGAGCATAAGGTCTTGAGTTCGATCCCTAGAGCTACGTGGAGTCTGGATTTGTGTCCGGTTACTAGCAATAAGCTCGCCCTCTATTACATGGGACTTAAACATAACTGGCGAAATGTGGGTGTATTATAGACACTTCTGTCTACCCCTATGGGTTATACTCACTTTATAGTACAAGAGCTCGTTAGTCTATGGTCTCTAGATCGCTATCATTAATTAAAGTCATCGTTGACTCTTGTCCTATCATCGTGATTTGACAAAAACACCATTATTTTGAAAATATTTCC
The DNA here is from genome assembly GCA_916610205.1 of Griposia aprilina. Taxonomy (NCBI): domain Eukaryota; kingdom Metazoa; phylum Arthropoda; class Insecta; order Lepidoptera; family Noctuidae; genus Griposia; species Griposia aprilina. The sequence goes on along the minus strand of OU744310.1, from coordinate 13,734,150 downwards.
GAAAATCTTTAATATGTCTCCGACTACTAGGAATTATAAAGTCTATAATATCCTTGTTTCCCATTGATGTTTTTTCAACTTAAACAAATATCAACTTTATGTTAGTGTAAAATACGTTGATTTTAGAATGACTGGTGCTAGGTATTCAAAAAGTCACATTTGTTGAAGTTGTAGCGCAAACTGAATCTTAAGTGTAGGTATTAAAGTTATTTTTCTTTTAATTTTTGGATACTAAATTAGCAAAACAATAGCTCCCTACTGAATTTTTAAGCTATGATGAAATTTCTTAATATTCCCGTTAGACGAAGTATAATAATTAATACCAGTGTAATTTAGAGATCGTAAAGAACAAATCAACATACGTTTCATTAATATACGCCACAAATTTTTGGCAGGCCTAATCCTCGAAGAAAAAATACTATCTCCGCACAAAAAAAAACCGATCTATAAAAAAATTGGCTTGCTATAACGTCATGCATGCTGCTACAACATGCATGCTACAACATGCTATATGGATGTATATTAGCGCCTGTGCCTTCAGGCAGTCGGCAGGAAAATAAAAAAGTAGAACACAGGTATAAAGGTACGCATCAATGATATGGCTTGCTTGACGTTTTTTTGGTACGGATAGGAGAAAAAGCGGATGCTGTTTCAATTTTTTTTTTGTCACGCCATTTTTCTTCAATTAAAAAAAAAACTTTAAGTACTATACAGTTTAACCAAAACGCTAAATATGCTAGAACTAATTACCACAAAAAATGACAGAGAAATTCAACTACACACATAAATCAATTGGGTACCAAACACTAATGCTTGTACAAATTACTGAAGAAAAAATCAATGAAATAGCCAAAACAATGTCAAAACATAATAATAGCTTAAAGAATGTGTAATTCAAGTAACTGAAAACTTCTTAAGAGGTCATTGCAGCCATCATTATGAATAACTTTTACGATGGGATAAATTTAGAAATTTCAATGAAAAAAATCAGCTATTGTCCTACATTTTGTCGAGATATGCGAACATGAATTACATGGAGCAGCTGATATTTCTCGCGATTTCTGTGCACCTACTCGCTCATGTAGTCTGAATTTGTGCCCGGTCGATGACAATAGACTCGCGCCTTATTTGGTACTTGGGACTTGAAAATAACTGGCGAAATGTAGGTGTAATCATGATAGTATGTTAAGAGCGCTTACACGGGTCCACTAGCGCCACTCCTTTAAAAAAATATTATCTCGTGACTGAGAAGGAATTTTGAAAAACGGCTCAATAAGCGACCTCGGTAAGTGTGTCTAGAATTTTCTAATACCTTTTACAAACTTTCATATTGAGACACGAAGCAACAAAATACGATCTAAATGAATGTGGCCGCTTTTGTTTAGATCGTATTTTGTTGCTTCGTGTCTCCATATGAAAGTTTGTAAAAGGTATTAGAAAATTCTAGACACACTTACCGAGGTCGCTTATTGAGCCGTTTTTCAAAATTCCTTCTCAGTCACGAGATAATATTTTTTTTATAGGAGTGGTGCTAGTGGACCCGTATAAGCGCTGTTAAACCTTATTCTCTTATCCGAAGAATACAGGCTTAATTTTATATTGAAAAAAAAAAAAACACACTCAATAATAATCCTTGCCTTCTATGCTGACCCTACTCGGTATCTCAGTCAGAAATTTTTCGAATAACTCGCCGGGCGCGATGTTATCAGCACGTAACGTACCAGGTTCGATTCCCGACCGGTCTGTTAGATGTCTCTATAACACACGCTGTGACCAAACGAAATATTCAATTTCGATTTTTGTTAGAAATGCAAGTTGGTAAAGACATATTTGTTTTGTAAAACATAAGTGAAGAATACAGTCGACCCTGTAAAAATCTCGCCGTGAAAACTTATGTGATGTGAGCTGCCATTTCATTAAATAGCACTATTGACAGCTCATTTCCTTCACCCAACCTCCACCACCACTGTCTCTATGAAGTATGCATGTTTATTAAGAAGCATAAAGACTTTTTTACACAAAAAACAACCGCCTTCAAGAAAAACACAAAAAAACGTGAAAAATAACTTTAATTTCGGAAGTCGATGTCTTTGGTTTTGTATTTTCGTGGTTGGCCACCGACTTCCGAAATTAAAGTTATTTTTGAGGTTTTTAGTGTTTTTCTTGGAAGTAAGTGTCGGTTGTTTTTTTGTAAAAAAAGGATTTTATTTTCACTTAGTTTATATGGATGATGTGTTAATAATTTCCTGTCACTGTTATTTACACACCAAGTGGTATACGAATTTGTGTGGGGTAAGTACCGCAACTAAAAAGAGAAAAATAAAAACTTTATTACAAAAAAATAACAGACTTCCAAAAAAAACACTAAAAGACATGAAAAATAACTTTAATTTCGGAAGTCGGTGGCCAAAAACGAAAATACAAAACCAAAGACACCGACTTCCGAAATTAAAGTTATTTTTCACGTCTTTTAGTGTTTTTTTTGGAAGTCGGTTGTTTTTTTGTAAAAAAGTTTTTTTGAATTCGGTTACAAAGGCACAGGATGTATTATCCTCGAAACCGGCGAGATCCTCACAGGCTTATATTAAATGACTTACCAAGATACGCTAAATATAGTACAAGCTGTGTACACATGTGTTCGGATATATAATAAAATTACAAGTGATTTAAAAACTTTAGATCTTAGATTGTTTAAAAAATAATACCTAAATGATTAAACGCTAAGGATTTTTATAGCATAAAATAATTTACTGACGGGAAACATTCTGTAATGTAACCTATAATATTTGCATGCTATGATATAAGCAAAAGATGTCATACTCTATAATGTATTTTTAAAACCACTTTATATGCAAATAAATAATATTATTTCTATTTCTTAGTTTTCACGGTCAGATTTTTGCAGAATAGACAGAGCCGGTCTTACAAATGAGAAAGTAGCTAAGTACAACACTCACATCTTTTACCATTTAAGTATGGCGTACATTTTTTTTGTCTTAAACAGTTTTATATTCATAATAAGTTAGTTTTTTTTTTCACTGTTTTGTTTGTTTTTTGTCTCGTGGGCAATTGTTTAATTTGTTTGGGGCTATTATTATTTATTCAAATTATTGGTGCGAAATAGAAAATATCCTTATAAGCATCGATGCAGGAGGAAACCGGCATGTCCTAGAACCAAAAATTCGAAGAAATGTGACATCTACCAACCCACACTGGGCCCGCGTGGTGGACTACGGCCCACTGCCTCTCACAGAGACCTGTGTCGCAGCTCCCAGCCGTGGTAATGTTTTATGTTGATTATGCTGATCCATTAATGCCGTGCTCGACCTAACTATCTCAATATTGGATTATCATAATCATGCTCGGGCAGGTGATGTGCAGCGTAGGTCAAGGTGACATTTAACAGTTGCACCGCACATGATACAACATGTGCGACACTTCACTTTTCGTCTAATATTGACCTGCTGTAATAGTGTAGGTATGGTATGTCCCCGGTAGCTTTGAACAGGAGTATAAAACTCTTGAAACATAAAAATATAAAATTAACATATTGCTTAAGTCGTAAAAAGACATATTTACAACATTACGGACATGCTCATAAATTAAATTACTAATCTGTATGACTGTCCCACAGGGGGGTTGACACAATGACAAATGTCATACTTTGTCATATCAAATATTTTATGAGAATGCTCTAAATACCATTACATTTAAGCATTACAAGGGGTTACCATACACGCTTATAGCAAGTCAATAAGAGTGTGCGATATTACACTATCAATATAAACGTATTTTCTTTCTTATCATAGATCTACTAGCTTCTGCCCGCGGCTTCGGCCGCGTGTATGTCGGAAATTATCGCACAGGTACGTGCTGCCGAGATGCCTATATCCTTCCCCAGGATGGCATCTATCTCCTTGTCAAATTTTATCAAAATCCGTTCAGTAGTTTAAGCGTGAAAACGTAACATACAGACAGAGTTACTTTCGAATTTATAATAATAATATGGCCAAGTCATACATATATTTACAAAAACAAATGTCATTTATTCAAACTAGGCTGAGAATCAGCAGTTTTTGAACGTCAAAATTACATTACGATAAAGACAGTTCCCCAAAACGCCCGCCCTTCACCACTCCCTTTAGCACGCTTTAGCTGGGGAGAAGAAGTGGCGCTACCAACTCCCAGCAGCACGGCTGTGTGTTCAGTTAGAAGACAATGTAATATTGACATATTTATCATTCATTTGTGAGCTATAGTGTAGCTATACTTCTTTCTTATATGAAATATAGGTTATGACATGATCCTTTATTATGATCCTAGATAATATTAATATACTATCCTCGTTTGATGAAAATTTAAGTGTCAAGTGATTTTTACTATGTGCAGCTCTGATGTGGATCAGATGCAGTACGCAAAGTTACTTTTTGACCCAATTAAACAAAAAAAAAACGTTTTCAACACATTTGCTCAAAAAATGCATTTACGATGCCTGTATACATTGTTCGAAATTTAAAAATTACGCACCATACAACGGTACGTGCGGTAAAATAGGTACTCACACCTAAGTACCTATTTTACCGCATACTCCGTTGTATGGCGCCGTGCGTATCCTTTACTGTTTATTTTTAATTTCCATAAAAAATATATAAGAATTCCACCAAGGAGTTTCACATTACGAGAATAAATAAGCTGAATAGTCGAACCTCCTTGGAAGCGCTTTTGCTCGATACGTTTGTCACTTTAATACTAAAGAGAAAATGAGACACAAGATGTAGTTCTAATTTTCACCACGCGCACGTAGCGCCATTTGCAATTCGCGCTATTTTCATATTAGAAACGTCAAAGATTGTTGCGACTTTTCGACTGATATTTATAAACAAAGTAATAATAAATGAGTTCAAGCGAGGAATCCGATATTAATATTGTACTGTTTTCTCGCAAATGTGTTGAAAAACGTTGTATGACACTCGTGCGGAAATTGGTATTTACAAACTCGTGACTATGGTAAGCCCACGACTTCGTCTCGGACTTACATTCGTCTACTCGTTTGTAAAAACCAACTTACCGCACTAGTATCATAAATAACTATTTTACACACCAAAAACGCCTACTTCATTACATCATATGTAGTGCATACCTAGCTCTTTAAACATAAGAACCCAAACTATCTAGTTCGTCTGAACCCTCGCATGCCAATATGTCTTCATAACAAAAACTACGGCTGTCCCTAATGACTCCGGAATCTCTTTGTCTCCTTCGTTCTTGGAAACCGATCGGCAACAATTATGCGTTTTGTTCATCCTGACCACGACTCTTGGACTGCGCAAAATTTTCATTGTTACTTTTTAATTGTTCGGAATTGTTAGTTTTTCGTGGCAGACGGTTTTTTTTACAGACTTTCGGTACGGCTTTAGGTTGGTTAAGTCTATGATTCGGGTTGTGTTGGGTTAATTAAATAGATTGACTGTCGACCTCAAAGATCACGCAGCCATGGAACGGGAGCAGAGGGCGTTGTCTGTTAGAGCGAATATGATCGCCTGCAGATGTGCGTGGTACTCTAATGAGGTTAAGGCTACATAGACTCTTTAGACCGTACCGTAAATTGCATGCAGTCTGTGGGCTCACTACTCTATTAAGAAGTTACAGCGCCATCGCCATCCGCGTTCAGTACAATAACGCGTTCAGTGCGGTGATGGGGCAGCGCCTCGTGTATGTTCGCAGAGGCACGCACCCACTGTTTTCATGCGACCATGCGCAAACGTGCCGCGTCCTTAGTGCGCAGGTTACGGAGTAGCCCCAACATCGTAGGGATGATTGCGGGAAAGCTGGACTGCCCCTTCATCCGGCATTGTTCCAACAGACATTTTTCTGTACCAGTGTCGGAGAGAAGGTATTAATTTTATTGTTTCGATGATCTATTTACTTTGATTTTGATGTGATTTCATTTGAATTTTTGATTTGATTTTATTTGATTAATTTTATATGATGTTATTAATTTATGTTTGGCAATAGGTGTTAATGATTTACCTGAAATAAATAATTTATAAATACTATAGTGCCGTCAAGTGACTTTACCTTACAGGTAAACCATATATAGATCTACGATTTTAGTTTGCTGAATATCTAGTCGTCTCATTCAGCAAGTTAGACATATAAAAATTTAGTAATAAGGAAAAAACGGTCGCTGAATTAGTTAAGTATTACTAAATTAATTACTGAATTCAGTAAAGTGAAATAAGGGGTTATTCCACTTGACTGAATTCAGTAACTAAATCAAAATAGCGGGCAATCATATGGGGTTATGATTGCCCGCCATCTTGACTTTCATGATATTGCCAATCCAAGTCTTCGTGAATGGCTTTTGTGGAAGATACACCACAATTGTGCCAATATCACGTAGATACTATGATAGACCATCAAACGGTGGAAATTAATCAGTGAATGTTTTTTTTAAGTGTTCAGACATACGATCAACTTCGCTGTCTAAGTAATAATTTGACACTGTCAGCACATTTATTTCGTATTCTAGCAGTTTTTCGTAGTTTAAGTGGTACTACTGACGTATACATATTAAAATTTATCTCTATTGTCTAAGCACGCAAGCATAGACAAGCATCAAGCTATGATCTGTTCCAAAAATATTTGAAGAAAGTGTAAACAAACCCTTGTCAGGTTAAATTCGTACACAATCACTCGCTAAAAGGAAATAGTAACCCTTTCTGTATTTAGAAGGTTACAACTTTTTATCTCACCAGTTTTTTCGACAATTATTTTTTCAATAATAAAAAAGCCTTTTAATTTCTTATCCGTACAATATTTACGTTTCACTTCATAATAAAATTAGCACCTAGATTTACAAAGTTCTATAATATAGTTAGAAATTGGCACTACAAATGGGCATCGACAACTACGTTTTCTGATCCATTTATTTAAATTTAAAATCTCTGACCTGTAATAAAAATATGTACGTAATATTTGGGCTCCCGGCCACCGAAGGCGCAGGCTTACGGACGGCGAGCAATGGGCAGCTCGCCTTCCGGTAAGGACCAGGCCCGGGTCGACGGCGCGTTGTGTTCCACGCGCGCCTCAAAGAGATGTCAGCATAATCGACGGGGTCCGATAGGGCCGATGCCTGCCGGGGTCGCGGGTTGTTCGAAAGAGTTACCGTGGCCCTGGTGCACAGGCAACTGAAGGAACACAGGTAGGTTTTAGTCAGTAAGAGTCTGACACGCCCTCCCGCTCCGGCCAGAGCGGGAGAGGTCATTTGATGATTTCTCAGGCAAAAAAAAAACTTGGCAGAATGAGATGATACCATTCACTAATCTTAAGACCATTATAATGTACCATATTCTGTCAAATAAATGATTATGATTCTTCTGGAACAGACTATAGTTCCAAGTTAGCAGCCCGTTTACAAAATAACTTATTCGACAGTACGTGTCATGGAGCATCTAAAAGACACACTTTTTACGAGGCAGTTCCTGTAACGATGGGTCTAAGGCCACACGACACACGACATACCTGGGACAAACGACGGACGTAGCCGTAAACAATACGCTATTTTGTTGTTAAACATTAGTACTAATACTAACTTACAGTACGAGGCTGTTAACATCACTATTTTAATGCAAAATGTACAACATAGCTATTCACAACCATTTGACAAGATGTCGAATCGAAAATGACACATTTTCAACTACTAATTTGACGGCACGGTTGCAGTTGGCTGCTGCGCTGCGTGTCGCAGATTCAATTCTCGCACGGAACAAATATTTGTATGACCTACAAGTAGTTGTTCCGGGTCTGGCTGTTTGTGTGTGTGTAAAGCAAAAGAATTTTACCTTGCGCCCAACAGCAAATTGCTGTCAAATTGCTGTCGTCGGTCGATTTGTGACCAGCCTTTAGAGGACTCTTGATAACATCGACTGATGTGCGATTCGGCATTGAAGCGTATCGAACGGTTGTGAATAGTTTTGGATTGCACTTTGCAAGTATGGTAAGCGTGCCATGCGAATATGAACTTTATCCAAATGCTTATAAACGTTCATAAATAAACAATAATATTTATGGTATGTTGGGTTTATTCTCAAATTGATAATGGGTCGTGGCTAAATAATAACAGCCGCACGGGTGGATCGAAGGTTAAGCAATTCTCACCGCGGTCAATTCGTGGATGGGTGACCACTCATTACATATGGAGACCCCTCTGTGACTCAGAAAGCACTTTAAGCTGTTAGTTCTGGCTGTCATTCCTAGATCTTTAACAGTCGTTACGGGTAGTCAGAAGCCCACAAATCTGACAACTAATCTTACCAAGGGGTGCTACCCAGTAAGCAGTGTCGTGCATAGGGGACAAGCCGAAATAACTATATAAAAAAAAAAAAAACAGGTATGTCATTATTCTTATCAATTCTTGGGACATGATTGAGTTAGTTAATTTACAAGTTTGCATGACGTGTAGTTTGTTTATATTTTTTGTTGATACGTTCACATTTAATTGAAAACCGGGCTTTCCGGCTTGTATGGAAGGAACGCCACTGCCAGTAAGTGGGTTATGGAGGTCAGTTAGGCAGTCGCTCCATGTAAAATACAGGTATTCAGCTGCATCAGGTTAGACTCGAAGCCAAGCCCAACATGGAAAAGGCTAGGCAGATTGATCCGTAAGCGAATGGCAGCAAAGAGTCTCAATCGAAATGAACAGTAATGCAAAACGAATAATGTTCAAATTCGTATGTGACTAGCACAGTAAAGGCAAAGTGCAGTCTGAGAATCTTGCCCTTAAAATATTATTTTGTTTTAAGAAAAGTTCGGCTTTCTAGAGCGACATCTCTCTCACTCATACTTGCGTGACGGTCTCTTTTGTGACAGTCTCTCTTGTGACAGTCTCTTGTGACAGTCTCTTTTGTGAGTATCTCTTGTGATAGTCAATTTTGTGAGTCTCTTTTGTGTCAATCTCTTTTGTGTCAGTCCCTTTTGTGTCAGTCTCTTTTGTGCGTCTCTGTTGTGATAGACTCTTTTGTGACAGTCTCTTTCTAAAGTTCGATATGTCACATTTTATGGTAAAAATCTACTAAATAAAAATCTTATGTTCATTGACAGACAACGCACAACCTAAAGGCTCGTAAGAACAGGCGCGACACGCGACACAAAGGCACCACTCGTCGCGCGACTGGCGGTGCCTTTTTGTCGCGTGCGATTCGTGTCGCGTGTCGCGCCTGTTTGAAGGAGCCTTAAACCGCTGGGTCTAGAAGTATGAAATTTTACACAAGAGTTCCATAAATACAACAAAGGTAAGCACTAAGAAAAGATTTTTGAATTTGTTTCCTCGAAAGGGGTTCAATATGGGGATGAAAGGAAAGAAGGAATAAAGTGTATACGGTAGTTCGCCAATTTTGTAGATGAAAAATCCCATCGCTCACACGGCTAGGTGTCAAATAAATTTCTAACTTATTCACTTCAATCTAACTCTATTAAACCTGTTTCTAACTACGGTATTATCTATGATCAATAAAAAAAGATATATTGCCAGCCAGCGACGCTACAGAATGAGTATTAAATAAATAAGGCAAAAGACATATAATGCGACTATTTATCGCGACAATCGCGTCGCAATTACAACCATCATTCATATTTATAGTCTTATTTAAATAATTGTTTATTTCTTATTAATATTCCGTTTATTAATCTTCTTACCTAATACATACATTTTTAAATATTGTTATTAATATTATTATGGTGGTTTTTTATGTTAAGTGTGGTGTTACATGGTAATCTATGGTTTAAGGAATCTATTTGGTTATGGGTTTAAACTTGTTTTTGGTTGGCAGCTGGTGTTGTCCAATTTGTTTACCATAAATTTGTAGAACATTAGGACGTTATTTTTTTGACAACACCGTAGTGCTATATAACGGGTAATTAATTTATTATATACATAGAGAAGTGTTTATGGATAGCCAATTTCGCAAAACACGATACAATATTTGAAAAAAGATTCTGTATTGCTACCAATTCCAATACATTATTTGCAATGCGTTTTTCTGCCAAATGCACTAACATGGCGCTGTTCAAAATGTTATGCACAATTTGACAACTTGGTGACATTTCTAGTACCTACCTAACTAGACACAAGGATGACGCTTGAATGACGTTGACAGAGGGGCACTATGGGTAAACATGTTGTGTGCATTTTTATTGTGAAATGCATTTATAAAACAATATGGCGGTGTTAGTTCCGATTTTAGCGACGCGCCAAAATAACCATGTAGCGCTATACAGGTTGTTTGGAAGCTGGGCGCAAAGCCTTAAGGGGGTGATAGTTGACACCATTTAGAGAATTTTGGGCCATACATGTCTGAGACGAAGTCTGTTTTTTATTATTTTTAACTGCTATACCTTTACCTAAAAAAAACCTAGAAATAGCAGTCAAAAATAAAAATAAAACCGACTTCGTCATAAAATGTATGGCTCAAAATGTTCCAAATGGTGTCAACTTTCACCCCTCAAAGCTTTGCACCCAACTTCCAAACACCCTGTATAACACAGTGCCTGAACATTTATGACCAGAACTTGGAACCGGTACCAAAAGTACAGGTTCCGTATCGGTAGTTAGCGGTTCTTGCCATTTCGGTACCTTAATACCGATTCCAGACGGGTACTGGTATTCCACCTAACACGTATCGGTACCAAATTTAGGTAACCGGCGCGTATCACAAATCTCATATTTGTACGTGGAACCTCGTACGGTTAGCAATCTTGAAGTTATTATTCTAATGCCTATTAACTATCCTTTTTAATTACTATATGTTTCAAACTCAAAAAACACAAACTCAAAGCATTTATTTCAAATAAACCAATTACAGGCACTTTGGAATTGTCAAGGGGTCGGTCAGTCAGAAAGATGAAGCTAGTTGCCCATTCCAAAGCGTAGTAGGTACCTACCTATGGAGAAGAACGGGCAAGAAACTCCATGGACATTTTTTTTAAATCAAAATATGGTCACAAAATATTGGTTACATCATTTTCTTTACTCTATCCTACGGAAATATTTGTTTGGTACCGGTACAGTACGAATACTGTTTAGAAGGACCAATAGTACAGGTACTACGTCTGGTACCGGTAGTACTAGTACAAGTACGACGTCTGGTACCGGTATCACAGCAAGGCCAATGGTAACAGTTCCCAAAAACACCGGTATTTCAAGCCCTGTTCATGACACATCAGGTTTAGAGACTGTCACATGAGTGACAGAACCGACGCGACGCTCAACAAAGCCGATTTTATACCATAACTTAATACATCTATCACATAATTAGTTTCCCTGTCATTATATTTAATTCTTTTTACCTATTGTGGTATAGTAATTTAATTCTAGGTGCATCGTCTTCACATATAATTACATAATTAAGGTATACATAATATTGTAAAACATTTTAAAAGAGTAACGGTGGAGTTTCATGCCCATTCTTCTCCATACGAAACTACCTATTGGAAGGGGCAACTAGAATCAATTATATTTTCTTGTAAATATTGATGTTCAAAAGTGCCTTTTATGTGCCTATTTGAAATAAATGATTTGACTTTGACTTTATGTGCCATATTTATTGCTCAGCCTAAGCTTGTAAGTCGATTTATCATCTCCCTGCCCTTGTCCCTTGTTGCTTGTGGTCCGCCGCAACACCTTTTCACTCTCCATTCTCCTCTATCAACGGTCACGCTATCATTCACTCCATTTTCTTTCATATCATCCCTCACACAATTAATCCATCTTTTCTTTTGGCTTCGTCTCCATCCATCAACATTTATATTCATCAGTCTTTTAGTAGTCGATTAGTATGACAACGTCCTTATATTATCAAAGTATATTTAAGATATATTTTTTATATCATGTTAATAAATACAAAAAAAAAACGTGTCCATCCGTGTAATCGTATTATGAAAACCATTCGTTCTTTTTTGCGATTCTTGACTTCTTAAATGGCGATATTTATTATATTCGAACGTAATTTTCAATAATTTTTATGTTAGTATTTTTATTGTAAAAAGTTTCTTAATGTGTTTATTTAAATGTAGACGCAAGTTTTAACGCTATAAAAGTAGGGGAGGACCCAAAAAACGATGGATGGGCTGTGTGGAAGATGATATGGATAGGAAGGGAGTGACGACTGATAGAGAAGTGAGGAAGACAAGGAAGACATTTTGCACCAACCAGTAATAAATAGTTATAAGGGGGGAGAATAATGACGACACATTTTTTTAAGAAATTTATGTAACCTTTAGAGATTATCCATGTTGATTAAATAGTTAGAAAATGTTAAAATATAATATCAGCTCGTAGCTATTCTAAGTAGAATAAATGCTGTGGAAATGAGTTCCTTGCGAAGCATGTGTGGTGTGATTATGAATGATAAGCTGAAAAATGATGTGATAAGGCAAAGAAGATGTGATGACAAACATTTGAAAGAGTATGCTTAGATGGTTTGGTCATGTCAAGAGGATGAATGAAGGGCGACTAACAAAAGGTATTTACACGGCAAATGTGAGTGGAAACGCCGGGAGAGGACGCCCTAGGAAGACATATAGTGACCTTATTGATGATGTTCTTCAGAAAGGTCAGGTGCGTAGTACTCGCAACCGGCGTGCGTGTATGACCAGATTTATGAACGTTAGCGAGGCAAAAGGAGTATGCAAGGATCGTAGCAGATGGCGTTCTGTACTTTCTGCCTACCCCCATGAGGAGAAGGCGTGAGTTTATTGTAGCTATCCTATACATAATAAAACATCACGCCTGTATTCCTGAAACGGGTAGTCAGAGGAGTATTATATACACCCACATTTCGCCAGTTATGTTTAAGTCACATGTAATAGGGAGCGAGCCTATTGGTATCAACCGGGCTCAAGTTCAGACTCCAGGCTACTACTGAGAAATTCCTGATGGAAAAACCCAATAACACTATCCGACCTGGGAATTTAACCTAGAACCTACTTCTCAGCTGTCGCGTATACGACCACTAGACCAACGGGGCAGTCATTAAAATATTGCTAATGTAAATTGGTAGTCTTATTTATTTATAGGTTTACGCCATTCATTGGTAGGTAAAAGCATATAGATATTATCGTAACCAGCAAGATTTATATCGAAACTAACTTAATTTATTTTGATTTATATTAAAATACGAAAGAAATGACAAAATGCTTACAAATGGGCAAATTCGTAGCGAACCCGTCAAAGATATTGCTAGTGATGGGAAAGAGGCAGAAAAATTAAAGCCGAGGCCGAACCAAAGACGAAAATTATCTTCTGTGAGTATTTTTTTAATGAATAAAAATTATGTGCTTTGTAGTCAACTATAAGTATGTATTATTTCATCAAATTATTTTCCGGTCTCTTTAACCGAACTAATAAAATATTTAAGTAAATTCAGAGTTTCAGTAAAATAACAACCTTTTTTTTTTTGTGAAATTAAATAGTACTGAATTTTATTTTTAGTTTCTAATAAACAAGCTGAAGTGGCAATAGGTCGGTCATATTAGTCGTAGAACGGAAGCGGCAGCGATACGTGCCGCGAATCGACACAAAGGCACCGCCTGTCGCGCGTCAAGCGGTGCCCTTGTGTCGCATGCGATTCGCGTCGCGTGTCGCGCCTATTTTTAGGAGCCTTAATTGCGTAACACACTAACAGTGGCTTTCATTTTAACAATTCAACAACATTTATTGCGGTATTAACGTTGTTGAGTAGACAACATGTTCGAACATATGAAGCAATATTTTAGCAATATCCTTCAAAATTATTCAGAATAAGATTGAAAGTGTCACACAATTAGGGTGCTGGTAAACGTGTTTTTGAGTGGAGACCGCGAATCGGCAAACGTAAGGAAGGACGCCCTCAGGCTAGGTGGAGCGACGATCTTCGCAGGGTGGCTGGTAGCAGCTGGATGAGAGTAGCCGAAGATCAAGTAGATGGCGTTCGATAGAGGCCTATGTCTATCAGTGGACTCCTGTATGCTGATGATGACGACTACACTTTTTTTTTCTCCTGTAATATATGAATAATTTATTCGGCCATGATTTCCGATGAACGTGTCCCAACACTATTTCCTCGAGGTCACAAACGAGTTCCGAAAGTCGTGGATTTAATATTAAAATTCAAACATTCGTATGACTTCTTTACTTCTAGACCTAAAATTAATACAAATATTAATGGACACTTGTATTTTTCGCTTGATGACATTATGCGTTGAATATTGATTTTGTGTTTTTGAACAAACTTTTGAGTTGTGGTTAGCATTGAGTTCATGATGTAAATTACATTCTTTTTGACAAATCATAAATACAAAATACAATCTAACACTATATATTATACATACATACATAAACCCACGCCTTCTTCCCATGGGGGTAGGCAGAAACTACAGTACGCCACCTGCTACGATCCTTACATACTCCTTTTGCCTCGTTTACGTTCATACATATGGTCATACACGCACGCCTGTTGCGAGTACTACGCACCTGACCTTTCCTTTATTTATATATTATGTACAAGTATACAAATAGAAAAAAAGAGCTTAATGGGCATAAAAAAATCGTCCGCATCGCTGTCAATGGGAAAAGTGCCCTTAAGGTTGGCATCTTTGGCCTAAAAATTGGCCAGCCATCTGGTCACGTGAAGTGTCTAACCAGATGCAGCTGAGTACCAATATTTTACATGGAGTGACTGCCTATCTGACCTCCACAACACAGTTACGTAATACGATACCCCTTGGTAAGACTGGTTGTCAGTTTCGGGCTTCTGACTACCCGTAACGACTGTCAAAGATCTACGAAGGACAGCCGAGACTAGCGGCTTATGGTGCTTTCCGCAGCATGGAGGAGTCTTGGTATTTACCCATCCACAGACCAACCGCGGCAAGCGTAGCTTAACCTGATCGATTGACCCGTGTCGCTCATATTACTTAGCCTCAAGCCCTTCCCTATCACAAACAGCTCTAACGCTACCTACTGGCTGAATTTCTTTCGGTTAACTATCGAAAGAGTCAATGAAACTGACCATTGACACAAAATCGAAACACTAAAATCCTAAAAAAATCTATTCACTTCATCTCTTCCAAATTCTTTCACATTTTTTCTTTTAAACTATTCGAAATAAATCAATTACTCTGACTTGGAGACCCTCTAAACTTCAATTACAATGTCCAGTCGTGACTTTTGACCTTAAGACTTTAAAATTTGAGGTCACGAAAATCGTCAAATCGTGCCACAGTGACTTTAGATCAATTTTTTTTGACCACATGACATTGACACGGTCGGGTTAAAGAATTTGGAGACTAAAAAAGCTGCTTTAGAAAGCTTTGTTAATGTTATTTTTAATCTGTGGGTTCTTGACAGAAGTGACCTGGAATTCAGATCATGAACCAGACTCAAAAGTTTAAAAAACAATTCGTTGGTGTAGTGACTGCAAGCGTTGCTGGTGATCATGGAGCCCTGAGGATCCCCAGGTCGAGCAAAGTGTCATTGGATTATTCATCAGTCTTGATTTGTGCCCCTTTAAAAACAATAGGCTCGTCCCCTATTACTAGGGGCCAGGGCCTTGGGACATAAACATTACTGGCGAAATGTGGGTGAAAAACACACCACAGCCTAATCCTTCTCGATAACAAGCGCGATGTTTGTTATGTTTACTTAAACTTAATAAGCGTGACACCATAATAAGCGGTCTTATAACACCCACATTTCAATAACATAAAACGGTAACAAATCGACTCCAACATCAGATCTCGAGATAATATCGCGGTCATTACGAAACTCGTAATTATCATGTTTTCATTACGACTTACTTTTCAACATTTTTGTTTAACAAAATTAAGATTTTAAGATGGACCTGATTACCAGCCTTAAGTCCGAGATCTTGAAACGTTACTTAGCACATGCCTATCTTCTTTCGGTCCACGCAGGCCATCCAGGGGAAACCTCCCGAAGAGAACCAAACTGTGGGAAGACAAGCATTCACCACCTCTCGACATCGTCAAGCCCTTGGAACACATGCTTCCCGGGCATGCTCTGAGTGGCCTATATGGAAAGCTCCAAATCGATTGCGTACCTATACAGCCCGCTGCAAACACAATCTGACGAATTGGGGAATTACTGACCCATCCAACACCCAGTGCGAGTGTGATGCTTCTAATCACACCATGTGTCTCTTGCTGGACTGTCCTAAAAAGAAGAATAAGAAGCACTTGCTTTGTCTATAAACATGTTCCCGTCTCTATCTTGCACTTGTAATTTGACAGTGACAGGAATAACGCTTGGCCAAACTACTTTTGCCAAGAGTTATTCCTGTCACTATCAAATTAAGTACGTGTTAAGCAACGTTTATAGATCTCAGCCTTGAGGTTACTTTACGTTTCCACGAACAGATTAAACTGATGCGTGGCACAAACACGAAACGATCAGACCGTTTAGTTTCAATGATTTGCTTCAAATGGTTCCGACTGCGGCCAGGGAAATTAATTGTTAAATAAATTGCCGAGTTAGAGGCATTTTATACAACTGTCTTAGAGTGACAGTTGTGGTTTGAATATACGGAAATTTTAAATTGGTAATCAGTTTGCTAAACAATGAATTTTCTTGACTCAAATCATATTTTTACGACTTACAGACGTATTAAAATAGAATATTATCATCCTGCTGCCCTCATCCCAATTTATCAGTGGTTGGCGCAGCTTGTCTCCTTCTTCCATAAATCACTATAAGTCATCATCTCAGTAGACCCCCCTTTCTAGCCATATCATCTTTCACACAATCCTTCCACCGTTTCTTTGTTCTTCCAATCTTCTTCCATTCTTATACATTTAAAAGTGCCTTTTTGACATTAAAAAGTGCTATTTGACATTAAAAAGTTCCTTTTTGACATTCAAAAGTGCCTTTTTGACATTAAAAAGTACCTTTTTGACATTCAAAAGTGTATTTTAATGGACTAAATGAAATAAATGTTTTGACTTTGACTTATCCACATTCATACTCAATACTTAGGTGTCTTAAAGCCGTATAGTTTATTATTTCCTGTCGAGGTTAGCTTCTTAAACAGATGCAGTATCAGATCCATATTTTACAAATCCTTACAATGATAGTCTTATAATAACGAATCCTTATAAGCTATGAATTGTTTAGAATCAAAGGTAAGACCCCCCGTGATTTTCCCTGCGCTTGATCTACAACTTACTAGGTGCGTCCCGCGGCTTCGCTTACATGTAAAATAAATAAGATAAAAGTATGTCATGCTGTTCTTTAGATATCAAGCTATCGTTCTACCAAGTTTCATCAAAATTGGTACGTTACTTGTGCTGTGACAACGTAATAAACAAACAGAGAATTTTGCTTTTATAATTTGTTAAGATGTAATCGTGACGCTTAGGAAAGTACAGACCTTTGGTCCCGGTTGTCATACATATAACATCTATGACGTTGTTATCCGGTATTCAGAAGGTCGGAAGTCTGACAATTAGTCCGAGCATGGGATGTTGGTTTTTCTCGGTAATTGAGTCATTGCTGTCAACAGCAGTGAGTTCCATGGAAAATTTTAAGCCTGGGATTTCCTATTGAACGCAACCAAGGACATTTGACATCAGTTTTCTCCATAGGAACCTACTACGCTTTTGAATAGCTTCAACTGTCTGAATGATCGATTCCTTCCACAGTTCAGAAGTGCCTGTAATTGGTTTGATTGAAATAAATGCTTCCATTTTGAGTGTAAACGTCTCCGAGTATTATTTAAGGGGACTACATGACCTATACGCAAATTTATAATGCCTAAAAATATATGATTCACTGCAGTAACCAAAATCAGAAAAATATATGATATTCTTCTGGATATATGCTAGTTAGATAGTGTGTTGAAAACATAATACAATTAACTTGATATGATAGAAAAAAATCACGAAGATACCTCTAAAAAAATATTTTAACGATTAAATACTATACTAATATACATGCAAACATTCAGATTTTTTGTCAGATTATTCTACAAGTAACATACTAACGTAAAAGTGTTTTAATTTCTTAGTCCAATGAATAGATTTTTTGTAAATCCATAATTGCTTCATATTTTGCAATAAATTACCAGCGTTGTGTCATCGCGCGTCTCTTTCTTTTCTATGTAATCAGACAGTGACCGCGCTTTAGCTCTTGTAAGCCTCGCTGCAGTGAGCGTTTCGAAGAGAGCAGATCAGTACGTTCACACAGCGAGCATCTTGTCGCGGCGCGGCGGATGACAACACTCTGTATGCGACCGATAACGTTATAGGAGAATTCAAATTAATTATTTTTAAAGGAAATATAATACTACTAGCTCGTGCCCGCGACTTCGTCCTCGTGAAATGTCTTGTTTTGACATAAAATATGACACTCGGCAATACTAGCATCCCATTAAGGTACAAGTCCGTAGCCAACTGCAGACAGCAGCAGCAGGCGACGCGTCGCTGCGACACTACTGGTTTCTATGACACGTCGCCTGCTGCTGCTGCATTTAGTGTAAGAATTTACAGGATCGGTTCAGTAGTTTCGGAGATTACCCTTTACAAAAAAACTCACAAATTTTACCTCTTTAAAATATTAATACAGATGGGGAAGTGACATAGTTGAGAATTATTATCGAAGGTTTACCATGATCACTAGATTATAACAACCTATAGTAACATCAAACCCTTATTTCCCGAAGGGTTTGGCAGAGGTGCTTCTGCATATAGTAAACTTACATTTCGCCAGTTATGTTTAAGTCCCACATAATAGGGGGCGAGCCTGTTGCTATCACCGGGCATGTAAGCGAGGTACCATAATAGTAGTTAGTAAATAAGATTTCTATGCAAATTTTCCATTTTATCTTAAGTATGCAACGCACTAGGGTGCAAGTAGTGGGTGGAGGTAACACTTGGCCGAATCTCGACAACCAATGCCTATGAATGGAAGAGTCGATTTTCGGTCAGGTTTGAACTTGACCTCGACAAGTCTGTATTTGTCGTCAGGCGAGTCCAATTCACGTGCCTATGATTGGGAAACAAGGTAAAATGACTTGACGCACTCACTACTTGCGCCAACTATAGAAACATAAAAAGGGTCGCAATTGTCAATAATTTGTACCTTGCTCGACGAAGCGCCAGCCTGCGCCGTAGCTGAGCCTGTAGCTTTAATTTCCCCGATTAATAATAATATTATAATTTCGATCCAGCCTGTCCCACCTTGCTGCCCTCCCCTCAGTGACGCCCTAAGCCGAGGTTCGTACCCCACAAGGGGTGCCCTTAGCGTGCGGTCACTTAGTAATTAAGAAATTCACCCCTGGCTGGAGGCTTTAAGTTAGCTTGAGGCACCCACAGGAATGACCGGCTAAGTAGCCACGACCTCAGAGGTCACAACTACGAGCTGCCCAAAAGGAAAAAAGAAAAAAGAAACAGTATTTTGTAGTCGTCGCTAGTTATTGGAAGTAATCCGAAGTAACAAGTAGTCTTCAGAAGTTCTCCAAAGTTATAATTTGTGTTGTCAAGTAAACCATCAAGTCGCGAATTTTATCTAGCCTAGGGCAGTAAAGTACAATAAGTTAGGGTTCCCAAAAGTGCATTGTAAGTGCTAAATTACATAATTTTATGCCATCTGGTGTTTCTAACTATATTTAAAGACTGTAATTTTGTGTGTTTTGTTTCTGTGCATTCCCTGAACCATTCAGGTATTACCTAACTTTCTACGTGCGTGTACTATTCTGATTAACTGTTCATGTCGTGTATCAGTTTTAACTAAAATATAAGTGTGTTATCTGACCATTAACGTGGTTTCATTACAAACCTTCGTCACGGGAACACCGTCACCACCGCCTTCAACATCTGACTCCCGCCTTTCTTACAGGGCACAAATATAGACTCCCTAGATTATTACTTTAGAATCCTGTTGATTTCGTATTTAAGTTGAATATATCACTTCACTGGCTCACTACCAGTCCGACACGACCGGAGAGAGATCAGGCGCAGGACCAATGGCTTAACGTGCTTTCCGAAGCACGGGGTTATCACATCGCCAGCCGGGGGTATTCAGTGAGGGAAAAGAGAGTGCATCTGTGTCTGTGCACACATTTGAGCACTAATATCTCCCGCACCGAAGGCTAGCTTCCTTTGAAATTGGCCGCCATGGCTGAAATACGGTCGGGAGGACTATTAATACCAAACAAAGCTCTATCGTGGAGACCCTGCTTCACTTTGTCTGTTTCCCGCCATTCCTCGTGACTGATAGATGACATTGGTGATAGCAGCGACCCCTTTCGTGTGAATGAGACAGTTATAAAGAGATACACTACAATAACTGTATATTATTTTTAGAACTTATAATTAATCTTATTTCTCAATTGAACTCGAGCGCTTGTAATTATTAGTCAAAACTATTGTGTAACAATCGGTCTGTGAGTAATCCAATCGGAATCTAGGCACACTGTTACCTAAGTCTAGACTTTCAAAATATGCCTGACTTATGGTTTGTCGTAGGCGAGTCATGAAACCGGTCAATTTATAATCGTATCTGATAGTGGGTTCTTATTTTTATAGACTACAAGATTATGCCAGCGACTCCGCCCGCGTGGAGGTTGAAAAAATCCTGTAAATCCTTCTCCATTAAAAATACCAGTATACTTACCTATGTGCCAACTTTCATGGTGTTCGGTCAAAAAGTGTTGGAGTTCACTCAAGACTCACAAACTTATATTTAAAAATAAATTAACTCACACTACTAAAGTCTCTAATAATATAATTCAATCATGATTCGAAAGACACGTAGCGCCATCTAGCGTCCTAAAGCAATTATGACCGTCGAAAGTTATTGTTCTTTCCCTCGGGAACAGTACTTCTTTTTTGGATGAAAACTACCTTATGTCCTTTTTTGTACCCTTGACAACGTATATGCATAATTTCATAGTTTTCGGTTCAGTGGTTTAGGCTTGAAAAGATAACAAACAACAAAAAATCAAACTTTCTGTCGCTTTTATTAGTAAAGGAAGGATACTAGCTTTTGCCAGCGACTTCGTCTGTAATCCAGGACTAAAAGTAACCTATATCCGTCTCCAGGTTCTAGGCTACCTATGTGTCAAATTTCATAATGATTAGTTCAGTGGTTAAGCTGTGAAAAAGTAACAGACAGACGGACAGAATTACTATTGAATTTACAAGCTTTTGAAAATATCCCACGGGAACTACCGGGATAAAAAGTATCCTATGTATGTCCAGAACCAGGTCATGTTCATTCAGTGTGCCAAATATTCTCCAAATCGGTTTAGCCGTTAAAACCTGAAAAGGTTACAGACAGTAAATTTTGCATTTATAATAAGAGTGGAGGAAGACCAAAGAATCGATGGATGGGCTGTGTTTTTTTTTTTTTTTTTACTTTAACATAAAACGGCCAAAGGCCAATTACATTAGTTAAAGATACAACACGTTTAAGTATAAAAAGAAAAAAAGAAAGCAAAAGTATACAGCTACTCGACAGTCATACGCTCATCTCACAATACTCCAGACATGTTGACAATATCTTCTTCCATTCATCCGCAAACACATCACAGTGAGGCATAGCGTCCAAGAATGTGAAAGATGATATGGCTGGAAAGGGGGTACCTACTGACATGACGACTCATGATATACAGTGTGAGCCTTCATAATGTGCACATATCGAAATGAAGGAAACTAAGCTTAATTTTACCGACGAAAAAAAAAATTTAAAAAAAAAACTAAAATAGAATTTTATTTTTTTATAGCATTTTTTAAATTCTCGTTCGCTGCTCTGACCCCTGTGTTAACAAATCCGTATAACTTTTAAACTAAACGATCTATCACGATGAAGCAAACTCAGTAATGAGTGGAAGTAACAAGGCGTCCTCATTAAAATAAAACTAAAGAAAAAAAGTCGCTTTCAATTGAGAAAAAGGGATTTTTTTAACAAAAATCAGTATTTTTTTCATATTTTTTTAGAATAATTGTTAAACTTCACAATAAAAGCCCCGATTATCTACCATTTTTTATTACTTTAAATTATTATCCATCGTATCAGCTTTCTAAAAGAAAACTACCATGTTTATAACTCAATCACAACATTTCCTATCAACTGTTAAAGCCTTGCACTCGGCTTCGTATCATACTTTAGCAGGTAGAGACACAATTATGCGTTTTTTTTAAATATTTTTTTCGTCGATAATATTAAGCTTAAATAGTTTCCCTCATTTCGATATGTGCACATTATAGAAGGAAAAAACATGCTGCATCGACCAGTAATAAAATGGGATGAGGGAAGCAGGATGATCACCATGCTTGGGTAAGAAATTAGTGACTGTAGTGATTGGGTTGTGGAGTTCAGATGGGCAGACGCTCCACGTAATATACTGGTATTCAGCTGCAGCTGACCCTGGCCTTGTTGAGAACAGGCTAGGTAGATGATGATGGCCATACAGGCTGGCAGGGACATGATCGCGCAACCGGTTACCTAAATTCAATACACGATTCTGAGCCCCCTTGCGTTGACATTTTTCATCGGTTATTTTTATTAAATCAGTTGTGTGTTGTGTTGTGTGTTGTTGTTGTTGTAGTTGTGGTCATTTTGTTCGCGTAGGTATTAAACTTTTCTATGAAACACGTCATGTTCGTGAACGGGCGCCGTCAGTAGGGACTGGTCATTTCTTAGCTGCCACAGTTTATTTTAATTTAATTTTATATTTGAATTGTTTTTGTCTTTTTATTACGGACGCTTTTAACGTTCTGCATCGTTCTCACATGCATAACTTCAACATGGATGATGTAACCAATTTCTTTTTTGTAACTACATATTTATGTTGATTTAAAAGAGTGTCCATGGAGTTTCTTGCCCGTTCTTCTCCATAGGTACCTACTACGCTTTGGAATGGGCAACTAGCTTCATCTTTCTGACTGACCAACCCCTTGAGAATTCATAAGTGCCTGTAATTGGTTTATTAGAAATAAATGCTTTGAGTTTTGAGTTTTTTTGAGTAGGTTTTTTTTTTATAACCGAAGAAAAATTTCTATGCTAGGTCTAGACGCATGTGCTGATTTTATGGTTACAGTTTGCGCGTGGATGTCTCTGCTACCCTGTATTGTATGTACACACGCCGACATAACAAGCTATTTTCTTTTTTATTTTCTTTTATTGATTTTCTTTTTGATTTATCTTCATTGATTTTTCTTTTTATTGATTTCCAGTATATGCTGACCTCTCGTCATTGTGGCATTAAGGGTAACGAATGTGTTGATGGTTTGGCTAAAGATGCTTGTTCATCTATAACGTCAGATCTCAAGCACAATTCCTATCAGGGTTACGACCTACTGTCTCTTCCAAGAGTGAACCTGCAGTGTTCCTGGCAGGAGCAG
This sequence comes from Griposia aprilina, assembly GCA_916610205.1. Lineage (NCBI taxonomy): Eukaryota > Metazoa > Arthropoda > Insecta > Lepidoptera > Noctuidae > Griposia > Griposia aprilina. The sequence goes on along the minus strand of OU744310.1, from coordinate 13,710,753 downwards.
TGGAATATATCCAGTAAAAAGAAAGGCAGTTTTTTTTATGAATAAAAAAGTATCGAATACTATTATTTCTGTTCTTTGTAGAATCCGTCTAGGTTTTTGTTGCACTCCCGTCTTTTTACATAAAATCCATGTTCGAGACTCATCTCTCTGCGAGTGCGGGTTGGAGGAGGGATGAGGAGGGAGGAATTGTGGATATGGTATATGTATATTTAATGTTCTAACAATCATTTTAATCTATAATATGTCATTTTATTTGTTTGTTTGTTTCAGTCCAGTACTAACCCCACAAGATCTACATTAAGTTCAACTGTATCATCGTAGATTTTTATGGTTTTTCTTATTTATAATAATACACATTTGGTTTCCAATTCACTTTAGACATTCGTAGAATAGTCGACATCGGCTTTGCTTACCATAATACAAAATAGAATAGAATATTATGCTGACCTCTCATTGTACGAAAAGCCTATACAATTCGAGGTGAGCAAAAACTGGAAATATATAGCTTGATATGTCACCGTGTCTACCTGAGGAAAGCTACTGACCATACACTTTAGAAACTTTGGAAACAAGAGATTCGATGACCTATTTTGCTCCACCAAATTATTCTTAATATAATATAATATAATTTATGACAACAAACGACATTTCACTCCAGTCAGATAACAGTACTTCACAAAGATTATAAAGATACACCTATAATATTAAGAATTAGCATTTCTATAGGCGAAGGGCCCGGAAGCATATTTTGTTGAATAGCAACAAAAAAGTTAACGATAGAATGAGAGAATGTTGGCTTGTGAATTGTAAAATTTATGTTAGTTTTTTGTCCATAGGTTAGGTTAAGTGTTTGTGATGATTTTTCGCCACATTTACAAATATTGCGTCATTATTAGCTTCTTTTTTTTTGCAAATATACTGGTATTAAGTTGCATCCTTTTAAGACTAGAAGCTGACCCTAAAATAGTTGGGAAATAGTAGGTAGATGATGTTGCATGGTAGAATGAACTATCCGTACTATATTGTGGTCAGAGTAACTTAAACACAGAATCCTCTACAATTAACTTTAAGATAAGCTTTGGGGCTTTTATCTTTCATAATATCTTCATTGGTCGTTCTCAGTTTTGTTTTTTGCCTGTTTTAGTGCGAATTACTCATAGGTTTAAATTTGAGGCAAAGGCATTTGAGCTTTTCATCATCTCTTAGCGTGTATTGGTAGAATAATTGCTTTTAGTGACAACGGACCAATTAATAAGGTCATAACCGAAATTAGTCCTTTGAAGACTCTTACACAATTTTCTTTTACAGAAAGACTCGTGTTTTTATGGAGTTTTTTGCACTACTAGAAACACTTCTTTTTCTTAGCTAAACAACACTAAAGGCGAATCTCACCACAATTTGACAAGAATAAGAATGAGAATAATTTTTGGATTTTTGTCAGTTTTTCCATACTAGAACTGTCAGACGTCAATTTTATTTCACGGATTAATGATATCCGACTTTGGTAAAATCAGCCCTTAGAAGTGATGAAGGGCGGGCGTACTAAGGGTTTTCTTTTGTAACTTTTGACATCCAAAGAGAGAAACAAAATATTAGAAGTATTTTGCCCTATGTTGAAGAATCGACTAAAAATTCTATGGGAATCTCTCGTGTCCGCATTCTATCTTAACTTGAGTTAAACTTGCAAGCTTACCTCGTGTTATCTATACTAAAGAGGTATTTGTAATTTTGTATGTAAGGGGTAATCTTCGGAACCACTAAACCGATTCCGAAAATTCTTTTACTAATGGGAAGTTACAGTATCGACGAGTGTTATAGGATGTATTTTATGTTAAAACAAGAAATTTCATGCGGACGAAGTCGCGCGTAGAACCTATGAGTTGTACAAGAATAATTCATGCCGTAATCACAATTATTGCATAACCAACACACTTGTCAAACGAATTGGTAATCACAGTCTTTCACACCACCAAAACTTAATATACCTACATAGGACTGCCTCATTGGTCTACTAGGTTGCAAACATAATCAGCCCATAATGTTCCCACTGCTGGGACACAGGCCTTCTCTCTGTGAGAGGGAGTGGGCTGTAATCCACCACGCGGACACAGTGCGGGTTGGTGGATGTCATATGTCTTGGATTTTTTTTGGTTCTAGGACATGCCGGTTTCCTCACGATGTTATCCTTCACCGTTTTGAGAGCAGTGGTGATGAAATAATTTACAAAAAGTAAAATACATACCTGGGTTCAAATGTACTACGTGTATCCATCAGGAATTTCTCAGTAGCACCCCGGAGTCTGGATTTGTGCCGGGTTGACGGCAATATGGGACTTAATTATAACTTGTTAATTATGGGTGTAGTATAGACCTTCGGTATACATAGGCGTGATGTTATGGTATGTGAAAAAATGTGAGATTTATAGGTAACGGAGAAATATCTATGAAAGCGAGTTGAGAAGTTTCCGAGGTCAACGAGAACATTATAAGTAGATAAGTTAACAGTTTTTAGGTATTTGGCACATTTTTTGTTGTTTTCAATAATGTGTTGATAACAATCTAATGTATTGTGTAATAATACAATGATTTGAGTAAGATTAGATATAGAGGTGTAGGTTAGTGCATCGTTGGTTTCAAAATAAACTCTAAAGTTTTTCACTAAATAAGTTCCTACTAAGTTTTGTTGTATTTGATAGTAGATGTATTGTTTATTAGTTACAATGAAAACAATTTAGATGACAATTATGATTAGTTCCCAGAAATTTTCATTATTCTTGTCAAAAAACATCAACTTTTCTGTAAATACATGTTAACAACTAAATCGTTATATAAAATATAAAAAATTAAACCAACCTTTAAGAAAATTAATTCCAAATAATCTCCAGAAAAGTCAAATATAATCGTAGTGTCACTTGTCACAATCACACACACATCAGTTTTCAAGATAGCCACTAAAAAGTACCAGAACTAAAATCCAAAATATCGTATTTGTATTTCAAACAAAAAATCCAAATTCAAAATTCGAACACACATCTGCTCGCCACAGCAACTTGTTTCAAACTGAGAATGCTCGTACTTTACACCGTGGATAAAGACATGTACCTGTCCCTGTCTTACTTTTGTGGCAGTGGAAGTAAGAGCAAGATAGCAACAATGGCATGCATTATGGTAGACTAAGTGGACGTTTTTTTTTAATTTCTTTGAAAAATCTATAGATCTTTATTATATAGCGGTCGTGAGTTATGCCTTCACGTTTGGATCCATTGAGTATAGACTATAATATAGGAAGACTAGCAACCTGCCCCTGCTTCGCACGGTATTTTGGACTTGACGAAACATCAAATATATTTATTTGTAAGGTTATATTATTTATGCACATAAACCTTCCGGAATAATTTCTCTCAATGATGCTGGATAGTAGTGAAATGATACTGGCTAGTTTAGAAAAACAATGCGGTCACACAGACAGATCACAAGAGTGACTTTAATTTATAATATGTCATAGATCATAGATTAATATTGTTTTTTTTTAATTTGATATTTGTTTTACGGCCGATGGATGGGCGTTTTTAAATCTATGGTTATAAAGCATAGTTGATTGGTTTGATTAATTAATTAGTGCTGGTAGTAATATCAATTAGTCACGGTGTTTAATTAATGGGTTTATGCCGATATTTCGTAATGGTCGCTTTTTTGTTGTTGTATATTTTAGATACTGTTTAGTTGGGATGTTTTATTATTGTTATATTGACCTATATTTAACTACGTTTTTAGTTGAAACATAGAATTTTGAAAAAGATGTTTATTGATGAACAAAACCAGCCGTACGGGTCGTTCGAAGGTTAAGCTACGCTGTCCGCGGTCGGTTCGTGGATGGGTGACCATCGTTACGGGTAGTCAGAAACCCAGAAGTCGGACAACCAGTCTTATCAAAGGGTATCGTACCTATTACCCAGTACGCAAAATACGCGCATTGACGTGGAGTTGCGGACATCAGTCCGTATCACCTATTACCTACCCAGTAACGGGGTTGCGGAGGTCAGATAGGCAGTCGCTTCATGTAAAATACTGGTATTCAACTATATTCAGTTAGACTGGAAGCTGACCCCAATATAACTGAGAAAAGTTGGAATGTTATGATGATAACTATTTTATTAGTCATTTAAAGACAGCTAGGTAATTGTATAACACACTAACAGTAGAAATGGCTTTCATTTTGACAGTTCAACAACATTCATTGCGCTATTTACGTTGTTGAGCAGAGCAATTTTTTGAACTTATGAAGCGATGGATTACCAATAGGCTTCAAAATGATTCAGATTGTGATTGATAGTGTGTTTTAGGCAATTAGGTTCCAGCGCGGTAATTACGTAACACACTGACAGTGTAGGAATGACTTTCATTTAGACAGTTCAACAACATTCATTGCGTTATTTACGTTGTTGAGCAGAGCAATTTTTTGAACTTATGAAGCGATGGATTACCAATAGGCTTCAAAATGATTCAGATTGTGATTGATAGTGTGTTTTAGGCAATTAGGTTCCAGCGCGGTAATTACGTAACACACTGACAGTGTAGGAATGACTTTCATTTAGACAGTTCAACAACATTCATTGCGTTATTTACGTTGTTGAGCAGAGCAATTTTTTGAACTTATGAAGCGATGGATTACCAATAGGCTTCAAAATGATTCAGATTGTGATTGATAGTGTGTTTTAGGCAATTAGGTTCCAGCGCGGTAATTACGTAACACACTGACAGTGTAGGAATGACTTTCATTTAGACAGTTCAACAACATTCATTGCGTTATTTACATTGTTGAGCAGATAAATTTTTCGAACATATGAAGCAATGGATTGACAATAGACTTCAAAATGATTCACATTGTGATTGATCGTGTGTTATGCAATTAGAGTCCAGTTGCTAGTAAAAAGAGGTTCATGGATGAAACTCGTTGTGAGTACCTGAGCACACAATACCATATATGGTAATTTTATAATCGGCGTAAATTGGGAAATGTCAGTTTTTTACAAGAGATACACCTCTACTCATACTTCATGGAATTCAGGCGAGATGTAATACCTGGGGGCCTAGACAAACACTTTTCTGATAGCGTTAACGCCAGACGCTAACGTCAAAATGTATGGTAATGACATTACCTGTGGAAAGGACACGTCATTTCACGTGTTAAGCAAATGTCAACTCAATACAATTTGATTTTCCGTTGGCGTTAACGCTTACAGAAAAGGGATTTTGTCTAGGCCCCCTGATGTATTAAATGTAGATTTACAGTCGTTCCTGTCTGTTCCTAAGTATGTTATAACATTGTCGTCTTTTTTAACCGACTTAAAAAAAGGAGGACGTTCTCAATTGGACTATATTTTTTATGTATGTTACCTCAGAACTTTTTTCTAGATGAACCGATTTTGATGTCTTTTTTTTTATTTAAAAGCTGGTGGTTCTCATGTGGTCCTATATAAATTTGATTAAGATCTGACCAGTAGTTTTTGAGTTATCCTTAATAATGCGTTTTTTCCACTAAGTAGTGGTATACGAATTTGTATGGGGTAGGTACCTCAACTAACTAACTCAACGTTACTTAACTAATACAAGCAAGTCATTTCTCATAAACAGTATCAGCTTTTATAACAAGTTGCCAAAGTCAGTTACAGAACTTAGCGATGGAAAGTTCAAAACCCATACCAAACGTATACTTATCAAAAATGCATATTATAACTTTATAACATTAAAGACTAGGTAAGTACGTTGAAGACAAGGAAGTTTGGCAATAATTCCTTCTGCACATGTGGCTTCCCTGGTACCACATTAACGGCATCACTAAGTAAATGTATATTAACTGTTCCCAAATTACAAGTTTTTTGTTTCTTTTTACTTACTTCTTTGACATAATCTCATTATTTGACATTATATACTTCGGATTCTTATTTCAACTCCTTATTTATGGCTTTTGTGGATAGGATTTTGATTCCGATTTGATATAGTAGTAATGGCAATCATGTCATTTAGGCTAAATAGGCTTTTATTTTTATATAGATTCTTTTATATTGTGTGAATGTGAGAACGTTGTAGACCTAACTTGTAGACTAGATTTGTGGACCTTTTTATATTTTGTTGAGTGCATGTTACTTGTTGACAGGCCTACACTGTCCTCCCATATCTATCAACACTGTAATTGGAAACATTGTAAAAGCCCCTTATTTTTGTAAGAGTAACCGTGGAGTTTCTTGCCGGCTCTTCTCCATAGGAAACAACTAATTGGAACCGTGCACCTAGCTTCTGACGTTTCATGTGCCCATGTTGGTTTACGTGAAATAAAATATTTTGTTTTGATTTTGAACAAAAGAGTGAAAAATAAAAACGTTTTTTTTTACAAATAATACAACCGACTTCCAAAAACACACTTAATAGTAAAAAATAACTTTAGTTTCGGAAGTCGGTGGCAAAAACGAAAATACAAAAATAAGCAAAGACTAAAAGTTTTTTTTTTTGTCTTTTTGTTAAGTCGATCGTTTTCTTTTCTTTCTTTTTAACCGACTTCCAAAAAGGAGGAGGTTACACGTTCGGCAGTATGTGTTTTTTTTTTATGTATGTTCACCGATTTCTCCGTAAATTGTGAACCGATTTTGAAAAATAAAATCTTGTTTGAAAGGGAATGCTCTCGAGGTGGTCCCAGTGTCACCAAGTCAGAATCTGATGAGGGAATCCCATAGAAAACGGGGGAAATCCTCAAATTTTATAGGCACACCTATAGCGATCTGGATATTTTTTATAGTAACTCGTGCATTTACTCTCGGGAAGCACCATTTGGTGAAGTGGAACTGATAATGAAGACCAGAGGTGGCCACCGGAACTACTCATTGTGGTTGCGATTCGATTACTTTAATATGGTTGCTAAGCAAGTTAAGCTCATCACAATACATATGGTGAAATGGAGCTAATGGTGGCTTCACCATCAGCTCCAGTTCTTCTCATTTTTACCAGGAGAACTCCTCTACAATTAACGTCCCTGCATCGGGAAAAGCAATATTTTGTAAAAGGTGATGAGCAGTTGAAATAAGGCTATTGTAACTTAGATAAATTAATAACTGACCTACTAAAAAGTGAAAAATAAAAAACTTTTTTACAAAAAAAGACAACCGACTTCTAAAAAAACACCACAAAGAGAAAAATAACTTTAATTTCGGAAGTCGGTGGCAAAAAACTAAAATACAGATCCAAAGACACCGACTTCCGAAATTAAAGTTATTTTTCTCATTGTGGTGTTTTTTTAGAAGTCGGTTGTCTTTTTTTGTAAAAAAGTTTTTTTGTTATAAGTTTTTTCATACATCGATTAGACTTTATCTCTAACGTCACCCCCTTTCTAGTCCCATTTACCATGATGAACTAATCTAACATATTATAACGTTACGTCTGGAATCCCCGAAGATTTAGGTGAAGGAGTACAGTCCAGCACATCAAATTACCATAAACTGTCAGATTTTTTCATTCGATTTTAACTTATCCAATAACATTTTAAGGTTTAAAATCGTTTGGAGAAATTTGACAATTTCGTGCAGCTTGACCTGCTAGCGACTGTACATATAACTGATCGTTTCGTTATAACTTACAACGTTATAACTACATAAATATAACCACATCTTGTTTGTTTAAATAATAGACTTGGCTCGCTATAAGTGTTATTTCTATCGAAGAAATAAAATTGAGTTAGTATGGTGTACTGGTGAGTACAAAATTGGTAAGATTATAATTTTAGGTTTTTGTCATTTTTGGGTTAGCTCCCTACTACAAGGACCTTAAATCATAATACTCCATTTATTATAACATTATAAAAATAACGGTTATGACCTTTTCGTTATTTCCATATACCTAAACTCTGGTATTTCACGATAAATACAAAACAATGTACTCTATTTGTGTTTTACAGTAAAAAAATACTCTAAAGAAAATTACTCTCATGTTTAACAATATTACACAATAACTGTCGCTATTTTGACGTTATTTTTCTAATGATATTATAATCTAAGGACCATAGCGAAATGTGGGTGTTAGATTAGTGCATGGTTGATGGCAATAGATTCGCCCTCTATCACATGGGACATAAAATACATAATTGACGAAATGAGGGCAAGTAGGTATATACCAACCTATACACCTCAGCCCGCCCCCTTCACGTAATACAGGCGAATTTATGTTAAATTCTTAATTAGGGTGAAGATAGGTAGCTGATCTGAAAATAGTGTCAAGGGGAAGATTCAATAGGGCAGGGATGGCGAACTAATGGCACGCGTGCCGCTGCGCTGGTGGCACGTTAAAGAATAATTTGGGCACGGCATAAATTGAGGCATTTAAATATCCTAAAGTCAGTCGGTTTGCAATAAGAGAAGTCGCACTAACTTGTTCCTTCATTTAAGATAAGATATAAGTTTTTTTTTTTTGTAAAACGTGTTTGTAGCGGCATCTACAACGCCACATGCGAACTACACGTCACACTGACGTCACGCAAAGTCCTGCATCGCGCAAGCAGAGTTTACCGCGCGACTAGCATATATACAACGTCCCGACATCAGCCGTCGGGCAGTTGCCCACCACATACAACACCCATCTGGTCGGAGGATCATCCCTTTTCGATGGAGGCATGAGTGAGCTTTACACCCTGTTCCTCATACCTCTATAAGTACATAAACAATAGATTTTGATTGATTGTCTTAGAATAAACATTCGGGAAACAGGATCTACATGTTTTGCCATTTACGGCGAATAAAAAAAACAAAAAAATTGGTCATGTTAACCATTTGAATTTGTATTAAAAAAAAAAAAATAACCTACTGTCGCACAGTCGCTTAAAAAGATAATAATCCATAAAAAAATAAAAAACAAACTTCAAAACTAAAAGGTGTCACAGTTTTGGAGATCGAAGAAATGTCATAACGATTGGAACTAAGTACGATCATTTAAAAACTCAGTTAGGCTATAATAACGCGACTCTAGTTGAATAATTTGTATGAAATTTCATGGATATTGTTCTACAAGAGTCCTTTATTCTAAAAGTATATAGTTTTTTTTTCCAGTAGTCACTAAGTCAACATCGTTTGTTGGCACATCATGGCCACATTCAATATTTATTTGGAAAAAATGACACGGATGTATAGAGGTTCGCCATCCTTCCAGTAGCGTGTCTAGAACACGTGCAAACATGTTCCAGTTTTCAAACAGCAATACAAAACGCGTCATAGGTAATTTTTTGCGTAAAAAGGGACCAAAAACAAATGACAAACGAACTAAAAATCTCCCAAAAGAAAAGGTTTATGTCCAACTAATCAAGATAAACATCAGAAACAACCTTTTATGTTTTTTTTTTTTTAGTTTAAATACTTAAGGACATGGTTGTACAATGAAACACGGGTTTGGAATGTCGGTAAAGATATGAAGGCCATGTTTTAAGACTATGTAGGTTTGTTAGTTAGTTGTGACTTTAATTTTGGTAGTTATTTTAGCATGTTTTTAAACAAGGGTCTAATGAAAGTCCCTCCATGAGTGATTAAGGCGCAGATATACGACTTTTAATGATTTCAAACTGAACATCACGTCTAAACAAATAGTAATTTGTTTGAAAATAAAAAATGATAAACTAGACTATTTTCTTCGTAATTGGATATGTGAATATCTTTTTCATTTTTTTTTAGCATAGTGTAATTAATTTATAAAATAATGTCTAACGCGAACACAAAAACGATAATCACGCAAAAACTATCGGGCGTATTTTCATGAAATCTACACCATCTAAAAGACAATCTAATTACCCAAATTTTTGTATACTGCTTTTATTTGTATTGTGTTTGATAAATCAAGGTGGGTTGTTTTTGCGAATAAACTTGATGCGCGTTGAAGCGGGGGCTCTTGCGGGCGACGAGCGGCAGTGCATCGCTGACCAATGTCCGGGTAGATGCTAACGCTCTGTGCAATTTTATTCGCTTAAAAGTTTCGCATGCTCCTCCCACGCGCTCAAGGTCGCTGGCACTTATTGTCGCCTTAAGTTACCTTAAACATCCTACTTAATTTTGTGGAAATCGGTTGTCATGGTATGGGCATGTGATGCGGAGGAATGAGGAAATTGTTGTCAGCAAAGTTTTGTGTATGAATGTGGATGGCTATAAGAGTTGGGGAAGACCAGAGAAACGATGGATGGACTGTGTGGCAGATGATATAGATAGAAAGGGGCTGACTACCGAGCTGACGACTGATAGAGAAGTGTGGAAGTAAAAGACGTTGCTCCGACTACAAATAAATTGGAATGAGAACAGCGAGGTAATTACGTAACACACTAACAGTAGGAATGGGTTTAATTTTGACAGTTCAACAACATTCATTGCGTTATTTACGTTGTAGAGCACAATTTTTTTTCGAACTTAACAAGCAATGGATTAGCAATAGGCTTCAAAATGATTCATATTGTGATAGTGTGTTACGTAATTAGGTTGCAGGAATCAGGAGACTGATGGTAACACATCCTACAAAACGTTTTGGAATACGTTCATTGTGCGTACAGCTAGGGAGATGAACTTTCTGTCGGATTCTGTGTTTTCCAATAGCTATAACTTCTGACTTCTAGGCAGGCGTGCACCACCGGCGCCCACATCATCATTTAACATTATGTGAGATCAAAGACATTATATTACTTACTTAACACTTGACAGAATATAGCGAACAAAATCGTAATCCGATAGATTTGTCTTAGTAGGCAAAAGTTGCTCAGTCTAGTGTGCTACGCCTGCATGCTGTTGCAATTTTGCTATATTATGGTAGATGGCGTCACTGAGATATGGGATCACAGTTTTTTTATGAAATTTCTTCGCAAAGAGCTTCTAGAGGTATGAAGAACGTGGTGTAAAGTTCACTCATACCTCCATAGAAAAGGGAGGATCCTCCGACCAGACGGGTGTCGTGCCTGGTGGGCAACTGCCCCACGATTGATGTCGGGACGTTGTATTATTTATACTAGTTGCGCGATAAACTCTGCTTGCGCGATGCAGGATTTTGCGTGACGTCAGTGTGACGCGTAGCTCGCGTGTGGCGTCGTGCCGCTACAGCCTCTCTATAGTAAGTATCTTATATCTCTTTTGAGTGAGATAGTTTTTAAATTATAAAAAAGTTGCAATTTAACTCCCAAGGTAAGATACGAGATTGGCTTATTTTGACATGAACATTCATCATTTAGGCAATTCATTTTCGTCCAGGCGAAAGGCAACACCGGTCTTTGTGTCCAAAAATTTAATCTAAAAGTAATGACTAATTAATATTAAATCAGACTTCATTCCATTCTTCATAATTAGCGTAAAGACAACCAATATTGTACTGAAAGTAATTAATCAAACACTTTTAAGAGCGATTTTTATTAAAGTCCGTCAAAAATATCATTAATATTGCTCAAACAGTACAATGCAGCCGCCATCTTGGATTTCACATTCTTTTTTATTTTCGCCAAATCTAATTATATCAATGAATCGGGGATTCTGGATAATGATTGATGAGCAAAGGCGTTTCCACGGTGGAGTTTGGCCAACAATTTTGGGAGTCGAATATTTCCTGGAAAGGTAAGTAATGGGTCTATGTAAACGAGCACGTCGGTGGTGGTAGATGTCACTGGCCTGACAAGAATCGCCACTTCGACCGGTTCTGAGCTTCCCGTTTCCAACAGATTCCTACTGCCTTCACAACGTCTTCGGTCCACCTTGTGCGAGGGCATCGAACGCTACGCCTTTCAGTACGCGGTCGCCACTCCAGATCCTTTCGGCCCCATCGGCCATCTGTTCTGCGAGCAATGTACCCTGGCCCCTGCCACTTAAGTTTGGCAATTTTTTGGGCAATATCGGTTCCCTTAGTTCTCCTGCAGATACTCGTATCTTCAGTTCTGATTCGATGACGTAGGGAAACTCCAAGCATAGCCCACTCCATTGTCCTGTGGGTGACTTTTAGCCTTCTAATAAGGCCCATTGTGAGCGACCACGTTTCAGTGTCATCTATATCTGCCGCCAAGCAGCACCTGTGTTCTGGTTTGAAGAGTGTATGTGCCGATGCCGATCATATAGGCACATACGATATTTAGAGCACAAGATAGTGGGAATTGGTACCTGAACAGAGAGGCTTATGCTCAGCAGTGGGTGAAATGGGGCTGTGTGTGGATGATGATGAAGATATCTCAGCTCTGTCTCTGGGACGGTAACACATTTGCTATGCCTCTGGTATTGCTGATGCCCATAGTCGGCGGTAACCACTCACCATCGGGTGGAGCGACGGCCTTTTTTCCATCCGATAACATAAATAAAAGTAAGAAAGCCTCTAAAAACGGCTGAACAGATTTTCTTCTTTTTTATTTTTGCTGAGGACGCTCGCGATCATGGCACTTTTCAAACCAAACAAAAAAAGCAAAATCGGTTCAGCCGATTGGAAGCTACGATGGCGCAAACAGACACACAGATACCACGTTAAACTTATTATAACACTCCTCTTTTTCTGTTGGGGGTTAAAAAATGGTTACACTTGTCTTTGGCTTCAAAATTATTTTCCGATTAATACCATAGGACTTCATCTAAGCTTTTTAAATATTGATGTCTGTCGTTTTCTGTAATCTGGCGAATGTCTTTACCCAAGTAAAAAGGAACAGAAAGTTTAAAATGCATGGTCCTTTTTCCTAAACTCAAGCGCATTATGCGCACACCTCAAGTCCCACAGGTGTATGATTCATCACGCCTGCTATGTTAATTTGACACCGACAGACTCCGGGCTCCCCAAGATTGGGAGAATAATGAGCATTGAGGAGTTAATGACATTCCCTCGTAATAATGTTGTGTTAATTCTTTATTAACAGTGTTGCACTGGGAATTTGCATGATTCTCTATTCATTGATAGCTACATATCATCACGCCTGTAATCCTGGAAGAGTTAAGGCTCCCACACAAAGGCGCCACTCCTCGCGCGAAGAGCGGTGCCTTCGCGTCGCGTGTCGCGCCTGTTAGCAGGAGCCTTTAAGCAGTGGTGTAGGTACCTATAGTACACCCCATTTCGCCAGTTATGTTGAAGTCCCATGTGCGAGGCGATCCTATTGCCACCAACCGGGCCCAACTCCAGAATTCGGGCTGCTACTGAACAATTTCTGATGGACAAACACAATAACAATTTGCCCGACCCGGGAATTGAAGCCAGGATCTCGCGCTCAATGGAAGCGCTTGCGACCACCAGACCATCGAGGCAATTAGCCAATGTAGCTATACCATGGGAGCTATCAAGTCGAGAGGGAATAGGTGGCACGGCACCATTCTGTACCATACGGTTCACATCTGAGGAGATACCATAATATGACTGCTATAAAATTTTAAATAAATATGACGGTTTTAGGGTTTCGTATCCAAAGGACGCCAAGGGAACCCTATTACTAAGCCACCGCTGTCCATCCTTCCGTCTGTCTGTCTGTCAGCGGTCTGTACAGATACAGCATGCTGTAATAAATAAATAAAAAATTGAAAATTACAACTGTCCACGTAATAGGTAGACTTTTGAAATTGTCACAGAGTGTGTACCACTATAACAGCAAAAAATTAAATAAAGTATATTTTTTTTGTTTACTGTATGTACTCAGTATTGCACGGTGGTAAGGAACCCTTCGTGTGCGAATCCGACTCGCACTTGGCCGGTTTTATTATAATTAAAAGTTAAAGTCAAGGTAATTTATTTGCCAGAAACTACATAGGATGGTCATGCATTACAAATATATCTATATGTTCGGGCATTCAAATATTGAGATATAAAATTCAATAAGGATGAAATCAGATGTATTAAAATTAACTGAAATACATTATTTTATATTGTCTTACTTAAAAAAACCCTTATTTTTTTATAACGAAAACACTCATTTACTTAAATTAAATTGTAAACCTTGTGTCGACGATTGTACAGAATTTACTTTTTATTTATTCAATGTGTCGATGCCTCTTCGAATGCTAGTACTTTTAGAAATAATAAGAAATGTAACTATGACGCTTTTTCCCTTATAAAGTGGGTAGAGGTCTAGGATCTACACATATACCTTCCTTAGGTAGATCTTATTTCAATACAATAACAAGGTGAAATTTTAATACCTGAATACCTGAAAAGGTGTCATCGTACTCATCAATATGAATAACTTTTGCTAGGAGACGAAAACTGAAATCGCGATAGAAAAATTCTTCGCAAAACTCGACAAAACTCAAACTCAAACTCTAACTCAAAGCATTTATTTCAATAAACCAATTACAGGCACTTTTGAATTGTCACGGGGTCGGTCAGTCAGAAAGATGAAGCTAGTTGCCCATTCCAAAGCGTAATAGGTACCTATGGAGAAGAACGGGCAAGAAACTCCATGGACACTCTTTTAAATCAAAATATGGTTACAAAATACTGGTTACAACATTCATGTTGAAATTATGCATGTGAGAACGATGCAGAATGTTAAAAGCGTCCGTAATAAAAAGACAAAAACAATTCAAATATTAAATTAAATTAAAATAAGCCGTGGCAGCTAAGAAATGCCCGTTCACGATCATGACGCATGCAAAATGTAGGGAACAGCTGATTTTCGCCTTGTATTTACTCTACGCCATTAGATACATAAGAGTTATTTGAAGAAAGACCTGTAAAGTATCACGCGATGTTGTATCATGTGCGGTGCAATTGTTAACTGCACATCACCTGGAGGATGATGATCGTACGGGTCCAAGCTAATCTCTTCTGGAGGTCTGCCAGCTTGCGCAGAGCACCGCCGTGTCCTCGTGGGGGCGATTGGCGGCGACAATCTCTCGCGTCCGGCCATGGTAGGAAGCGAGAGGGCATGGGAGGCCCTCACCTCCTTCTACGAAGCAAAAATGCTCGCGAAGGAGGAAGCGGAGCGCGTGAGGGAGACGCAATATTTTCGCCCTCACGCCACTAGTCGCCGCAGGAGGAGACGCCCAGGGCATCGGGAATCAATAACTGATTCCCGGCCACCGTAGGCGCGGGCCTACGGACGGCGAGTAATGGGCAGCTCGCCGTCCGGTAAGGACCAGGCCCGGGTCGATGGTGAATTGTGTTCCACGCGCGCCTCAAGAGATGTCAGCACCATTGACGGGGTCCGATAGGGCCGATGCCTGCCGGGGTCGCGGATTGTTCGAAAGAGTTACCGTGGCCCTGGCGCACAGGCAACTGAAGGAACATGGGTAGGTTTTAGTCAGTAAGAGTCTGACACGCCCTCCTGCTCCGCCCAGAGCTGACGAAGTCATTTGATGATTTCCCACCAAAGAAAAAAAAGCTAATCTCTTCATCCGAGAGTTTCAGAAAACCTATTCAAATCAAAATGAAGAAAATCCCCACACTCTGTGTGTCTGCGACCTTTTCACGCCTAAACCACTGAACCGATCCTTATGAAAGATAAATAGGTAACCAGGGACCTGGAGAAGGGCATAGGCTACTTTTCATCCTGAAAGAAAATGGTGAAAAACGAAATACACACAGACAAGTGTCGGGTAACAAATAAATCTACAAAAAAACTTTTTTATGAAAGTAACAACCGACTTCCCAAAAAAGAACTACAAAGTGAAAAATAACTTTAATTTCGGAAGTCGGGTGGCATAAAACGAAAATACAAAAAAACCAAAGACATCGACTTCCGAAATTATCGCTATTTTTCACTTAGTAGTAGTTGGTAGTTGTTTTTGTAAAAACTTTTTTATTTTTCTTTATTTAGATGTGGTACCTACCCCTGGAACCTACCCCACTCAAATTCATATACCACTACTTGATAAGTGAATAACAGTGATATGAAGTAACACACAAAAAAAAAATACAGCCGAAGTGTACTTCCTCAATTTTTTGAAGTCGGTAAAAAAAATCAAGAGACCCAACTGCAACTGAACAATTCAATCACTTTTCATGCAGTGTAGTTGTTAGCAGTTATTTTAGTTCAATTTCAGCTTCGATGCCACCAATTGCAGCAAACTGCTTAAAAAGTGATATTGATTTGAACTTTTTAGCTGCAGAATGGTTTCTTTTCAACGGTTTAGTTTGTACTATTTTTGGAATCGTCTTCTTAAGCCCTTTATTTTGATACTCACAAAATAAATCCATTCAGCCGTTAGGATGCTTCCAGGGTATAAAGAATCCCTCATGATGCGTGAAAAACATAACCGTCTTTATTGTCGCGCAGTCAGGTAAAAAGGAATAGTTTTGAATAATAAGGGCCAAATTTTTTTAAAACGTGTTTTTACAAAAAAAAAACAACCGGCTTAAAAAAAAACACTACAAAGTGAAAAATTATTTTCATTTCGGAACCGGTGTCTTTAGATCTGTATTTTAGTTTTGTCGAAGTCGGTTGTTTTTTTTCGCAAAAAAGATTTTTATTTTTCACTTTTTAGTGAGACAGTTGTAACCCGGCTAAAAAGAGTTGTACAGAATTGATTAGGAAACCAGATGTTGATGGTTTCCTTCGATGTTGTACTACTCACCACCGTGCTAAAGTAAATTTGTAGGGTATAATAAGTTGCTAGGGCAAGATTCAATTAAATAAGTACCTTCTTAAACAATACCATGTTTATTACAATAAGACTATTGAAGGTTCACAATATTTAATGTCGCTGGCCACATACCTTCCCCCATGCACTTGGGCATCCACACCAGTACAACCAGTCTCGGATCTAGTTGTATTGGTGTGTTGACCTGCAATGAGACTATAACAATAACTCGCTATAGCTAGAGCGAGTCCGTGAGATGAACCACTTAATAGTTACTAGCTCAATCACACAAGTACCG
This sequence comes from Griposia aprilina, assembly GCA_916610205.1. Taxonomy (NCBI): domain Eukaryota; kingdom Metazoa; phylum Arthropoda; class Insecta; order Lepidoptera; family Noctuidae; genus Griposia; species Griposia aprilina. The sequence continues at coordinate 13,693,921 of OU744310.1, read as the reverse complement.
ACCTATTAAGGTTGTACTAACAACGGGAACATAAGATTATGCGAAGCGACTCAGGACACAACACTTCATGGCAACTGGTCTCATTACCTAGTCCATACAATAAGCCTAACTTTCTCATAGACTAAATTGCTAATTGTTAATCTCTCAGTACAATCCCTTCACTAGACGGCACTACGACCCTTGGCATCAAATACAGGATACCCCTGTGTTTGCACGATACCGTGACTTACGGGTAGTAATAATGACGCTTCGTTACCTGGAGCGGCGAACTTCCCTCATCGCCGGTATTCGGCCAAGTAAGGCCTTCCTGACCAACGGATGACCACACCTCAATGGTTGCCTGCACCCGGATCCATTGCAAACATCAGACCACGGGGCTACTCCAAAGCATCACGTCTCAATTATGCATCAGACCAATCGATAAAAGAAAAGCTAGCATAAAAAAGCCAGACCTGCAAAAATACACTCGTGTCAGAAAACACATGTACGAGCCAAGCCATCCCCATGAACAAAGAATACGGTTTCAGCTTCGAATGGGACTTATTGGAAACCCATCGGGTTATTTGGTTACAGTCTGAATCTCCAGAACTGAGTCCCTATTCATATCGTGTCACACACGTTGTCGGCTCTTGACCTCTCATCAATGTCACCATCTTTCCAGAAGCCTCGACCACCACAGACCAAATATAATTCTTGTCTATTGGTTATTTCGCATTTATTAGGCATTGTTTTAAATAAAATGTGGGAAATTATGTCTGTATGTTTATTTATTTAAATTAACTTATATTCTTGTATTTAATTTACATGACATAATTTCTCCAGGTTTCTCTTGTGTTACAGAGACATACGTTCTTTCGAGCCTGTCTGTCCTGACACAAGATGTCGCTTTCTTTTCCCGATACAGGAACGTTGAGGAGTTCTCCTGGCAAGAACCAAAAGATCTGGAGCTGATGGTGAAGCCACCATCAACTCCATTTCACCATATGCATTGTGACGACCATAAATTGCTTGGCAACCATATTATAGTAATCGAATCGCAACCCGGGAAATACTTATTACTGAGTAGTTCCGGTGGCCACCTCTGGTCTTCATCATCAGTTTCACTTCAATGAATGGTGCTTTCCGAGAGGAAATGCACGAGTTACCATAAAATATACCCAAACTTCTAATCATAATCATAATCATTTATTTGTTAGAACATGGACGTTATGTATATTACATGGTCTTAAGTTTAACATAGATTGTCTCCGCATATTCTACCACATGGGCGTAGAAATGTTAAGTAATTAAATTAATAATTAGTATTAATAATAACAATATGTTTAAAAATACAAATTCAAAGAGGGATGTCAGAATAAAATAATATAAAAAATAATTGCATTAAATTAATATGTCAAAGTGGCATTTAAGTAATCACGCAAATTATAGTTATTACATAAAAAATATTTAAATTGCTTCTTAAAAAGAGCCAAATCTAACTTCCTAATTGATTTAATGATTTTGTAGCGGTATCAACATCGTCACATGCGAGCTACACGTCATTCTGACGTCACGCAAATCCTGCATCGCGCAAGCAGAGTTTACCGCGCGACTAGCATATATACAACGTCCCGATATCAACCGTCGGGCAGTTGCCCACCTGACATAACACCCGTCTGCTCGGAGGATCCTCCATTTTCTATAGAGTATGAGTGAACTTTACACCCTGTTCCTCATACCTCTATAATTTTATTATAAATTTGCGGGGCTCTGCAGAATATACTTTTCCGCATTAGAGCTGTCTTAGCTCTGCGTCCGCGTAGCTTGTCATTTCGTCTGTTATATTGTACAGTATCAGATAGGTTAGAGAACAAATTTGGATTTCATCTCACAAATAAGGCAGTTTCATATATATAAAAAGCTGGTAGTGTCAGAATATTATGCTTTCTGAAATAAGGTACACAACTGTCCGTCACCTGAAGCCCAAACATAGACCTTGTGCAGCGCGTTTGCGCCTTTCTATGAGAGTGCTTATAAAATTTCTGGATTCCCCTCGATTTCCATGGGATCCCTTCATCAGATTCTGACAACGGGACAATTCTGACAACGGGACCACCTCGAGAGCATACCCTTTCGAACAAAAAAATAATTTTGCAAATCCGATGACGGAGTTTTACCCAAACATACATAAAAAAATATAAACATCCGAATTGATAGCCTCCTTTTTGAAGTTGGTTAAAAAGCCTGTGAAAGCGGCCATTAAGTCATAAAATCTTTGAAATATAAAAGAACTTCCTGGTATTTGTTTACACATAAAACAAAACCTTTTCACATAACTGTGAAACAGAAGAATTAACAGAATGACTCATTTACAATACAGCCGATGAATCATGATCATAGGCCCTTCGAACTTTCGCGCATGTCCTCTCTCTGACACTCGCCGCATGTCACCATTTAGTTCCTAAATATTTTTATTGCGCATCCTTTTGCACAAACTTCGGACCGGCCGTAAATCATCGGCTGAATTATAAGATTACTGCTATTTATAGTCATTTACACCACTCGGGAATCCAATGCTGACCGTTAACGTCGTAAAACCCTAGTCCCTAACGGGTCTAGTATTGTAGTAGAATAGTTTCCGTGCTTTCATTATTGTCTAGCTTTTGCCCGTGGCTTCGCCCGCGTGGGTGTCGGAAATTATCACACGGGAACGTACTACCGGGATAAAAAGTATCCTACGTGTTAATCCAGGTTATAAACTATCTGTGTTCGAAATTCCATCTAAATCCGTTCAGTAGTTTTTGCGTGAAAGATTAACAAACATCATCACATCCATCCATCCTCACAAACTTTCACATTTATAATATTAGTAGGATTTACACAAAAACTATTGTTTTTATTAAACACTAGCTGTGCCCGCGACTTCGTCCCCGTGGGTTAGTGTCTTTGGGTAGCATTTTTAATTATTAAAGCTAATTATTTTACAAATAAGACACATACGTAGAAATGCTTCAAACAAACAAACTCAAACTTCAAACTTTCATCCCCTATTCCCTATTGTTATTTTACACCCTTAAAGGTAAAACTTTTACAAACTTTGAATGTCATGTCATGTCAGTAAGGATTAGTAAGGAGTAAGGGTTAGTAAGGATAGTAAGGATTGAATGCCATATTTATTTATATCGAATCAACAGCCTAAAAAATAAGTTTCAAACCTCTAGCTCTAAAAATGACGATACTTCCATACAACTTTTCATCCTCCCCTTTCAACCCCTTACAACCCTTTTTTTGCATTAAAAAGTAGCCACTGTCCTTTCTCAGGCTCTAGACTATCTGTGTACCAAATTTCATTTAAATCGGTTCAGTAGTTTTGGCGTGAAAGCGCGACAGACAGACAGACAGAGTTATTTTCACATTTATAGTATTAGTAAGGATAAGTAATTGTTTGTTAAACAAGAACATTGATGGCACAAAGGTATCGGCTCCGACTTACGAGTTGTAGCTGGTGAGTTCGAACCCAGGCAGACACTTTACTTTTTATGTTTAATTTCATCACCACTGCTCTCCAAACGGTGAAGGAAAACATCGTGAGGAAACCGGCTTATCCTACAACCAAAAATTCGAAGACATGTGACCTTCACCAACCCGCACAGGGCCCGCTCGATAGATACGGCCCACTCCCTCTCACAAATAGGAGGCCTACGTCCCAGCAGTGGGAACATTATAGGCTAAAAAAAAAAAAATGGCTACGTTACTACATTTCCTATTGACGTCCTTTACTTGCAACAGGACTATAAATCCAAAAGATATGATCGCCGTTATTTCGTCGAAACTGAAACAGGAGTCTAGACTAGTAACAATCAATTTCAAAGCTTTTTTTATTCCACAACGACTTTCAACATGATTGACGTATGCTTTTTAGTAGCTTGTGACAATCTAATACATTTATTACTTCTCTATTAAAGGTTATCGCTGTTAGAATGTCACTTTTTAATGTGACAACACACTCAAAATTACAATCCCTTTAGTTTTGACAATCATTGCAAAAATAACCTAAAGAATTTGTTCAAAATGTCAAAATAAAAAAAAAGTTTTTTGTTTTCCAATGATATTGGATTTTCAGTGTTTTGTCAATTTCAAATTCTCATTCTCTCTTGGAGCCTGAATTTGTGACTATCATATCAGTCACACATATAATAATTGCGAAATATGGGTGTACAATCACCAAAAGTGATAAGTAACCAGGTTCGTGAGATAAAGTTGAAGTTTAGTAAGAAACAGATAGATGTTGGTGCCGATTCTCTTGTCACAAAATTCTCTAAACTAGACTAAAAATCACTAAAATTTAGTTTATTCCTGTCAAAAGACGATTTCTCATTCTGAAATAGACTAAAGTGACACAACTTAACTATATTTTAGTTTGAAAGCACTAAGATGGTACTGATTTATTAATTTAGTGAAAATGGCAATATTGCTATTCTGAAATTGACGTTTTTCACCTAAAATTTTGGTTGTCTTAACTATATCTGGCTATTTTCTAAGATTCACCACAACACCTCGACTTCAGGGGCAAAACCAGTACTGTATTTTATTTTTAATTTTGCTTATATCTCGAAAACGGTGTGTCCTATCGCAAAAATAATGAAAATTTCGACCCCCTATATGGAACCCTTAAACCCATATAACTCTACATGTAGGTATTTTTTTTTCAATATTTTCCAAAAAATAAAAAATTCCATATAAAACACGCCGAGGCTGCCACCCATGCGCGCCTCCGGCTCTAAAAAACATTCACGGGGTAGGGCAAACAAGTACTTACCATGTGGAGTCACGATTGTCAAATTAAATTTTAGTTGCGTCAAAATGATTTTTAAATTTAGATATATTTTATTGCAGAATAGCTTTAAGATTCTCATAGCCAAAAGTAAGGAATTTTAGTGATAGTTTAGTTAGTTTAGTTCGGTGTACAAGTGAATCAGCACCGTTATCGAATAAAATTTAATTGAATTAATAGAAAACAAACAGTTCATTTATCAAATTTAATTTCATTCAAAAACATTCATCGGTTTCCTACTACAATTCAACTATATCCGACGACCCTGGTTATTTATCTCTTTTAGTAACTGAACCCTACACCTCTGTCTACGTCTTCGGCGATGTTCTTATACTATGTCCTTGTCCCACTAAGAATCCTGCTTACCTACTAATAATAAAGAGCTCAAATATTTCAACCTTCCGACAATACATACCCACGGGACAGATTACGTTCAAATGAAAAAAAAGAATTCTATCCAAACAAAGGTTTTATCGTATACTGACCTGCCCTAATCTTTGATGTTAAAAAAAATAAAAATAAAAAATAAAAATATGAAGCGTGAAACGCTGTTATTTTAATGAGTTCCGTAGGGCCCTAACATAATCATTAGCAGGACAGGTCAGCCCAAAGTGACAGTTAACAGTTGCACCGCAAATGATAAAACATCGCATGACACTTCACTTACCATAGAAAAAGCATGTATTTGGAAATGCTGTGAAAGTGTATGGTTAAGTAGTTTACGGTCGTGAGATCATGAGTTGGATTCCCAGGGACGGTCAGTATAAAATCGGGTTTTTTCATTACGGATTTAAGAGGGCGCACATGGGTCCACTAGCGCCACTCCTTTAAAAAAGTATTATCTCGTGACTCAAAAGGAATTTTGAATAACGGCTCAATAAGCGACCTCTGTAAGTGAAATACGATCTAAAGGAATATGGCCGCTTTTGTTTAGATTGTATTTTGTTGCTTCGTGTCTCAATATGAAAATTTATAAAAGGTATTAGAAAAATCTTGACACACTTACCGAGGTCGCTTATTGAGCCGTTTTTCAAAATACCTTCTCAGTCACGAGATAATATTTTTTTAAAGGAGTGGCGCTAGTGTACCCGTGTAAGTGCTCTTAAGAAATTTCTGTGTATGTGGCAATAGGCTCACGCTCTATTGTATAAGACTTGTAAAGGCACCATGTAGGTGAACTATAGAGGGCGAAGACAAAATGACATTCTTTAAGCGACAAAGGTGATGCAAAACTCAAAAATGTATGACTGACATAAGCAACCGAAATTAAGCTTATGTCAATCCTGTTGAAAGTCATTGCAGAAATACAAAACACTTTGAAAGCGATTGCCACTTGTCTAGGCCCTTAGATCTTTAAAGCCGACCTTAATTTACTGACAAATGCGTGCACTAACTGGACAGGTACACTCATTCTGTGTGGTTTCCTCAAAAGACCATTTCAGACAAATCTACATGTTCTTCACATGATCTGACCAAGATTATGTCTGGACTTTAAAAGAGACTGTGACCTCTGAGTTTGTTTCGGCCTTTCTTCTCAGAGTAGTCAGATAAGAAACGCCGACCTTATCTAGTTTTTTTTAAAATATGTTTGACGTGTGAAAGTGTTTGTACAAACCTACTTACAGAAATAAAATCATTTATCATTTAATCATTTTCGTCTAGAAATCTAGAACCTTAAATATTCCACTATGGTATTAAATAAATATGGTATGGTAATATCTGTATTAATTTTTAATTTTAATTTTGATTTTGTTTTTAATGTAATTTTAATTTTGAGCTTAATTTTGATTTTAATTTTATAAGTTTGCGATTTTATTTTATTTTGTACTATGGCTTGCGTAAAATTTACTTATGGATATTTATCTGAAATAAATGATTTGATTTGATTAAAACTAAAGAAATATTAACAAAAAAGGGTCAGATACGTAGTACTCGCAACCGGCGCGGCGTGCGGGTATGATCAGATAAAACGAGGTAAAAGGAGTATGTAAGGAACGTAGCAGGTGGCGTTCTGTAGGTTCTGCCTACCCCCATGGGAAGAAGAGTTTATGTATGTATTTATGTGTAAAAAAAGGGTTTTTCAATCTCCACAATCATCTTGCTGATCCCTAAAAGATGAGTCACATGAACCGGAGGGGTTCCGAATAGATTACTACATATTATGATAAACGATTGTCAGAAAAAATGTTTCTGAAGTGTCCACCACTACTTGTTTAGGTAGCGAGCTTGGTGGATAAGCGGAGCGATTAGCGGGAGCAGGATTTAGTGGAGCGGAGGCGATTTTTTTTTTAACGAAATTCCTTTTTCCACTTTATACTCTTCACACATGGCGAATGAGAGCTGGGCCGAAAAAAGTGTAACAGTGTGACCGTCACGACACTTTTGCTATAGTAGATATGTTTCTTTTTCTTTTTTTCATTTAGTGACTCTCAAATGTTGTTAATTTATTTAATAGTGCCTATTTTTTATCGACTTCAAAAAAGGTGGCGTTTCTCAATTCGACTGCATTTGAAAAAATATATATAATACTAGCTTTCACCCGCGTGGAGGTCAGAAATTATCCCAGGGGAACTTACTACCGGGATAAAAATGTATCCTATGTATTAATCCAGGTCATAAACTATCTGTGTGCCAAATTTCATCTAAAACTGTCAAGACGTTTGTGCGTGAAATGCATCTAACCATGCATCCATCCATCCTCACAAACTTTCACATTTATAATATTAGTAGAACCGGATGTCCCATGACACCTCTCGACTTTTATGATATTAAAAAGGACAAGTTCACAATGACAGAGGACAGACGTGTGTGGAAAAGGAAGACTTTGCCGAGCAGTGGAACAACTAAGGCTAGACATGATTTCATCTTCTCTTCTTTCAGAGAGGCCGTGGTCAAGATAGATAAATGTTATTGGATGACTTTCTGATGGTATGTGATCACTGTCACCTATGAACATCTGCAATACCAGAGGCATCGCAGATGTGTTGCCATCACAGAGACGAAGCTGAAATGTGTCATGTGCTTGTAAGTACACCAGCACCCACAGCCTTCAAACCGGAACACAACAACGCTGCTTGGCGACAGAAATATGTGTGCTGGTAGTACTTCCCGGACGAGCTGCTTCACAAAGAGCTCAACTAAAAAAAAGAAACTCATTTTAAAACAAAAAGTTTACAGTAATATTACATCTTAGTTGTTTTACTCCATTCAGGAATCGAATGCTGACCGTTACGATCGTAAAATCTAAGCTAACGGGAATTTTATAATACTGTTGTAGATTTTGGGTTTTTGTAATGTTTGGGATCATAAAATATCGAAAATTATTTGTTATTTGTTTAAACGATGCGTTATTTTTAACGAGCAAATTATGTGTTCGCCACCCTAACTTACTAACTAAAATTATAAATGCGAAAGTAAGTTTGCTTGTTTGTTACCTTGTCACGCCCAAACCACTGAACCGATCATCCTGAAATTTTGCATATACGTTGTCAGGTGTACAGAAACGGACATAGGGTACCTTTCATCCCGAAAGAAAGTACTGTTCTCGAGGAACACAACAATAACGTTCTTATGGTAATAGATGGCGCCACGTGTCTTTCGAATCATGATTGAATTTATAACCCAAATTGATTATGAAAGTCTAAATTAACGCGAGTGAAGCCGCGGGCAAAAGCTAGTACTTTATACAAGGTAGAGACGACCATACGACAATAAAATAAATTGTGTATATCTAATGCCGTTCCCAGTCTGCATACGAAAATTCAACCAAATATATCCAATAGTTTAGTCAGTAGAACTAGTCAAAGATTGACAAAACCCATAGTCGGCCCATCACTACTATATAATTTGTTTGAAAAAGACACTTATTTATTTATTTAACCATTTATTTACACACATATATAAACAGACAAGAAGACAGGAACAGAAAATACGTACAAAGGTGATGCTTATTTCTAAAGAAATCTCTTCCAGCATACCTGCGATAGGAGAGTATGTTAAAGAGATGAAGACAACGTGTGTACAAGGGAAAACAAAATACATAAAATCTAAAATATTTCACTTATTTGTATTTCGATGTTAGTATTTATTTGATAAAAGAAAAAGAAAGAAAGAAAGAATAAAGTTTATTTGGACACAGTACGTGAAACACAAAACACAAATAATAAAAAATAAAAAGTGATAACAGTGTGTGCCTCACGGCTGCGCCAAAAAGGTTCATTTCAGCATTAATGTCAGACAGGTGCTGTCTGACGCTGGTTTTCTAATGAACCCTTAGGGACTAGTGACGGGGAGTACAAACAGTTTCAACATACCTAATATATATTTTTATACTTATAAATAAATGAATAAACTAGTACAAACTTACTTTGTCTCAAATATAGTAACAAAAAACAAAAACAAAAAAAAACAAAAAAAAAAAAATAGAATAAAAAAACTACAATAAATTATCTCAGCAAAACCTGTTCCTATAGACCAACTACAATGATCAGTGCACGGTGCACTCGCAAAGCGCCACAGGCCGCCGAGTGCGACGGACTATACACCGACACGACAGTTAGTAAAATAAATACTGTGGATTCATTGAATAAAAACTAAAATAAAAAACATCCATGAATGGTTATAATAATAAAAAATAAATAAATATAAAAAAAAACAAAAATAAAACTAGTCATAACTTGACGGAGAAAGTGAAGTAGTGAAGTAGTAGTTTCAAAATACTCGTATCATGCATTAGTATTGTCAGTGTTTTGATTTATTGTCGTATTGTTGTCTCCACATTGTATAGTACATAGTTTAATCATGGCAGCCTATAATGTTCCCACTGCTGGGACACACGCCTCCTCTCTTCAAGAGGGAGTGCGCTGTAATCCACCATCGTCCCGTCGATCGTATTACCCAGTTACTGGGTTGTGGAGGTCAGATAGGCAGTCGCTCCATGTAATATACTGATGTTCACCTGGGCCGGCAGTCTCGACTAGATAGCGATGCTGTCGCACACTAGCGATCGATAATATGAAGGTGAATCCTTAGTTGTAGCCCGCCAAATTCAAATTTTCTTTAGTTTTTTGCAAAGTGCAGCTACGTCGTCGTATGTTGATCAAAATGCGATTCTCGACTGTGGGAATTATATATTTATCGAATATTGATCATCAATTTCATATCAATCGTCAAATTCAAAGAAAATTTGAATTTGGCGGGCTATAACTGAGGTTTTACCTTAACATTTAGCGATCAGTAGTTTGCGACAGCGTCGCTATCTATGTCGAGACTGCTGGCCTTGGGCCCTAATTCACTATGACCACTTAAGGAGCTTCCCTGACCAAACGACCTTGAGCGTTTAGTCCTTCTCTGTTCCGTCACTGAGTCTCGCTCTGTCCCGCTCCCTGCGCACGCCCATTTATCATAGAATTCTCAAACATTGTGGAATTATTTTAATAAAAAAAGACAAGTGAGCTTTTGAAATAAAATAAGACTACAATTATTTAGATTTTTACACTATCTATCCATTAGTGTAATTCTTAAATTATTAGAACGTCACCTTTAAGAAAAGATGCATGCAATCAATAATTTTAGTCACTTTTTTATAAGGAGATTTTAACTGTATTTACAACACATAAAAACAAATAAGAACGTGCAATGTGATGATAGGATAACGACCATTAATAATGTGCTTTTAGATGTAGTTTATTACCCATAGTGAATGAGTTAATAGCATCTGAATAACGCACTATGGGACTATGGCAAGGTTTTGGTCGGGGTACCGCCTTAACGATTCCTTACTTCGAAACCACAGACCAATTCCTTATCTAGCCACGACATCTGCTAATAACGTATTCTCTATGATATAATGAACGAAACTGTTTCTACAAGACACAATATTGACGTGACGTTAAGATTAGGCTGGGAATAATAATTACCATACAGAATTTGGGCCCTGCAGCCGGTAAGACTGGAAGCCGACCCCAACGTAGCTGGGAAAAGGCAGGCAGATGATGACCAGTATTTTACACGGAGTGACTGCCTATCTGACCTCCACAGCCCAATTACTGGGTAACACGATACCCCTTGGTAAGACTGGTTGTCAGACTTTCGGGCTTCTAACTACCCGTAACGACTAAAGGATTTATTATAAACATAATATTCGCAGCTGTGTAGCTCCCTACAAAGGACATCAACGCGCGCGCCATGTGTGTCAATTTTTTTATTTTATTTTGTGTTTTATGGTGTTATAGTTTCTTTAACTTTCATAATTGAGACACGAAGGAACAAAATTCGATCTAAACAAAAGCGGCCACATTCATTTAGATCGTATTTTGTTGCTTCATGTCTCAATATGAAAGTTTATAAAAGGTATTACAAAATTCTAGACACACTTACCGAGGTCGCTTATTGAGCCGTTTTTCAAAATTCCTTCTCAGTCACGAGATAATATTTTTTTAAAGGAGTGGCGCTAGTGGACCCTTGTATGCGCTCTTAAGCAGTGAACACGTTTAGAAACTGTCGCGCGTTCCGTATAGTTGTGTAGTGTACCTACAGTGTGTGATTAGCTAGTGTCATTAATTTGTTCGTAAATTATAATTTTCTTTGAACTGCAAACGGTTTTTCTATTGCGCAATAACCAACACTACCCATTGTACGCCCACAGTAGTTAAAATATGGCTAATAATAACGTACCTTCTCCATCAAATAAATAAACAATGCCCGATAAGGGGATAGAACTTAGGACCCCAAACACAGCAGTCGACTTTATAATCACACAGAACATTACGACATTCCGCTATGCCAGTCGCAGGAATGTGTAGCTGCGTTTAGTCGTACAAACAAAATTACATGAGTAAGTACTTCCATTAATATTAGTCGCATTCTACATACTTAATGAACTGTCTGTTTCTAAAATGTTCGTTTTCTTTCGAAGTCAAACTCAAAACGTTTATTTTATTGCAAACTCGGTAATACTTGTTATTTTCAGGACTTAATGACCAAAGAGGATTATTTCATAAATTTAAAAAGTTTGAAATAATAAAATGTTTCATTTTTGGCCTTTTTTTGAAATGTCCGGTTTATTCAGGACTTTTCAAATCTCGAAATGGTAACCCTAAAAATCTCCTTTCTTAAGTGAAATTAAGATCATTTCATCTTTCCATAATCCAAAGCTGCATATTCTTTGATTTACATCAAAATGCCTCAAGCTGTTTAGTCTTAAAAACTTGCCAAACATAAAGAAATACACATTTTATTACATAACTTTAACAGCTTTTTAGTAGTTAAATATTGGTACAGATATACCAACAAAAGTATGCGCTTCAGCAATAATCTCGACGCGACGATGAGATCTCGTATAAAGCTATATATATCTCTATATTAGATAACATCGTCACACAAAATAGTTACATATTTATTTTGTACTATCATGGTTACAAAATTGGACATTGTCAACGCTATACAATTCCAAAAAAGTGTGGCATCGTTCCGCACACGCCAAGGAAGTAGATGTTGCTCTAAACGAAACTTGCCGAACGATTACCGGCTGCCTGAAACCGACCCCAGTCAGCGCACTATATCCCACAGCTGGCATAGCACCACCACAAGTCCGAAGAGAAGTTACAAGCGCGGTGGAGAAACACAAACAGGAATCTGATACTAGACACCCACTATCTGGCGCACAAATACCAACGCAACAGCTAAAAAGCAGGCACAGCTTCTTGAAATCGACAGCGTCTCTACCAGGAAACCCGGCCGACGCCCGTTGCAAACTGTAGCAAGACACTATTCCCCCTCCCACTTACTATTTATCACCATGGAGCATCTTCCTGCAAGGTGTAACCTTTCGTGGTCCACTTGGAAGTCCCTGAACCGTCTCCGGACACAAGTGGGAAGATGTAACTCCAACCTGGTAAAGTGAGGCTACCTCGATGGAACGGCAGCTGGGTGTGGATGTGGAGCTTTGTCGCAAACTATGCTCCACCTTCTATCTTGTCCTCTGTGTCCCAAAACTTGCAGTCAAGTGACCTCTGCGCTGCCACCGATGACGCCGTGGTAGTGGCGAAGTTTTGGGCCAACAAAATTTGAAAAAAGTCGTGCCAGCGACACGAATCATAAGTGACAGATGTCAGAAGTAGGTAACACAGCAGAGAGAAAACTTTATACAAACGTGCTATGATAGGCATATTCAAAAGAATTTAGGTACCATTTCTTTTAAAAATAAAATAACGTTCAACTCTTTTTATCGTTTCACCTAAATCCTAAAACCGTAAATGAATAAAAAACCGAATAATATTACAAATGTGAAAGTCTGTGAGGATGGATGGTTGGATGGATGTTTGTTACTCTTTCACGCAAAAACTACTGAACGGATTTGGATGGAATTTCTTTGGAAAAAAAGTATCCTGGATTAACATGTAGGATACTTTTTATCCCAGTAGTACGTTTCCGTGGGATAATTTTCGCCGTCCACGCGGGCGAAGGCGCGGGCAAAAGCTAGTAGTTCATATAACTAAAATAATCGTCGCGAACAGAGCACGACAACAAAGCGAGGCGTACAAAACTAAGCTTTGCCTCACTACTCAGTGGCGCGACGTTCGCACTAATTCGGAAACACGAAGCGCATACGTTTTCTGGTATACCTGTAGTTGCCTATAACCGCAAATGTTGACCACATAACATTGACAGTATTTTAGCTCACTCGTATCCGTATGGGTCCCGCATTGAAAACACATTTTTACGATTTAAAAATAATAAAAAACACAATTTTAATGCATTTTTTCTCTCCTTGCACAATTAGTTGGAAAATCAACTTTATTCTAAAGCCGTAAGGATTAAATGAGGTTGTGGATTTTCGGGGTAATTTTTGCCATAAATATAAAATCTTGGTTACACATTGGATTAGTAAGGATAAGACTTTTGATCGCTATGTCAGTGAATGTTTGTTCGTGGTGCTAAAAACGGGTTTAGGAACTTTTTATTGGTCTACAAAATATTGTAATGTGGTAATAAGCAATTGATATGAAACGAAAGAAACAAGTAATAACAAGGTTTATTATGACACCAGCGTTCTTATTACAAAATCCAGCGAGTATGTGTCAAAGTAAAGTTTGTTCCAGAATTATCTGATAAAAATGTAAACAAATGGATCAGAAAACTTACCTGTGGATGCTAATTTGCATGCCACTTACAAATTGAGTGCTTTGATTTGATTTTTTGAATACTCAAACCCGAAATTCTAATTTTAAATCACATTAAAGAGAATTGAGGTTCATTTTATAATCTCAATTATCAAACAATGTTATTCAAACAATAATTGTTGTGAAACTGGCAGATATAAGGTTAAATCTTCTAAATGCAGATGAATATAGGTATTACTTATTCTCTTTAAGAGGGCATACAACGATACACTAGCACCACTCTCCTTTAAAAAGATATTATTGCGTGACTGAGAAGTAATTATGATTAACGGCTCAATAAAGATTCTCGGTAAGTGTGTCTAGAATTTTCTAATACCTTTTATAAAGCTTCATATTGAAACAAGGAGCAACAAAATAAGATCTAGAGGAATTTATGTCGTGTCTCACTAAGAAACTTTATAAAAGGTATTAGAAAATTCTCGACACACTTGCCGAGGGTACTTATTGAGCCGTTATTCATAATTCCTTCTCAGTCACGAAATAATATTTTCTTAAAGGAGTGGCGCTAGAGTACCGTTGTACGCCCTCTTAATGAGTGATTGCATAAAAAAATAAACTGAACAGTGGGTGTTTACACTTTCATAAAATACTTTTGGAACAGATTATAAAAGAATAGTTTACCTTACCAGCACACATATTCCTGCCGCCAAGCAGCGTTGTTGTGTTTCGGTTTGAAGGGTATGTGTGCTGGTGTACTTACAGGCACATGACACATTTCAGCTCTGTGTCTGTGATGGCAACACTGCGATGCCTCTGGTATTGCAGATGTCCATAAGCGACGGTGACCATTTACCATCCGGTGAACCTTCTGCTTAGCGTAATCAGCCTATAATGTTCCCACTGCTGGGACCCAGGCCTCCTCTCTATGAGAGGGAGTGGGCCTTATTTGGGGCGGGTTGCTGGATGTCAGTCACATGTCTTCCAATTTTTGGTTCTGGGACATGCTGGCTTCCTCGTGATGTTTTCCTTCACCGTTTTGAGAGCAGTGGTGATGAAATAGTTTACACAAAGTAAAGCGCCTGTCAGGGTTCGAACCTACGAACTACAACTCGTAAGTCACGGTCATTACCACTGGGCTAGCACTGCTCACAGCACGCCACTGCTCCTGACTGTCGGAGCACTTCGGAGAATTTAAGCGTGCTGGTACGTTACCTACATCAGTAAGATTTTTCACCCCCCACGATCAAACTCCAGGTTTCTTTTAACTAAGACATAAAATAACATTCTGAACGTATTTCTTAGATGTAGAAAGAAACAACTGACTGCCTCGTTGGTCTATTGGTAACAAGTGCTACTGCTGAGCATGAGGTTCTGGGTCCGATTCCCGGTTCGGGCAAAGTATTATTGGGTTTTCCATCAGGAATTTCTCTGTAGTAGACCGGAGTCCAGATTTGTAATAGGCACGCCCCCTTTTACTTGGGACTTAAATATAACTGGCTAAATATGGCTAAATATGGGTGTACTCTAGGTACACCGACATTACGCCTTACCCTTCGAGAAATCCAGGCGTGATGTAACGTCAAAATAGCATTTGCAACGATACTTTTTAGACGAAGATAGAAACAAAATGCCGTATGTCACGTATTTTGGCGAATTACAGTTATTTGCCTTGAGGCAATAAATAATCAGTAGAAGACTATTATGTAATGCATTTCCTAATTTGTGACTGATAGCCTAGGACACGGAAACAACCTAAAGATGCACGTTACACGGGAAACATAAATAGCTTAACTCTGGGCAATTTTAGTCAAATGACATCACGAGAACACCAAGCATGCCAGCGTGGAGCATGTTCAAAATCAAAAGTCATTTATTAAAACAAGGCTGAGAATCAGCACTTTTTAAACATCAAAATTACTTAAGGCAGTCCCCCAAAACGCCCGCCCTTCACCACTTCCTAGTGCTTTAGCTGGGGAGAAGTGACACAACAAACTCCCAGCAGCTATTTCTTGTTACACCGCCACCTACATCACACTGAGCTATTTGGAGCATTTGATTAAACTAGGCAATACCTTCATAAGCATTACAGAACATATGAAGCAAAGGTTAATATTAATTCTATGATTTAGGGCCGGAGGTAGCAGAATAATTATTGCAGTACTACCTCCGCAAGCTGTAACCGGGTGCTAGTTGCTCAAAAAATTGCTCATGTTAGTACAACTTTAAGGTCTCCTTTTAAGATATCTACAGGAAGATGACTATCATCAAATTCTTAGCCAAGAATCACATGAAAAAACCAATCAAATTCCTTTACCACTAAGTATAGTCGACTTCGTAATTTCCTTACCACTTGTGACAACATTATTCACTCATCATTATCTCCCAAGCCTATTCCCAACAATATTGGGATCAGCTACCAGTCAAACCGGGTGCAGCTTAATACCAGTATTTTACATAGAGCGACTGCCTATCTGACCTCCACAACCCAGTTACTGGGTAACACTATACCCCTTGGTAAGACTGGTTGTCAGAGTTTCGGGCTTCTGACGACCCGTAACGACTGTTAAAGATCCATAAATGACAGCCGGGCCCATCGGCTTAGCATGCTTTCCGAGGCACGGAGGGGCCTTGGTATGTAAAGATGGTCACCCATCCACGGACCAACCGTGGCAAGCGACAAGCCCCACCACTTTTGACAACAATTCCCAGTAAATTGAAACTTCCCTAAGATTGAAATTACAGTGCTACTAGGATCTTTGGGCGCTTGACTGACATTGACAAGACAAGGGGGTGTTGTTTCAAATTGTATTGAAAAAACAAGATGTCAGCGTTAGTTCCAAATTCGGCCACGCACCAAAAGATGCTTGTACAACTATAGTTAACTGTCACATAGACAAGTATGATGATGGGCAGAGGTGGCCGACTAGTAACAGGATTCCGAGTTGGTCGTAGGTTCTAACCAAGACAGGCGCTTTACTTTGTGTGATTTATTTCATCACCACTGCTCTCAAAACGGTGAAGGAAAACATCGCAAAGGAAACCGTCATGTGCTAGAACCAAAAATTCAAAGATTTGTGCCTGGTGCTAGATTACGGATCACTTCCTCTCAGAGAGGAGGCTTGTGTCCCAGCAGTGGGAACATTATAGGCTAATTATTGCTATACATAGACAAATAGGCCAGGTCGTTTTATGACGTGCCAGTGACATTCGACCTTAGTGTGATAAAGCTATTAAGAGTTCGACTATACATAAGTACTATGACTACATAAGCTCTTTGACATTCGCAAAGGAAGCGTACAGTAAGAAAGTAGTTGGTAAGTATATACGTTAAAGAAAAATGCGGATATACTCCCAAGACTAATATAGTAATATGTATGTTCTGAGAGGCACATACAGGGTCGGATTATGGGATCCACATTCTATGTTGAATTTAATTGAGATAAAGAGCATTGGTAACCCAATATTAAAAGTTACATTATAAGCGATTATAAGCAACTACATATATTGTAATATTTATTGAAGGTATTTTAATTAATAAATAGGTCGAACGCAGGCATGCAGGCGTTTTATGAAAAAAATAATTTGAGGCGTCACGTGACGCCTGGCAGATGTGAAACATACCATCGTATAACGTGGCGACGCGTCGCCACGCTATACATCGCCACATCAACAATCGGTTTTACCCGCGGTTATAGATGTTTCACATTAAAAATGGTAACCCATCCAAAGACTGTCCTTGGCAAGCGCAAGCAGCGTTTCGCTTTTGCGAGTTAATCAAGGTAAAACACGATATAATCAAAATGGTCACCCATCCAAACACTGACCTTAACAAGCGCTGCATAACCTGGCGGCTTCACTATTGCAAGCTAATCAACAATCAAAATGGTCACCCATCCAAAGACTGACCTTGGCAAACGCTGCTTAATCTGGCGGCTTCACTATTGCGAGCTAATCAATGTAAAACACAATGTAATTAAAATGGTCACCCATCCAAAGACTGACCTTGGCAGGCGCTGCTTAACCTGGCGGCTTCACTATTGCGAGCTAATCAAGAATCAAAATGGTCACCCATCTAAAGACTGACCTTGGCAAGTGCTGCTTAACTTGGCGGCTTCACTATTGCGGACGAATCAAGTTAAAACTTAATATATATAATCAAAATAGTCACCCATCCAAAGACTGACCTTGGCAAGCGAAGCTTAAATTTGCAAATTCATTCTTATTTACCCTATATTCAAGGTCCACATCAAAAACTATTTTGTAAAGAAAATATAGCGTGGCGACGCGTCGTGACGCTAACAATCTGTTTACCCGCGGCTATAGATGTTTCACATCAAAAACCATCACCATCCTTCATCCAGGATGAAAAGTTGCATAAGATTGGTTGCCTGTTTAGGATGCTGGTGGGGATGCCCCGCTTCTGTAATGCGTCGGGGATGTTCGTGGATGCGCATGTAGATTGTTTCTACATAATCATGCGCAAAAGGTGCGCTTCCATGGTGCGCAGGGTGTGGAGCAGCTCCAGCAGTATCCTAAGCATGATTTCAAGTTGCCTAGACTGTGTTTACGTGACTCGCTGTTGTGCCATCTCACATGGGTTGCCACAGCGGTGATCAACTACCATTTGTTTGTTTTTGTGAAGTGTCAGTTCTTACTAATATAATTTTAAGTCTTACTAATCATTTTTGACTCATAGGATACTTGAATAAAGATAATTCTATTCTATTCTATCCTTCTCCAGGTCCAGGCTACCTATGTACCTATCTGTTAAAATTCACAATGATCGGTTTAGGACTTATTTGAGAAGTGAGAAGGTAATAGACAGAGTAATTTTCGCATTTATAATATTAAGTATGGATAAATAGTATGTATCTGGGTAACTCTTTCAAACGTCAGATATCATTATCCTGATAATTATATCTGACGTTATCTGACGTTTGAAAGATTTACCCATCTAAAGTAATATTCTAAAGAGAAAGATTTGTTGTTTTATAAGTTTGTGTGTTACGCTTTCACGTTAAAACTGCTGAACGGATTTGAATGAAATTTTGGCACATGCGTAGATCATAGGATTAGGACATAGGACTTGTTATCCCGATATTCTCACGGGATCGAGACTTCTGCGGGTGAAATATTAAATATAGGCAGACATAACGAATCCTAGATTAAATAAAATGCAAAAAAACTAAAACACTAACTCCATCCCTGTCTATTAAACGCAAAAACAAAACCGCTCACCACCATACATGGCAACACTGAGAACCAACGACTGTTAACTAGCTTCGATAATATTGTTTCTTTGGAAAAATGTTGCCAGCACAAAAAATACCAACTACGTATGCTAAATGGACGTTTAAAATGCTGATCCAAGAGTTAGGAAAGTATTTTTCTGGGTACGTGATTTCCTAGGTGGAGAAAAATGGTAATTAGTTTGTTAAGAACTTGTTTGTGAGTCATCTAGCGAACGTCATGGACATTTTTCATTGCAAAGAACTTTGCGGGATTTGAGTAGGTACTACCACTAAACCTTTTATGATATTTTTTTTTATAAAAGACGATATTTGAAAGAAGTTAGAGTAACATGAATTCTGTGAATACAAGCCCAGTACCGATGGGATTTCCCATCGACAAAAAGAACTTGCCTACAAACTTTCATCCCCTATGTAACACCTTCAGGAGGTGAATTTTCAAAAATACTTCCTTAGTGCTAACTTTCGGTATTTAAGAGGAAATCTTGAGCAAAATATCATGCTTCCAGAGCCAATGGTATAAATTGTGCATTGTCGTTCAGTGAACGAATAGAAGAATATTTTTATTAAGAGGCCGCACACCAGTCCACTAGACCCACTCCTTTAAAAAATATTATCTCGTGACTGAGAAGGAATTTTGAATAACGGCTCAATCAGCACCTTCGGTAATTGTCTAATACCTTTTATAAACTTTCATATCCCCTCCGTCGCCGCGTCGTCACGACTCACGCGCACAGCTACGCGCAGATGTCGTGGCGTACCCAGCCAAAATACGCGCGCATAAGACTTTCACTAAAACTACGATATATCAGAAAATACGCATCGTAGCTCTACAAACGCTATGTCCACTGTTTTTTTTTTAATGAAATAAGCTACCTGATTATTGAGACACTTAGCCACAAAATTCGATCAAAAGAAAAGCGGCCACATTCCTCTAGATCGTATTTAGTTGCGTCTTGTCTCAATAAAAAAAATCCTTCTCAGTCACGAATTAATATTTTTTAAAGGAGTGGCGCTAGTGGACCGTTGTGCGCCCTCTTAAGTAGAAGAAGAAAATTTTAACAAGCTACCTTCTACTGTTAAAAAAATAGTGTGACAGACAGACTGACAGACGGCGTAAAGGTTTAGTGATAGGGTCCCGTTGCGTCGGCACTGGCTTGCAGAACACATGGTAGATGGGGCCGAAAGGTTCTGGAGTGGCAACCACGTACCGTTAATACGTAGCGCTGGAGGGCCTCTCACTAGGTGGACCGATAACCTGGTGAAGGCCGCAGGAATCCACTGGATTCGAGAAGCACAGAACCAATCGAAGTGGCGGTACTTGGGGAGGCGTATGTCTAGCAGTGGATGTCTTTCGGTTGAAATGATGATGCTGATCATGACACTTCTTCAGAAGTTTTATGACATAAAAACAGTAAGTAGCTCTTAACTCTCACAAACATCTGAAAATATCTTCCAGTTTACGAAAGTTCATTTTTCTATCCTGAAGATGGAGCATGAGATTCAGGGTTTGATTCCCAAATCAAGCAGTGTTATTAAATTTTTCCATCAAGAATTTCTTAATAACGCGAAATGTGGGTGTACACTACACCTCTGCTTAAACCTTCGGATAAGATAGGCGTGATGTTATGTTACACGATAAATGATGTTTATTTTGTAAATTGGTTTTAGCCAATGGTTTCAGCAAATACTTTTACACCTCTAAATAAATTTTAAAAAAAACTTTTTTACAAAAAAACAACCGACTTAAAGTCAAAGTTAAAGTTAAAGTTATTTTTCACATCTTTTAGTGTTTTTTTTGGAAGTCGTTTGTTTTTTTGTATAAAAGTTTTTATTATTCACTTTTTAGTTGCGGTACCTACCCCACACAAATTTGTATACCACTACTTGGTGTGTAAATAACAGTGACAGGAAATTATTAACACATCATCCATATAAACTAAGTGGAAAAAATATGCAGTATTAAGGATAACTCAATAACTACTGGTCAGACCTTGATCAAATTTAAATGGGACCACATGTGAAGCACCACCTATCAAATAAAAGAATCATTCAAATCGGTTCACCCAGAAAAAAGTTCTGAGCTAACACACATTAAAAAAAAAAACATACAGACAAATTGAGAACCTCCTCCTTTTTATGAAGTCGGTTAAAAACTAGATGACGTCGGTGTTTCCTTTCCGACTACTCTGAGAAGAAACACCGAAAAAACTCAGAGGTCATAGCCTCCTTTAAGGTCCAGACATTATACCCAAAACCTAACCCCCCCCCCCCCCTCCACCTAACCTATTTTCTTTTCTTGCTATCAGGGTCAGATCATGAGAGAACCTTGCAGATTAGCGTTACCAAATTATTAATTGTGATTAAAAAAAAATGTTTCGTGTAGATCAGATTGCCTATATGCGTTTTATTTTTAACTCAACTCGTCATTTGTTTTATGGTGTATATACGAAATAAATAACCCAATATTTTACCACGAACACGATAAAAAAATAAAACTAAAAAATCCACCCAATTCTTTCGTAACCTTCAGAACACTAAAATAAAGGGTCAAAATGATATAATTGAATATATTTCTTGAATATATAAATTATTATTTTGTATGTGTTGTCTCAAATTATGACTGTTTCTCGGAAACTTTGGTCAAATTTTGCGTATATCTTCAAGCATGTTTTGTTATGGGTGGTAAGCAGTAATATTAGAGGAACCAAATAAGTATGAAATAACTTGAGATTTTAAATAAATTGCTTGACTGTTTACCGTATGGCTTCCGGCTATATTAAGCCAATGTAACTTCCCTTGATATTTATTGCTTAATGTATGAAAATATCAACCTGTGTGGCATGAAACGTGCTTTCACCGAACTATTTGTCAAAAGTGGTACAAGACGCCTGTATTTTCCGAAGGGATAGACAGAGGTGTAAAAAAGGAGAAAAGAAGAAAAATGCGTTAATTAGCATTGCAACAAGAAAAATATACCTTAAAACGGAAAACAATGATTATAATGTCAAAGGGGCCTCAGCTCAGCATAATGTCAGATGACAACACAAGGTGTACAACCTGACGCTGATTTTCAGCTACAGCTGCAACTGTGGGTGTACTAGCACACCCACATTTCGTCAGATAAGTTTAAGTCCCATGTAACAGGAGGCTCGCCTATTGCCATCAAACGGGCACTAATACAGGCACAATCCATTACTGGAAATTCGTAAGAGTGGAATTCTCTACCCCCGTCTGAGTTTCCGACCGCATACAACCCAAATCTCTTCAAAGTGAGAGTGAACAGGCTTCTTCTGGGTAAGCTCACTCCATCGTCGACTTTGTCTCTGTCATCTCTGACCTAGACTAGAGTCAAGAACAAACCCATCTAAAATAAAAATAAAATAAAATAAATAATTCTATATCTATACATTTTGTAAATTTAATTTGCTTTTCGTGTCTGTATACAAGGTGTCCCAGAAATCGACCGATATCAGTGGTCATAGCTTTGGTGAAGCCCTCCCAAAATAACAAAACACATGTTCCGTAAAATATTATAGTTTTCGAGTTACAGAAGATTAACAAAAAAAAAATGGAAATCAATCAAATAACTGTGAATTTATGTTGAATTTGTGAGTTTTTATGGAGAATCAAAGGTACTCGTAATTACGGATAGAGTAACTATTAAATAATATTTTGATGGAAAAATGTATTAATAAAAAGATTTTATTTAAACACGAGAGTCAAAAGAATGATGCAAGACGGTTTTTTTTTTTAAATCTGGTATTACTCGAAAGCTCTAAGATTTTATGGAACATATAATATGTTTGTGTTATTTTGGGAGGTCTTGACCAAAGTTATCACCGCCTACAGTATGTCGGTCGGTTTCTGGGACAACCTGTATGTGACCGCTTAAATTAAAATAAATTAAATAATCATTTATTTCAGGAAATTATTCCCATATTACAAATTACATAGAAATATATATACATAAGGATTCATTATACAGCTTAGATCTTCTAAAATACACAATATATATTGATGCGCTTTTCAACATCATTTATACTCTGAATGTTAACATGTTCAACATGATTTAGACTCTGAATGTGATGTTCAACATTTACTATTTTACATTTTATATTACCATTTATTATTAGGAATTAGTTCTCTAAATTTTAGAGAATTGATTCCGTAGGATTTATGTGTATAATACATTAAAATTTTACTGAGGACTTCATGTTTTGTCAAGTCGTAAAAATCTCGTGAAGATGAAGCGGGCCAGACAATTTAAAAAAAACCTGCGTCCTCAAAAATTAAAAACAATGTTCGTCCAATTACGTATAATAAGTACAAATACAACAAAACAAATAAAAAGAGTTCAGTATTTATAATATTAGCAAGACTCTCGCCTTAACCACAGGGGTTTCAAAAACAATGTATTTGGACAACCATCCTAAACAGTTTGTCAAATAAATATTAGCGTTTTATTACTGTTTTAAACCTTCACAGTTGGATAAAAGAACGATAATAATAATATCAGTCTGTATTTAGGGTCTCATTTAAAATAAGTATAATGGTACAAAAATCTTTTGACGCGTGGCTAAAATCAAAAACGAATTCCGCCATTTTGATTTTCAAATAGAAGTTCACGAAATAATTATTATCACAAATCACTGTTTAGTTGGTCTATAAGTGGTTGCAAGCCCTACGGCTGAGCATGAGGTCCTGGGTTCGATTCCCAGGTCGGACAAAGTTTTATTGAGTTTTTTTCATCAGGAATTTCTTAGTAACAGTCCGTAGTCGGTATTTGTGCCCGGTTGATGGCAATAGGCTCGCCCCCTATTACATAGGACTTAAACGTAAGTGACGAAATGTAGGTGTACTATAGGGGTATGAGGAACAGGGTGTAAAGTTCACTCATACCTCCATAGGAAAGGAAGGATCTTCCGACCAGACGGGTGTTGTGTCTGGCGGGAAACTGCCCAACGTTTGACGTCGGGACGTTGTACATATTCTAGTTGCATGGTAAACTCTGCTTGCGCGATGCAGGATTTTGCGTGACGTTGCATGTTGCGATGTAGATACCGCTACAGTACTATAGGTACACCTCTACACCACCTCTTCGGGGATTAAAGGCGTTTGTTATGCTATGTTATATCACAAATGTTTCCCAAGAGCACAGGGGAGGCCTTTTTTTTTTTTTTTTTGGTTGGGAAATCATCAAATGACCTCTCCCGCTCTGGGCGGAGCGGAAGGGCGTGTCAGACTCTTACTGACTAAAACCCACCCGTGTTCCTTCCGTTGCCTGTGCGCCAGGGCCACGGTAACTCTTTCGAACAATCCGCGACCCCGGTAGGCATCGGCCCTATTGGACCCCTTCAATGATGCTGACATCTCTTTGAGGCGCGCGTGGAACACGACGCGCCGTCGACCCGGGCCTGGTCCTTACCGGACGGCGAGCTGCCCATTGCTCGCCGTCCGCAAGCCCGCGCCTACGGTGGCCGGGAGTCGGCAATTGACTCCCGACGCCCAGGGTGTCTCCTCCTGCGGCGACTAGGGGCGTGAGGGCGCAACGATTGCCGCACCCTCACGCGCTCCGCCTCCTCCTTCGCGAGCATTACTGCTTCACAGAAGGAGGTGACGGCTTCCCATTCCCTCTCGCTCCGTACCATGGCCTGTACCAGGGCCGGACGCGAGAGATCGCCGCCGCCGATCGCCGCCACGAGGACACGGCGGTGCTCCACCCAAGCTGGGCAGACCTCCACCGTATGCTCCACCGTGTCCTCCGGTCGATCCACACAATGCCAACACCCGGGCGTTTCCTCCCGCCTTATCCGAAACAGGAACCTCCCGAAACAGCCATGTCCGGTGAGGACCTGCGTCAGGCGGAAGGTGAGGACGCCGTGGCGCCTCTCAAGCCACTCCTCAAAGAGGGGACTTACCGCCGCAATTGTGGCGTGCCCAGCGCTGGGTTGCGACAGTCGCACTCTCCATGCCGCCATGAGATCCCGCCGGAGCTCTGTCCGCTGTGCCGCGATTTCTCGCGGCAGCGGAGTAACGCCCCGGCGTTTCGCCTCCTCGCGCCACTCCCAAATATGCGCGAGGACTTTTGCCTCCAGATCCCATGGCGGCAATCCAGCAAGGAGGCTCACCGCCTCGTAGGAGACCGTGCGGTATCCCCGGACTAGCCGGATGGCCATGACCCTTTGGGACGCGTTCAACCGGCGTGCTGGTCGGAGCCTCAATGAACGCGCCCACACCGGTGCCCCGTAAAGGGCCATGGACCGCACGACCCCCGCGTAGAGCCTCCGGCAGGAGGCGTTTGGACCCCCTAGATTGGGCAGGAGCCGCTTCAAGGCAGCCCCGGCCCGGTCCAGTCTGGGAGCCAAACGTCGGAAATGCTCGACGAAGTTCCACCGGCTGTCGAGGACGAGTCCCAGGTACTTCATCGTCGACTCGACGCCGATGTGAACCCCTCCCGCCATTATTTGGGAACCCGAGAGTGGCGCGTTCCGAGGACCATGAAACCGAGGACCATGAGACATGGCCTCGGATTTGTGCAGGGCCACCTCGAGTCCCAATTGCCGGATCCTCTCAATGACTGTCGCAACCCCGCGTGTCATTATTTCGGCCGCCGCCTGGTGCGACCTCCCCTGCGCCAGGACCAGCGTGTCGTCAGCGTAACAAACGACGCTGACGCCGACAGGGGAGGCCTGTCAATGTCTTTCAGGTGCCAAAATATCCTTGTAGCAGTGTAGTTGAGCTCCCTGTGAAGCAGCTCGTCCGGGAAGTACTACCAGCACACATATTTCTGTCGCCAAGCAGCGTTGTTGTGTTCTGGTTGAAGGATATATGTGCTGGTGTACTTACAAGCACATGACACATTCCAGCTCTGTATCTGGGATGGCAACACATCTGTGATGCCTCTAGTACTGCACATGTCCATAGGTGACGGTGACTACTTACCATGAGATGGCCGTCAGCTTTTTTGCCATTTATGTCGCCTTTTACGATAAATAAATCTCCCTTTTTTTGGAGAGATTCACGCTCATCGCTCGGCTTAGTAATAATGGCCGCACGGGTCGATCAAGGTTAAAGTACGTGTGCCGAGGTTAGTCCGTGGATGGGTGACCATTAAGGGGACTACAGGACCTAAACGCTAGTATTATAATGCCTAAAATTAAAAGAACGACTGCAGTAATCAAAATACGAAAAATGTATGATATTCTTCAGGATATATCCTAGTTAGATAGTGTGTTGAAAACATAATACAACTAATTTGATACTATAGGAAAAAATCACGAAGATACCTCTAAAAATTTCTTTATACGATTAAAAACCATACTAATACACATGCAATATTTTTGTCAGATTATTCTACAAGCAACATATTAACGTAATTAATGTATAATTTTTTTAGTCCAATCAATAGATTTTTTGTAAATAGATAACTGCTTCATATTTTCAATAAATTACCAGCGTTGTGTCATCGCGCTTCTCTTTCTTTTCTATGCAGTCCGACAGTGACCGCGCTTTAGCTGTTGTCAGCCTCGAAACCCCTCGGAAAGCATGTGGTCTCTGCTGCCATTCGTAGATTTTCGACAGTCGTCACAGCTCGCAAGTCTGACAACTAGTCTTACCATGGGGTATCGTGTTACCCAGTAACTGGGTTATGAGTGTTAGTTACATTGAACCTCAATGATGTCACATAGGCAGTCGCTCCATGTTAAATACTGGTATTGAGCTGCATCCGGTTATACTAGAAGTCAACCCCAACATTGATGGGAAAAAAGCTAAGCAGATGAATAGTCCCATAATAAAATTAATTTTGACAAGCTCAAACTCCCGGGGGTCGGTTTCAATCAATAAATAATATCTAAACTATTTCGTCCGCCATATTATTATTTATTTAGAATACAGATACGATCGGTAGCTTTTTTTTTCGTTAAAGGGACACAGTTGTCAAAAAGGATTTAGTTTTTTTTTACAATGTCTATGAATGAGGTTTTGTTAGAGTTCGTTGTGAGTTGATTGAGGGTTCCGTTGGTTTAGTATGTATTAATTTTATAACTACATAATATATTATGATACAGGCGTTTTCTATTAGAAATTTCTCAGTAGACGCCCTGAGTTTGGATTTTTGGCCGGTAGATGGCAATAGGCTCGCACCCTATCACATGGAACTTAAAAAATAATTGGCGAAATATGGGTGTACTACACGTAGACCTCTGCCTAAACCTTCGGGGAAACAAGGCCTGATATTGTGTTATGTAATCTAACAAGATAACAGGATATTTGAACATCTTACAAACCAGATATCGAGAACCAGTGTTCAAAATCAATATCAATATATTTTATTTCACATAAACCTACATGGGCACTTATGAAACTTCAGAAGCTAGGTGCACGGTTCCAATTGGTCATTTCCTATGGAGATGAGCCGGCAAGAAACTCCACGATTACTCTTTTAAAAATAAGTGGCTTTTACAATGTTTTCAAATTACAGTGTTAATAGGTATTGGAGGACAGTGTAGGCCTGTAAACAAGTAATAGGTACAAAACAAAATAGAAAAATGTCTACAAATCTACAGTCTACAAGTTAGACCTAAATTTTCCAAACAACATTCTTTCACAGCAAACTTTACATTTAAAACTCCCAAGGAACCCTAAATTTTAATATCAAAAGGTATCAAAGTAAACATCCAAAATATTTAAGTAATATTCATTTTTATATTTTTACGACGGTCAGGACATGGTTTAAAAAGAGATATCTCTGTCTCTGTCTTTTGTTTAGTGAGGGAAAGAGATGCAGCATCGTCGCAAGCGCAAGGGACAGAAACAAAACGGTGCGCGGTTGTTTTATTGTTAGAGTTCCGTGGGAGTATTGTAAAACGTGTTGGCCTTGTTAAAATGGTTGTTTAAGGAGTAATCATTATGTTTAAATTGTTAACATAACACTTAACATTCCTCGATGGATAAGATAGATGTTTAAAGCACACCCGCATTTTGCCAATTAGTTATGTTTAAGTCCTATGTAATAGGGGGCGAGCCTATTGCCATAAACTTGGCACGAATCAGAGAGGTATTTCCGTAACACACCAACAGTAGAAATGGCTTTCATTTTGACAGTTCAACAACATTCATTGCGTTATTGACGAAGCCTGTCTAGTTCTTCTGGATTTATAGAGCAGTTTTTTTTTGTCAGTGTTGCTAGATAACATTATGCACTGGTTAATATATTTATTTAAAAGATTCATATTCATTGAGAGGGATATCATGACCTGTGTATTTATCAGTCAAACACACTCAAACATAAGGAACCACAACCTCAATTTAAACTCGTAACATATCCTTCAAATATTTTTTTGTTCTTCAGTATAAATAAAGTTGGTACGCCACAGAGAGAGTAATGCGCCTGAGTATATCACCCGCCTTCAGATTGTGGAATATCACTTATTTTACATAACATAAACATTATGCTTGTATTCTTTTTAGGGCTAGACAGAGATGTATAAGTACACCCACATTTCGCCAGTCCCATGTAATAGGGGATGAGCCTATTGCCGGCAACCGGACACAAATCCAGATTACTGGAAATTAGTAATTCTATATCTATACATTTTATAAATTTTATTCGCTTTTAAGGTGTCCCAGAAATCGACCGACATACTGTAGTTGGTGATAGATAGATAGATAGATAGATAGATTTATTTATTTGCCTGAAATATGGTATTTTACAGATCTTATAACAAATAAACAATAGTTCTTCATATT
The DNA here is from genome assembly GCA_916610205.1 of Griposia aprilina. Lineage (NCBI taxonomy): Eukaryota > Metazoa > Arthropoda > Insecta > Lepidoptera > Noctuidae > Griposia > Griposia aprilina. The sequence continues at coordinate 13,664,984 of OU744310.1, read as the reverse complement.
CCGCCAACTATGTAAATTCGGCATGCAAATTTTGTGACATTCAATGATTCTAATTTAACAAATTAATTAAATTCCAATGTCAAAAATAAAATAATTACTAAATCAAGAATTGTCTATAGTATCAAATTACAAATGTCAATAAAAACAATTAAATTACAAGTTTTCTAAATACAACTTACAAATGCTAATTAAAGAAATTGAATTACAAAATATGTCAATAGCTTAAAATAAAAATGTCAAATATAATTTACATGTCATGCAATTCTTCCCTTTGTCCTAAAATTCATAAATTCCTTAACACTATAAAAACAATTTTCTATAAGCCATGCTCTGAGATGTTTTTGAAATAAGCTGGTTCGCAGTTCTCTAATAATCTTTGGTATATTATTAAATATCTGTATTGCCATTCGACTCGTGTTTTTATGGCAGTACGCTGTTCTACATCTTGGCATTGCTAATTTTGTTGGATCCCTTGACATTTTGCCCACTTTATAAACATTGAGGCTATCGGCTCTACTGAATAGGTGAGGATGTTTTCTTACAAATACTCCCATTTCCAGTATGTATGTACAAGCTAATGTTAATAATTTATGTTTTTTAAAAATAGGTCTGCACGAATCTAATGGGTCTGCACCAAACACTGCTCGTAAACATTTTTTCTGCACAATAAATGCCTTATTGATGTCAGTGGAATTGCCCCATATAATTAAGCCGTATCTTAGCACAGATGAGACATATCCATGATAAGCTAACAGCGCGGCTTTACGTCCAACAGTTTTCCTAAGATTTCTTAGTGCAAATGCAAAGCTGTTTAGCCTATTACATACATTTTCAATATGTTTTTTCCAATTACAATTTTTATCAATTACTATGCCTAAAAATTTCGTATGGTCAACTTCTTCAATTTTATTATCACCTCCAATAATTTTCATTGCTTCATTTGTCATTTTGTAATTAGAGAAATTAATGTATTTTGTTTTGGAAACATTCACACATAAATTATTTTGTTCAAGCCATTCTATTACAGCTTCTACTGCAGCGTTAATTTTATCCTCAAATTGTTCCTTTTCATTATCTTTATTTATTATCATTGAGATGTCGTCTGCAAACAACACGCACTTATTTCTCGTCACCGTTGGCAAATCATTTATGTAAATAAGAAAAAGTAATGGCCCCAAAATACTACCTTGAGGCACACCATACGTATTGGTCCTGTATTGAGATTTATAAGTTATCACTTCTCTGTCTTTATTAACACCTAAAATTTCAACCCGTTGTTGTCTATTCGTTAAGTAATCTTTTAGCCAATTTAACGCCTTGCCCCTTATTCCGTAACTCTCACACTTTTCTAATAGTATGTCATGATTTACAAAGTCAAATGCTTTGGTCATGTCAAAAAATATTGCAGTGACCGGAATCTTCTCATCAATATTCTCCGTAATCGATTTTATTAGTTGATAACAAGCTAGTGCGGTTGACTTTCCTCTTTGAAAACCATTTTGTTCCGTACTTATTATATTGTATTTGGATATAAATGAGACAATTCGGCTATACATTGCTTTTTCGTATATTTTTGAAATTATAGGTATTAAGGTCACTGGACGATAATTGTTTAAATCATGTTTATTATTTTTTTTATATAATGGTTTTACGACTGAGAATTTTAATTTGTCAGGGTACTTTTCTTCAAAGAAACTTAAATTAATTAGATGAGCTATTATAGGAGACAATATATCGGCACATGATTTTATTATGTGGGTGGAAATTTCATCATATCCCACTGCGTTGGTATTATTTAGTGATTCAATAATTTTATTGATTTCATTGGGCGTGCAAGGTTCGAGGTATAAACTATTACTTACATTGCTAGTGCTTTTTGTAATTTTGTTTTTATTTTTCTGCTTGGTTATGTCTATATTTGTAGCATCAATGAAGTGATTATTAAAAGCTTCCGCTATTTCTTCAGGATTTTCTATCGTAACATCATTCATTTTAATGGCCTCTATATATTGTGACTTTGTACATTTAGGTTTATCTTTAATTAATTTCCATGTTGCTTGACATTTGTTTTTTGCTTTCAAAATAAATTTGCTAGAAGATTGCTTTCTGGCCAAGTTAATACATTTTTTTAATATTTTAGCGTATTTATTATAAACCGATTTATTTTCCTTAGATTTATTTTCATGATATTTTGATTTTAGATATCTTTTAGAGAGGCAAGATTTTTTAATACCTTTAGTTATCCATCTTAGAGTAGGCGTTTGATATTTTACTTTAATTTTTTGAATCGGGAAATTTAATTTATATAATAGACAAAAGGTTTCATGAAAATTATTAAAAGCTGTATTAGGATCCAATTCATCATAAATATCTTGCCAATTCAGGCTCAAGAGACATTCTCTAAATTTTCCTATGTACTCTTCACTATACTTCCTCTTGTACATGAAACAATGCGATGGAGCATGCTTGTGCGATGATATTTTTGATGTGAATGTCAACATTTGAGCAGTATTATGGTCCGATAGATGTAATTCGCATGTTTCCCCTGACGAGTCTGGTATGTTAGTGATGATGTGGTCTATGCAAGTAGTATGTCGAGTCGGAGTATTAATCTTTAAAGTCAAGTTGCAGTTTAAAAGTATTTCTTTTAGTGTAGTGGCATTTTTGTTAGTCGTAAGGGTATTTATGTTTAGATCTCCTACCAGTATAATATTTTTGCTTTTTCTGTCACCTAGTTTATGCAACAGAGACTCGAGTTTATTGAAAAATATTGCAATGTTCGAATTGGGTGTCCTATAAACACATACAATAATACAGTTATAACGTGGTATTTCTATGCCACAACACTCAAATATTTTATCTTCTGCCATTTCTTTACATAATTTAATTATTTTGTATTCTAAGAACTGTTTAATTAAAATACACACCCCACCCCTCTTTTCTGTATTTCGTGAGTATGAAGTTGCAAGTACGAATTCGTTAACACTTATATTTAATTCATTATTATTACTAATAAATGTTTCTGAAAAACATAATATGTCAACCTCTTTATGACAGTCCTTAAACTCAGTTAAACATATTTCAATCATAGAAAGTTTATTCAATAACCCTGCAATATTTTGGTGCAGTAGTCGTATGTTATGGTTAGGAGTTTCAACTTTATTTATATGTTTTATCTTACTACTTTCATTGTTAGGAACGAAAAAACTGTTCCTTTCTTAACTTAGTACGGTTTCCTGAACTTGGATCCTCAATATTTATAGGGCAAGGGTCTTTAGAAATGTCAAGATAGCACTTTAGATTGTCAAAAATATTCTTCATGCCATAGTTATTGAGAACTCCACGGTGCTTATAAAACATTGACTCATCGTATGTCAGATTTAAATTCGAATCAAATATCATAGCATAGTCGTGAGTACAATTACCATGGTATAATAAATTACTAAATGTTTCTATTCTGGAGTTAAACATAGAACAACATCCATCAAATTTGTAGGTCGGTAAACAGAGCAAAATGTTAGTGTGTTTTAATGTCATTAATCTACTCCTTAAACTTATGATTAAATTAAAGTAGTTGTCAGTTTTCCTAAAATCTTTCTCTCCTATAAAAATCAAACAATAGTCATTCTTTGTGTAGTTTAACAATTTTTGATCCAGATGATCTATCAACTGTATAATTCCACAATTTGTTGACAAGTAATGACAAATATTATGATCGGGGAATGTACTCTGTGCTATAGCTAATACCTTATTTGTTTTATTACTACTTATTAGACAAATTTTGCGCTGCTGACATACCGATAAAGTTGGTAATAATAAGGTACTGGTAACGCCATCTATTTGCTGATTTTCCTCTTCCAGTTGCTTGTATGTAGGAGTGTCACTGCAAACTTTATCCGGCAGTCTCAGTCTAGGATAGCTTTAGTCAAGCCCTCCCAAAATAACAAAACATTATGTTCCGCAATCTTATAACGAGTAATATTAGATTTAAAAAAAAAAGTGATTTATGTTGAATTTGTAAGTTTTTATGGATAATAAAAGATAATTACGGGTAGAGTACTTATTTAATAATATTTTTTATGGAAAAGTTATCAATAAAAAGATTTGCGGAACATATGTTTTACACACACACATAATCAGCCTATAATGTTCCCACTGCTGGGATACAGGCCTCCTCTCGGTGAGCGGTCGTGGGCTGTAATCCACCAAGCAGGCCAAGTGAGAGTTGGGGATGTCACATATCTTCGAATGTTTGGTTCTAGGACATGTCAGTTTCTTCACGATGTTTTTCTTCACCGTTTTGAGAGCAATGGTGATGAAATAAATTACACAAAGTTTTGTGCCAGCTTGGGTTCGAACTCACGACCATATAACTATAATCATAAAACTCGTAAGTCAGGACCGAGAAAACGGGCCACCACTGCTTCCAGGTCAGGCAAAATATTCACACTTAAAGAAAATCCCAAAAAAAAAAACTAACCGTTTTAATAATCCTTTTTACTTCTTTAAAGATTCATTAAGAACCCCAAAATTAATGAAGCCGTTATTTTAATCTCAAATAACGATGTTATAATAACAAATATACTTAATTAATATTTCTTGATCATCGCAATTTTTGACGCCATTACATTTTGAGAGCGAATCTTATTGGTATCGGACGCGGTTCGAAACTCCGTGCTGTTACCGAGAATTTTATAACAGGCTTATCCGAAATTCCATTTACCAGATTTAGGACCTTACCATAATCTTTAGCGCAGGGGTGGCCCAGTGGTAATGGCTCTGACTAACGAGTTCGAACCCAGGTAGGTGCTTTACTTTGTGTTCATAATTTCATCACCACTGCTCTCAAAACGGTGAAGGAAAACATCGTGAGGAAACCGGCATGTCCTAGAACCAAAAATTCGAAGACATGTGACATCTACCAACCCGCAATGGGCCCGCGTGCTAGACTATAACCGACTACCTCTCAAAGAGAGTAGGCCTGTGACCCAGCAATGTGAACATTATAGGCTGATTATGCATTCTTGGGCAGCTGATGTGCAGGGCAGGTCAAGATGACAGTTAACAGTTTCACCGCACATGATACAACATCGCATGATACTTCACTTTTCATCTAAAATTGACCTGATGTAAGAGTGCACACAACCTCCTGGGATTCGAAGACCTTATTAACCTATAATTTTCTTTTATTTGCCTCTTAGTATTAGCGGCTGCTGGTGCCGCTGCTGAGCCTGAAGTCCTGAGTTCAATTAGCAGATCAGGCAAAACGTTATTGGGTTTTTCATTTAAATGCTGTTTGCAGGCTCGTCCCCTGGAGTCGATAGCCGACTCCCGGCCACCATAGGCGCGGGCTTGCGGACGGCGAGCAATGGGCAGCTCGCCGTCCGGTAAGGACCAGGCCCGGGTTGACGGCGTGTTGTGTTCCATGCGCGCCTCAAACAGATATCAGCACTCTTGACGGGGTCCGGTAGGGCCGATGTCTGCCGGGGCCGTGGATTGTTCGAAAGAGTTACCGTGGTCCTGGCGTACAGGCCACTGAAGGAACACGGGTGGGCTTTAGTCAGTAAGAGTCTGACACGCCCTTCCGCTCCGCCCAGAGCGGGAGAGGTCATTAGATGATTTCCCACCCAAAAAAAAAAAGCCTCGTCCCCTATTATACGGAACGTAACTGGCGAAATGTGGGTGTACTATAGGTGCACCTCTGCCTTACTCTCCGGGGGTTACATGCCTTATGTTACGTGTGTATATTTTTTGCAGCCTGAAGTCTGGATTTGTACCCACCGTACCCAGTCAATAGTAATTTGCTCGCCCCCTATTTTAGGCATCGTCGATACTGATCCCTAGTCCCAACTCACCCGGTCCGTATATATGGAAAGCTACAAAGTGCGGGCGAGTTGGGACTAGGGATCAGTATGGACTTAGCCCTATTTTAATACCAGCCTATGACTGTCCCACTGCAGATTAAACGTCTCTTCTCATGCAGAGAAGGCACGACCATTGATCACATGAAACAAAACATAAGTGGAGGTGATGTGCACTTCTGTCTACTTCTGTCACTTTAAGGCATACAGCGTGATGTTACGCGACAGGATAGAAGTGAAAACTTATGACTGAAGCCGAGTCTACGCGATTCAGCGTCACCGACCCGGTTCAGTTTTGTTCACTGTTCAGCAAGAGCGCAGTGCTCCTAGAGAAGTTTTCAATTAAAATAAAATCTTTGAGAAACATTCCTTTAGAGTGATTACGTCACCCTTTTCCAAGAATTCAATTTACATAAATATGACAAAATGTCAAAACAATAAGAAAACAAGGACAACCCAAATATTGATCACAAAATCGACTAAAACAGAGAAAAAAAATCTTAAAACAAGTTTCCTTTAATACGTGGGTGTTAAATAAAAGTATAATATACTCGTAAGTTATCATCTGCCTGCTATGTTGGGGTCAGCTTCCAGTCTAACCAGATGCTGTTGAATATAAGAAAGAAGAAGAAAGAAAGAAAAATAGTTTATTCTGCACAAACAAAACGCACATTACAAAAAAATTACATTAATAATAATACAAGCATAGAATGTAGCCAAAAGCCTCGTACCAAAAAATTAAAAGGTTTAAAATTTTGTCCATGGCCAGGGACCAAAGACAATACATTTTGCTCTGCAAGGTTACATAATTTGCTCTGTGTTACGACACTCGCAAATGACAACAAACAAACGATATATCAGTATTTTACATGGAGTGACTGCCTATCTGACTTCTACAACCCAGTTACTGGGTAATACGATATTCCTTAGTAAGACTGGTTGTCAGACATTCAGGCTTCTGACGACCCGTCAAAACTGTCAAAGACCTATAACAGCCGGGACTAACGGCTTAACGTGCTTTCCGAGGCACGGAAGGGTCTTTGGTATGTAAAGATGGTCACCCATCCATGGACCAACCGCGGCAAGCGTAGCTTAACCTGATCGATCGACCCGTGCGACTGTTAGTACGTAGCCACAAGCTTATTATAAGTAAACTAGCTTCTGCCCGCGGCTTCACCCGCCATATGTCCTTTCCCTGGATGTCATCTATCTTCTTGCCAAATTTTATCGAAATCCGTTCAGTGGTTTAGGCGTGAAAAGGTAACATACAGACTGAGTTGCTTTCGAATTTATAATATTAGTATGGATAAGTAGTAGTAGAGCTCTTTCTGAAGCAGCTCGTCCAGGAAGTACTACCAGCACACATATTTCTGTCGCCAAGCAGCGTTGTTGTGTTCCGGTTTGAAGGGTATGTGTGCTGGTGTACTTACAAGCACTTGCGATGCTTCTGGTATTGCAGATGTCCATAGGCGGTGGTAACACATAGGTAGGTCTTCAGCTTTTTTCTATTCAATAGCATAACAAAACCTGACTTCAGATCTGGGTATGGATGGCAGGTGGAACTCAAACTCAAACTCAAAGCATTTATTTCAATTAAACCATTTACTTTTGAATTGTCAAGGAGTCGGTCAGTCAGACATGAAGCTAGTTGCCCATGCCAAAGCGTAGCAGGTACATAAGGACAAGAACGGGCAAGTAACTCCACGGACACTCGTTTTAATTATGCTCGTATTAAAACAGAGCTCTGAATAAATGGTTGCGGGAAACAGTAGCAGGAGTTTTGGCAGACCAACAACCAGATGGTGTACAGCCAAACATATTTCGCCAGTTATAATACAGGAAGACCAAAGAAACAGTGAAACAAATATGTGAAAGATGATATGGCTAGAAAGGAGTGACTACCGAGATGAAGGCTGATAGAGATAAGATAAGATAATGATTTATTTCTCACCACAATATATACGTACATTTTTAAATTATTAAGAACAATACATAATTGATTTAATTATACTTTGGGAGACTGGTGCCTATGCTAGACGTAAGGCCTGTAGTTCAGGACACCAGGTCACCATCCCTTCGGAAGCAGTTAGATTTAAATCTAATTATGCGCTCATACACAAATGCAATAAGTTATATAAAACGAGAAAAAAATATTACATTATCGGTTATCAGTTTATCACGTTTCTAGGGTTAGTATGGCAGAAGATATGCTGTAACGACCACAAAGAAGAAAGAAAGAAAGAAAATACGTTACAAAAAACACAAACAACAACACAAACAAACAAATACACAAACAAATACAAATTAATACAAAAACTAACACATTCTTTTTATAAATTATACAAATTAATTGGATTAAGGGGAGGAGGATTCATGGCTTAGTAAGACAGACCTTATTCCTTATCTATGATCTCTAAAACAAATGACATTCGGGGTTGCCAATACATACAAAAGCCACTGCACACACCTACGTCACACTAATACAATTAAATGCACAGGGCGACACGACGAATCATCATTCCGTAGCCCTTAAGCTAATTTATCTAATATTGTAGAACATTTGTAAAAGAGTAACGGTGGAGTTTCTTGCCCATTCTTCTCCATACGAAACTACCTTTGGTAAGGCAACAATAATCAATTCTATTTTCTTGTAAATTTTGACGTTCAAAAGTACCTTTTATGTGCCTATTTGAAATAAATCATTTGTCTTCGACTTTATCAGTGGTCGGTGGAACATGTTTCCTTCTTCCAGAAATCTCTATCAATCGTACTGTACTTCATATAAGCATATCCACAGGACGATACTACTTATATCATAATAAATTCTTAACAAGTATCACGAATACCATGTATGTCATTTAAAAGAAATCGCAGGCAACACCGCGGGGCGGCGCAGTGTCATTTAATTTTGTAAAATTATTTATTTCTCAATGTTGCCATACAAATATTGTTTGTGATTTTTTGTTTTTACCCTCTTTTTGTTAATAATTTATGTCGATTAGTTTGAGGTTAGGTGCAGTGGTTAAAATGCTGGTTTTTGTTTGTATAGTAGGTTTGGATCCCGTGGTAAATTGTTAGCCTTATCTCAACTGAGTTGTGGTTGGCTCCCAATCTAACCAGATGCATTTTTCAATTCAAGTACATATTGACCTGCCTCAATTATTTAGTGGTCGCAAGCGCGGGTTCGACTCCCAGGTCAGGCAAAGCGTTATTGAGTTTTCCATCAGCAATTTCTCAGTAGAAGCCCGGAATCTAGACTTATACCCAGATCATGGCAGTATTCTCGCTCCCTAAAACATAAGCTGATGAGTGAACCATGTTTTGTTAGGTACAATAAAAATAACAGTGTTCTATCGAAAACTTAATGTCGTCTTTCACAAACCACTGCCTATCCTTCTAAACCCACAATCCCTACACTTTGAACTGCTTATGATAAAAACACATAATACGTCTGCCTACCCTGTTTGTGAGACGGCTCTATGATAAAAAGTGCCGCTCTAAACCCGACTTGTATTTAAGAAATGTTGCGCTTTCAATAATGTTTAGAGGGGACGATACGATTTAAAAAAGTGGCTCTTTTATCTTACTGACCCACCCATTGAGAGTGTAGTGCCTCTAATGAGACCATGCCCCGCTTGCTGGGGCGCCCTAATTGCCCGTTCACCTGCACCGTGGATGACCTAAAGAATGACTGATGCCGCAATCAACGTGGCCACCTAGTGCGCTTAAACAATATAAAATATCGAAGTAGAGTAGGTACTATGGACACGAAAAGAAGAAGTAAAATGGCTCTTTTTGCTAGGACTTAACTGGGCACTAATCCAAACTCCAGTAATACCTAATATACTAGAACCTCCCCTCCATAACACTCTCTACCAGGGAATTGAACCAACTTTAGACCAGCGACACAGTCAACATCTCTAGTTCATCATGACTGATGAAATCTAGTACTGGCTCAGTCGATGTGTTCCAAACCAGCATTTTTTTACTGGAACAAACCGAAAACGACATTTCGGTCGATCACTACTTTATATTTTTTTTCTTCAAAAACATTATAATTAAGTACCTATTAGTAATAAAAAAAAAATGGTATTGTACATAACATATAACGAGGAAAAAACATTTTTTTCAGGATTTTTTCCCACATACACCCTGTCTGCATTCAATAAATTAGTTTAAAACTACTGAAAAAAATTATTGCCCAGAAATCTAAAAGAAACGATCGATTGGAAATCAACGTCGTGTCGTATCCGTCCCGCGCCATCTAAATCCCAAATAGCTCATATTATTGATGAGTCTAGGGCAGCATGCACGGAATATCTTAACCGACTCCAATAAAAAAAGTCAAGTTATGTATTATCAATGTCCGTCGTTTTGTGAGCCCGTATCTCAAAAACGGAATCTTTGTGAAACGTTTTGTGTTTTTTACTTGTGTATGTTTTATTGATAATAATCAGATCTTTCTCAAATCGATTGTGGATGTTAATATTTTGTGGTTTGTAAAGGGTTGAAGGTATAATAATTCATTATTTGAGGAACTTCACGCCGGTATTCCACGAAAGGGTAGGTAGAGATGTGCAAGTATAGATACCTGCGGGGTAATTGCATAACACACTGACAGTCGGAATGGCTTTCGTTTTGACAGTTCAACAACATTCATTGCGTTATTTACGTTGTTGAGCAGACACACTTTTCGAATATATATGAAGCAATGAATTAGCAATATCCTTCAAAATGATTCAGATTGTGACTGATAGTGTGTTAAGATGCTGGTAGTCCCACTTCGCCATTATGTTAAGTCCAGTGCAACAGGGGCGAGATTGAAAAAACGAAATAAGCTTCTGTAAGGAGTTTACATCAGGGTGTTGCAATGAGTGGGATTCTAACTCTTGACCTCTTGTTCACCTTAAAAAGTAAGCCGCGGCCTTACAGGAATGAATCAAATCAAATAAAAAGGTTCACCCTTGTTTGGTATAACAACTTTTCATGTAATGTTACTAATTCGAACAACGTTTAAGAAAATAATCAATTTGTATAATATCGATTAACATAATTTTCATTTCATCGAATATTTATTTGCGATAACAACATTTGCGCTATTGATCAAAAGGTATAATGTTCATTTGATGTAGTGTTCAGGTGGTATAACATGTATTTTATCGAATATTCAATTGGTGTGTATTCTTCTGTTGGGAGTTAACGTTTAATATGTATATTGTTTATTTAATTGAAAATCATTAGGTCTTACGTTTAATATATATAAAAAACGTCATTATGGTTAACACCCCGACTCAGAGTACCCCGACTCGGATAGGTTAGGTTAGCCTTAGCCTTCGTGGTTATTTTTTTTAAACCACGTGGTTTTTAAGTAGGCGTTTTCATCATATTAGACCAGATAAGGTTTATACATAACATTACTTTAAATAAAATTAATGCATTTGAAAATTCGGTCAAATGACATTATTTCAAATAAATAAATATGCTAAATAAAAATCTACCAATTAATTATTTGGTCAAATGAATAATTATACGAAATGACTTTATTGTAACTAAAATTAGCCGGAGCGATTTTCGACAAAACGTTGTTATACCAAACAAGGGTGAACCAAATAAAAATATATTATTTCACATAAACCAACATGGGCTCTTATGAAACGTCAGAAGCTAGGTGGACGATTCCAATTGGTTGTTTCCTATGGAGAAAAGCCGGCAAGAAACTCCACGGTTACTCTTAAAAATAAGTGGCTTTTACAATGTTTTCAAATTACAGTGTTAATAGGTGTGGGAAGACAGGTCCGTTCCTCATGACTTTAGCTCTTCCGTGGAGGTACTACCACTAACACCACCGTTCGTAGATTATTGCCGTTAGATAAGAAGCATTGCTGTTTTCAAGTTTGAATCTCAAACTCAAAGCATTTATTTCAAATAAACCAATTACAGGCACTTTTGAATTGTCAAGGGGTCGATCGGTCAGAAATATGAAGCCAGTTGCCCATTCCAAAGCGTAGTAGGTACCTATGGAGAAGAACGGGCAAGAAACTCCGTGGACACTCATTTAAATCAACATATAGTTACAAAAAAAAATTGGTTATATCATTCATGTTGAAATTATACATGTGAGAACATGTAGAAAGACGCGCACGTTAAAAGCGTCCGTAATAAAAAAGAAAAAAAAAGCCGTGGCAGCCAAGAGATGACCAGTCCCTACTCACGGCGCTCATTCACGAACATGACGTATGGATCAGCACCATTCTACTCAAACGTTTTGAAGGAAACTTAATGACCCAACACACACACCACCAGCAGCGAGACATTAGAGTGATATGGCCAGTACCGCGCAAGTCGTACTATGACATGTTAAAGCCATCATTGTTCCAGCGTGAAAGAGAGACTGAGCTATATATGACCGATAGCACTATCCCTTTTTCACAATGGAACCATGATGGTATTAGCACGTCATAGTAAGGCAACAGAAAGGGGTTGACTACCGAGATGACGACTAGTATAGAAGTGTGGAAGACTTCTATTTGTTAAGAAAGCTAGATTAGCTTAGACATAAACAACAAATGAAACTCGTTTTCATTGGCTATGAAGATAGTAAATGCTGGCGTGCAAGAAATACCTTTTTTACCCGACTATGCTAGAACTAAGGGTTATGATTTTAACATTTCGGTGTAATATCAGTACAATATCACCGGTAAAATAAAAACAAATAGAGCACTTTACATAAAGAAACATTTCAAGTAAAGTAGGTTGCCAACATAACGCTTTCTCTATAAGATCTAATGTAGAGCCAAGCCCGTAACTCTACGAGGCCTAATTCTACAAACCATACATCTTGGTTAAAATGTATGGCTTGGCCTTCCATGACACAACATTAAAGACCAGTGACTTAATTTCTTACCATAAGCCCATAGAAGTAACTGTGCGACGCGACGCGACGCGCGACGGCCGCGAAATGACCAAGCCGTCCAATTTGACCAAGATGTAAAGATTTGTAGAGTTAAGCCTTCAAAGCTAGGGGCTTGGCTCTACATTAGACCTGATAACTTTGTGAAAGCGTTATTCAAGTCTTGGCAACCTATGGTTTTGGTGGGTATATTCAACGTAAGGAACCCTATCAACGCGAGTTCAACTCGCACTTGTCCGGTTTTTAAAATTATTTTACCTATTGTGGTATATAATTTTATTCTAGGTGTATCGTTTTCACATATTATATAATATATAATTAAAGTATACATAATATTGTTAACCATTTTAAAAGAGTAACGGTGGAGTTCCTTGCCCATTCTTCTTCATAAGAAACTACCTTTTGGAAGGGGCGACTAGAATCGATTCTATTTTCTTGTAAATTTTTACGTTCAAAAGTGCCTTTTATGTGCCTGTTTGAAATAAATGATATGACTTTGACTTTGAATCAATTCTATTTATAAGCGACTTCAAAAAACGAGAAGGTTACAATCATGTTCGTGTGTATGTATTTTTTTTTATGTTTGTTCGTCGATATTTTCGTCAATTGTGAACCGATTTTGAAAATTATTTCTGCATTTGGTAGAGGAAGCTGGCGCGGTGGTCTCATATACAGTTTATTAACTTTGCTTGGGTAGTTTTTGATTAGCTTGGATAATACGTATATAGTCCAGTTTGTACGTTTTGATGACGTAATAATACTTCTTGTTACTGTTGTTTAAATGGCAAGTATTGCTATACGAATTGATGTGGGGTAGGTATGTGAGGTACCATTACAAAAATATGAAAAAATAAACAAAAAAACGCTACAAAGTGAAAAATAACTTTAATTTCGGAAGTCTGTGGAAAAAACTAAAACACAGATCCAAAGACACCGACTTCAGAAATTAAAGTATTTTTTTCAATTTGTAGTGTTTTTTGGAAGTCGGTTGTTTTTAATGTAAATGTTGACGTTCAAAAGTGCCTTTTATGTGCCTATTTGAAATAAATGCGTTGACTTTGACTTTGCGCTTGCGACCACTAGACTTACAAGGCAGTGTACACTTTTGTAGGTATGAGACGGACTAAAAATTCCATGTAGGCATTCGCCATTACATCAAGTTACCACAAACTGTCAGATTTTATCATTCGATATTGAACTTAACCTTCAACATTTAAAGGTTTAAAATTGTTTGGAGTAATTTATGATGGTTGGTTGGTGGTGGTATTTGGTGTTTTTTAATTTTTATAGACAACATTGTCAACCTTATAACGTTTTAAGTACGAGACTTTTGGCTACTTTTTATTATTTTGTCTATAATAGTTTTTTTTGTATTGTGCGTTGTTTGTGCAGAATAAACAAATTTTCTTTCCTTCTTTTCTTTTCTTACTAATTTTGACAGTTTCGTGTAGCTTGACCTGCTGGCGATGGTACTTCAGTGGCGAAGGTTCTATACAACTCGATTCCTACCGGCTTCCCTTTGAAAAAAGGCACAGCCAATATTCTATAGACAAATAATATAATCACATTAAAGATATGTACTCCGGCTTACGTCTTACAAAAATTGACCCTTCGCTACTGCTGTACTTACTAAAGGGCTAGAGTATTGCGTAAGTGAAAAGCCCCTGAGGGCCTCAGACACAGTAACATTCTGCCAGCGATAACGATGATGGAAAAGACAAAAATGTGTGGGACTGATATGCGACCGGAAAGCTTATGTCAATCATGTTGACAGTCGTTGTAGAAATACGAACAGCTTTGAAAGCGATTGCCACTTGTCTAGGCCCTCTGGCCCATGACATGCATAGCGTCGACTTTCATTCATGTCTGAGTGCCAGACGTATTTTTTGGTCTTGATTTTTATTTTCAACCGACTTCCAAAAACGAGGAGGTTATATTTTCGGCTGTATGTATGTTTTTTATTATTTTTATTTATGTTCTTAATTCTTTTTTTTTAACTGTATTGTCTCGAGGTGGTCCCATTGTCACCAAGTCAGAATATTTTTTATAGTAACTCGTGCATTGGCTCTCGAAAAGCACCATTCGGTGAAGTGAAACTGATGATGAAGACCAGAGGTGGCCTCCGGAACTACTCAATAATAAGCATTTCACGGGCAGCGATTCGATTACTGTAATATGGTTGCTAAGCAATTTATACTCGAACACAATGCATATGGTGAAATGGAGCTGATGGTGGCTTCACCATCAGCTCCAGTTCTTCTTGTTTTTACCAGGAGAACTCCTCAACAATTAACGTCCCTACATCGGGAAAAGCAATATTTTGCAAAAGGTGATTAGCCGTTGACATTAGTGTATTGTAACTTAGATAAATTAATAACTAACCCACTAAAAAGTGAAAAATAAAAAACTTTAATACAAAAAAAAAACAACCGACTTCCAAAAAAAAACACTACAAAGTGAAAAATAACTTAAATTTCGGAAGTCGGTGGCAAAAAACTAAAATACAGAAACAAAGACACCGATTTCCGAAATTAAAGTTATTTTCACTTGGTTTTTTTTTTGGAAGTCGGTTGTTTTTTTTGTAAAAAAGTTTTTTAAATATATATTTTAAGAGTTAATTTTGCCATCGCTAAGACGAAAGATCTTTAGGCGCGCGGACAAAATCGGAATTTACACCGCCATCTTGATTCTTTCAATATATTTCTTTATTTTTCTCAATTTTTATTCTATTGTTAACATTTAAATTCGTCACGGTTTGACACAACTAACTATCCACGCTAGGTAGATACTAAATTAAATGACTAACTAACTACACAAATAAATATAAAAACAAAAGGACAAGTAGGTACTAGTCCGCATCGCTATCATCCGGAAACGTGCTCAGAAGACTGGGCGGCATTGCCACGTTTAATGGCAATGCTAATTCTTTGGCCTAACAACGAGCCAGCCCTCAGGTCATGTGAAGTTTCGACCAGTCAGCAGAAAATTTCCTTAAAAAGGAGGCACGCAATCGGGTCACATGACCCGACCATTTCGACCCCAACCGGCTTAAAATTGTAGTTACCCATAAGGTTACAATATTTGCGCCGCTTGAGGATCTCAGCAGCCTCAGCAGGGGCGCTAGCAAAGCCCGCCGTGCTTGGAACATGAGATAGCGGCAGAGTATCGACACAGGTTGCGTCCCACACCAGAGGCCTACCCAAGTACCCACATTCCAAGGCAACAACGTCCTGCCGTCTGAACTCTTTCCATCGTCACGTACCAAACCGTTTACCAACTGCGCCATTTTTTTTTTTTTTGGTCTCTGAGAAATGCTTTATGCATTCCCGCTCGTGGGGGGACGAGACGGGATATGTGGGACTCCTGTCGGAATGACAGTATACCCACTAAAACTCAGCGGTGTTCCCACATCGCCGTGATGGGAGGGCCATGGGAATCCGGCTCAGCCTTTGCATCCACAACCCTCCCGGCGCGTGCCCGCCTAGCTGGCAGGCCCCGCATGCCCCCCTGCTTGGGGGGCTACGGGAATGGCCGGGAACACCTGGGCATTCCCGTCCGACACTGGTGGAGGCCTGTGCAATACAGGCAAGGGCGCCCCCGCACCCGCTGCCTGCTGGCCTCCACCTGGGAGGAGTCGGAAATGACTATCAAACTGACGTCTTCTTCGACCCCTCCTCCGCCTTCGGAGCGACGCCGCGTGAGGATCGTCCTCCCGCGCGCGCTCAGCCGCCTCCTTCTGGGACATGACGTGTTCGCAGAAGGAGGCGACTGCCGCCCAGGACCTCTCATCCTACAGCATGGTGTTAACCAAGCCGGGAAGTGAGAGGTCCGGTCCGATCACCGCGAGAACCCATGTGTCCGCTCGAGCCAGTCTCGCAGGACTGGCCCAATCGCGTCGAGGGTTCGCGCCTCCCTCAACGTCATACAAGCGCCAAAAGATATATTTTTTATGGCATTTTAGCCAGTGCCGTCATGTTGAGACGGCGGCGGCGCAGAGTGGCGGGCCGTCGAATTTTTCACTTTGTGGTAAATAGATGTTAGTAGCTTACATAAAGAACACAAACACTAGGAATGGTCTAAAAATCGAAAAAAAATCGTAGCACTGACAAAGCACGTGTTTAACCTTCACCACAACCAATGAAAGTAACAAAATATACTTGTACAGCTGTTACTCGGGCGTTGAAATGACACATCGGCCAGAGAACCTACACAAGTAAAAAAATCGGGGCAGTCTTTGGGGACTGCTGATAGAAGTGAAAACTAAGTAATTTGTAAACCCGCTCATGGGAAGCGTGCGGTGACGATGACGCGAGTTTCACGCTTCTTGTTCACCCAAAAATTACACATATATACACAGAATATATAAAGCTCATGGAAATTCGGTGACGATGACACTAGTTCCATGATTTTTGTTCACCCAAAAAGTGCTCAACGCGCCTAAAGAAGTTTTCACTTCAAAAATCGCTTTCAAAGAGTTTTGTATTTCTACAGTGACTTTCAACAGCATGGACTTTAGCTTTTCGGTAGCTTATGTTGCTACCTTTAAGTGTCCCTACGTATGTAAAGTCAAATGCTACATAGGTAGCCCTACACCACTGCAGCTTACAACAATGCTGTTTAAAATCGTCAACAGTCCTCCATGCCTTGTAATGCCATAATCACCAAGTGACTGGTGATCGCAGTATGGTGGTACTGAAAGTCGGTGTGTCCCAAAAAATGCCATCGACTTGCTTTTCACAAGAAAAATGCCTGAAACGAGTTCTGAATGACAGTTATGTTTGTTTTTGATGGAGCTACGAAGCGAAGAATTATTTGGAGTTGGTATTTTAATACTTGATGACGATTAATAGAGAAATATGGAAGGAAAGACATGTGCCGAACCCAAGTGAATTGGGATACTGGCAAGAGAATTAAGGTGATGATTTTAAGACGTGGGTTAAAGTATAACCCACGACTTCGCTCCCGTGGTGAACTCTAACCGTCTTATCTATATAATTATACAAAAATGAATTGCTGTTCGTTAGTCTCGCTAAAACTCAGAAAAGTCTTGACCGATTTGTTATTTTTTTTTTTTTGTTTTATTCCCCTCTTTACTGGGGTGGGTGGGGTGTCTGGAGTAAGAAAAAGAAATTAGGAAAACTCAAATGAAAATTTTTACAGGACAACGTCTGACGGGTCAGCTAGGTAGGTAGGTAGGGTAGCTAGAATAGGTAGGGTAGGGTACGGTAGGTACGTAGGGTAAGTGTTATATACTTAGTGCGGGCCGGGTAAAGTTAGTTCATAATAAAGACACCTGTTTTGTCCCTTTCTGTTAAACTTAACTTTAACTTGACAGAAAGGGACAAAACAGTTCGGTAGCTAAAATAGGATTATGAAGCGAATGGCTTTATTATGAATAAGACGGTTAGTTTTTTAAAGGGAAAAAGGCGCTTATGGCACTCACCGGCCTATAAAGTATGTATGTACCTATTTTTAGCTACTTATACCAAAAATCGCGTTGATCTGAGCTGTTGCTTGTAAAGGAAAAAAAACAACAAACACACACATATATAACATCACGCCTGTGTTCCCCGAAGGGAAAGGCAGAATTTTAATTTTCAAGTTCCAATTTTGTTCCATCACACTTATTATTTCAAAAAAATCCTCTCTCTCAAGGTCAAGACAAATTTATTTTTACACACGAAATCACAGTTATTTGTCACTTTGTTAGTGAAAAATAATTTTAATTTCGGAAGTCGGTGTCGGTGTATTAACATTTTGTTGTCACTGACTTCCGAAATTAAAGTTATTTTTCACTAACAAAGTGACAAATAACTCTGATTTCGTGTGTAAAAATAAATTTGTTTTGGCCTTGAGAGAGTGTGTTTCACACAAATTCGTAGACCACTGCTTGCAATATAAACAAGTGACAGAAAGTAATGTTGTCCCCAAACATCCTTTTACCAAATTCCACCGTTGTAAACCATCCCAAAATATCTTCGTAGCTTCGAAACCCGAAATATTTGCACTCAAACAAAAACCGACCCGAACTGCACGAAATAATCCACGGAAAAACACTTAAACGTTACTCCGAACAAGAAACCCTACCTTAATTACTCGACAATTGCTTCTGGCAACACCAAACTAAGTATAACCCTTACTACCATTAACTCCCATTCAAATATCAACCTTATGTCAAAGTCACAAGGTTGGTTTGGAAATTTGTGTGTGGGTCAAGTTAAGTTGGTCTATGGGCATGGTCCAAATATTGTTTTTTGTGAAGGAATTACTTTTGAAGGTGGAGCAATGGTGGCCACTCCCAAATAATGATATAGTAAAATATTGGTGGGCTTGTTTTAAATTGGGGTGGGTAGGAGTGATTATGGTTGAGAAGGTAAGTTGCTGTTGCCTCGACCTGTGAGTGGATGGGTGACCAAACTTTCGACAGCGATCTGTTTGAAAATCAAATCATGTTTTATTTGTAATAGTTCTACCGTCACATGGGCATGCAAATCATTTTTAATTTACAAAAATTTAAAAGAGTTCATTACTTACTTATAATTTTTAAATAACAAGAAATAATACACATTATTGTCACTTTAATAATATTTAAGCGAGAACTAGCTGTCAGACTTTCACGCATAGATACCATATTTATGAAAGCGGTGATCATCAGTGATGATCACCGCTTTCATAAATATGTTATTCATCACACACTTATAAGTTCATAATGGTTGCAAAGTGACGGCCGTGGATTACGCCTACAACACAGTGTAAGGAGCAAAATTATGATCTATTCGTAGTCGGCGTGTCCATGTTCCGTGAGCGTGACCGATTGCTTGCAGGCACTTTTTGTTATTATTCTAAGGTAACCTAAAAAGCAAGTGGTCGATTAAAGATAGCGTTTTTAAACACGGAAAATGAAGGATTTTCATGACAGCCGCAATTATGCGTTCATTAGGTAAAATGACCGTGATGATGGCGGTGTCACAGCGAAGTGCTAACCAATTTTTACTTGTTTGGTTCGTTCCGTTTACCGATACGCCTGTGGAAGATACACTATGTAATTTGCTACTCTAATGGAGCTCCTGCTGACACCAAGACAAAATGTATTTTGCTTTAGCAGAACAACTGAATTAGCACGTTATTTAACTGCTTGTATGCGCGCAGTGCGAGTCAGGATTGTCAAGGCTCGATTAGGGAATACCCTAGTTAAGCCTACATACCTACATAATATATATTACATCGCACTGTTAGTAATTTTACAGTGGTAATTTTAAGAACTTGTTGCGCCAAGATAGTCAAAAAAAATCACCACTATGACCAAGGCACTGTTGCCCTCTGGCGGATTAAGCTGATATTGATTCGGGTCTTTGTTCTCCGGGTAGAAGGGTATTTTTAAAGCACTTTTTCATACTTAAGTCATTATTGTGTTAGCTATTTATATAAATATTTAGGTATTTTTATGATATTAACAGTATTTTGAATTATTATTATTTTGTAGGTCATAATTTGACAAGTTATTTGATTTGTTTAAAATGCTAAAATGGCGCCAACGGATATCAACTGTCAACTGACAAAGAAAAAAAAAAAGAGAGAGAGAGTCTGATAAAGTGGAGGGATTTAAAACTTACGTGGTAGCGCCATTTTAGCAAGGCATTATTGGTTGAACTGTGAAAGTGTAAGGATCTTGTAATACCCATGTAAGTACTGAGAATTCTAATAATGTAACTATAAATGTATTGCCGTAATATTTGTGCTTTTAGTTTACCCAGTGTTTGAACCCAATATATAAACCATGCTTATTTCAACAAGTGAACACTTTTATTTACCTATTGCTCTGGCTAGTCCTACAATTGTTTTTTTGTCAGTTACGCCCTTGTCCCACCGAAGGTATGTTATAGGAAAGAAAACAGGTAATAAAAACAATTTTCTTTGTTATTTATCACATTTCAAACATATTGACTTTACTGTACCTACGTAGGTACGTTTGATATTTTGAGAAATGCAAATTTTGGGAACACATATTATAGGAAGGACGGTGCAGGTTAGACAAGAACCACTGCTTACCTTGTAACCCGGCTCCTTCGAGTTGTACAGAATTGATTAGGAAACTGAATGTTGATGGTCTCCTTCGGGGTTGTACTACTCACCACCGTGCTAAAGTAAATTTGTAGGGTATAATAACCTGCTAGGGAAAGATTCAATTAAACAAGTATCTTAATCAATACCATGTTTATTACAATAACAATATTGAAGGTTCACAATATTTAATGTGGCTGGCCACATACCTTCCCCAATGCACTTGGGCATCCACACCAGTACAACCAGTCTCGGGTCTAGTTGTATGGGTGTGTTGACCTGCAATGAGACTTTAACAATAAGTCAGAGTCGCTATAGCGAGACCGTGAGGTGAACCACTTAATAGTTACTAGCTCAATCACACAAGTACCGACCTATCAAGGTAGTGCTAACAACGGGAACCTATGATTATGCGAAACAAACCGCGACACAACACTTCATGGCAACTGGTCTCATTACCTAGTCCATACAATAGGCCTAAATCTCTCATAGACTAAATTGCTACCTTACTGATATACTCGGTGATCTCTCAGTACAATCCCTTCACTGGACGGGACTATGACCCTTGGCATCAACACAGGATACCCCTGTGTTAGCACGTTACGTGGCCTTGATAGTGACGCTTCGTTACCTGGAGCGGCGAACTTCCCTCTTCACCGATATTCGGCTAAGGCCTTCCTGACCAACGGATGACCACACCTCAATGGTTGCCTGCACCCGGATCCATTCCAATCATCAGAACACGGGGCTACTCCAAAGCATCACGTCTCAGAAAAGCGACTATGCAGCGGCAATCGTCAGCGAAGTCCTAGGACTGAATAGGAAATAGTTTGCCACATGCATGAGGATTGTTAAATGATAAAGGAACCCCTTCGTCAAATCAGTTAATCACATCAATTTATTAGCCACTAACACGGTAAGTACTCGTGTACCTACATAGGATTTTCATACATTAAAGAATGTCTACATGTTTCGCCATAAGGCTGCGTTACCACCAAAGAGCGAAGATGCGTAGCGAAGGATGTGTGTGAAACCAATAAGTGTGAATCCAATAATATCGCTTCATTTTAATAGCTTCGGCTAAGCGCCTAAGCTAGCGCTGTTATTGGTTAGATTCCTCGCATTCTCGCTCATCTCTGGTGGAAACGCCCCCGTATGCTGTCATTGTGTCCTTACAGAATGCAAGAGTGAGCGAAGCGAGCTAGAAACTTGGAGCATCCTGACTCAGATAAATGTTCTGTGTAATTTTACTAAATTAATGCAAGAGCTTGAGAATTGGACTGCGCCTGCCTTGAGAATTGGAGTGCGCCTGTAGTTAAGGCCTTTGTAAGCGATAAACAAATTACGTTAATTTTATTATATTTTCATGAGACCGTCAAAAGGGGTGAATAGGGGTGCAGGGGTGAATCGGGACGAAACTTTAAAAGGCGTAATTCCACTTTGCCCCACCAAGCCCGCCACCCTGGTGTGGCAAAGTGGACTGCCTAAAATTTTGCAGTGGAATATGCCCCACTATTCTGATTTGATGGGGCGGATAACACTAGCATAAACACTTTGTGGATTCTGCCCCACTAGGGTTGGCACCTCAGGATTTGTGTATGAAGGTTAACATGTATTTTTACATTTGTTTGTAAAAAAAATAAAAAACAAAAATTGTTCCCAGGTATTTGGTACAACTTGGGGCACCCCGACTCGGACAGGTTAGGTTAGAAGGGGACGGCGGGGTCTGAAAGACCCCGCCGTCCCCTTCGTGGTTATTTTTTTTTAAACCGCCCAGAAGTAGGAGTCCCGCGAAGCGGGACTCCGTCGGCTACGCCTCATTAACCTTCATACACAAATCCTGAGGTGCCAACCCTAGTGGGGCAGAATCCACAAAGTGTTTATGCTAGTGTTATCCGCCCCATCAAATCAGAATAGTGGGGCATATTCCACTGCAAAATTTTAGGCAGTCCACTTTGCCACACCAGGGTGGCGGGCTTGGTGGGGCAAAGTGGAATTACTCTTTAAAAGGGATTTTAACATTGAAACAACATAGTTTCTTGCCAAAAACGACTCTAATGTGTTCACAGTATCATAATTAACGATTAAGTGCCCTTGTTGGCAACAAACTACCTATATTATTTGAATGTTAAAATCCCTTTTCCTCCCAATTCACCCCTGCATCCCTATTCACCCCGTTCGACGGTAGTCATTCTCATAACAATGAGAACTTGTGGTTTTGGATAATACTTTATTGACAATTTTTTGTCTATACAAGTGACCCTCCCTGTAGCTTCGCTCGCCCCTGTAGACTAAGGCGTTCCGAGAGTCAGTTATCTTGGCTTGTGACAGGTGGTTACAGTTCTTATGTCATCATCATTCTCCTAGCCTTATCTCAATTTAACTATTAGGCGTCGGCGCAACATCATTTTCTTCCACACTTCTCTATCAGTCATCTCGGTAGTCACTCTTTTTCCAGCCATATCATCGTTCACACAATCCATCCATCGTGTCTTTGTTCTTCCCCCACTCGTTAAGCGGTCACTCTTCCTTTTTTGTTTATGTGGTGTAAAAAAGGGGTGATGTTTGTCTTCACTTTTCATGCTATTGGAACGCGCCGGTGGCCAAGCCGGCGATAGGTGCTGTATAGCAGCCAAGGGGATCCTTTGAATAAAGACTATACAGGTTGTAAAAAATAAATAAACATATTTTGTGTAAAAGCATACTTTATTCTTAATCTTACTCAACTTTTTTACATTATTTCACAGCTTTGGTCTATGTAGAGCGCGTATTCAAAAATATAACATTTTAACTCTGCCATAAATATCCGAATATTTCGACCGAAAAAAAATAATTAAAAAAAACACAAAAAAACATATTTTTCGCGCTCTTTTCTTCCTTACATCTACTTTCCCACATTCCTTACTTATCTTAATTTCTAGAGTAAATAAAAGATTTTTTCTCAACTTGTAATCTAAAAAAAGATTTAAAAAATCTAGCGATCCTTCTATTGTGCGTTAGAAAATTCAATATTGTACTCATAAAGAAAATTCGTAGAAAAAAAATGCAATTTGGATATATTTTTAACGAGCACCAAAATTAATTAAAAATAAAAGTTAAAGTCATGTTTGACGCGCCCACACCCATAACTTTAAACTTATACAACTATATAATTTCTTAAAAAAAATGACTATTGATCACCTATTTTTATTAACAATCAAAATATTAAAAAAAAATAAACAAAACTTTGGCAAGATTTTTCTCAACGAAATTCAAATTTGTTGTGACCAAAAATATTATTTTCTTAAAAACTATAATTTTTACAATTTGTTTTCTCCCCATTTAATTTTAATTGCCATGTAAATTCGATAAATTATCACTTTTTAAAAAATATTTTATTTCCTTTCACAATATAATTTCTTTTAGAAAGTTTTTGTCGCAAGCATAATTTTTTCTGTTGACCAATAGTTAAAGTATAAAATACCTGGATATCTCACGAACGACATTTGCATATATTTTTATTTATTTTGAGCAGTTGTTTCAAAATCACATGGAAAAAAATGGACTCTAGATCAAACAAAATTGGTATTTTTTTTTTATGAAATTACCAACGTGGCAAACAATGCTTGGGCCTCATCTCTAAAAGAGGCCTTTACTCTGGAAGTGGGACAATAATTAAAAAAACTGCAAATATCATTCTTAAGGTACACAGTACTAAAAAGACGGAACTTAATGGAATCCAAGTTGCCCCACAGTCGCCCAACAATCGTCCGACTTAACCCAAAGCTGTAACTTACAGATGAGATCACAGGCGATGTTTTGACTGACAGACTGAAAGTCGATTTAGTAACTAATAAGTTAATTGGTAACGAAACTGATGACTATGCTGTGATATTTTTTATGACGTTTAATATGACACATGCAAAAATAAAGTACATTTTGTGTCATATCAATCAATAAAAAATTAACAGTGAATAAACATTATTATAAATTTAGTTGCATAAAAGTTGGTAACGAACGCAAAATAAATTAATCTATTAAAGTATTGGAACATCTTATCAATCTGAGGAGCCTTTACCAACTATGCTGGGGTCAGATTCTAATCTAACCGGATGCAGCTGAATACCAGTGCTTTACAATAGAGCAACTGCCTCCACAACCCAGTTACTGGGTAACACGATACCCCTTGGCAAGACTGGTTGTCAGTTTTTCTGGCCTTCTGACTACCCGTAACGCCTGTCAAAGATCTACGAATGATAGCCGGGACCACCGGATTAACGTGCTTTCATCAACGAACCGAGCTCGACAAACGTAGCTTAGCCTTCGATAGACCCGAGCAGCTGTTATGTAGCCACGAGCCCATAATGAAAAAACATCATAAAGTAAAAAATCTGATGCAACCAAAGTGAAATAACGACCCTTTTCTTACAATGTTCATCAAAAATAAATCGACGTGTTAAAAGTTTCATTGCTATGGAAGCAAGCATGCACCATCGTCGACCGGACCAGCATCCTAATTACGTAACACACTATCATTTACAATTTGAATCATTTTGAAGGATATTGCTAAACCATTGCTTCATATGTCCGAAATTTTCGACTGCTCAACAACGTAAATAACGCAATGAATGTTGTTGAACTGTCAAAATGAAAGCCTACTGTTAGTGTGTTACGCAATTGCCCCGTTGTTAACAAAATATTTTTTATCTATTTAGTTATTAGGTACATCCATTTTCTTCTTCATCTTCATTCCCTAACATTATTAAAAAAAAAAAAACTAACTACAGTCAAAACATCGCCTGCAACCATAAACAATAATAAAAAATATAAAAAGAGCATTAAAATGGCAAAAGACATGTACGGTTCTGGTAACTATTTGTCGTTAATTATAAACTATTTTTTTTTCTTTACAAAATAATATCAAAGAAAATCGTAAGAGTAGAAATGACCTAACTTGATAGTTTTTTTTTTTATCGGTATAATTGCAATATTTTTTTTTAAACATACTTTATTTCACTGTGAAAATTAAAAAGACGTATATCTATTTACATTTTTTTAAAGATATTTTTTAAGGGAAATATTTTTAACTGATCTGATTTATTTTTAACTTATTGACCTTCTAATGAAGGTCAATAAGTTTTTAGAGGGTCAGTTAAGTATTCGGATGTATATTAATTTAAAAAAGTGTTTTGTGTGTTTTTTAAATTAATATGCATCTGAATACTTAACTTTCTGGCCTTTACGCAGTCACGGAATAGATAAATATAGGAAAGCAAAATTTGGATTATTAGAGGTTCGATTAAATACGTGCCTTTTTTTTAAATCGCAGTGAATAAATAAAATATTTAAGTACAGTAAACAAAAAGGATATCTTTCTTAAAAAAAAAAGATTAGTTATAACAAAAACCTACTATAGTAAATTAGATCATTTTCACCCAAACGGCCTAAAATTAAAAATCTGTGTGTAAAATTGTTAGGTTAATTTAAAAGGATATTCTAATATTTAAGTGGCAATTAGGACCAGCCTATTGCATATTAACTTCCTTATATGCTGGAAATAGGCACCTGTTCAATACGACCGATGTATCATGGCCTGTCTGAACATGGGCTCTCTACTATCACTCGCACTTGCGTCATGTCACCTTTTGGTTCCTAAAAAATGTTATAGCGCAGCCTTCTGCGCAAAGTTCGGACCGGCCATGATTCATCGGCCGTATTGTCACTTGTCGAAAAACAAGCACACTGCGATCAGTAATCCCAAATTTAGGTGAGTATTGAAAAAGAGGTCTACTTCCAACCATTGGAGATAATTATACAAAGTGAAAGTACTTTTCATCCTTTTTTTAAACCCAAAGAAATTCCACACACAAACATTAAAAAAAATGCTATTAATATATATTTTTTGTAGTATAACAAACAAAGAAACTAAAATACTAGAAAAACAACGTGAAAAATAATCAGATTTCGTTTTTTTTTTAAGAAACTTAAATAAACTATAATATTTTTTATTTAAAAAAAAACAGACATATTTTTTGACTCACTAGAATATAAATATCTTAAACAAGAGAATGGCATCAATTTAGTATTTATAAATGGTCCGCAACCACCCTTTTAGATGCCTATGTACAATCGGTGAATGAAAACCTTGTCTTGAAAATCGATATTTGAAAATAAAACCGTGATTTTTTTCATGATTCCATAAGAAGGGTAAATCGTGGATAAATATTATAGTCTGTACATGTAAGTTAGGTATCAAAAAATCCAAAGGAAATCGACACAATACGGCCGATGAATCTTGGCTGGTCTGAACACAGGCTCTTCCGAACTTTCGCGCATGTTCTCTCACTCACGCTTGCCTCATGCCACCACCATTGGTTCCTAAAAAAACGTTATTGCGCAGCCTTCTGCGCAACCTTCGGACCAGCCATAATTCACCGACCGTATTGTAAGTACCATTTTCATACAATACACAGACTATAAAATTATTTTCAAAAAATAAATTTTCATTCCAAAAACGATAATTTTTCAAAAAGCAACGTTTTTTTTAATTTTTTCTAACGATTTGTACAATTTCTTGTTTAATTCTTTAATCATATTTTAAATATAAGATATTTTTTTATATTACTATGTTATTATTTGCGTTTAGTATAACACAGGCTGACAATTAATTTTTGTTTGCTCACATTGTGAAAGAATATTATATAAACTAACATTTTAATTTTTATTTAAAAAGTTTCAAAACTGCTGCTAAATTAGGCCAGCCTTTTGTCGTATATAGCGACTTAGGTATTATGTGAAGACGGTAGGCAGCAGCGTCCTTCTATCTGCTAATAACAACTTACTGCGACCACCAATCCTTTCAAATAATGAGTATAATAAAAATAATATTAGTATGGCATATTCCTTCACGACGGTGAGGAACATTTTTTTTTTATCTTTAAATCCCATTTTATACTAAACGCAAAGATATATCACAAGTGGCATAGTAATCTATTGACTGGCCCCTCCGAAAAATCTAAATAAAAAAATAAAATAAATAAACAAAAATAATAAAAATAATAGCTATAATTTCTCGACAAGGGACCTAGCGTTTTTTTTTTTATTAATAATTAATAATAAAAAATATATTATCATCGTTACTATTAATAATTATTACAATATAAAAAAAAATAACCATCTAGAGATTATCGTCGTAAAGAGAATTATTTTTTACAATAAACCTTTATTTTTAAGTTTATTATTTTTTCGAAACTTTGGAATGTTTCTCACTGGAGAATTCTTGAGATATCCTGAAAATAAAACATTGAAGTTGAATAAATTAAATCATTACAAAGTATACTTACATATTAAATGCTAGACGACATCGCGGTAGACCAAGACGAAGATAGAAGTCAAAGTCAAAGTCAAATCATTTATTTCAAATAGGCACTTAAAATGCACTTTTGAACGTCAAAATTTACAAAAAAAAATAGAACTGATTCTAGTTGCCCCTTCTAAAAGGTAGTTTCGTATGGAGAAGAATGGGCAAGAAACTCCACCGTTACTCTTTTAAGGACGAACTTGACTCCTACCGAAATAACTGCCCCCCTCACCCCAATGGGAGTGGACAAACGTGTGTGGAAAAGGAAGCCTTTGTCCGGCAGTGGGACATTACTTGCTATTTAGATATAATGGAAGTTTACTGAAGCCAGTTTACACTGACACTACAACTACACAAAAATGTAATACCTAATGAAACAGCAATGTTTGATTTTCAATGTTAAGGTTAGCGCTGAGAGTTGAAAATGCAACAGTGCGGTTTATTACATTTCAGATCATTTCTGTGATATGCCCTCAAGATTATAGATTGCAAACTCAATCTATGGATTGGTTATTGGCAAGCTTAGATGTCAAAAATTGGTGTAAGTTGAACGATATAAGTACTATATATAGTTTGTTCCAAATGTATCGGATTAAAAGTAAACAATCAGAAAACGTACCTGTGAATGGCATTTTGGTGCAATTTACAAATTGATAGCTTTGATTTGATTATTTGAATACTTAAACCCAAAATTCTTATTTATTAACATAACATCATCATGCCTGTAATCCTGAAGGGTTAGGCAGTACACACCCACATAACGCCAATTGTGTTTTTTTGTTGTTTGTTTTATTCTAATTTTAAATAATCATAAATGTCAATAATCTTAAATGTTTTTCATTTGATTAGTGAGATTAATTTTATTACCTCAACTAGCTTTTGCCCGCGGCTTCGCCCGCTTGGAGGTCGGGAATTATCCCACGGGAACGTACTACCGGGATGAAAAGGATCCTAAGTGTTAATCCATGTTATAAACTATCTGTGTTCCAAATTCCATTCAAATCCGTTCAGTAGTTTTTGCGTGAAAGAGTAACAAACATTCATCCATCTATCCTCACAAACTTTCACATTTATAATATTAGTAGGATTTTCGTCAATGATTTTTCCATTACAATTTAATGTTATTCAAACAAGAATTGTAGGAAAAAGTGGTGAGAAACTCAAAGCATTTATTTCAAATAAACCAGTTATAGGCACTTTTAAGCTGTCAAGGGGTCGGTCAGTAGAAAGATGAAGCTAGTTGCCCATTCCAAAGCGTAGTAGGTACCTATGGAGAAGAACGGGCAAGAAACTCCATGGACACTCTTTTAAATCAAAATATTGTTACAAATAATTGGTTACATCATTCATGTAGAAATTATACATGTGAGAACGATGTAGATAGACGCGCACGTTAAAAGCGTCCGTAATAAAAATGATAAATACAAGAAAAAACAGAAATTAAAATAAGCCGTGGCAGCTAAGAGATGACCAGGCCCTACTGACGGCGCCCGTTCACGAACATGACGCATGGATCAGCACCATTCATATAAAGTTGTAACCTTGTATATGAAAGGTAGTAGTGAAAGGTAGTATTTATGGAACGTGACGTGGTGCAGCTAGTGACTGTTGTATTTATGGAACGTGACGTGGTGCAGCTAGTGACTGTTGTTTTTATGGAACGTGACGTGGTGCAGCTAGTGACTGTTGTATTTATGGAACGTGACGTGGTGCAGCTAGTGACTGCTGTATTTATGGAACGTGACGTGGTGCAGCTAGTGACTGTTATATTTATGGAACGTGACGTGGTGCAGCTAGTGACTGCTGTATTTATGGAACGTGACGTGGTGCAGCTAGTGACTGTTATATTTATGGAACGTGACGTGGTGCAGCTAGTGACTGTGGTATTTATAGAACGTGACATGGTTAAGCTAGTGACTGTTGTATTTATGGAACGTGACGTGTTGCAGCTAGTGACTGTTTTATTTATAATTATTCGGAAAACAGATTTGAATGAATCATTTATCATGAATGTAAATGATAAATGATTTTATTTCTGTACGTAGGTTTGTACAAACACTTTTACACGTCAATCATATTTTAAAAACTACATGATGTCGGCGTTTCCTATCTGACTACTCTGAGAAGAAAGGCCGAAATAAACTCAGAGGTCACAGGCTCTTTTAAAATCCAGACAAAATCTTGATCAGATTGTGTGAAGACCATGTAGATGTGTCTGAAATGGTCTTTTGAGGAAAAACCACACAGATTGAGTGGACCTGTCCAATCCGTGTACGCATTTATCAGTAATCATGCAGCTCAACTCAGAACTTAAGGAGCTCAAAGATTCGACGAACAATAACAAAGAAAGAACATTTGAGTAAGCCACAAAAATTACTCAACCTGCCAGACCATGATTAAAACTAACTAATGTGTTAGTTACTTACTTTAAAGAGTGATTGCATAAAAATTTAACCTGAACATGGATTGTTTACACTTTCATCAAATACTTTTGGAACAGACCATAGTAATTTTGTTGGAATAGAAATGTATGTAAGATTGTAAGACTGTGTGCTCACCTCATACCGATGTAGTATCGGCGTACTATTGTAATGCGGGTTTTCACTATAGAAGAAAGGCCGCTTCATTGTGTTTTGCCCTGTGGAACAAATAACAACAATTCAATACTATGAAAAGATAAAATAAAATACGCCATAACGGAACGTTATTAATCTAAACTAATATTACATATAAAGAAAAAAGATTTGATTTTTTGTATGTTTGTTTGTTACGCTTTCACAGCTGAATAGATTTGGATAAAATTTGACACCTGGGTACAACTTGACCTAGAGAAAGACTTTTCATCCTGGATCGCTGATGAAGTCGCGGCCAATAGCTAGTAGTTTTATAAGGGAGAATTAAATTAATGAAAATCGCAAGTGTTACACTTTGTCTGCCAAAAATCATTAGCGGCAACTACATCGCCACATGCGAGCTACGCGTCACACTGACGTCACGCAAAATCCTGCATCGCGCAAGAAGAGTTTTTTTTTTTTTTTTTTTCTTTTTTTTTTTTTTTTTAATTTCAAATAAACCAATTACAGGCACTTTTGAATTGTCAAGGGGTCGGTCAGTCAGAAAGATGAAGCTAGTTACCCATTCCAAAGCGTAGTAGGTACCTATGGAGAAGAACGGGCAAGAAACTCCATGGACACTCTTTTAAATCAAAAAATGGTTACAAAATATTGATTACATCGTTCATGTTGAAATTATGCATGTGAGAACGATGCAGAACGTTAAAAGCGTCCGTAATAAAAAGACAAAAGCAATTCAAATATTAAATTAAATTAAAATAAGCCGTGGCAGCCAAGAAATGACCAGTCCCCACTGACGGCGCCCGTTCACGAACATGACGCATGGATCAGCACCATTCAGCTCAACCATTTTGAAGGGAACTTAATGATCCAACACACACGCCACCACCAGCGAGACATTAGAGTGAGCATGACAAACTCTCAGCCGCCAGGGCACATTCAAGTCAATGAAAGAAAAACCTATTAAATGGTAGCTTTATAGTAGGTGCATAGTACTCACACCTGTGCTATGCACTTATACAATACTAAAACATTGAATTAAATTTTAATCGCGCAACCAGCATACTCGGGCAGTTGCCTACCAGACACAACACCCGTGTCGTTATGAGTGAACTTCGTTCTGTCGTTCGTTCTCGTTCTTTTTGGTATTTATTTGTGCGTCATGTTTACCGCAAATAAACGTATTTTCTTTCTGACTTTACACCTTGTTCCTCATCCTTCTATAAGATCATAACACACAGTTCATCAAAATTTCGTAGGACAGAATGGGCGTCATGTGAATTTTACAGCCATTGACATAAGGTTAAAATTGCAATAACTGAAGCGCGCTTCAAAATACATCAACTTATGTTTGCGCGTTTGTCCGCGATTCTGTCCGTGGATCTGGGATAAGGAAGATGATTTAATGAAAATTTTATTTTAAACAAAAAAAAAAAAAGTTTTAAAGATGTAGTGACAAAAATTTAAAAGAGTATGCTTAGATAGTTTGGTCATGATGAGAGAATGAATGAAGGGCGACTAACAAAAGGTATTTACAAGGCAGATGTGAGTCGAAACGCCGGGAGGGGACGCCCTAGGAAGACATATAGTGACCTTATTGGTGATGTTCTTCAGAAAGGTCAGGTGCGTAGTACTCGCAACCGGCGTGCGTGTGTGACCAGATGTATGAACGTAAACGAGGCAAAAGGAGTATGTAAGGATCGTAGCAGGTGGCGTTCTGTAGTTTCTGCCTACCCTCATGTGAAGAAGTCGTGACTTTATGTTTGTATGTATCTGGGATAAACGGCCAAAAATTCATATTTATAATACTCGCTTATGCCCGCGTGGATTTCGGAAATTATCTCACGGGAATGTAGTACCCGGGATAAAAATGCCCTAACCTAGGTCAAGGTCTACCTCTGCGCCAAATTTCATCCAGCGTCAAAAGGTTACAGACAGGCAGACAGATCGACAGACGCACAGATAACTTTTTTTTTGTATAGAATCATAGGTAGATGAACGTAAAACTATAGTAACTTCGACTAATAAATTATAATTATAATTTAAGGAGAATCAAATGTCGCTGAAGTATTTTACATGGAGCAACTGCCTATCTGACCTCCACAACCCAGTTACTGGGTAACACGATACCCCTCAATCATACAAATACCGTAACTTACACTTACATAGCTGTGTGTGTGCCGCGAGCGCGTTCTGCTTGGCTATGAGGAGCTCCGGTCCTGGTCGCGGGAGCTGGTCGTAGTAACCACCTGTGGAAGAATAGAATAGAATGTGTCATGTCATTTGGTTTAAATAGGCTTTTATTTTTATATATATTCTTCTATATTTTGTGAATGTGAGAATGTTGTAGGCCTAACTTGTAGACTGTAGATTTGTGGACCTTTTTTATATTTTGTTGAGTACCTGTTACTTGTTGACAGGTCTACACTGTCCTCACATATCTATCAACACTGTAATTGGAAACATTGTAAAAGCCCCTTATTTTTAAAAGAGTAACCGTGGAGTTTCTTGCCGGCTCTTCTCCATAGGAAACAACCAATTGGAACCGTACACCTAGCTTCATAAGTGCCCATGTTGGTTTATTTGAAATAAAATATATTGATTTGATTTGATTTGAATAGTTCTTTATTTCCACAGAAAGTAGGTACAAGTTACATATGTTAAGTTTAAAATTATCCATAAATTAACTAAAAACACTACTACTAATATATTTATGCTTTACTAACTTTTTCCCGCGGTTTTGCCCGCATGGATGTCAGAAATTATCCCACGGGAACGTACTACCGGGCTAAAAAATATCCTATGTGTTAACCCAGGTAATAAAGTATCTGTGTTCCAACTTCCATCCAAATCCGTCCAGTACTTCTTGCATGAAAGAATAACAAAAATCCATCCACCCATCCATCTTCACAAACTTTCACATTTATGTAAAATATTAGTAGAATTATGCAAAACAAACCGAAAATCATAGAGAACCGCACATCAGTTGTAATAAGTGTTATAACACTTGAACTATGAGAACAATCATAACTGCTTAGCAATGATGGTTTTCTGAAATGACGTTCACTAGATGGCAGCACTGAGCCGTAAGGTCCGGGGACCTGTCAAGTGTCAAAGCGCCTATATTTTTATTTAGTCGTGACTGAATGACGAATAAATGAAACGAATGATGAACGTCATCACATCTATCTATCTATATAAACAAAAATGAATCGCCGAAATGTATGTACACGCATAACTTCCGATCGACTGCACTAAATTGGATATTTTTTTTTTTGTGTTTCTTAAATAACATTTTTTTTAAAGTGAGTGTATGAGACAGAAGAGGTAGGTATGTAGGTAGGTAGGTAATAGTATATATATAGCTCATGGAAAGCGGTCGGTGACGATGACGCGAGTTCCATGATTTTTGTTCACCCAAAAAGTGCTCAATGCGCCTAAAGAAGTTTTCACTTCAAAAACGTCTTTCCATTTTGGGTAAATTCTCAACGTCGGCAGTTAGAATTTCTTGTCTCTTCGCCGTCAATATATGGTTTACAACAGGCTGCGTTACTTCGCGTCACGTAAAGGCTCCTACACAGTATAGCGGCGGCTCAGCTGGCAGGTGAGTCGCCGGGATTATCATGTATTATGAGGCGCGCGGTGGCGGTGGCTGCCTTAACAATTATGGCAGAGATAATGTTGTTAATTCTTACCTGTTACATTATTATGGTTGTTAGGCGGGTAGTAAGGGCTGCCTTGTGGCTGCATCACATTCTCGCACCCTGGAACAAATAAAACGTATTTTTTAACACTAAAATAAAAATAAAAATAACATAACGATCATACCGAAGGGTTAGGTTCAATGTGCACACACATAATATGCTTTGTACTTTTCGCCAGTTATGATTAGATCCTATGTCCCATGCGAGTTTGCAAATGCCATTTGGTATTGCCATCACCCGGGCACATGACACATTTCAGTTAAAGTAAAACTATTTCCTTAATGTCCCTCGGGAATCATCGCATTTGCGAATACAAACGAATGATAATTTGCATGTCCATCACTTATTAGATTTAACGTGTACAATAATTTGAATTCAGAACGAAGTACTTTATTGTTGTTTTGTTTTGACGTAACAAACAATAAAGTACTTAGTTCTAAATGCTGCCAGCCTTTTAGGCACTTTTCCTGTCGACAGCGGTGCGGACGAATTTTTTGATGTCCTGTTTTTTTTTTTAGATGTTATTACATACTATTAATATTTTTTAAACTTTGAACATAATATATATTTATATTTTGGTGTTAGCTTGTATATTATAACCTATTTAGATTGATTAAATACACAAAAGTAAAATAAGTGTTCTGAATTCAAATTATTATACAAGATAAATCTAATAATTGATAGACATGGAAATTAGCATTCATTTGTATTCGGAAATGCGATGATTCCCGAGGGACATTAAGGAAATCGTGGTACTATACGTCTCTGTGATGGCAACACATCTACGATGGTTCTACTATTGCAGATGTTCATAGGCGAGAGTGACCGCTTCCCATCCTTGCCATCGAATAACCTAAAAGCATAACCCTCCATTGCATGACTCATGATGCGAAGCATCAGAGTGCTTTACGATCGAAAATTTTTTTTCGCCTCATTTTGGCGGCTATTTTTATTATTATAGCCTTGTTAGTTCACGGAATCAAGATATTTTGCATACTATTGTCGAGATAATTTAATGGAGATTAATTTCATACTTTTTAAAAATTGATTTACTGCAATAGAATTGGAAAAAACACCAAAATAGGTCAAAAAAAATTCCTGTCCGTCATGTGTGAAACCTGGAAACACTGAAACTTGTGAAAAAATCCATTATTTGAGTTATTTTTTTTTTTTAAATTCTAATCGACGATTGTAGGTCACTGAATGCGAATGATTAATTAATTCAGTGTCGTTTAATTGCAATTAATAAAAAACGAAAACTACAAGACTGTATATCTATATATATCCATAGAAAATTAACATATGGATGGTGATATATCTATAGATATTATGTACATTTATTCCACCAGGGGCGCTTGTGCAGTACTTTCTTCCTACTACAGCTGTTTTTTCGGCAATTAATTTTGAACGACTTAAGTTTTTTTTTTTTATATTTCATAATTAAATGAGCATTATGAGTCGTGCACTTTTGGATTTTCCAAATTTTTCCTCTCCAGTCGA
The DNA here is from genome assembly GCA_916610205.1 of Griposia aprilina. Taxonomy (NCBI): domain Eukaryota; kingdom Metazoa; phylum Arthropoda; class Insecta; order Lepidoptera; family Noctuidae; genus Griposia; species Griposia aprilina. The sequence continues at coordinate 13,629,036 of OU744310.1, read as the reverse complement.
GTAAAAAAGTGGTAAAAACTTACCATTAGGCGTATCAGGTTCCTGTTTGACCTGATTTTGTATTGTTTCCAACAAACGTTGCTGCTCCATCAATCGCCTGCTACCGTACAAATCGGCGTCTGAAACGTTAGTAAAGAAACTTTAGTTTAGATAAGCATTACATTAAATAAAAACTTGAAAAAGCATTTATCTATCTATACCTTTATCTTAATTTTACAAAAATTTAAAGTTATTTCTGAGTTTTTATCTTTGTAAAAGGTAATCTCTGGAAATATTGTTTTAATTAAGTGGAAAGCAGCCCGCAAATTTCCTTACGTTTTTTTGCAATTTGCAGGTCAGTGTCAGGTTGTATGTTGAACAAAATGTGATGCGCGACCGTAACATGTATTTACAGAATTATAAATAATTTTATTTCTGTAAGTAGTTTTGTACAAACACGTTTACACAATCATATTTTTTGAACTACATGAGGTCGGCGTAACCCACTAAGTAATAAAAAGATTTATTACTATATAGAGGTATGAGGAACAGGGTGTAAAGCTCACTCACACCACCATAGAAAAGGGAGGATCCTCCGACCAGACGGGTATTGTGTCTGGTGGGCAACTGCCCGACGGTTTTTTTTTTTTTTTCCTAATTGGCAGCTCGTAGTTGTGACCACTAAGGTCCTGGCTACTTAACCGGGCAAACCTGTGGGTGCCTTAAGCTACTAACTTAAAGCCTCCAGCCAGGGGAGCCCGACGGTTGATGTCGGGACCTTATATATATGCTAGTCGCGCGGTAAAGTCTGCTTGCGCGATGCAGGTTTTGCGTGACGTCAGTATGACGTGTAGCTCGCATTTGGCGATGTTGATACCGCTACAACTATACTGAACATTACTAACATCAAAAGGTTATCGCAATTTTGTGTTTCGGAATTCCCGAAATAAATATTCTTATCTAAACTAATATTATAAAGAGCAAACATTTTATTTTTTGTATGTTAATGTTGATGACCAGTATTGCGGCTGCCACCATACCACTGACTGTGAGTTCCATTCAATTGAGTTAACATGGGCTCAAGTTAAAAGGTTTGTAGCCGAGAAAAAGACAACTTTTAAAATGGCTGACTTAAAAAATCTTTTGCCAGAGGCTTTAGCTAATGTGACTGCTGACAATTGGAAAAATTGCGATGGTCATGTAATAAAAGAAGAACGATCAGAAAATGTTTAAATTAGACAACATAATTGATGCTACCGTCATACCCACTGAACGCTTTATTATTAATGTGACAGATATTTCCTAAGATTCAGATTCAGAATAAAGCCTATTAATATATGACTAAAAATAATATGATTTTAATATTTAAAATAAAAGGTTTAACATCTATGAGTCACGTGTTCTTTTTTTTTTGGTTTACCTTTATTTAACTACCTAAACCTTTCTAGCAAAGAGATAGATCTCTCCCTTCAAGAAATACAATCGAGAACGTATGTTATTTTGCGTTCATTTAATTATGACTCTCGTCACAAGGTACAGTGATATCAACAATAATTGTTTTTACTAATAAGTGTTACTTTTTTAATACCATGAAGTCATCACGGTTTTCTTTTTTCATAATATTAGTACTAGTAAAGTCAATGTATCAATGTTATTGTAAATTATAATATAATAGTAACTATGTAGAGATCCATGTGAAATATTACTATTATAATTATACCGATTACTTGTATGATCTCTTTATTAAATCTATTTTAATAATACTAGGTGTAGTGAGCTCATAATTTATAATATCACGACTTTATTACTCCGAAGCTGAGGTGCAAAGTACAACTACATTTCGCCAGTTATAGGGCGAGCGTATTGCAATCGTTCAGGCACAAATTCAGACTCCGGCCTGATACTGAGAATATTTTTAATAAAATAAGTCAATAACAGTTTCCCTGACCTGGGAATCGAACCCAGGCCCTCATGCTCAGCAGTAGCGCTTGGGACCACTAGACCAATGAGGCAGTATTACCTCATTATATATTTTTTTAAAGATTATTCTATTCCACTGCTAGGTCTCCCCCAAGTCCTTCAAGGAACTCCTTACCCGTACATATTTGATAAAAAAAAACTTACCTAGCTGTTCCTTATTCCTGTCATAAGTAAACTTATCATCTTCTACATTAATATCAATCTCCTGCTTTATGTGATTCTCATTGAAAAAATTTTGATTTTCCGTAATCCTATGTTGCTCCTGCAACATCTGTAGATTATGCTGTTGATTCCTCAGCAGCTCCACACTGTCCGAGTAGTTCTGGAAACCGTAATCCGGACGGAACGGTTTTTCAAAACCCGAGTACAGATCATTCTTCTGGTAGTTTTCAACAGTTTTCGTGAAACTTTCCACCGGCTTGTCGTACCCGTTTAGTGCTTTTCCGTTTCTTTCGAGAGCATATTTCTCAGCTTCTTTATTATACTCTTCATTTGTTTGTGGGAGATAATCTTCAGGTTTATTTGTATAGTCTTTAGCTTCAGAATATTTTTTATCAAAATCAGGGTCTTTTTGATAGTTCTGGCTATATTCCACTGGATATTTGTCAGAGGCTTCTGCGTAAATGTTGTTGGGTTGGGAGTCATCTTCCTCTGACTGAACGGGGTCGGTCTGCATGAATGCGTCCTGTTTTTTAGGCTTTATTACTGCTGGTGCTAAGTGAGTGGTCGGCGGTATCGGTGATAGGTTCATTGTGTTAAGACTTGAATAGCGGTAGGCTTGCTGGGGAGGTGAGAAAGAAGGGAGAATGTTACTGAAAGAGTTGAATACGATAGCGATACAATATACAGTATCTATCAGAAAGACGTCGACGCCATTTTTTTATTTGTTAATAATTTTAGTTAGGTTAGTTTATTATGTAGTAATTGTAAATACTATTGCAATTTAATTATTTTGAATAAAATAAAACTGTATAAATAATAGTAAAAAAAAAAAAAATTTGAACAACTTTCCACATGGGGCCAACATCGTAGTCGCGTAAATTTATCAACTATCCTTACGAAACTTCAATACCTACTCGACCCATATATGTATGGATGGGGATGATTATTTTTTCGCATTTACGATGTTGGGTCCCATTGAGAAAGTTGTTCACTTCGATGATCTATACCTCAAATTTCTAATAAATGCTGAGGAGCTTACTAACTACACAAAAAGTTACATATTTACTAAAAATGTGTCCCACCCACTGCGGTTGAGGTCGAAAACAAAATGTATACGTGTTGTCGTAGGTACAGTCAACCGCGCATCACTGGTCACACGTGAATAACGAGAATCCTTAGGTATTGAAATGACATAAATGGGCTGTCAATGTCAAACTGCTGCCATGGACGTGGGGTTAACTGTACGTATTTGGTTTCATGCTCTCACTAAAATGTGTATATTTTAATAGTTTATTAAATAAATTATTACAGTACCCCAAAAATGTATTAGTGAATATAATGGAGTTGGAGTGCCATAATTAAAGAAATGATATAAAAAAATATGTACCTATTTTGTATTTTCATTTCACCTTATGAAAGTATTTTGTAATTTATATTTTAACGAGATAATCAAAAATGTTTCATGATTTTTTTCTAATTTTTTCTTTACTTACTGTCCGGCCGTCGAGTGAATGCGTTCCTAATACCTGTCAATGCGCCAACTCTAGTAACTAATAAAGATCAAATTCGCCAAACACGTATTCGGTTGTATGAAACTGACAGATGTCAACAACGAATTCTCTCGACGGCCGGACTGTAATGTACAATACGACCAATGAATCATGACTGGTCTGAACATCTCATTGACACTCACCTCATGTCACCTTTTGGTTACTAAAAAAACGTTAATGCGGACCCTTCTGCGCAAAGTTCAGACCGGCCGTATTGTACTGGCCTATGGTACTTTAAAGTAAAACAGTTAAACCTCTTTATTGTATAACGACGGTGAAGTATCCATATCTAGTAACTAACTAATAATAAATGGCAATCATGTCATTTGGTCCAAATAGGCTTTTATTTTTATATAGATAGATTCTTCTATATTTTGTGAATGTGCGAACGTTGTAGGCCTAACTTGTAGACTGTAGATTTGTGGACCTTTTATATTTTGTTGAGTACCTGTTACTTGTTGGCAGGCCTACACTGTCCTCCCATATCTATCAACACCTTAATTTGAAACATTGTAAAAGCCCCTTATTTTTAAAAGAGTAACCGTGGAGTTTCTTGCCGGCTCTTCTCCATAGGAAACAACCAATTGGAACCGTGCACCTAGCTTTTGACATAAGTGCCCAAGTTGGTTTATGTGAAATAAAATATTTTGATTTGATTTAACATTTTAGCGATTTTCACCTTAAAACATATTCGTAGGTAAAATATGAAAGATCTCGTACTTGCAAAGACATAAGGTCTAAAATCATTATCACCATCACAAGCGTTTCCTACATTTTTTTTTAATATAAATAAGTTTTTGATTCAAATGTTAAAAGCTACAGAAATTAAACGATTTTTCGCCTCCTGTAAAATCATGGTTTTCTAGTTATTAGATATTGATATTATACCGTCGATCACATGCATTTTGCCCATTCCTATAAAAGTTTAAAGTGTAATTCTACTCACATTATTGTCCTGGGGATCACAAGCCATGTGTTGGTCGCTGGTGAGCGGTAATGCGCCGTGTGCTGCGAGGTTTAGAGACCATTTGTCTACCTTCTCACTGTAAAAATAATAGGATAGAATACTCATTATTATGTCATAATCAGCCTATAAAGGTCCCACTGCAGGGACACAGGCCTCCTCTCTGTGAGAGAGAGCGGGCCATAATCTACCACGCGGGCCCAGAGCGGGTTGGTAGATGTCACATGTCTTCGATTTTTTTTCTAGGATATGCCGGTTTCCTCACGATGTTTTCCTTCACCGTTTTGAGAGCAGTGGTGATGAAATTAAATACACAAAGTAAAGTGCCTGCCTGGGTTTGAACTCGTGACCTACAACTCGTAAGTCGGGGCCGATTCCACTGGACCACCACTGCTCACTGGTGCTCATTATTATGTACACCATATAAATTGCAAATAATTATGTTATAGGTATACAAGGTATAAGGAGGGACATCGACGCTCTAACTGTTACCATGACACCCAAAACCAACCAAGAACCGGCCTAGTGAGCGTCGAACTCGCTCTCGAAGGGTTTCGTACCACAAGGCAAAAAACGCCGAAAAAAACACGTTTCCTGTATGGAGACCCCCTTTATTTCATTACTTTATTGAATTTTTATTATTTGTTGTTATAGCGGCAATAGAAAACCATACTTTGTAAAAATTTCAACTGTCTACCTATTACGATTCATGAGATACAGCCAGATGACAGACAGACAGACAGACGGACGGACAGAGAAGGCTTGGCTTAGTAATAGGGTTCCGTCGGCACCCTTTTGGAATCTTGGGTACGGGACCCTAAAAACCACCAACCCAATAAACCTATTTTTTCTCTCCTCCTTTACCTCTGTTCCTATGAATTCAGTACATGGGATTTTTTTTTGTGGGATATTACCAGAGATCGGATATTCGGATGCATATTTACCTAAACTTAATTTTTAGCTATGACATTATGGAAGTGACTTATTTTTTTTGCAAAAAAAAAAAACTGCATTCTAGAACACCGCGAATGCATAACTAGTCAGGTGTATAGTAAGGAAGACTCCAAAAAAAAAAGAAAAATTAAAAATAAAACTGGTTTCTTGGAATGCATAACTATACAGATGCACTTAAAAAAATATGTTTAACCCCCGATACAAGTATGTGTACGTATGGTGTAAGAGGAGGGGTGCAGTGTGTTAGTTAATGTTAAGATTTATTCGATACAAAAGCGCATTCAATATTAGCAAAAGGTGAATATGCTTCCGAATATCCGATCTCTGGATGTTACCCACCGACGATTTTTTCTACTCTGAGAGGTCTAGAATCATGTGGTAAATTCATGGTAACCGCGCAACGACGTCCCTTACACCGTGTACAGTGGACCCCCGGTAATCCGGCCCCCGTCTAATCCGGCGCCCCCTGTAATCCGTCAATCCTATCAATGTTGAATGTAGGAACACAAACATTATTTTGACAAATCTTCAGTAATGTAAGATAATGCATCATAGTATGCGCATGATTTTTTGTAAGTTCTATAATTAGTATTAATGTTATAATAAAACGTGGAAGAGGAAAAATGTAATTCGTTCATTTTTTTTTTTCACCTACGAAGTCCCTGGCCCTACTTATTATTTTAATTTGTAATTTGTCGGATTACAAAATACTGATTTTCAAAAAAAAACCGGACTATAAGGGGTCTTACGCAGTACTCTATAATTCGACAAATTCGATAGTCCGACACTGCCCTGCAAAACGTTTGTCGGATTACCGGGGGTCCATTGTATATTACTTCTGAAACTCGAAGCACCATATTATCACCCGGTAACTTTTCTTTCTCCACAAAAAAGAAAAACATGGTAAGGAATTGTGTGAAATTGCCAACCCACAGTGAGTAATCATGTTGAAACATACTCGTTCTTTCCCTGTAAGCTATTTATCTATATTTCATAACATAGTCAATCTTTCCTCAAACGGTTTTCCTTCGAAGTATTACTTTCCTTATAACTATAAATTGAAATCAATAATATTTAAATTAAAGTAGCCTAGTCTTTCTACGAATATTTTGATGTTTTTTCCTAATGCCGGTCACCCACATTCGCACGAATTCACGCGAGCCCGCAAGTGTAGAACGAGTTTTGCAAATGAATAATGCACAGTTTTTACCACATTCACGGTTTTCCAAGCCGTCAAAAAGTCAAAAGTCAAATCATTTATTTCAAATAGGCACACAAAAGGCACTTTTGAACGTCAAAATTTACAAAAAAAATTAATTGATTCTAGTTGCCCTTTCCAAAAGGTAGTTTCGTGTCGGTTTTTGGCGCACATCAAAGTGTGCGAACCTCGAACGAATATTTGCGCGCATGTGAGTGACCGGGGTAACATGTTTGTTTATTTGTATGTATCATTTGCAATTTGTATAATACAACGATATCGCATACATCACCGTCTGCCTGCCTTTTCCCTATTGGGGTAGGCTTGCAGTCTTACCGGATGCAGCTGAATACCAGTATTTAACATTGAAAGATTACTTATCTGAGTATAGTGATTATATAGTATCCCTTACATTAGGGGCTAAAGAGAATATTTAAAAAAAAAAATTGGCGAAACTAGTAATTTTCGATGAAAATTTAACTAACATTATTTTATTAAAATAAATGTAAAACGAAACGCAGCCATAATCTGTTATTGAAATTTGTATTCAGAAATAAATCGGTTTAGTCAAATTCTGGCTATTGCTCTTTCTAACCAAAAATGTGTTGCTAAATCTACTGCTGAAAAATAGCAACAAGTGTTTCTCAGTGAGTCTGACTTTTCTTATATTTACAAAATAGTATAACTTATTTCTATACCAGCAACTTCAGCATATACAAAGCGCATATTTTCAGTGATGAAAATGGCCAGAAGAGCGCAATAGGGCCAGTATTAATCTCGTAAAATGTTAAATAGAGGTATTTTGTAATCATAATTTATTTTTAGAATTTAATATTAGTTAGTAGACTAATATAAAGAAACTGTTAATTTAAGCTCAAATATCTTACTATATTTTTTGGCAACTACCATATCTTTACAGGCAATAACTTCGAAAATACTACATTTGATATAAACAAAAGTTGACAACCCTATCCACAACCCAGTTACTGGGTAACACGATACTCATTAGTAAGACTTGGGCTCCTGACTATCCGCAGCGACTGTCAAAGCACGTTAAGCCGTTACGGGTAGTCAGAAGCACAAAAGTCGTACCAGGGGGTATCGTCTTACCCAGTAACTGGGTTGTGGCGGTCAGATAGGCAGTCGCTCCATGTAAAATACTGATATTCAGCTGCATCCATTAGACTGGAAACCTTCCCCAACATAATTTGAAGACTCAAAAACGCCAATTGATTTAGTATAGTATCATTTTTGACGTCGTTCTTACTGACGTAGGAAAGACGCCGGTGGCGCCATTTTGAGGTTCTGTTCCACTCACCCATGGATCTCCTCCTTCTTTCCCTCCCTGTACTTAACAGTGCGGCTCTTCCTGATGACCATGACGGTGCCATCGGGGTTCAGCTTGGGGAGGTTCTGTGAGGGCACGGCGTCCTTGCTTAACGTCTTCCACTGGCCTGGAACGATGGGAACTTGATGTTAATGTTATGGAATTCATGTTTTGCTGAACAAAGGTGTATAAGGTGGTGGCACGCAGTTTTATATGCGCTTCTTAATGGGAGGACGTGCGGTCGTCGTATTGGCCGCATTAGTGATGGGGCCCGCTAGGCATAGTATGCATTGCGGGCTAATACCAGTCGGCGCAGCGGCGAATGCACTAGTGTCTCCTGGGCCCCCGTATCAAGATACTGGAAGGATTAGCCGGGTTTTAGTCGGTAGGAGTTCGACATAAACCTCCGTTCTTCCCAGACGAAGGGTTTCCATGAGGACTTACACACGGCGAAAAAAGAAGGCAGAAGTGTGTAGTACAGCTACAAGGTGTAATAGAAATAAGTGATAACCTCTTAAGCAAGGGGTCACTGTACTTATCATTATGAATAATAATTTTTACAATACGACCAACCCAGAAATTGGAGGAAAAAACTGATGTTCCCTACATTTTGTTCATAAGGATGAGTACTCGTTAATCCTTCCTTTACTATAATGTGTTTACTGTATTATAATTAACGAATAAGTACCCTTGTTGGCAACAAATTATATTATTTTAATGTTAAAATCCCTTTTAAAGTTTCGTTCCGATTCACCCCTGCGTTCCTATTCACCCCGTTTGACAGTATATTTCACTAGTGGATGTCTGGGACGCATCAACTGATAAAATATGCTAGAAAGAAAATACGTTTATAGAGACTCAGTCTATTTTTAACCGACTTCACAAAAAGGAGGAGGTTCTCAATTCGTCTGTATGTTTTTTTTTTTGTTTGTTTATGTGTGTTAGCTCATAACTTTTTTCTGGGTGAACCGATTTGGATGATTATTTTTTTATTTGATAGGTGGTGCTTCACATGTGGTCCCATTTAAATTTGATCAAGGTCTGACCAGTACTTTTTGAGTTATCCTTAATACTGCATATTTTTCCACTTAGTTTATATGGATGATGTGTTAATAATTTCCTGTCACTGTTATTTACATACCAAGTATTGGTATACGATTTGTGTGGGGTAGTTACCGCAACTAAAAAGTGAAAAATAAAAACTTATTTACAAAAAAACAACCGATTTCCAAAAAAAACACTAAAAGACGTGAAAAATAACTTTAATTTCGGAAGTCGGTGGCCAAAAACGCAAATACAAAACCAAAGACACCGAATTCCGAAATTAAAGTTATTTTTCACGTCTTTTAGTGTTTTTTTGGAAGTCGGTTGTTTTTTTGTAAAAAAGTTTTTTTTTATACCATTACTATTATGATGAACCTGTGTTACCCAGTAACTGGGTTGTGGAGGTCAGACAGGCAGTCGCTGCATTTAAAATACTAGTATTCAGCTGCATGTGGTTAGACTGGAAGCCGACCCTAACATAGTTGGAAAAAGGCAGGAAGATAATGATGAATCATTATGACGAAACGGATATTCAGCAACTATCCGAAATCCGGCCTAATTTTGCTACCCGGTCGGATACTGGATTAGTTTACAGCGGAAATTGCCGAAAAGTGGATGCTAGCTCATTCACTAGGGGACAAATGTCCCGCGACATGTCTCTAGACACAACGTGCCAAATTAGAAAGGTCATAAAATATGACAAAATGTCTGGCGACGTCGCGTCGTCATATCACGCGCCAATGAAATATGTGGAGGAATGTGTGTGTGTGCGTTGAAATGTGTGTTCTGTTTTGAGACATCACAACTATTTCAAACAAAACATTAAGTAAGTCATTTCAAAAACCGTTTTATTAATTCGCAAATCTACATTGTCAACTGCATCAATAATAACTGCATCACTTTTACAACCTTATCTTTATGCCAAGTGAATCATTGAACGAAGTTCATGTATGTTTGCATGTGTGTGCCGATATAGGACACTACTGCCCGCTTTATAGGTTTTACCCACGCTGACAATGTTTTAGAGGATAATTCACGAATATTATTGTAATAAGAATTAAACTTATGTTATGAGCTACTGTTATGGGCAATTAATCAGTTGCTTTACGGTTGATTATTAAAATTAAATGAAGTGTTGATAATAATATCACGCTTATATATTCCCTGAACGGTTAGGCAGAGTTGTTAATTATAAAAAATAGGAATTACTTAAAGTGTTTGTCATAGAAATGAAAAAGTTACTTGTAATTATCGTCCAGTCCTAGTTAACTGGAATTTATCCAAACTTTTTCGAGTGGAATTTCCGTCAGATGTTCAGGCTGAATCAGTTCATTTCGACTTTTTTCTTAGAACAGTTCTCTTTTGTCTGTTTTATTTATTCTGTCTCGTTGGGCTACTGCTGAGCAGGAGGTCCTGGGTTCGATTCCCGGGTCGGGCAAAGTGTTATCGGTTTTTTCCATCTGAAATTTCTCGGTAGCAGCCCGGAGTCTGGATTTGTGCCCGGTTGATGGCAATAGGCTCGCTCCCTATTACATGGGACTTAAACATAAGTGGCGAAATGTGGGTGTGCTATAGGTACACCTCTGCCTAACCCTTCGGGGAATACAGGCGTGATGTTATGTATGTATGTATTTATTTTGCAGATTATGTTGTGTGCCTTTTAGTACTAAATAAATGTATTTTCTTTCTTTCTCCCTCTGTGTCAGTCACCCTACAGTCGCAGTGCCTCATTTGTAAGGTTGGTCCCGTCACTCTCTGTGGCAGTCGCTCTACGGCCATAGTTCTTCCTACGAGGCGCAAGAGGAACACCGTCCGAGACACCGGCGCAACCCACCGCCGCCGCGCCGTCTCGGACCTGAGGGCCTAGACAAATGACATTCGCTTCGGAGCAATTCTATTTCTACAATCGCTATCGCTTTCGCCTATGTTTCCAACATACGAATCGAAAACTAGCCATAACGATTGTCAAAAAGTGCCACTTAGCTACGCATCTATATGGAAGTAATCGTTCGACGCTGTTGATTCGTTTCATAGAATTGAATGACGTTAACATTGTCTAGCTATTTTCTATTCGTTGACCTATGATCAGTGACATTTCGATAGCTTATGTCAACCCCATACATTTTTTTGCCTTTTCTACTAGCGTCATCGCTAACCGAATGTTACTTTGTCTAGGCCCTCTGAACGAGATCACAGACGATGGCTTTTTCTCCTTTTGACGATGATTTTTGTCTTTGTTTATAATCCATTTTTATTAAGCACAAATGTGGATGGTTATAAGAGTAGAGGAACACCAATGAAATTATGGATTCATTGTGTGAACGATGATATGGCTAGAAATGAGGTACTACTGAGAAGCCAGCTGATAAATATGAATGGGAGAACACACGCTGCGCCGACAATGAATTAAAGGCCCCTTCAAACAGGCGCGACACTAAGGTACCGCCTGTCGCGCGACGAGCCAGCACCTTTATGTCGCGTGCGATTTGCGTCGCGTGTCGCGCTTGTTTGTAGGAACCTTGAAGTGGAGGAAGATGATAATGACTGACACATATTTTTTCCCCAACTTGATCTTTTCTGTGTTAATGTTTTTCTTTGTATTGTGTTTTACCGCAAATAAACGTATTTTCTTTATTTTTACAGTCTGAACGTCATACATAACCCACATACTATTAAACTCGAAGCATTTATTTCAATTAAACCATTTACAGGCACTTTTGAATTGTCAAAAAGTCGGTCAGTTAGTCAGAAAGTTGAAGCTAGTTGCCCATTCCAAAACGTAGATCTCTATGGAGAAGAACGGGCAAGAAACTCCAAGGACACTCTTTTAAATCAAGATATTACAAAATCCTGGGTAGGTACATTATGCGCAGCAGTAACCATAAAATGACGATTTTGACAACTTTATCACCTGAATTGACCTTTTTATCTTGTTACACATCCCGATAAACTTATTTATTGCATAACATAATATCACGCCTATATCCCCTGAAGGGGTAAGCAAAGTGTATAGTATACACACTTTTCGAAAGTTACGGGGGGGGCAAGCCTATAAACCTATAACCGGGCACAAATCCAGACTTCGGTGTAACCCAATAACACTGGCCGATTTTGGGATCGAAACGTGACCCCACTGCTCAGCAGTCTTAAATCAGATGCTTATTTATTTTAATAGGATTATCATCATTATTTAAACCTGGAATCACTCAGTGCTGGATGTAGACTTTACCTTTCTTCTGCCTTACTTCCCGGTTCCGTACGTCCCTCATCCAGCGGGGTAATAACGTAACACACTAACAGTAAGAATGGGTTTCATTTTGGCAGTTCAACAACATTCATTGCGTTATTTACGTTGTTGAGCAGACAAATTTTTCAAACATAAGAAGAAGCAATGGATTAACAATACGCTTCAAAATGATTCAGATTGTGATAGATAGCGTGCAGGTGTTTCCCGCGACTTTGACGATATCGTCACTGTAGTATATCTATTCAATAGATAATAATTATGTAAACACTGTCTCTCACACACACACACAGACACGCACATACACAAGTAGTCAAGTAGCTGTCACCAGGCGCGGATCTAGGATTTCACTCAAGGGGGGACAAATGTTTCTTTCTGGGGGATGGGGGGGGGGCTGAATGTTTCAGGCCCATGAAAACCCATTAAAAAAAACCATAGGTATCTATTTTCTGTAAACTCAACAATGTGCCCCCCTTTTCGTGGATGACTACGACATAAATCCAATTTTGAGTTTCAGACTCAGTTTGTTGGAAGCCCAGGGTGGGGCAACTGCACCCGTTGCATTAACAACCCACCCCCTCCCCTATCTCCGCTCCTGGCGACAGCCAATGTCAACTATCAATCACCAGTCACCAGGAATAGCGGCAGGTTGGAGGTGAAGTGTACCCTAGACTAGGACTTAGTTGTCATGATGAGCCTGTAACTCTGAGTAAATCGTGATAACAAGTCTGCTACAGCTATTAACAGACACTGCAGTCACCCTTGTCTTTGGCCTGGCTTAAGTTTTTAATTTTATCACATAACTTCTATAATCCCCGAAGGATTAGCCAAAGGTGTATCTATAGTACACCCACATTTCGGAAGTTATTTTGAAGTTCCATGTAAAAGGGAGCGAGCCTGTTGCCATCAACCGGGCACAAATCCAGACTCCTAGGTACTACTGAGACAATAGGACCTCATACGCTGCAGTAACACTATTGACCACTTGCCCAAAGAGGCAGAGGTTTAATTTTTTTACGTAATAATCGATTCCACAGAATAATAATTGAACTCCCAAGGTCGTTTAAAACAAAGAGCAGCGTTCGTATTATCACTGACGTCAGGGGCCTTTCCCGTAGCGACCACATACCATTCGACCACAGACTGACCATATTTAGACGATATTATGTTGTCCTCAATGAAACTCTTTGGACGAAATTGATACGCGAAGTTTTATAATAGGTCATTAAAATTATTATTTTAGTTTTAAACACATTTAATATCACAAACATCCTCCTAATAGAATTTACGGCAGTCAATTTCAACGGATCTTTGATAGTCGTTACAGGTACAGAAGCCCGAAAGTCTGCTAACCAGCAGGCGTAACACAAGCACCGTCTTGTCAACGGAAGAATAGTCAAAAATGACGTTTCGTGAAGACAGTACGACGGCAGCAAAGTAGAAAGAGTCAACTGCACTTTTTACGAAATTCAGTAATTTATTAACGTTTATCTTTTATTTTGCTTATATCTCGAAAATGGTGTGTCCTATCGCAAAAATAATGAAAATTTCAACCCCCTTTATGAAGCCCTTAAACCCCTACAACTCAACATGTAGGTAATAATTTTTCACATTTTCCATACAAAAAGTGAAAAATTCCTTTTTTTCTTTTTATTTTTATACTTTGCGGCCGTCGAGTAAAAAGTTTTCTACCGTCTTTAGCATGGCGATTAAAAAATCAGTTTGTCTTCACTACCTTAGACAACTGTCTTCTGAAATAGTCTACATTAAAAAGGACCTATACTCGAAAGGTTTAGGTACTTAAATAAAGGGAAACAAAAAAAAACCACGTGACTCATAGATGTTAAACCTTTTATTTTAAACGTTAAAATCATATTATTTTGAGTCCCATAATAATGGATGGCTCTATTCTGAATCTGAATTTGAGGAAATATCTGTCACATTAATAATAAAGCGTTCAGTGATATCATCAATTATTTTGTCTAATTTAAACATTTTCTGTTCTTCTTTTATTACATGACCCTCGCAACTTTTCCAATTCTCAGCAGACTCATTAGCTAAAGCCTCTGGCAAAAGAATGTTTAGGCCAGACATTTTAAAAGTTTTATTTTTCTCGGCTACAAACCCTTTAACTTGAGCCCATATTAACTCAATTGAATTGCGCTCACAGTGTGGTATGGTGGCAGCCGCAATACAGTGACACTATATAACATTTTTTCGAATTCATCCACAACTTATAAGGCATCTGGTTAACCGACTAAACGTAATACCTGCTACTTCAGTTGCCATACTAAGTCACAGGTGTAGTCTTCAGTTTAGAAACGTTATCTAATTCGTTGTATTTTCTAAAAAGGTTTAGGGAACCTGTCTTTTTGGGCTCTTTACAATAGACAGATTACAAAATATTACATACATACATATTATTATACTCAACCAATTACATGTACGAAGAGTATAGTTTACGAATAAATAATAAAGTTTTACATACATTAATAAAAGAGAAAACTATCGTATAAATCACAAATAACTTTAATTTTGTTGTAACGTATTTTAAACAAGAAAGTGTCAACTATAAAAAACCCTTTTTACGATTTGTTTACCTTTATTTAACTACCTAAACCTTTCGAGTATAGACAACGATCGGCAGAAACGACAGACAAAATGACAGATTTTAGAAGGATTTTAACGGTGCGATGTCAAAAATAGAGAAACGTAATGTCACTTTGTATGGGAATAGCCGTCTCTATTCTTCGAAGAGATAGATAGCGTCATGCTAAGCCGGCAGTCTTACTTATTGTATAGAATCAAGTGCTTCTAACTTAACAGACGGCTGTGCTGCTAGAGAGTTTGTTGCGCCACTTTTGCCCAACTAAAGCACTAGGACTAGGATGGCAAACTGCCATTTGTGGCACGCGCGTATCAAAATAATTTAGGCACGGCATAATTTTAGGAATTTAGGTACACTATGTACGGCAATCCTATACAAGGCGAGATCAGCATTAACTAAAAATATAGCTTGATAGCCGTGTGTACCAAACTCATCTAGTTGGCAACAGCAGAAGTCGCACTAATTAGTTCTATAACTTAAATAAATATAAAACAATAATAAAGGTATTCTTGTAAAAGTTTACAGGGTGGCAGAAGCATCGTGCAACCTGTCACCATGGATTCAGAACCGGTTATTAAAAAAAATGTTTAGATGGTCCATACATTGTGACCACGTTACACTTATGATCTATGAAACAGCAGTTTCTTTTTGATAACCATCCAGAAATGTCTACGCTAGGGAGTCTAGAATCAAGTGCTGAATTCATGGTTACAGTTTGCACGTCGATGTCCCCCTGCCATCTTGTGTAGTTGCAAATACATATTTATTTTTTCAGTAGTCAAGATCGTTTGTTGGCACGTCATGGCCACATTCAATATTTATTTAAAAAAATAGCACGTAGATTGTATAGAGGATCGCCATTCCAGCACTAGGAAGTGGTAAAGGGCGGGCGTTTTGGGAGACTGTCTTATGTAATTTTAACGTTTAAAAAGTGCTGACAGCCTAATTGGAATAAATGGCTTTTGATTTTAACCAAAGGGTTTTGGAGATATTACACAACAGTAAGGGTTGTGGAGGTCAGATTGGCCGTATCTCCATGTAAAGTACTGATATTCAGGTGCATCTGGTTAGACTGGCTGAAAGCCTACCCCAAAAATTTTGGAAAAGGCTATGCATGTGATGAATCTCAACGGAGTCTAGCCAACTATACAGGAGATGTTATAGTGTACAAATGTATGCGTAAACACAGAAGCACTCTCTTTCCCATGCTCTCATAATCCGATGGGATGGCAATCCGGCTCGATCGGAGAGGGATTAGGCGCAGAACTGACGGCTTTACGAGCTCTCCGAGGCACTTGAGCATCACACAGCCAATTTGTTAACTCTAAGAAAGAAAACCCTTTATGAAGAAAAGGCTTTATTTGGCCCGACGTTTGATTCGAACTAAGGGAACTATTCATGCTCACGAGACCAATGACGTAGTCGGACAATGAGAATGAGAGAAGAGAGTGAATCTGTTTGCGCACACACTTGTACACTATAATATCTCCATGTTGATGGCCAGTCCTCTGAGATTGGCCGCCAAGATCGAAATTGGATAACGATTATGCTTAAGGTGCGCGTCTTTGCAAAAAGACGTAAGATATTTTAAATTTCGCGCGCTACTTGATAGGAATCACCTTAAATCTTACCTATTGTGGTATAGTAATTTTATTCAAGTAAATCGTCGTCACGTATTGTTTTAGACTTGCCGTCTTATTCATAATAAAGCCATTCGCTTCATAGACCTATTTTAGCTATCGAACTGTGTTGTCACTTTCTGTCAAACTTCATTTTAACTTGTCAGAATGGGACAAAATAGTTCGATGGTTAAAATAGGTTTATGAAGCGAATGGCTTTATTATGATTAAGACGGTTAATGTATACAAAAGTTTGAAAACCATTTTAAAAGAGTACCTGTGAGTTTCTTGACCATTCTTGTCCATATGAAACTACCTTTTGGAAGGGGCCACTAGAATCAATTCTATTTTCTTGTAAATTTTGACGTTAAAAAGTGTATTTTATGTACCTATCCGTACTAATATTATAAATTCGAAAGTAACTCTGTCTGTATGTGACCTTTTCACGCCTAAACCACTGAACGGACTTCGATAAAATTTGGGTAAGATATAGATGGCATCCTGGGGAAGCACATGGGCTACTTTTGTCTTAAAAATCCATAAAGGGGGTGATATAGGAATTAAAATTTGTATGGGAAACTTAACATTTCTTAAATTAGGAATATGACAATTTATATTTATGCTTTTGGTCTTAAAATTAATTAAGTAATATTATTTTTAAGTTAGAAGAATCATAAAAACTAGTTTAATAAAAATAAAAAAGATTATTTGCATTTATTATTCGTCTGTCCGTTACCTTTACACGCCCAACCCACACCACTGAACGGATTTCGATAAAATTTGGAAACCGGATGTTTGTAGGTAAACTTAAATTAACATATATTCTACAAAAAAAAATTTTTATTTCTCTGTAAAATTCGATAATAGATTTTAACTCAGAACTTCCCCATTCGTATAGTTTTGACGACAATATTCTACTTAACATTTCCTTATATCGTACATCAATTAATTATTATTTTTTCCTGCAACAGGGTAGTCAGTATTCGAAGTTGCATCATCTGCTGTGGCTAAAATTTTAGTCATGTATTTTGTCGTGCGTACTAAAAAGTTAACCTAAATTAAACTAAATTAATTTAAATTGTATGAAAATGATGTGTTAATTCCTGCAATATGTTGCGTTGTCCAAATTCAAATTTCCTTTGGTTTATTGCAAATTGCAGCTCTGTTTTACGTCGTATGTTGATCAAAATGCGATGCACAGCTTTAGGAATGATATATTTACTGAATAATAATTATAAATTTCATATCAATCGTCAAACTTTGGAAATTTGTTCGACCTAAGAATTTTTCAGAATATTTAATATGAAAATTGAAAATCATTTTAATTTGGCGGGCTACAACTGAGGATTCACCTTAAAGGCTCCTACAAACAGGCGCGACACGCAACGCGACATCGCCTGTCACGCGACGAGCGTTGCCTTTGTGTCGCGTGCGATTCGCGGCGTCGCTTCTGTTTGAAGGAGCCTTAAGACAGTGCGGGTTCAATACCTTAATGATGGCTATGTCTGTAAGAATAGGGGCAACCTCGCCTCGTTGGTCTGGTAGTCGCAAACGCTACTGCTGAGCCTGAGTTCCTGGGTTCGATTCCGAAGTCGGGTAGTGTCAGTGGGTTTTCTATCTGGAATTTCTCAGTAGTAGCCCGGTGTCTGGATCTGCGTCATGCGTAAAAATCTTGGCGTGTCCAGATGACGAAATAACTGGACACACGTGTGTCCAGTCTCTCGCGTCCAGTTGGTGACTAACCCGACTTTACATCCACTTTCGGTAATCCGATTTTTTTATTCTAAAATTTATTCTGAAAAGTTGTATAGTTGTAATGAAAATAATTTTAAGATTTCGGATTTAGACGTTAACGCTTCAACAACATTTTCCTTTTGCTTTTAGATGATTAACAAAAAATACCCCAAATGAGTTCAGTTTCATTTGAGGCTTATCAGTAATGAATACCACATTATTTTGTTGTTTACTCATTTAAACAGTGAAGCAATAAAATCGAGAATAACAATTTCATTGACGTCCACAAAACATGAGGCGTTCCCATAGATAATGAAGTATACGTATAATAATTAGGAGGATAACTTAATTCAATGCTTTATAAAAAATATTAATACTTTAAATATCATCATCATTGTATTGCCTATAACCCAATTAAAGACTCCTTCAAACAGGCGCGACACGCTACTCGAATGGCACTCGTCACAAAGGCACCGCTCGTCGCACGACAGGCGGTGCCTTTGTGTCGCGTCGCTTGGCGCGTCTGTTTGAAGAAGCCGTTATTTGGGGTCGGCGCAACTCTTCATCCGTACAAATATTATAAATTCGAAAGTAACTCTGTCTGTATGTGAGTTTTTCACGCCTAAACCACTGAACGGATTTCGATAAAAATTTGGTAAGGAGATAGATGGCATCCTGGGGAAGGACATAAGCTAATTTTTGTCTCAAAAATAACCCTAAAAGGGGGTGATGATATAGGGGATGAAATTTTGTATGGAAAACTTAGCATTTCTTAAGTTAGGGATATGAACGTTTTTACTTACGCTTTTGGTATGAAATTAAAAATTATTTAGTTCAGCGTTTTTGTTAAATCACCCCCCAAGGGGGTAAAATAGGGGATGGTTTTAAAATGCACATGATTATTGAAATTTTTGTGTACTTCTTTTAAGAGATTTTAAAAGGAATTGGAAGTATAGTCTGAACCCGTATCTTGAGATTTTTTATATTTATTTAATTTAAATTGGTCCATCCGTTTAAAAGTTATTACAATTTAAAGTTGTAAATTAACTTAGCTAATATATTATAGGTAATACGCGGTCAATGGCGGACTGGCGGCGGTAGAGTATTTCAAATTAATGATAACATTAAAATGAATTATTAATATTTTAAGTTAGACATTTAGTTAGAATCATAAAAAACCTGTTTAATGAAAATAAAAGAAGATTATTTGCATTTATTATCTATCTGTCTGTTACCTTTCACGCTTTAACGGCTGAATGGATTTGGACGATAGGATACTATTTATCCCGGTAGCACGTTCCCGTGGGATAAATTCCGATATCAATGCGGCCGAAGCCGCGGGGAGAAGCTAGTGTCTTTATGTTATAACTAGCAGCACGCATGGTTTTTACGACTTGACAAAATATCGTCAGGGTAGCCCGCGAAATTCAAATTTTGTTACGTTAAAAATATGATTCGCGACCGTAACAAATATGGCTTTACAGAATTGTAATCATTACAATCAGCAATACATCTCTATACGTTCATATTACCCAATAGGGTAATATGAACGCCCTCAAAATGAAATCTCAAAATGAATGAAATGATTTCATGAAATAGTCATTCAATAGAATGACTATTTCATGAAATCATGACATTTGAGGGCAATTCTAACTTAAGGAGTTGTATTACTGATTCTAATGATTATAATTCTGTAAAGCCATATTTGATACGGTCGCGAATCATATTTAGATCACCATACAACCTGATACTGACGTGCAAATTGCAAAAAACGTAAGAAAATTTGAATTTCGCGGGCTACCTTGGCGCATCCCCCTTAATGAAGCAATCAAAATTAAACATACATTTATATACTGCCTATATCCTTCCCCAGGATGCCATCTATCTCCTTGCCAAATTTTATCGAAATCCGTTCAGTGGTTTAGGCGTGAAAAGGTAACATACAGACAGTCACTTTCGAATTTATAATATTAGTATGGATTTTGTAAGTTCAATACTAAGGGACTACGGTTTATTCGCCGTGTGTAGGCACGGTCGTCATGGAATCACTATGGAGGCTAGTTGACGACGTTTTTTCTACGGCGCGGTTTATACACCGTACCGTAAAGGAATCGTCTCCTGTATAAAGGGCCTAATATATTATATACCTTCGGGAATAAATTCTTTAAATGATGCTGAATACCGCATAAAAATCCGTTGCGTGTTTTAGAAGAACAATGGAGTCATACAGACAACACGAAAAGCAACTTTGCTTTTGAAATGAAGAATGCTCGAATATGCCAAATATGGCTAATCCGGACCCATATTTCCATCAACGCCACAGAAGGTGACGTCATCGTCGGACTTAAACTAATGATTATGATGAAGTTTATTAACCATTTCATGTTTGTACACGAATTTTATTAACCATATTGAAAAGAACAAAAAAATTGTTTTATTTGTCACAGAAACACGTCCATACAAAAAAGACCTCTGATAATAATGAAAAATAAAAACAAACAAAATAGATCTATAATCACGAACACAAAACAGAAATTGTCGACAGCTGCATGTCATGACTGTGACGTGAAGGCTTCCACTCAGCGTGATGCTGTGCTATGGGGGACCCACAGTACAGCGCTGATTTTCAGTGGTTACCCAAAAAGGACGTTCGGAAACCAAGTCAGGTTTAATGATTGGTAATGGCTGATGATGACATCCCGGGAGATGAAGCCTCATGTAAAAAACCTTAATTAATAAATGTTTATGTTATTTAATAATATATATTCATATACTTATTGCTTGTTTATGTGGTTGCTTTGTATTCTTAGTGCTTACTGTTTGTTTTATTTTATTTTGTTACGAAGATGTAGTACCATTCATTAAACCTGACTTGGTTTCCGTACGTCCTTTTCGGGTAACCACTGAAAATCAGCGCTGTGCTGTGGGTCCCCCATAGCACAGCATCATGCTGAGTGCAAGCCTTCTTGTCACAGTCATGACGTGCAGCTATCGACAATTTCTGTTTTGTGTTCGTGATTATAGATCTGTTTTGTGTTTTTATTTTACACTGTGACCAGAGCTAATTATTTTTTTTGTATGCACGTATTGCTGTGACAAATAAACCTATTTTGCCTTCTTTATTTTCTTCTTTCATGTGCTTGTAATGACACCGGCTACCATATCCTTCACTCACACCGGAACTCAGCAATGTTAATTAAAATGACGAAACAGACAAAAAAAAAACTGAAAGACCTTTAGTTGTTCGAGAATTTTTAAGGCCTCGGTCTCGAAGTCAGCGAAAGCGGCGCGGCAACACAGACCCGGCCGCGTACGCAAAAACACCGCTACCCGCGCCGCTGCCTTCGAGGCCAGTTCCATAATATATTATGAATCTATGCCTTGAAACGCGCCGCGCCCGCTGAGTTCGTGTCCGTAGCCCTATTGTATGTCTCACTCTGATCACGACGATTGGGTTTTTTACCCTATAAAACAATTATTAAAGCGAAAGTAACTCTGATTGTATGTTTCGTTTTCACGGAAAAACCACTGAACCATATTTATTTTTAGGGCTTCGGACCCGAAGGGTTTGAAAGGGTGCCAAGTACCGTATTACTAAGCCTCCGTCCGTCTGTCTGTCAGCGGGCTGTATCTCATAAACCGTTATAGGTAGACAGTTGAAATTTTCAGAGCCGCTAAAACCACAAATAATAAAATTAAATTTAAAAAAAAACGTGGTGTTTTTAAATGTGAGCAAGTCCGACTCGTACTTGGCCTGAACTGTACTACTAACTGAACTATTTTGCTTTTAGAAAAACATTAGATACTTTTTATACCTGATTTTTCTTTGTAAACCTATTCGTAATGTATGAACATCCTATGTACCGTGTTTCTGGCAAATAAATATAAATAGCATAGATGGTAGGCTAGAATCTATGATCTTCATAATTAAGCCTTAAAAATACTTTTACGAGTTACAATTGCGTGTACGTGCAGATGTATGAACGTCAACAAAGCAAAATAATTATGTAAGGATAGCAATAGGCAAAGTTCCGTAGTATCGGGCTGCCACCATGGCAAAAAGTCGTGAGAACTTTATTATAATCGGCCTGTTATATCCCAGAGATAAACAGGGTCTTTCCCATTTCCAGAGATAAAAAAAACTTGATTCCAACAACTGAATACAAATTTGTAAATACAAGCACATGTGTTAGTAATGAATTATGCGCATTACCCTCATTTTAGTGGGCGCAAGCCAGCGCCACTGCTGAGCATGAGTTCTGGATTTGATTCCCAATTCGGGCAGTGTCATTGGGTTTTTCCATCAGGAATTTCTGAGTAGCAGCCTGGAGTCTGGATTTGTATCCGGTTGATGGCAATAAGCGCGCCCCCTATTTCAAGGCACTTAGGGCCCGTTGTTTAATCAGTAGTCAAACATACTAACAGTTAAAATACGTTAGTTAAACTAACAATTTGTTAAAAATTACAGAAGTATGTTGTTTGACAAATAGTTAAGCTAACTACAGTTAAAAAAAATACAATTTGCTATAAAAGTTAACCAGGCGCAGACAGAGTAGTTAAACTTTGACAGCTATTGACTATTGTCAAGTGACTAATTGTTAAATTTACTATTGGTCATGTTTAACAGCTTGTTCCCAACGAGTCACACCTCAACGGGTAACAGTGTGACTCGTTGGGAATGTTTTGGATAATAATTCCCAACGAGTCACAGTTACTGTTACACTGTTACTATATCATCTATCGCCACGAAATATTTTCGTTCTCAGATAAACAAAAATTGTTCCCAGGTATTCGGTACAACTTGGGGCACCCCGACTCGGACAGGTTAGGTTAGAAGGGGACGGCGGGGTCTGAAAGACCCCGCCGTCCCCTTCGGGGTTATTTTTTTTTAAACCGCCCAGAAGTAGGAGTCCCGCGAAGCGGGACTCCGTCGGCTACGCCTCATTATTGTTGAAATACTTATTAGGACACACCTATTATAATACATACAAAAACATTTATTTGGTACTAGACCTTATATCTCAGGATTTTAGGTGATTTATTGTGGAACTGATTTTGCATTGTTTGGTGACTACATTTTGGTGACAGATCTACTATTTTGAGGACAAACCCTATTATTTAAGAAACACAAAACTAATTAAATTGGTGATAGCTTAAATGATACCCTAAATCAAGGTGGGATCATCCCAACGAGTAACAGTGTAACAGTAACTGTGACTCGTTGGGAATTATTATCCAAAACATTCCCAACGAGTCACACTGTTACCCGTTGAGGTGTGACTCGTTGGGAACAAGCGTGTTTAACTATGTATCAAACAACGGGCTCTTAGACATAACTGGCGAAATATTGGTGTACTATAGATACACCTCTGCCCAACCCTTCAGGGATTACAGGCGTGATGTTAAGTTCAATGCGTAAGTAACATGTGTTAGTAAGATGAATCATGCGCATTACCTCATTTGTCCTACCTCACTTTAACTGAAACGATGGTGGAGTAAAAACAATGTTATCATCGTTTTCTTTTCATTAAAGGTTTCCTAGTCATTCATAATATATCTACCGAAAACTCTAAATAGACCAGACAGAAGACAATTAGATCAACAGCTTAGACAGATAAACGTATATATGAGGAGTTAAAGCTGTATGCTAACATAACACGACACCCTATATCTGTGTGTCGTAACGTTAATTGTGTAGCGTTATCTACACCGCCACATGCGAGCAACACGTCACACTGACGTTACGCAGATCCTGCATCGCGCAAGCAGAGTTTACCGCGCGACTACCATATATACAACGTCCCGACATCAACCGTTGGGCAGTTGCCCACCAGACACAACACCCGTCTGGTCGGAGGATCCTCCCTTTTCCATAGAGTATGAGTTAATTTTACACCCTGTTCCTCATGTTCCCTGTTACTTTACATACTATTGTCCAGAATCAAGTTCTTTTAACTGAACACAAAGCTGTGCTGCTGGGCAGTTTGTTGCGCCACTTCTTCTTCCCAGCTAAAGCACTAGAAAGTGGTGGAAGGCAGTAGTTTTGGGGGACTGTCTTATGTAATTTTGACGTTTAAAAAGTGCTGATTCTCAGCCTAGTTTAAATAAATGACTTTTGATTCACCTAAGGACCAGACAGTGGTGTAAAGTACACAAGTCCCATGTAATAGGGGAGTGTCTTTCGCCATCAACCAGGCTTGAATCCAGACCGGATTGCCACTGAGAAATTCCTGATGTATAAACCCAAAGAACGAGAAGGTGACTGATAGCGTGATGGTTGACAGGGGAGAATGGAAGAAGAAGACGTGTTTTGCCGACCACAAGGGACATGGGAGAAGAGCAGGGAGATGGTGATGGAACCTAATCACACTTTGCCCGATCTGGGGAGTCAAACCCTTGAGTTAGCAGTCACGCCTTCGACTTTTTCACCAAAGTGTATTGGAACTGAACCAACGTTACGATTTTGCTCGGTGCTGCAAAAAATACAAAGGGGTACTTTTCATCCCGAAAATAAAATTCGTCTCATACTTGAAGAGTAAGTTTTCGACGTCGGGGATAGGGCGATGCGCCTCAAGTAGACATGGGCAGGACATCTGGTTAGACGCGGAGATGCCCGATGGAGTAAAGCTGTGACCGAATGGTGGCCAGGGTTAAACCAAAGAAACCAGGGCCGTCTAAAAGCGCGTCGGGGTTGGCGATATCGTCAAAGTCTCGGGAAACACCTGGATGACGAATGCACGGAACTAGGAAGTCTGGCAGAAGAAAGGGGAGGCCCCCAGCACTGGGTCACTGGAAAAGCCAGACTGCGTGCCGCCCACCAATCACGGACAACTAAGAGCTATTTATATGAGGGTTTTCACTGTTAGCAAGAACGGATAAGGAAAACAGAATACGAAGTAGAGAAATTATATAACAGATGAATAAATTTTAATAGTATACGAGGGGCTCACAGCTCAGTAATAACATCCGCACGAGTCGATCGACCAGGTTAAGCTACGCTTGTCTAGGTCACTCCGTGGGTGGGTGACCATCTTTACATACCGAGACCCCTCCGTGCCTCGGAAAGCACGTGAAGCCGTTGGTCCCGGCTGCCATGATCTTGGATAGTCGTTACGGGTAGTCAAAAGCCCGAAACTCTGACAAACGGTCCTAACCAGGGGGTTACCAAGTTTGGAGGAGAGGTGGAGGTCAGAAAGGCAGTAGCTTCATGTAACATGCTGGTATTTGGGCAGCTAAATACCAGTATGATAAATATGATAAATAATAGGTCTTTACCTATGAAATTGCCGTTTTGTATGAAAAAATTTAAACGAATTTTTTTCATGAATTTTTTATTTGTATTAATCGAAGTAATCACCCATGCAATCAATGCATCTTTGCCATCGCAGTGGCAGTTTATTGATGCCCTTCTTAAAGAAATCAGCTGGACGGGAGGCAACAAATTCTTCAAAGGCATTTTGTACTGCCTCTCGGGTATTACATTTTTTTCCCGCCAAGAAGTTATCCAAATTCTGGAAAAAGTAGTAGTCTGTAGGCGCAAGGTCTGGTGAGTAGGGCGGATGACGGAGAGCTTCCAACCCCAGTTCTTGCAACTTGGAGACCGTCTGCTGTGCAGTATGAGGTCGCACGTTGTCGTGCAGGAGCAGCGGAGACGAGCGATTGACCAATGCTGGTTGGAGATGCGCCAGCTTCTCCATCATTGTGTTCAGTTCTTCACAATACACATCTGCAGTAATGCTCACCCCGTTTGGTAAGAAGCTGTGATGAATCACACCGGCGCTAGACCACCAAACAGTGACCATCACTTTTCTAGGGGTAAGTTTTCGTTTAGGGCATTGTTTAGGTGCTGAACCAGGATCCAACCAACTTGCTGAGCGCTTACGGTTATCAAACAGAATCCATTTTTCATCGCAGGTAACAATGCGGTTCAAAATTCCTTCATTTGTGTGTCTGTTGAGCAGTGCAAGGCACGTCTCGACGCGTACTTCGCGCTGGCGATCATTGAGTTCGTGGGGCACCCATTTGTCAAGCTTTTTTACCTTGCCAATTTGACGCAAATGGACCAATATTGTTTTGACGCTAACGTCGAAAGCTGCTGCTAATTCAGCCGTAGATTGTGTATCATCAGCTTCCACAATCGCCTTTAATTCGTCATTGTCGACCAAAGTCTTCGGACGACCGCGAGGTTCATTTTTCAGGTCGAAATTTCCAGAACGGAAGCGAGCAAACCAATAACAGGTGGTGCGTTGGTTTGTAGTGTTAGCTCCGTAAACGTCGTTGATGTTGCGTGCCGCTTGTGCCGCGTTGCTGCCACGACGGTACTCATATTCCATAATTACTCGAATTTTTAACGTATCCATGATGACGAAAAAGATTGAAATGCGATGAAAATGTAACACTAATCAATAAAGAAATGACTACTTTTAGAAAAAAAAAAACATGTTTTTAAAATAAAATTAATTTGAAATTAGAATTCTTAGCCAAACAAAAATTATTTTGATTTGAAATGGCCAGTACTGCAGAACGGCAATTTCATAGGTAAAGACCTAATAGCTGACCCCAAAAATTACTGGTAAAAAGACTGAATGCTGACTGAGTTGGGAATAGGCTACGAAGATGAGACTGCGCTTTAACGCTGGTATTATTTCTGTACTGGCCGTTCCAGTTCCCCATGATAGGAAGATAAGCATAATAGTAACACAAACTATATCCACGCCAACTTACTACTGAGTCAAATGATAAGAACGCATATTACAATTATTTTTACAGACAATCATTTGACATAAATGTCGTAATTTATACGTAATTTGCAAGATAACGGCGAGATTAAGTATTACAGATTTTTTCTTTATTGTAATTATCAAAGTGCTAGGCTGTTTCCGATTGCGTTGAGGTCGGCTCGCTATCTAGAGTTCTAGACTGATGCGGCTACACATAAATATTCTTTTTACATGGAGCGACTTTTTATGTCGTTAGTTGGCAAATACTGTTCGTTTTACCCAGTAACTAGGTTGAGGTCCGATAGGCAGTCGCTCCAGACATAAAATTTTAAATTTAAAGAACCCCCGGCACAAACAAATCCTCAAAAAAGAACTTCTTTTTTTTTAGCTAAGAACAATCGATCAAGTCACATTTCAAACAAAACAAAATCGGCTCAGCCGTTTGGGAGCTACGAAGCCGCAGACAGACACAGATACACACGTTAAACTTATAACACCCCTCTTTTTCCATCGGAGGTTAAAAATACTGGTATTCAGCTGCATCTGGTTAGACTGGAAGCCGACCCCAATAGTTGGAAAAAGGCTAAGCAGATGAGATGGCAAATAGAGAAAGAAAAGATAGATGGACTATGTGAAAGATGAATATGGCTAGAAAGGGTGTGACCATTAGATGACGACTGATAGAGTTGTAGGTATGGAAGAAAAATTCATGGTGCGCTGAGAATGGTAGAAGGATGATCATCGGATTGCAAATAAGCCTCCGGACCACCTGATGATAAGTTATCACTGTCTAATGTTATCTGCAATACCAGAGGCATCGCAGATGTGTTGCCATCACAGAGACGAAGCTGAAATGTGTCTTGTGCTTGTAAGTACTCCAGCACCCACACACCCTTCAAACCGGAACACAACAACGCTTCTTGGCGACAGAATTACACGGTGGTAGACGTGGTAATACGTCCCCGAAAGAGCTCTTTCCCAAAGAGGTCTACTATTACAGTAGGGCAATTACAAACGCAAAGTTCATAAATCATTAAGCATAAATCATTTTCATCGAACCTCTCACTCGTAGTTACGACCCATATGGAGCAGTGTAAGTGTTGTGCGTAACTGTGTTAAGGCTCCTTCAAACAGGAGCGACACGCGACGCGAATCGCACGACAGGCGATGCCTTAGTGTCGCGTGCGATTCGCGTCTGTTCGAAGGAGCCTTTATTGTTATTGACATAATGATTTATAACTCTAACTTTGCGTTTGTAATGACCCTAGTACAGCACAAAAATTACGTAAAAAAATATATTATAATATTTTTGCTCTTCATAAACGTTATCAGAAACAATTGTTTTTTCTGCAAAACGAGGGCACGTGATAAGGTTTTACAAAAAAAAAGAGAAGTATTACACAACATCAATCTGTCCATCTGTCTGTTCCTAACTCGAAAACAGCTGAGCCATTGTCTATCCAAATTGTGAGTTTCGATAAAAAAAGATAATTTTATGACTAACCGTGATATGGGCTATGAATGATTTGATATGACATAGTTATGTCTTGGGTGAGTCAGTATTTTGGACGTAATGAACTTTATAAAAAGTAAAAAAATATATAAAGATGTATTGAAGACCTATGAAGCAGTTTAGAAAAACGGCGCGTTTTTTTTAGTATTTTTTTTTTTGTTCTACAATTTTAAAGAACCTCATTATCTGACTAGCCTATTCCCAACAATGTTGGGGTCTGCTACCAGTCTCACCGGATGCAGCTGAATACCAGTATTTTACATGGAGCGGCTGCCTATCTGACCTCCACAACCCAGTACTTTAGGGCTCTCGGATAAGCTGTTGGTCCCGCCAACAGCTTATTGTGCTTTCCGAGGCACGGAGGGGGTCTCGGTATGTAATGTATGGTCACCCATCAACGGACCGACCTCGGCAAGCTTTATTTAACCTCGAAGATCTACCCATGCAGCTGTTATTATTTATCCACAACCCCTGATTATAAAGAACCTAAATTATTGTATTCTTTCCGAAGATTTAAGTATTTTGTTTGGATAATATAGAAGCTAAAAGACTTAACATAATATTAATAATATGTAAGCACATGTGTATAAACAAAAGGAAGGAAAATAATCATAGGGCATCAAAAAATTCGTCCGCATCGCTGTCAACAGGAAAAGTGTCCAGAAAGCTGGCAGCATTGCCGCGTTGTATGGCGATGCTGTTTCTTTGGACAAAAATTAGGCCAGTCCTCTTGGCACGTGAAGAGTCGACCATACGCTTAGCGATGTCTCGAAAAACTAAGTGGGCACTCGGACCCCAAGACCCTACTGTTTCAACCCCAAACGGCTCGAACATATAACTCCCAATAAGATTGGAATATTTTCGCCGTTTGAGGTTTTCCGCACCTGCAGCAGCCGCCCCATCACAGCCCGCCGTGCCAGGAAGATAGGATGGCGCAAGGGTGTCGACACATGTTGAAGACGGTTTTAACTCTATTCTGAACATTTTTCACTCATCAGTCGATTTCGCTTAATGATAATTATAATTAATATCTAGGTAAATCACTCCGAAAAATAACTGTGAACACATTGGTAAGTCCCAAAAGTTGAATTGTATTCTAATAAACAAGGAAAAGATAACATTTAAATTGTTTATAAAAATTAGGGAAACAAAGCTGTAGGTTATTTACAAGTTCAGATTAGTTACAACAATAGCAACATGGAGCGATTGTTATGGTGTGGGCTTGTGATACATTCCTCCAATGAGGAACATGCCGTGAGAAAAGGTGTCAACATGAACAATAATAACAGCCGCACGGGTCGATCGAAGGTAAGCTACGTTTACCGCGGTCTGTTTGTGGATGGGTGACCATCAATTAAATTTCGAGACACCTTCTTACATCAGAAAGCAAGTTAAGCCATTGGTCGCGGTTGTCATTCGTAGATCTTTGACAGTCGTTACGAGTCAATAGTCAGGCAAACAGACTTACTATAGAGTATTGTGTCACCCAGTTACTGGGATGTGGAGGTCAGATAAACAGCCGCTCCATGTAAAATATAAAATATTCAGCTGCATCCGGTTAGACTAGAAGCCGACCCCAACATATTTGGGAACCGGCTAGGCAAATCGTGATGATGACGTCATTGTATGGGCATGCGATTCGGAGGAATGAGGAACATGTCGTGAGGAAAGTTTTGAATATAAATGTCGATGGCTATAAGAGTTGGGGAAGACCATAGAAACGATCAATGGACTGTGTGAAAGATGATAATTATGGCTAGAAATGCCGCAGCGCCGTCTGCAGCAGTGCTGGCCCAGTGGTATCGGCCCCGACTTACGAGTTGTAGGTCGTAAGTCGAACCCTGGTAGGCACTTTACTAAGTGTATTTAATGTCACCACCACTGCTCTCAAAACTTTGCGGGAAATCATCTTGAGGAAACCGGCATGTCCAAGAACCAAAAATTCGACGACATGTGACATCCACTAACGGGCATTGGCGTGGTGGATTACGGCCCGCTCTCTGTCACAGAGAGGAGGCCTTTGTCCCAGCAGTGGGAACATTATAGGCTGGTTGATTTTTCTTATGCGTCTCGAACCTGAACCGAATCATAGACGACGGCTGGTCACATTGCAGTTTCACTCAAACTGACAGACCCAGAAACACCCGTGAAAAATTAATTGGCTGCAGGCAGGGCTTGGAACCGGTACCAAAAGTACAAGTTCTGTACTGGTACTTAGCGGTTCTTGCCGTTTCACTACCAGCAGGGTAATTGCCTGACACACTAACAGTAGGAATGGCTTTCATTTTGACAATTCAACAACATTCATTGCGTTATTTACGTTGTTGAGCGGACAAATTTTTCGAACATACGAAGCAAGGGATTAGCAATAGGCTTCAAAATGATTCAGATTGTGATAGATAGTGTGTTACGTAATTAGGGTGCTGGGTACCGGTTCCAGACAGGTACCGGAACTCTACCTAACAAGTACCAAATTCAGGTACCCGGCACGTACCACAAATTTCATATTTGTACCCGTACGTACAGTTGGCAACCTTGAAGTTATTTTTCTAATGCCTATTAACTATCCTTTTTACTTACTATCTGTTTTCTCACTCTAACTTACGAAAAAAAATGTTTGGTACCGGTACAGTATCGATACTGATTAGAATACCTATGTTATAGGTACTACGTCTGGTACCGGTACCAATAGTACAGGTACTACTCTGGTAGTGGGTTTTTCTAGCTGAAACTCCTCCAGAGTTCAGAGTCTAGATTTGTGCCCGGTTGATGGCAATAGGGTCGCCCCTTATTACATGAGACTTAAACATAACTGGCTAAATATGGATGTACTAAAGGCTGCACCTCTACCTAACCCTTCGGGTAATACATGCGTGTTACGTTACGTTATATTGAGTTTAATTGACGCAAAAGTATCATGTTATTATTTATAGATCATAATAAATAAAAATCACATCCTGTAAAGGAATGCTAAAAGGTAAATGACAGGAAATAGGTTATATTTTTTCCCTAATTTACAACTCGTTAAATATCTACCTAATAATTACCTACACCATTGTGTTGAATGCAATAATAAATAGCCTAAAACCTAAATTATATGTAGTAGGAAACAATATGATTATTATAAAATGCAATTCATAATCATTGGGCATGATTATCTTCATTCTCTTACGTGTATCCCAATTTATTTGGCGGCGCAATATGGCTTTTTAACCGACTTCAAAAGGGAGGAGGTTCTCAATTAGTCTTTTGTTTGTTAGTTACGCGATATTTCCGGCAATTGTGGATCGATTTCGAAAATTCTTTTTTTTATAGATAGGGTATGCCTCAGGGTGGTCCCATATAAATTTAATTAACTTTGCTTCGGTAGTTTTTCAGTTAGCTTCAATCATACTACCCAGTAACTGGGTTGTGGAGCTCAGATAGGCAGTTACACTGGAAGCCGAGACCAACATAGTTGGAAAAAGGCTTGCAAGATAATGATGAGTTAGGTAAAATAATCTGACAACAATAAAGCAATGATGAATTTCCATTGTAGGATCTGTAACATACAATAAGAGGAAACCCTTATTGTATGTGCGTAGTACTCGCAACTGGCGTGCGTGTATGACGACCACACTAATTGCGTACCACACAATCAATCAAAATCTGAATCATTTTAAAAGATATTGCTAATCCATTGCTTAAGGGGACTACATGACCTAAACGCAAATTTATAATGCCTAAAAATATATGATCCACTGCAATAACCAAAATCAGAAAAATATATGATATTCTGCAGGATATATGCTAGTTAGATAGTGTGTTTAAAACATAATACAATTAACTTGATATGATAGAAAAAAATCACGAAGGTAACTCTAAAAAAAAAAACGATTAAAAACCATATTAGTATACATGCAAGCATTCAGATTTTTTGTCAGATTATTCTACAAGTAACGTACTAACGTAATAGTGTTTTAATTTTTTAGTCCTGGAAATAGGTTTTTTGTAAATCCATAATTGCTTCATATTTTGCAATAAATTACCAGCGTTGTGTCATCGCGCGTCTCTTTCTTTTCTATGCAATCCGACAGTGACCGCGCTTTAGCTCTTCTAAGCCCCTTAATATGTTCGAAAAATTTGTTTGCTCACCAACGTAAATAACGCAATGAATGTTGTTGAGCTGTCAAAATGAAAGTCATTCCTACTGTTAGTGTATTACCCAATTACCCAGCTAATGTATGAACGTAAACGAAGCAAAAGGAGTAGGTATGTGAGGATAGTAGCAGGTGGCATTCTGTAGGTTCTGCCTACCCCATGGGAAAAAGGCGTGAATTTATGTATGTATATTGTATGTTAATTCCCAGGTCGGGCATAAATATACTCGACAAGGAATATAACTTAGGACACCAGGCTTAGAAGTTGTGCTTCAGACCACTAGAAAGCTATTTTAATACGAAATTATGTAATTATTAAAAACTAGCTTCACCCCACGACTTCGTCCGCGTGAAATTTCTTGTTTTAACATAAAATGTATCCTACAACACTCAATACTGCTTCACATTAATGAAAGAATTTTTAGAATCGTATCAGCAGTTCCGAAGATTGCCTCCTACAAAGAAATCTCTTTACAATATTATTATTGTTATATTTTAAGTATAGATTAAACAAGAAGATGATCATAATAAAGGTCCGTTTCTTATATCTATGGTTCCGTTTTTCCTTTAAATGTCGGACCCCCAAAAATAAGTTTATTTATTGCTAAAATAATTAAAATTTTAAATTCTGAAAATTCAACATTCGAAATCCCAACCATTCTTGGCTTGCTTAAAACAATTTAATCAATAACATACCTTATTTTCCTATTAAAAATATTGTTAATACTTCACAATATTTTTAATATTAATTATTAATAATTCTTCATCATTTGTCATGGATTCGACAATTTCAGGGGAGTCCCCTACAATCCATTGAGCTAGGAGGAAATTGGCGTATAAATAACAAAAGCTTTTGCAGCGGAAAGGGGCAGATATAAAGACACAATACTCTTTATTACATAACATAACATCACGCCTGGGTTCCCAGAAGGGTTAAGCAGAGGTGTACCTATAGTACCTACACCCACATTTGCTATCAGCCGGGCACAAATCCAGACTCCGGGCTGCTACTGAGAAAGGAGATCAACAAAAGCCCATACAACTTTGCCCAAACATGTACCCCGAGGTACATGTGCACCAAATCGTAGATAAAAAAGAGAGGAATTCGAAAATAATAGTATTTTTATCCTTAAATAATTT
The DNA here is from genome assembly GCA_916610205.1 of Griposia aprilina. Lineage (NCBI taxonomy): Eukaryota > Metazoa > Arthropoda > Insecta > Lepidoptera > Noctuidae > Griposia > Griposia aprilina. The sequence continues at coordinate 13,595,161 of OU744310.1, read as the reverse complement.
AAAACTACATAATCAATTATTTTGTAAGCATGTACATTTGCGTTACATTTGGTTGACACTCGGTTTGACATTATTTCATAAATGTCATTCAGTTCGTTCGTGAAACAACAGTGGCTGAACACGACCGCAGACAGCTGTCAACTTGACAGTTTTTTTTTTAATACTAAGGTAGTCGTGCTTGTTCCGATGATAGAATGCCAAAATGGCGTGCTTTTTATTATGTTAAAAGTTATTTAATTCTCGTCCCCAGGTAACCATAACAAAATTATATAAATGCAATATTATTCAGTGTAATCTAGACTATTTTATGCCACAAAGTGTACCTCGGTACTTCGTTTGGGCAGATTTTGGTGACATCCTTTCAGATAGAAAAACCCACTAAACAAGAAAACTATTTTAGTAAAAATTAGATACCGCTAAAACGGAGTGAATAGGAACGCAGGGGTGAATCGTAACGAAACTTTAAAAGGGATTTTAACATTGAAATATTATAGTCTGTCGCCAAAAAGGACTCTAACGTGTATACTGTATTATAATTAACCGATTACGTGTCCCTGTTGGCAACAAATTATATTATTTAAATGTTAAAATTCCTTTTAAAGTTTCGTTACGATTCACCCCTGCGTTCCTATTCACCCCGTTTTACGGTATGTACTTCGATGTGCGGTTTTATAGTTCCTATGGTGACGTTATATCGTGGACGTCCACGTCCATAAAATGTATGGAAATACGTGTACGTCATACAGTTATCGTCAACGGAAGCGTCATCATATATATCCAGCCAAATTACTTCCCTATGTTATCGTGATGCCGTTGACGTCCAGGATAATAATAATATCATCACGTTATCCTACTACCCTACCAATATTATAAATGTGAGGATGGATGGATGTTTGTTACTCTTTCACGCTAAAACTACTGAACGGATTTGGATGGAATTTGGAACACAGATAGTTTATAACCTGGATTAACACGTTCCCGTGGGATAATTTCCGACATCCACGCGGGCGAAGCCGCGAGCAAAAGCTAGTAAATTATATATACGCCCCCTAGATGACTAATGGGTGCGCATTTTGGGGTTGGCACATTCGATTCAGTAGTAATTACTACCCATAAATATTCGGCTTTCATTAATATATTTATAGTCCTGCAGACCGTAGCTTGGCCATGGCGGCCAATCTCAACGGAGAACTAGCCTTCGGCGCGGGAGATATTATAGTACTCAAGTGTGTGCGCTGATACAGGTGCACTCTCTGTTTCCTCACTTTCATAGTCCAATGGGACGGCAATCCGACACGACCGGAGAGAAATCATTTAGCATGTGCCTGAACTTCGTTCACTATCTCCTGGCTTTTCCCATCAATTTTTGGGATCAGCTTCCAGTCTAACCGGATGGAGCGACTGCCTATCTGACCTCCACAACCAAGTTACTGAGTAACACGATACCCCTTGGTAAGACTGCTTGTCAGTCTTAGGGCCCGTTTGATCAGTAGTCAGACATACTAATAGTTAAATTGCGTTAGTTAAACTAACAATTCGTTAAAAATGACATAAGTATGTTGTTTGACAAATGGTTAAGCTAACTATGGTTTAAAACAATTGGCAATTTACTATGAAAGTTAACCATGCGTAGACAGACTAGTTGAACTTTAACTATTGTCAAGTGACTAACTGTTAAATTGACTATTGGTCATTTTTAACTATGTATCAAACAACGGGCCCTTAAGACTTCTGACACCCGTAACGATTGTCAAGATATCTACGAATGACAGCCGAGACCAAGGGTTTCACTTGCTTTCTGAGGCACGAAGGGGTCTCGAAATGTAATGGATGGTCACCTATCGACAAACCGACCGCGACAAGCGTAGCTTAACCTTCGACCGACCGACCTGCTGCCTTACTGTGACATGCTAATACCATCATGGTTCCATTGAGAAAAAAGGATAGTGCTATCGGTCATATTATAGCTCCGTCTCTCTTTCACACTGGACCAATGATGGCTTTAACACGTCATAGTACGGCCTCTGTCCGGCTGTTGTGTAGCACACAACAATTCTACAGTAGAGCTTTAGAAGCTTAGACGAGATTTCGGTAACTCCTAAAACTTAGATCTATAGCCTGACCTTATTCAAGTACAGCAATGCTGCTGTACGCATGCATACGAAAATTAACCTTATACCTATACAGGTAATGTTCATATTCCTATGTGACACTTAATCACAGTCGCTTATAGGAATATGCACATTAACTTCGTACAAATAAAGTTTGTTTTCATATGAAACGCTACTGAACTTAGCTTGAGTAGTCTCAAGTTCTCTCTATAGATCTCAGCTTGAATGAGTCAAGGAATGTATGCAGATCAAAGTCTAGCAATACAATATATAAGGAAAAGAATGCTTAGTAGAAACAACTGTTTTACTACCAAAATGGATTAACGATCACGGAAACATAAAAAGAATCCATAGAAAATTATATGAAACCAATTGTTTTTTATTTGGTAAGATCTTTATCATATTCATCACTAACTTTTGCCAGCGGCTTCGCCCGCGTACAGGGCGGGAATTATCCCACGGGAACGTACTACCGGGATAAAAAGTATCTTACGTGTTAATCCAGGTTATAAACTATCTGTGTTCCAAATTCCATCCAAATCCGTTCAGTAGTTTTTGCGTGAAAGAGTAACAAACATCCATCCATCCATCCTCACAAACTTTCACATTTATAATATTAGTAGGATATTAGTAGGATTATTTAGTGTGATAATTTGATGGAATTAAGACTTTTTTTGTAAAAATAATAATACTTGTATGTATGTTCATTTCTGTCCTACTTAATATTATAAATGAGAAACTTAATGGTTACTCAATCACGCAAAAACGGCTCAACGGAAATGGATAAAATTTGGCACACGGATAGACTATGACCAGGATTAACACCTAGAATACTTTTTATTCAGGTATTACATTCCCATTCCCCTTCCCAGGCGAAGCAGCGGGAAAAAGCTTGTCAAATATAATTACGAAAGAAATATTTGTGTTTGAAATGATTATAATTCAGCAATTATATTATCATAATTACCATGCGTTGAGTTTTGATTATAATCCTTACTAATCCTTACTAATACTAATATACTAATTATACTAATTTACCAATTACTAATTTACTAATAATATTATAAATGCGAAAGTAACTCTGTCTGTCTGTCTGTCGCGCTTTCACGCCAAAACTACTGAACCGATTTAAATGGAATTTGGTACACAGATAGTCTAGAGCCTGAGAAAGGACATAGGCTACTTTTTAATGCGAAAAAAGGGTTGTAAGGGGTTGAAAGGGGGGATGAAAATTTGTATGGAAGTATCCTCATTTGTAGAGCTAGAAGCTTGAAACTTATTTTTAGGCTGTTGATTCGATATAAATAAATATTCTAAAGTTTCCAAGGTTGTAAAAATTTTAACCCCAAGGCTGTAAAATAATATTAAGGAATAGGGGATGAAAGTTTGTATGGAAATATGTAAGGTTTATGTGAATGTTTTATAAGTTTGCAACAGAGACAAAATATTAGAGCTATTCTTTACGGAGTCACACTACAAACACAAACACTTCCATGCGGACGTTGTCGCGGGCACAGCTAATACAACATAAAATAGCGCTGCAATTTGCAAAAAACAACAAATTTTGAATTTTGCAGGCTATAATGGGAAAATAATTCCAGAGGCCATTTTGCAATAAAAAAGGAGTCACCATATCCTTAATTTTTTTTTATTGGTTATCACTGCAACTGATCACAACATTTGGAATATTTTTAAAGTGGTGAATATTGTTAAACTAACTGGTGAATATTTTTAAACTAACTGGTGAATATTTTTAAACTAATTGACGAATATTTTTAAACAAACTGGTAGCTAGCAGGAAAATTTAACAAGATTCATAGTGTGGTAGATTACAGCCCCCTCCCTCTTGAAGAGAGGAGGCCAGAGTCCCAGCAGTGTAAACATTAGAAACAACAACATTAGGCCGATTATGCTTTTTATGCTGATAGTTAATTTCCATTTCTAAGATAATATTTACATAATTTAACTAGTCAACCATCGCTAATGAGACACATTTAATTATCTATTGTAATGGCCCTCTAGCTGGCCACCCCGGGCCTGACTAGGTAAAAGCTAACAGTATGCCCGCGGCTTCGACCGCGTGGAGGTCGGAAATTATCCCACAGGAACGGACTACCGGGATAAAAAAAGTATGCTACACGTTAATCCAGATTATAAACTATCTGTGTTCCAAATTTCATACAAATCCATTCAGTAGTTTTTGCGTGAAAGAGTAACAAACATCCATCCATCCTCACAAAGCTTTTACATTTATAATATTAGTAGGAAAATGGAAAAGAATTATGATTCTTTCTCCTCTTTCTTTTATACTTCATCAAAAATTTCTGCATCAAAATTTCGACCACATCACTGTCAACAGGAATAGTGCTATTCCTGTCGACAGTGATGTGATGGATATAAATAAGACTGATTATCATCTGAATGGCTTTTCCCAACTATGTTGGGGTCGGCTTCCCATCTAACGTTCCCATCAACCGACGTAATAAGAATAGATTAATACTACCCATCACAAACTTAAAAGTTATCGGGAAAAGCCCACACTCAAGACTAGCTAACATATTTAATAAGCTACCGGAAACTTTAAAATCCCTACCAAATGATTCAATTTTCTCGAAACAGTTAAAATCTCTGTTAATAAAGAAAGGCTACTATACCGTTGAGGAATTTAAAAGTGACAAATTGTGAAACAACCGACCTAGTAATAATATGCTTGACGTAAATGTTAAATAATAAATAACTATGTACCTTTAAGGCAAAAAGAATGAACTAATTGATAATAATGATGTATTTTAAAATAAAATGTAATAAATTACTGATTAAAGTTTAGTATAATGTAATAAAATGTAATAATTAGAATCAATATTTTATGTAGATAATTTAATAAATTGATACAAACCAAATTGCAGTGCCCTTACAGGGTGCATGTCTGAATACTGTGTCATGAAATTTTAATGCATGCCTACTAACCAGTGTTTTACATGTTAGCAAATAAACAAATAACTGGATGCAGCTGAATACCAATACTTTACATGGAGCAACTCCCTATCTGACCTCCATCCTGATCTGATATGGAAATAACTACCTTGACATCACATCAAAGAAATATTCCTGTATTTTTAAGAATATTTGCATTCTATTCTCCGTCTCAATCTGACAAAAATACATGTATCTAACTAGCTTCTGCCCGCATCTTCATCCACATGAAATTTCTTTTACCCGGACCTACCCACTCTAGCACTTCGTTTTTGCTTCGCATTCTTTCTGACTTATTTTTCTTTTTACTCGGATCCCTTAGGGTCATAGCGTGATGCTGAATTGCCTATAACATGTCTCAAGTATTGGCCTATCAAATGTAAAAATTATATTTCAAATACGACCGGTAGTTGCAGATAGTACACCCAACACACAAACAAATAGATTTTACCACTTTATTCCCTTTATTTATAAACGTTGCTTAATGTTAAGTAATGTTAATGAAACTGTTTAACCATACACTTTTGACATTTAAATGTCTCTTAACTTTCCTTTATGACAAAAATGACATTGATTGTCAATGAGATGAGATTGTGACTAGATTTCAAATGTTTTTAATTAAGAGAATTGGCTTACTGAATTCTTCAAAGTGATACCCAGAGGTGTAGAATACAGCCACAGTTCTCCAGTTTTGTTTGAGTCCTATGTAAGCCCACATTCGTACAAATGTAAAAAAAATGGATTTTCAATGCTTTGCTCTACACCAAGAGTTAAAAATACAGTGTGCGAAAACAAGCACCCCGGAAAATAATCGCCCATGCAAACCTAGGCCAATGGGGGCCGAGCCTATTGCCACTAAGCCAGACTCAGGGGGACTACTTAGAAATTCCTCATGACACCACTTTACCCAGGCTGGGAATCAAACCCTAGACAACACAATAAGCAGTCGTGCTTGCAATGAGTCACAACAAAAATAAATATTATATAAAAATAGCATAATCCTTGATTATGATTAGATAATCAAAATATGATTCATAACAAGTTGAAATAAAACATCAACTTAAACTATGTTAGTAAAGTTATTTACAACCGTTTTAGTACATTAAAGCCTGGTTTCTTAAAACTAAACATTAAATGTTGCTTTAAGGTATGTTGCATATTCAAATTAAAATCAAAAGTCATTCTTTCACACGAAGCTGAGAACGGCAGCACTTTATGAATGTCAAAATTACATAAGACAGTCCCCCAAAACTGCCTGCCCTTCATACTTCCTAGTGCTTTAGCTGGGATAAGTGGCAAATAAACTCCCCAGCAGCAGAGCTGTCTGTACAGTTAGAAGTTGAAGTGTTTGCAAAACAATAATAATATACGGATTTCACAACATTAAAATTAAAACTACTGCATTCTGTGCATTTTATTTTTTTAAGTGCATCTTCTATGACCTTTATGAGGATTCTCTCAAATGAGAATTGTGTTGAGAGAATGATGCAATGACGAATCTTTTGTCTTTTAAACTTTAAAAATGCAAATTATTAGTCATAAAAATATTGAGTATCTATAGAAACTTTATTTTATGCAATTACACAGATTTTTAGGTTACATTAATCACCCCATCCCAACAAGATTGCTATTAGTTTTTTTCTTTTTTAATTATTATTGCATTTTGTAGCTTCCTGCAATTTTTTAAAAAGACAAAGGTGTGTTTGGTGTTTGAGCAAATGACCACATCATTTCTCATTGTCTGCCAAAATTATGCAAAAAAAAAACAATAGTGATTATGATCATGCACAACAGAGTTCGAAACAAAAAGTATGGTTAATCACAAAATGAAATGCATTCGACGGAATTCGACCCTTGCACGAGTTACAAGAGGCAAAACAAATAAACTTGTGAAACTTTTTATGAGTCATCGCCCAAGGAAATATTATTAATGTTGTTAGCAGAGATGGAAAAACCCGAAATACCTTTATTCTTACCCATAGTAGTGACGTTATAATCTGCCTGAGTGAAATGAAGACTGCAAACTTTTGAATACTTCGTATACGGCTTGCCTCGCTTCAAAATCAGGTTCCACTTGTCTGCCATAGTCACGTCACGAGGAAACCGATGAAATTTCACGTTTTTCGTTTTGCCGGCGAGCGACGTGCATTGTGGGACAGTGCAATAATATCCCATCTTCCTTTCTTTTGGTTTCCCAAACTTAAGAATGTTTACAGTCGGCGAAACGAACACAACACATCGATTAAGATTGTAACCTCTAGTCCCGGACACAAATATGTTATTTAATTTATTTGTTGAAAACGTTATCACGTTGGTTTGGAAAAAAATGGAATCATCACACTGTAGCCTTGAAATATTTGACATCTATTTTTCCCTTCCCACTTTTTTTTCGGAAAAAAAATGGCCACTCTTGTGGACCATAGACTTCACATTGACGTCTTTTCATATAATAACCATGCAATAGAACTTCAGTTTGTATGCCATCAAAGAATCGACTAAATATTGCCATCGATATAAATTTAACAGAAATAAATTCTGCGATAAAAAAGAGAGCTAAAATACATAGGAGATCAAAAAAAAAGGTTTTTGCGAGAATTTAAAACACCTTGGCCATTAAATTACTTTATTTGGATTTAGTGAGAAATAAATTAGAACCAGCCTCAATGGGGTTTAAAACTGAAAGCTTGTGATTGTGACAGCACTGCTGTTAGTCCAAAAACCGCCATTGTTGTGTATTTTTTATATAGGGGCCGATCACAAAATAAAACTAGTTATCTAGATAGAGATAGTTACTGGGAGTGTAGGCACTAGGATTGTCACACTATTAAAAGACGAGCTAAGTAAGAAGGAAGCGTCTACCACTGGTAAAAAGCAGCTTTAATGAAAAAGTAAATATCAACGTTTTATAACTTAAAGGTTGTTTTGTTTTAAATTATAAATTTGGTTAATTTTTTCAGATTCTCGCATTAAAATTCAAGCTTTAGGTCAAAATCAACTTATTATTATAGTTTATTATCAGCTATTCATATCCCACTGCTGGGCAAAGGCCTCCCTACTCTCTTTCTACCTCTCTCTGTTAAGTTTAAAGTTAATTTTTTGATGAAGACTGGAGGCGTACGATAACTTCGGGAGATGTTTGAAATTCTGTGAGATGATGAGTAAGTGGACGAAAGGTTACATTTTTATTACTCTTTTTTGTTGCCAATATTATTTGATCTTTATTTACACAAAGGCTGTGTACAGGCTGAGAGTTGCACAGAGAGCCATGGAGCATTCCATGCTTGGTATCAGGCTAATAGACCGAGTCCCAACCGTCGAGATCCGAAGACGTACGAAGGCCTTCGATACTGGAAAGCGTATTATGGAACTCAGATGGAGTTGGACAGAACACCTGGCAAGGTGCAGTAATGACAGGTGGAGTAAGGCTGTGGCAGAGTGGCATTCAAGGACTGGAAGACGAGATGTCGGTCGTCCAGTGGCGAGACGGGTGGACGATATTGTTGACATTGCGAGCAAAACCTGAATGAGGCTGGCACTGGAGCTTTTGGATTGACACAAGAAAAGAGAGGTCTATGCCCAGCAGTGGGTGAAATCAGGCTGTGGTTGGATGGATGAAAGTTAAAATACTTTCCATTTGGAATAAAACATTTTTATTCCGTGTTATTTTAGGTCAATACGTTCTAAAATCAAAAACCTAGAACCACAAATTCGATGACATGTGACATCCATCAACTCGCTTTGGGCCAGCGTGGTGGATTATGGCCCACTCCCTCACACAGAGAGGATGCTTGTGTCCCAGCAGTAGGAAGGAACAGTAAAAGCTATTATTGTGCGACGTTCTAAAATGAACTTGTGGCTAATTATTAACAGCCGCTTGGGTCGATCGAAGGATAAGCTATGTTTACCGCGGTCGGTTCGTGGATAGGTTATAGCATATCGAGATCCCTTCATGTCTCGGAAAGCACATTAAGCCTTTGGTCCCGTTTGTCATTCGTAGATCTTTGACAGTCGTTACGGGTAGTCAGAAGCCCAAAAGTCAGACATCCTGTTCAAGGGGTATCGTTAACACGATACCCCTTGGATACCCCAGTATCCCCGGTTGTGGAGGACAGATAGACAGTCACTCAACATACTGATATCCAGCTGCATTCGAATATACTGCAAGCCCCAACATGGTTGGGAAAAGGCTAGGCAAATTCACGTTATAAAATCGACTAAATAAAATATAAATCGATAAAAAATGATGTTAAACCAATCATATACATTCCAACACATCTTCAAAACTGGCAACACATTTTTTTTCTCAACTTTGGTAAATGTCGGAGCTTGGTGTTTATGCGCGAAGTTTTGTTTGTTTTTCTTTGTAAATTACAACTGTTTTAATAACAGTGTAATTGCTTAGATATGTTATTTTGTGTGTTTGAACTAGTTTCGCACTATTAAGATGCCTTACTACTGCACCGTGCCGCGTTGCACGTCAATGGCTGGGAAAGCAAAGAACGTATCATTTCACCAGTTTCCGAGGGATGAGGAGCTTGCTAAACTCTGGAATGATATTCTAAAGCGAGGAAAACCGTATACGAAGTATTCTAAAGTATGCAGCCTTCATTTTAAGCCCGAGGATTACACAACAACTAGTGCGGGAAAAAATAAGGGTAGGTACCTACACGCACGTTTGATTTTCTCACTAAGTATTAGTTACCTACGTTTTGATTACGATACCTATTTGTTGTCCGCGTTTATTTTTGTTGTTGTTTGTAAGTGAAAATGTAAATAATGTTATGTTTACGTAAAGTTATTTGTTGGTTGTATGTTTTGTATCTAGTAGCTGGTTTGTCAATATATTACAAAGGTACTTTATGACAAGTGTGTTAAAGCGACCGCTAGACCCAGGTTTATTGCAGTTGCTAGGCTAAATAAGTCCCTAAAATCCTTGCACTCACTTTGCTACACTGACCCAAATTCGTTTCTATCATAAATCTATTGGCAGAGATTTCTATAGACATACAAACTGCCACTCATAACATGAAACTATTTCTATTTAATCTGCCAGGCACCAGCATCTTTGTGGGCTGAAGTCCACCTTATGTATCATGGTTGTACATGTTCATGAAGTATGGAGTATAATTAAATCTTTGATATTCCCAAAGATGCTTTTCGCACCAGAACTGGTAGTGTTTGATGTTCTCAATTTAGGGACTAAATAATAATATCTTAGCCACTGAAATCCATTGTTCAATAATTATTTTTGTTTCCATATCCTGCAATAGTCCGACCCAAACTGGGGATTATCCTTGGGTGTACTTGCACACTGCATGCAGGGATAATAGTCGATTGGTGCTTCATTCCAATTAAAATAGTTTTAAGGGGCCTCTGCGAGTTGGCTTCAGTCCCTTGTACGCATTCTAAAGGACCGGGACCCATGGTCCTGAGCTATGTTAACATATAAAAAAATATTTATCCAAAAATAAAAATGCCTCTAAAATGTCTCTAACCAATTTTCTCAAGTAACACAAGCCATGCGAAGTTGATACCAACATTAGCCACACTGTAAGTACCTCTACCTAAAGTGTTGTCACTGAGAGAACACATTCCTGACACCTCTCAGTGCAGCAATTCTAGTACCATAATGAATAAAGATCAAATTGGAAAAACAAATATTTGTTTATATGAAACTGACTGATTTCAAGAACGCATTTTCCCGACGGCCTTCATGATATGATGAGCTTTAGAAAGAGGTGGTCACATAGGTTTTGAGTGAGAGAGAGAGTGCTGAACATTTTCAGACACATACAATCCAGAGTTTGCTAATTGTTTTTACATTTTCAGAGAAACTTTATAGGTACAAACACACATAACAGTGGCTGTTAGGCAGTGGTACCTATAGTCCACCCACATTACGCCAGTTATGTTCGAGTCCCATGTAATAGGGGGTGAGCCTATTGCCGTCAACCAAGCACAAATCCAGACTCGGGCTGCTCCTGAGAAATTCCATATGGAAAAACCCAATAACACATTGCCTGACCCGGGAATCGAACCCAGGACCACATGCTCAGCAGTAGCGATTGCAACCACTAGACCAACGAGGCAATAACTTTATAAGAGCGCCTTCACACTAGCGTTTGTCCACCGTAGGCGATCGATAAACGTATGCGAAGCGCAGACGCCGCGACTACGCGGCGCAGGCGTCGCGTTGTCGCGGTGTCAATGCAAAGGTAAATGAATACGCTGCGTTAGCGCCGCAGGTGCGCGGCGACGCATGCGCCGCGTTACTGCGGAATCATGTACAATACTGTTCACATTCGACCTCTCCCCGCCACCCGCAGCCGCGCGCCCCTGCGCCCCGAAACGACAACGCAAATGTGTGACGTCTGCGCCGCGTTAGCGCAGCGTTTAATTGACTCCAGAGGAAACGCCGCAACAACGCGACGCCTGCGCCGCGTAGACGCGGCGTCCGCGCTACGCATACGTTTATCGAACGCCTACGCTGGACAAACACTAGTGTGAAGGCGCTCTAATATATTCTAAAATCTACAAGCTTTGTAATACTGTAGTTAGAGGGATTAACAGAAATGAACTGGAGCAGTCTAAACTTCTAGAGATCTGGCAACAGAGTAATCTTCACATAGTATTTTTGAAGCTGCAGTGAACGTTATTATTAGGAGTATTCACCCTTATATTTCTTTTATTAAAAAGATACAAGAATGTTAGTTATACAAACACTTTTACTATTTGGTATTTGTCAGCTAGTGTCCCACAAGGTGGTCCAATGACCTGGTAAAGGCCGCAGGAGCCCGCTGGATGCAAGAAGCACAGAAGCAGTCCAGCAATGGATGTCTTTTGGCTGAAATACTGATAATGAATGATGATGACAAATTTACGCCCGAGAGCTTATTTTGAGTACAAACTATTACTAAATTGTTGAATTTTCTAAACTTTCAGGACAATGGCGAACTCTGCGTAAAGATGCAATACCGTCGCAGAACTTGCCCTCCGACACACCAGCACCATACACAAGACGACAGTCCGGTGCCTCGGTACCTAACAATGTACCCGCTTTAGATCCACAGGTATATAAACAATGTACTGTTCGGCCGTTAACACGACACCGTCCTATCCTGTACAAAACTTGACAATAAAAAATTGGGATCACAAGTCAGCATCTAACTGCTTATACAGTTAAAAAGTAATGCACTAAAAAACTGCCATGCAATCCCAAAATTGTACTGATTGTCGCCGTGTGGATGGGGCTTCAGAGTTATAGTAAAACTCTTTATGAAGGAGCTGGTCCATCAACTAAAGTACTAACGCCAAGCAACGTCGCCATGTTGCAGTTTGAAGGGTGCTGGTGTAGTTACAGGCAAATGAGGCATTTCAGCGTTGTCTCTGGACCTTTCCAGAGACAACGCTGAAATACCTGATGTACCTGTGCCTCAAAGGCATCTCAGAGCCTTCTCTGTGATGCTTCTGGTAATGCAGATGTTTGCAAGTGAGTCGTCGGCGTGGTTTGGTTCCCATAAAGCTTTTTCGCCTAGATTACGCAAAGGCCTACTTGTACCACGAATCACTAAATGCATTTAAAGTTGATCGTTTATAAAACATCGCAAATTCATCAGAAATATAATATTTAGAACTCGTTATGAATGATAAGCCGAGGAATGATGTGATAAGGCAACGGTGCAGTATAAAAAAAAATGTAGTGACAATTATTTTTTAAAGTATGCTTAATGGTTTGGTCATTTTGAGGGAATGAATTAAAGGCGACTAACAAAGGGTATTTACAAGGCAGATGTGAGTGGAAACGCCAGGAGGGGACGCCCTAGGACATAAGCTTCTTCTTAGCGTGTTTATGGCAATCTATATATGTATAGTCAGCTCAGAATTTGGGACCTTCAGTGGCGTCCATCAACTCCTGTACCGTGCATGCAAAAAGACACGATATTAAGTGGACATAATTATAGTGGTCTTATTGATGATGTTCTTCAAAAAGGTCAGTTGCGTAGTACTCGCAGCCGGCGTGCGTGTAAGAGCAGATGTATGAACGTAAATGTTAGCGCGGGAAGCATTAAAAGAGTGGACTGTATTTTATGCAATGGTTTAATGCCATGCTTATTACAATAATAAAATTGTCCCGGACAAACAATTCAGTGGTTAAGTTAGAGGGGAAAATCGTACGTCGCGAAGGAGGCCGAGGAAGCGAGTGGTCGTCGGGCCGAGCCGAGCCATGTCGCCGCCTCAGCGTGCCGAAGACGCATAAATCACGCCGCCTGCGCGTGCAGACCACGCGCAAGATGATGTGTTGGGTTCGATTCCCAACATAAACGAGGCAAAAGGAGTATATAAAATTCGTTTACCGCAAAATGTTTAGTAACGTAAAATGTAATGCAAAGTGATTTGTGGTGCAAGTAGGCCTAAATCCATGCAAATATGCTATTCCCGGCACTAAGTTCACTATGTAGGATGCAATAAATTATATTTATTGCTTACAACCTTCTGCCCGCGAATTCGTCCGCGTTTAATTTCTTTTTTTAACATTAAATATATCTTATAACTGTGCCTTGTTACTTCGTTTTTGCTTCTGTTTGCTCAGCTCCTAAGGGTCGCAGCGTGATGTTTAAATAGCTTGATCTATACCTCATGTTTTTTTATATTTATTTATTAAGGGATAATAAACAACTACAACATGTATAATACATAAGGTTAACAAAACATTAAGTAGTAATGTTGCAGTCCACTGCATTATCCGCAGATAAGACATATTTAAATATCAGTGGTGGCCACTAGCACTATGGCCATTACCAAAATTAACAAATATTATGAAATAAATAAATAAGTTACTATAAAGCTAGCTATAGCTACAAAACCAAATCAGATAAAAAAAAACAATTCCATTTACTTAAATTATGCAATAAATAAAAAATAATAATAGTATGATTACAATTAAGATAAAAATTTCATAATATTAGATTTAAAATTATTTTACGAGCATGCAAATACGAGGGCGCACACTGGTCCCGAATGATAAAAAAGTGGACATTAAGAAATTTTTGACAGAAGGTCAACGGATTCGGCTGATTTTTTTTTTGTAGACAGCTGATGCAATTACAAATCACTTTTATAGATTGAGTTTTTGCCAAATAAGCCGTATTTTCAGAGAAAAAAAATATTGAAATATTTTTTGTATGAAAGAAATCCTAATTTTGTCTTTATCTTCCAAGATTCAAACGTATTCAAAATAAAACTTAGCGCAGCTTGTAGAGGGGCTAATTGCTCACTACTTTGTCATAGACACTCTTCTGCGATTTTGTGCTCCTTTTGAGTTACAGGCACTTTAAATATTTTTTGTATGAAAAAATCCTAATTTTGTCTTTATCTTCCAAGATTCAAACGTATTCAAAATAAAACTTAGCGCAGCTTGTAGAGGGGCTAATTGCTCACTACTTTGTCATAGACACTCTTCTGCGATTTTGTGCTCCTTTTGAGTTACAGGCACTTTAAATATTTTTTGTATGAAAAAATCCTAATTTTGTCTTTATCTTCCAAGATTCAAACGTATTCAAAATAAAACTTAGCGCAGCTTGTCGAGGGGTTAATTGTTCATCACTTTGCCATAGACACTCAATTGCGATTTTGTGCTCCTTTTCAGTTACAGGCACTTTAAATTTTTCGTTGTCGGATGAGCTTTACTAGTTTTTTGTAGACAGCTGATACAATTACAAGTAACTTTTAAAGATGTATTTTTTGTTAAATAAGCCGTATTTTCAGAGTTAAAAAATTAATTCAGGCGGATTAGAAATAATCTTGTTAAAGATAGACTAAGATGTAATAACATTTTCTTCATTAATAAGTAACTCTTATAAATGTCTTTCTATTAAAAAAAGTCTTATTTTAAATATATCAAATAAACAACTTGGATATCTCAAAACGTGTACAGACATGTTCAGGTACAGGTAATTTATTGTGTGACTCATATTCAGATTATAAGCATTTTTTGGTAATGAGTCATTGCTTCATTAGCCGATTACTTACAATTTGGGCTATATTTGGTCATCTAACGCTAGTGAATGCGTCGGAAACGCTGAATGATAAAAAGGTATAAATTGCAATTAAAACTTTTCCTTCGTACTTTAACGGGCTTAGGACCGATACCTATATAATAATATAGGTTTTTTTTTCAAATTCGGCTCTGTTAGTTTATGAGATTAGCGCGTTAAAACAAACTCTTCAGCTTTGTTATAATTATTAGTATAGATTAATTTTCTTTCTCAACTAAACGACATAACTCTTACATTTCAGCTACGTCATCAAGCGCAACATCTGGCCCAGGCAATCTACATGCAAACTATGTTAGCCATGCAAGCGGCTGGCGTACAAGACCCTATGGCACTCACCTCCATGTCCAATGGTAAGTCAACGTCACAAATCATTACCGGCCGGCGCAGCATGTCTTGCATATATTTCTATGGCTATGATTTAAACGGTCAGCTAATTATTGAGGTTTTAGTCAGCTCCAAAATGGTTTCTGTTAGCAAATTCACATGCAACTAGAATAAAAAAAAAACCGGCCAAGTGCGCGTCGGACACGCGCACGAAGGGTTCCGTATCTATTGAATTGATTGAATGAACGGTAAATTGCGGTTTACGATTTATGATGTATTAAAAAAAAACTACTTACTAGATTTCGTTCAAACCAATTTTCGGTGGAAGTTTACATGGTAATGTACATCATATATTTTTTTTAGTTTTATCATTCTCTTATTTTAGAAGTTACACGGGGGAAAGGGGGGGGCACACATTTTACAACTTTGGAAGTGTCTCTCGCGCAAACTATTCAGTTTAGAAAAAAAATATATTAGAAACCTCAATATCATTTTTGAAGCCCTATCCATAGATACCCCAAACGCATGAGCTTGATGAAAAAAAAAATGAGTTTCAGTTCTAAGTATGGGAAACCCCCAAAATTTATTGTTTTTTTTCTATTTTTGTGTGAAAATCTACTCTTACCAAGTTTCAACAGTATAGTTCTTATAGTTTCGGAAAAAAGTGGCTGTGACATACGGATGGACAGACAGACAGACATGACGAATCCATAAGGATTCCCTTTTTTGGCCATTTGGCTACGGAACCCTAAAAATGATCAGCAAATTATTGTCATATCGGGTAGCTCTAAAATTGATTTGCAGCAGTATTTACTAATAAGCAAATCGTGCTAATCGCACCCATTTGGTAAGGGTGCGCTATTCTAGTTTTTGCGACAAATTTTGATGTAGCGCTCGTCGCCCGCTACCGTGGCTCCCTTTCCATTCGTAGTCATCTCAGTAGTAACGCCCTTTCTGGCCATAGTGTTTGGTCTTCCCTACGCATAAGACCCGAATAAAGCCATCTACGAAGGTTCAATAGAAAAAAGGTCAAAGTTTGTCTGTAAAAGATCGCTTTTAGCGATAAGACCGCCCATTGTGTCACCCTTTGTAAAAATTCTACATTTATATCTGTAATTTTTATGATGTACATAATAAAGAATATTCTATTCTATTCTACATTCATACTTCAATTTTTTCGCACTACTACTAATGGTGTGTAAGAACATTACAAAGCTTCCAGAGCGAATTTCGGTCATGGCGGCCATTCTCAAAGGAGACTAGCCTTCGGCGCGGCAGACACAGGTGCACTCTGTTCCCTCACTCTCATAGTCCGATAGGACGTCAATCCGACACTCGCGGAGAGAAATCAGGTGCAGGAGCAACACGGGGGTAGCATACCGCCAACTTCCAAACTCCGGGCTGTTACTAAGAAATTCCTAATGGAAAAACCCAAAAAACTACCCGACCCGGCAATCGAAACCAGGACCCCACGCTCAACAATCGCGCTTTCGACCACGAACCCAACGGGGCAGTTGCCATAATCAGGAATCCAGACTCAAGCCTGCCACTGACAAATACCTACTTCCTAGAAAAACCCTACAAGCTGAGAGATTCCTGATGAAAAAACTCAGTAACACTTTACTCGATCTGAGAATCGAGCCCAGGACCTCATGCTCAAGGGTAGCGCTAGCGACCACTAGACCAATGAGGCAGCCACTGAAAATTAACCTATCTCTTCCTCAGGTCTACCACAACCTTCTACTGACGAAGTACCACCAAACACTTCAACAACCTCACAAATAGTACCACAACCAGAAACCCACGACAACCAGGTCCACACCACGAACCAAGAGTTACCCAGAACGAACCATGACACCCAGGAAACAGAAACTAAAACCTCATTCCAATGCGAAGAGTGTTCAAAATGCTTTAAAGACCCTGATGTATTCGTCTTACATAAACGTTCACATCAAAATCCGGAAGTCAATGGTAAAGAAAATTTTGATTTAAATACTTTGAAACCGGAAATGTTGAAGTCGAATCCTATACTAGCGAATTTGCTGAAGAATACTATGGAGAGAAATTTCACGAAGAATCTTTTTGAGAAACAACTTATGGTGAGTTTTTCTAATATGGAAAATTACTTGCGTAGCGTTGTTAAGTATGAAGATGAATGTGATAATAGTGACTTAAGTGAATCCTTAGATGATAGTAATTTAGTAATTGATGAGAATGTAGCTTAGATTTCAGAGCATTGTTTTAAGATCTAGATTCTGCTGAAAAAAGACAAAAAAAAATGTTTCTTTGTACCCCGATTAGTTTCTGACTGGATTGGAGCTCTAAATAGGGATATTTCGAAGTCGAAGCTACTTGGGCCTAAACTTGATAAAAAAATGCGTTTTTTTTACCCTTGTTCATTATTCATGAAAAATCTAAGAGACCTTGTATTTGACTAAATTATTCCAAAATGATTTGGAACTAATTTTATTAACTGTTACACATACCTACACTATTTCGCACTTATTTTGAATGTATTTAGTCAAGTCTTGTTGGACCAAATTAAAATAAAGGGATTAAGTAATTAAAATTAATAATAAAAGTTTATTTTTCAGCAGAATTTGAATTTGATAATAAGACTGTATTTTTAATAATAATACACTTATAAAATGGCAGACTTTTTATAATAATAACTAATAAAAATATGGGTAGTATTTCTTGTTTTGTTTTTAGTTAGAACTTTCAAAATGTCTAGGCTAGACATTTTCTTAAATATCTACTTTGCCTTTCTCGAGCAGCTGCAAGGGAATAAATAAATATCTACTTTATGGAATTCTTTAATTAATTAATTCACTCACTGACTTATTAGTTAATATGTACAAAATTGTTAGTAGATTAAAACATTTTGTTTCCAAATAAAAATCATACAATTCAAAGATTACACAAGAAAATTTAGCAGCTATATATATATTTCGTATTACGAAAAAAAACATAAAAATATATTAAACGTAAATACATCAGTTTGAAAATGGCTAACAAATAAATCGTGAACTAAAAAACATTATTGTAAATACTACCATACTACTTAAATAAAACTACTAAAACTAAGGGCCATTTGCACCACAATTTACTGAATACATTTACTGCTAATCGAATTTAAAACATCGTTGTTGTTCGTTCATCGTTGAACAAGTTGACAGACTGAAAGATGTATAATTTGCTTTTTAAAGCATTTACAATCAAAACTCATCACAAATTAGTTTGCGAATACCACTTTTTGAATGTCAAAATGACATGAGACAGTCCCCCAAAAAGTCCCGCTCTTCACCACTTGTGCTTCAGCTGGGATGAAGAAGTGGCCCAACGAACTCCCCAGCAATCACTGAGAAATCTCCAGCGTTTGATGGTATATTATAGTAGTACCTATGATTCCTGATATTGGCAAAATGGAGGTATCTCTCCCACAAAAGCTATTAATGCAGATTTGAAGTTGTTAAGAACTAAATTTATTAGTACTTAGTGGTGCAACCGGACCAAAGTCTGTCATTATAATAATTGTTGATTACCCACCTGTAGCATTTAAGATGATGTATATTTTTTGTATTTTCCTCACATAAATGTAGAAATCACTGAAGATTTGCTATTTATGTGGGTCTTAAAAGTATTCTTACGGTTTTTTAACACAATATGTTAGTAAAACAGAAAAAGATGTAAAATTACATAAAGAACCGAATTGTAAGTTCGGGGCGTTAGATACGCCCGATTTTGCTCTACATAAGGTTTTTTTTCTATGGCAACTATTACAAGATCCAATTTGTGTATTGATCTCAAAATGTTGGATCGACTTTCATACAGAGTATAATTACAAATTCAGTTTGAACCCTAATAATAATATTATTATATTGTGGATATTTTAAAACTATTCGATCCTATCAATCAATCAATCTGCCAGCCTTTTTCCAACTATGTCGTGGTCAGCTTCCAGTCTAACCGGATGCAGCGGAATACCAGTATTTTACATGGAGTGACTGCCTATCTGACCTCCACAGCCCAGTTATTGGGTAACACGATACTGATTCTATATCGATGCAAAATGCTGGTTTTATATTTCAATACATAATTCGGTGAAACGAAATTATTTATCCTGTAAATAGGATATCCAAATCACTTTCACAAGTCATATAAAAATAAAAAGCTAGATAAAGTCAACATTTAAATTTAATTCTATATAACATCTCTAAATTCGATTTTTTTTATAATTATTTTATTTGTATTGCAGCGAATATTGCAAATATTAATTTCGTCCAAATTATAACTATTGCACTTAGAATTATTTAATTATGGATAACAAAACTAAAAAACAAACATTTATTTTCTTTACAATCATTTTAACTACCTTTTAAATTCATAAATTAACCGGCCTAGCCATTTCCTATGAATGTTGGGGTCGGCTTCCAGTCTTAACCGGATGCAGCTGAATACAAGTATTTTACATGGAGCGACTGCCTATCTGACCTCCACAACCCAATTACTGGGTAACACGATAAGACTAGGTAATTTATAAATAATTATGATACAAATAATATCCACCGATAAAAAAAAGTAAAATGAAAATGAGAATTTTAAAAGAAGACTGTTCTCCACTGATTTAGCAAAAAGTTTTACCATTTTTGGTAAAACTCGAATAATATAATGTAACTAAAAATAACTAGATATTAGATTTAGTTTTCGATTTTAGTGCCTTAGATTTTAGCTTTTATAATAATATTAATAAGCGGAATAAAACTTTGATTTTGTATAAAGTATTTTACAAAACATATGTTTTAAATAACTTTGAATTTTGGAAAATTATAAACTTTTCTAAAAATGTTTTTTTTATGAGAAGATGTTTTTGAGAAACTTGCTAATAATTATGTGTTTTATAAAAATAATGAGTTCTTATTTATAGAAGCTAAGGGAGCGTTCAAGTATTACGTAACGCAATTTTTGGAGATTTTGACCACCGCCCCCCTACCCCCATGAATCGCGCCGTAACGTTTTTCTGTAACCCCCCCCCCCCCCCCCTCTCCCCTAGTAAAACGTTACGTAACCACCAAGTGACCATTTTTACCTAAAAGTTACAATTATGTTTCGTAAAGTACCAGAAAGTCGTTAAAATACCTTTGTTATTGTTGACCGTTCTGAAGGGTTAAAAAAAACAATGTGACGTAACGCGTAGTTCAAACCGCCCCCCCCAAACTGTAACGCATCGTAACGTTTTACAAGACCCCCCCCCCCTTCCCCCAAATTCGTTACGTAATACTTGAGCGCTCCCTAATACATAATCAGCCTATAACGTTCCCACTGCTGGGGCACACGCCTCCTCTCTGTGAGAGGGAGTGGGCTGTAATCCTCCACGCGGACCCAGCGCGGGTTGGCGGATGTCACAACGTGTTAAATACTTTCCTTTAGATAAAGATATTTTTGTCTTCCTTTGACTTCTTTCATTGTACTGGGGTCCTACCATTATCATTCTTGGGCAGGTGATGTGCAGGACAGGTCAAGGTGACATTTAACAATTGCACCGCACATGATACAACATGTGCGACACTTCACGTTTCGTCTAATATTGACCTTATAAACGAGTGTAGGTAACCTCCTCAAGTCTTATATTTTATATTTGAGCTTGTAAACGAATTGATTATTCTTATGCTATAATACTATCATATTTAAAAGGGAATGGCAGAGCTTCAAGTATTACACTTCTGAAAAAATCTTAAATTTTATTTATTGCTGTATTTAAGTAGATTCATTAAAAACTAGCTTTTGCCCGCGGGTCCACTCGTGTGGATGTCAGAAATTATCCCACGGGAACGTACTACCGGGATAAAAGGTATCCTACATGGTAATCCAGGTTATAAACTATCTGTGTTCCAAATTCCATCGAAATCCGTTCAGAAGTTTTTGCGTGAAAGAGTAACAAACTTTCATATTTATAATATTAGTAGGACTAGATGAGGTATAATTATTTCCTATCCGACTACTCTGAGAAAAACACCACTCCACAAAAACAAACTCAGGTCTCAGTCTCTTTTAAAATCCAGGCATAATCTTGGTCAGACCATGTGAGGACCGTGCAGACTAGTGTCTGAGATGGTCTTTTGAGGAAAGAACCTGTCCAGTCAGTACACGCATGTGTCAATAATTGAACTCAAACTCAAAGCATTTATTTTAATTAAACTAATCACAGGCACTTTTGAACTGTCAAGGGGTCGGTCAGTCAGAAAGATGAAGCTAGTTACCCATTCCAAAGCGTAGTAGGTACCTATGGAGAAGAACGGGCAAGAAACTCCACGGAGACTCTTTTAAATCAAAATATTGATTCATCATAATCAGCCTATAATGTTCCCACTGCTGGGACTCAGGCCTCCTCTCTTTGAGAGAACATGGGCTGTAATCCACCACGCGGGCACAGTGCGGGTTGGTAGATGTCACATGTCTTCGACATTTTTGGTTCTAGGACATGCCGGTTTCCTCACGATGTTTTCCTTCACCGTTTTGAGAGCAGTGGTGATGAAATTATTTACACAAAGTAAAGCGCCTGCCTGCGTTCGAACCCACGACTTACAACTCGTAAGTCGGGGCCGATACCGCTGGGCCACCACTGCTCCTACTGCAAATTTAATCAATTTTATTATATTATACAACTAGCTGCTGCCCGCGGCTTCGCCCGCGTGGATGTCCGAAATTGTGAAAATGTCCGTCAGCTATCTGCCAGTGAAAGTCCTGTCAAAATCGGTCCAGCCGTTTCGGAGATTAGCCGGTACAAACAGACAGACAAAAAATAAAAATAAATGTTTTTTTTGTTATGAGTACCGTATATACTTTCATAAGCATTTAGTAAAACGCTGATATTTTGACATTACAAACAGACGCTTCAATTTTATTTATTTGTATATGGTGGGGTCTGCTTCCAGTCTAAACGGAGGCAGCCAAAATTTCAGTATTTTACATAAAGTGACTGCCTATCTGACCTCCGCAACCTAGTTACTGAGTAACACGATAACCTTTGACAAGATTGTTTGTGACTATCTGACTTTTAACTACCCGTAACAACTATACACACAAAGTAGGTACCTATAACATCGATCACTTGATCGATGACGTATAACAATTAAAAAAGTCACATCAAAATTTCAGAACAAAATTCTCAGAATAATTAAAATCATTAGGTATTTCCTGTTTCAGATTATCAAGCATATTTACCTCTAAAGTTATGAAATGGTTATTCCCCCCGAATTAAAAATCGTACAGGGATATGTGACACCATATTGCATGAAACATGCTAAGTCTTAAACTTATGGGACTTTCTCAGAACATAATTGCTATGAAAGCTTCTTTATGTAAAAACAAAATAAAGACACTGATAAAAATGTGTCATCATTTTAATAATAACTTGTAATTGGTTAAATGGGAACACATGCATGGTCTTATGTTACTAGTATTTACATTAAAAAACATACATAACATAACATCCCCGAAAGGTTATGCAACGGTGTACCTATAGTACACCCACACATACATAAACTCACGCCGTCTTCCTATGGGGGTAGGCAGAAACTACAGAACGCCACCTGCTACGATCATTACATGCTCTTTTTGCCTCATTTACGTTCATACATCTGATCATACAAGGACTCCGGTTGCGAAGACTACGCACCTGACCTCTCTGAAGAACTTCAACAATAAGTTTACTATATGTCTTCCTAGGGCGTCCCCTCCCGGCGTTTCCACTCACATCTGCCTCGTAAATACCTTTTGTTAGTCGCCTTTTATTCATCCTCTCAACATGACCAAACCATCTAAGCATACTCTTTGAAAAGTTTTCTTTAAGTCCTATGTAATAGATAAAAAAAAGTCTTAATATTATGAAGACTACCTCATAAGTCTAGTGGTCGAAAGCACGACTTCTGAGCATAGGGTCCTGGATTCGTTCCCTAGTTCTGAGAAAATGTAATTAGGATTTCCAGTATCAGCTTAAAGTCTTGATTTGTGCCTGGTGGTAATAAGGAGTTAGGTTGTTTAAGTTCTATGTCATAGGGGGGTTCCCCTTTTACATGGGACTTAAAGATGAAAGGCGAAATGTGTTTTACTATAGTTCTTCGCGAAGAATACATGTTATGTTATGTAATTCATTTTACTTGAAGCTCTGACTACCCGAATACATAGTATTGATTCATTTACATTTGTAAAACAATATTTTTTCTATACTGTAACTCTTGAATTTGAAACTGTCTACGGAATTTCTGCTGTTTTTGGTGACTAGATAAACCCCCTATTTGAAAAAGCCTGATCAGTAAAAAAGTTCCCACTGCTGGGACATAGGCCTCCTCTCAGTGAGAGGGAGTGGGCCATAATCCACCACGCGGGTCCAGTGCGGGTTGGTAGACTTCACAATGTCTTCGAATTTTTGAATGATCAGTAAAGTCTGTTTTCAAATGTCATGCCAAGTGATTTGATAGCTTTTTTTAATTCGGGTTTCGGTTCGGGTACAGATCTTGCTTTCACTATGGGTTAAGAAAATTCAAATCATTTATTTCAAGTAAGCCATTAAAAAGGCACTTTTGAAAAGAAAGTTGACTTTGAAGTGACTTTAGTTGCCCATTTCTAAAGGTAGTTCCGTATAGAAAAGAATGAGCAAGAAATTCCATAGTTACTCTCCACAATATTTTGTATGGACTCCAAGCGTCACAGAGCAAGCTACGCATACGAATGTGGACATTATTCGTATAGCAGTAATGTTCATATTCGAATGAAGCACTTGCTCAAATTCGCTTATTAAATACGAATATGAAAATTAAATGCATAACGATAAGGTTCATATTCGAATGAGACGCTTAGCAAAGTAGAATCAAACTTCGATCTAAGAATTGATCAGGCTTTTAGAAAATGTAAGTTTCAAATATTTTTATAGATCAAATCAATGCATAGTAACTAAAAATGTATTTTTGTAGAACCTACCATATCCGTAAGTACTATATTTACCGTGTTCATTTTACTGATGATTAAAATGATAAACGTTGGTTATACGATTTTTATTACACAAAATGTAATTGAAATAACGAAAAACCTCTTGAAGTGACATTACACTCATCAATATGAACAAATTTTACTAAGAGACCAACCCTGAAATCGCGAAAATAAAATCAGCTGCTCCATACAATTATTTATGTTAGTACGCACGGCTACAGATCAAGCTATACATTACCAGTATAAGCTGACATCTCATTGTACGGAAATTTATAGCTTTATAGCGTCGGAAATTAAGGGGACTACATGACCTAAACGCAAATTTATAATGCCTAAAAATATATGATCCACTGCAGTAACCAAAATCCGAAAAATATATGATATTCTTTTGGATATATGCTAGTTAGGTAGTGTGTTGAAAACATAATACAATTAACTTGATATGATAGAAAAAAATCACGAAGATACCTCTAAAACATTTTTTTTAACTATTAATAACCATATTATTATACATGCAAACATTCAGATTTTTTGTCAGATTATTCTACAATGAATAGTTTTTTTGTAAATCCATAATTGCTTCATATTTTGCAATAAATTACCAGCGTTGTGTCATCGCGCGTCTCTTTCTTTTCTATGCAATCCGACTGTGCCCGCGCTTTAGCTCTTGTAAGCCTCCTAACCCACGGGAACGTGCTACCGGGACAAAAAGGCTAAGCCCCAGGATGCCACCTATCTCCTTGCCAAATTTTATCGAACTCCGTGCAGTGGTTTATGCGAGAAAAGGTTACATTCAGACAGAGTAACTTTTGAATTTATAATATTAGTATGGATAACTCACCATAATTCAGAGAACTTTTTTTTTCAATCGTGGTCCCATCTTAAAAGTTGTTTATAAGAGGTTTTCAGATATTTCAATTTCACCTTCTATTAACAAGACTAAACAATTATAAAAGATTGGTTTAATATATCATAGTAACCAATGTAAAGTGAACTTAGTATATAAACTGCGTAAGCATTCTGTTTACCCCCAATTGTAATAATTAAAGATATACGACTGATTTAACATTACAGTATTTTTTTAAAGACTTAATTATTTTACTCTTTTGATCTCTTTTAAAATAAAAAGCTGATAAAAATTATGTTTGTATTAAATAAAAAGTATTATTAATACCTTATTTTTTTTGTTTTAATTATTAAAAACCTCCTATGCCTAATTACAACTGACATAGCCCGAGAAATTGTTAAACTTAAGCGGCAGTGGGCAGGGTACATTGCTTGCAGAATTGATGGCTTAATTGGGGGCTGAAAGGATCTGGAGTGGCGACCGTGTACCGGAAGACGTAGCGTTGGAAGGCCTTCCACAAGGATCGATGACCTGGTCAAAGCCGCAGGAATCCGCTGGATTCGAGAAGCACAGAACCTGTCGAAGTGGCGATGCTTGGGGGAGGCCTATGTGCAGCAGTGGACGTATTTTAGCATAATCAGCCAGTAACGTTCAAACTAGGCTGAGAATCTAAACTTTTGGAACGTCAAAATGATTTAAGACAGTCTTCGGGCATGCCGCCCTCCACCACTTCCTAAGTGCTTTAGCTGGGAAGAAGTGGCGCCACAAAATCCCCAGCAGCACAGCTGTGTGTTCAGTTAGAATAACCTAATTCTATATAATAGCATACAAAGTAAGACATTGGTGCCGATTCTCTTGTACACCGAACTAAACTATCACTAAAATTCCTTACTTTTTGCTATGAGAATCTTAAAGCTATTCTGCAAAAAAATATCTCTAAATTAGAAACTGATTTTAACGCAAGTAATTTTTTTTTGACAATCGCGACTCCACATGGTACTTGTTTGACATAACCAGTGATCTTTTTAAAGCCGGGGGCACGCATGGTGAGCAGCCTCGACGTGTTTTATAAGGAATTTTTCACTTTTTTTAAGGAAAATATGAAAAAAAAAAATACCTACATGTAGTGTTTTAGGGGTTTAAGGGTTACATAAAGGGGTCCGATATTTTCATTATTTTTGCGATAGGACACACCATTTGCGAGATATAAGCAAAATAAAAAAAAAATATACATTACTGTATTTGCACCTGAAGTCGAGGTGTTGTGGTGAATTTTAGTTCATGACAACTAATGATGTTCCACACCTTTTTAATCGCGATTAAAAATAGCCAGATTTTGTTAGACAACCAAAATTTTAGGTGAAAAACGTCAAATTCAGAATAGCAAAATTGGAATTTTCACTAAACTAATAATTCAGTGCTGTCAAACTAAAATATAGTTAAGTTGTGTCACTTTAATCTATTTCAGAATGAGAAATCGTCGTTTGACAGGAATTAACAAAATTTTAGTGATTTTTAGTCTAGTTTAGAGAATTTTGTGACAAGAGAATCGGCACCATTAAGAAACACAATAGATTATATTAAATTATTAGCCTTATGTCGCTAGCACACGCCATGTACCAACGAAAACTGCAATTACCTACTCAAGAAAAAAAACCTTCGACACAATCAAAAACCTCTAAAAACGGCTGAACTGTTTTTTTTTTTTAGCATACTTTCAATCAAGGCAAACCAAAAAAGAATCAAAATCAGTTCAGCCGTTTGGGAGTTACGATGCCGCAGACAGACAAACAGATACACACCTTAAACTTATAACGCCCCTCTTTTTCTATCGGGGGTTCAAAAACAAGAGCGGCAAAAGTTTCTTGTACAGCTATATTTAAGTAAAATACAGAACCCGGGCGTCCAGTTTTAGAAAGAGAATGTCACCAGAGGTGGATACAAGGGGGGGGGAGGGCAACGGGAGCAGTCCCCCCTCCCTGGGCTTCGTCCAAACTGAGACTAAACCTAAATTGGATAAACATAGTTTTCCTATATTTTTACTTATTATAGGAACAGTGGAAGGTGGCTGGGACAGACTGGATGCGGAAGGCGGAGGACAGGGTGTTTTGGGCCTATGTTCAGCAGTGGACTGCGATATGCTGAGGTGATTGAGAATAACAGTACCTCTAGGTATTACTAAGATATATAGGTTAAGTCGTAGTCATCCTCAAAAAGGGGGGCACATTGTTGAGTTTACAGAAAATAGCTGCCGCTTCCATGGCTTGAGACGTTCACCCCATCCTCCAAGAAATAAACATATGTTCTCCCTTGAGGGAAAAACTAGATCCGCGCCTGACTCTCACTTAGGTAGGTATAAGAGAGATGCCGTGAGACAAAGGGCTCCCACACAAAACTGCGATGCGAAATCGCAGTTTTGTGTGGGAGCCCAAAGCTGAACTTTTTGTTTAAACCCTATTTTCAATATTACGCCGGTAACTGTACATAAGCGGCAATAGTCAATTTGAAAAAGAAATTTTAGCTAGATTTAGCCAGAACCCTCGTAGGTTATTATTGAAATAAGATGTAGTCCAAATGTTACGGCACAGATTGGCAAACGAGTGCTCGTGAGATCGATCCTAATACAATTGATTGAAATTAAATTGTTCCTCAGAATTTGTCAGTAACATCTCCATTAATCCCCGAAGTGTTAAGCACAGGTGTACGTATAGTACTCCCACATTTCGCCAAGTGTCATGTAATAGGGGGCGAGCCTATTGCCATCAACCGGGCACAAATCCAGACTCCAGGCTGCTACTGAGAAATTTCTGATGGAAGACCTGAGAATGGAAACCACGACTTCATGCTCAACAGCAGCGCTTTGCGACCCCTAAAGAGGCAGTAAAAATAATTTAAATGTCCCTTTTGTGTTCCACCGTTAAAATGTGAAATGATAAAATTGTCACGTAGGTATTACACAATGAGGAAAAATTATCACAACGGCAAGATTGGTATATACCTAACTACTTTATTGTTAGCTGTAACAATTAATTACATCACGCCTAAATTCCCCGATAGCGTAAGCAGAGACGAATATACCCACTTGTTGCAAACGATTTTTTTTTCCTTAACGTATCACATGATTCTGAATCTGTAAGTAGGTTAGTACAAACACTTTTACACGTCAATCATATTTTAAAAAGGTGGTATTTTAACATAATATAACATCAAGCCTATAAGTATTCTTCGGAGGGTTAGGTAGAGGTGCACTTAAAGTACACCCACATTTTGTCAGTTATTTTTAAGTCCCATGTAATAGGGGGCGAGCCTATTGCCATCAACTGGGCTCAAATCCAGACTGGGCTGCTACTGAGAAATTCCAGATGGAAAAACTCAGTAAAATTTTGCACCACCTTGGAATCGAACCCAGGACCTTATGCTCAGCAGCAGAGTTTGCGACCAAAAAAATGTAGCCTTTTAGTAAAGTTTTAACAAACATGAGTGAGAGTTTCCTATCCGACTATTCGTAAGAAACACTAAAACAAACTCGGAGGTGAACTGAAGGAAATGGATTTAGTTGCGCTAGTTGAACAGACACAGCTGTTCTCGCATACCTACTATATCACTTGCACAGCCCTGCAGAACATGCAATAACGGAAGGTCTTTTAGTACCTACTTTACGAAGAATAAAAACTTGGTTATGGTCAACAATTACTGAAAACCGTCTTGTCGACCTCTCTAAGATGAGTGCATAGAAAGAGCTTTCTGGAATGCTGGATTTAGCCAGAACCCTCGCAGGTTATTATTGAAATAAGGTGTAGTGCAGTAAATAAAACGTATCAGTCAGTAAATAAAAAGCATTTTTAATTTCCTTCTACATAATTAAGTATTTACTTTTGCTCCACCCCTAAAAAATGCTGGGTACGCCAATGACCTCACAGCTGTTTTGTAATTCATTGCCAAACAAATATATTATATAGTCACAGATATCTATCATAAAGCGTAATAAAACGAGGATAACGCTATCTCTTTCATTCTTTGGCAGAATGTGGATCTATCTGGCCTTGTCGTTCCCAAAATATACGCCAGGGATTCCCCGCAGCATTGATTTGTAGAAGGTTTGTTTTTTGTACAAGTAACACTAATTATGTTGCTAAGAAAATTTGTGTGTTTATAATGCACAATTTTAAAATACTACATTATTACCTACAAGTTTTAGTTATTGGTATTTAAATCTCGCAACAAATCGATTTGAGAGTCTAATCGCTAGTGGTGTGATTAACGTGTTTATCGCACAATCGTAAAATGTCCAATACTTTGTTACAGTATATTAATTTCGGCTGTGCGACGGTGGCGGCACGCACGTGTGCGTATCGCCAATTGCCAACATTCGTGTTGTGAGGAATTATACATCTTGTGGCTACATGAATGAAGACGCAATGGAGAATGACATGGACGGACATATTCAGATCGATATGGACGGTAGAAGTAGAACTTTAGACGATTTAACACAATATTTTGAACAGGAACAAATTGTCTAATAAGTGTTTATTTCTTGGAGACTAATAACGCTCACCACTCCAACTGGTTACATAAAACACACAAAAGGTTCTCAAATCTAGTTACGATGATAAAAGTGAAAATAATATTTGTACGCTTAACGACGATACATTTACTCGTAAATCCAATGATTCCATAGAAAGGAGACCATAGAAATATCGGGGCTCCATTGTTTTATTTACAACAAAGCAGCCCCGATATTTCTATGGCCTCCTCCGATATTGCGCATGGTTAATTGGCAGGTCACGAATGAATTTTTGGGGAGTGATCATCTGGTAATAAAACTTTCTTTTGCCATGACATTAACCCTACCATTTTATAAAAAATAAGGAATTTTAAATCAGCCAAGTGGTCGGAATATAGGTAGTAAATATTTAGATGAATTATTTATGGATTTCCACTGTGACGAGGACCCTCAAATATCTTATTTATAATCAGTTCATTGATAAATTAAATAAGGTTGCTAACAAATACATTCCAACTGTACATTTTTGTTTAGATTCTACAGATGCATTCAAACCAAAACTGTAGGTACTGGAACTTTGAGCTGTCCCATTCAATAGCTAGAAGAAGATTGGCATCGGCTAAATTTCGAAATAATCCTAACCCCTTAAATTTAGATATATTCGGAAGCTCAGAGTTATGAGGGTAGCTTCAAATATAACTAGCAGGAAGTCTGTGATTCGCTGAGTGAGGTCTCTTCCTCTGCAGAAATGTGGAGAAAGATGAGATGGCTGAAGGGTTACCGAATTTCCTGATGCCACAGAACCCATGTTATATATTTTTTTAAATGATTATTTCTCACCAGCATAGCAACAAGGATTACAATTTAAAAGTACTTAATACTAGGTAAGTATACTAAACTAATGTCATATACCTACATTAAACAACAATAGTCCACGAGCATTTAAAAAAAAAGATAAAGATAAAGCCCAAAGTTTACATGTCTCTGTCCTGCCTGACTGCACTTCCGGCCCAGCCTGTTTTCACCTCGAGCAACTTAAGGGGATTCGCTAAGGAAGCCCGCGAAATTCAAATTTTCTTAGATTTTTTGCAATTTGCAGGTCAGTATCAGGTTGTATGGTGATCTAAATATGATTCGCGACCGTACCAAATATGGCTTTACAGAATTATAATCATTAGAATCAGGAATACAACTCCTTAAGTTAGAATTGCCCTCAAATGTAATGATTTCATGAAATAGTCATTCAATAGGGTAATATGAACTTATATAGATGTATTGCTGATTCTAATTATGTAAAGCCATATTTGTTACGGTCGCGAATCATATTTTAATCAAAATGCAAACTGACAGTGACCTGCAAATTGCAAAATACGTAACAAAATTTGAATTTCGCGGGCTACCCAGAAGGTTCCGCCTTAAAATTACAGCTACCTATCCATATGTATGAACTAGACCATATGTATAAAACCAAAAGACACTACTCCAGGCCATGATGATATTTCGTTTTCAATAATCAAACGCCTCCCTCCGTCAGGAAAAACCGTTCTAGTAAATTTATATAATTATTTCTTGTACTCGGGGTTTATTCCTATTCAATGGAGAGATAGTAGCATAGTCCCTATTCCCAAACACGGCCGCGACCTCTCTTTAGTTTCTTCTCTTCGACCGATTTATTTGATTTCGTGTGTCTGTAAAATCCTACATTTAATTCTGAATAAAAGGTTGGAATGGTTCTTTGAGAGTAATTGTGTGTTTTTTGAAGAGTCAGTTGGTTTTAGGCATGGCCCTGTTGCTTAGGGGCACCGTGTCATTGATAAGGCTGTTATGGCCGTAGCTACGCTTTTGGTCCTCTGCCTAACCCCTCGGGAAGTACAAGCGTTATTTTATAAGTACGTTTTGTTTTTATTGTTAACCAAAACCCGACTTACCTACATAATGTCACTCCATTTTCAGCTATCTAAGGAATTAGGCAGTGCGAGAATTCGACCGCCAGAATTTTGGAATTCCCCATATAAACATCAACTCCCCTGACCCCACAAAGTGACTTCCTCATAATGATAACATTAGTCATGTATAAAAAAATAATACTGTAGAATAAAAGTCTAGGGGAATTACCAAGAGTTAAAAACTTTCTTTTGATACCTAATAGTTTATAGAGCAGAATGCGCATACGCAGCGTAATTCAATGCCTACTTATGTTACGATACTGTGCCTACCTATCTCATCATCTGCCTTTTCGCAACTATTTTGTGGGTCGGGTTCCAGTCTAACCGGAAACGGATGCAGCTGAATACCAGTATTTTACATGGAGCGAATGCCTATCTGATCTCCACAACCCGTTATTGGGTAACATGATACCCTTTGGTGAGACAGGTTGTCAGAGGCTTTTCTGACTACCCGTAACGACCGTATCAAGCTGACTACATAATAATATCCTCCCGACTGAATTTCGATCACGGCAGCAACTCTAAACGGTGAGACGGAGACTAGCCAACTACGCAGGAGATATTATAGTGCACAAATCTACACAATAGTGTGTGCGTAAACATCTCTCGAAACTTAGGTTTAAAGAATCTTTATTTCTCATAAGAACATGATACAGTTCAGTTAAATGAGATTTAACTTTTAACATAAAATAATAGTCGCCTAATGACGAAGCATGCCGATGTAGAATAAGTAGGTAAAACTATAACAACAACGTATGAGACAAATAGCAAACAAAACAAAATTGTAGGTAGTTACTTAAACCCAGCTGGCGAATGTGTTGGTGTGTGCTAGTATAGTGCATGCACGTGTTTGTTTGCTTGTGTGCGACAAGTATAGTCTCGGAGACCGCTGATTATTTATAATTTCGATTTTATAATTTTCATTAAGTATTACGTGTTCAGGTTTTATGTTCTTATTTTTTTTTTTAACTTCGAAGGAAAACATCGTGAGGAAATCGGCATGTCCTAGAACCAAAAATTCGAAGGTATTGTGACATCCACCAATCCGCACTGTGCCCGCGTGGTGGATTACGGCCCACTCCCTTTCACACAGGAGGCCTGAGTCCCAGCAGTGGGAACATTATAGGCTAAATTATTCACCGCTTATATACAGATGCACTCTCTTCCCTCACTCTCATATTCCGATGGGACGGGCAATGAGACACGACTGGGGAGATATCAGGCGCAGGACCAACGGCTTTACATCTTACACTAGGCTGCTAATGAAAATTCTTGTCAGAAAAATCCAAGACGCTTTTTGCGTAACCCGGGATTCGAACCCCTAATCCTCATGAAGTAGATTAAATGCTATGGAAATACGTTCTTTGAGAAGCATGTGTGGTGTTACTATGAATGAGAGGCTGAAGAATGATGTGATAAGGCAACGTAGCGGTTTAAAAGATGTACTGACAAATAATTAAAAGAATATACGTAGATGGTTTGGTCATTTTGAGAGAATTAATGAAAGGAGACTAACCAAAGGTATACAAGGTGAGTGGAAACGCCGGGAGGGTCGCCCTAAAAAGAACATATAGTGACCTTATTGGTGATGTTCTTCAGAAAGGTCAGGTGCTTAGTACTCGCAACCTGCGTATGCGCCATAGCCGTATGGACGTAAACGAAGCAAAAGGAGTATGTAAGGATCGTAGCAGGTGCCATTCTGAAGTTCTGCCTACCCCCATGTGAAGAAGGCGTGAGTTTATGTATGTAAAACCCAATATTTAACTAATTTTGGTCGGGATTCGAACCCTGGACCTCGTGATCAGCTGCCGCTAAGC
Organism: Griposia aprilina; assembly: GCA_916610205.1. Classification (NCBI taxonomy): domain Eukaryota; kingdom Metazoa; phylum Arthropoda; class Insecta; order Lepidoptera; family Noctuidae; genus Griposia; species Griposia aprilina. Next base: position 13,561,596 of record OU744310.1, on the reverse strand, counting down.
TAAGCTACACACTAGCTAGACCAACGATGCATTCTAGACCTATCTACACTATGTAAGCATTCTGAATCAAAGATGTTCAACATGTTTTGGAGCCACGAACTCAATGTCATACACAAAGAAGTTCAAATTCCATTGCAACCATAATTTATTTAGGATGTTATTTAATACAAATGGCCGCTCAAATATCAACATAGATTACATAAAACTTTTTAAGATTCTGAATTCAAATAAAGAAACATAACAGCAGGACAATATAATTTTTGCATATTTTGCAACTATTTCATGAGACTTATGCCTTTATCTACAATTCTGCCTACCCTTTTGAGAATTGTGAAGTTTGAAATAATATAACCATAAGTTTGTCTATATAAGTGGCAAATATTAGATAGACAGAAATATTCTATATAAATCAGAATTTTATGCAGGTAGGTACTTAAACAAGTTGCAACAAACAGTTAATTTAATTTCATAAATTAATTACCTACTTAAATTCTTTATACATTAAAGAATAGAATACAGTATTTTGCATAAAATATGTTACAAAACAGGTAATATAAATAGTTTCACATACGTTGCTTATTTATTCCAGCATATAAAAAAAACCGTTAAAATAAAATTATAAACAATAACATTTAAATTATTAGGTACTACAGAGAAACTAAATAACCAAAAAATACTCAATAATTATATTACTAGTGAGATCATGTGTGTTAGTGTTAATTTAAATACCTTAGTTAGTACCTACTTAAACATTTTGAATGTTGCTTAAAATTTAATTGCATTTCCAGTGCATCATGGTCCTGCCCTAATTCCAATTTATGTATGGTTTGTGCAGAATGTCTTCTTCCAATCTCTATTAGCATCCCACAATTAAAAACAGACTTTTTTACTTAGATATTGATCATGAAAACATTCTATTACCTATTCTACCTGCTTTCAATATAATCTGTTTAAAAAAATTGTCTATGACTCTATGGAGGGAATTCCCCTAAGTTTTTATTTTTGCTTGACGTCAGCGTTCATATCGGATACCTAGGTATGTACTACAAAATGCTAACTGTACGAAAACAGTGTTGTCTGATTTGTGTTTTAACTGGAAATTAGAAAGATCAAATTAATATCAGTGTTCATATTATCAGAAGGATTGACAAAGGAAGTTTGTGATTGTGATAAAAAATAAGTTTATACTTTGTTAATGAAAATATTGGTGATTTCTTGAAATTATTCTTAAAGAATGTACTGCTGACTTTTGTTACTAGTTGATTCTGATACGCAAATTGATTTAGTGTAGAGAAAAATATGAATTGTAGACGTTTTTACACTTTTAGTTACTCAATATTATTTTGACTAATTTCTGTAGTGTATTAATGTCACTTCCACCAATTTCATTAACAGATTCCATTTGTTTGATTATAATACCGAACTAAAGAGCACTTTCATTATGAATATGGAGTATTTTCATAAAGAAAACAGCCATTCTATCAACAAGTCTTAGGTTAATTTCATTTGTAAATTAGACTGTGAAAACTTCAATATTTCTAGCTTTGTTGTCGTGTTATTGATAGAAGAACTTAATAATCCTGCGTCACTATCATATTTACTTAAAATATTAGCTATATTAATTCAAAATACGTGATCAAACAAAGAAAAAAATTGTGACAATGACAAATAATAAAAATCGTATTGTTCATAGGTTACGAAAGCTCAAAAACCTAGATTTTATTACTTCTTTCAGAATAAATTACTAGATTTAGAAATTAAAGAAATTCAAATTCGCAAAAATCCTCTACCTAAATAAAAGGTGTTTTTATAGCCTTAAATAGAAATAAATACGGCATTTTTTTACTAGCAGATTTTGCTGGAAATATTATATTTTTACTGATTATTTATCTCTTTTTAGGTAGTTTGTGATGATTAGGTATTCTGAACGCTCACAGTGTGTTGCCAACAATAACAAAGTTAAAAGCAGCCAATTAGCCTAAAAGTCAGTTGAAAATAGCTAAAACATGACTAAAATTAAAATAAATACCTACATTTGTATACAAGGTCAATTTAAATTAGCTAATAAAACTCCACAAACATAATTGGTATCGACAATTAAACATGTTTAAAAAAATCTAATTAAAAAAAGGATTTTATGTTTTTTTTTTGGTAAACGACCGCAGATAGTGTTGTTTCTTGAAGTATGCTTTTAGAAATCGTTTTTTATTTATTTTATAGTGTTTTAATATCAATACCCAAGACGTCTGTGAAGTTAACTTAAAAGAAAACAGATTTTTTGTACTGATATTTCAAGTATTACACTACGTGAGGTCGTTTGACCCCGCAAAATTTTTTTTTTTTTTGTTGTATCATGTTAAAATATCGACAGCCATCACGTCTGTGAAACTTCACTATATCACAAAGTAAATTAGCTAGTCTGTGGAGTTTCACTAGCTAAATTAAAATTACTTTGTAGAATTTGAATAAGTGTTTTTAGGGTTACGTACCCAAAGGGTGCCAATGGAACCATATTACTAAGCCTCCGCTGTCCATCCGTCTGTCTGTCAGCGGCCTGTATCTCATGAGTCGTAATAGGTAGACAGTTGAAATTTTCACAATGTGTATTTCTATTGCCACTATAGCAACAAATAATAAAATAAAATAAAGTTAAAAATTAAAGGGGGCCATAAAATAAACGTGTTTTTCTTCGGCGTTTTTTGCCTTGTGGTAAAGACCCTTCTTGTGCGAGTCGAACTCGCACTTGGCCTTTTTTTGTACCCAGATTACCTATTAATTTGTGCGCTGTCAAATAACATCAAAAATTTATAATTTTCGTTGGTTGAAACTTTCGAAATATTGAAAATTATACATTGTCGATGTTTAAATCATCTTCCTGCACACGTCTTCTCTTTTCTTCCCTGTCAACCGTCGCTCATCATTCACTCCCTTTTCTGTCACATCTCCTCACACTATCTCCATCTTTTCATTCTTTTTCTTTTTTTTATTTTCCTTCACAATTGATTTGTTTAATTCTCTCACCTATCATTTGCTACGCTACCCCAATACTTCAAGTTTTAGTATACCAAGGCACACCCTGGTACCAATAGTTATTCTGCTTTGAACTGTCAAGTAACATAAGAAGAAACGTGGTCACGTGACGTTGACGTTCATTCCATACTAGCGTATTCCTCTGTTTTCAAAATATTTATTTTATGATTATAATGTATATCTACCACGGCCATCATTGTTTTGTTTTCTGGCGTAACAATATTAATTTTAGAAAAAAAAAATACTACTACTACGAACAGTATCATTAACTAGGGAGAAAACAGAGGAATACGTTAATATGGAATGAACGCCAACAGCCACGTGACCGTGGTTCCTCTTGATAAAATTAAAAGTTCCACTACACCCACCTACATTTTACATCTTATAAGATTTTAGAAACACTAAGTAAAAAGTAATAAAATCTCAAATGCCATTCTTTTTGGATTTTTTTCATTGTTTTATCATTGAACAACATCCATTCCGTTCTCTAGCAGACGGATTTTTCAAGCAAGATGAAGTCATTCATTATGAATTCCCTTCACAATCGATCAGCAGCTTATATAGAAAAAATTGAGCCATCACGGTACGCCTGGCAGATGTAAAACATACCATCGTATAGCGTCGCGATGCGTCGCAATGCCAACAATCGGTTTTACCCGCGGCTCTATAGCCCTATATGTTTCACTTCAAAAGACACTGTAAAAAAACAGTAAACAAGGGATAAATGGCTACAATAAAACCGCGTTTTTTCAATGATATCCCTTTCATTGAAAAAGCACTTAGATCTACCGGGTAGACAGTTGGGCTGGCAACACTCCAATCTCGGTACGAGGACGTTAGGGGAATTCATGAAAAGGTCTAAAGGCATTTTACACCTCACGACTTCGAATGAAGCTCAAGTAAAGAAAAACTTTTTTTACAAGACCACCATCTGATTATGGTTGTAAACTCAGAAAAAACTTTTACACAAAAAAATACTGACTTCCACAAAAAAATCGGAAAACAAATAACAAAAAAATGAGCCGTCACAGGACGCCTGGCAGATGTGAAACATACCATCGAATATTGTGGCGACGCGTCGCCACGGCATGCCTCACCACGCCAACAATCGGTTTTACCCGCGACTATAGATGTTTCACATTAATAATTGCGCGTGCAGCACAGCAAACAGGTGCGACGCGACTTTTGTAGAATAATTTCCATTATATTCTTGTTCTAATGAAGTGTCGCGTCGCGCCTGTTTGTGGGAGCTTTAAGATAGATCTAGTGTGAGAGACAGAGAGAGTTATATCTTCCTGCTCTCCCATGAAACGAAATGTGCCTAAACGAGACGCGTCCTTGAAATTTCACTCTCAATTCTCGTCCAACGATCGAATCACCGCCTCAGAAGTTTCACTTCAAAATTTTCGTTTCTTGCCACCGATTTCCGATATGAAAGTAATTTTTCAGTTTGTAGCGTTTTTAGGTACAGACCTCCTCCACTCCTCCTTATTTCAAGTCAGTTAAAAAGATTTTTTTTTCGAAAACGTGTTGATCATAATAAGTTTATTGTGTCTATAAAATAAAATTAGCTTTTGCCCGCGACTTTGCCTGCGTGGATGTCGGAAAATATACCACGGGAACGTACTACCGGGATTAAAAGTACCCTATGTGTTTATCCAGGTAAACAATGTTTTAATTCCGGAATACATTGTTCTCATATAACTCGTGGTTTACGCGGCGTACGCTAGTAAAGCTTCCAGTCGGCATGTTTTTTTCCGCTATCTTCAACTATAATCTTCATATTTCAGCCAATTTATACAAAACCTTGAATGAATGAATCACTCCGTCCATTAGTAAAAACCGTGTGAAAATGCGTTCGGTAATTTTTGAGCGTATCGCATTAAGACAGACAGACAGACGCAGCGGGCATATGTAGTAATAGTGATATAGAAACAGAGTAGGTACCAATCTGTTAGTTTCACTGGTATTTGACATTAAGGTGTCAAAAATCGCTCTTTATTTGGATAGCTGTTATTGTGTGACCGTTCACTGCTTTCTTAGGAAACCAAAGCTTTAGCCGTAAAAGCTCTATATTACCATTTCAGTGCTCATGACATTTTCGCAGTACAAAATAGGGACTTCTTTTTAAAGTGAAAACTGTATCCCTTTGTGATTTGAAACTCGATGAAATGAAGAAGCGACATTAAAAAGAGACAAATATATACATCTTTAAGATGTAACGTGTGAGAGAATGAGATAGAATACATTGTATAGTCTTGAAGTCGTTTTTGAATGTTGTTTTCTAAAGTTTCATATAATATCACATATCACAGAGGAATATTACAAACTAAATTTTATAATAAGCCGACGATTATAAAAGTACAACAAATATAACTTCGAGTTAATTGTGTAAAATTGTGTACCAGATTTCTAAACATCGCATGTTGCTTTACAGAAGCTCGGATCGAATCGGATCGAATGTCAGTCGTAATCGTACAGTGTAAAAGCACTTTAACCATAAAAGTATACTGAATAGTATTACAATACAAGGTCGACGTTCCGTAATGTCAGTTCAATAGGGGGATGCCCCAACGTAGGCTTGTGTTATTTATTAAAAAAACATGAATTTAGCTCGCGTAGATGGCTATTACGCACGTACGATGCGCTGACAGGGTAAATACACAGTGACGACATAAAATTTAGCGCAAAGCAATTCAAACAGTGTTCAAAATGTCGACAGACGAAGTGAAACCAATCACAGTGAAAAAACTTCCACTCATATTGAATAGAAACATAATAAAGAAGTCTATGAACAGGAATATAAAAGTAGTGAAATCGTTACAAAGTTCCGTGCAAGAGGATATTATTTACATATCAAAATTAGGTGATTTCACGTCGGGGGAAGTCCGTAATATGACTATTGTGAATCGGTTAAATGTTTTGACGAAGTCGAGTAGAACGGTCGCGAATTGCCAGGGTCACTCCGGTCATATCTTCCAGAAGACCTCGGACGAAATTACGAAGCTAATAGGCCAGGATAATTACGATATTCTGTTCAGTTCCCTGTGTTCTATTATAAGTCAAGAGCTTAAAATACGTAGCATCAACGCCCTATTGACAGTTCCGAAAAAAGTTCGAAGTGTTTCTTGCCAGACGGAAACCAACCCAATGAGTTTCAGTGTGTTAAGAAATGTGGTAGAATCTTCCAGTCAAACTAATGAAATGTTGGCAGAGGGTCGTTTAACAAGTGTCGAGGAATTAAAAAAATACACCAAGCCACGAAGACGTAATAAAAGACAACAATTGGCTCCATATGTAGTGAAGGACGCACCAGAAGTGAAGCAGCCTAGAAGAATTGTGATATCACCGGCGAAATTCGACTCATTCTCCGTAAAAGAAGAAATTGCCCAAAAAGAATCTCTGACGGATTCGTCCTTACCGGAACTTGGATCTTTATTCGAGGAAGATTCCAACAACAGTGTCAACAGTGGTCGGTTTTCTTCCTTATCCGTGATGACTACCCGAGATTTAATGGTTAATCCTTTGAATATACTGACTAACGTTGATAAACATACCAGGGATATAAGTAGCGATGTGAACCAACATGAGATCGCTGCGAGGGAACGGTTTCAAAATTTGCATTCTCCGGGAGATTTGAGCCCTTCAAATGAGACATTACCGTTTGGTATGCAAGAAGTCTTGCGTAGGACTCCAGCAGAGCAGAGAATTAAAATGCTTCTACGACAAGGGTTTACGGATTTGAAGGATTGTTTAACCAGGGATTCTGCTGGACATTTGTGAGTATTTAACATCTCTTTTAATATTTGTTTGTTTTTTTTTAAACTTCAGTAACTGCCCATGCACATAATTTTGCCCTTAACTGCTATATTAATTAATCCTGACATTAATTGAATTTCCTCGTTAGGCAAGTGGTTGCAAGAGCTACTGCGGAGCATTAGGTCCTGGGTTTGATTCCCAGGTTGGGCAAAGTATTATTGGATTTTTCCTACAGGAATTTCTCAGTAGAAGCCCGGAGTCTGGATTTGTGTTCGGTTGACGGCAATGGGCTCGCCCCCTATACCATGGGACTTAAACATAACTGGTGAAATGTGGGTGTACTATAGGTGCTACAGTTACACCTCTGCGTAAACTGTTGTTTTTTTTTTAATTTCAGTTATGATAAGATAAGATAAGATAAATGTTTATTTGTCAAAAACACGTGTAGGTTTACAATCAATTGGAACAAGTTATTATGCAACTTGATTAGTGACTGACCTTTTTAGCCAATTGATAGTAATTTATTCTTAAGAGGGATGCGCCAAGGTAGCCCGTGAAATTCAAATTTTCTAACGGTTTTTGCAATTTGCAGGTCAGTATCAGGTTGTATGTTGATCTAAATATGATTCGCGGCCGTATCATATATGGCTTTATAGAATTATAATCATAAAAATCATCAATACATCTCTCTATGTTCATATTACCCTATGGAATGAGTATTTCACGTTATTGATGCCAATGCAAACCTAAGGAGTTGTATTGCTGATTGTAATGATTGTAATTCTGTAAAGCTATATTTTTTACGGTCGTGAATCATATTTTAATCAACATACAACCTGACAGTGACCTGCAAATTGCAAAAAACGTAAGTATTGCACGCCTCATAAGCGAAGCGCGTGAGGTAGTGCTCTACTCTCGCCTTACAAAGAACAAGTAATTCCTTGAGCTAAAAATGTCTCTATTTACTTCATATGGCACTTGTAGAATAATATTTACACACAAACGTCAAGAAAAAACACTAGTTTCAACACTCGTGTTATTTTCAAAAGACATTTTATTATTTAAAATAATGAAAAAACTGTTTAAAAAGAATCTTCTGTGGACGTCCGTGTGTCTGTGTGTATGGATCCTGGCGTGCTCACGATAACTCCCGAAAAACCTAACTAATCGAGTCCATTTTTTTTAAACTCTTCACTATTGTCGTAAACTAAGTCCTTTCGAAAATCACGGTCTAATTCCATGTAGTTTTGTTTTAATGTTACTTTTCAATTTTTTCATAAGTAAACCCAAAGAGTTATAAGTTCAGAAAAAAGCTGAGTAGCTGGATATTACATCTCATCCTCTCTTTATCTCAATTAATTCTCTATTCACATTTTTTTTTGTTATTTTTTATAGAATTGAATGAATATGAGGCGTTCACTTTTGGATTACCTAATTTTTTATTTAATGTCGCGGGCTACCTGAGCGCATCCCCCTTAAATTGGCAGTCTGAACCGTGGCTAAAATTTCTCATTACCAACCTATAGTTTAGACTTATACCCCTGTTGGCAATAGGAGTCACCTCTTATTAAATAATACTAACCTATTACTATCCCACAAGGGCCTCTTTTCATACATATAGGCATAATCATTGATCACAATGCAATTTCAGACTTATATTCCTACATTACATGGGACTTCAACATCAATTAACAAAATGTGGGTGTACTGTACACAGTATACACGTCTGCCTACCCCTTTGTGGAATTGAGGTTTAGTAGCTTATGATTATTGCATTATTAGCAGCATCTCTTTCTAAATGACTATTCTGCCCGGGCCTCCCACGTGAAATTCTGCACCCGACCCACCGCGTCGCATCCTATCACCCGCCCGCGCTATTACTTTATTCTTTTTGCGCGGCTCCTTAGGGTCATAGCGTGATGTTAAATAGCCTATAGCCTTTCTCAAGAAATGGGCTCTTAAATGCAAAAAGAATTTTTCAAATCCGACTGGAAGTTCCTGAGATTACCCTACACACATTTTTACAAACAAACAAAAAAAATTAACTCTTTAAAATATTACTCTAGATTGAATAGTAGCTGTCGCCTGCGGTTTCAATCGCATCGTAGGGTAACTACCAACATGTAACCAGATAAAAACGTATCCTATGTAAATTCTGGACATACTTCATTTCCTTGTGTGCCGATTTTCATCCAAATCTAATTAGACTAAACTAGTTTAATAAGTTTTTACCTTTCAGTCATTCAGTCTAGTCATTTTTTTAAATCTTTTATTCAATTCTTTTTTAAATTGTTTGTCACCTTTTGTAAACAATCGTCTCAATATTGTTAACTAAGGGAAAGAGCGAGATAGCCCCAACACAAATAATATAATTTACTTACTGAGGATGTTTCATTTATAATATTAGGTCTTTACCTATGAAATTGCCGTTCTGCAGTACTGGCCATTTCAAATCAAAATAATTTTTGTTTGGCTAAGAATTCTAATTTCAAATTAATTTTATTTTAAAAACATGGATTTTTTTTTCTAAAAGTAGTCATTTCTTTATTGATTAGTGTTACATTTTCATCGCATTTCAATCTTTTTCGTCATCATGGATACGTTAAAAATTCGAGTAATTATGGAATATGAGTACCGTCGTGGCAGCAACGCGGCACAAGCGGCACGCAACATCAACGACGTTTACGGAGCTAACACTACAAACCAACGCACCACCTGTTATTGGTTTGCTCGCTTCCGTTCTGGAAATTTCGACCTGAAAAATGAACCTCGCGGTCGTCCGAAGACTTTGGTCGACAATGACGAATTAAAGGCGATTGTGGAAGCTGATGATACACAATCTACGGCTGAATTAGCAGCAGCTTTCGACGTTAGCGTCAAAACAATATTGGTCCATTTGCGTCAAATTGGCAAGGTAAAAAAGCTTGACAAATGGGTGCCCCACGAACTCAATGATCGCCAGCGCGAAGTACGCGTCGAGACGTGCCTTGCACTGCTCAACAGACACACAAATGAAGGAATTTTGAACCGCATTGTTACCTGCGATGAAAAATGGATTCTGTTTGATAACCGTAAGCGCTCAGCAAGTTGGTTGGATCCTGGTTCAGCACCTAAACAATGCCCTAAACGAAAACTTACCCCTAGAAAAGTGATGGTCACTGTTTGGTGGTCTAGCGCCGGTGTGATTCATCACAGCTTCTTACCAAACGGGGTGAGCATTACTGCAGATGTGTACTGTGAAGAACTGAACACAATGATGGAGAAGCTGGCGCATCTCCAACCAGCATTGGTCAATCGCTCGTCTCCGCTGCTCCTGCACGACAACGCGCGACCTCATACTGCACAGCAGACGGTCTCCAAGTTGCAAGAACTGGGGTTGGAAGCTCTCCGTCATCCGCCCTACTCACCAGACCTTGCGCCTACAGACTACTACTTTTTCCAGAATTTGGATAACTTCTTGGCGGGAAAAAAATTTAATACCCGAGAGGCAGTACAAAATGCCTTTGAAGAATTTGTTGCCTCCCGTCCAGCTGATTTCTTTAAGAAGGGCATCAATAAACTGCCACTGCGATGGCAAAGATGCATTGATTGCATGGGTGATTACTTCGATTAATACAAATAAAAAATTCATGAAAAAAATTCGTTTAAATTTTTTCATACAAAACGGCAATTTCATAGGTAAAGACCTATTATTTGTAACTGTTTTGGGACAAATAAACATTCCTCATTTTCATTTTCAATTAGAAAGCTTTCTATATTAGGAAATTCTTAGTTCCTACCACACTCGATGCCTATTAAACTAATCTTGAGGTGCTCATTGGTCCTCCGACATGCGACAGATGTGGCCAGCCCAGTTCCACTTTAATCCAGCGGCTGATCGTCCAACGTCATGTCAGTTAATCTTTGTTCTGGAACTAAATACTTAGGTACCTGTCGAGTTCCAAGTGCGGTCTGATAGTTTGTCACCTAATATACTTAGTTCTATGTATGGTTGTCCTGTAGTGGATGTCATTTGTCTTTTCTGTTTGTTTCGGCGTTTCTTCCCAGAGATCAGACAGCTGCAAAATACCGGCGCCATTTAGTTTCAAAATATTGACCGAAAAACCGAAAACGACGTGTCGCTAGCTACGGAAGTTATTTCATAGCAATGCATAGAAACCAGTAATGTCGTAGCGACACGTCGCCTGCTGCTGCTGCATGCAGTCGGCTACGAACTCGTACTTTAAGTGTCTTAATAGATCCACTTACAGAAATAAACATCATTTCATTTCGGCTGAAATGGTGACGATCATGGTACAGCTCGCGCAAAACTTTATGAGCTCTCGGAAGTTGCAGCGGGTGGCTGAGCAGTATGAATTATATAGGTGTCTGAGGGAACTCTCTCACTCTCTCTCAACTGTACCCTGCGCAGTATCGTTCTTGGGCTACGTTCAGAGGGCTCATAAAGTGTTGCGCGAACTGTACTTCGATCCATATTGACATTACAGTGTCAAAATTAGCTCTCTATATTTATAATTAGCTTCTGAAATTTCTTGTTCTAATATAATATATCCTATGACACTCGGCAATACTGAAGCTACCCATTGGTGAAATAATTTTCGGAATCGGATTAGTAGTTCCATAGATTACTCCCTACAAACAAACTCACATTTTACCTCTTCATTGTATTACATGTATACGTTGATATATATGGCTGCCACCACATGAGCCCTTATGAATGGCACCGCTGTTTTAGGAAACCTATGCCTTACTACCAATAGATAATAGCCTATTCTTAATCTAAACACTTAAAACAACTCAGGGGTTCGCTGATTGGCGGGAATCCCACAGGCCGTTGTCAAAGGCATCCAGTTTCCTTATCATGCTTTACCTTACGTGTTTTAAAACATGTCTATGTCTGTTATCGCGGTAACTTACCCGATTAAGGGGTCTTTTTTTCTCCCCAAGAATATCCTTTAGAGCAAAACTAAACTATTCTTCGGACTTGTATTCAAGGGCTACCCTGTCTATGTTTTCTGGCCAGGAAATTAATTCCACCAAGCCTTTTCCATCATCGTGAGAAAAGCGACCTGTCCAGGGGGCCAGATTTGCCATACAAAATCTGTCAAAAACTAAGAATACAGAGACCTTTGTGACGTTTGTAAATTAGTAGACTTGGCCCCCTGGATCTCTGGTCCAACATTTCAATGGCATGTGACATCCACCAATCCACACTGCCCGCGTGATGAATTACGGCCACTCCCTCTCTCAGAGAGGATGCCTGTGTCCCAGCAGTGCGAACATGATTGTCTTTTTCCTATTGCTGGGACTCTTATAATACTATAATTTTGCTATGCTTCTTGCATCATTGGTTTTTTTTTTTACTGTAAGTTGATTTGTACAAACACTTACACGTCAATCATATTTTAAAAACTAGATGAGGTCGGCGCTTCCTATCCGAGTACTCTGAGAAGAAAGGCCGAAACAAACTCAGAGGTCGGAATCTCTTTCCAAGTCCAGACATAATCTTTTTTTGATCATGTGAAGACCATGTAGATTGGTGACTGAAATGGTCCTTTGAGGAAAGAACCACACAGATTTGAGTGGACCAGTCCAGTCAGTGCACGCATTTGTCAGTAATCGTGCAGCTCAACTCAGAACTTAAGGAGATCAACGATCAATAGCGGTCCACTGCTGGACTTAGGCCCCTCCAATTGCACGCCATTCAAATCGATCCTCGGGTACTCTCATCCAGCTACTACCAGCCACCCTGCGACACCTATTGTTCTATTTTTCTATGACGGAAAATCCACAGAATTTGTCATACGACTAGTATTATTGCCTTTCGTGTTGATAAAACCCATTGTTTAAGAGTTGATAAATATTTTTACCAACAACATTATTAAAGTTACCTACTACTCGTGAGTTTATATTTCGCGTTAAGATGTAAATAATTTACAAAATCAAAAGTCATATATTCAAATTAGCCTGAGAGTCAGCAGTTTTTGAACGTTAAAATTATATACTCGTAAGACAGAATCCCAAAACGCTCATCCTTCACCAATTCCTAGTGCTTTAGCTGGAAAGAAAAAATGGCGCAACAAACTCAGCAGCAGAAAATTGTTACAAATTATCCAATAGGCAGGTGAATGGACGACCTTCGAGGGTCGCGGGGAAGACCTGGATGAGACTCGCGCATACCAGGGAAGTATGGCACAAAAGGGAGGTGACCTATACTCAGTAGAGGTAGGAACAAAGCTGCCAATAATTATGATAATGATGATTCTTTTTGTCTTTTTAGGCTCATCATCTCATAATCTGCTAACCTTTTCCAAACTGTGTTATGATCGACTTCCAGTTGAGAAACAGTTGTAAATAGGTTACACGGACTCCTTAAATGGCACAGTGGTTTCTTCGTCTCGTCTCATTTTCGCTCTCGATAATTACCACATGCCGTCCTACTTCCTCGTGTCGTCTTCTAGTCTGCCTAGCATTTTCGCAACTAATTTCGGGGTCAGCTTCCAGTGCAACCGCATGCAGCTGACCACCAGTATTTTACATGGAGGAACTGCCTATCTGACCTCCACAACCCAGTACTGCTTACCGTAATATAAATTACCTTCTGGATCAACCAACAAAGCCTTTGCCTTCTTTCATCAGCCTGGAATTCTCCCATTGCTCCATGTAACATAGTTGGGACGAGTCAGGGTGATGATAGGTAGAGTTACTTTACATCATCCGCATTCTCCTGCTATGCTAATTTATTTAGGCTCGGCGCAACATTTTAAAGGAGGTAGTTTTCAATTCACCTGTTTTATTTTTGTGTTTTACTTCAGAACTTTTTTATAAGTGAACCGATTTTGATGATTATTTTTATTTGAAAGCTGGTGATTCTCATGTGGTTCGATATAAATTTGATTAAGATCTAAACAGTAGTTTTTGAGTTATCTTTTAATATTGCGTAATTTTTTTCACTTAGTATAATATTGATGATGTTTTAATAATTTCCTATCACTGTACTCTACATATCAAGTAGTGTTATACAAATTTTTGTGTGGAGTAGCTGCCACAACTAAAAAGTGAAAAATAAAAACATCTATACAAAAAAAAAACAACCGACTTCAAAAAAAACAAATAAAGTGTAAAATTACTTAAATTTCGGAGTTGGTGGCAAAAAAACGAAATACAAAACAAATTAAAGTTAATTTTCACTATTTTGTGTTTTTTTTGGAATTCAGTTGTTTTTTTTTTTTGTAAAATATTTTTATCTTCCATTTTTCTCTGTTAGTCGTCATTTCAATAGTCACCTCCTTTCTAGCCATATCTGTCACACAGTCCATCCATCGATTCATTGGTCTTCCCTTAATCTACTCAAAACTTTCCTCACGACATTTCCCACGTTTCATTACCTAGGCATTGAATTACGCTGTATATGGCGATTTTCTCTATAAACATATCAAGAGAACTTAACTCCTGGTTATTTCCCTAGACTTTTACTTAAGTTATACAAACCTACTAAACTGGAAGGGGCTCGAGGTTAAATGATATCAGCCGCACGGGTTGATCGAAGGTCAACAGCGCGCACAACAGTCCACTAGCGCCACTCCTTTAAAAAAATGTTATCTCGTGACTGAGAAGGAATTATGAATAACGGCTTGTTAGGACCTTCGGTAAGTGTGTCTAGAATTTTTTAATACCTTTTATAAAGTTTCATATTGAGACACGAAGCAACAAAATACGATCTAGAGGAATGTGACCGCTTTTCTTTAGATCGAATTTAGTTGTTTCGTGTCTCATTATGAAACTTTATAAAAGGTATTAAACAATTCTAGACACACTTACCGAGGATCCTTATAAGCCGTTATTCATAATTCCTTCTTAGTTACGAGATAATATTTGTTTAAAGGACTGGCGCTAGTGGACCGTTGTGCGCCCTCTTAAGCTACTATTGCCGGGGTCGGTTCGTGGACGGGTGATTCAACATCATCCATCTACTACATATCGAGACCCCTCCGTGCCTAAGAAAGCATGCTAAGCCGTTGGTCCCGGCTGTCATTAGTAGATCTCTGACAGTCGTTACGGGTAGTCAGAAGCCCAAAACTCTGACAAACAGTCTCACCAAGGGGTATCGTGTTACCCGGTAACTGGGTTGTGGAGATGAGATAGGCAGTTGTTTCATGTAGAATACTGGTATTCAGCTGCATCTGGTTAGGCTGGAAGCCAACCTCAACATTGTTGCGCTCTATAGTTAGAGAGAAATGAGATAAATTCTTTCTCTTGATATAGTTATCAAGAGAAAGAATTTAACTTATGGTTATTCCCCAAGAATTAAATCATACAAACCTACTGAACCTTACCCATTGCAGGTCAAAGACCTCTTTTTATTTGTACAGAGAAAGCACGAGTATTGATTGATGACTCGCAGTCACAAATATCACTGTTTTACCATCGCGTTGTTTTGTTATCATGAGCACATAATATTTTCGTGAGATAGTGACGATTTATTGATTTTTGTCACTGAATGACGCGTAAGTAGATAAAGGATTTGAATGAAATCCACACAAATGGACCTTATTGTAAATGAACAACAATGAGTATTGTTGTTATCTCCCATCAGCCTATAATGTTCCAACTGCTGGTACTGGGACCCAGGCCTCCTTTCTGTGAGAAGGAGTGGGGCGTAATCCACCGCGCGGGCACATTGCGGGTTGGTGGATGTCACACATGTGTTTGAATTTTTTGGTTCTGGGACATGCCGGTTTTCTTCACCGTTTTGAGAGCATGCACACATGATACTTTTTATCTGGATACACAACGTACACATTTATTTTATGGGTTAAAAAAATGTTCGGGTTTGTAGAGCGTCGCCGCTGTGACTCTGTGTAACAGTCTCTTTTTGGGATTTATTCGCTCACTGGATCTTCAACGCACTGCTTAGCGCTGCGAGTTGAAAATCCAACAGTGTGTTTTTTCGACGCGCTGAGGTGCACTCTGTTGGACTCTCAATGCTCGGTTCAACACCGAGAGTTGGAAATCCAGTGCGCGATAAAATCCCGCCGTGATATTTTTACGTCCGTGCGTACGTGGTCTTAAGACTACACGAAACTCTCAAATTTCTCCAAACAATTTTAAACCTTAAATTGTTTATCTTAAGTTCAAAATCGAATGAGAAAATGTGACTGTTTGTGGTAACTTGATGTGCTGACGTCTATACTATAGTTGTCGAGTTTTAGCATGGCATGAAGATGCATATTTTTTAACCGATTTCACAAAAAGGAGGTGGTTTTCAATTCGCCTGTATGTTTTTTTTTTTTTTTTGTGTAGCTCATAACTTTTTTCTGGATGAACCGATTTGGAATATTATTTTCTTTATTTGATAGGTGGTACTCCACATGTGGTCCCATTTAATTTTCATCTAGGTCTGGCCAGTAGTTTTTGAGTTATCCTTAATACTGCATATTTTTTACACTTACTTTATATGGATGATGTGTTAATAATTTCCTGTCACACACCAAGTAGTGGTATACGAATTTGTGTGGGGTAGGTACCGCAACTAAAAAGTGAAAAATAAAAACTTTTTTACAAAAAAACAACCGACTTCCAAAAAAAACACTAAAAGACGTGAAAAATAACTTTAATTTCGGAAGTCGGTGGCCAAAAACGAAAATATAAAACCAAAGACACCGACTTCCGAAATTAAAGTTATTTTTCACGTCTTTTAGTGTTTTTTTTGGAAGTCGGTTGTTTTTTTGTAAAAAAGTTTTTATTATATAGGGTGTTTGGAAGCTGGGTGCCAAGTCTTCAGGGGGTGATAGTTGACACCGTTTAGACAATTTTGCGCCATACATGTCTGAGACGAAGTCTGATATTTTTATTTTTAACTGCTTTATGTTTACCCAAAAATAACCTAGACATAGCAGTCAAAACGACTTCGTCTAAGAAATATATGGCTCAAATTGCGCCAACTTTCACCCCCTTAAGGCTTTGCGTCCAGCTTCCAAACACCCTGTATTGTTTTATTCCATAGTTTACATCGCCATATAACAGTAAAGAAATATTCAAAGCCTAAAAAGCAATTGAAATAGGTTAAAGGTCGACCTCGTAATTGCTTGACCAGTTTCGACAACAATTCCCAGTAAATTGTAACTTCACTAAGGGTCCGTTGTTTGATACATAGTTAAAAATTACCAATAGTTAAAGTTTAACTACTCTGTATACGCATGGTTAACTTTCATAGCAAATTGTAATTTTTTTAACTATAGTTAGCTTAACCATTTGTCAAACAACATGCTTGTGTCATTTTTAACAAATTGTTAGTTTAACTAACGCATTTTAACTATTAGTATGTGTGACTACTGATCAAACAACGGGCCCTAAGGTTGAAACTATCTAACTGTCACGTAGACAAATAGACCTTATCATTTTTTGACGTGCGTGTTACATTCAGCCTTTGTGGTAAAGCAATTGCGAGGTCGACTATACCAAAATTTTAAATTAAAACAGTGTCCATGGAGTTTCTTGCCCGTTCTTTTCCTTGCTAACCTACTATGCTTTGGAATGGGCGACTAGCTTCATCTTTCTGACTGACCGACTCCTTGGCAATTCAAAAGTGCCTGTAATTGGTTTCATTGAAATAAATGTTTCGATTTCAGTTCAGTAAATTGAGCGAAATCATTTGCAAATGCTACATAGTAGTATTAAATTGATATTTTTATTTTGATATTGATTTGACTCGTCTGGTTTTTATTATAGTTCGATAACAATAAGTGTTGTTATCGAACACACAAATAATTTGATCTTATCGAGTACCTACTGTCAACCACGTCAGTAGGAACACCTAAACTACGAAAACGGACTGTATTTCTTTGTGAAGTATAGTATTATTATTTAACTAGCTGCTGCCCGCGGCTTCGCCCGCGTGGATGTCGGATATTATCCAACGGGAACGTACTACCGAGAAAAAAAAGTAGCCGTATAACATCAGCTATCTGCCAGTGAAAGTGTCGTCAAAATCGGTCCAGCCGTTTCAGAGATTACACGGAACAAACAGACAGACAGACAAAAGTGTTAAAAATTGGTATTTTGTTTTACGTGTATGTACGGTTTATTCTTTAATATGCAATTCAAATTTAAAATCCTTCCTTAGTAGATACCTACGTCATAAGAGGAATACGTGTGCAAATTTTAAGTTTCTAGCCCTAGGGTTTGGCCTGTGTTTATTTAGAACTTTCATCCCCTTTTTTAACTTCTTAGGGGTTGACTTTTGGAAAACGCTGAAATACGTAACTCATTATTTTTGCCGTACTCAATTCGTACGAAATTTCATGCAAATACGTCCAAGGAATAAAAAGTTTCATACAAACTTTTATCCCCTTATTCACCCCCTTGGGGGTTGAATTTTGAAAAATCCTTCCTTAGTGGATGCCTACGTCATAAGAGGAATACGTGTGCGAAATTTTAAGTTTCTAGCCTTAAAGGTTTGGCGTGTGCGTTGATACATCAGTCAATAAATTTTGCCTTTTATATATTTAGATTATTGTGAATGTGAGGACTATGTAGGTCATTTTTATTTTGTATTTTGTTATTTCACTTTCTCAGGTAGATTTAATGATAATCTGGCAGTTTGAGTGCTTTATGCGGCCTACCCAAATGTCCTTTCTTTGGTATTGTTCGTCGAGTGGTTGAGCTCCTTAAGTTCTGAGTTGAGCTCCACGATCAGTGACAAATGCGTGCACTGACTGGACAGGTCCACTCATTCTGTGTGGTTTTTCCTCAAAAGACCATTTCAGACACAAATCTACATGGTCTTCACATGCTCTGACCAATATTATGTCTGGACTTTAAAAGAGACTCTGACCTCTGAGTTTGTTTCGGCCTTTCTTCTCAGAGTAGTCAGATAGGAAGCGCCGACCTCATCTAGTTTTAAAAATATGATTGACGTGTAAAAGTGTTTGTACAAACCAACTTACAGAAATAAATCATTTATCATTTATTGCCTGGACATAAAGGGGCTGTAAATATCAAATTCGTACCATTGACGGTTGATTGTACTTTTTTGACCTATCATTTGCTGGGAATCACATTGTTTAAACCAAACAATATCATGATTGTAGGTGTTTCCTGAAGAGTTTGGCAGAGTTGTAATAGGTACACGCATTTCGCCAGTTATGTTTAAGCCCGATGTAGGGGGGCGAGCCTATTGCCATCAACCGTGACAGACAACAGACTTCTGGCTGCTATTGAGAATTTCCTAAACGAAAAACCCAACAACACTGACGAGGGGATAAGAATTATTAGGATTTCGTGCTGAACAACCTGGTGAAGGTCGCCGGAGTCCGCTGGATGTGGGAAGCACGGGACTGGTCGATGTGGTGACGCTTGGGGGAAGGCTTAGTCCAGCAGTGGTCTGACTGAAAGGATCATTATGTTACGAGAAAAAAGTGGTAATTCATTTCTTCTTTTTTTCAGACCCATCCATGTAGCTGTTCTAACGAATGACGTGGACCTGTTAAGACGCCAGTGCCTAGTTCTGAAGATGAGAGGCACCTCCGTCGATGTTCCAGCTGATGGAATTGTAAGTACAATAATATTTACATACATAATCTCACTCGTTTTCCCCATGGGGGCAGGCAGAAACTGCAGAACGTCACCTGCTATGATCCTTACTCCTTTTGCTTCGTTAACGTTCGTACATCTGGCCATACATGCACGACGTAGGTCAGGGATCAGCAAAACTAAGACGAGATGTCATGAATTGCAATGAGACACAAATTGTTTATCTAAAAGGTCATGACTTGATATACGAAATTAGGTCTACTCCAGTGGGTTAATTGCGTAACACACTACCAGTAGGAATAGCTTTCATTTTGACAGTTCAACAACATTCATTGCGTTATTTACGTTGTTGAGCAGACAGATTTTTCGAACATATGAAGCATTGGATTAGCAATAGGCTTCAAAATGATTCAGATTGTGATAGAAAGTATGTTACCCACTTAGGGTACAGCTTTTAGCAGTGGTGGCCTAGTGATACCGGTCCCGAGTTACGTGGGTTCGAACCCAGGCAGGCAGTTGTGTAATTTATTTAATCACCACTGCTCTTAAGACGATGAAGGAAAACATCGTGAGGAAATCGGCATGTCCTAGCACCAAAAAAATCGAAGACATGTGACATGTATCAACCCGCACTGTGCCCGCGTGGTGGATTACGGCCCACTCCCTCTCAGAGAGGAGCTTGTGCCAGCAGTGGGAACATTACAGGTTAACTTGCTAGATTTTTTTAAATATATATTTTTAAACATGAAAATGTATGAGTAGTTTGTAGATGGATTCATACCTATATACTTAATCATCATTCTCCTCCCCGCATCAAAATTTATTTGTGGTCAGCACCACATGTCTTCTCCTTCCACACTTCCGTATCAGTCTTCATCTTGGTAGTCACCCCCCTTTCTAGCCATATCATCTATCACACAGTCCATCCATCGTTTTTTAATCAATCCCTACGTTTGTTGGTCATTAATGTATTTAAATGGTGGTAGAAACCTACACCACTTTGATAAGGAATAATAGTTAAATTAAATGAACAATTCATGAGGAAAAACTTGTGCCTACTGAATTTTTTTTTTTGTTTAATTTTCCGATTGGGCTTTTTTTACTGTAGGCTAAGTTAGGTACTTAATTCAGTTATTGCGTACGATAATGGTCTCTTGTCGCAAGCGGTACTGCTGAGAGTGAGATCCTGGGTTCAATTCTTCGGTAGGGTAAAGTGTTATTGGCTCATTTATCATGAATTTCTCAGTAGCAGCCCGGAGTCTGGATTTGTGCGTGGTTGGTGGCAATAGGCTCGCCCTATTACATGGGACTTAAATATAACTGGCGACATATCAGCGTACTATAGGTGCACCTCTGCCTTACCCAACGGGGCATAAAGGCGTGATGTTATGTTATTTGACGCAAGGAGCAATGGTTAAATTAAACATACAATTGGCGGTCTTATCGCACAAAGCGATATCTCATTATTTGCTGCACTAGTTAATTGCTCCATTTAAATACTTAAAATTATATAGCTTGGTATGTGATAAATAAACGGTTACTTCATTTCTCGCAGTTTCTGCATTGTTGATCTTTGAAAGTTGTGACGCGGGTAGTCAGAAGCCGGAAAGTCTGTTAACCAGTCCTACTAAGGAGTATCGTGTTACCCAGTTACTGGGTTATGGAGGTCAGACAGGCAGTCGCTCCATGTAAAACACTGGATTCAGTTGCATCGCTTAGCCCCTGTTTCCAAGAAGAGGCTGCGGTGACAGTTGTCATGATAAAATTCCGAATTACACCATAATCGCTCACAGCGCTCACATGAATAATTTGCGTTCCGATCTATTTAACACGATTATGACAGCTGAGAGCTGTCAAAATTCGGAACGCTCGTGAACGCGCTCACAGTGCTCGTTCAACTTTAACCCCAAACCTTGCACAAGAAAGACCGACAGGATATTTTTTTGAAAATGGCGTTGGCACTTTTGTTGGTTGGTTGAGGTGTATGAGACCATAGATACGGCTTAAAAAAACTCAACAGCACAACGCACAACTGTCATTTTTGACAGCGCTCACGATGATATTAATATAAGGCATGGTTGGCGTTATCGAAAGATGGCTCGTGTCATGACATCATCTATGACGACCCACGGGGCATCGTTATTGCGCTCACGCTAATTCGGAATGCGTGTAAGCACGCTCAAATCGATTACAGTGCAATTCGGAACGTATCCAATAACGACACCAGGGTTTGACTATACGTCAAAAAACGCACACCAACTCACTTTTATAAATAAGGGTTTAGTGATGTCATTCGACGGTAAAATGCGGACGCTTTGTGGCGGCCACCGCAGGCTTAGGAAACCCTACCTTTAGACTGAAAGCCGACCCCAGCATAGTTTTGGTAGAAAGTAGGCAAATGAAGATGTAATAGCTGGCGAAGTTTAGCTGTAGGCACCTAATATGGATCCCTGCCTAACCGTTCGGGGAATTCAGGCGTAATAATATGCTATTGTTAGATTTTCTGCTCGGAGTGATAGCGATGACGTGAACCGGTTTTGCCAACAGGATGTTTTTTTAATACCAATTTCAGTTTCTGACCGAAAAAAAAAAAATACTCAACTTTGTTGTGGCCAACTTCCGGTCTAACCGGATGCAGCTGAATACCAGTATTTTATATGGAAAGACTGTCTATCTGACCTCCACAACCAGTTACTGGGTAACACGGTACCCCTATGCAGGACTGGTTGTCAGAATTTGGGGCTTCTGCCAACCCGTAAGACTGTCAAAGATCTATCTATTAGTATTATATGATATGACACTTAAACGCGAAATGCAAAAAAAAAAGTGTACCAGCAGTAAAGGTATACCTCTGCCTACCCTTTCAGGGATTACAGGCTGGTATTATTATAATTTTATATATTTTTATTAATGAATAAAACAATGTTGAATCTACCTGAACATTTTCCTTATTCCCATGTTATAACAAAAGTTAAATATTAATTATATTACACTTGGAACTACAAGACTCAAAACTCAAACCATCTATTTCAATTAAACCATTTACAGGCACTTTTGAATTGTCAACGAGTCGGTCAGTTATTCAGAAAGTTGAAGCTAGTTGCCCATTCCAAAACGTAGATCTCTATGGAGAATATTGGGCAAGAAACTCCAAGGACACTCTTTTTAAATCAAGATATTACTAAATCCTGGGTACATTATTCATGTTGCTTCTATATGTGAGAACAATGTAAAAAAATTTAAGAAACAATAAATTCAAAATATAAAATAAAAAATAAAAATAAGTCGTGGCAATTAAGAAATGACCAGTACCAACCGACGGCGCCCGTTCACGAACATGACGCGTGGATCAGCACCATCCAGCTCTACCATTGTAGGGAACCGAATGATCCAACACACGCGCCACCATCAGTGACACATTTAAGTGAGCATGAAACAAATCCATGGTACTCACATTTACAAAAATGAAAAATGCATCTAAATTATACAAAACTATAGTTCGCTATGTATTTGAGAGATGAATAATTATTTACTATTTAGTGTAGTATTCAACAATAAAACATATTTTATAAAAATAAATAATAAATATAAATCAAGTACAGGGAAAGTCCCCTTACGATGACGCAGGTCATTCGATACATACTTTGTGCATGTTACATATTTTGCTTATCAGTAACTTTTTATAGGTACCTAAATGCGAAGAAAATGTTGTTTTTATTTGTATTATTTTAAGTACTAGATTCTACCTGCGTCTTCGTCCGCGTGATGTTAAATAGACTATAACCTTCCTCAAGAACTAGGTTCACCAATGCATTTTTTTCCTACTTAGTTCCAGAGATTAAAGCGTTCAAACAAAAACAAAAAAAACTCTTCAGCGTTATTATTAGTATAGATATTAAATATCAATACAATGCATTATACGAACACAAAATAATGTAACTATTAAGAAATATTCCGATAACTAATTACAAATAATTAGATAACTATCTACTTACTTATTTATTCTTTTTCAAGTCGCCGGTATTTCTAAATTATATTTTAATAATAGCTTTCTTAAAAATATCGTTAGCAAATTCAAGGTCCCCGTCGGGCAAAGTGTTATTGGGTATTTCCATCTGGGATTTCTCAGTGGCAGCCCGGAGTCTGGATTTGTGCCCGTTTGATGGCAATAGGCTCGCCCCCTATATTACATGGGACTTAAACATAACTGGCGAAATGTGTGTGCGCCTCTGCCTTACGTTTCGGCGATTACACGCATGAAGGCTCGTGCACACTGGCGCGACGCGACAGCCCGACACAAAGGCGCCGCCCGTCGCGCTGCACACGGTGCCTTTGTGTACGCTGTCGCGTCGCGCCAGTGTGCACGAGCCTTGATGTTATGTTATAAAATATTCCGATAACTAATTAGTAATTACAAACAATTAGATAACTATTTATTCTTTTTCATGTCGCCGGTTTTTCTAAAATTGTAAATGATAGTTTAATAGCTTACTTAAATATATCGTTAGCTTAATAACGATATTTAGTTTGGAATTCGTTTGAGGAAACCGCATTAAAAATTTACCCTTAAGCACCTATGTTTAACGTGTATTAGTAGACATTTCCTGGGAATTGATAAGTCGATTTCTATGTAACTTTAGTGTAATACTTTGTAAATCGTTGTACTATTTCCGGGAAACACGTGTTCCTCCCACAAGAGGAGTAGGTGGCGAGTTTATTTCTTGCGACCCGTCCCTGATTCGCACGGTTTTTATTGGTGGGTACAGTCCGATTCAAACTTTATGGCGGCTCGGACCATGAGGCGAGTCGCTGCGCAGTAACCAATTCACGTGTCAGCGGGAGTGAGGGATGAGGTACTGCGCAGAGAGTAGCGCATTTCACAGCCGCCATAAAGTTTGGATCAGGCTGTACACTTATTTGAAATGTAACATCGCTGAAACGAGCATGCCGTCAAAATATATGCAATGCAACACGAAATGTAACACGTTGAATCTAATTCGCCTAGTTTTTTGTTACATTTCATTGACTTGACAAAACATCGTGATTTCTTTATTAATCTTACGGAATACATTCTCTAAATGATGGTTAAAACCGAATCAAAATCCGTTGCGTAGTTTAGAAGGTCACCGCGGTCACATAGACGGACACGAAAAGGTAGTTTTATTTATAATAATGTATAGATATTGCCGGTATCCAAGCGGAAATTCAGACTCCGGGCTGCTGCTCAGAATTTCCTTATGAAAATCCCAATAAAACTCCCCGCTCCCGACCTCGGAATCGCCCCAAACAGTCTTCGTTCACATTATATTGCATAGAGTTGTTAATCTATAACTTTGTTAACATAGTAATACAAAATAGACAAGTACTTCCATGGTTGTAACAGCTCTATATTATATCTCTTCATCGCACGTTCGTATTTCCGAAGACAGACGATGATTCCCGAAGCGCATATTTTTCTTTGGAAAGCTGTGTGCCGATAAACATATTTAGTGTAGAAAATGCCTGAAAGTATATAAGTATCCACATCGATTTTCAGAAAGGAGTTCTAGAAAACCGAACATTATCTATAAATTGAAGTGCAATAGCCGCATACTGTACCTACTCCGGACATACCTACTGTAAGTGTTGTCCTCCATTCCTTTGCGAACACATCACTATGAGCAATAAGGCTTAGCTGGGAGCAACAATAAGGCTAGGGCTACATCATGCAGCGATTTGAAATGCTATTCACGACAAACCGCAAATATCAAATAAATTCGATGATAGGATGTAGCTAAAGTCCACACAATTTCTTGTAATGGTTAAATCATGTGAGAACCATGTAGCTTAATGTCTGAGATGGTGTCTTGAAGACTCAAACTCAAAGCATTTATTTCAATTCAACCATTTACAGGCATTTTGAATTGTCAAAGAAGTCGGCCAGACAGAAAAATTAAGCTAGTCGCCCATTGCAAAGCGTAGTAGGTTCTTATGGAGACGAACGTGCAAGAAACTACATGTACACTCTTTTAAATTATATTGTTACAAAATATTAGTTTCATCGAAAGAAAAATCCATAGTGATTTGACTGGAGCCGTCCTGACAGTTAGTACATAGGTGTGCATTATGCATACACATGAGCGGCACGTGTCAACGGCAGAAGCAACTGCAGCCAACGACACGCGACGACGCGTGTCGACACTTAGTCAGATTTTGACAATACATGCGATGTAGCCCATACACGTGAATATTAATTATTTCAATCGCTTAAATATGGGTCATATGGCGGCCTTATATAGCCTCGACGTTTGTTAGTATCAATTCGGTGAAAACAGCTGAGTCCATTTTAAAGGAACTTTGATGACACGGCCTGACATATAAAATAATGACTCAACTTTGTGCAAAAAAATTAATACCGGATTTTTTGTGACGTCATTTTCGACATATTGTAAACCTATGGCGTAATATTGTTGTCTACGAGATTCGTTTATTTTTATACTATTGTATAGAACCAAGTTCTTCTAATTTAACACATAGCTGTACTGCTGGGGAGTTTTTTTGCGCCATTTCTTCCCAACTAAAGCACTAAGAAGATTTGAAGGGCGGGCATTTGGGGAACGGTGTTCTGTAATTTGGACGTTTAAAAAGTGTTCATTCTCAGCCCAACTTGAATAGCTCGCCGTCCGGTAAGGACCAGGCCCGGGTCGACGGCGCGTTGTGTTCCACGCGCGCCTCAAAGAGATGTCAGCATAATTGACGGGGTCCGATAGGGCCGATGCTGCCGGGGTCACGGATTGTTCGAAAGAGTTACCGTGGCCCTGGCGCACAGACAACTGAAGGAACACGGGTGGGTTTTTAGTCAGTAAGAGTCTGACACGCCGTTCCGCTCCGCCCAGAGCGGGAGAGGTCATTTAATGATATCACACCCAAAAAAAATTTAAAAAAAAACCAACTTGAATAAATGACTTTATTTAAATTTTACATATCATCTGCGTTGTATTACCCAGTAACAGGGCTGTGGAGGTCAGATAGGCAGTCGCTCCATGTAAAATACTGGTACTCAGCTGCATCTGGTGAGACTGGAAGCTGACCTCAACATAGTTGGAAAAAGGCAGGCAGGTAATGACAAAAAATAAACCGGCCAAGTACGGAACCCTTCGGACTCGCGCACGAAGGGTTCCGCACCATTATCTATAAAAACGGCAAAAAAATCACGTTCGTTGTATGAGAGCCCCCTTAAATGTTTATTTTATTCTGTTTTTTTGTATTTGTTGTTATAGCGATAGCGGCAATAGAAATACATCATGTGTGAAAATTTCAACTGTCTGACTATCACGGTTCATGAGATACAGCCTGGTGATAGACGGACGGACAGCGGAGTCTTAGTAATAAGGTCCCGTTTTACACTTTGCGTACGGAACCCTAAAAACTAGTTCAATGTTTCATTATTGTTTTGGCCTTAAATACCTGTCCTTGTTTGACTTGCATTGCTTTCTACCCACATTTGTTAATAAAAAAATAAACTCAGCCTATCACAGTCCACTGCTGGACATAGGCCTCTCCCATGCTGCGCCACAACACCCTGTCTTCCACCTTCCGCATCCAGTCTGTCGCAGCCACCTTTTTAAGATAGTCAGTCCATTTAGCTGGGGGGCGTCCCACACTACGCTTGCCTATACGCGGTCTCACTACAGGCCTCATCTGCTCCACCGGCCATCGATCCTTCGACAGACCTGGCCAGGCCTTAATAAAAAATAATTATTTATTCATTATTGTTTTTTTCAGACACCTCTTAAAATGGCTCTCTACCAAGAAAACACCCAAATAACAGCAATACTGCTGCACTTTGGAGCCGACCCTCTGGACACTAACGAAGAAGACAGGACCCCCCTCCATATTGCTTCGGAAATGCCCAACGACCACCTTCAGATATTAATTAATCATTGCCAACAGAATGCTAGGTGAGTAACTTCCTTGTGTTTTTTTCATCTTCACTAACTTCTTCATAATTTTAAACAACTGAAACCAACAACAACCTGAATTCTATAGGCTGAATTTAGTCATCTTTTTAAGAAGAGAGGGGATATTTAGAATGTTTCTGTACACATTACACTGAATTAGAAATTGGATACGTCTGCAGATGAAAATGCGACAGATACGGACGTATTGCGACTATTTTTTTTTCTAATTAGGTTACTTTTTCGTGTTCTGGTCCTCACAGGATCTGACCAAGATTATGTCTGGACTTTAAGAGAGACTGTGAACTCAAGTCTATTTCGGTCTTTCTTCTCAGAGTAGTCAGATAGGAAACAGAACTCATCTAGTTTTAAAAACATAAGTAAATAAATTAAATTTATATAAATTATCTTGAAGTCCCGAAAAAAAAACGGCAGTTCCATCCATTTTATTGTGCATATGATGCAATGTTATTTTTTTCCGAAATTAGCCTCCTTTATATTTTTTATGTGTTTTTCAGAAAAATACTATGCGAAAATGAACATATATGGTGTCCAGCCTATGAATATAAATCCGATGAAGAGTTGGCGCCGATTCTACTGACCCATATTAACAAGTTATATGACAATCAAGGTAAGTCATAGTTATTTAGACAGTTACACCCGGTTTCTGAATTGAGAATTTGAAGTTGTGAACAACTTGTCAAATCTTACTAAAGTAGTAAAGCATGACTTAATTACTCGTATGATGATAAATTTGAGAAAACGTGTTGCGTGGCCGCTAAGTAATATGATGGATAGCATAAACAGCCTTTAATGTTCCCACAACTGGGACACAGGCCCCTTGTTTGTGAGGAGTGGGCTGTAATCCACCACGTGGGCACAGTGCGTAAGATGTACAATATAGTAAGGGGGATGCGCCAAGGTAGCCCGCGAAATTCATTTTTTTGTTAGGTACGTGTTTTGCAATTTGCAGGTCAGTATCAGGTTGTATGGTGATCTAAATATGATTCGCGACCGTATCAAATATGGCTTTACATTTTGAATTATAATCATTAGAATCAGCAATACAACTCCTTAAGTTAGAATTGCCCTCAAATGTCATGATTTCATGAAATAGTCATTCAATAGGGTAATATGAACTTATAGAAATGTATTGCTGATTCTAATGATTATAATTCTGTAAAGCCATATTTGTTACGGCCGCGAATCATATTTTAATCAAAATACAACCTGACAGTGACCTGCAAATTGCAAAACACGTAAGAAAATTTGAATTTCGTGGGCTACCCTGAAGGTTCCGCCTTAAGATAGATTACTTAAATGCGGTAGCCCGCGAAGTTCAGAGTTTGACAAGACCTCAACTTTAAATTCTCAGTTCAGAAACTGGTTGTATAACTTCAATTTAGGGGTGAATTATCATGCATAAGCAGAAATGAAGCGCCAAATTGGGTCCGCAAAGGAATCGCAACATCTGATACTATCGTTTCAGCGTAAATCTGTGCATTGAGATTGCCTCTGATCCAAATCAGTTCGGTTCTTCCGCAGATCCAAATGCCCGCCCATATCATGTTTGTTCCACCACTGTATGCATGGACTTCCTGGCATGATTTTAAACTTTATTGGTGTCTAGAGGTCCTCCAATACCATTAGATGTACGTCTAGTATCTGGCCTCATACCAAAGCGAGATTCGTCAGAAAAACACACAAAACGCCATTCTTCTTCTGCCCAATTTCTGTGTTCACGAGCCCATTGTCAAAGTCAAAGTCAAAGTTTTTATTAATGCGATTTTTGGTGATACAACAGGATCTTACATATATTTTATAGTAGCTCAAAAATCTACCCTTTTGAGGCATGCATTGTTAAATTACAATATTAAAAATTAAATTAAACATTACATGAAACATAATGAAGTAATTCATATCTATAGAAATTAAAATACAAGATATAATATATTGTAATAAATTAATAGACGTGTATATGAATATTATATTAAAACATAAATATATAAAATGGTCAGTCACAAGAAATTTTGTCTAGTATGAAATCGTCAATGGTATAGTAGTTGTGTATTAAAAATGTAGTTACAAATGTGATTTTATTTAGTTTTTTTTTTTTTAATGTATTGTAAGCGGGCTCTGCGATTGCGGGGCTCAATTGGTGGTATACGTAGCGGCCTCCGGGAACGGAGATTCACTTTACGCAAGCGATTTATTATGGTTTGATCGCTTATTAACATCCCTGAAGACCGACAAACCCTCGTAACCAACATCATCGCGGTCATTGTACGATTTCGTCGAGCAGTAATTTGTATGTAACGATCTTGTCTGCGTGTGGTGATGCGAGCTCGTCCCCCATGTCGCTCTGCCACGCTACCAGTGATGTTGTAACGTGTCCAAAGTCGACTTATAACACTCTGCGTAGTGCCCAGAGCGATTGCCACAGCAAGTTGTCGAGAACCAGCTTCCAACATTCCCACGGCTCTGATAATTTCGTCTCGGCTCAAATGACGTCTTCTCCCCATAATAACGTTTTTCTCTTATTGATTCCACTCAGAAGTATGGCAGAATTTTTACTGATTTGGTCTAAAACCCGTTGCAGGATTATATAGGAATACGACTTGACAGAAGATTTTCATATTTTGTCCGAAATTCAAAAACTATTCCCATTTCAAATGATGAAATTTACTAAAAAAAGAATCCATCGGAGTTCCAAAAAATATAATTAATAAACCCGATTTTTAGTAACTAACAAAAACGTGCTTGATCCCTAGACACTTTTGATGTGTGTGTTGACCTTTAGATTGTTGCTAAACATTAGGACAATGTTTTGGAATAACTCACGCCCTCTTCCCATGGAGGTTGGCAGAAACTACAGAACGCCACCTGCTACGATCCTTACATACTCCTTTAGCTTCGTACAAAATTGTACACAGTAAAATAAATCGTTGTCCATGTACACATCTTTTTGACGCTGACTGTTTACCCCTTTCCATTCCAGGTTACACCCCCCTAATGCTGGCCAGCAAAGTGGGGAGGTACAACAACGTAAGGACGTTAGTTGAGAGTTGTCTGGCGACAGTTAACCTGACCATGCCCAACAGTGGTAATACAGCACTGTATCTGGCTGTGGGCGCCGCTTGTATGGATGCTGCTGGTAAGTTATTTTGGCTTACAAAAATCATCATTTATCCCAACTTATTTGTGGTCAGACAACATGTCTTTTCCGTCCATATTTCGCTGTTACACGTCATCTCGGTAGTCACTCCCTCTCTAGCCATATCATCTTTCACACAATCCATCTGTAGCGGCATCTACATCGCCACATGCGAGCTACGCGTCACACTGACGTCCGCAAAATCCTGCATCGCGCAAGCAGAGTTTACCGCGCAACTAGCATATATACAACGTCCCGACATCAATTGTCGGGCAGTTGCCCGCCAGACACGACACCCGTCTGGACGGAGGATCCTCCCTTTTCTATGGAGGTATGAGTGAACTTTACACCTTGTTCCTCATACTTCTATACATCCATAGTTTATTTGTTAATCCCTTGAGTCTTGTAACTATCTGTATGACTTTCAAACTCTCCTCTCAACATTTTCCACATTCCTCCGCATTATATGCACAAGAAAATTAATATATTTCATTATTTATCTTTACAGAGCGAGGAAACAAAGCGAAAATAGTGGATCACTTCAGTAAAACAGTCGAAATTCTCGTTGAAAATGGCGCAGACCCTGGAATCGATAACTTTGCAGGCTCCAGTGTTAATGACCTATTAACAGAATTCAATATTGCCGAGTTATCAATGTTAATAGCTAACAAACTTACTTCAATTAGATATTTTGACGGACGGTTACCGAATGGTATAAAAGGCAGTGATTTCATGCTTGTCAAAGACGATCAGGGAAAAGTCAACTTACGAGACATGAAGGGGGACAAAGGCAGAAGATATCTCTCAAAAGATACTTCAGTAAAAACTCCTCCCGTTAAATCTAGTGGTACTAAACCCACTGTTACCAAGACTAAAAGTTCCCCTATTATTATCGAAAATGTTGAATATAAACCGCCGGTCAAAATAGATAATTTTACAGCTTCTGTCTCTAAACATTTACTAAAACACACGGTCAAAGCTGGACCGGGTAATGTTGAAAATAGTCAGACAAAACAAGAACCCGCGAAAGTAACGCAAATTTGCACGCCAATTGTAAAGAATTTCAGATTAAACAAACCGTTATTAATTACTTCTGAAATAACAAATAATAAAAGAAAATTGGATATTGTTGTTGATTCGGGCAAAAGTAAGAAACCCAATAAAAACGATTAACAATCATTGGGAATTCGAGAAATGACCGCTGTCATTTTTTGACACTTGGACGTGAAAATATAACAACAGAACAGAACAAGAGAAAATAATGATTTCTTGGTTCTATATATAAATGATATAAAAAAAAGTCACTTTACATCTTAATATGACGAGTATGAACATCAAATCTAATCATCACCTGCCTATCATGTTCCCAACTATGTTGCGGTCAGCTTCCAGTCTAACCGGATGCAGGGGAATACCAGTATTTTACATGGAGTGACTGCCTATCTGACCTCCACAACACAGTTACTGGGTAACGCGATAACCCTTGATAAGACTGGTTGCCAGAACATCGTCAACAACATTGGCAACGATTACCATGTTGAAACTGTAAAATGCGATAAAAAATCGATAAAAATCTAAAAGCTTCCCTAGGTTGTCGATAAAAGCA
The DNA here is from genome assembly GCA_916610205.1 of Griposia aprilina. Lineage (NCBI taxonomy): Eukaryota > Metazoa > Arthropoda > Insecta > Lepidoptera > Noctuidae > Griposia > Griposia aprilina. The sequence goes on along the minus strand of OU744310.1, from coordinate 13,529,576 downwards.
TTACCCTTCGCTACATCTAGCGATAATGCCATAAAAAGCTAAGGTTTCCTGAGAAAGCAGTGAACAGTCACACAATCACGGCTGACCAAATACAGAGCGTTTTTTTAAACCTTAAAGAAACGATGAAATATAAAACTGATTAACACGTTGACGGAGAGTATCCCCGGGGTCACTGGTTGAACGTATTACGACACTACAAAATTACGCGTCGGACACACTTGTAGATTTTTTTTAACGTCACGATACGACAGTTAAAGATTTAATACTCAATCTGTGGTGACACTACAGAATGCCCTTCCTTGTATCAGTATAGAAATACACGCCAAAAGGCGTATTGTTGTGATACATGTTAAAACTTTCACGTCGACAGCCGTACTGTCGTTTTAATTTTTGCAGCGACTACGTCGAGAGGCGTTCTGTCCGTCAACGTAATGACAGCTTTTCATGACGGCCGTTATATGACGGAACCGCTTTCCTAGGAAACCCAAGGTTTAGTGGTGGAAGTGAGAAAGCAATATACGTTGTCTCGTTTCTAATTAATTTTGATAACCTGAATGTAAAGTCACCTAAAACGCGCTATGATTCAATACGGAACTTGTATGCGAAGTCGTAAGTTTACAAATACTGCCAATTACAGAATAATGTTAGAAAATATGAATAAAAATATGCACAGACCAATAGAAATATAGTGCACCAAATAATTATACAATTTATAACGGAATGTTGAGCTCCTTAAGTTTGAGTTGACCTGTTGAGCTACACGATAACTCTTGAACTCACAGAGCACGGAATCGCCCCGGCAGCGTCTATAGACAGCAGTACTAATAAAATTCATGGCGCCAAACGTGCGTTGAGCGCACAACTTCTGTCACGGAACGCCTTCGAAGCTGTCAATTTCTATACGTCATTAGTGTCGTAGTGCGAGTAAATAGTGACACGCTTAGTTTGTATGGATATTTTTGACAGTGTCGCCTCTAGCATTGGCCGCTGACGCGTCTTCGTGTTCTGTGGTTGAGCTACACGATGGCTCATTCATACCGACTGTCAGGACAGCTCCACTCAAATCTCATACATTAACCTGCATGGCTCTTACCATTATGCGAAATTATACATAAAAACGTCACCACAACGCTAAAAAAGTATAATCCTTCTTTGCAGTCGGGTAAAATATTGCTATGCTTTTTTAAACAGTGCGTAGTAATACAATGAAGTTATAGATTTTGAAATAGTTCCTGTATACACTGTGTGTGTACTGTGTGTTTTTACATTGTTAAAGTTTGCAGTTAAATGAAATGTACTTAGGTTGTGAAGTAAATATTAAACACATTTATGTACCTAATGCGGTGTGGCTTGTACACGCTAGAATAATCCATGATAAAGACACGCTATTTGAATGTAACTGGTGTAAAAAATACCCTTAACGAAGCCGAACGTCACTTGTTCTTCCCGTTATTAATACTGTTGGGAACATTCTGGTTACGGAGCTATCGAAGATCAAATTGACAACTTTCTTTTGACGTTTTTTTTACGGTACCAGTTGTAAATATTATAGCTCAACTTTAAATACTCCCACGATCCCTGTATCGTTGTGTAAGCACAATTATTTGCCAGCGTTACATTCGAGAGGGTAGCTCTTAAAGTCGTTTCTCAGCAATTATTTTTGCACCAAGTTATTTAGTTTGATTACAGAATGCGTAGATGACAACTTCGTGATGGGTCTTTTTACATCCTGTATATTTACATCAGGCATGAATTTCGATTCAAACGTACGTTTTTAAATAGGAGAGTTCCTAGTCTAAAAATCATTCTAGGTTACATTACCTTTTCGAATTTGTTCGATCTACGACACACCGTGTATACCAAGCTTATAAAAATACCAGCATATTGTCCCACTGCTGGGCAAAGTCCTTTTCTTATACAGAGAAGGCACGAGCATTGATCTAGCGCTTGCCCAAGACGGGTTGGCAATTTTAGACTTGCATTAACTATAAGCTTTTAATAAGGTAGTAAAATACAAATTAAAATCAAATCAATTATACAAATTGATATGAAAATTGCGCGAATAGACTGGAGATAAAACAAAACGGGTATTATGAGAAAATTAGGATAATTTGTAACATTAGTGTGAGAAAGGCAAAGATGTAAATCGTTAGATTCGCCCTATCGCGTCAAAAGATAGTGACTTTACTTGATTGTCATGGAAAAGCTATTAATAATGTGCGTGGTCATTCTTCTCAGTATGGACACTTTTTCGCATGACTAAGTACGGTGAGGGCAAATCCAGCGATTTAAACCTTTGGGAAAAGGTATTGCGAATTAAATAATTCGTGTTTTTTTTTTAAATTCTAAATATTAAGAAATAGACTAGCGAATGAAGCACTTAAAAATAACTTTGCCGGAATATTAGGTTTTTTTTTATGAATGAGGTTTATATTAGAATTTTTTTAATTGTAACCGACGAGTATCGTATTAGTAAATTTTAAATTGTATCTTTTATGTAATTTATATGGTATATACATAAACATAATATGTTATAAAATATGTCGGTTAATTATGTTATACACCGGTCCTTGCGCATTTTGTCCACGGATTATTTTAATTAAATATACAGGGTTAAATTATATTAGCTGGAAAAATTTCACAGACGGGATGTCTATTATATCTGTAAATGATAAAAGAAAAATAATGATTTTCTGAACTCATAATTTTAACATGACTGGCGAAATGTGGGTGTACTATACGTACTATTTTACCTTTATTTGTATGTAAGTGACCGAATTTCAAGTTGCTGCCAGCGGTCGTTAACTCCGTAATCAGCTGTAGTTATTTGACATTATGAATTATTAAAAAAGATGTTTTTGTTTTGTCCTCATTATTAGATATGGATACCCATCACGTCTATCTGGAGTGTTGCCAGCTAATTTAATTTGACCCTGTATATTATTGTTTTTATTATTTTAATACCTACTTATTTGTTTTAACAATGAGTGATGATATATACTATTTTTAATTATTTTTTCTCTTTAATAGCATGCCTTGAACAATTTAAGGTTTATGAAATTAATATGTAAATCTCGGAATTCAGTCAAAATTAAAATTATATTTATAATTACTTCAATGTAGTTGGTTACTTGTGTGTATAGTTAATATTTATTTGGAAATAAATGTCAATATTTTGTTCGACGTTGCTTTTTAGTTTTACTCTTAAAGCTCTGGTCACACTAAGGCGAATGAATGAGGACGAAACTCTTTCGCACAGAGTATGTCATCTAACTGGTATGGTGGTGTTCAAACTGGCGCGAATAGTCGCGTGACTTCCTAATCATTAATTAAACAATCGGCGCGCGCAATTTTGTCTTGCGTCCCGCGCGGGATGGTCTGTTTGAATAATCCTTTACTCATATATATATCCAATACAGCGTTGTATCAGAAATGTGTGGTCATATTTAAGGATATAAAACAAGAGCATCCAAGTGAACAACTTTGTCCATGGCGAAAAAATTAATCAGCCACATTTGGGTCGAGTAGGTATTGAAGTTTTGTAAAGTTGATAATAGCCGGTTACTGCGTACGCTGTTTTAAGTTAATTTTATTATTCTGTAAGTCCATCCGTACGGGCGATTTTTAATAGCGCACTGAATTTCCAACCAGCAGAGCCCGTCGAGAAAAACATACAGTCTGATTTTCAACTCTCGGCGCTAAGCAATGAAAATTGAAAATAAAGTGTGCGAAAAAAGTCTCCCATGCGAACTTGGGCTAAAGTACATAAGTTATGTATTTTGTTGTATACCTAATTATTAAGGTATTTTATTTTGTTTTAAGCAAACTGAAGTAGTTTGGTAAATACATAGTTTTAATGCATTATTATAATATTATGTCATTTCACGCAGCTATGCTATTTTAATATAGTTTTAACACTTGAATTTTATTTTTATTTTAGCTCCGACTACTGTAAAACATTGACTAAACTAAAAAACTATTTTGTCGAATCTTGGCTTAAATGTCGCTTATTTTTGAACTATTACGTAGTTTAGCCAGTTATTGTTAGAAACACCACATTACTAATTCTCTGTTAAATAAAGCTACAAATTATCGTTAGAAATATTTTTTTATAGTTTTTCTTCAAAAACTATTAAAATTATTTCGTTGGGTGTGTCTGGTAATACATTATAAAATTTGTGTATCAATGTCATAAGCGGGATGCGCCAAGGCAGCCCGCGAAATTCGAATTTTCTTACGATTTTTGCAATTTACGTTTTTTTTCAGGTTGTATGTTGATCTAAATATGATTCGCGGCCGTATCAAATATTTATTTATAGAATTATAATCATAAAATCATCAATATAGCTCTCTTAAGTTCATATTATCTTATTGAATGACTATTACATGAAATAATGGCATTTGAGGCCAATTCTAATGATTATAATTCTGTAAAGCCATATTTGTTACGGTCGCGAATCATATTATCAACATACAACCGGACACTGACCTGAAAATTGCAAAAAACGCAATTTGAATTTCGCGGGCTACCTTAGCGCATCCCCCTTAACTAGTTTTATTTAAATAATCAATTTATGAACCCTTTTTTTTTGTTTTTTTTTACCTTGTTTCCCGCTGAAATACCTACAATGTGAGTTAGATTGTAACTAACATAAAATGACACAACCTCACGCATGCTTTCCTCGGAGGGTTAGCAGATGTGTATTTATAGTACATCCTCATTTTGCCAGTTATGTTTAAGTCCCATGTAATAGGGGGCGAGCCTATTGCCATCAACCGGGCACAAATCCGACTCCAGGCTGCTACTGAGTAATCTCTGATAGAATAACCCAATAAAAGTTTTCCCGACCCGGGAATCGAATCCAGCGGGGTCAGTGCGTAACACACGAACAATATTGCAATGCCGTCTACTTAAGGTGAATCCTCAGCTGCAGTCCGCTAAATTAAAATTGTCTGTAGTTTTCTGCATATTGCAAGCTCTGTTTTACGTCGTATGTTGATCAAAATCCAATTCGCGACTGTAGGAATGATATATTTACTGAATAATAATCATCAATTTCAAATTATCGTCAAACTTTGGAAAGTTCCATCTAAGTGTTATTCAGAATATTTCATAGGAAACTTCTTAGGTGGAACAAATTTCCAAAGTTTAGCTTGGCAACCCTAGTAAAAAGCGCTCCGAGAAAAATAAAACAAAATAAATCATTAAAAAAAAAACCGACGTTCTAAAGTTTGTGTCACGATTTCATTTCTTCGACGGCACAGAGTATAATTATTTTAGCTTGTTCCCAACGAGTCACACCTCAACGGGTAACAGTGTGACTCGTTGGGAATGTTTTGGATAATAATTCCCAACGAGTCACAGTTACTGTTACACTGTTACTCGTTGGGATGATCCCACCTTGATTTAGGGTATCAATACATCTATCGCCACGAAATATTTTCGTTCTCAGATAAACAAAAATTGTTTCCAGGTATTTGGTACAACTTGGGGCACCCCGACTCGGACAGGTTAGGTTAGAAGGGGACGGCGGGGTCTGAAAGACCCCGCCGTCCCCTTCGTGGTTATTTTTTTTTAAACCGCCCAGAAGTAGGAGTCCCGCGAAGCGGGACTCCGTCGGCTACGCCTCATTATTGTTGAAATACTTATTAGGACACACCTATTATAATACATACAAAAACATTTATTTGGTACTAGACCTTATATCTCAGGATTTTAGGTGATTTATTGTGGAACTGATTTTGCATTGTTTGGTGACTACATTTTGGTGACAGATCTACTATTTTGAGGACAAACCCTATTATTTAAGAAACACAAAACTAATTAAATTGGTGATAGCTTAAATGATACCCTAAATCAAGGTGGGATCATCCCAACGAGTAACAGTGTAACAGTAACTGTGACTCGTTGGGAATTATTATCCAAAACATTCCCAACGAGTCACACTGTTACCCGTTGAGGTGTGACTCGTTGGGAACAAGCGATTATTTTCTACAACTACAGGATGATAAATTATATTTATTTCTGTAAATTGGTTCAAAAAACAGGTTTACACGTTAAAATCAGGTCATAAATGAGGACCATGTAGATTAGTGTCGGAGATGGAGAAAAGAACCATACAGATTTGAGTGGATCAGTCCAGTCAGTGCAAGCATTTGTCAGTAATCGTGTAGCTCTACTTAGAACTTAAGGAGCTCAACGACTCGACGAACAATACCAAAGAATGGTCATTTGGGTAGACCGCATGAAGTACTCACAACTGCCAGTCCATCACTAAAACTAATTGAGATAGAAAAAAAATAAAAATATGACCCACATTCGCAATAATTGAAAATATTATAATACTTTACCTATAGTAAATATTCATGACATTTTGTATACAGGGTTTCCCTGGAAGTATGGATCAAATCGAACAAGGGGGCAAGGTCATTTACTCTGAGAATATCTGTGCAATTTTTTACGGTTCAAAAGTTATGGGCAATTTGTTTTTTTTTCAATCACTTTGCAGTGCTCAAAGAAAAAGTCATAAAAAAAAAACTATCAGGGCTATCATTTTTATTTTTCAGGACTTTTACGCAGCTAGAAAACATGTGATCAATCGAGTCTAGTAGTAGTAGGATACTCATGAGGACCTATTATCTGTCTTTCTACTATCCCAGCGCACATGTTTACTTCAAATTGATGCTGGAAGTGCTCACTTTGTACAATGTGTGGATTAACGTGCGCATAAAAATGCAGATCATGCATGTTAAATATCCCCACCCTTCGGAAACTTGTTTCATCGCTCCTTAAAATTTTATTTAAAAATGGAGGTTCTTCACAATGGCGACGAAATATTTCCCTACAAAAAGTCATTCTCGGGGCATGATCACCGGGTAAAAGGGTTTCCACACGTTGATGAAGTCTGTGTTGTTTCACAGCACGATGTACCACAGATCTCGGAATCCCTGACATTTTTGCCATGCGACGAATACTTGTCATTGGATTGTCATGTAGCATCTGAAGCACCTCTTCTTCGACTCCAAGTTCTGGAATGCTCGGTCTACCTTCCCTAGCTACTTGCCTCCTTGCCTACGCCACTATTCGACTTGGTCCATACTTCTAGGGACAGCCTGTATTATATTCATGAATTTCGACGCGCATCCTGTTACCACGGACTCAGTACATGGTTCTGAACCCGCCTGCTAGTATTTCCCTCACAAGATTTGAGATGTTCCGGACCGAGAATGTCCTGTAAGACTTGACGACCATTTCCGGAAACAAAGATTCTCGCGTAGACAAGACAGGTAGTCAACTGATTTATTCTTGTAGGTTCCGCGTCGAATAACTCTTCCCAATCGTGAATTAAATCCCCAATGTTTATTTCGACTATAGTATATGACATGTCAGTGCGGTCTTCTTGTTCCTTGAAGGTGAGCGACTACTACTACTAGTAGTGCCATACACTTTTCTATGAAACAGCAGATTTTTTGTAACTGCTAATTTACATCCTTAGATTCCGGAACTTCTTTGATAGTAACTTCCTCGTAAATTTCAGAGGGGATCTCTTTCACCTCCTTGATTAGGACAAGCTGGGGCCCAGCTCCTTCACAAAGAGCTCTACTGCTATTTCTAACTTATATCCTCAGATTCTGGAAATTCTTCTTTGATAGTAACTTCCTCGTAAATTTCATAGGGGACCTCTTTCACCTCCTCCTTGATTAGAACAACCCGGGGACCAGCTCCTTCGAAAACCGTTCCACTGCTATTGCGACTTACATCCTCGGATTCGGCAACTTCTTCTTTGACAGTTACTTCTAGGTATTTTTTAGGGAGCACCTCTTTCACCTCCTCCTTGATTAGAATAACCCGGGGACCAGCTCGTTCAAAAACCGTTCCACTGCTACTTACATCCTCGGATTCGGGAACTTCTTCTTTGACAGTTACTTCTAGGTATTTTTTAGGGAGGACCTCGTTCACCTTCTCCTTGATTAAAGCAAACCGGGGATCAGCTCCTTCAAAAACCGTTCCACTGCTACTGTGACTTGCATCCTCGGATTCGGGAACTTCTTCTTTGACAGTTACTTCTAGGTATTTTTTGGGGAGGACCTCTTTTACCTCCTCCTGGATTGGAACAAGCAAGGAGTCTTTGCTAGTCTTTGAGCCGTCTGTTGAACGCGGAGGGTCTATTAATTTCGTCTTTAATCTGAAACAATCAAGAAGACGAAGGTTAAAAAGTAGAGAGGTGGCGTGGAGCACCCGGCTGGAGCGAAGTTCCGTTCACTGTATGTAATGTATTAAATGACGAATACAATAAAATAAATTAACAAAGTTTGAGTGAAATTAAAATAAATCAAAAAAAAATATAACAAAAAAGTATAAAATTGTAATTAAGTAATTCATGTTTATTTTTTATTATAAAAATAAACATTTTATTATTATTATTATTACCCCAAATCTTTAGTTTCCTTTGGCAATATTACAGACACCCTTCTAAATTACTGTATCGGGACAACCTTCTGGAATCTGCTGTTGGCTGTCAACAAGGTGATCCCCTCGGGCCAGTAATTTTTAGTTTAGCCATTCAACCAATTATTCGACAGCTAAATTCCAAATTTAACGTTTGGTATCTTGATGATGGAACCTTGGGAGGCGATGTAGAAACTGTTTTAAATGACCTACAAATTAAAAAAAAATATTTTCTTTCCATTGGCCTTGATCTCAACTTTTCGAAATGTGAACTATACTTAGCGGACAGTACTGACAGACATCTGACACTTACCAAATTTAACGCGATAGCTCCAGAAATAAAAATTATTGAGAAAAGCTCTCTTCGTCTCCTTGGGTCTCCAATCTTTAAGAATTCCTTTCCCGTTTTTATTGAGGAAAAAATACAAAATTTCAATGACGTTTCGGAAAGATTATTCCAAATTAACATGCATTCGGCCATAACCATAATCCGTTACTGCTGTTTCGGCCCTAAATTAACATATTTCCTTCGCACTTCCCATTTATGGAAGCACCCTCACCTTTTAGACAAAATGGACCCTAACTTCGATTATTTTAAATGTGGCCCTGGACGACCGAGCTTGGACACAAGCTACTCTCCCCATTCGTATAGGAGGCCTCGGCGTCCGCAAAATTTCTAGTATTAGTTTACCGGCTTTCATATCCTCGGTTTACGGCACTGAGAAATTAATCAGGAAAATCCTAGCCTCCACACTGATTGATTTTTTTTTTATTCTTCTAGGTGTTTTGTTAGTATGTTGTTGATTATTCTTTCAAATGTGCAATCCAGCGTCACCGACCCCAACGTGAGGGGTTCAGTTTCGTTCACTGTTCAAAAAGAGTGCAAAATGAAGCCTGTTCACTCTCACTTTGGAGAGATTTGGGTTGCATGCGGTCGGAAACACAGGCGCAGGTAGAGAATTCCACTCTTTTGCTGTGCGCATTATAAAAGATGTTTGGAAGCGCTTAGTGCGAATTATTGGAATAGCAACTAGGTAGGGATGGTAACTTGCAGTGCGCCTAGATGTCCGATGGTAGAAGGGGGCCGGTGGAATGAGGTCGTGGAGTTCTTGGGCACACTAACCGAAGTACAATCTGTAGAAGACCGACAAGCAGGCAACCTTACGGCGATGAGCCAAGGTGTGAAGCTTGGCATCCACCAGTTTTATGTCGCCAATGAGTCTCTTAGCTCTGCGTTCCACCGAGTCAAGCGCGGCAAGTTGATATTTAGCTGAGCCATCCCAAAGGTGGCTGCAATACTCCATGCAGGATCGGACTTGCGTTTTGTACAGGGTTAAAAGCTGTCCAGGCGTAAAGTATCGCTTCACCTTATTTAGGATGCCCAGCTTCTTAGCCGCAGTTTGGGCTTTACACTCGATGGTGGCGCCGAAGTTGAGACCAGATGTCAACTCCATGCCTAGGAGCTCGAGCCGATCAGTTACAGGAACAGATGTACCCCGAAAAGTAGGACATTGGTTGATTTGACTCCTTTTAGCGGTAAAAAGACACGCCTGTGTTTTGGTGGCGTTAAAAGAGACCAGATTTTCATCACCCCACTGGGAGACAAGGCTTAAGGTCAAATCTGTCCGCTCAACCATGGCCTCTGGTTTTTGCGCTGGACAAGTATCTCTCTGAAACAGTACTGTTATCTGCGTACCCAACAATACCAGGCTGAAGTAGGTCATTGATGTGCAGCAGGAAAAGAGTTGCAGAGAGAACAGACCCTTCAGGAACTCCGGCATCAATAGCCATAAGGTCGGAGGAGCAGCCGTCTAAGACTACTCTGATCGACCTTTCGCTAAGGAAGTCTGATATCCAGCTACAAAAATCAGCCGGGATGCCATAAGCAGGAAGCTTGCTGAGTAAACCAGCGTGCCAGACCCTGTCAAAGGCCTTCGAGATATCAAGCGATACAGCAAGTGCCTCGCCGTGTTTCTCGATGGCTTCGCCCCAGCAGTGCGTGACATACACAAGAAGATCGCCAGTTCACCGTCCCCGGCGAAAGCCACATTGACGGTCACTGAGGAGATCATTATCTTCAAGGTAGGTCAGCAACTTACTGTTCAGTACCCTTTCCATAACCTTGCACAGAATGGAGGTAATGGCGATTGGACGGTAATGGACAGGGTTTGCACGGTCGCCCTTTTTGGGCACTGGTTGTAAATTCGCAAGCCTGCAGGAGTTTGGCACCGTTTTCATTTTAAGAGAGAGGCGGAACAAGCGTGTCAACACAGGAGACAGTTCAGGCGCACACTGCCTCAACACTCTCGCTGGAATGCGGTCAGGCCCGCTGGCCTTGTTCACGTCTAGACTGCACAATACACTTCGGACCTCTTTAATGTGAAATGCGATCTCCGACATCGTAGAGTCACATTGAGGTACAGTAGGTGGTTGCTTGGAGCCAGCGTCCAGACGTGAATTGCTTGCAAAGAGAGATGCAAAAAGATTTGCTTTTTCAGTTGCAGAGTGAGCCAGCGAGCCATCAGGTTTAATCATTGGAGGTAAAGTGGGACGACAGAAATTCGTTTCAACCGCTTTAGACAGGGACCAGAACTGTTTACTACCCGGAGGGTGCGCTGCTAGCTTGGCCCCAATACGTCCAACATGGTCAAAATGTGCCCCACGCAGAACCCGTTTGCAGAGCTTGGCGGCAGAATTAAAGGCTCTTTTCTTCGCGCGAACCCTACGCACTCTAACTTTGCGGTCGCAGGCCTTGATCCAGGCTTGGTAGGCAGTGGGGCGCCCTGCGGACTCGCCGTCCGCGTACCGGCCCATAGTACTGCTAGACGAGGTGGGGAAGCTGTTGGAGCGGATACTCGCAGCCCGCCTCGTCGGCCACTTGTGCAGAGAAGGGCCGGACCTGGACGAGAGCCAGTTCGGCTTTCGGCATGGGCGCTCCACTATCCACGCGATATCGCGGGTGAGAGTCCTGGCGGAGGAAACGGTGTCCCGGGGTGGGGTGGTGGTGGCGGTGTCCTTGGACATCTCCAACGCCTTCAACACCCTGCCCTGGAGTTGTATTTTGGAGGCACTGCGGTATCATCGGGTGCCTCTCTACCTCCGCCGCATCGTTGGGGCTTATTTGGCGGAGAGGTGTGTCACCTACATGGGACGCGATGGCGTTAACCAGCGCCACATGTCGTGCGGTGTTCCACAGGGCTCGGTCCTGGGCCCGCTCCTGTGGAACATCGGGTACGACTGGGTGCTGAGAGGCGAACTCCAACCGGGCGTCGACCTGACGTGCTACGCGGACAATACGCTGGTCACGGCCCGGGGGAGTTCGCACAGGGAGGCAGCGTTGCTGGCGACGGCAGCGGTTTCACAGACGGTGAGCCGCATACGTCGCCTCGGCCTGGAGGTGGCCCTCAACAAGTCGGAGGCCATGGTGTTTCATGGTCTCCGGCGGGCGCCACCGTCCGGATCCCACATTGTGGTGGGGGGGGGTACGAATCGCTGTCGAGCCCACCATGAAGTACCTGGGGTTGGTGCTCGACAGTCGATGGGATTTCGGCCCTCACTTCCGGCGGCTGGCGCCCAAGTTGTTGGACGCGGCTGGGGCGCTGTCAACACTGCTTCCCAATCTGGGGGGCCCGAGCGCCGCTTGTAGGCGGCTCTACGTAGGGATCGTGCGATCGATGGCCCTTTACGGGGCCCCGATCTGGGCGGCTGACCTGACGGCCGGCAGCATTGCTGTTCTGCGAAAGCCGCAGAGAGCGCGCGCCCCTCTTAGACGTCGCGGGGGGAGTCAAACACCTCACTCCCCCCGCTCGACCGGACGGGGCCCGCAGAGGCGGGCCAGCACTAGTCGGGGGTTGCGGAAGATTCGTACGTTCCCGTGACCCCCGGCGCAGGTGTGAGATGGAACACCGGGGTGGTTTTTAGTCAGTAAGAGTCTGACAGACCCCTCCGCCCCCCCAGGGCGGGGGACATCCATGAGGATTTTCCTCCCGGATCAAAAAAAAAAAAAGGCTTGGTGGCAGACTCCTTACTCGCCTCGTGCCTCTAGGACTCTCATCTGGAGGAGAGCAGGTCGATATGGATTTCACCAGACAGTGGTCAGATGTTCCCAGCGGGGCTGAGACCGATACTGAATGACTGTCCGGATCAGTTGCCAGCAGAAGGTCTAAGCAATTGGGTGTATGGCCGTCAACATCCGGTACCCGCGTTGCCACATTCACCATCTGGGTTACGTCTAGCGTTAAAGCAAACTTGCGCGACTCAAACCCGGCATGGTCAGCTTTCCGGTACGGGAACAACCACTCTTTATGATGGGCGTTGAAGTCCCCCAGAAAAATGAGCTTCGCTGTTGGGTACCGCTTTTTTTATTTTATTTTTTTGGGTGGGAAATCATCAAATGACCTCTCCCGCTTTGGGCGGAGCGGAAGGGCGTGTCAGACTCTTACTGACTAAAACCCACCCGTGTTCCTTCAGTTGCCTGTGCGCCAGGGCCACGGTAACTCTTTCGAACAATCCGCGACCCCGGCAGGCATCGGCCCTATCGGACCCCTTCAATGATGCTGACATCTCTTTGAGGCGCGCGTGGAACACGACGCGCCGTCGACCCGGGCCTGGTCCTTACCGGACGGCGAGCTGCCCATTGCTCACCGTCCGCAAGCCCGCGCCTACGGTGGCCGGGAGTCGGCAATTGACTCCCGACGCCCAGGGTGTCTCCTCTTGCGGCGACTAGGGGCGTGAGGGCGCAACGATTGCCGCACCCTCACGTCACGTCGGTCAACGGAGACGACGACAAGAAATGTCATCGCAGACGTACACACAGACCCCAGCTTGTTTCTTGAACTTGCGTTCAAGAGAGTAACCCGGATAGTTGAGGTACGCCGCATCCGACGGGGTTGTTATCTTCGTCTCCGTTAGGAAAAACAGATGCGGCTTCTCGGCCTCTAGGTGGTGATGGACCGGATCGAGATTGGAGTGCAACCCCCTGATGTTAGTAAGGTGCACTTTCAGTGGGAGGAAGTGCAGCCGTTGTTTAACCTTATTTTTCTTGCTTGCCTTGGTAATTTTAAGTAGAGTTGTTGGGGAAGAAAGTCGACTTTTCGAGGCGCTGCTCAGTGAACCAAGTGGAACATTATAGCTAGCCAAACCTATGGGGAACTCATCTGGAGACTGCGGGGACGCTCGAATCCCCCCGAATATGGCCACCGGGTCCTCCCATACAGACGCCGGCTGGCACGGTGGAGCATATCGGGATTTTTCGCGAGTTGGCGGTGCAGCCTTTGGCACGTGGCTGGCGTGCTAGTTGGGCCCCCTACTGACTGCGGTCGGCCAACGGCTGGCACCGTGCTTCGGATCCCGCTACCCTCCAAAATGAGTTACCCGGCAAGCTATGCCCAGAGACCAAGACAGGTTCTGAACAGCGCAACTGACAATCTCCTTCTCCCCCAAAGGCACTGGTACTCCCACACACCGACGGAACACAGCAAGCTGCTTGGTGCTTGACTCCGGTGGGATGGTGGTCGCGAGCCAGACGGCCCCTAGCGGAGCCTACCACCGCTAAGTGGGATCGTTCAGCCGTACCACAGGCAAGCCTGTGGTGCCGTTGCCCGAGGTGGACCACTAGGAGGTAGATCCCATACCACCCCAAAAAAATTTAGGTTTGTAATGTAAATTTCAATAAGTTTAAGGATTGTAATACCGTACCTTTGCATTGTGGTAAGTTCTGATGCCTGAAACTCTCTTTGAGAGTCTGGCTTCTTAGATTCTCTTTCATTTTGGCTTTGCTGCTGCGTGTCACCCATTTTCTTTCTTTTTCTAAAATAAAGATAATGAATGTAATGATAAAAACAGAATAAATAACAAAGAATATACACTAAAATAGAGAACCCCAATTAATGCAATTGGGGGTCCGTTTAAAAAAAAATATGGCTGTTGCGGTCCGTTTGGTAGATTATTACTAGCAAACAAAAAGATTTTTTTTATTATTAAATACTAAACAAATATTATGTAATGAACAAAACTAAGAAAGTAATTATTATTAAGGTGAAAAATTACATCATAGACTTTGAATAATCTGTCTAAAAGTTTGGAGTAAAGTTACAAAATAAATAAAAATAAGATTTTTTTTGTTTTTGATCACTAAAGTTTTATTTAATAATTTTTGCTTTTACTTAAGGTCCACACAAAATAGGTTCGCCTTTTGGTGACAGGAGGCGCTAGAAAGATATAAAATTTCAAATAAAATTTTCAAATTTATTTATTATTATATTATCAGATTGTGTATGAAGATATATACGAAGGTGAGGATAAATAAATTACTTACGCATGTGAAAGACCTTCTGCTGGCAAGGCGTTTAATTTAATAATCAGATTTTTTAATTTCACTTTCCGTCGATATTCTTTCATATATTCAGCACGAGTCATAGTCGATTTGCTATTAAATGAAAATGATCATAATGAGTTTAATAAGATATTTATAATAATATTACTAAGCGCCCATTGTTTGATCAGTAGTCAAACATACTAATAGATAAAATACGTTAGTTCAAATAACAATTTGTTAAAAATTACAGAAGTATGTTGTTTTACAAATGGTTAAGCTAACTATAGGTAAAAAAAATGACAATTTGCTATAAAAGTTAACCATGTGCAGACAGATTGGTTAACTTTGACAGCTTTTGACTAATTGTTAAATTGACTAATGGTCATGATTAACTATGCATCAAACAAAGGGCTCTTTAAAGAGAGAGTGAATTTTGAGAGTTTGTTTTGAATGGTAATCTCTAGAACCACAGCTCCGATTTGAAAAATTCTTTCGCCATTTTAAAAGTGGATATTCCAGATGGAAATAGGCTATATATTATGTAAATATATAAAAAAGCAGTACTTAGTAATACTAATCAATCAATATCTTGAATTCATGCAAACCTTTTACTTTATGGTAGGTTACTGCTCTTAACTTGTGCACAACATGTAGTGAACAGAATACCGTCTTCGCATGTAAATTGCAGCTGAAGCTGAGGCACGTCCCTAATAAGTAATAACATAATAAGCGGTGAATATAAATAATTTTGTTATGTGATTATCTTACCTTTGAAGGTCAGTATTTTTGAGCTGTAATTCATTAAGTTTCTTTATTTTTTGTCTCTCACGATATTTTTTAGATCTTTCTCTATCGGATTTTGGCTTTTTAATTTTTTGTTCTGCACTGTTTTTTGAAACTCTTATTTGATCCTCTAATTTTTTTCTCTCGCGATATTTTTTAGATCTTTCTCCATCGGTTGTTGGCTTTTTTATTTCTTGTTGTGCACTGTTTTTTGGTACTCTTACATGAGCCTCTAATTTTTTTCTCTCACGATATTCTTTACATTTTTGAGCATTGGTTTTTTTCTCTGATCTTTTAACTTGTATCTCACAATTCATTCTTCATTAAAGAGAGTTTAATCTTGTTTACAAGGTTGCAGATCACAGAATAATAATACTATAGTCCGAGCGGGTCAGACTAATGACAACAATAATACGTCAACTCAAACCACAGACGTAATATTCGTTGACACCATGTTGACACAGACAGGGAATGCTGTAATATTATAGTAGGTTACTAAACAGTCTGTGCAGGCAGTGTTGCAAAAGTAAGATCTAGAAACATGACATATGTCAGCTAAAAAAACATTTTTATAAACAAGCACCTATGGCGGAACCGGCGCCTGAAGGTTCCGCTTCGGAAATTTGAATATTCTTACGGTTTTTGCAATTTGCAGGTCCCTGTCAGAGGCCGCACTATGACGTGTTAAAGCCATCATTGTTCCAGCGTGAATGAGAGACGGAGCTATATATGACCGATAGCACTATCCCTTTTTCTGAATGAAACCATGATGGTATTAGCACGTCACAGTAAGGCAGCAGGTTGTATTTTGATTAAAATATGATTCGCGCCCGTAACAAATATGTATCAGAATTATAATCACAAAAATCATCAATACATCTCTGTAGGTTCATATTACCCTATTGAACGACTATTTCATGAAATCATGACATTTGAGGCCAATTCTAACTTAAGGAGTTGTATTGCTGATTCTAATGATTATAATTCTGTAAAGCCATATATGATACGGTCGCGAATCATATTTAGATCACCATACAACCTGATACTGACCTGCAAATTGCAAAAAACGTAAGAAAATTGGAATTTCGTGGGCTACCTTGGCGCATCCCCCTTAAAAATAAAACTTAAGTTAACAATAACATAGACATAGAACTTTAATATTTTGTTAAAAGCTTGCCGCTTATTTTAAAGTGTAAGAAGGACGTTCACGCCTCAAACTGAATTTTAGTACTTTTTTAGTTAATTACAAGCTTGTTTATAAAAGGTTTATAATTCCATTTTATTTTGTACTTTTTAGCATTAGAATTGGTTTAAATATCCGTTCTATCACCTTCTCTTGAAAGGTAAGTACTTGCAAAGAGAAATCCAACGAACCCAAATACGCCTTTATTATTATTTATTCACAAACAATTTACATTGTGTTTGAAATATTCTAAAGACACAAAAAAAAATACATTCATATGATAAATATAAAAAATTATTACAATAAAAAAAAAAAATTCAAAGTCAACTCATTAAGAATTCAAGATTAGGAATAGAAAATGATTAAAAAATAAAAAATTATATATAATTAAATGAAATAGTTAATGTCAACTCAAATAATTAATAGGAATAATAATACATTTGTCATTTAAAAATAATGTCATAATTACACAAAATAACAATTACAGTCGGTTCTAGTAACATATTTACTTGAGTTGACAGGAGAAAACACAAGGTAACACAACATAATATTACATTTCGTCAACGGAGTAGAGACACTTATCTAGTAGGAATGCTTGAAGCTTTGTTTTAAATGCAGATGTATAAATCATACTTTTTAAGTGCAGTGGTAACCTATTGAATAATTGCACTGCTTGATAATATGAACTGTGCTTTACAATGTTGAAGTGTGGACTTATCTTATTTCTCAATTCTTTCCTACGTGTGCTCTCTCTAACCAGTCTTTCCTCATCCGTCTCATATTCATGCATGTACTTTTTAAGATTAGTCAGAAGGACTAGAACATAGAGACTGGGTACTGTAAGGATGTTTAAATCTAAGAAATGTGGACGACAACTCTCTCTTTGTGAAATACGGACAATGGTACGTATAGCTCTTTTCTGAAGGACAAAAGCTCTTTGGCAGTTATAATTATAGCTGTTCCCCCAAAATTGTATGCTATATCTTAATTTAGACTCAATTAGTGCATAGTATACGATTTTTAAATGTTTTATGTCAATTTCGTCTCGGAGGGTTCTTAACGCAAAACACGCAGATGATATAGATGCATCAATAGCGCCTAGTTCCTTTTTCCAATTCAATGAATCATCTATGTGTACTCCCAAGAATTTAGCATCTCTCACGAGTTCAATTTTGTCCTCATTTAATATTATTTCCATGGTGTCTTTATTACGAGCAGTTGTTTTGAATAACATTATCTTTGTCTTAGTACTATTAATTTTTAACTTATTTACAGTAAACCATGAATACATATAATTTATAGCTGCATTAACTTTTTCTGTAAGTTCTTTTATGTCATTTGCCCCAATAATGGCATTTGTGTCATCCGCAAAAACAACAAGTTGTATGTCTGGTAGAATTCTATTTATATAATTTATTAGGTCATTGGTAAATAAAATGAACAATATGGGCCCTAGTATCGATCCTTGTGGAACACCGGCATAAATATTAAAGAAAGGTGATTTATAACTTAGTCTATGTCCATCTTGCATTTCACTGATTTCTACAAACATTTTTCTGTTTTCTAGGTAGGATATCAAGAGTTGGGCGGCTTTGCCTCTCACTCCGTAATGATTTAGTTTAGCTATAAGTAGATCATGATCAACAGTGTCAAATGCTGAACTCAAATCTAAAAATACACCAGCTACTCTCATTTTATTGTTTATTTGATTGATTATATCATTAATAAGAGTATATATTGCGTCTCCTGTGCCCACATTTTTTTGATATCCAAATTGTCTTCTATGTAAGACTTTATTTAAGTTAATATGAAGTACAAGCCGAGATTTGATAATTTTTTCGAATATCTTTGAAAGCGTTGGCAGCAGAGAGATTGGCCTGTAATTTTTAGGATCAGTTTTTGTGCCTTTTTTGTGAATTGGTATGATCTTGGCTATTTTTAGCTGCTCTGGAAATATTCCTTCATTAATACACTTATTAAAGAAGTAAGAAAGCGGTTCTGCAAGTATATTTATATGATCTTTAATAACGGATACAGGAATTTCATCATATCCACAAGAACGTTTATTATTCATCTTGTTAACAATATTATAAATTTCATCTGGAGTGGGAAGAGTAAAACAAAGTTCGTTTTCGACCCGTTGTGTACTCTGCTCAAGTAATAAAGTCGCTTCCTCATTTTCATTTTTATTTGTAAGACATTTGTTATCAAAAAGTTTTGCTAGTGTGATAACTACTTCTTCGGGATCATCAACTATTTTGTCGTCAATTTTAAGTAGTAGATGTTCCGTATGCATAACTTTTGAGCGATTTGTGGAATTGTTAACAATTTGCCAAATTTCTTTGCTAGAGTTTGTGGAATTATTTATTTTTTCGCTAACTGTAATTTTTTTAGCTTTCGTGATAACCCTTCTATAAATTTTGATGTATTTATTTTTGTAATTAAGAACACTAGGTCCAAGATTATTACCATTACTAGCGCATAAAAAGCGTTTCATTTTGCTGGAGATTTTCACACCTTTGGTGATCCATTTTAGTTTAGTACTCTTTATAATGTTAATTTTACGTTTCTTTTTTTTGTAACTATTTTTAAAAACTTCTGAGAACTTTTTTATAAATGTATTAATTCCCATATTACTCCAGTTATGCCTCAATATTCCCTGCTCAAAATATGTATCGTTATTAGAACTGAAAATTCTTTTATTTATAACAATATGCTGGTTGTAGTGACTTGACTTGCTTGTCAGAGTTTCCACCCAAAATTGACCTAAAAGACCTCCATGTCCATCAGCCAGACCATTATGGTCTACTTCACATTCCTTTACATAATATTCAGTCAAATTTGTTAGGATATTGTCGATGCACGAAAATGAGTCATTTCGAATAAAAGTTGCAGTGTTAACAAGATGCCTAAAATTGTAACACGTTAACAAGCTGACAAATTCAGTGCGTTTTTTATTATCCAAAAGTAAATCTATATTAAAGTCTCCGCATATGATACATTTCCTATTAAATAAATGTTCCAGCAATTTTTCCATGCGTGTCATGAATTGTTCAAAATTCTTGTCATAAGGACTACGATAACAACAACATATGTATAGACCAGTATCGATATCTTTAATACAACATATTTCAAAGCTGTCCATCTTATAAAGTTTGTTAATTACATCTATATTCTCTACTTTTCTGTCCACATGTCCCAGGATCAAACTACCACCTCTAGTCTTTTTACTTCTGGAGTTGCAAGAAATCAGGTTGTAGTTATCTAAAGAAAAAGAAATCATGGACTTATCGTTTAAAAAATGTTCACTAATGCAAATGTAGTCTACCCTGATTTCAAGAGATTGTATATAAACATCCAATTCATTCTTCTTATTACTAATACCACACACGTTTTGGTGAAATATGTTTATATTTTGTAATCTAGGTGTGATTTTTTCATTCCGATTACAGTTTCTACTACTAGCTTTGTGTAAACTAGAGTCCCCTATTTTATTACCCACGAAAAAAATCATCAGCTTGCCGTGTTGTACGAGCACAAGTATGAATACATGAAGGTTCTGAAATTATATTTGGTATTGATTTAGGAATTGGTTTGAAGTAATATTGAATATTGCCTTTTCGGGGGTTATTTTTACTACTACTACTAGTAAGGTTACATTTTTCAGTCTTCCAAGAAATTATGTTTTTGCGCACTATGTTGTTACAGTATTTCGTATAGTTGTTTCGATACTGAATACGTAAAATTTCTCTTAAAAATAGCCGTGACTTGATTATTGTATTTTGTTTATAACCACTGTCAATGAATTCTACATGCTTCAAATTATCGCATATAAGACTTAGAATAGAATTAATTTTTGACGTGTTGATGTATTTTGCATTGTGTACATTTCCAACTAGTACATTTGTATGTGAGATTTTATATAAATTATAATGTAAAAAGGATTGCATAGTAAAAGGATTATCATCGTTTGTGCCTGTCAATATTATTACAAAGTCTCTTTCGTCAAAATTTTTACAAAAGGAAACACATGAATTAACTAATTCATCCGTGGGTGCCTTCGGTTTTATTATAGACAGTACCTCATAGTCCGCTCCTAAGTCACGCCGTAGGTAACTACCTATATCGCTTTCCTGTTCATCAGTAAGAATTAGAACGTTGTACTTCCTAGATTTGATGTTGTTTTCCTGTATTTTAGTTGATTCTGGGTTATTTGCACACTTTTTATGTCCGATAAATGATGTGCTCTGTAGAGTAGCCGGTTCAGGTTCAGAATTTCTGTCAATTGTTGCGCATGTCAAGGGTTGCTCAGTTTTAGATTCAGTTTCTGTCATGGTGGTTACAGATTTAGCTTCTTCGGTGTTTGTAACGTCATTAAGTTTCAAAGGAGAAGCACAGAAACTGTTTGTCAGCCGTCGTCGTGCACTCTTTTTAGAACTTGATGACATGTTATGATTGAAGGCAGTCAACGGGCTTCTACACAATTGTTTTAAAACGCTGAGCTCCTGATTTACATTCAATACTTGTTTTTTTAAGTTTTCAAGAACAATAATATCCATTTCATTTTGTGTACTTTCTAGTTGACATTTTAATTCCTTTATTTCTGCCTTTAGTTCCAACATGTATGTGGAACAAATATTTGAGGATAGATCTAAGCTTCTGCCTAGTATTTCATCACAAGACATTAAACTCGTGTCAATTAAACTGCGTTCAAGAGACTCCATTGATCGTGATTTAATTATTGGCCGCTGTTTCCTTATGGTGCTATTATTTACTTGCTCCATGTTGTTTGGTGTAATACAAAAAGAGTTGCGTTCGGTAAGGATCGATCTTGAGCCACTTAAATCGTAAGTCCGGGCTCGATCTCTACGTGCCACCGAGACGCTTATAAATGAAACTCAAAAAGGTCTTTAGTTCCTCGAGTCAGCTGATTGACATTAACGGTTGATTTTTATGTTTTTGACAAGTCATGGTGTGAAGCCATCAGAGTTGCACTATCCAAGTCATGCCATACTTTAAAACGGGCTATCATCATAATTTAATGAGTACTTACAAAATTTCGTGCCTGTACTGTTGAACGCTGAGGAGATCTCTCATATGAAGCCAATCCTGGGTGCAACAGCCAGATCATGGTGAACCTTAGAACGAGCTATCATAATTGTATGCGTGTAAAATTTTGTGTCTCTGATGTTGACCGTTGAGGAGTTCCCTCGACTGGAGCCTATCCTGGCTGAAGCAGCCAGGCCATGGTGGACTTTAGAATGAACTACCATAATTAGATACGTAGGTGTTAAGATCTAACTCGGACTTCAAATAAAAGGCAGTGGACTGTAAAACTAACATAAATTGAATTTCCAAAATGGAAGGTACAGAATGATTTTATAAGGCGCGCTTGTGTCGTCGGTTGCATTCGCTGGTGAAGTATCAGCCCTTCGGCCCCTCTGGTATACCAACGTAGTCCGCCCCGCGCGCCCGCGCAGCCCCACGCCTGGCACGAAGATAGCCGACGGCACCCAAACAGTAGGTATATTAAATTTTCTTGTCTGTACCGTTGACCGTTAAGCGAGTTCGTTCGTCTGGAGTCAATCCTGGGTCAAAGAAACAGTTCAGGATCATAAAAATGCATTGTCTTCGAAACTGAATCAACGTGTGAAATTTCAACGCTGTACAAGAGGAAGTGGTTTTAATTCAGCTTGCAAGATTCGGCCCGAACATAGGTACCTATGTTCGGGCCGAATCATACATACAAACATTGCGAGTTAAATAAAAGCTTGTAAAACGTGAGAATCATGAGATTTTAACCAGTGGTGTGCAAAAAACAATACATACAAACATTGCGAGTTAAATAAAAGCTTGTAAAACAAAAAACAATGTGTGCAAGTGTGCAAAAAAACATTTGAATACATAAAAATAATCAGCATAATAAGGAATAATCATAATTATTTCATTAAATTCTTCAAATAATCTAATCAGTCATTTATTAAAACCAAGTTCTAAAAATCACACGGATCGTGGTTAAATAATAACAGCCGCATGGGTCGATCTAGAGGCTTACAAGAGCTAAAGCGCGGTCACTGCCGGGTTGCATAGAAAAGAAAGAGACGCGCAATGACATAACGCTGGTAATTTATTGCAAAATATGAAGCAATTATAGATTTACAAAAAATCTATTCATTGGACTAAAAAAATTAAAACATTATTACAATAGTATGTTACTTGTAGAATAATCTGACAAAAAATCTGAATGTTTGCTGTTGTTTGTTTGTTTATTGTTTCTTTTTTTTAAATCGTTAAAAAATTTTTTTAGAGGTATAGGAGACACGAAGCAACAAAATACGATCTATATGAATGTGGGTGGCCACTTTTGTTTAGATCGAATTTTGTTGCTTCGCGTCTCAATATGAAAGTTTATAAAAGGTATTAGAAAAATCTTGACACACTTACTGAGGTCGCTTATTGAGCCGTTTTTCAAAATTCCTTCTCAGTCACGAGATAATATTTTTTTAAAGGAGTGGCGCTAGTGGACCCGTGTACGTGCTCTTAATACTAAAGAGACTAAGGCCCGTATTAATAAACGTTCCTCAGCCCAAGAGGTCGCACTTGATGACAAACTTGATATCATGACCGTAATAATAAACATAATAATTTGTGTACTTATGTTACGGCTTGGGTTTACGTTATCAGCCGAGTGATGGACTGATTAATAAACGGAACTCTACACTTAAGTATACAATAGGTGTGTGTACTCGAGATGCGTAAACCTGAGTGTAGGCAGTCCGTGACTTAAGGTCGTGATTAGTAGCGCGAAACACGGAGTTTAAAAATATTTTGGGTGAAATTACGAAATATGTAATTCTAATTTTCACCACGCGCACGTGACGCCATTTGCAAATTCGCGCCATTTTCATATTGGAAACGTCAAAGATTGTTGCGGCTTTCCGACTGATATTTATAAACAGAATAATATTATGAGTTCCAGCGAGGAATCCGATATTATTTTACTGTTTTCTCGCAAATGTGTTGAAAAACTTTGTATGACACACGTGCGGAAATTGGTATTTACAAACTCGTGAATAAGGTAAGCCCTCGACTTCGTCTCGGGTTTAAATTCGTCTACTCGTTTGTAAAAACCAACTTACCGCACTAGTATCATAAATAACTATTTTCGGCAGCGTGGTGCTGGTCGTAATGGAATTTGAGAACCCGACTAAATTGTAAATGTCATTTTTGAAGTGAAAACTTCTGGCGCATTGAGCACTTTTTAGGTGAAAAAAAATCATGCAGCTCGCGTCATCGTCACCGAACGCTTTCTATGAGCTCTATGTATACTGTGTATATAATGTGTACTTTTTGGGTGAACAAAAAGCGTGAAACTTGCGTCATCGTCACCGCACCATCGACGATAATTTATTGTATCGTCGAAGGTGCGGAATTGGCACAAGTTACTTATTTTTCACTTCTATCGGCAGTCCCCAAAGGCTGCCGCGCCTTTTTTTTCTCTTTGTGCCATAAATAGCGTCACCTGTGTTAATTTATTTAAACTAGAAAGGTTTTACGTTTTTGTATTTTGTGTTGTCATCTTTGTAGCTATTCAGAATTCGTCGTATTTCTTACTGCACGGTCTTCGCCGCATTGAACCTATTATACTAAATCTATGTTACCCAGTAACTGGGAGGGGCGGTTGTCACTTTGAGACTTGCACTCATAGACAAATACGTCATGTCCGTGACTACCGCAGGACCACCAACGCCAATCGCTTCCATATTTGGTAAATAATTAGTACTCAATTGGTACTAACAACAAAACAACAACAAAATTGGTACCTTAGTAGTTTTCGAGAAAATCGTCTTTTGAGGTGGACCTGCGGTAGTCACGCTCCCTTCAGCAGGACCACCACGGCCGGCGAAAAAGGGGGCATGCTACAGCTATTCTAAGTAGGTACCTATACAAATAATTAGTACCCATAAATGTGATTCATTTCGTAAAAATAACAGAACTGTATTTACCGAGAAATCAACGATGATAACTTTCGCGCGCTCGTTCAGCAGGTCCACGACTTTGAATGTGGATTCCAAGTTTGAGGAGCTTGTCAAGAATAGAATAGAATAGAATAGAATACTCTTTATTATGTGTGTGTTTTGATCTCTTTGTTATGTGTTGTGTGTGTTATGTGTGTTTGTCAAGTTTGAGGAGCTTGAGAAATTATGGCTTATTTACGAAGCGATTTTAAGCAATACAGCATTAATCCTTATCCAATTAAGTACCTTATATATGTATATTGTGCATTTAATATAGATCAATATGGCCCTTTACAGCATATCATTAAAACGAATATCCTAGAAGATATGAGATTTAAAATGCGGGGGTAGAGCGGCCGTCAGGCTGTACGTCCGTCCGGTGGCAGCGGCCGGTGGGCGCGGCGCGTGCATATAAATCAATCCAAAATGTTACTTATTAATAACAAATATTACTTATTAATCACTCCACACTGACACCACATTCATATTTACATTGCACTCGTGCGAAGCCGGGGCGGGTCGCTAGTATTGAATAAAATGTATACATGTCGCTCGGGCAGCGCTGCCAGCCAGAAAAAGCTAAACCACGCTAACTTTAGGAAAGCATAGTCAAAGTGCTGTCCACGAATCTCGGCCATAATGATAATGTTCGAAATAAAAACACATTTTTATTATATCTTACACCTTCATTTATTTACAAATTACGAACAATTTTAATATTAACAAATATAGTTAAGTGATGTTCTAAATTACTGAATTTGAGCAAAAATCGTTTAGTTATGTTAACTTGGCCCGGGACAAAAACTTGGCAAAGTTACTTAGATACTCAAGTTTACAATGTTGACACTTGGTCATAATCTGTGGCCAAAAATATACTGATGGATACGTTATATGATTTATGTAACAAATAAAAAAATGACTTAAAAAAGATAAAAACCAACTTCAAAAATAATAATAAATATATTGCGTGAAACAATTTAGTCTAATCTCATGTTCTTACAAAAATATTATATTTTTTAATCTAATCAATGAAGTGTGAAAATATTTTTGTAATTAATTAGCAATGAATTTCATTTCAATAAACAATCATAATTATTCTATTAGAAGAACATTGGTCAATTCGGTCGTGAAAATTAAGTCAATCTTCAGTCAAACTGGACAATATTTTTTCTATGAAAAATATAAGTCGCTGTAGGTTTTTTTACAGGATACATTTATCTTGTTTCTATGAAGTAAGCAGAAGTTTGGAAAGCACGAGTTGTATTTTCAAAGCACCATATTATTACAACAGAATGGTGGTCATAATCGAAATTGTTTATTTGAAATTGATATAGAGTATGTATTTAAATTGCAATGCCTTAACAGGCAACTAAGTTCTAAGAACCTACCTATTGTAAACATCCTCAAAATTCTGTACCTACACTTAGTTCGCAATAAATAATTTGAATTTGAATTTCTATCCTTGACTTCTGTTTACACCGTAGGAACAAAAAGTATTTTTAACATGTTTAATTTTTATTGTAAAATCCGAGTAAACGCAATTATTCGCGCATTTGTATAGCACCGATTTTAATGCAACAAATCATAGCATGAAATTCATCAAAATTTCCAAAGTTCAAAAGGCCGACAACCTGTCTTACCGCGTGGTATTGTGTTACCCCGAAACTGGGTTGTGGAGGTCAGATAGGCAGTCGCTCCATGTAAAATACAGGTATGCAGCTGCATCCGGTTAGACTGGAAGCCGACCCCAACATAGTTGGGTTAAGGCTAGGCTGATTGATTGGAATGTATCAAAGTTATTGGTTGACATAGTTTAATTAATGCGTACACCTCTGTCGAATTCAGAAATAATGCCACGAATTTGCAGTGACACCTAACTATTTCAATCCATGTACATTCGCCAGCACATCAAGTTACCACATACTGTCAGATTTTTTCATTCGATTTTGAACTTAACCAACGACATTATACGGTTTAAAATCGTTTGGAGAAAATTTACAGTTTCGTGTAGCTTGCCCTGCTGGTGACTTTATCCGGCCGTTAATATGACACATCCAGCTTTAAAAAGTGAACTGTCAGACAAGTTTGAGTGACAGAGACGACGCTCTACAGTCTTAACTTTTTTTTAAAACTTAATGTGTCTTAATTGCGGCCGCGCACTGTTAAAGTAATAGTAAAGTCAAATCATATTTAGCGCCAGTTTTAAATAGTGACCATTTAGCACCATTAACTAGCTGCCTTTAATATATAAGTTAGTCAACTTCAGTATGGTTGCATCACCATAATAATTGTCATTTTCATATTCCTAGGTACGTATTCCGAAATAGATTTTGATATTTGCTAATTGATTAACTATTCGTATAAGTCTGAACGTGCAAATGTAAACTTAGCCAAGACTTGGCCGATAGTGTAATTACCGATAAATTAAATACTAGACTAATAATTTGTTCTTGTAAATGTGCTGCCAAGTTATTTCAATATAACATTACACTTGGCCAAGAGTGCCTATTTAATTAATTTTCCTAATAGGCCAAGTTACGTTTTGCCAAGTTTTTACAAAAAGGGTTATTTCAATATTTGCACGCCCAGAAAAACTTAAAACATACGTAGTAACCGCTCCTTTTATAAAACTACGAAACTTTGATAATTGGTAAAAATATATTAAGCTAAGAAATCTAATGGACGGACCCACAAGTAATAGACTAGCAACTATCGGTAAATTAGTTTTTTTTTTATAAAAAATAATATTTTTCTAACCGCTACAATTTTATCGATACATCGACTAAACCTTTTAGTCGAGTTTTAAAGTAGTCAATAGTCAAGATTTAAAAAAGTAAAAAGTTTTTTTAGTAAAAGATAGACTAAATAATGTAGTCGATAAAATAGGTATCGATATTCTCGCAGTCCCAAAATTAACACCTTTCTTATTTTTATAACCGATACAATAAGATTTTAATGGCAACCCGAAGCCCAGAGAATTAAAAATAAAGTAATGTTGCCCTACTGCTGGCTATGATTATGTCTATAAGTGTTTTATAGCCAAAAATAACTATTTTGAGATACTAATATCATAAAAATAGATTTTATTTGTTCATTATATTGTAAAAACTACTTTAAAGATTATTTTAGCTTGTATCTAATGGAGCAGTAGTAAAAATTCTATAAACGATTTATAGCCATAATCATAGCCCCAGCGGGCCTCACCAATGAATATTTACAGATTAAAATTACAGTCAAAGTGATA
This sequence comes from Griposia aprilina, assembly GCA_916610205.1. Lineage (NCBI taxonomy): Eukaryota > Metazoa > Arthropoda > Insecta > Lepidoptera > Noctuidae > Griposia > Griposia aprilina. The sequence goes on along the minus strand of OU744310.1, from coordinate 13,501,583 downwards.
TGAAAAGTGATCCTAAAAAAACTCATTATAAAATGTCAAATCGTAAATAACGTTTGACAGTATTTTGTTCAAATCATTTTACTAATTTAATACAAAAACACTAATTTAAAACAAATTTCTTATCACATTCTAAGACACCTAGTTATAAAAAGGTTTTTAGAGCTTTTAGAACTGAAAGCGGTATCTTTAGTATTTTTTTAATTAACGGAATTGTAGACCTTATAGAAGTTTACGAACACAGATTTTTTATTGCTTCTAAGAGTAATCTTTCCGGCCATCGTAAAGCTTTGTTTTCCTAGGAAAGCGGTTCCGTCAGAATATTAAAACGGTCCTCATGAAAATCTGTAATTTTCACATGTAACATTAAGGTGCTATAAACGCTCCGTATTTGGAAAGCCGTTATTTTGTGACCGTTCACCGTTTTCATAGGACACCAAAGTTTAAGTGATCGATCTTGAGGCCGTAACAACCACACACGGTACGGATTTTGGTCAGATTCGACGGTTCTCAAGGAAGAACTGACCATGTATCGAAGTCTTTACAAAAAGATTCACCGTCTTCAGTTCATAAGTTCTAACTTAACAGTAAGGTGGTACAAAAGTAATCGCAAATGCTTAATACGTTCATAAAATGTCAAACTATGAAATTGTCTCTTTGAATACTGCTTACACACTTGCGATTTAAAAACGCGATTAGTCAAAAGAAGGGTCTTGTAAAGAGGTTAAATATAATGTGATGTGTGCCTAGTTCTTCGATGAACCATTATAGGATATAGAAATACAAATAAATAAAAGTAATGTTTCAAAATAAATCCCTCTTAAAAATTTAAATAATTCACAAAATCGCGCGACTAAATCGCAAATGCATGACAGCCTTAACAGTATTACAAACTGGAACCACCGTATCATAGTAATTAAATTATAAAAACGATATTTTTCTGTTCGATGTCTGGATATTTCCCCATTACTGATATTTTCTTTAGAATATTGAGTACATTCTTCTTTGATATTGCAAAGAATTGTATCTATGATAGCCATTCTAGGTAGTAAATTATAGCCTTTTCACAACTAAAAAGGCTATATAATAGTAGTCAAGCACATCTTTTGATACATCGATTATTCACAATATCTATGTCAAATTAAAATATCAAATAATAGTAATTGTAAAAAAAATCACTGCCTTAAGACTTTAGTCGCCATATTGGAAATATTTTTTGGTCTGGCAACGAGACTACACTTTGATTATCTTCGGCTGTTCAGCTCGTAACCGTTGGTGTCTTTGCTGGGGGTTTTGGCTGGCGGAGGCTTCGCGACCACGTGACCCTCTAGTCTTAACGTGCTTTGACGGTGGGATGACCTGGAAAATGGAAGAATTGATTTATGAATACTTCTCTGTTGAATACATGGAAGAGCAAAAAAAAATCGGACAGATTCTCGTTAACAAAGAACTGTGTCACTCAAATCGGCCAGCTCGCTGAACGTACAGGCCCAGCACGCACACATTCACACATTAGTTGGTCGGCTATTACGCGCGCAAACGGCAACACTCGCACATAAATATATCCACACATATACGGGCCCCTAATTGCGTAACACAATATCAAACACAATATGAATCATTTTGACGCCTATTGCTAATCCATTGCTTCTTAAGTTCGAAAAATTTGTATGCTCAACAACGTAAATAACGCAACGAATGTTGTTGACCTGTCAAAATGAAAGCCATTCCTACTGCTAGTGTGTTACGCAACTATCCCGCCGGACTCAGTTTTGTCTGTAACGGAGTTCCGTCCGACATTTTTTGTTCGTCTATGGTTGGATACTTACAATACAAAAAAAAATATACTTTCGTTTTGTTTAAGAATTTGTTAACGTTACAGTATTTTTAAAACTTAATAATATCACTGTAAGTTAAGAAGTGCTCGGCAGGGGTGTTAGGCACCCACATTTCGCCACTTATGTTTAAGTCCCATGCAATAGGAGGCGAGGCCATGAATCGGTCACACATTCCGAGCTGCTGCTGAGAAATATCTAATGGTAAAAACTTAATAATACTTTGCCCGGCCTGGGGTATTCAACCTAGGTCCCAAGTATTATTATTAGTCATTAGTAGTTCCGATCTCTGGTCATGATAGAGACCATAGGTATACAGTAACACATATTCTTTGACCATCAATTACGGTTAAAAAGTTTAAAAAGACAGAAGTACGCTGAGTTTGCCGTTACTGACATGATTTCCAGTTCTTGCGATCCAGGGCTAGTATGGATCACTGGTTGTTTGTTCTGTCCAGTTCGTCCCACCATCTTTTACAGGGTCCACTGCGACGGCTCCTCGCTGTTAAGTTAATTTTCAAATAAAATGATGATGAAACCTTCAGACTTACCTAATAAGACAAGTAACGGCCAGCAGTATGAGCAGCAGGCCCAGCGCGGACAGCCCCCAGCCCAGCGCCGAGTGCGCCACGGGCGGCACGCGCGTCGCTAGGCGCAGCAGCGAGGTCACCTGCTCGGGGAGCGAGTCGATGCCCTGCGGGAGGTAGCACACTATAGATTCGTGTCGATGGTACTTTTCTTCGATATTTTATATTGTTTGAGCCATGTAGGTGGCCAAGTTGATGGCGGCATCAGTGGCATTGCTTAGATCAGGGGTTCCCAAAGTGGTAGATATCGACCCCTTGCGGCAGGTCAGTGTGGACAAGTTTGTGCAAGATAATGAGTTCGAGCGTACATCTTTCAGGCGCGTTTTGACTTGCTCTCTATTTGACGCTTACGCGATTTAACAAGAACGAATTCATGATCAAGTTGCAAGTCCAAACATGTTCCTGATATTTTACTATTTAACGAGCTTGCACTTAGGTTGACAGTTCATTTGCGTTTTGAAATTCATTGGAGCTTGAACGATAATAACTCATATAAGTACTCATTTATTTCAAGAGATTACAAAGTTATTACGTAGCTAAATTAAGTGAAGTTAAGTGACTGAAAAAGCATTTACAAAATGCTGAGCTTCCTACGCGAGTTAATAGCGTAACCATACAATATCTGCAGTTTATGAAAAATTAACAGGGTAAGTACCAAACAGTTTTTATCCGGCACAGCGCATCAGCATTGCCATACAGTGGGGCAATGCAGACAGCGTCCCCAAGACGCTGGCTGCTCTGTGTGATAGTGATCAGTTGAGCTATCTGTAGATTGTTTGCAACAGTTTGCAGTTGCCTCAGTTGTTTCAATTGTAAAAAATTACCAGTAAATTTAACAGTTTATTATTGTTTTTATTTAGGTAGTTTCTTATTTTTGTATTTGCAGGATTACTTAGAGTTTTTTGATGGCGGACACGAAAAAAAAATGCAGACAATACAGTTTGGTCTATTTGAAGTTCGGATTTATTGCATCTCCATCAAATCAACACTTGCCGATGTGTCTCATATGTGAAAAAGTATTCGGTAACGATGCCATGAAGCCTTCAAAAATGGATGACCACTTATCAAGAGTACATGCTGACAAAAAAAGTAAGTCCTTCTCATTTTTTCAAGCACTTAAAGATAAACTAGACAAAAGGCCATCCATAAGATCGATGTTTGCGTCATCATCTATTAAAGACGATGATGGTTTACGAGCGTCCTATAATATATCTTTACTAATAGCGAAGTCGGGGAAACCCCACACAATTGGAGAGCAGGTTCTCTTACCAGCCATTGCGGAGGTCCTTAACAATGTATTGCACAAACCCGCACATGATATTTTAAAGAGAATACCTTTGAGCAATAACACCGTTCAGAGACGCATAGACGAGATGGGAGGCGATGTGGAAAACATTTTATGCAAGTTCTTACAGACCAACAGATTCTCTCTCCAGTTGGACGAGTCTACATTACCCGGCAATGAAGCTCTGTTGTTAGGATATGTTCGATATATTAAAGATGAAAATATGTGCCAAGAACTGCTTTTTGCTACATATTTAGAGACTGATACCAGAGGAGAATCGATTTTTCAGGCCGTGGAACATTTTTTTACTGACAAAGCTATTCCATGGAAGAACATTGTTTCTGTTGCGACTGATGGTGCACCGTCTATGGTTGGTCGTCATCCTGGTTTTATAGCTCACTTAAAGCGACAACTGCCTGATGTACTGGTGATTACATCTTATTACATCTTGGTGGTACTGCGTGATTCACAGGCAGCATTTAGTAGCAAAAAAGCTGAGTCCTAGATTGCATAAGTCTTTACAATATGTAATAAATGCTATCAACAAGATTCGAAGCAATTCTTTGAACTCTCGGTTATTTGCTCAGCTATGTGAGGAAAACGACGAAGTCTTTACTCGATTACTTCTGCACACTGAAGTTCGCTGGCTATCAAGAGGCTCTTGCTTAGAAAGATTTTCAGTCATTTTTGAATCTGTGTTGGAGATTTTACAAGAAAACGATCCAAATTTGAAAGAAAATCTGAACAATTGTAAAACAGATATGGAATGTTCAACAAAGTTAATTTGCAGCTGCAGGGTCCGGACTCAGCTCGTGGAGGGCGTGGTGAGCGCTCTGTTCCTTTCGCGAGGGGAGCACACTCCCCCGCCCATGGCTCCGCCTCCTGCGGTGCCCACTGTGGACCACATAACCGACGACGACGACGATTCTCCTGAGGTGACCGAGGTAGAGTTGAGAATGGCGGTACGTAGGCTGAGTGCCAAAAATACCGCCCCAGGACCCGACGGCCTACCTGGAAAAGCCTGGGTCCTGGCCTTGGAGGCTCTCGGGCCTCGACTTCGAGGGCTCCTAAGCGCATGCTTGGAAGGGGGCCAGTTCCCACTTCGTTGGAAGACGGGGAAACTGGTCCTCATTAAGAAGACGGGGCGCCCTGCAGACTCCCCGTCCGCTTACCGGCCCATTGTGCTGCTCGACGAGGTGGGCAAGCTCTTTGAAAGAGTCATTGCAGACCGCCTCGTCGGGCGGCTGGTGCGGGTGGGGCCGGATTTGGCGGACAGCCAGTTTGGTTTCTGCAGGGGGCGCTCTACGGTGGACGCCATCATACGCGTGCGAGCCCTCACGACGGGGGATGCTGTGGGCCGGGGTGGGGTCGTCTTGGCGGTGTCTCTAGACATCGCCAATGCCTTCAATACCCTGCCCTGGAGTTGCATCAGGGAGGCACTCCGGTATCACCGGATGCCGACCTACTTCTGTCGCATAGTCGAGGCCTATCTGACGGACAGGGCCGTCATCTACCCCGGTCACCAGGGAGAATGGAACCGGCGAGAGATGTCGTGCGGTGTCCCACAGGGATCAGTCTTGGGGCCGCATCTGTGGGACATCGGGTACGACTGGGTGCTGCGCGCCGACCTCCCTAGCGGCGTCAGCGTCGTTTGTTACGCTGACGACACGCTAGTCCTGGCGCAGGGGAGGTCGCACCAGGCGGCGGCCGAATTAATGACACGCGGGGTTGCGACAGTCATTGAGAGGATCCAGCAATTGGGACTCGAGTTGGCCCTGCACAAGTCCGAGGCCATGTGTTTTCATGGTCCTCGGAACGCGCCACTCTCGGGTTCCCAAATAATGGCGGGAGGGGTTCACATCGGCGTCGAGTCGACGATGAAGTACCTGGGACAACCTCGACAGCCGGTGGAACTTCGTCGAGCATTTCCGACGTTTGGCTCCCAGACTGGACCGGGCTGGGGCTGCCTTGAAGCGGCTCCTGCCCAATCTAGGGGGTCCAAACGCCTCCTGCCGGAGGCTCTACGCGGGGATCGTGCGGTCCATGGCCCTTTACGGGGCAACGGTGTGGGAGCGTTCATTGAGGCTCCGACCAGCACGCCGTTTGAACGCGTCCCAAAGGGTCATGGCCATCCGGCTGGTCCGGGGATACCGCACGGTCTCCTGCGAGGCGGCGAGCCTCTTTGCCGGATTGCCGCCATGGGATCTGGCAGCAAAAGTCCTCGCGCACATTTGGGAGCGGCGCGAGGAGGCGAAACGCCGGGGCGTTACTCCGCTGCCGCGAGAAATCGCGGCACAGCGGACAGAGCTCCGGCGGGATCTCATGGCGGCATGGAGAGTGCGACTGTCGCAACCCAGCGCTGGGCACGCCACAATTGCGGCGGTAAGTCCCCTCTTTGAGGAGTGGCTTGAGAGGCGCCACGGCGTCCTCACCTTCCGCCTGACGCAGGTCCTCACCGGACATGGCTGTTTCGGGAGGTTCCTGTTTCGGATAAGGCGGGAGGAACCGCCCGGGTGTTGGCATTGTGTGGATCGACCGGAGGACACGGTGGAGCATACGGTGGAGGTCTGCCCGGAATGGGCGGAGCACCGCCATGTCCTCGTGGCGGCGATCGGCGGCGGCGATCTCTCGCGTCCGGCCCTGGTTCAGGCCATAGTACGGAGCGAGAGAGAATGGGAAGCAGTCACCTCCTTCTGCGAAGCAGTAATGCTCGCGAAGGAGGAGGCGGAGCGCGTGAGGGAGAGGCAATCATTGCGCCCTCACGCCCCTAGTCGCCGCAGGAGGAGACACGCTGGGCGTCGGGAGTCGATAGCCGACTCCCGGCCACCGTAGGCGCGGGCCAGCGGACGGCGAGCAATGGGCAGCTCGCCCTCCGGTAAGGACCAGGCCCGGGTCGACGGCGCGTTGTGTTCCACGCGCGCCTCAAAGACTTGTCAGCATAATTGACGGGGTCCGATAGGGCCGATGCCTACCGGGGTCGCGGATTGTTGGAAAGAGTTACCGTGTCCCTGGCGCACAGGCAACTGAAGGAACACGGGTGGGTTTTAGTCAGTAAGAGTCTGACACGCCCTTTCGCTCCGCCCAGAGCCATGGCCCAGGTCATTTGATGATTTCCCTCCCAAAAAAAAAAAGGGTGACGATCTTAACTTGATTAAAACAAAATCAATCATATCGGCCTTCGTGGGTAAACTAATCCTTTATAAACAAAATTTAGGCAGAAAAGAATATTCGCAGTTTCCGCATTTGTCAAAATTACCAGAAATGCTTCAAGAAGATGACATTTTATTATATGTTACTCACTTGGACGCATTACACAAGGATTTTACGGAGAGGTTTGAGGATCTTTTAAATTTACAAATTCCTCAATGGATAATAAATCCGTACAATACCACAGCCATAGAAGAAGCCAATGTGATAATGGAAAAAGAGTTGATTACCATCAGCACAGACGAAGAGCTTAAGCAGAAGTTCAACCAAGGCTATCAGAAGTTCTGGTTGCAACGCAACTTTGAAACACAGTATCCTACATTGTGGAACATTGCTGAAAAATACCTTATCGCTTTTCCATCATCTTAATTATCTAGTTGAAAAAATACTTACTCTTACTAAACCTAGAATTAATACTTTTTTTAAATATAATTTCCTACCTACTTAAGATTCTTTAAGTACATAATTTGTAATAATCATTATAAATTAAACTTGATATTTACTGAATTCTATGTCTTTTTATTTTGTTAAATTTTGATGAGAAAATGAAGTCAACTTTACTCACTTAACCAAGTGCAAAGTTTTCCAATTGGTACCTTAGTACCTAGGTATTTTATATCAATAGGAAAAAACTAAAGATAGGCCCTCTTATTCATAATAGTCTGCTAACTTAAAGCATTGCTAATTCTCACTCTGTCTTCTACTATTGACCTAAATCAGAATGAAAGATAACACTCTGTAGCAGCTGTTTTAAGTTAGCGGACCATTCTGAATAAGGGGGTTGATCTTAAAAGTAGGTAATTTGGCCATGGGGGTCTGAGGTAACAGTTCATTTTGGAAAAGGGGTCACTTGTCCAAAATAGTTTGGGGATCCCTGGGCCTTAGAACATCCAAGGTGCACGTGAACGGGCACTTAGGGCGCTCCAGCAAATAGGGCATGGTCTCATTAGAGGCACCATACTCACACTGAGTATTGAATGGGTCACTAATCCTCCACTTCGACAAATTGTGTCTGCAGCGACCTACTTGGGTACGCAATGGATTGAGAGCTTTCCATATAGAACACTGCAGATCACGGCCGACAGACAAATATTTCTGAAGTTGAAAAAAATCGGGAGGTGGTAGATGCTTCTCTCCGAGTGGGATCGGGAGAGGGCTGATCCTGCTCGGAGAAGGAGGCGTTGGGGAGGCAACCGCCTTGGCGTCTAATACGCCGAAACCCGCTTACCAATCAAGGTAACCTTTGGGTCGCAGGCGCACAGAATGCGAACTCTGTCCGCCCACCGAGTGACCCCAGGGAAGACGGTGGCGCAGTGGTCACGTGCTGCCGTGCATAGTGAGGCTCAGGGGAGGCCCCTTTACAATCTCCCCAGGGCCTTACAAGCGTTGCACAGGGGGGGTTTCGGAATTAGTATTTTAAGAGGAACCGGGACTCCCTCTATGTGCTGATGGTGATCACCGGGGTGGTTTTAGTGTGGTAAAAATCCCACACTCCCCGACCTTCCTCCCTAGAGGTTGGGTGCCTTTTGAAGGTTTTCCCCGAAATCAAAAAATAACAAAAAAGATGCTTCTCTGCCTACAACTTGCTTCTCTCATTCGGTGGTTTGTCCTGGATGACCTGCGTATGTCCATAATAATAATAATAACAATCTGACCGCGTACAACAATCTGACCGCGTACCGTGTTCGGATGCTCTCTCTTTTTCAGGTGCTTGAGCCAGCTGTCAACGTTTCGGCACAACGACTGTCGGATCAGGTGCGGGTCATCCAACGGAATCATATGTTGGATGACACTGTACTTGATCGCCTGCGGAGTGAAATGCAGAGTAGTCATGTCATCGCCCCCCCGTCGCAAACTGTTGTAGTACTACCACAGCCTATCACAAGTCATGACGAGGGCAGTGATGACAGGGCTACAAACGTAAGTACCCAGTGCAATGAGGAATTGAGGAGTGCTTTGGAGGGTGCGATTCGGGAATATCGGTTCATGTCGCCCGAACTTAGACCACGCTTACCTCGTTTGCCCATGCATAACAAAAATAGGGCGCTGGTGGCGGCTCTGGATTCGCAGTTGTCAAACTATTTTGATGACTGCGTAGACCTCACCGATACTCATTCGATTCTGTACTGCGCGGCTGTAGCGGCATGTCGTGTAGCTCACGTCAAATTTGCTAATGATTCTAGAGCTACACGACCGAAACCAGCCGTACCAGCTTGGCAGTGCAGAATTGAGCGTCGTATTGGTGGGGCCAGAGCGCTCATCGGCAAACTAATCTGCTTCAGGGAGGGCAATACTCGCCCTAGAGTGATGCGCTTTGTGAGACGCGCGTTCGCAGGGACTGATGTCAGCCCTCAGGACTATATATCCTGTGTCACAGAGCGCATCGACTTCCTGAAGCAGAAAGTGTATGCATGGGCAAGCCGTATCCGTAGCTATAAGCGGCGAGTGGAACGATACACTCAGAATCGCACCTTCCAGCGCGATGAAAGGTGGGTTTATAGGGATTGGGAGCGACCGGATCAAGGTGTGGCTGACACGTACCTGCCAGATGATGATGCCATGTGTTCTTTCTGGCACAATATCTGGTCGGTGCCTGTCAGTCACACCGAAGGTGACTGGACTCGGGAAGTCGAGCGAGCCTGCGAACCAATACCAGAAATGGGGGCTATTACCATCTGCCCCCAAGACGTGGCTCGTGCAGTCCGTCCGTTGCCTAACTGGAAGTCTCCAGGGCCGGACGGGCTGCACAACTTTTGGATAAAATGGTTTTTAAAGTCGCACGCTCGCTTGGCGGCTCAGTTCCAGGCTGCTTTAGAGTCTGGTTCGCTACCCCAGTTCCTAACGACAGGAGTTACCCACCTGCTCCATAAATCAGGTAGCATCGCGGAACCCAAAAACTATAGACCGATAACGTGTTTACCGACGGTCTATAAAGTTCTTACATCCATTTTGAGAGCTAAAATTAACAAACATATAGACACCAACTCCATCATGTCTGCCTCTCAAAATGGATGTAGGAACGGATCCCGCGGTACTAAGGAGCTACTCCTCATTGATATGGCCATTAGCCAACAGGTTCGTCGTTCCCGAAAGGATCTGTCGACATGTTGGATAGATTACAAGAAGGCCTATGACTCGGTGCCACATACATGGCTCATGAGGGTGCTGGAGTTGTATAAAGTAGATGCAACTTTGCGCACCTTCCTGAAGTCGTGTATGGGGCAATGGAGGACGGTCCTTCGCTATCCAACATGTCGAAATACCCAGAGGAATAGCGAGCCGATAAGGATCGAGCGAGGAATATTTCAGGGTGATAGTTTGAGTCCACTTTGGTTTTGCTTAGCCTTGAATCCTCTAAGCACACTGCTGGAGGATTCAGGTCTAGGCTATCGGTTGAGGAGAGGTGGTCGGGTTATATCTCACCTCCTCTACATGGATGACCTCAAAGTCTTTGCCCCAAACAATTTGCAACTGATAGAGCTACTGAAAGTAACTGAAACTTTCAGTAGTGCCATCAGGATGGAATTTGGTTTGGACAAATGTGCGGTCATGCATGTAAAGCGAGGGGAGATTGTGGAATCCGTGGGAACCCAACTCTCGGATTCCATGAACCTTAGAGCCCTCTCGGCATCCGAAACCTATAAGTATTTGGGTATGTCGGAAGCGCTAGGCGTCAATAATACTGACATGAAGCAATCGTTGAAGGAGCGCTTCTTTGGCCGCCTGAAGAAAGTATTTAATAGTCTTCTATCAGGCGGAAACAAGGTGCGCGCCTTCAACGGTTGGGTCATGCCGGTTCTGATGTACTCTTTTGGCATACTCAAATGGACTCAGACCGAACTCGATACCCTGGATAGGAGGGTCCGGACGCTGCTGACTGCAAATCGAATGCATCACCCACGGTCTTCGGTAATGAGGCTGTATATCCCGCGAAAGTGTGGAGGTCGAGGTTTTTTAAATGCTAAGAGCCTCCACAATCGCGAGATATGCAGTCTCAGGGAATATTTCCTAGAAGCCGACGTGGGGATGCATCGAGATGTGGTCGCGGTGGACAAGGGCCTCACCCCGCTCTCCTTGGCTAAAGAGAACTGGCGCAAACCAGTAGTGCTCGACACTAACGATCGCATGGAGGTATGGCAGAGTAAGGAGCTTCACGGACGCTTTTTCCGGGCCTTACATGGACCCGATGTAGATGTACAAGCGTCCGTAGCCTGGCTACGTTTCGGTGACCTCTTTGGGGAAACCGAAGGTTTTGTCTGTGCAATTATGGACGAAGTTATGATGACGAACAATTACCGGAGATTTATTGTGAAAGACGGTACGGTTGACATCTGTCGGGCATGCCACCGTCCGGGAGAATCAATTAGACATATTATCTCTGGGTGTTCTCGTCTAGCTAATGAAGAGTACTTGCATAGACACAACCTTGTAGCCAGGATTATCCATCAGCAACTTGCTTTGAAATACAGCTTTGTGGAATCGGAAGTGCCGTACTACAGGTATGTGCCCGACCCAGTTCTCGAAAATGGAACTATCACACTGTACTGGGATCGATCCATCATCACTGACAGGACTATTATTGCCAATAAGCCTGACATAGTGCTGGTGGATCGAAGAGAGCGGCGCGCAATGATCGTTGACATAACGATCCCGCATGACGGGAACCTCGTGAAAGCCGAGAAAGATAAACAAATCAAGTATCTTGACTTGGCTCGCGAGGTTGTCGACATGTGGGACGTGGACTCAGCGATCATTGTGCCGATAGTCGTAACAGCCAATGGCTTAATAGCCAAGAGCCTCGACCAACACCTGAGGAGGCTCTCGTTGGGCAGCTGGATCAAGGGCTTGATTCAGAAGGCGGTACTTCTGGACACGGCTCGCATTGTCAGGAGGTTCCTCTCTCTGGAGCCCTGACCGCCGGTAACTTGGACCCTGTTCCCGATACCGGTGGGCTACTATTTTTTGTATTTTTAAATGTTTTTATATTTTTTTATATTCTAATATTTAAAAATATAATTTATATGTATATAGTGAAATAAAGGAAATAATAATAATAAATAATAAAGGTTTATTACAGAAACTTGTACAACTTTTACAGTAAATCATACATAGGGATCTCCTTTTAAGTAAAAGATATACCTGTGCTAGGAGATCCCGATAGGCGGCGCGCATGCGTTCCTATCTCAGAGACAAAACTGAAATATCTCATGTGCCTATCATTACACCATAACCTTCAAACTGGAACACAGCAGCCCTGCTTGGCGGCAGAAATAAATATGGGACTTGCATTTCGCCGGACGAACTGCTTCAGAAAGAGCTCGTGAGTTGGTTAAAAATAATACATTTACACATATTTCTAAAAGCTAGATAAGGTCAATGAGTGTCTGCTTACCTCCTCAAACCAGAGAATGGGGAACACGATATCGGGGAAGTTGGCGACCTGCTTGATGTCGACAACTTGCGACACAGCCAAGTTGATCTGAATACGAGCGCGGGCGCGCATCGCTATACCCATCTCCTGGAAACGAAACATAAAATGTGCTGGTTAGAATGTAAATTAAGTGCGGAAAAATGTCTTTTGAATGTAAATAAAGACGGGAATTTTATTATAGATATGTAAAAAATGAACGGGAAAATATTAAATAGTAAAAACCGGGATTTTTTTATTTTTGATATAGTGAGATCCATACCTTTATTTAAATCTAAACTATATTGTATGTTTGTTTGTTACGCTTTCACGCTAAAACGGCGGAACGGATTTGAATGAAATTTGGCACATGGGTAGACCATGACCTGGACTAGGACAAAGGATACTTTCTATTCCGATATTCTCACGGGATCGAAACTTATGCGGGTGGAACCGCGGGGCGCAGCTAGTGTATAATAAAAATATGGTATTAGATATTTTATGTAACACCCGTATTGAAAATGTTATTTTTGGTATTCACGATATTTTTGGTATTTTTATTTGAAAAATAACCAAAAAATAATAGTTTTATTAGACAGAAGCTTCCTTACCGGTTGGATATCGATGAAGAGTCTGTGTTTCTCTGGGATGGGCGGGGAGATACCTTCCACTTGCTCTCTCAGGCTAGGGTCAGCCAAGTAGAAGTGAGGGAACGATAGCATTATCGGAGAGTCTGGAAACAAAGAATTAATGATAAATGATTTTATTTCTGTAAGTAAGTTTGTACAAACACTTTTATACGTCAAACACATTTTTTGAACTACATAGATGAGGTCGGCCTTTTCGTATCTGACTAATCTGAGAAGAAAAGCAGAAACAAACTCAGAGGTGACAATCTCTTTTAAAGTCCAGACATAATCTTAGTCAGATCATATGGAGACAATATAGATTAGTGTCTGAAATGGTCTTTTGAGGAAAGAACCACATAGATTGAGTGGACCTCTCCAGTCAGTGCACGAATTTGTCAGTAATCATGCCGCTCAACATTATAATATTATAATTGTGTTCTTTGGCAGAGTTGTTAAAGTACATCTACATTTCGCCTGTTAATTCTTCAAATACGGCGAGCTGGGCACTAATCCAGGCTTTGGGCTGCTAAATAATATATCTATGGCGATGCTATGGAGACTATCGTAATGGAAAATTCAACGTATCTACATTACGGCCCGACCCGGGAATATTATATTTGCTGATAACATACTGAAGCCGGTGAACCAGTTGGACAGAAGCCCGAAAGTCTGAAAACCAGTCTTACGAAGCAGTATCGTGTTACCAAAGTAACTGGTTCGTGGAGGTTAGATAGGCAGTCTCTCCACAGGTAAAATACTGGTATTCAAGTGCATTTGGTTAGACTGGAAGCCAACCTCAACATAGTCGGGAAACAGCAGGTAGGTGATGAACATACAGCCTTCTTTTCCAGTTGCACGTCGTGACTGTGATAAGAAGACGGTATTTGCCGACTACATTAATACCCCGACTACCCCCCCCCCCCCCCCCCGTTTTACGCGAATTCGGAAATACGCGGTTTTTCTTTTAAATAGCCGCGCGCATGAGCTCGCCCTCTCCGGCCTGTTAGTATTCCGTTTACGACAGGTTCGAACGTGTTCCGCGTGGCATTTTTTTACTTACGCAGTACATTTTATTGATAACCTCTAATGATGTCAACCAAAAGATCAAAAATGAGTCATTTGAACCTAACAAGAAAAGAAAAACTTTGTCTTTGGAGCACAAACGTGAATCCAGGGCCCGTATTAATAAACGTTTCTCAGCCCAAGTGGTCGCACTTGATGTCAACCTTGAGATCATGACCATATTAATAAACATAATAATTTGTGTACTTAAGTTACGGCTTGGGTTTACGTTATCAGACGAGTGATGGACTGATTAATAAACGGAACACTACACTTAAGTATACAATAGATGTGTGTACTCGAGATCCGTAAACCTGAGTGTAGGCAGTCCGTGACTTAAGGTCTTGATTAGTAGCGCAAAACATGGAGTTTAAAAATATTTTGGGTGAAATTAATTATTACGATGAAATAGAGTACCTACTATGACGATATTTTATGACCGGTTTTATGCTACAGCATCATTTCAGGTAGGTACCTATCTACCTATGTAAATATTGTAAATACATTTATCATAAGTATAATAAAATTGATTTAATTACTATTTATAGGTATAACATAAAGCCATTAAGTCCACAAATGTACTTCTTTAGTTGTATAAAGTTTAATAAATAAATAAACTTTAAAAGTAGTAGGTACCATATAAATCCAATTAATCTAATTTTAAAACCCAATATATTTATGTGAAAATGTAATCTAATAAAGTCATATTTCAGCTTGTTTATGGTCATCTAATATATTTATCACAACCTACAGCGACAAATATAAAAATTAAAAAAAAAACCTTTTTTTTATATTTTTTTATTTTATTTATTGGGAAATAAAAACACTTTTTTTACAATTTAAGGCTTTCATGGGGAGAAAACAACTTTATAACGTGATACAGCGCTATCCATTAAAGTTTTAACAAAATACAAGTATTTCAATAAATCTTACAACATAAAATAATGAAATGTGATATACTCGTAGGTCATTCTAAACTTCGGTCAATGTGACGTAATCGTTCACGAAATCAAGCCATCAAGTACAGCGCATTGAGGAGCTGATCTTGGTAACTGAGATACTGTATTCATGTGTTTATTAATTAGCAATGATCTTGAGATGCTGATATCGTAATAATGGCGTATCAAATGATTGCGCACTTGGGCATGTCATTGAGGAACGTTTATTAATACGGGCCCAGACTTACGCGAATTCGACTTACACGGTTATCGCTCGGTCCCAATTATCGCGTAAGTCCGGGGTACTGTATTTCTATGTCTGTTTAACGTACTTATCTTTTTTTTTATAGGTACGCACGTGCACGTTCCACGTGTTTCCGAGACAAATAAACCAATATTTATTTCTTTTTTCTTACCGTATTGGCACAATGACACGTTGAAGAGTCCGTTAGGTGCGCACGGCGGGCCGGCAGGGCAGTAGCACCGGTTATGTTCGTCGTTCGCGAACACATCCTCTGGAGGAGTGAAACGGTAAGCTTGGATGTCGCCTAATTCTACTTCTTCTAAGAACCTGGAAATAAAGGAGAAATACGTTAGATATCACGCCTGACCAAAGCAACGATGGATGGCCTGTGTGAAAGATGATATGACTTGAAAGGGGGGTGACTACCGAGATGAAGACTGATGGAGAAGTGTTGAAGATATGCTGCATCGACCTGAGTAATAAATTGGGATAAAAGCAAGAGAATGATTATCACGCCTGTATTCCTCGAAAGGGTAAGTAGAGGTGTATAGTACACCCACATTGGCCAGTTATGTTTAAGTCCCATGTAAGTATCGACGGGTGGAAAATGCGTTAAGTATTAAGCCAACATTTGTACAGCAGTTTTTTTACTTGTGCCTAAGTATAATGTGTAATAGCGGTCACAAATCCAGACTCCGGGCTGCTACTGAGAAATTCCAGACGGAATAACCCAATAGGTACCGCTTTCCCAACCAGCGGGGTAATTGCGTAACACACTACCAGTAGCAATCGCTTTAATTTTGACAGTTCAACAACATTCATTGCGTTATTTAACCACTCACGCGCCCGGGTCCACGCGTGACGTAGGCAGGATTGCCCGCGAACACTTTTTTCGGCGCGCGTCGGGGCGTCTAGCCACTTAAACACGACTTGTACACGAAATATTTCTATGAACTGATACTAAACTAATGACTGTTTCTTAAGTTGTGAAGGACAATTTTTTTGAACTTATGAAGCAATGGATTTGCAATATCCTTCAAAATAATTCATATTGTGATTGAATGTGTTATGTAATTAGGGTGCTGGGTCACAAATCTAAGACCCAATCCGTCAGTCTCTCTTGTGACCTATTGTGGTATAGTTATTTTATTCTAGATGCATCGTCTTCACATAGAATTACATAATTAATGTACACAAAATATTGTAAAATATTTTAAAGTAGTAACGGTGGAGTTTCTTGCCCGTTTTTCTCCATACGAAACTACTGTTTGGAAGGGGCGACGAGAATTCTATTTTCTTGTAAATTTTGACGTTCAAAAGTGCCTTTAATGTGATTATTTGAAATTAATTACTTAAATGACTTTGGCCATTAGAAACTGAGACACCGAAATGGAATTTAGCTCAGTAACCATAAACTAGCAAATTCCTACTAACGCGATGAGTCATTATCATTAGTCATTACAAATAATATTGTGCGTAATAGGACAATACGTTCAGTTGTTGATACATAATTATGTACGCGAGCCTGAACATTCTCTCTTTATAGTGTCCACCAAACATAATATTGTATACAACGAGTATGACACAGTTCCAAAAGTGGTGGTTACTAGAATAGATGAATTTTACCCAAACTATTATTTGGGTAAAATTCATCATAGATATTATCTATTGTGGGTAAAATTCATTACCGTTCTTTCGTAAGCGACGTACTATGTCATAATATGTTCAGTATTTATTATTTAGTGTACAACACGGTGCGGCGGTGTGTTTAGTGTAGTGTGTGTTTATTGTTTGTGTGTTTAGTGTGTAGTGTGTGTGTGTGTTTAGTGTGTGTGTGTTTAGTGTGTGTGTGTGTGTGTTGTGTGTCTTGCTGACAGAGTTGTCCACGACCTTCTTTTTGATGGACAGGAATACAACAAGGGGCTGTCTGTGATGTCACTATCATCATCATAATTTCAGCCCAAGATCACCCATTGCATGGTATCTAGGCAAACTTCCTTTCTAAAACTTCGAAAAAATTGTCTGCTCAACAACGTAAATAACGCAATGTATGTTGTTGAACTGTCAAAATTAAAGCTATTCCTACTGTTAGTGTGTTACAGTTCGCGCAAAACTTTATGAGCTCTCGGAAGTTGCACGCAAGTGGCTGCGCAGTATACATAATATAGGTGTCCGAGGGAACTCTCTCACTCTCACTCAACTGCGCGGTTTCGTTCTCAGGCCTACGTTCAGAGGGCTCATAAAGTATTGCGCGAATTTTACGCAATTACCCCGCAGGTGTTTCTCGTGACTTTGACCATACGTTAATCAGCCTAGCGTGCCTTTGCGTTGGACGTCCAAGCAGCACCTACTAATATTATTAAAAAAAAAAACAGCTGTTCTCCACATTTTCTTGAGTTACGCGAACATAAATGTATGAAGGAGCTGATAATTTTTCGTGATTTCCGGGTGATGATAACAACGACCAGGTTTCAGTTATCAGATGTTCAGTTATTTTAATTCCTACACCTTGTATGAGCTAGCTTCTGCCCACGACTTCGTCCGCATGGAATTTTTTGTTTTAACATAAAATATAGGTACCCTATACCCCGTACCTTTATTTCGTGTGCGCTTAGCGTTCTTTCAGACTTATTTTCTTTTTGTTCGGCTCCTAGGGGTCATAGCGTGACGTTAAATAGCTTATATTATTTCTTAAGGATTGGGCTGTCAAATTCAAAAATATTTTTTCAAAGCCGACTGGTAGTTCCAGAGATAAGCGCGTTCAAACAAACTTCTCTTCAGCTTTATTATTTAATACATACTATTATCATAACTTCCTAACTAATATTATAAATGCGAAAGTAAGTTTATTATAAATCCTGAAATTTTGCATATACTCGTACGTTGTCAGGTGTACAGAAATAGGGTACCTTTCATCCCGAAAACAAGTACTGTTCCCGAGGAAAACAACAATAACGTTCTTATGATAATAGATGGCGCCACGTGTCTTTCGAATCATGATTGAATTATAACCCGAATTGATTGTCAAAGTCTAAATTAACGCGAGCGAAGTCGCGGGCAAAAGCTAGTAATATTATAAATTCGAAAATAACTCTGTCTATAGGTTACCTTTTCACGCCTAAACCACTGAACGGATTTCGATAAAATTTGGCAAGAAGATAGATGGCATCCTGGGAAAGGACATTGGCTACGTTTTGTCCCGGTAGTTCCCGTGGGATAATTTCTAATTTGGTCAGTCTCGCTTGTGCCGCGTTCCGATGCGGACGCAAGCTGTCGCTCGTAATTTACTCGCCATGGGTAGTGAGCTAGTGGTGAATGAGTTGCTGGCGTTCCTGCAGCAGAAGTTGGATGTGATGGACGAAGTGTCTGCTGTCCAGATCTGCGCAACGAACTTCAGTGAGGATGACATAGCTGCTGCCAAGCTGTTGTTGTTCAGTGTGCTGAACAAGCGCGACCAGATGGTGTCCCGCCGGCGTGACGGGACTAAGAGAAGCCTGCAAGACATAATCACGCTGTTCAAGGAGACCGACCCTGACGATGTGCCGACGTTTGTGGCGAAGGAACTACACAAGCTTCCTCCCGTCACCTTCGATCACGTCGATGTAACGAGCCTTCTGAAGGACATTGTCGTCTTGAAGGCCAGTCTTGCAGATGTGCTAACGAAGTTAGATGCATCTCAAAACACCGCCGCTGATTTGCGCAAAGAAGTTAGCGAGTTGCGCAACAGTGTAGCGGTAATTAGGTCATCAGTCGATGCGTCTAATGTAAACACGTGTCGCGGAGCCGGCCTCAATATATCGTCGTCGAATTCCGCGTCAGCAGTTTCTTCGCCGGCGCATCCGTTGATTGCTGAGGCTGCAGTGCGCCCTACCCGCGCACCCCGCAGCCCCGCGCCTGTCACCGCGGTTCCTCCACGCAGTGCCGTCCGAGCCCCTCGACCTGTCCCGCTGCCTGTGTGTGCAGCCCTAGCGAAACCCCTGCAAGAGGATTTCGCTAGCGTCGCCGCGAGTACCCTTGGCGCGCCAATTATAAAGCCTAAGCCAGAAAAGGCACCAAATAGAGCTGATAATGATGAGGGTTTCGTGACGGTGCAAAGGAGGAAGCGCCGATCTCAAACCAACGGGAACCGCTGCGGCAAAGCTCCTACGGGGCCTGAAGTGAGCCTGCGTGCCGCTATGCCGAACACACCGGTGTACATCTCCCGCCTGCACTACACCACTAAGGCGGAGGACATCGTGGAGTACGTGCGCCAGAAGACGAGGTACATGCCGAGGGTGCAGTTACTGGAGTCGCGCCGCAACGTCAATTTTAAGGCGTTTGTGGTGCGCGTACCTAATTGTTATCTGCCCCACGTCATGGAAGAAGACTTTTGGCCGCTGAACGTGGTATTCCGTCGCTTCCGCGGACAAGTTCCACAGTGCAGCACTTAATTAAGCTGGTGCAAATAAGTGAAGTGTTACTAACATAGTTTTAAGCCTTATTTATTAACACGAGTTTTGTTTACATTAAAATATGTATGTTTAGGTTAAGGTATTTATCTATGGGCCTGAGTAGCCTGAAAATAAATGGTATTATTATTATTATTATTATTATTATAATTTCCGTCATCCACGCGGACGAAGTCCCTGGCAGAAGCTAGTTATAAACATATACAACTTACTTGAGTGGCAACAGCCTGCACAGATCCTTATCATACACAGCCAGTGTATCGTTAGCAGAGATATGCGGCGGGAAGATGGAGCCATCAGAGCCGGCGATGCTGTTGCATTGCTCCGTAGTCCAGTGCGGCAGTTTCTCCCGCATGTTGTAGCGGTTGATGATGCCGTATTTTGACATGTCCGTGGCTCCAGTGAACATTGTGACCACGTCTGGACTTGTCCCGTTTTTCTGGGGAAGAGTGGGAGATAATCGCTGTTAAATATGTTCAGATAAATGTAATTTTAAGGACGGTATCGAAAATAATTATGTGGTAATCAATGCCTAGTATATAAACAGCGGGGTAATTGCGTAACACACTAACAGTAGGAATAGTTTTCATTTTGACAGTTCAACAGCATTCATTGCGTTATTTACGTTGTTGAGCAGACACATTTTTCGAACATATGAAGCAATGGTTTAGCAAAAGGCTTCAAAATGATTCAGATTGTGATAGTATGTAACGCAATTAGGACGCAGGTATAGATTACCACATAATTATTTTCAATGTGGTACATAATATATCAAATTCCCAACTCTAGGCTGCTATTGAGAATTTCTTGGTAGAAAAAACCAGTAACCTTATTTTTGGCCTGACGCGGGGTTCGAACCCGAATGAGGTAGCCACTAGAGTACTATACTAACCAGGCAATGAAAACTAATTTACACTTCACTAAATAAATATTTGAAGAATAACGAGCGTGCCAAAATCGTAGCACATCGAAGATATTGGTGGAGTTTCACTGAATACATTTGAGAAATTAATAGGTTCCGAAGAAGATTCCAGCAATAATAATTATGTCCTGACACCAGCCTTAGTCAGGCAAGTAGGTCATTCCAGCTATTCAATATAAAGTCAACTTCGTTTTGTCTTCAAAACTCACCCCATAGAACAGCCCAAACTCCTCATACGGCAGCTTCTGTTCCTTGGGCACCACATCCTTAGCTAACTTTAGGAGAGGGTCCTCGTATCCCCAGAGGAGCTGGCCCACGGACACCTCGACGAAGGGCTTGATTTTCAGGATGTCCATAATGGATGCCATCGCGAGGCGGAGGAAACGTGCTGCGTGCTTCGATTGGGAGGTCGCGCTCTGGAAGAGAAGAGAATTGGGGTGTCAGAATGGAATAAAATTTGATATGATTTGAGGCCTAAGTCTACTATGCAATTAACAAACGTTGTAATGGTCTCTCTAATGTAATTTTTTGACAGGTTTGGTACGGCAAATTGGTCAAAAATTCACAATGGAGACCTACCAACGAGACCTAGACTTGGCCTCTTGAAGCTTTGACCACAACGTCTGCCCGGCAAGAAAAAAAAACAGCAGATGTCAAATTGACAAAATGAAAGATTGACAGTCAATTTTGCAGGGTTGATCACAGGATTGGCATAAAAGACATACCTACCTATACGTAGGTACATAATTAATATAATTATAGCGGTGTCTGCATGAACCTCAAGGCTTGTATTGCAGAAACCAATCTATAGATTGTGACGGAAAAAAAAAACTTAAATTGATAAGCACAAGAATGATAAAACATATTACCTAAGTAGTAAAAAAAAGTACAAAAGAAAAGCTAAACACATTAGAAGTGGTTGGTTGGGCAGTGTTATTGGGTTTTTCTATTAAAGAGGATGCGAAGGTATCCCGCCAACTTCAAATTTTCATCTGTTTTTTACAATTTGCGGTTCAGTAGGTATTAGGTTGTATGTTGATCAATATATGATTCACGACCGTAACAAATATCGATTTACTGTATTATAATCATTGGAATCATTAATAGAACTCTTAATATTGTCCTCAAATGTCATGATTTCTTGAAATAGTCATTCAATACTGACACATATAGTCGTGAGGAATTTAAGATTTTTCTATATTTGTTTTTATATTTTGTGCCATAACCCGGGTTAAATAAAAACAATCTTTCTTTTCTTTTCAATAGGGTCATTTGAACTTCGAGAGTTGTATGGAAATGTTTTCCTACCAATTAACCAATATTAAACTTTGGCCCTCACGGAATAACATTAATTATAAGACGAAATTAGGCACCACGGACTTGTAATTACAAAAAATACTGGATAGATCAACTTTATTTGAAGGTTATTTGAAACACGAAAAACCTGTAAAAAATCCTTATGCAAAACCTCGCCGACTTAATCTTAGAAGTAAATTAATTATGCATCAATTTTAAGCAAACTTGTTTGACAACAAATTAATAAAATGTTTAAAGTCGCAAAAAAACTTAATCACTTCGGCTTTGTAGATGGCAACTTTTTTTTTGCGAAAACTTTTAATACTGCCAGCGACTTGCCCGCGTTATATTTCTTGTTCTAACATAAAATATATATTATGACATTTGGCAACACTGTAGCCTTCCCTTTAGTGAAAAGAATTTTCGGAATCGGATCATTAGTTCCATAGATTACCACCTACATACAAACTCACAAATTTTACCTCTTTATAATATTAGTTTAAATAATCTATGATAATCTAAAATTACACTTATTAAATTATCAATTCAATAGGGAGTAATACTGCAATATTCTGCCGCCAGAGTGCAGCACTAGCACAAACCGTAAACAGTTTTTAAATGTCCGTAGGATGCCATATTATTACAGTAAAGGTTTTTTAATACATGAATAATAATAAAAATATTATAATTTAACACGTAGTTTTCACTAATTATTTGTTACTAATAAATATGACATGCATCATGGCAGTTTGTTTACGGTTTGTGCTAGTGTCGCCCCCTACGCAGAGTTTTCCGTAATGTTCCCTATTATCAAATATTTTTTAAATACCGATAAAAATCCAATGCTACTATTAAAAATACCGGTACCACATTATCGGGAGAATTAACCCTACAAACTTAGAACTTAAAAATAAAAATAATTATTTAATATATAACCTCGCTCTTTGAACTCAATTAAAAACACTAAGAAATAATCATGAACTGTTTATGTAAGGTCACGTTTAAGTGCGAAAATCTTAAGTTACAATTGAGGAAGTAACTACATGTACATTATACACCTACTTAGAACATGGCCATGATGTTTTTAAGGTATAAGAGGAAATCATGGCATTTAGAAGGTATATTTTTTTAATGAAATGTCACACTTGAGAAAAAAATCGCCAATCTTTTCTAAATAGCTCTTTTACCTTTAGAGTTAGCGACAAGAATTTCATCGTCAACTTTAGGGAAAAAACCTCAAAATTTCAATCTGCCTGTCTTTCCCCAAATGTCGGGATCGGCTTCTAGTCTGACCGCATGCAGCTAAATACCAGTATTTTACATGGAGCGACCGCCTATCTGACCTCCACAACCCAGTTACTGTGTAACACAATAACCCATTGGTAAGACTGGTTGTCAGAGTTTTGGGCTTCTGACTACCCGTAACGACTGTCAAAGATCTACGAATGACAGCCGGGACCAACGGCTTAACGTGCTTTCCGAGGCACGGCGGAGTCTTGATATGTAATGTATGGTCACCCATCCACGAACCGACCGCGGCAAGCATAGCTTAACCTTCGATCGACCCGTGCAGATGTTATTATTTAACCACGAAAATAGGAGTTAATTTAGTAAACAGCCTCCAAGAATGAAAATATTTTAAAGGCAGGTGTAGTGCGTGTCATAGATTTGTCATTGGACTGTATTCATTTTACCTACATCGTCTTTAAAACAACAAGACTGTCTAGTTGGTGTAGGAGTTGCAAGCGTTACTGCAGAGCATGAGGTCCTGGGTGCGTTTCCTGGGTGGGGCAAAGTTTTATTGGGTTTTTCCATCTGGAATCTCAGTAGCAGCCCGGAATTTGAATTCGTCTCGCCCCTTATTACATTGGACTTAAACATACCTGGCGAAACGTGGGTGTACTATAGTTACAGCTCTGCTTAACACTTTTGGGAAACAAGGCGTGATATTATGTGACGTTAAAGCCGTGAATACACAAGGGAACAAAATGTCATGTAACCTAACATGACGCGCAGCGCTCAATCTACGTTACGCTGTAACGTTGCCCTGTGTCAATATGCCGCGCAACATCTTGAGACGCATTAACGTGCCGCGGAACATGTTGCTACCTTCCACTCCAAGAGCGAAGGCACGTGTTGCGCGTCAGTGACGCGCTATTTCTCTCTTAAAATGTTATTTATTTTTTCTGGTTGTAGTAAGTAATTCCGCATACACAACGCTTATTTTTTTTCGATTACGTTTCGCTTAAACTGCTCGAAATAACTTATATACCTACGCACCATTATTCGCCACAACCACCTCGGGCGACATTTCTATAAACAATGACTAGTGTGGCCTGCAAAACGTTCCGTGTCATTCTCTCGGGACATTTACATAGTTGTCGAGCGCCATGTTCCGCAACGTATCGCTCCATTTGTCCCCCTAATGTATTCAAGGCTTTAAAACAACAGGCGTGGCGGCAAATATCATTTATTATAATATAAAAAACAAATATATAAATATATATATATGATTAACAACAGAGACAAACGACGATTTGCTAGCATTAACATTTAAAAGGCTGCCTGTCATGTCGGTAAAAATCTTAAAATAAATCATAAGATTACCTACGTTTTCAAAGTCACTACGCCAATATGTTATTACAGCTCCATGAAAAAAAAAATGGACAAGTAAAAGAGTGTGGGTGGTTTTTAACTAAATAAATATCAATTTTATAACGCGTTTTTTAAGGTTATTTCATACCGGGTTTCATATCGTAACGATAACAATTTATTGTAGGTCCTGCTTAGTACCTATAACACAACATTACGCCTGTATTTCCGGAAGGGATAGTCAGAGATGCACCAATAATACACCCACATTTCGCCAGTTATGTTTAAGTCCCATGTAATAGGGGGCGAGCCTATTGCCATCAACCACAAAGTACAAATACAGACACCGGGCGGGTACTGAGAAATTCCTAATGGAAAAACCCAATAACCCAGTAGAGATCTTCCAGTTCAAACTTGCACGCCCCTCCACCTGCATATTGCATACACATTTCAAATGTTTTTATAGAATTATTTGTGGAGGGGCGCGCCGTTTAAAATTAAACGATCTCTACCAACTTATTTTAAATACCCGGTATTGAAAAGATTTGTTCCAATTTTCCTCTTATTTTGCTTTAGTTATAAAATTACCTGACCAGCTAGACGTAGTCCTGTCCAAATTTCAATCAAATAAAAATCCCATAGAAAAAAAGACATTTAGTTTTTTCCCGAATTTGAACATTTTCCGGGATTCTTTTCTAATTTGTCTTTCCATAAAAATCAAAATTGGACAAATACGAATATTTTAAAACCAAAAATAGCCAAATTGGTTCACCGGTTCTCAAGTGATGCGCTTACCAACGGGCAGCTTTTCATTTTAATTTATATAGAAATAGCTTTTGCCCGCGGCTTCGCTCGCGTTAATTTAGACTTTGACAATGAATGCGGGTTATAATTCAATCATGATTCTAAAGACCCGTGGCGCCATCTATTATCATAAGAACGTTATTGTTGTGTTCCTCGGGAACAGTACTTTTTTTCGGGATGAAAGGTACTGTAGAGGTTGTCTGCATGTGTCAACCTTATGTTGACTGGCTGGATATATATTATCGTTGGTTTGCCTCGAACAGTCAAGCGAGTTTAAAATAAGATTTATAGAAAAAGTGATGGTAGATTGTTTAATAGGTAGACAGGCAGAGCTAAGGCCTGCCGATGTATAATTGCTTGATAAAATATATTTACGTTCTAAGGAGTACTGCGTGTATTGCTTTACCTCTACGATCCCCTAATTATTATTAGATACACGTAGCAACACCACAGTACCCTATGTCCGTTTCTGTACACCTGACAACTTATATGCAAAATTTCAGGATGATCAGTTCAGTGGTTTAGGCGTGAAAAGGTAACAAACAAACAAACAAACTTACTTTCGCATTTATAATATTAGTTAGGATACTAGCTTCTACCCGCGGCTTCACCCGCGTGGACGTCGGAAATTATACCACGGGAACGTGCTACCAGGACAAAAAGTAGCCTATTTCCAACCCCAGGATGCCATCTACCCCCTTGGCAAATTTTATCGAAATCCGTTCAGTGGTTTAGGCGTGAAAAGGTGACATTCAGACAGAGTTACTTTAGAATTTATAATATTAGTATGGATAGATTATGCATTAGCCAACGAACATTGCCAGTAGGTTAGGTACTCCTTTAAAAACTCGAAAATAAAGTTGCATCAAACATAACTCAACCGTTTTATTATTCCACTCTTGTCACGGAACCCTAAATCTGTAGCAACAAGTAAGGTCGACGGGTTTACAGATCTTCCTGTATGCTGAACCTTGATGGTGTCATGTGTGCCGACTGCCGAGTTAACTATAAACTGAAGGTTACTCTTAAGTAACTTTTAGATTAAATTAACTTTAACTACTTTTATGGAATTAAAATGTTAAGGGCCACTTGCACGTTTAGTCGAGTTAAATTAATTAATGTAGAGTTTGTAAACTGGCAGCTAAGTAATTAACATTTTAACTCTTATTACACGTTGCGCCACTAAAAAGTAAAGTAATTACGTAACACACTATCTATCACAATCTGAATCATTTTGAAGGATGTTGCTAATCCATTGCTTTATATGTTAGAAAAATTTGTCTGCTCAACAACGTAAATAACGCAATGAATGTTGTTGAACTGTCAAAATGAAAGCCATTCCTACTGTTAGTGTGTTACGTAATTACCCCGCGGGTTAGTTAACCTGAAATTTGTGTTTTCTTAGTTGGGAAAGTTGCGGTTCAATCAACGAAACATAAAATAGAAATGCAATGTCTATGCCCTGTTATGTAATCCGACCAAAAATGAACGAACAAACAATGAACGGATGATTCTTTTAAACTACATTACGATACGTAATACTTTCTTGCCTTTGAATTTTATAACATTAGGTACATTTCATTATAACAGTATTGTATGTGGTTTCCTTTACGAGTATATTGATTGACAAAAACGTTAACGTTTTAAGTATTTTTATAATTTGTATTTATTTTTATATAAGTTCATGAATATATTGCCTGCTGATATAGACTGAATTTTCGCTTATTACAACGTCGAACAACATAAAATACAAAATAAGTTATCAGTGGTACCTCATAGCCTAACCTTAATTTATTTTGACATAATTACTAACACAAACCCAGAGTTTAGCGACTTTATTTTCCCACATCGGTGGGTTAAATATTTAAAACTTTAACTCTAGGTTTACCTCTAACTCTTGGTGGCGTAAGATGAATTATTTCATTAACCCTGAGTTAGTTTGTTAACTCCGAGATATTTAGGATAACTTGTGAACGCGCAATTGGACCTAAGCATAAGGTTATTTTTACTTGTACCTAATTATCGATTTAAACTCAAGTTTTTGTTTTTAATTTAGGTTGAGAATCAGCAAGTTTTGACCGTCAAAATTACTTATGACAGTCCCCGAAAACGCCCGCCTTTCATGAATCTTTAGAACTCTAGAAGTAATATTGAAACATTTTAATGGATTTATTTGATATCCAACCGAAAGTTTCTACGCTGGTAGTCTAGGATCTTGTGCTGTATTCATATAGTTTCAGTTTGCACGTCGATGTCCCTATGTCACCTTGTATTTAGTCTTACATAACTCCACATAGATAATATCTGCGTATAACTTCGCTGACGTCATTTTATTACGTCTGTGTCAATTTAAAACGTGTTTTACATTTGAAGTAGCTTAGCATGACCTGTACGGATAGACACGTAGTGAAATATTATGGCATACTTCTTCTTCATCGTGACGATGGCACGAGAGTGTAATATAATATGTTGGCCCTAAACTTCGCCAGTTCCATGCCATCGTCTGTGGCAGCGCGGAGGTCGCTATGGCTACATTTTTTGGGACACAGAAGGCATGATAGGAGGATGATGGAAATCCAACGCTGGAGCTCTGTCTCGCATAGGGTCGTAGCATTATGCTGAGAGATGGCCGTATTGCGTAGATGTGACGCATATTTTCCCCAGCTTGTTCTTTTCTGTGTTTGTGTTCTTTCTGTGCGTCTTACCGCAAATAAACGAATTTTCTTTCTTTTCTTTACTCTGCTGCTGAACCTTCGAGATAGTCCAACTTTGCCAGGTTGTATGGCATAGCAGAGGTGGAAAGTATACCCAGGTTTTGTTAAGGTATGTTTAAATCCCTCGTAATACTCAATACTTTTATTGCATTCCACATGTAGGTATTGTTAGGTGGTAAACTTATAATTGGATCATATGGACCCTGTCGGGCACAGCAAAATAAGTAAGTTAGGAGAGAGAAAGCATTTGTTAACTATATAACATTACTTAGAAAACTACTATATTAAGGTGTTACCCCGACCAAAACCTTGCCATAATGCGTTATTCAGAGGCTATTAACTCATTCACTAAGGGTAATAAACTACATCTAAAAGCACATTATTACTGTTCGATATCCTATCATCACAATGCACGTTCTTATTTATTTTTTATGTGTTATAAATACATTTAAAATGTCCTTGTAAAAGTGACTAAAATTATTCATTGCATGCATTTTTTGCTAAAGATGACGTTCTATTAATTTCAGGATTACACTAGTGGATAGATAATTTAAAAATCTAAGTAATTCATGTTTTATTTTATTTCAAAACATCGCTTGTCTTTTTTCATTGAAATAATTTAATTATTTTTGTGAATTCTATGATAAATGAGCGTGCGAAGGGAGCGAGACAGAGTGAGACTCAGCGACGGGACAGAGAAGGACCAAACGATCAAGGTGGTTTGGTCGGGGAAGCGCCATAAAATAATAATAATAATCTAATAGCTTTAATATAAAATATAATAAACAGGGTATAATAAACAATAATAGGGGGTTGCAACCGGTTAGACTGGCAGCCGATCTCAACAGAGTTGGGAAAAGGCTCAGCAGATGGTAATTATAGGGGGCGAGCCTGTCACTATCAGTAAACGGGAATAAATCCAGACTTCGGGCTCCATTGCTTCACATGTTCGAAAAACCTCTCTGCTCAACAACGTAAATAACGCAATGAATGTTGTTGAACTGTCAAAATGAAAGCCATTCCTACTGTTAGTGTGTTACGTAATTACCTCGCTGATCATACGGTTTTGAACATCTAGGAGTCCTAACGAGGCCTAATGAGACCTGAATTGACCAGACAACAGATTTTATCATAGGAAAAGTAGATCGACCTTGTTTAAATCGGTTTTTAATTATTATTAATATGTTCTGAAAAAAATATGTTTGATGTGAGGTTAATCGCTTCTATATGGAAATGATCATTAGCATTACTTGGCACACGAATTATTATTGGTTTTCGGAGTATTTCTTAATGTTATTGGATGGCAAACAGGTCCACCGGTCGAGATGATGGTAAGCAATATAACATCACGCCTGTAAGCCTCGAGTGGTTAAGAGGCTTACAAGAAGGCTTGAAAGGAAAGATACGCGCGATGACACAACGCTGGTAATTTATTGCAAAATATCAAGCAGTTATGGATTTACGAAAAATCTATTCATTGGACTAAAAAATTAAAACACTATCACGTTAGTATGTTACTTGTAGAATAATCTGACAAAAAAACTGAATGTTTGCATGTATGGTTTTTAATCGTTAAAATATTTTTTTAGAGGTATCTTCGTGATTTTTTTCTATCATATCCAGTTAATTGTATTATGTTTTCAACACACTATCTAGCTAGCATATATCCAGAAGAATATCATATAGTATTCTGATTTTGGTTACTGCAGTGGATCATATGTTTTTAGGCATTATAAATTTGCGTTTAGGTCATGTAGTCCCCTTAAGCAGAGGTGCATTTCACAAGTTATGTCTAAGTCTCGTGTAATAGGGGGCGAGCTTAATGCCATCCACTGGGACCTAATGGTAAGTGGTTTAGACTACCGCCTATGGACATCTGCAATACCAGAGGCATCGGAGATACGTTGCCATCACAGGGGCGGAGCTGAAGTATCTCATGTGCTTGTAAGTACACCAGCACACATGCCCTTCAAACCGGAACACAACAACGCTGCTTGGCGACAGAAATATGTATGGTGTAGTACTTCCCGGATGAGGTCCTTCACAAAAAGCCCTACTACTACTTAAATACATACATAAAGTCACGCCTTCTTCCTATGGCGGTAGGCAAAAACTACAGAACGCCAACTGCTACGATCTTTACGTACTCGTTTTACTTCGTTTACGTTCATGGTCAGACACGCACGCCGGTTGTGAGTACTACGCAACTGACCTTTCTGAAGAACATCAGCAATAGGGCTACTATTTATGTCCTTTTAGGACGTCCCCGCCCGGCGTTTCCACTCACATCTGCCTTGTTACCTTTTGTTAGTCGCCTTTAATTCATCTTTCAACATGACCAAACTTAAAGTAAGTCTAAATCTATGCCTGATAAGTGACGTGTAGGTATATTCGTTAACGGTAAAATATGCAAATGTTTACCGCTACGCGAATTCACGTAGGCGTCATGATATTGCCAATAGGTTAATGACCATACCTTCCTTATTAGGAACTTAGGTTTCTGACTAATATGGTCGGACAGCTGACCAGGGAATCACCATACATTCTTATAGCAGGTCAATGATTATCATCTCCCTGGTCTTGCTCCTTGTGGTCACCGCAACACGTCTTCTCCTTTCATGCTCGCCTGTCAACCGTCACGCTATCATTCACTTCTTTCTCTTTCATATCATCCCTCACACAATCCATCCATATTTTCTTTAGCCTTCCTCTCCATCCATCAACATTTATATTCATTACTCTTCTAGTCACATGCGTTTCCTCCTTCCTCATCACATCTTACAGCAGGTCAATATTGGACGAAAAGTGAAGTGTTGCACGATTTTGCATTTGCGGTGCAACTGTTAACTGTCACCTTGGCCTGCCCTGCACATCACCTGCTGTCCTGCTTATGCCTAGGTCGGGCAAAGTGCAATTCGGTTTTTCGATTAGGTATATTTCAGTAGCAGCCCGGACTTTGGAAGTTAATGGTGTGTCTTGGAAAGCACGTCAAAATGTTGGCCCTGCGCCTGTTCTCTTCCCGGTCGTGTCGGATTGTCGTCCTATCGGACTATGAGAGAAAAGAAACAAAGAGTGCATTATAATATCTCATGAGTGTTGGCTAATCTCCGCTGAGATTGGTCGGAGTATCTGGAATTCAGTCGAGAACTTGGGAGGATATCATTTACAATACGGTTAACAATTTCAATAACTATCGAGACATCGCCAAGCAGTTGGTTGACTCTTCACGTGACCAGAGCGCTGGTTTATTTTTGGCCAAAGAATCAGCATTGCTGTTCAACGTGGCAATGCTACCAGCCTTTTTGTCAGTTTTCCTGTTGACAGCGATGCGGACGAATTTTTTGATGCCCTATGATTCTTTCCCGCCCTTTTTTAGATACTTGTACATATTATTATTATTATTTTAAGACTGTTACCGTCTTATTAAAAAACACGATCTAACTTTAGCCCAACTTTAGTAAAGTTCTTAATACAAAATCGACAACCTAAGACCGGACTAAGTTACAGTTATGTAAAAGGAACTGTAGGTAGGTATTTCAATTTCCATTAGGTTCTTATTTCAAAAACAGGCTCGATGGATTAGATTAAACCATATCTGAGGAAAAACCTTCGTTTGTAATAAGACCGTAATTATGTAAATATTATGCTATTACGGTTACGGGTTTTCCATCTGGAATTTCTCAATAGCAGTCCGGAGTCTGAATTTGTGCCTGGTTGATGGTAATAGGCTCGCCCTATTACATGAGATTGAAACATAACTGGCTAAATGTGGGTATACTATAATAGGAACACCTCTGCCTAATACTTCGGAGAATAGAAGCGTGATGTGTGTGGTAGGCCACAGGCCTAAGAAAAAGTGTAACATATTTATTTGTAGAAAGCCGAAACTCGACGATGTGTGTGCGCGGTTGACCGGGTATCACAAATTGACACTTTTCTATTTAATACTACGGCCGATACGCTCTTAGCACATATGGGGTAGATGGAGGCGTAGGTTTCATTTGTTAACATCACGCTTAAGTACACTGAAGAGATAGATAGAAGTGTTTTAAGTGCACCCATTACGCTGATTATGTTATAAGTCCCGTTTAATACGGAGATGAGACTATTTGGCGTGAATCAGGTACAAATCGAGATCTGGGAATTTAGCATAATCAGCCTATAATGTTTTCAAGAATATAATGTAACTAATTTAAATAATAAATACATATGCAATTATTATTATTTTTAACTAACCCATACAAAGGTATGGGTTAGCTAATTATTTTTTCGCGATTACGATGTTGGTACCATGGAGGATGTTGTTCAGATTGATGGTCTGTGTTGTTTATTGTGTGTAGCTAAAGCAGTAGGAAAGCTCGTCCTCCAGTCAGCAGGTGACAGCCAGGAGACAGTCGTCCAAAAACGGACTGTCTTATGCAATTTTGACGTTCGAAAAGTGTTGATTTTGAGCCTAGTTTGAATAAATGGATTTTTATTTTGTACCACGCCCTTGAATATGACCACATATTACTGATACATGCTGTATTTAACCAAGCGTTAACACTAACTGTTAGTTAACTGTTCAGTTCCAACACAATGCTTTCTTTTCATTCGACTGCACAATGCATGTTGCTGATAATGTTGTATGTTCACGGCTATTTAGGGTTCCGTACCTAAAGGCTGCCAACGGAACCCTTTTACTAAGCCTCCGCTGTCCATCCGTCTGACTCTCAGCGGGCTGTACCTCATGAACCGTAATAGGTAGAAAGTTGAAATTAACACAGATTGTGTATTTCTATTGCAACAAACAATAAAAATAAAATAATATTAAAAAATAAAACGGCATACAAGAACGGGGTTAAAAAAAAAATTGTTAAATATTGTACGGTGCCGCGGTGGTGAGGAACCCTTCGAGTGCGAGTGCGACTCGCACTTGGCCGGTTTTTAAGTTTATGTAGTAAATAGTAAGCACACATTCATAATTATGTAATTATCATGAAAACAACGAAGACTAATCCAATCTGAAATAATTATAAGAGGTAAAATTATTGGTTTGTTTAATTGAAAAAGGTAATCTCTGGAAGTACTGATCCGATTGCAATATTATATCACTGAATTTTTAATTAACTTTTAATTATTTTCAAATGTAAACCAAATAGTTAATCTTAGTTTAATTTTATTTAGCTATCTGTCCATTCTAAATAAATAAAAAATTGTTTATCTAAATTAATTTAATTCGATCCTTGATATGTGTGTTGAATTGCTAGATTTGTGCTTTGTTTTTATATTATTTTTAACAACAATAATTTTATTCACAATTAATTGCAGTACTTAATAAAAATGTAAAATGAAAAATAATATAGGTTACAACAATTACTTACAGGCTAGCCTGTAAGTAATTGTACTTATAAATGTATATTGTGTCCATAAAAATGTAATGTATGTGTAAAAAATTGTAGGCTAACCTATATATAACTAAATAAAAAAATCACTATTTCCGAATGTCATACTTATGTAGATGAGGGTACTTTCCTCCCACTGTACTCCCATACCTAGCAACACTGTAATTTGAAACATTGTAAAAGCACCTTATTTTCAAAAGAGTAATCGTGTAGTTTCTTGCTGGCTCTTCTCCATGAAACAAAACAACCAATTGGAACCGTGCACCTACCTTCTAACGTTTCATAAGTGCCCATGTAGGTTTATGTGAAGTAAAATATTTTGATTTGATTTGATTTGACGTTACCTATACATAAAAAATTGTCTTTTGCAATAATTTCAAATAAAAAAATTACAAAAGAATTTGTCTCCATAAACAATAGACTTGTCATTTTGACAGCAGTCACATGATATAAAAAATTATGAGTAAAAAATTCACATTTTTTTTTGTTGCAAGGTATACGAATCAAGTTACAAAAATAAGTTTTACGCAATACGTAAATAATACCACGGTGTGAATTTAGATACATAACATTATTTATAAAATATTTTATTACTTTTGTTTTTATTAAATTTTGTATTTTAAATTCTACATTCAGTGCACGAATTCAGTTTGTAGGTAGAACTTTCTCGACATAAGCATTTCAATTAAAAGCTTTATGCCGTATTCAGACACGCCACTTAAAAGTACATACATAAACTCATGCCTTCTTCCCATGGAGGTAGGCAGAAACTACAGAACGCCACCTGCTACGATCCTTACGTACTCCTTTTGCTTCGTTTACGTTACATACACGCACGCCGCGCCCGGTTGCGAGTACTACGTACCTGACCTTTCTGAAGAACATCACCAATAAGGTTACCATATCCAACAAAATGACTCGATTGAAAAATAATCAGGCATTCACTTAATTGGCCAGCTATCTTAGCACAATAATATGACAACTCTATTAAAATGTTGCCATATATTTTTTGAGTGTCATGTTTCATTGTGCGTATAACTGCGTATTGTCAATCAAAGTTAATGATATAGTAATTATATGTAAGGGCTCTGAGTATCGTGATTAGTTCCTTTACATTAAATTATTTAACTTCAGGCGCTAATTTACTTACTGAATTAAGGCCCCTACAAACAGGCGCGACACGCGATGCGAATCGCACGCGACACAAAGACACCGCTCGGTGCGCGACACGCAGTGCCTCTGTTTGAAGGAGCCTTTATGCTTGATGTTAGGTATTTTCATTCATTTTTCAATGGTCTTTATCAGAACTTCAAAGTCAAATCATTTATTTTAAGTAGGCCATTAAAAGGCACTTTTTAACGTCAAAATGTACAAGAAAACAGTATTGATTAAAGAAAAATGAAAGAAAATAAATTTAGCTGACCCAGGCACAAAATATTCACACAAAATCGAAAAAATAGAAAAAACTTTTGTGTGCCTCACGGCTGCGCCAAATAGGCCCAGTGCAGGATAAATGCCAGGCAGCTAGTGCCTGTCGCTGGTTTTCAACTGGACTCTATGTTACTAAGAACGTCGTGATTCTAGGCACCCGTTTCAAATGGAGAAAAGTGTGCAAGAAACTCCGTAGTAACTCTTTTAAAATGTTTTGTACTTCTAATTAATACCTTTCATAATTATTTCCCTGCCTCGTAAAACTCCGCAGCTACCTCACAAACAGCCATCGGCATCGTGGCGCAGGCGCACAGGCTAGTAAGTGAAAGTGGGCCACACAACGACTCCATTCGTTAGCTCATGGCTTGTCCGGAGTTTGTGATTATAAGTACAGCCGGCGTTAAGAAACTACGCGGTATTTTAATTTAAATATTTGAATTTTTATAGTCCCTTAGTGGCCAGTAATGAAAAGAAAGAAAATACGTTAATTTGTGGTAAACATGACGCAGAGAAACACAAAAAAGAACAAGAAATGAAATGAAATTGTTTATTCTGTCAATAGGATATCGGAATCACTTTACAGCGGAGGCTTAGCAATAGGGTGCTGTTGGCACCCTTTGCGTACGGAACCCTAAAAATAAGCTAGATGGAGTCGACAATTCCTATCTGACTACTCCTGGGAAGAAATGGCGAAACAAACTCAGAGGTCACAGTCTCTTTTAAAGTCTAGACATAATCTTGGTCAGATCATAGTGAGGACCATGTAGATTAGTGTCGGAGGTGGTCTTTTGAGGGAAACCATACACATTTGAGTGGACCTGTCCAGTCAATGCACGCATTTATTAATAGGTAATCGTGCAGCTCAACTTAGAACTTGGTGTTAATGAGTGTCAATCAGTTACATTTTCCTGACATTGTCATCTCCTCTCGTTTGACAACCTACCGGCAAATCGTCTATTGGCTCTTTTTAATTAGTCGACTTCAAAAAGGTTTCTCAATTCGTCTGTATATTTTTTTTTTATGTTTGTTACACGATATTTCCGGTAATTGCGGATAGATTTCGAAAATTCTTTTTTTAATGGATAGGGTAGGCTTCAGGGGTGGTCTCGTATAAATTTTATTAACTTTGCTTGTGTAGTTTTTCAGTTATCTTCAATAATACATATTTTTTCCACTTAGTGTATATTGATGATGTTATAACTACTTCCTATCACTGTTATTTACATAGCAAGTAAAAAGTGAAATATAAAAACATTTCTACAAAAAAAAGACAACCTTTTTCCAAAAAAACACTACAAACTTGAAAAATAACTTTAATTTCGGAAGTCGGTGGCAAAAAACGAAAACACAAAATCAAAGAACCGACTTCCGCACTATAAGTTATTTTTCACTTTGTAATGTTTTGTTTGTGGAAGACGGTTATTTTCATCAAGAAGGTTGTCCTACCAAACTTTTATATTAAAAAAAAACTTAAGTTTTATCAAATAGACTTTAAACTCTACTCATCGTCCATTGCAATAACTGTCGTAAACATACTCACTAGCACAATTATGAGCGCATAATCTATAAGTCAAGAACATTACACCTTAGTTTACTTAGCAAACCGGAATTCAACTCTATTCCTCCACTTTTTAAGTAGATTTTCCCATAAACAAATAGGTACTCCTGATAGAACCTCACACGATTTTTTAGAAAAATTAACTTTACAGCTAAGACGTACGGTGTATTTTCCCTTGTTATGGTGTTTCCCTCGAGTTGAACGCCCGGTCATGGTATATATGAATGTTTGCATATTTCATTATGTGTTTATATTAGATCGTGATCAGGGAATGAAGACGTGGGTTGTCATTCTAAGTGAGTTGCATAACTTTGAGCTTAGCAGTTTTGTAGGATGAGTAACGAGTAATCAAGTAATAAGTTGAGCTACACGTTTACTGACACATACGTGCATTGACTGGACAGGTCCACTCAATCTGTGTGGTTCTTTCAAACACCAATCTACATGGTCTTCACATGATCTGACCAAGATTATGTCTGGACTTTAAAAGAGACTGAGAACTCTGAGTTTGTTTCGGCATTTCTTCTCAGAGTAGTCGGATAAGAAATACCAAAAATCATTCAGTTTTAAAATATTTTATTAGTTCTTTTGACGTGTAAAAGTGTTTTTATAACCAATTTACAGATATAAAATATCATTTATCATTTAATAAGTAACGTTCATCTCCATCTTCTGACCTTTTTCCCAAATATGTAGAGGTCAGCTTCCGGTCTAACCGGATGCAGCTGAATACCAGTATTTTACATGGAGCGAGTGAATGTTGTAGTGGCCTAAAGGTAGAAATACCCACTTTTAAGCACAACGTTGCAGGTTATAAACCGGGAAATGTGCTAGTATGACTTTTAGATCCCCGGGACCGGCAGTGTTATTTAAAAATCTTGATCCATAAAAAATACAATAACATATATACCTTCAATCAATAATTGATCGAAGAAATATACACACAGACATAAACTCACTCCTTTCTTCTCCTGCACATTTCTATGAAAACTTCATGGCAATTGTTCTACAAGAGTCGCGTCGTGTCTTTCCAACCACCGCTTGTAGGTCTTGGTAGCGTACAACCTATCAGCAAGGTGCTTGACTATACTGGTTCTACACATACCAACCCTGGACATGAATGAGGCAATTCTGCTTCTCTGAATAAATGATAAATGATTTTATTTCCCTATGTAGGTTTGTACAAACACTTTTACACGTCAATCAAATTTTTTAAACTAGATGAGGTCGGCGTTTCCTATCTGACTACTCTGAGAAGAAAGGCCGAAACAAACTCAGAGGTCACAGTCTCTTTTAAAGTCCAGACATAATCTTGGTCTGATCATGTGAAGACCATGTAGATTGCTGTCTGAAATGGTCTTTTGAGGAAAGAACCACACAGATTGAGTGGACCTGTCCAGTCAGTGCACGCATTTGTCAGAATGGCAAATGACATTGAACGCGTTTAGCCCTGCCTCTACGAACATTGCAGAGGCACTACAGTAGTCCTTCAACCCCATTGGGTGTCTGTAGATGTTGTTGTGCTTGTTGATGTTCTATTATTTGTAGCAGCGAGTCTGGATTGGTGCCTGGTCGATGGCAATAGGCTCGCTTTATGGGACATCAAATGGTAGTAGTAACTCTTTCTGAAGCAGCTCGTCCGCCAAGCAGCGTGGTTTTGTTCCGGTTTTAAGGGTATGGATGCCGCTAAAACAGGACACACGCGTCATTTTCGTGAACAGGCGCCGTCAGTTGAGACTGGTCTTCTCTTAACTATCACGGCCTATTTTTATAATTCTTATATTTTTACTTCTTTTTAATATATATTTTTTACATTGTTCTCGTATATAGAAGCAACAAGAATAATGTACCAAGGATTTTGTAATATCTTGATTTAAAAAGAGTGTCCTTGGTGTTTCTTGCCCGTTCTTCTTCATAGAGATCTACGTTTTGGAATGGGCTACTAGCTTCAACTTTCTGACTAACTGACCGACTCTTTGACAATTCAAAAGTGCCTGTAAATGGTTTAATTGAAATAAATGCTTTGAGTTTAGGACACAAGAGACATTTCAGCTTTGTCTTTGGGATGACAACGCATCCACAATGCCTCTGGCATTGCAGACGTCCACAGAACCATTAGGTAGACCGTCGGATTATTTACCATTCAGTCTATCATCTTTCTCGATAAAAACCGAAAATGTACTTGAAAACAAATGGCTGAAATCGCTCATTGAGCCGTCACGCTTGGGCTCCTCATCACGCTCTGTTAATAGCTGGAGAGAATAGAATTTAGCCGTATATCACGTGTTAGTGCATTTTTGTGTTAACGCGTCAATTACTCGGGCATTATACGTATAAATGGTATTTGCGTTCAGTTATTATTAAGGCTTAAACGTCATCATAGCGTTTTTTTTGTATGACAATCATCTCTCTGCCTTTTTCCCATGTTCCTTGTGGTCATCATAAGACGTCTTATTCATCCATGCTCCCTTACTAATCGTCACGCTATCAATATTGTTCACTCCCTTTTTTTAACTGACTTCAAAAAAAGGAGAAGGTTCTGCATTTTGATGTGTTACCTCAGAACTTTTTTCTAGGTGAACTAATTTTTATGTTTTTTATTTTTTTATTTGAAAACTGGTGTTTCTCATGTGGTCCTATATAAATTTGATCAAGATCTGACCAGTAGTTTTTGAGTTATCCATTTTTCCACTAAACATTATATAAATGATGTTTTAATAACTTCCTGTCTCTGTTATTTATATATCAAGTAATGGTATACGAATTTGTGTGGGGTAGGTACACATAACTAAAGAGTAAAAAAAAAAACAACCGACTTCCAAAACAGAAACACTAAAAGTGAAAAATAACTTTAAATTCGGAAGTCGGTGGCAAAAAACGAAAATACAAAGAACCAAAGACAACGACTTCCATAATTAAAGTTATTTTTCACTTTTTAGTGTTTTTTCTTTGTAAAAAACTATTTATCTTCATCATATCATTCCTCACACAATTCATCCATCAGGCAGTCCCCTTCAAACTGGGAACCGGCCACGCTGCTTGGCACAAAAAATCGCTACGGTGGTAGTTTTTACTAATCTTAAAGCAAGTGCTTTTGAAATAACAGTGAGCGTTTCAAAGAGAACACATTAGTACATTATCATAGCAAGCACCTTGACGCGGCGTACGAAAACTAGGAACTTTATCCAAAGGCAAACCCTTGGTTTCTGATAGCATAAATAAATAATTATAAATTATTTTATATCTGTGTCTTCCTAGTGCAGATACCAGTCAATTACAAAGGATTTATTCAGATATTATTTAACCTTCATAGGGCATCCCGTCCAGATGGGTTAGGTTAGGAAACAAGCGGTGCCGCGGACGCGACCGGCGAGCGCTACATCCAAGTTGGTCGTAGTTACTTTAGTATTTTTACGACCATATTGATTTTATCGACTTAAATAGCATAGTCACTTCAAAGCACCAACATAAAGGTTCCTGGTTTTGCTACTGAACCATTAAAATAGTAAGCGAATCGTTCCTCCTCGTAGTCTCACTCGTAGTCCTCCATGGAAACTGATGGCGTTATGTTAAAATTACATAGTAGGGGTTTATATAACTATTGGTCCCATTCTCATATCGGAGCCGATTGGTCAGTTGTTGGGGATGAGTTGTCGGGTACGAGTTGTCGGGGTCAAGTTGTCGCGGTCGAGTTGTCCTGGGATTGAATTGTCGCGGGGTCGTGATGTCCGGGTGGAGTTGCTTCGGGGTCGAGTTGTCTCGGGTTCGAGTTGTGGTAGAATCTTTGTCTCACGTTGTCTTTGTCTCACGTCGGTGACAGTCTCTTTCTAAAGCTCGATGTGCCATATCAACGACCACATACTATAGGTAGGTTAATTTGCATCTTTCTATCACACTATACCCTGCCTGCCTCCTCAGTAATAACAAGTATGATGTTACATTAATTCAACAGAATCAGAGCGCAACGATTTCTCTGTTCGCGCCTATAAGTAACGTGATTACGTAGTTACATAGCTTTTGTTATTAACTATAGCATCTTAGAAACATCAGACGAGGATGCTGGATTGTAAACATTATGCTAGGTTGGTACATTTTGGCATACTACTCAATTATGCGAAAATGTACTAACCTACATAAAGATCTTCTCCCATTTTCCGAAATAACCATCCCACCAAAAACATTTCATGTAAAATGTTGTCAAGACGACCACATAAGGTTTTCTCTGTGAAAAAGATATCAGATCTCATGTAGAGCCAAGAGCTAGTGGTACACACGTAGGTACCTTTTCTAATCTAAGTATTTGTTTACATTTTAATCAGATAAAATTGAACAGACTATCAATCAATCAATCAATCAATCAATCAATCATTTTATTTCAGGCAACTGAGGGCCCATACATAAAATACACACATTTACATTTAATAAAACAAAAATAATAAACTAATACATAATTTTAAACCCTATAACATAAATATAACTACACACGCAATGTTGGCGGCGTCGTGTTTCGCTGCGTGGTGTCGCGTAACCGTCCTCGGAAACGTCGATACACGACACCCTTCGGCCAAAAGTCCTCCTTCATGCAGGCCTGTAGATGGTGGGTTGGAACTCGCACCACGAATGACTTAAAGTTGATATTGTGGCGCGATTCCAACCTTTCAACCCTCAGAGTCCAGTTGGTCTTCACTTTGACGTACTGCACGACTTCCTCAGTTGTAGTGGAGTGATGCAGACGCGAAAGGTACAGCTGCGT
The DNA here is from genome assembly GCA_916610205.1 of Griposia aprilina. NCBI lineage: Eukaryota > Metazoa > Arthropoda > Insecta > Lepidoptera > Noctuidae > Griposia > Griposia aprilina. The sequence continues at coordinate 13,460,490 of OU744310.1, read as the reverse complement.
CGTAGGCACCGCAGGACGCAGCAGCATGTTGGGTCCACTCGGTGCGGTACCACACAGGTTACGGGAACAGGGCTTCTTCATCTTCTTCCTATCGACTTTAGTGAAGCCTTCCTCATCAACTTGTGCTGTTCTTGGCACGGAGCTACAGACCACAGTCAAGGCAGGTTGAGCACCCACTTTCGGTTTATCCCCTTTTCTGGTTTGTCGCTTAGGCTGCGACGCATCAGATTTGCCGCTGGTGACGATAGCAGCATAGGCACGTTTAGGGGTCGACGTACCTACGTGTGACGTTTCCGCAGCCGGTGTTGTGGCGCGGGCGATGACGGCGGCGGGCGGCGCTTGCTCAGCGTTATCGGCAGCTAGTGACGCACTTGTGTTCGCCGATTCAAAACTGCCGATGGTCGCATTTTGCGCCCCTCGACGTGTATTCACCTTAGAGGCCTCAGGTGACCCAAATACCGAACCAACGTTGCGCAATTATGCTATTTCTGCACGTAATTCAGTATTGGTTTTTTCCGATACCTCCATTCTGGACTGCATTTTGGTCATCTCCGCCTTCAAGGAAGTGATGTCCTTAAGCAGCCGTGTAACGTCGTCGTGATCGAATGTGACGGGAGGCAATTTACTCAGCTCCTTCGCCACGAAATCCGGCACGTCGTCCGGGTCAGTCTTCTTCAACATATCGATGATATCCTGAAGACTCTTCTCGGTTCCATCTCTGCGCCGAGAGGGCATCTGGTCTAATTTTCCAAGAGACTGGAACAGCAACAGCTTTCCGCTGCTGACGTCGTCCTCCTTGAAATTGGACCGGCATATCTGCAGGATGCTCACCTCGTCCATGTCCTTCAAACAGGTGCGACACGGGACGCGAATCGCACGCGACTCAAAGGCACCGCTCGTCGCACGACAAGCGGTGCCTTTATGTCCCGTCGCCTGTTGCGCCTGTTTGTAGGAGCCTTAAGTTGATAACTGACCGAATAAACACTCTTTTACACAGCCTCAGTTAGTTACTTACTCAGAACTAAAACTATCTCGTATTCTTTCAAGGCCCACTTTGCATATTTGCGTAATCTTGCCAGTAGTTACTGATTAGGTAATCAAAGTTAAGCAACGCGCGTAGCGGCCGCGAATTAGAAGGTGACCGCGAGGTAATTACTCTGGCCAGCTGTTAGTACTTAAATAAATGTTTTAACATAGATATTATCACGCCTGTGATATACTAAAGGTGTACAATAAATGTTTTAACATACATATTATCACGCCTGTGATATACTAAAGGTGTACAATAAAGTCATATTACGCCAGTTATGTTAAGAGTGTTATGTAACAGCGAGCGAGCCTATTGCTGTCATACTGGTACTTGCCCGGATTTGAACCCACAACCTGTTCGTGAGCCACTGGGCCATCATGACAATAAGTAGTTCAAAACCAGATGCAAAAATTGCCTCGTGTTAAATATTGCATGCAAATAATTCTAGTTAATTATAATTACTAAAGACGTTTATTTAAGTAACATGTTTAAATTAACTGACTTTGCAAAACTTGGCTAATGGTGATTATTTTAAATATTTCTTAATTATTGTCTGGTTCATTTTGTAACATCATACATATTACATCACGCCATGTAGATGACTCTGTATGCATAGATTCTTCCTGAAAGGTCTAGGAGGCATAGTAAGCAAGTACATGACACATTTCAGCTCTGTCTCTGTGATGGCAACACATCAGCGAAGCCTCTGGTACTGCAGATGTTCATAGGCAGCGATGACAGATTGTTTGCTATTCAATGTAATCTATCGTGTGTTGTATGGAAGTCAGTTGGCATGGTATGAGCAAGTGACGCGGAGGAATGAGGAAAATGTCGCGAGGAATATTTTGTGTATGAATGTGGATGGCTGTAAGAGTAGGGGAAGACCAAATAAACGATGGATGGACTGGGTAATGGATGATATGGCTAGAAAGGGGGGTGACTACCGAGATGATGACTGATAGAGAAGTGTGGAAGAAATAGACATGTTGCGCTGATACCAAGTAAATTGGGATCTAAGGGCAGCAGAATTATGAAAATTAGGTCCGTTAATCCGTTAATATTGCACACTAGCTTTTGAATCAATTCGGGTTATAATTCAATTATGATTCGAAAGACACGTGGCGCCATCTATTATCATTAGTTATTGTTGTTTTCTTCGGGAACAGTACTTGTTTTCGGGATGAAAGGTACTCTATGTCCGTTTCTGTACACCTGATAACGTATATGCACAATTTCAGGATGATCGGTTCAGTGGTTTAGGCATGAAAAGATAACAAAAAAACAAACTTACTTTAGCATTTATAATATTAGTTAGGATTAGGATGTTTTTGGAGCCGATTCAGCATAAATACTACAATTTGGCGTCGCGTGCCTCATCAGAGTTTTGTTGTTCTAAGCCTTTCACAAATGATCACATATATTTACCATTATATATTATATTAATGGATGAATCATGAAATCAAATATTATTGCCGAGCCGTCCATTGTAATATATTTACTTATGCTGGCGACTGTACGTACGTACGTAATGTAAACTAAATATGTTTTAACCTTAACTTAAACTTAATTATCCAACAAATTGTCACTGTCATGGCGGCACTTAACTTAATTGATGTGTTTTCGAGTCAATTTTAAAAGAAACGGCAAGGAATGTTTAGTTTTTGTTTTATTAAAAGGTAAAATAGTCTCCCAAACATAGATGGAACATTTACATAACATAACATCACGCCTGGATTCCCGAAAGGTAAGGCAGAAGTCCCATGTAATAGGGGGCGAGCCTATTGCCATCAACCGGGCGCAAATACAGACTCCGGGCTGCTACTGAGAAATTCTAGATGGAAAACCTTATAACACTTTGCACGACTGGGGGATCGTACCCCGGACCTCATACTCAGCAGGAGCGATTACTGTCTCTATATATGGATGGAATATCTATTGCAATGAATGCATGTTACACACAAACGTACATTAGTACAATATCCGGGCGTAAATTATAATAAAATAATGTCGAACTTTAAAAAGAGCCATCACAGAACGAGGAAGCTTTGAAAAATAAACAAAATGGCGGCGGGTCAGATATGCCACAAAGGTTCGTACCTCATTCTGTTTATTCACATCACAACTGTCACTTTGACAGCTGCCTAACGTTTACTTTCTCTGATTGTTGAATTTTAATATCATAATGATAGTGACACTGACACCAATTCTTAAAGAAATATTGGTACATGACCAGATGTATGAACGTAAACAAAGTATAAAGAATATTTAAGGGTCATAGGAGGTGGCGTTGTGTAATTTCTGCCTACCCCTATGGGAAGAAGGCGTGAGGTTATGTATGTATATATGTAATTAAGTAAGACAATAATGTATTCTTACTTTACTCACAAAACTGCCATAAAATAAAGTAAGTAGGTACCTAAAGTTACTTCCTCGAATTAAGTTGATGACCTTTACTTACAACATTTTGGAAAATTCCGATGTTTTGACAATTTATTTACGGTTTTTGTTTAAAACTTATATGGTGGTGAAGACGGAAATAATTTAAAATGTATTTCTTGAAAGTTTAAGGGCTCATTCTACGATTTAAATCTTTGGGTTCATTGTTGTAAACGTCGTAAAGATGGCGGATAATACGCCGATATTTTCATGTTTTGAAGTAACTGATTCATGAATTATTCGATGACGTTTCCCCAAAGGGGTAAACAGAAACTACAGAACCTCACGTGAAACGATCTTAACATATTCTTTTTTTATCAGAATACACTTCCTTCAATTTCATTTTAACAGTTCATGTCTCACTGAATTGACAAATTAAATGGAATGTCAATACTTAAACATTTTTGAAGTAAACTTTTCTTTAGGCGCACTTTGGGCTCTTTCTGAACATGGAACGTCACTGAACCGTCACGCGTCACGCTCGGGTCGGTGACGCTGAATCGGGTATACTCGGTTCCAGTCGTAAGTTTTTACTTCTACGAGTGGTCATAAGCACACGCCCTCTTCTTTAAAGCAAAAAAATTGAGGAACGAATTTTCGTAACTAGTTCATAGTTCAATATCTATGAAAGAATGAACTACGAAAATTGTCCTTACTGCTACTACTTATAGGATAGCAAAACTGTTTAATGTCATATTGTTAACATTGACAATTAAATGTACAGTCAAGGCGCAAAAATGCTAATAAATTTTCACTTTTTTTTTTACATAGTTGATGTCTCCGTCTGACAGTGATTTTGTTTTCATTCAAAATGTTGGCAATTCGTACAGTACAACTATTTCTTAATGTCCCTCGGGAATCATCGCATATCCGAATACAAACGAATGCTAATTTCCTTGTCCGTCAATTATTAGATTTATCGTGTATAATAATTTGAATTCAGAACTAAGTACTTTATTGTGTTGTTACGTCAAAACAAAACATCAGTTTATAGTAATTACTTCTGAATTCAAATTATTATACACGGTAAAACTAATAATTGATGGAGATGGAAATTAACATTCGCTTGTATTCGGAAATGCGATGATTCCCGAGCGACATTAAGAAAATAGTTGTAGGTACTGTACTGAGTAAAAAAATACGGTGCAAATAAAAATTAGGTAACTTTACGGTACTTAACATTTTAATTCCTTGCCTATACAAATGCGTTGACACAAAACACAAAAACACCTTTAGCTTACACACATTTCTGACAGATTATGTCGTTGAAAAAATTGGCCTTCAGGTGTATGACATAATGTTTGCCTAAAATATAATTGAATATGTACTCACCAACATAGGTATATTTGGTACCACGACGGCATCATCGTCCAACCCCTTGCTCAACTCGGGCTGGAACGTATACGTCCTCTTGTAGTGGAATGATAACGTGCCGTTTTCGTTGTCTGTGATGTTCACCTTCTCCCATTCTTCACTGTGGAGGAGAAGTAGAGAATGAGATTGTTTGCAAATTATATTAGGTATATATTTTGTTTACGATAATTTTGTATCTATTTTTGACTTGCTGAGCAAAATTTTGCCTAGCATGGCAACGTCACGACTAAAGCCTGACTTACACGGTGCGATTTAATTGCCTATGGCATACTAGTGGCCGTTTTGCGTGGATGTGACATGTGATCCATTTATTTTCCCCCAAATTGTTATTTTTTGTGTCTTCTCTTTGCGTCATGTTTTACCGGAAATAAACGTATTTTCTTTATTTTCTCCTTTCTGTCCATCGATAAATTACTTCACACGATTTTCAAGATTTTTTGAGCCGCCCCCGATCATGTCCCTGGTGGTAAATTTTCGTCTGATTGAATTAACGTCTCTGATGTGACGTCAAATATTTTGCAATTTTAAATTAAACCTAATAATAATACTGTTAGTGTTGGTAATATTTTAGTTCTTCGTGAGAGTTGAAGTTTAGAGTTTAAGTACTTTAGATTTATACATGTGACGTTACGAAGTTTTTGTCTTGTCCTTGTCACACTTTGTTGAAATATTGATCTCTTTCCTCCCCCTTTTTTTTTGGGTGGGAATCATCATATGACGTCTTCCTCTAGGCGGAGCGGAAGGGCGTGTCAGACTCTTACTGACTAAAACCCACCCGTGTTCCTTCAGTTGCCTGTGCGCCAGGGCCACGGTAACTCTTTCGAACAATCCGCGACCCTGGCAGGTTCCTCCCTCTTCACATGTGATTTAGTTTATGGATGGCCCTTAAATAGAACTAACAATAAAAGTTGCGCCGTCTTAACAGTGTTTAAATGTAACAAGTCATTTGTTGCTTCAATTTTATTGTATGCCACAGGAAACTTAGTATTCAGCCTATAATGTTCCCACTGCTGGGACACACGCCTCCTCTCTGTGAAAGGGAGTGGGCTATAACCTACCACACGGGACCGCGTGATTTGGTAGATGTCACGTGTCTTCGAATTCTGGTTCTAGGACATGCCGGTTTCCGCACGATGTTTTCCTTCCAGAAACTTGCATCGTGTAAACGAGGATTAAAAGATAAAGACTGTGGCATGCACTAGAATTATGAGCTGAATTCATGGTTTCAGTTTGCACGTCGATGTCTCTGCCAACCTGTATGCGTATCTCTATGAGGTTGCTAATTAGGACCGCTTCACCCAATTGTGAGGAATGTGGAGTTGTCGGGGACCCTACAACATTTATTGATGAAATGTGTCAACTAAGAGTCCAGTAGAAATAATTTAGTAAGGTCCCTGAATTTGAACAGGGGGCCTAAAATGGACGCTTTGCCAGAATCATAATATGATCTGCGTACAATTCGTGTATCCCGCAATTCATCTGTTTGATAGCCGCTATTTGACATTAAGACTTCATTAAAGCAATGCATATTTTATGGACCATTTTACGCAACTTCATACAAAACTGTCAAACAGTTGAATTGCGGGATATTAATTGTACGCAGAACATAATATGATTCTGCCATAGCGTCCATTTTAGGCCCACAGAGCTGATGTAGGCAATGGCGACGATGCGATGGGTTTGTTCAAATTCATGGCCCAAGTCTTGTGAAAGTACTATTGTTTAGGATACGATGGGACTGACAAACGCTATGTGTAAAAGCCCTTATAACCAAATAAAGAAAAAAGAGTGGAACACAGCAACGCTGCTTGGCGGTAGAAATAGGTATGGCGGTAGTACTGTCCCTGATGAGCTCCTTCACAAGGAACAGTCGGTCTAATTTGTGAAATCTCACTTTGATAACTTAGATGAAGTGAGCTTTTAGTGAGTTGTTATTCCACCTGTAGCTAGAAATTGACTTGACACTTTTGACAACTCAGTTCTCCTTCACTTCACCTCACTTCACCAACACTTCACAAGTTGTCACGGAGATTTTTATAGTATAGATTGGCCGTACTTATTTAAATAATTTTCAAAATGAATTCGCCAATTTTATCTCAAGTGCATTTTAAGACTTATTTCAATTAGGATTATCGTTTATTATCACTTTTACCAACCAGTTTGGAAGGAAGTAAGACTTGCATTTATATCAAGTCATTTATTTTATAGTTCGTAATGTAATGAGTGCTTTCCGCTAAAGGAGCAAGGAGGTCATGTTTCAATTTTAATTTTATTAATCTTAGTTGTAGGTTCGGTTCTTTTTTGATAACTAAATTAAGTCTAATCAAGTTTAAGATTTAAAAAAACTGCTGTAGGTATTATGTAACTAGGATTTGTATTACGCTTAGATGGAAATAATGTAAGATCTTCAACGTCATTTGAATAAAGTATAAAAGAAAATACACCCGTGATGTGATGTGAAATCCACAAAAAATCACCCAATTGTAAAATTTTAAAATATACAGATTGGACTGTACATAATGTATTATTAAAGACCGCGTTAGTTTATTTACTTTAATATAATATACAGGCTGTAAGGGACATTGTTATGTAAGGTGTTAGCACCGTCAATTCGGTACATAGTACCCAGGCTTATCACCGGTAAAATCAGCTGTTCCATATATTTTGACCGTGTTGGTATTAAAATAAAATAAAAAATTAAATGAAATGTATTATATTAAAATATGTATGTTTAGGTTAAGTTATTTATCTATGAGCCTGAGTTGCCTGAAAATAAATGGATTTATTATTATTATTATTATTGCACTTTTGTATGAAACAGCTTGTTTTTTTAATAACCAGTGAAATTTTTCTACGCTGGGGAGCCATCCTGTATGTTATTTTCATTGTAAAAACTTATAAGTACTCACGAATAAAAATAAGGCCCCAGTTCATCGAACACAGCGGGGTAATTACGTAACACACTTTACAGTAGGAATGGGTTTAATTTTGACAGTTCAACAGCATTCATTGCGTTATTTACGTTGTTGAGCAGACAAATTTTTCGAACATATGAAGCAATGGATTTAGCAAAAGGCTTCAAATTTCAAAATGATTCAGATTGTGATGAATAGTGTGTTACGTAATTAGGGTGCTGGTTTGGAGCATAGAAACGGGTTTTCTCGACGAAAGAATAGACAAAATGACAGATTGTAGAAACATTTCTTTAGAAATCTGTCATCAACCTGACATTTGGTCTATTCTTCCCTCGACAAAACCCGTTTCCATGGTGGTCATACTACGCCTGCTGGTAAACTAGAAATGTTATGCGCTTCGGTAATCTTCGTATTCCCGAATAACTACGAACGTCGTCGCGCCACAGAGTAAACCGACAGACAGTAAGCTTCTAAGTGTTGTACTGCCGCGTTTTGTCGTAGTGCACCTATTATTGCGTGTTTGTATGAAGTTTTCTCTCTGTCAAGTTACCTACTCCGGTCGCACATCGTCATCTGTCACTCAAAACTTTTGAAAAGTTTTTGGAATTGCATAGAGTTGTTAATACATAATTTTGTGAACATGGTAATACAAAATAGGCAAGTAATTAAATTACAGCTCTATAACATATCAACGCGCGTTCGTATATTTTCCGAAGATAGACGATAATTTCCGAACCGCATAGTTTTCCTTGGAGATCTGTATTATAACTTTTATTGTACAAAAAATATAATATACTTACGAATAAACATAAGGCCCGAGTTCATCCAACACAGGCTTGGAGCCATTGTTGAGGAATTCGTCGGCGTTGGTGACGTTGTACACGTAGACGGACACTAAGGGGCGCACGGGGGGGCGCGCCCACCACTCGAACGTCATCGAGCCTTGTCTGAGGACCAGCTCCTGTGGATGAGAGGAAATATTGGATTAATTCTGTAGTAGAATAAATAGTGGAATGGAAACCGGTATAATCTAGAAACGAAATTCAAAGTCATGTCACATCCACCAACCCGCACTGTGCCCACGTGGTGGATTACGGCCCACTCCTTCTCAGAGGTAGCCTGTGTCTATGGTATTGTTTGATTATGTATGGAATAGGCCATGTTTTTTCCTTTTGGTGTTGTAAAATACAAATTCCCTTTCATTTTCAAGTAGGTACAGTAAAATACATTACTGCAAATGTGTGAAAAATTGGACTGCTCCAAAGAGAAATTAGCGCAATGGATTTTGGTGACTTGTCCAAATTAAAGGGATTGTCATTCTAAGTGATTTACGCAATTAGGTAGTGTCCGTGGAGTTCCTTGCCCATTCGTTTCCATAGGAACCCACTACGCTTTGGAACTGGCATCTAGCTTCATCTTTCTGACTGAACGACCCCTTGACAATTCAAAAGTGTCGATTATTCGTTTAATTTGGCAAACAGATAGACCATGACCTGGGTTAGGACTACCTGGACTACCTGGGGAAGGCTACTTTTCATCCTGGATTGCAGACGAAGTCGCGGGCAACAGCTAGTAATCTTTATATCTATATACTTTTAATATAAGTGAAGACTTTGTTTGTTTGAACGCGCTAATGTCTGAAACTACCAGTCGGATTTGAAAGCCCAATACTTGAGGAAGGCTATAGACTAATTAACATCACGCTGAGCCGAGCAAATAGACTAAAAGTCAGAAAGAACGCTGCGCGAAAACGAAGTGATAGCGCGGGCGGGCGATGCGATGCGACGGGGTGGGTCGGGGGAACAAGAAATTTCACGCGAAGTCGCAAGCAGAAGGTGGTACATTTAAGACTCCTTCAAACAGGCGCGATACGCGACGCGAATCGCACGCGACACAAAGGCACTGCTCGTCGCGAGACAGGCGGTGCATTTGCGACGCGTCGCGTGTCGCGCCTGTTTGTATGAGCCTTTATATGGTTAAAAGTTTTCGTTTTCCTTAGACAGAGGTTGATCGAAAAGCTTTCACATAAAAAAAAATTTGGTACATGTAGCCAACCTTCAAAATTTAACAAAAAAAACATACAAAGTACAATTACAAAAACTCGTGAAGACGTATAACGTTACAACAAATAAATTGAAATAATACTATACGACACTTAAATTACCTGAGAACATTACAAGTTGGCATTGATCGACTGTGCAACGGGCTGCAAAGGAAGCCTTCACTTTGGGTGAACACAGACTGAGACGATTTAGAAATAAGTGGTGTTTTTTTTTTTTAATGGTGCTTAAGAAGTGGTTAATATTCTAAGTAGCTCAGATTTAGTTTAGTATTGACTAAGCCAAACTGAAGCAAGGTTACCGATATAACCCGAAGAATTGCCGAACTTAAGGGGGATGCGAGGTAGCCCGCGAAATTCAAATTTTCTTACGTTTTTTCAATTTGCAGGTTAGTATCAGGTTGTATGTTGATCTAAACATGATTCGCGGCCGTATCAAAAAATCGGTGTGAGTTGGTTTGGCACTCACGAAAATGGATGTGTAAACATGTGAGCTCGCATCAGTTTGGTTCACGCGCTCACATAGACACGGGTCTTACGCTGACGTCATCTGACGCTCGAAGTCTTACGCTTACGCGTCGGACGTTCGAAGTCCCAGCTAACCCCTACCGTAGATCGAGCGCTAAGATGTTTACACATCAATGAATTCTATGATAAAAGAGCGTGCGCAGGGAGCGAGACTCAGCGACTGGACAGAGAAGGACCGAACGCTCAAGGTCGTTTGGTCGGGGAAGCGCCTTAAGGAGTTGTATTTCTTATTCTTATGATTATAATTCTGTACCCAGTAACTGGGTTGTGGAGGTCAGATAGGTAGCCGCTCCATATAAAGTACAGGTATACAGCTGCATCCAGTTAAGACTGGAATCTGTCCCCAATATAGTTGGGAAAAGTCAGGCAGATGATGATGAATACAATCGCGTGTCTATCCATCAGAGCGAAGCCTTTAGCTTACTGTATTCATACCGTACATCACACGCCTAATTATAATAATATTTGCGTGGGAACGTGTGTGCATGTATAATAAATTTACATCATACAATTTGCATGAAATTATTCGTCTTGAGCAACAAAAGAATAACTGACTGATTGTTGATTTAAGCATTTGAAGTTGAGAACATAATGTAACTTCAGCAAAATTTTCCGATATTTGCTAATATTTTTTTTATTTCGCGGGCTTTCGTCTTAAGTATTCTCAAATGTGAAACCGGCACCTTAATTGAGTAACACACTATGTATCACAATCTGAATAATTTTGAAGCCTATTGCTAATCCATTGCTTCACATGTTCGAAAAATTTGTCGACTCAACAACGTTAATAACGCAATGAATGTTGTTGAACTGTCAAAATTAAAGCTGTTCTAGTTAAATTTACCGTCACCCACCCATCGTCGACCCATCCCAGTTCTGTGCCAGGTGTACAAGCTGTTCTTGAGGTTCGTCACGAACCGTTTCAACAAAAGATTTAACGAGTTCCAGCCGCCCGAACAAGCCGGTTTTCGAAAAGGATTCAATACCGTAGACCCCGTTGGTATGAGTCTTTAGGAGAAGAAGATAGTCAAGCCTAGCGACCTCCTGAGGCCCTACCATAATCATTCTCGGGCAGGTGATGTGCAGGGTAGGTCAAGATGACAGTTAACAGTTGCACCGCACAGGATACCACATCGTGCGACACTTCACTTTCCGTCTAATATTGACTTGCTATTAGAGTGTATGGTAAATCTCTTGCCAATCCGTTTGCAATTACATTTTGTATCTATGGGTTGGAAAACATGTCGACGGCCTAACTGACAGGAAGTACTCAACGTTGCCTAAGGACATCTGCAACACCAGAGGCATACCAGGGACAAAGCTATACACGTCCCATGTGCATGTAACTACACCAGCACACACATGCCTTTCAAACCGGAACACAACAACGCTACTTGGCGACAGAAATATGTGTGGTGGTAGTACTTCCTGGACGAGCTGCTTCACAAAGAGCTCTATTATTACTCCTTACTTTGCTTCCACCTTTGTCTTGTTTAACTGTTGCCTGATTCACACTTTTTAAAATGGTAGAGACCACGTAAGGTCACAAGACTCTAAGCATTTATTTCAAATCAACCAATTACAGGCACTTTTGAATTGTCAACGGGTCGGTCAGTCAGAAAAATTAAGCTAGTTGCCCGTTCCAAAGCGTAGTAGGTACCTATGGAGAAGAACGGGCAAGAAACTCCATGGACACTCTTTTATATGAACATATAGTTACAATAAAAATTGGTTACATCATTCATATTGAAATTATACATGTGATAACGATGTAGAAAGACGTGCACGTTAAAAGCGTCCGTAATAAAAAAGATAAATCTCAAAAAAAAAAAAGATTCTGGATTAAGTGAACGTGCGTCTTCACCCGGAGCAGGATTTCGAAAGACCTGCTCACCGTGAGTGAATCACACACGGCGGTGTCGCACATGTAGTTATAGTCCCTCTGAATACGTTCGGTTAAGCCGACCGCGCGCGTCACTAGTACTCACAGCTAATTATGTTTAGTAACCTAGGACGTCCCTAATATTATTACGTCTGTGGTTTGACTCGATAATTTGTTGTTGTTATTTTATATATTTTTTTAAAGTAACGATACAACGTTACATCTGCTAGTAATAACCTTAGTTTATAACACAAGACAATCAGTTCTTACCATTGAGGATATTTTTCAAGCCGGTAAACTGGACAACGCGAATGTGTACTTAATCATCATTCTGCTGCTCATATCCCGATTTATTACAGCGGGGTAATTGCGTAACACACTAACAGTAGGAATAGCTGTCATTTTGACAGTTCAACAACATTCATTGCGTTATTTACGTTGTTGAGCAGACACATTTTCGAACATATGAAGTAAGTAGCTTCTGCCCGCGGCTTCGCCCGCGTGGATGTCGGAAAATATCCCACGGGAATGTGCTTCCGGGACAAACACTAGCCTATGTCCTTCCCCAGGATGCCGTCTATGTCCTTGCGAAATTTTATCGCAATCCGTTAAGTGGTTTAGGCGTGAAAAGGTAACAAACAGAAAGAGTTACTTTCGAATCCTAACTTCCTAACTAATATTATAAATGCGAAAGTAAGTTTGTTTGTTTGTTACCTTTTCAAGCCTAAACCACTGCAATGATCATCCTGAAAAATTGCTTTAACGTTGTCAGGTGTACAGAAACGGACATAGGGTACCAAACATCCCGAAAAAAGTACTGTTCCTGGGGAAAAGAACAATAACGTTCTTATGATAATAGATGGCGCCACGTGTCTTTCGAATCATGATTTAATTATAACCCGAATTGATTGTCAAAGTTTAAATTAACGCGAGCGAAGCGGCGGGCTAAAGCTACTTTATAATATTAGTATGGATGGATTAGCAAAAGGCTTTAAAATGATTCAGATTATGATAGATACCTAGTGTGTTACGTAATTAGGGTGCTGGTCTGTGTGGCATGTCTTCTCCTTCCACACATCTCCATCAGTCGTCATCTCGGTAGTCAGCCCCTTACTAGCCATATCATATTTCACACAGTCCATACTTCGTTTACATGCCTATTGTGTGGAATGTGTTAATATCGTGTGTGTGTCATATCCTTTGACGTAAGTTCCTTAGTTCTGATGTTGTAAGTAACACTTGTAGCATATTCTACGTGTTAAATTATTACTTACAACGTCGTTTAACAACACTCTGTAACCCCACCGTCCCTTGAAAAGCACGTTGTTGGTTATTTGTTGATCTTTGACAGTCGATACGGGTTGTCAGAAGCCTGAAGGTCTCTCAACCAGTCTTCCCAAGGGGTATCGTGTTATCCGGTAACTGGGTTGTGGAGGTCAGATAGGCAGTCGCTCCATATAAAATATTGGTATTTAGCTGAATCCGGTTACACTGGAAGCCGACCCCACCATAGTTGAGAAAAGGCAGGGCATGATGGCGGCCAATGGCACACAGACACAACTGGCGAAACGTCAGACAGAGATGTAGGCACTATACATCTTTGTCTTCCCCTTTGGGGAACACAGGGTTGTTTACGAGTATTATGTAAGGTATAAGCTACCATGCATAAGGCACATCGAGTTGTAAAAAAAGCTCAGCCTTGTGGAGTGTCGTCTCTGTCACTCATACTCATATCTCACGAACCGACGCGCGTTTACTTGTGGTTACCAAGTGTACAAACACGCTGTGAATGTGTGCTTGAAGAAGAGTAGCGTCTGCATATAACACACACGTACACTTTCGCCCGTGTCGCAGCCGGTACCGAGAGCTCCTGCGCTTACACACACATTTACAGCGTGTGCGTAGATTTGGCTACCACAAGTAAAGCGCGAGTCGCTTCGTGAGATAAAAGTTGCCATATTCACGGCTTGTATTTAATCCCTCTAACTATTAAGCTTTCATCTAAAATCTACGTTCCTAGGTTACCTAATGACCGAACAGACAATGCCGGCATTTCGGTCAAGGCGTTGATCGAGTCACACGCTGATTTCGACATAACATCTGAGAAAGACAATGCTGAGTACGTCAATATTTGTGGCACACTGTTAGGAGTACTTATGGGCTTTTAAAACTGTTAGAATTATAATTTAAAAGCGTAGTTTTGAGGGTTATTTGCAGATGCAATTAGAAGCTTATCATCGACCTGCTGCCCTGATCCTAATTCTTCCATACATCTCCATCAGTCATCATCTCAGTAGGTAGTCCCCCCCTTTCTACCCATATCATCTCTCACACATCATGTCTTCGGTTTTCCCCTAATCTTCCTCTAAAATTAAAGTGGCAATATTGATAGCCTGTTTTATTTTACAGAAAGTAAATAACGTCTTAAGCTTTTGAAAACCTACCACTACTAATTTAATTGGTTGAGGGACACTGGCCCGCCTACGTTACGCCTGGCCAGTGCCGGTTTTAACATTACAGGCGCCCTGAGCGAAATTTCAGCGACGCCCTTCTCCCCTCTTGGAGAGTAGAGAGGGGCGAAAAATTTCAGCACTCCGCCTAGATTTTCCTATGTCCATTCATAAAAAAATAGGCGTTATTTTGCTGGCTTGTACAGACTGGTTTGAAAATTCAGAGAATGACGGATGCAAGAGCTAGCGAAGAGTGCTCAACTTTTTTTTTTGGTTTTCTAACTCTAAACGAACTAAAAAAAAATACTCTGCAGGCGCCAGAGGTGATTGGGTGCCTAGTCACAGCCCCTTCGGCGCCCCTTCACCTCTGGTACCCTGGGCGGTCGTTCAGCCGCGCTCTAACCTAACTTCACTGCGGGCGTTACGTGTCCCGCAAAGTGTTAATTTGACCTATGCATAAAACATACAATATCACTTTTACTTAGAGTGGTAAAATAGCGGAAAACAAAAACATTTAATAAAGGTTATATTCTGCTAACTCATCACCAACAAATCGTTTCCAATCACGTCATAACATTGTTTCTGTGAAATCATGTAACCGGATGAGAATAAAAATAATTTACTTAATACATATAACTAACGCTTACATAAAACTGCATAGCAGTTCAGCCTTTAATGTTCCCACTGCTGGGACACGGGCCTCCTCTCTGTGAGAGGGAGTGGACGGTAATCCAGCACGCGGGCCCAGTGCGGGTTGGCTGGTGGATATCACACGATGTCTTCTAATTTTTACTATAGCGAAAACTTGTCTACACTCTCTTTCTGAACAATGAACGAAACTGAGTCGTCACGCGTGGGTCGGTGACGCTGTATCGCATATACTCGGCGCTGTATCGCGTATACTCGGCGCTGAATCGCATATACTCGGCGGTGTATCGCGTATACTCGGCGCGGAATCGCATATACTCGTCGCTGTATCGCTTATACTCTGTGCTGTATCGCATATACTCGGCGCTGTATCGCGTATACTCGGCGCTGTATCGCGTATACTCGGTGCTGAATTACATATACTCGGCGCTAAATCGCATATACTCGGCTCCAGTCGTAAGTTTTCATTTCTATTGCGTGGTCGTAAGCACACACCGCCTTTTTCTAGGACATGCCATGTTTTGAAATACAAATGAATAAGTTCCTATTTCCGTTTACAGAATCATTGTATTAGAATGATAACAAAACGAATTTGTTTACATTTCTATCAAATTGCATTGAAACAACGTTTACTCACTTCTGTATCGGTGGCGGTGGGAAGCGATCCGTTTGCGTGCGCTCGAGTGCAACCATCTTTGGACACCGACAAACATACTTTAATAGATAAAGTGATGCCTGTATCACTGTCTTTCGCCCGTAATGGACCGAAAACGTCATTAGTGGCAGAAAATCACCATCATCACGTAAAGACCCTCGGCAATATGTGTCTGCAATAGCATTTACTATGAGGGGCTCATGTTAATAATAACAGCCGCACGGGTCGATCTTCAAAGTTAAGCAACGCTTGCCGAGGTCGGTCCATTACATACCGAGATCCCTCTATGCCTCAGAAAGTGCGTTAAGCATTTTTCCCGGCTGTCATTCGTAGATCTTTGACAGTCGTTACCGGTAGTCAAGCCCGAAAGTCAGACAACCAGTCTTACCAAGAGGTATCGTGTTACTCAGTAACTGGGTTGTGGAGGTGAGGTAGGCAGTCGTTCCAACTAAAATACTGGTATGCAGCTGCATTAACTGGATACAGCTGCATTGAAAAGATTTTACTACGGCCATAATCAAAATTTTATTGCAGAATATGGCCTATAATCTTGTCTGCTACATTCGAAGCAACTAGAGCTAGTGAAACTGAATTAAATAAAAACATGTTCTAGGACAAAAAAAAACAGAGACATGTGACATCCGCCGACCCGCACTGGGCCCGCGTGGTGGATTACGGCCCACTCCCTCTCACAGAGAGGAGGCCTGAGTCCCAGCAGTAGGAACGTTACTTACGCTGATATGCTAACTACTTACAACTACAAATAATAAAACTAAACGTTTTATTTTTTGTATTATTTATTAAATACGTTACCTAAACCGCCAAGACATAAAACTTTCAATAATGACTTTGCAATATTTTGGTTTTTATGCGTCTAATCTTTTCAGCCATCTGTAGACAAGCCAGGTTTTTGTGGTATGGCATCATGGCATCAGTATGTTTGCAGACTGATACTTTTTGTCCATCTCAAAATCAACTGCACTGGCCTTTTTGGTGAGTGGAATTTGTGTTTAGAATTTGTACACGTTTGGAAATCTAAAATGTTGATATGAGAATGAGTTTTTTTTTTTGCATAAGAAACACATTAATTTGCATTGCGATATTTATTTTTCAATCTGGCAATGTGAGCTTTTATAATTTCAAACGTGACGGTATTATCGTGGACGATACGTCCACATCACGGCATCACGATAACACAATAGAGGAAGTAAAATGTATGGAAATACAACAAAGCAACCTGTAATCAGGAATTCAGCTCATGATTCTAAACCCCTAGCGTAGAAATTTTTCGTCGGCTATGCGATCAAAATGTATGGATCAGCATTGTTTTTTTAATAACCGTCGAAAAATTAAATGCAGGAGGCCGTTCAGAATGATTTACTGAATTCATGGTATCAAACAGGTTGCGCGTTGATATCCCTGCCACCCTCTATATGAAAAAGCTTTCAAATTTCCGTCCACGATAACGTTATAACGTGCACGTATTTCCATATACTTTATGGACGTGATAATATCGAAAAGTTTGAAATTATAAAACCGCACAGTGGATTGTGTTGTGTTGTCACAATAAAAGGGATTGAAGGTCTACGCCATGTTCACCCATCGCTTACTTGAAAGGTCAAGACCCTGGCCCATTTATAAATAAAAAACGTTATAAAACAATATACTCACGTGGTCTATGAACATCCGCACCCATGTCCCGAAGAAGATGGCACAGATGATGCCAGCAAGCAGTAACACTACCGCCGATGCCAGCACAAACCCTGGAAAAGAAGAAGAATAGCACGTTAGAAAACAGTGGACATTTTTTGACATTGACATTTTGCGTTATGGTATTTTTGCGTGGGTGACGTTTTGCGTTGTGGTACTTTTGCGTGGTTGACGGTTTGCGTTGTGTTTAGAATGCTTACGTGTAGAGTTTTTGCGTCAGATTCGGCATTAGAACAGGTCATGGAGAATATTATTTTACGAAGGAATTAATCACTTTTGTTGCTTATAACATTGTTAAATAAAAATAGTTAAGTACATTTCTAACATTATTCTTCACTTCCTAGTTTTTTTTATGAATGGATCAAAGTCTAATATTCAAACATGACGTCTTTCAATAATAAGACTGCATTCAAATAAAAAATTCAATGGTGTGTGAATTTTATTTATCATGATTAGCAAGTTATTGTAATTTCAGGGTCGAAGGTTGATTTTAAACTATTTCCATAAACCCTATGCTACGTAGAAAGCGGAATGCAGGACATTCGTTGTATAGTCAACGACACGTCTGTGGTAAAAATTTGTTAGCGCCTTTATATCGTAGCAATAAGAGCGATTCTCGTAGTGCAAGTGTTACCATGGATGTGATGACTGTACTGTTGTGGTGTTTGTATCGCCACGAATTGTACTAATAACATAGCCTCACGCCTATATCCTCTGAAGTGTTAGGCAGAGGATTACAGCACGCCCACTTTACGCCAATTGTGTTCAAGTCGCATGTAATGTGGGGCGAGCCTATTGCCATCAACTGGGCACAAATCCAGACTATGAGCAGACAGAAAGATAGACTATACGGATACACTTTAGCAAAGACACTCCGCTATCGGCTTTCTAAGTTACAAAAGCTTTACGGAATGGTATGTAAAGTTATATTAAGTAATATTCAAGTTACATGACACATTGACCTTGATAGTTATAAGTTATTGCTACGCCAATGTCATAGAAATTGATGTTATATGGGTAATTTATAAACGCGAAAGTGTGTCAGTCGCTAAGCTATGGTTTTACTGCTCACTACTGAATAGATTTTGATGGGGATAGATGTACCTAGCTCTCAAAACAGTGAAGGAAAACATCGTAAGGAAATTGGAATGTCCTAGAACCAAAACCCGCACTGGGCTCGCGTGGTGGATTACGGCCCACTCCCTCTCACAGAGAGGAGGCCCGTGTCCCAGTAGTGGGAACCTTATATCATCAAATCATTAATTTCAGATAAATATCCCTAAGTAAATTTTACGCAAGCCATACTACAAAAATAAAATAAAATTGCAAACTTATTAAATTAAAATCAAAATCAGAATTAAAATCAAAACTAAAATTAAATTAAATTCAAACAAAAAAATATTTTAAAAAAAATATAGGCTGATTGATAATGCTTATACTGCCTGCCTAGCCTGATGTCTAAAAATAATTTAGTAAATAAAAAAAATACGACAAAAATCCGATACAAAAATTACCCATTGAAAAGTACGGTTGACTAAACGGACAATTTAATGTTCAATTCTGGGCAATATAGGTGGACAACATCGAGCAACTTACTGCGATGTCAACACGTAGCAATTGTTGCTACACATAACGCCATACCATATTGAGTTATATTGAGAATCCTAATAAACTAGGAAAATGAAACAGAATTACTAGAGCATAATGGGGTCCATCCTGTGCTGGGATAAGACCGTACGAATCCATTAAATTTAATTCGCCATTTTATTTTGCCCCGAAACAATGTTGTCAGCATTAAAAAACAATGCCAAATTAGCTGGGAATTTAATACGTACGGTCTTAGGTATCCCAGTGCTTACCCCAACAAACTTTACCCTATATGGAGCATTTAGAGGTATCTCATATTGCCTTAAAATATTTTTCTAAGAATTACCGGCAAGCTACCGGGTAATAATTTGCTGAGAAAAATTGCCCGTACAAGTTTCATACTCATCTTCATAAAATCGACTATGAAACACACACAAGTCAATAGTTTTGACATCTTATACAATATGACATTTAAAGTTAGCGTTATGAAATGTTGTAAGCGGGTCACTTTCGAATGGCAGCTAGCAGTTTTCGAGATTAACCGTGATAGACACGCTGACAGATTATGATTCCGTGCGTAGAAGCATGAGAATACATTATTTGCGTGTTTTTTCCTTGTTAAAATAAAACATATAATATTATCACGCGTGTATTTCCCGAAGAGGTAAGCACAAGTAGTAAGTATTTTCATAACATATAATGGATGTTGTCTATTCCGAATAGATTTGATCTATTCCGTGACCTACACCCACGTTTCGGCAGTCGTGTTTACGCCCAAAGCAACAGGCACGAGCTTCTTGCAATCAAACAGGCTGCAAGTACTGCTACTGAGAAATTCCTGATGAAAAACTCAATAACAAGGCCGACTTAGGGATTGAAACCGAAGACCCCATGCTCAACATTTACGCCTGCGACCACTATAGACCAACAAGGAAAAAGGAAACAACAAAAAAAAACATAACCTAACGAAATTGACACTCACAACACGCCATTACATACAATCTGAAGGAAACGTCAATTGGAACACGAAACTATTTTGAAAACATCGGCCATCTTGTTTGACGAACTAACGATTGTTGTGACTTTATGTTGATGTAAGATTGTTATAAGAGACTGCTCGTGTTGACGGAAAAGCGAAACAAACAGTTAGCGTGGTTAACATAAGCATAATCAGGCTATAACGTTCCCACTGCTGGGACACAGGCCTACTCTGTGAGAGAGAGTGGGCCGTTCTTTTACTGTTAACGTGGTTAAAATGTTGTATGTTGAGTGCTTCATTAGCCTAGTGTACCCCGTTGATGGCAATAGGCTCGCTCCCTATTACATGGAGCTTGGCAGAATGTGGACGCTCACCATTGCGGGAAATACAGGCGTCATTGTTTAATATAACAGCGTGGGAATAACAGACCCTGTTTAGCTTTTTCTGTGACATTGGATGGCTAATAAGCCAAATTTACTTTTCACCACAATCCTAGAATTTTGAAGGATATTGCTTCATAGGTTTGAAAGGTTCGTCTGCTCAACAACGTAAATAACGCAATGAACGTGGGTGAACTGTCAAAATGTAACCCATTGTGACCAACTGTCATTTTATGTGTGTTACGATGTGATGCCATCAGATGTGTTGCCATCACAGAGACGTAGCTGCAATGTGTCATGTGCTTGTAATTACACCAGCACACATACCCTTCAAACTTGAATACAGGAACGCTGATTAGCGGCAGATAGAATGGTGGTAGTACTATAGAGGTATGAGGAACAGGGTGTAAAGTGCACTCACACCTCCATAGAAAAGGGAGGATCCTCCGACCAGACGGGTGTGGTGTCTGGTGGGCAACTGCCCGACGGTTGATGTCGGGATGTTGTATATATGCTAGTCGCGCGGTAAACTCTGCTTGCGCGATGCAGGATTTGCGTGACGTCAGTATGACGTGTAGCTCGCATGTGGCGATGTTGATACCGCTACAGTACTTCCCGGACGAGCAGCTTCACAAAGAGTTGTACTAAATCGTGGGAAACACAGACAATGTTTGTCTTGTATTTAACTGGAGTACAATCAAGTCTGGTGACCGACTGAGTGATAACCAGCGTGAAGGTAAGCGAGCGTTTACGCAAACTCCATAAACGGTATGTAGCTTTAAGCTAGGGCTGCGTCTCAAACGGAAACAAGAAAAATAACATTTGAAATATCGAAAAAAAAAAAAAAAGGATTTCTATTTCTTTACCGGAGTTTTATTTTAAAGAAGTTGGTATAATTTAGGGAAAACTATATTTTTATTTGTTTGCAGAAGATAGCGAGATTATGTGTGCTAAGTTTTTTTGTTGATTACACGGAGGCAAAACATCAACAGTTCAACACATTTCTCGAAGTGTAATATTTGAGGAAAACGTCATATTTAGTTGAAATAGACATAAATTTTACCTCAAACATAAAGGCTCGTGCAAACTGGCGCGACGCGACAGCGTGACACAAAGGCACCGCGTGCAGCGCGACGGGCGGCCCCTTTGTGTCGGGCTGTCGCGTCGCGCCAGTTTGCGGGAGCCTTAACTTTGAGAAATATTATGCTGATGAAATCTATGATTAGTTATCAGTTGAAAGAATACTAATACAGTAAGTAGAGTACAGTCACACACACACCCTCACACACCACAAGAACACATACACACACTATGATCATCATTCGACCTAATACAGAGCTGCAATTCGCAAAAAAAGTAAGAACAAATAATTTTTGCGAGCTACCTTGCGAGTTTATTGCTCCGTTTGGCTAAGTAGCTGATGACTACTGATGATTGTTAGTATTTATATGCGTAAGATTCAAATATACACGTAATTTTATATACATATACATAAAGACACTTCACGAAGCCGAGAGTCACTTGCCTGTCCTTGCTATATTTTTTTTGTACTGGACCAAACCTGGTAACCTTTTGTTACGGAGATATTGAAGGTCAAAATTCCAACATTTACTGACGTTTTTTTTTACGAAAACAAGTTTATAATGTTATTTATAACACAACTTTAAATAGGTACCCCCACGACCCCTGTACCGTTGCATGCACCCATAAGCACAATGTTTTGCGTGCGGTTACGTTGCGCACTAAAAACAGCGATTTTTCACACCCAAAATAAAATTCGTTTCCCAGTAATTATTTTAGTGCAATGTTACTTAGTTTGATGTACATAATGAGTAGTTGACGGCTATGTGATGGGTCTTTTTACACCTTGTTTATAGAACAAAATAAGTTATTCGCGTGACACCCCTACCCCCACTTCCAGTGAATGGGACCTAATGAATGCCCTAGATTTCCAAGTAACTAAGTTAGAACCTAGTTCGTACTAAGTCTAGACCGGTTTATATTAGCATATATTCACGGTATTACCGAAGGAGACTAGGTTGATATATTTTTCCACGAATAATGTCATACATCATTAAGAAAGTCCACTCAGGCCGAACAGCCGCAATGTTGCAATGACAAAAAAAGAGAAATGACAAAACTTATTTATAATAATGGCAGCATTATCATTTGGGCTACTTCTGTTACGTCACAAAGTAATTTTAATGGTCCAGCGCAAGTTGTAATGGCTATTTTTGGAAAGATCTTTGCTCTACATTAAAGGCCTCTAAAACTGGGTCAGTTACATTACCTTTAATAGTATGGTACTTTCAATTAATTCCATTAAGTAATTTCTGATGGCTAATTTTAACTACCAACATTCAAAGACATGTGACATCCACCAACCCGCACTGTGCCCACGTGGTGGATTACGGCCCACTCCCTCTCACAGAGAGGAGGCCTGTGTCCCAGCAGTGGGGTCACTGATTACTGGCTGATTATGCAATTTTAGGTATCAGATTATTTCTGTACCACCGCTAACAAGATGAGAAGAACCAGAAATAATGTCATTAATCATCCTCCTGCCCTCAATGTATGTATGGTCAACGCAGCATGTCTTTTTCTTCCATACATCTGTGGCGGCATCTACAACACCACATGTGGACTACGCATCATCCTGACGTCACGCAAAATCCTGCATCGCGCAAGCAGAGTTTACCGCGCAACTAGCATAAATATACAACGTCTCGACATCAATTGTCGTGCAGTTACCCACCAGACACGACACCCGTCTGGTCGGAAGACCCTCCCTTTTCTACGGAGGTATGAGTGAACTTTACATGCTGTTCCTCATACCTCTATACATCTCTGTAGAAGATGTCATCCCTTTTCTAGCCATATCATCTATAACACAATACATCCATCATTTCTTTTGTTTTCCCAACTCTTCTAGCTATCCACATTCATACTCAAAACTGACCTGCCCAGAGGTAATAATTATGAAGGTCAGTGTGTTGTTAGTTTGTACCAAAAAATAAACAATAGTTTTTTTATCGACAGATCTAATTATATCACGGACCGTCAATTTTGTGTCAGTGGTTTTAAAAACATTGACATTGTTTTGATGTAACCTTGATGAGTAAGTAGTACGATTACTTTTCATTCAATAATCAGCCTATAACGTCCCCACTGCTGGGACACAGGCCTGCTCTCTGTGAGAGGGAGTGGGCCGTAATCTACACGCGGGCAGAGTGCGGGTTGGTGGATGTCACATGTCTTCGAATTTTTTGTTCTAGGAAATTACGGATTCCGTGATTTGCAAATTACGGTCATCGTGAGGAAACGGTTTGTTTTACTTTATGTACCTACTCTACTTTCAGTCGCTTTCAGTCAACCGACTGTGCTTTGTTTTTGGGAATTGCGTCTCGCAGGTAATCCTAGCAGGTTGTGGGGTACGGAACTCGACTTACGGCGTTGCTGGGGGAGGGCAGAGAGGGACAGGCTGGATCGGATCGTGATCCATTAGGGACGAATTTAAAGGTACAGGCTCAGCGGCGCGGGCTGGCTCGAGCAAGGGTCGGGGTGGGCATGAACGGGGGCATCGCGGGGCATCTATGTCTGCCGCCAAGCATCGTTACTGTTCTGAAAAGTGCTGGTTACAGGCACATGACACATTTCAGCTATGCCTCTGGTATTGCAGATGTCCATAGGTGACTGTAACCGCTTACTATCAAGCTCGTCGGCTTGATTGCCATCCAATAACATACAAATATTGATTATAATGTCGTCGATTTTTGCGACAGCTTTACTACTATTGCCGGCAAATAACTTGTACATGCACAGATAACATAAACGACAATTTGATGAACTTTTTGGGATATTTTCGAATCTTTCTATTTCATAGTTTTTTCGAGAAATATGTATGCTTTTTTTGTGGTCAATAAAATGAATACTGAGCATGCGTAAACATTAATTCCAAACTCATCACTCTGCGTGGTCCGACACGCACTTGGCCAGTTTTTTCAAGGTTTGCTACCTTATATTCTCCGTTTTATTAGGGTTCCGTACCCCAAAGGGTGCCAACTGGACCCTATTGCTAAGACTCCGCTGTCACAAGGGCTGTATATTTAGAACCGTAATAGGTAGACCCTTGAAATATTCACAGAGTGTGTACTACTCTATGGCCGCTATAACCACAAATAAAATAAAGTTAACAATTAAGTGGGTCCCCATACGAGTAACGTGTTTTTTTTCGGTGTTTTTATAAAATATTGTTGAATATCGCACGGCGGTACACTTCGTTTGCGAATCCGACTCACACTTGACCGCTTTTTTATGACTTCAATGTCGTTGGAAAGTGGTACGTGAGTGTCGAGCCTAATTCAAACTTTGTGTCAAATCTTAATAATTATTTTCACTTACTCTTACGCAATAAATAATGACGTGCGTTGATTAATTTAACTAATTTATGAAACAATTACACTATACTTAATTGTTTAATTGTGTAACTAATTAAGGAAGTGTAGTAACTTTTTAATTTAATTTTTACTTACTTTTATTCAACTGTGGTTTTTGAAAGCCTTTGTGTTATTCTCAATTTATTTATTTTTATTTAAGGTATGGTGTTTTATTGGTGTGATGAAACAGTGTATCAGTGATACAATTACACTACTACAAACAAAAGAAAGATACCTAAACTTTTTTGTGGCAAAACAGGAAAATGACATCCAGAACTAAAACTGTTTTTCCATTTGATCCGTATTCGCCCCATACAAAAATTCCTTGTTCGCCCCATTTTTTTTGAATTTGTAGAAATTTGGTTTTTCTTTTATGTACAGTTAACCGCAAATGACAGCGCCTTTATGCCGTAGCAGTATGGGCGATTTCCGTAATACACTTTGAGGTAGGTGGTTTTATTTTTGTAATTTATTTTGAGCTATTTTGCGAATAATTCGTTGACACTAAACTGAATGCATAATATTATACGAAATAGATTTAAAATGTCTATTCCCGCATATGTATTCAAAGTTCACCACAGATGAAACATGTTTAACAAACTCATCACGTGTTTATATAAAACTTAGTCAACGTGTACCTGCGGTCGATATTCTCAGAAAATTACATTTTTCCGTTTAAGTTAATATTTGTACGTAATGTTGACATAACTTATTGATGCATCACGAATCGATTGAATTGCTTTTAATATTCATAAGCCGTTTTCTTTGCAGGTGGGACAGAGATCTTGAGTTTTTTTTTTAATTATCAATTTAGTTATTTATACCTACATTTAAAATAACACTACTATAATGCCATCGTTATCATAAGTAATTTTTATCTGAGGAATATAAATAGTTTTAAGCAGGTTGTCACACGTCAATTTGACGTACTATATGGCTGTCAAAGAGTGGCGTTGCTGTAAAAGTGCTGTCAAAGTTGTGATTTAAATTTACGGACAATAATATTAAAGTCGATAGTTAGTCAATTTGTAAAGCAATTCGGTAGGTACCAATTTTCTTTGACTTTAATTGTTGTCCGTAAATTTAAATCACAACTTTGACAGCACTTTTACAGCAACGCCACTGTTTGACAGCCATTTATTATGGCTTTAATATGTCAAAAAGTCAATGGTTAGTCAATTTGTAAAGAAATTACCTATTTTCTTTGACTTTACACTGATTGATCTTATCGTACAAGGTGATCTCTAACTGCCAATCTTTTGATGGACTGAAAGAATGGAGAGAGATATTGTGCAGCCATCGGTACATAACATAACATCACACCAGTATAGCCTGAAGGGATAGGTAGAGGTGTATAATAATAACCACATTTCGCCAGTTATGTTGGTATTCAGTATTCAGTGTCCAGCAGGTCAAACTACACGAAAATGTCAAATTTCTCCAAACGATTTTAACGGTTTTTTCAATGTTGATGGTCAAGTTCAAAATCGAATGAGAAAATCTGACAGTTTGCGGTAACTTGAAGTGCTGGCGACAGTACCTATTTTTTTTATTTTTTTTTTATTTTGTCTCTTTTTTTCCATGCACAATGATTGTGTTGACTGGTCACTGCACAAGCACATTCACAAAGATTTGGTATGTTATCTGTGTCTGTTTTTCCAAGCAAATGTTTTCTTAGACTTGTCGAAACAATGTAAGGTTCTGATAATATTAAGATTACCTTAAGCATTTATTATTAGAAAGAAAACAAAAGAAAAAAAATGGGACACGCACAGGAAATACAAACAGTAAAAATAAAATAAAATAAAAAAGGAGCATTTATAAAAATAACAAAATTAACATAAAAACAAGTTAAAATAAAAGACCTAGTGCGAGGCTAAAAAGGCTCCTACCTCAGCATAATGCTGCGATATTTAAAACATAAATACTGCAGGACTATTAGAGACTGGGGTCTTTAAAAAAGTGTCGAATAGTAGCGAAAGGGAATGCGTTAAGGTAGACCGTGAAATTCATTATTTGTATTAAGTAGTAAGCAGTGCATTTGCAGGGCAGCTGATGAGCAGGGCAGATCAAGATGACAGTTAACAGTTGCACCGCACATTGCGTGACACTTCACTTTTCGTCTAATATTGACCAGCTTTAAAAGTCTATGGTAACCTCCAATAAAGCATGTTTGCATTACCTACGTGCCACAGTCCAGCAAAATCAGGGAGACTGTTTCACAAAAACACTGACATTAACCAACTGTATTTTTATCTACACTGTATTATCACTATGATTGCAAACTCAGAGAAATATTTCAGTAATCATTTCTTTAGATTTTTTGTTAGTCTTAAGCTTAGGATTCACGGTTGGTTGCCGTTCAACGTCTAGTGTGCCTTTTACTTTCCCGTGCGAGTTTGAGCGGAAATTATCAAGAACTGGGTCATTGGTAGTCTGTGGTCATGCAGCTAAATGTTAGGCGTGAAATATTTATGAAAAATATTACGTATTTTTGTTGATTTTTGAGGTCATAAAAAAAAAGGGTTCGTGAGAAATTCACAAAGTTATTTATTCAAAGGTAATGGGATTTTCTAATGCTTCTCCTCGTTGGTCTAGTGGCCGCAAGCGCTTGCTGAGCGTGGTCCAGGGTTCGATTTCCTGGCCGAGCAGTATTATTGGGTGTTTCAATCTGGAATTTCTCAGTAACAGCCCGGAGTCTAGGTTTGTGTTTGTCTGGGTTGATAGCACTAATGATAGGCTCGCCCACTATTAAATGTGACTAAAATATAACTGGAGAAATGTGAGTATTCTAGGTACACCTCTGCCTAACCCTTTGGGTAATACAGGCGTTAGGTTATGGTGTAATAATAATGCTTATTTCAAAGAGAATGAACCCCTTGTTCTTGCTTTTCTAAAACAGGTCCCAGACTAAGACATTAACCGCAAGAAGTGGTCTGTGCTCGATTCGAACCTGTTTTCTTAAAATAAACTAGCTGATTATCAAAAACTTTTCCATAAAGGAGTTTTAAGAAACAGAAATTTGAAATTTTGTACCGTTATACGCACTAATCCGAATTCTTCTTTTATTACTAAGAAAGTCTAAAGTTCCATACATACATAAATGACGTGAAATGTGAATTTGGAAATATAGAAATTACTCCAAAACTACTGGGTAGATTATGATAATAATTTCACAGTTGAAAAGCTAACTAAATTTTTCTAAATATAGCATAAACGTTTAACAGAAAATTTCGACCAAAACTAGGTCAAAACCCAGTACAAAAACTCGCAGTTAGGCAAAGCAATGACACTTAATTGCGAATCAAATCGGTAAGCGAAGAAAAAAACCAATGATTTCTTAATCCGCACGATTACTTCTGAAGGTTGAACACAAAACAGTGTAATTTCACTCCAAAACTCAGTGAGATCGTGAACCACACATAAAACTATTACCAAAGGTCACAGGTTACTCAATAACGAACAATGCACGCAACACAGCAAAATTAAACAAAGAAAAAAAATCGCACGTTTAAAAAAAGAACACTCACTTATCTTTCTATTAGCTTTCACATAATCAATCATACGTCCTAACGAGCGGATAGCCATTGTGGAAATGAGCGAAAATTTTGCAAACTTTTCAAATTTGGAATTATCCGCGTTTGGTTTAGCGCGGCATCACGCGGCCCGAATGCGCGAGAGTGACTGGCCGCTGCCACTCGAAACGTTACATTTTACGTTATTCAGTTGTATTTTTTTTTAGAGTTCCGTTTAGTATGGTTTAACGCGGAAACTTGTCTTCTGTGTTTACGTTACGAACGCGTCAATATGTGGATATATTTTGCTGATCGAGTAGTGTCATATTAATTTGAAGGTCAGTACTCATACGCAAGTACATGGTACGTCATACATAGATCATGAACGGGTTAAATATAGTATAAGCACAATAATTACCTACTTTGGATTGCACAGCGAGCAATTACACGGTTAATTTATGTGTAGAAATAAACACCATTAATTAAATCTCGAAGTGTGCAATTAAATTCGAAGCAAGAAAAATATTAAAATGCAGATTATGCGGATGTTAGATTCAGGAAAATGATTGCTTAGTGCATCACCAAGTTACTGTATTTCTTAAAAATGTATAAAAGAAAGAAAGAAAATTCATAAATTCATAAGTTATGTAGAACAAAAAACATCTCAAAACTATGAAGGCTCCCGCAAACAGGAGCGACGCGACAGCACGACACAAAGGCGCCGCTCGTCGTGCGGCACGCGGAGCCTTTGTGTCACGCTGTCGCGTCGCGCCAGTGTTCACGAGCCTTGAAAGGAAAATTGACGTATGTCAATCTGCTGAACAATTAATTTCCCTAACTGTAAGTATCTCTTACTATTGTAAAGTATAAGTATTTCTATTTCATCCTTCTATAATCCCAGAATCTTTGGTAAGTCAGAATCGCACCAAAGAAATAGACCACAAAACTTTATTTCGCCTGTATGAATATTTAGGCAGAGTCTACAAAAACTAAGGGTAAAAAAAAGACCCCCACACTCGCCAGCTTTCCATTAACCGGGAACAAACCCGACTCCGGGCTGCTATTGAAAAATTCCTGACGAAAATTCGATTTTATTCTAGACACGCCCAACCGGGAGAGATCATATATGTAAATTATATGGTGTACATAATTAAGAGTGTATTATTTATCTATCTATCGAACCCAGGACGGTTAGCCTGTAGAGGCTTTGGCTTTGGCTGGATGACCCATCAAATCCCCATTTGCTGGTCAAAACGAGCTGTTGATTGGAATCAACAGAAGCAACTCCATCAGTTTGTAATTTTATTTTTACAGTTGTCTGTTTAGAAACACTGAACAAGTAGTTATTGTCGCGTAAATCTTCATGTGTGCATGCACATAAAGCACCGTAAAGATCAAGATTCGTAGTTAAGAGGCTTACAAGAGCTAAAGCGCGGTCACTGTCGGATTGCATAGAAAAGAAAGAGACGGGCGATGACGCAACGCTAGTAATTTATTGCAAAATATGAAGCAATTATGGATTTACAAAAAAGAACTATTCATTGGACTAAAAAACTAAAACACTATTACGTTAGTATGTTACTTGTAGAATAATCTGACAAAAAAACTGAATGTTTGCATGTATATTAGTATGGTTTTTAATCGTTAAAATATATTTTTAGAGGTATCTTCGTGATTTTTTTCTATCATATTAAGTTATTTGTATTATGTATTCAACACACTATCTAACTAGCATATATCCAGAAGAATATCATATATTTTTCTGATCTTGGTTACTGCAGTGGATCATATATTTTTAGGCATTATAAATTTGCCTTTAGGTCATGTAGTCCCCTTAAATATGGAAAATTCATTTCGAGATTACCGTGACTATACCAGGTGTAATAGGTATCAAACAATCAATGAGGGTACCTGGATATAGTAAAAATAAATCACCATAAATACCTTTAAAATGAGTAATAAATACTCATTTGTAACTACTGATGAGTCTTGGTAAATTCGTTTATTACTGCATTAGTTATTCTGTGTAACCATTTCCCTAATCACTTTTCTTATTAATCTATATCTCCTTTAATGGGTTCTCAGGAATGTTATATTTTGTATCGATACTCTTAATATCTATTCCACAATACAGTCTATGTGTGAATCATAAGATTCATAAGTCTAACGAAACCAGTATACTTACTTATGAGGACAAAATATGTTTTTTGTTAAAAATATGAAAGAAAGAAAGAAACAGTCATCCTGTATGTCAGAAGGTGCACATTTGGCGCACCATGTGTCTTAGCACTATATGCAGCTCGTGGTATGTGTATTATGAATTTATGATAGTAAAGACCACAACTTGAAATCGGATCAGATTCAGGAGGCAGAGAGCTCGATTCAGTAAAAAAATAGGTCAGAAGGTGCACGTTTGGCGCTCCATGTTTCTTAGCAGTAAATATAGCTTTTACTATGCGTAATACGATAGTAAAGCTCACAACTTAAGATGAGGCCATAATCAGGCGGCACAGAGCTCGATATAGTAATTTTCATAGTAAAATTTCACATTCTCTCAATTAACTCCCGAAATACGAGAGATAGAAAGAAATTTGTTAGTACAAGTTTGAAGGCATTATTTTGGTGACGAAATACGATGGCAGTATTCGTTTTTCAAAAAGAGTTTTTTTTTTCGGAAATACCTAAGTATGTCCAATCTCCCATACATTCGTTCCACTATGCCGGCGCCACATACTGCGCCGTCAATATTTACCGAAAAAACACTACAAAGTGAAAAATAACTTTAATTTCGGAAGTCGGTGTTTTTGGATATGTATTTTAGTTTTTTGCTATCGACTTCCGAAATTAAAGTTATTTTTCACTTTGTAGTGTTTTTTTTTGAAGTCGGTTGTTTTTTTTTGTAAAAAAGTTTATTATTTTTCACTTTTTAGTGAGTCACTTATAAATTTATCTGTTACAATAGTTATAATAGCCTAAAAATGTCAACTGCTCATCACCTTTTACAAAAAAATCCTTTTCCCGATGCAGGGACGTTAATTGTTGAGGAGTTCTCCTGGTAAGAACCAAAAGAACTGCACCATATGCATTGTGACGAGCATAAATTGCTTAGCAACCATAATAAAGTAATCGAATCGCAACCCGTGAAATACCTATTACTGAGTAGCTCCGGTGGCCACCTCTGGTCTTCATCATCAGTTCCACTTCACCGAATGGTGCTTTCCGAGAGCAAATGCACGAGTTACTATAAAAAATACCCAAATCGCTATAGGTGTGCCTATAAAATTTGAGGATTTCCCTCGATTTCCATGAGATCCCTTCATCAGATTCTAACTTGGTGACAATTGGACTACCTCGAGAGTATACCCTTTAAAAAAAAAAAGAATTTTGGAAATCAGTCTATATATGACGGAGCTATGCCAGAAAATACATTTAAAAAAAAATACAAACATCCGAATTGATAACCTCCGCCTTTTTGAAGTCGGTTAAAAAAAAGGAAATACCAGGTTATATTTGCAGTAACAATATTTCTGAACCCAGTTCACTTTTCCGTTAGAGCTGCAGTCACTTCATTTCTCAGAACCGCCGCAACGTTTTGAAAACAATACCTATATGAATATTGTATTGTCTTCATTCTACGCCTGTTGTGATTTCAAGAATTAATACAACAATAGGGAGTTTTATCTGACATACGTGGCTTCCCAACGATGGTTATAAGAAAAGAGGAAGATGGATGGATTGTGTGGAAGAGGATATGGCTAGAACGGGAATGACTGCTGTGATGGGGTATGATTGAGACCTTCATGCATGTATTGCATAATCAGCCTATAATGTTCCCACTGTTGGGACACAGGCCTCCTCTCTTCGAGAGGGAGTGGGCAGTAATCCACCACGCGGGCCCAGTGCAGGTTGGTAGATGTCACATGTCTTCGAATTTTTGGTTTTAGGACATGCCGGTTTCCTCACGATGTTTTCTTTCACAGTTTTTGAGAGCAGTGATGATGAAATTATTTACACAAAGTAAAGCGCCTGCCTGGGTTCGAACCCACGACTTACAACTCGGTAAGTCGCGGCCGATACCACCGGGTTACAACTGCTCTAGACCTTCCAACTTGAGACCTTCGCCCATCCACAAATTGGGCAAAGGACATGAGGATGATGATGACGTGAACTTTTGGAAACTAAAGGTATCCCAAGGTGTACCAATTCCAGGGCAAAGGCTCTTCTCATACAGGGCATTGTGCCCTGCGTGTTGTTGATTTCAGACTATTAAGACCAGCCAATCTTTTCTCTAGAGATCTCACCGTGAAAATGTGAAGTTAGCAGTCCTTCCACCTAGATACGGTGAAATGACAGCTCAATTCGACTAAGTTTTCTGTACATTTTATTCCCTTTACATTGAGTAGTGTTCCATCCACTTCATCTTCTACATAAAACAGTCCGCTGTTGAACATAGGCCTATCCAATTGTACCTACTCCTTTCAACTCGATTCTCGGCAACTCTCATCCAGCTGCTACCAGTCATTCTGCGAAGATCGTTACTCCACCTTTTTTGTTTTTTTGTTTTCGGATGGAAACCTTCAAAAAGCAACCAGACTTCTGGGGACGGAGGTCGGGGAGTGTGGGAACTTTACCTCACTAAAACCACCCCGGTGATCACCATCAGCACATAGGGGGGGTCCTGGTTCCTCTTAAGGCGACAATAAGTGCCAGCGACCTTCAGCGACTGGGAGGCGCATGCGAAACTTTTAAGCGAATAAAATTGCACAGAGCGTTAGCGTCTACCCGGACATTGGTCAGCGATGCACTGCCGCCCGTCGCCCGCAAGAGCCCCCGCTTCAACGTGCATCAAGTTTATTCGCAAAAAAAACCCACCTTGATTTACCAAACACAATACAAATAAAAGCCGTATACCAAAATTTGGGTGATTAAATTATCTTTTAGATGGTGCAGATTTCATGAAAATACGCCCGATAGTTTTTGCGTGATTATCGTTTTTGTGTTCGCGTTAGACATTACTTTACAAATTAATTACACTATGTTATAAAAATATAATTTCAAATATCAAATTACGAAGAAAATGGTCTAGTTTATCATATATTTTTTTCAAACAAATAAGACTGTTCGTTTAGACGTGATGTTCAATTTGAAATCATTAAAAGTCGTATATCTGCGCCTTAAAAGACCAATTCCGGACCCCCCCCTGCGCAACGCCTGTAAGGCACGTCTCTGGGGAGACTGTAAACGGGCCTCTCCTGAGCCTCGCTATGTACGGCTATGTTGCTCCACCTAGCACACAATCACTAATTTACTATCTAAGCATTCGTCTAATAAAGTAATTCATCAATATAATAGGTCTTTACCTATGAAATTGCCGTTTTGTATGAAAAAATTGAAACGAATTTTTTTCATGAATTTTTTATTTGTATTAATCGAAGTAATCACCCATGCAATCAATGCATCTTTGCCATCGCAGTGGCAGTTTATTGATGCCCTTCTTAAAGAAATCAGCTGGACGGGAGGCAACAAATTCTTCAAAGGCATTTTGTACTGCCTCTCGGGTATTAAATTTTTTTCCCGCCAAGAAGTTATCCAAATTCTGGAAAAAGTAGTAGTCTGTAGGCGCAAGGTCTGGTGAGTAGGGCAGATGACGGAGAGCTTCCAACCCCAGTTCTTGCAACTTGGAGACCGTCTGCTGTGCAGTATGAGGTCGCGCGTTGTCGTGCAGGAGCAGCGGAGACGAGCGATTGACCAATGCTGGTTGGAGATGCGCCAGCTTCTCCATCATTGTGTTCAGTTCTTCACAGTACACATCTGCAGTAATGCTCACCCCGTTTGGTAAGAAGCTGTGATGAATCACACCGGCGCTAGACCACCAAACAGTGACCATCACTTTTCTAGGGGTAAGTTTTCGTTTAGGGCATTGTTTAGGTGCTGAACCAGGATCCAACCAACTTGCTGAGCGCTTACGGTTATCAAACAGAATCCATTTTTCATCGCAGGTAACAATGCGGTTCAAAATTCCTTCATTTGTGTGTCTGTTGAGCAGTGCAAGGCACGTCTCGACGCGTACTTCGCGCTGGCGATCATTGAGTTCGTGGGGCACCCATTTGTCAAGCTTTTTTACCTTGCCAATTTGACGCAAATGGACCAATATTGTTTTGACGCTAACGTCGAAAGCTGCTGCTAATTCAGCCGTAGATTGTGTATCATCAGCTTCCACAATCGCCTTTAATTCGTCATTGTCGACCAAAGTCTTCGGACGACCGCGAGGTTCATTTTTCAGGTCGAAATTTCCAGAACGGAAGCGAGCAAACCAATAACAGGTGGTGCGTTGGTTTGTAGTGTTAGCTCCGTAAACGTCGTTGATGTTGCGTGCCGCTTGTGCCGCGTTGCTGCCACGACGGTACTCATATTCCATAATTACTCGAATTTTTAACGTATCCATGATGACGAAAAAGATTGAAATGCGATGAAAATGTAACACTAATCAATAAAGAAATGACTACTTTCAGAAAAAAAAATCCATGTTTTTAAAATAAAATTAATTTGAAATTAGAATTCTTAGCCAAACAAAAATTATTTTGATTTGAAATGGCCAGTACTGCAGAACGGCAATTTCATAGGTAAAGACCTAATATTAATTGATCAGCTTGACTCACGACCTGTGCCACATTTTTTTTTCAAATCATAGACGTTTCTTTGACATTGTCTTAAATATTTTTTCTGCAAAATTGACAAAGGCCAACAAATTGGATTGACCTGACATTTTTTATAGTCAAAACCAATAATTTATTCACGTGATGTCGAAATGTGCTCTGTACACCTCAGAATGACCATAGCGTGAAGATTAGTAATTGAGCAACGAGCAAATTGGATATTGGGCGAAATTATTTAAATCTTTTCGTTGCACAAGAGTTCAGTGGCGTCGAACCCACGACCTTTAGAGAGCAGTAGGTAATTTAACCGCTACGCCGCCATTAAGCTAGGCTTGAGTCACCGAACATACTAGGTTAACTGGCAGAAAAAAAAAACTGCTGTTTCCTATATTTTGTCAAGTTATGAGAACATAAATGTATGGAGTAGTATTTTTTTTTCGCGAATTCCATTTTCGTCCCGGTTGGTCCCATAGACCAAATTGTTTATAAAGATGAGAACTGAGAAATATTTTCAGTAATTCCACATACACTGTGAACTTGAGGCTCCTATAAGCATTATCGGCATCGGTCACATACAGCATGTTGTCGGACGCCGCGTCAAGATGCTTGCTCTGTGAATGTACTGACCACTGCAGCTTAACAAATACAATGTGACGTCGTTGTATGTCTCATAGTCAAGTGGTCGCAAGCTCTACTGCTAAACGTGAGGTTCTGGGTTCGATTCCCGGATCGGGCAAAGTGTTATTGGGTTTTTCCATCTGGAATTTGTCAGTAGCAGCTCGGAGTCTGGATTTGTGCCCGGTTGATGGCAATAGGCTCGCCCCCTCTTATATGGTACTTAAAACATAACTGGTGAAATGTGAGTGCTGTTGGTGGGGCTATAGGTACACCTCTGCCTATCTCTTCGGGAAATACAGGCGTGATATTATGTTATGTTGACGCTGACGTCAGATGCCACTGCTAGCGTTTAATAGGAGATCATTGTCTTAACATTTGTTTTCTTGTATGACGTAACTAACAGACTAACCGATACCGTTCAAATCAACAGGACACCCCATCCTTGACTTTACAATTTTTCCGTTACACGGAACTAAAATTATTCTAAGAAACAAACTATGTATATAACTATTTGCCGAATTCCGCGCCAAGATGCTTGCTTTGTGAATGTACTGCCGTGCTCTCTTTGAAACGCCCCTTTCAAGGAAATCTCCAAACGCCTGTTTGGCACTTCCCGTGACCCAAGGGCTGGATTTTACCTTGGCCAGAGGCTAAGCATTGCCATACAACGTGGCAATGCCGCCAGTCTCTTGGGTACATTACCAGTCGACAGCGATGCGGAGGAATTTTGCGACGACATTTTTTAATTTGTTAATAGTTTCAGTTATGTTAGGTTATTATATTGTAAATACTATTGTAATTTATACTAACTAAACTTATAAATAACCTTGACTAAAATACATTCGTTTTGTCATCCAAATTTGCCTATAGGCAAATGAGTAAGTAGGTGTCTAGAAACGAATTTTCATAACATAAAAGAGGTATAGCGCTGCAATACACTATTGACTAGCACAAGGTTGTCAATCGATTGTCGCTCAACCAGTTTTACAAACCACAATAATCGGTCATCCTCAGCCTGAGCCATTACATCTACCGACCAAGGCATGTCGATAAAACGTCGATCGTAATGTGTAGCATAAATCATTCTATAACGTTCCCACTGCTGGGACACAGGCCTCCTCTTTGTGAGAGGGAGTGGGCCGTAATCCACCACGCGGACACAGTGCGGGTTGGTAGATGTCACATGTATTCGAATTTTTGGTTCTAAGACATGCCGGTTTCCTCACGATGTTTTCCTTCACCGTTTTGATGACCGCAGTGGTGATGAAATAAATTACACAAAGTAACGCTCTTGACTGAGTTCGAACCCACCACTTACAACTGGTTATTTGGGGCTGTTACCACTGGGCCACCATTGATCGTAATGTGTACTAAAAGGATGTATTTGAAAGAAATAAAGAAAAACACAACACAACAAACAAAACAAACACACAACAACTAAGTACAACACAACACGTCCAGAACACTCGCACCATGTCGTTACATAACTAAGTTCCTAAGGGCGCTCCAAAGATGTCCTGTCAAGTTGAAAACGTCATCTTAATTCCACAAAATATACATTTTTTAAGTACACACAGTAGTGGTCCACATTAGCCCTCGATCGCAAGCACTGAAAGTCATGGGGAGACGCCTTCGCCTAGCAGTGGGATGATCCAGTATCATCATATCATAACAGTAAAAGTAACACAGAAGAAGTACACAGCGGAATGAACGTAATGTTTGGCAAATTGTCCGTATATGAAATTCAAACCGAATTTTTTATCCATCGTATGCAATAGTTTTAACCCGATAAATTGACTATTGAATTGACTTTGACGCAGTCTACTGCTCAACAATCAAGTTCCCCGACTTTACATCACCATCTTATCGACTGTTGAGTTTATAGCGCCGTTTTCCCATTCCAAATTAAGATTAATTTTTAATTTCCTAATGATTGCCTACTCAAAAATTCTTTGAAATTAAATGGATTAAAATAATAAACCTTTAACATGCACAATCGAGTATGTAACGCAAGAATTATTTGAACAACTGTTCAACAGTCAACACAGAAGTTATTATGTTTAAATAAATTATTGAAACTATGTTCAAAGTAAATGTTTTGTTATAATTCGATACGTTATTGTATTGACTTCCATAAATTGTAGATAGATGGTAAACTTGTCCTTAAGTAATTGAATTTCAGCCTGTAACTTTAAGGTTATTAAACGTCACATCTGTAACTACAGGATAAGTAGCCTTGCCTACCCTTTAACTGAAAAAAATGCGCATAATAAGTATATTAACTAACTAAATACACCTTTGAGAACAAAATACATAAAGACATCCGGCGGATATTGTCTTACATTCGGTCTTCTTAAGTCAGTTTAAGATTACATAACTTCACGCCCGTATTCCCGGAAAGGTTAGGCAGATGTGTATGATGTGATGTGTAACTACCTATAGCACACCCACATTCCACCTGTCATATTTAAGTCTTATGCAATAGGGCCGAGTCTATTGCCACCAACCACAAAGTACAAATCCAGGCACCGGGCTGCTACTGAGAAATTCCTAATGGAAAACCTAATAAACTAGTATCTACTTATTTTAAATACCCGATATTGAAGATTTATTCCTATGTTCTTTATAACTATACTCCATTATTTTACTATAATATTAGGAAATAGCGGTCATAAATAACCTTAACGATAAATATAAAGCAATTTAATCAATTCACCTTTATTTACATTTAAAAAATAACTCTAAAATGCAGTAATTTCGAGACTAGACCAACGAGACAGTCGAGTTTAAGATAATGTATTTAGAAATGGACAATAGTTTCAGAATTTGTTCGAAAGTTTTAGGCCAGCTTGCACCAAGGATCACTCAATACATTGAACATTCAAAACCATTCTGATTTTGTGAACTTCAAAAGATTGACATAATAGAACGATTTTTTAAATTCGTAATGTACATGTAATGAATAGTGGGGAAAGCGGGCCTTATAAGCACTAATAGTACCTAATTCCCTACCTGCCCCGTTGGTCCCGTTGTGGCAAGCGCGACTGTTGAGCGTAGGGTCCTGGAATCAATTCCCAGGTCGGTTTAAGTGTTATTGGGTATTTCCATAAGGAATTTCTCAGTAACAGCCCGGAGTTTGGAAGCTAGCGGTGTGATACCCCCGTGCCTCGGAAAGTACGTTAAGCCGTTGCTCCTGCGCCTGATCTCTCTCCGCAAGTGTCGGATTGCCGTCTCATCGGACTATGAGAGTGAGGATCGAGGAAAAAAGAGAGAGAGTGCCACTGTGTCTGCGCACACGTTACACGCGTAGATGGCTAGTCTCCGCTGAGATTGACTACCATGGCTGAAAGTCGGTCATTTTTGTAAATCTAGTTACTACGAGAAAAGAAGAACAGCATATCAAATACTCGACCTCGCACTCGACAACCGACACTTTAATCAATGAGCTACTGCCGCTCAAGTT
Organism: Griposia aprilina; assembly: GCA_916610205.1. NCBI lineage: Eukaryota > Metazoa > Arthropoda > Insecta > Lepidoptera > Noctuidae > Griposia > Griposia aprilina. The sequence continues at coordinate 13,421,169 of OU744310.1, read as the reverse complement.
TGCAATATTTTGCTAACCGACTGCGTGGAGACAGGTGCTGCTTTCATCACTTGCCATTACTACACAAGGTCGTTGTAAATTGACTAACTCTCATTAACATAAAGTATTCGCTTGCTAAATATTAAAATACTTGACTACTGATTTATAGAGTTTAGAGGTCAAGAGAGGGCTCGTGGCTAGGTAATAACAGCCATACGCGAAGATCGAAGGTTCGACGGAGCTCGACCCGTGGATGGGTGACCATCCATTACATACTGAGACCACTACGAGCTTCGGAAACCACGTTAAGCCGTTGGTCCCGGTCATTTGAAGATCTTTTACAGTCAGAAGCTCGAAAGTCTGACAACCAGGCTCACCAAAGGGCTTCGTGTTACCCAGTAACTGAGTTGTGAAGGTCAGATAGGCAGTTGCTGCATGTAAAATACTGGTATTCAGCTGCACCCGGTTAGACCGGAAGCCGACCCTAACAAGGCAGCTATAATAATGCTGCCTTGTTGGTCATAAGCGCTACTGCTGAGCATGAGACCCCGGGTTCGATTTCCAGGTCCAGCAAAGTGTTATTAGGTTTTTTTCCATTTGGCATTTCTCAGTAGCAGACCGGACTCTAGATTGAAGGCAATAGGCTCGCCCCCTATTACATGGGACTTAAACATAACTGGCGAAATGTCGGTGTACTACAAGCGTACCTCCTAAGGTATGTTAAATCTTTATAATGAAAGTACCTACCTAGAAGTTTGTTACTTCCTTTATTTTGAGACTGATTATTCGTTTGCCGGTTTTGAGCCGTATCAGCAACATTATCTCCGGTTATTACAGGGGGATTGCTGTTGTCATCGTTCAGTTTCATGATTCGAACCCGAGACCTCGCGATCCTCAGCCACCTTGCTAGCCACCGGACCAACGAGGCAGTCAAGCCAATTTGCACCGTAGTGCTCCTGCGGGACAGAGGGGACGAACCTTATTGGTGCAGAAATTTATTTAAAAAAAATTGTGGTCCATGATGTAACTAGTATAGATGGTTGAATGATACCTATTTAAACACGAAAAATGTATGCCTAGTTTAAGCATTAATTAAAAAAAAAGGAACTAGGGCGAATAAGGAATAGAAAATGGGGCGAAACAGAACTAAAATAATAAATGAATGAAAAAAAATAATGTCGGGGCTAAAGTGGAATTAAATGTGGGGCAAACAAGGAATGTAAGGTGGTATTATTGTATTTCTAAGAGGTGACACATCATTTTGATGACGCAGTATCCGATGTTTTGATGTCGCGTCGCTTGCCTGGTCAGATTGTATATATAATTTCCAAATACCATGCGAGTGAAGCCGCGTGCAAAAGCTATATTATAAAAACGTATGTAACTCGTGTCTGTTTCCTTTTTACGACTTATATATCGGCTGGGCCCTAATTCATTATGACCACTTAGAGATTCCTTACTTCGAAACCAAGTCAATTCCATAACCACGACATCTGCTAATAACGTATTCTCTATGATACAATAAACTAAACCGTTTCTACAAGACACTATATTGACGTGGTAAGATTACGCGGGGAATAATAATTACCATACAGAATTGGGGCCCTGAACGGATTTCGATATAATGTAGACCACGATACTTTGTATTCCAGTAGTACGTTCCCGTGGGATAATTTGCAAACTCCACGCGGGCGAAGCAGCGAGCAGAAGCTAGTATTATAAATAGGACCGTCAAGAGACAATTATTTTACAAAATACATTATGCTTTACGTAGGTAGGAACTGGTGACGTTTGTCACAATCATTTTGAATGCCAAATATAACACTATTGATGGACGAAGCATGCTAATTTATAAACATTAGGATCTTTGTTAAGGCGGTACCCCGACCAAAACCTTGCCATAGTGCGTTATTCAGAGGCTATTAACTCATTCACTATGGGTAATAAACTACATCTAAAAGCACAATATTAATGTTCGATATCCTATCATCACATTGCACGTTCTTATTTGTTTGTATGTGTTAAAAATATATTTAATATCACCTTGTAAAAAAGTGACTAAATTTATTGATTTCATGCATCTTTTGCTAAACTTGACGTTCTATTAATTTGAGAATTACACTAATGGATAGATAATTTAAAAATCTAAATTATTCACGTTTTATTTTATTTCAAAACATCGCTTGTCTTTTTTTATTAAAATAATTTCAATTTTTTTGTATTTTTTTTGGTAAATGAGCGTGCGCAGGGAGCGAGACAGAGCGAGACTCAGCCATGGGACAGAGAAGGACCGAACGCTCAAGGTCATTTGGTCAGGGAAGCGCCTTAAGGGGGATGCGCTAAAGAAGCTCGCGAAATTCAAATTGTCTTACATACATACATAAACTCACGCCTTCTTCCAATGGGAGTAGGCAGAAACTACAGAACACCATCTGCTACGATCCTTACATAGTCCTTTTGCCTCGTTTCCGTTAATACATCTGGTCATAGACGCACGCCGGTTGCGAGTACTGCGCACCTGACCTTTCTGAAGAACATGACCAATAGGGTCACTATATGTCTTCCTAGGACGTCCCCTCCCGGCGGCGTTTCCACTCACATCTGCCTTGTAATTATGTTTTGTTAGTCGCTCTTCATTCATCCTCTCAACATGACCAAACCACCTAAGCTTACTTTCCAAATTTTCTTACGTTTTATGCAATTTGCATGTCAATCTCAGGTTGTATGTTGATTAAAATATGATTCGCGACCTAACAAATATGGTTTTACAGAATTATAATCATTAGAATCAGCAACACAACTCCTTAAGTTAGAATTGTCCTCAAATGTCATGATTTCATGATATAGTCATTCAATTGGGTAATATGAACTTAGAGAGATATATTGATGATTTTTATGATTATAATTCTATAAATAAAAATTAGATATGGCCGTGAATTATATTTAGATCAACATACAACCTGATACTGACCTGCAAATTGCAGAAAACGTAAGAAAAATTGAATCTCGCGGGCTACCCTGACGCTTTCGCCTTAATTTGTGATCTTTGTTAATATAAAGACGCTAAAATCAGTTGTGGTAGAGCTTTTAGTGAAGCAGTTCGTCCGGGAAGTACCACCACCACACATATTCCTGTCGCCAAGCAGCGTTGTTGTGTTCCGGTTTGAAGGGCATTTGTGTTTTGGTGTACTTACAGAGACATGACACATTTCAGCTACGTCTCTGTGATGTCAACGCATCTACGATGCCTAGCACTAACACACAAACAACTAACAACAACAACAACACGCACAATGGCGCAATGACATAATGCTAATGGCGTCACACACACGTACACACTTTCAATCACAAGCCGTGTGTTATTGTATATACTAATAATAAAAAGAAAAAATATTGGGATATTTAATGTACCTATGTATTTGTTTGTTACACTTTCATGCTAAAACGGCAGAACGGATTTGGTTAGAATTTGCCACATGAGTAGACCATGACCTGGGTTAGGACATAGGATTCTTTTTGTTCCGATATTCCCACGGGATCGAGATTTATGTGCGTGAAACCGCGGGGCGCAGCTAGTGAAGGATATTCCTAATCCATTGCTTCATAGGCTTGAAAAATTGTTTTGCTCAACAATGTAAATATTGCAATGAGCGTGGCTGATCTGTCAATATGAAAGGGATTGACATTAATTGTCACTTTGTGTGTTAAGCAATAACCCCGCTGGATGACCTTAAGAGGTGACCACTTAACACTTGCTTGTTTATCATAACTATACAAAAGTCAGACATGACACTGTTTACCATGTTCTACTGAACATAATGTTTTTAGGGAAATGAAATGATGTTTATTTCTGTAAGTAGATATTTTTTGACATTTTTACACGTATATTTTTGGTAAATATTTAGATGGCGTAGGCATTTCATATGTAACTGATCTCTGAGAAGACATGCCGAAACAAACTCAGAGGTTAATAATTTCTTATTCATTTATACCAAAGTACCATGTAATATCAAAACGCCTACACAAAAAGCATTAGCATCAAAATTCATAAATAAAATAAATTGCTCTTATTAACAATAATGCCGGCGCCAGCAACGCGTGATCGATGTTACAAAAAAATAAAATAAACGATGATTGCGGAATGCTCGCGTGAAGATTAATGTTTCTATTTGTTTTATCAGTAATATATAACGATATATTACGCTTGTATTTCCCTAACGGGGTTGGCAGAAGTGTACAGTACTTACACCGACAATACGCCTACGTTTTAATCCTACTTAGAAAGCGGCCAGAATCAAAATATATTATTTCACATAAACCTACATAGGCACTTATGAATCGTCACAAGCTAGGTGCACGGTCCCAATTGGTTGTTTCCTATGGAGAAGAGCCAGCAAGAAACTCCACGGTTACTCTTTTAAAAATAACTGGCAGGAATCAACTGGAAACAAGTCCAGACTCCAGGCTACTACTGAGAAATCCCAAATAAAAAATAAATGAAATCTGGGGATCGCACCCAGGACCCATATGCTCAGCAGTCACGGTAGAGAAAACTAGACCGATGAGGCAATTTTCGACCTAGTGAGCACAAATATTTCCTACGAATGGAATTTAACCTCTGACCCTAAAGCAGCAAGCCTATTGCGAAACTTGAGCAGACAGGCGCAGTTCCACTCCGCACAATGGGTATGTCTTACGAGAAAACCCCCATCCCCGTACTTACTGGGTTGGATTCCTAAAAGTGCCGCCGGTTTTAACATATGTTAAAACGCCCTGAGCGACATTTCGGCAGCGCCCTCCCCTCTTGGAGAGTAGAGACGGGCGAAAAATTTCAGCACTCCGCCTAGGTTTTCTTGTATGTCGTGTCGGATGCAAGAGCAAGCGAAGAGAGCTCAACAATTTTTTTGGTTTTCGAACTCCTAACGAACTAAAACAGAAGTACTCTGCAGGCGCCAGAGGTGAAGGGGCGCCTAGTCACCGCCTTCGGCACTTCTTCACCTCTGTCACCCTGGGCGGTCGTCCAGCCGCGCCCTACCCTAACGCCGGTACTGATTCCTAAATTGGGAAAGCGTTGGTAGATTTTTCCATCACTAATTTCAGCTCGGAGCCTGTTTGATGGTAACATGCTCGCCCTCTATACCATGAGATTTAAATATAACTAACTAAATAAGGGTTTATTATACACCTGTTCCTATATCCCCACGTAGAATACAGTTGTGATGTTTTGATTTTTACGCGACTGTTTGAGAAGGAAAAAAGTAAAGAGAAAAGAAAGAAAAAATGTTTATTCTGCACAAACAACACGCACAATACAAAAAAAAACTATTATAGACAAAATACATACACTAATAAAAATGAGCCAAAAGCCTCGTACTTAAAACGTTAAAAGTTTGATAATGTTGAATGTTATTGATGTCCAAAGACCAAAGACAATAATAGACATGGCGTAATGCGTTGCGACACTGGCAAATGACAACAAAAAAGTAAAAAACAAACAAAACATGGAATGATCTACTTTTAGAAGGATGGTTATATGTTTTTTATCTACCTTAATAGTTTAAAAACCCTGAGTTTTAGATGAAAACTCACAATATTTGCCTTAACATTACGCAAACGAACTTTGAACCGACAAAACGTCCTAACAAGAACTACTGCTCTGACAAACCAGTTCTACTGGTTATTTTAACACGAAACTTCAAAATTTTAGTGTTTTTACAAACGTTATTAATCTTTGACATGGCAGATAATAAATAAGACAAAACAACATTTACTTGCTTAAAGAAAAGGTATTATTTTTGTTAAGCCGATTATTCTGTGAATAAACTTTTTAATTTTCATCTATTTAAATAAAAATTAAATGGTGTTCGTTGGTAAGCGCATCACTTGATAACGGCTGGACCGATTTGGCTATTTTTATTTGTTTGTAAATTTTCGTAATTTTGTCCGAATTAGGTTTATATAGAACGAAAAATTAAAAAGGGTTCCTCGAATTATTAAAATTATGAATAAACTTAGTGTCTTTTTTCTATGGGATTTTTGTATGAATTCAACTTACCTAGATTGGTTGTATTTGACAAGACAAAATATATACTATTTTGACAGTACAACGTCTCTTGGTTCAGCTAGTTCCATTATAAGTTTTCCCACAGATCTGCATCTGATTGTCCTATTTTCAAAAATGACAGCTAACGTCAAAAACTAAACCGATCATTTTTACATTTCGAAATTGGAATAGACGAGTTGAGTTACTGTTTGTGGACACGAGTGTCGAGTGTGCGCCTCACCTTGAGTTACAATTGCACACACTCGACACTCGTGTGATGTGATCCAACAAAATCAAGTAAGAGCAGACGATCCACGTCGTGTTTTTGTAAGCACATCCGTAAGAAGCTGATGAATCTTATTGAACGTCAAAACACAGCATATCGAGCGTCACTTACGATCGTCTTTTATTGAGAAAATCTGTAGGCACAACATATAGATCGATTTAGCTAGAAAACAGTATCTAGTAGTTTTTTGTATGTTTTTTTGTTACGCCTTCACGCTAAAACGGCGGATCGGATTTGGATGAACTTTGCACATAGGTAGACTCTTTTATCCCGATATTACCAAGGGATCGAGACTTATGCGGGTGAAACCGCGTGCGCAACTAGTATGTTATTTATGTTCGAGACGTTTCGGGTTGAAACACTAACCTCGCAACTGGTTGGTCGACTCTTCACCAGAAGGCTGGCCTATTTTTAACCGACTTCAAAAAAGGAGGAGGTTCTCAATTCGACTGTATTTTTTTAATCTTTTTTATTTGTGTTAGCTCAGAACTTTTTTCTAGGTGAACCGATTTGGATGATTATTTTTTTTATTTGAAATCTGGTGCTTCACATATGGTCCTATATACATTTGATCAAGTTCTGACCAGCAGTTTTTGAGTTATCCTTAAAGGCTCGTGCACACTGGCGCGACGCGACGGCCCCACTCAAAGGCGCCGCGCGCCGCGCCGCACGGTGGATCGAAAATCGGCTGTAGAAGACATAGGATCTCGATTTCTTAAATGTTATTTTTTTTGCTGGAAATGACTTCTGCTGATCATTACTATGTACAAAAATGACACCCGAGTTAATTCTGCCCAAAAACGAAGGAAATATATTTTTTTTACGAAAAATTTGTATGAAGCTAGTATGAAAAATCGAATTATCTCCTAAACGGCATGTTTAACCGTAATATCCTTGGAGGTGGTCATAGTGCTAATTATTTATGATTTTTTGGTTGCCAATTTGACGAAAAATTTAATGCCGTTTTTTTTTAAAAAATCGTCATAATATTTTTATTTATTTTTACATGTAAAACGATCCCTTTTAGTGTCCAAGTTAAAAAGTTCGATATGTTATTAACCCAAATATTAAGAACACACAAAACAAGAAAAATTAAATTAAAAAATTATTGTTTTTTGACACATTTTTACTAATTTAAATAAAAAAAGATTATCAAACTCTTATTTAAGTAACATATAAAGTTATATTATATACAAAATAATTTAATTTAAGGAATTAATACTAAGCATTTGTAAAATAAATAAAAAAAAAAGACAAAATATCATTAAATTACAAAAAAAAACCCAAACAGACTCAAATACAAATTTACAAATAAGTACATATATATTTTTTTTACAAATTTTCCTTATCACTCTCGTTGTCAGACTCCAATTCTGAGTCAGCATCCAGATTAGATATATCCAAAAACTCGAACTCAGTTTCCTGAAATTGAATTAAGTCGAGAGTTTCAGCAAAAAAGCTCTGCTTTTTCTTGGCATCTAACTTAGGCCTTTGTGCACTTAGCAAAGGATCCGAAGAAACAACAAGCATATTTAAAATGTCTTGATTGGAATCCTGCCTGCTTCTTTTCCGCGAATGATGTTCTCGAAACCTCCTAAAATCTTTGTTTCGAGACTCTGAGGCTTCTTCCGAGAGAGTCCCAATCGGCACAATATCGTCAATAAGTCCGTGTTCTTCAACATAAACACTAAAAGGAATCGTTTCATATGAAAAAACAAATGAAAATATTTTGACGATTTTTTAAAAAAAACGGCATGAAATTTTTCGTCAAATCCGCAACCAAAAAATTATAAATAATTAGCACTATGACCACCTCCAAGGATATTACGGTTAAACATGCCGTTTAGGAGATAATTCGATTTTTCATAGTAGCTCCATACATTTTTTTCTTATAAAAATTATAACTCTTCCATTTGTGCACACATTTACTTCATATGACATTTTATAGAACAGTAATGATCAGCAGAAGTCATTTCCAGCAAAAAAAATAACATTTAAGAAATCGAGATCCTATGTCTTCTACAGCCGATTTTCGATCCACCGTGCGCCGCCCGTCGCGCTGCACGCGGTGCCTTTGTGTACGAGCCTTAATACTGCGTATTTTACCCACTTAGTTTATATTGACGATGTTTTAATAATTTCCTGTCACTTTTATTTACCTATCAAGTAGTGGTATACGAATTTCGGTGGGGTAGATTCCACAACTAAAAAGTGAAAAATAAAAACATTTTTACAACAAAAAAATACAACCGACTTCCAAAAAAACACAAACAAAAAAAAAACATTTCCGAAGTCAGTGGTTGATGGGTGTCACATCATCACCAGCCGACAGCACTCCACTGCTGGACATAGGCCTCTCCAATCGCACGCCATTTAGCTCGATTCTCGGCAACTCTCATCCAGCCACCCTGCGAAGATCGTTGCTCCACCTAGCCTGAGGGCGTCCTACCTTACGTTTACCGATTCGCGGTTCTCACTCAAGAAGACGTCTACCTCAACGGTCATCGGTTCTACAGCTAAAATGGCCGGTCCACTGCCACTTCAGCTTGCTTATTCTGTGAGCTATCTCGACAACTATAGGAAGTCACATGTCTTTGAATTATACGTTCTAGAACTTGCTGGCTTTATCACGATGTTGTCCTTCACCGTTTAGACGTGTCTCTGTCTTCCAAGAAAATTTATTACACATTCATTTAATTAAAATGACGCGTCACAGTCTTGTCTAATTATTATTTAACGAGTTAATTGTTCTAATTCGTCTGTGCCCAATTTTATAGCAATTAGTTAATCGCTCGATTAACATTTTATAGTTTTAAAACGAATTATTTAATTACTTAAAAGCTGGTTTTGGTTTGAGTATTTTTGGTGTAGGTATTGAATTATTTACCTTGAAGACATGATACGATTTTGTTGAAGTTTTGAATTATTTTCTCACAGCTGAAATAGACACATAGATAACATAACATCACGCCTCTAATCATTGAAGGGTTACACAGAAGTTGTGCGGTTAGTACAGTGCATTACCTGACCCCTCTTACAAAGAATAAGAGTGGAAGAGGGGTCGGGTTGTGTAGGTCACTGATTGTATCTATAGTACACCCGCATATTCCAAGTATTTTTTCGGGTGCTAGTATTAGTACCTATAGCCACTAACTAACTAATCTATGGATTGGTAAAATATGGGTGTATGTTCTACTTATCACTTCAGTGGGGCTCGTGGGTAAATAATAAAAGCCGCTCGGGTTGATCGACAGTTAAGCTACGCTTGCCGCGGGCTGTCTGGGGATGGGTGACCATTCATTACATACCGAGACCCCTCCGTGCTTCAGAAAGCACGTTAAACCGTTGGTCCCGGCTGTCATTCGTAGATGTTTGACAGTCGTTACTGGTAGTCACCAGCCCAAAAGTCTGACAACCAGTCTCACCAAGGAGTATCGTGATAATCAGTAACTGGGTTGTGGAGGTCAGAACCAGAAGGCAGTCGCTCCATGTAATATACTGGTATTCAGCTGCATCTGGTGAGACTGGAAACCGCCCCGACATAATTGGTAAGGGCTAAGCAAATTGATTGTACTACTTATGGCGCTTCCCCGACCAAACGACCTTGAGCGTTCGGTCCTACTCTGTCCCGTCGCTGAGTCTCGCTCTGTATCGCTCCCTGCGCACGCTCATTTATTACGGAATTCACAAAAAAAAAATGAAATTATTTTAATAAAAAAAGACAAGCGATGTTTTGAAATAAAATAAAAGGTGAATTATTTAGATTTTTAAATTATCTATCCATTAGTGTAATCCTCAAATTAATAGAACGTCACCTTTAGCAAAAGATGCATGCAATCAATAACTTTAGTCACTTTTTTACAAGGAGATTTTAAATGTATTTATAATAACACATAAAAACAAATATGAACGTGCAATGTGATGATAGAATATCGAACATTAATAATGTGCTTTTAGATGTAGTTTATTACCCATAGTGAATGAGTTAATAGCCTCTGAATAACGCACTATGACAAGGTTTTGGTCGGGGTACCGCCTTAAGTTACGATAATCTAATCGTATGTCAAAACTACCACGTTTGTACATTGCGGCTCACGCTCGCATCATATGAAACTTTTTATACCGAGTCTATTGTATGAATTCAATGATGTGGTGAAACTATGGAATGCAGAGTTACATCTTAACATAAGGAAGTTACGAAGTGGAGAAAAAAAATCGTAATATGATAGGAAAAGTGTGAACGGAAGTTGAAAAGAAAACTTCACAGACAAACCTTCCATCGGTTTATGAATGGGAAATATTTAAGTAATCGTCTAAAAATTTATTGACCTTCTAATGATGGCCTTTTTTTAATGATTTAGCCTCTTAACTTTGTGGCCTTTTCTTAGAGTTGGTCGTAGTAACCAAACTAGGGTACCCCGACCAAACGGATTAGGTGAAGTTAGAACTGTAACCAACCGTGTACTACATCCAAGTTGGTCGCAGTTATGTTGGATATGTAGTATTTTTAGGACCACAAAATAGGAATTATTTGCGGTTCACAAAAAAAGGGGCAATCATTATAATATTAGTGTTCAATAACATGTTTTGAAAATCAAAATGGGAATTAATATTTGAAGTTCGATTAAATAAATACATTTCTGAAAGCTTGGTCTTGTCTCTGAAGATTCATTGATCATTAGCTACATAAACTTTTCCTAACAATGTTGAGGTCAGCTTCCGGTCTAACCGCTGACCGCATGCAGCTGAACACCAGTATTTAACACGGAGCGACTGCCTATCTGACCTCCACAATTCAGTTTAATAATATAAGCAATCCTATTCCAATTATTGACATCTTAGAATGACATTTTAATCCCTCTCTTGGGTGAAACTTGTCAATCCATAGATGGATTATGTTGGCCATCTTTAAAATCAATAAGTATGTCGTTGTGATCAGTTCACATATTAAATAATACCCCATTTTTGAAAATATTGTGCCCGGTTGATGGCAATAAGCTCGCCACCTATTACAACTGGCGAAATGTGGGTACATCTCTGCCTAACACTTTCGGGATAACAGACGACTTCGAAAATATCTGTAATATTATTATAATTTATCTGTTCATATTGACATTAAACACTGGGCTAAATTGAGTTGAGTTATCGTTGAATCAGAGTATCGTTGTGATCTGTTCACAGCTAGAAGATTGTCCCATTTTCGAAAATATCAATAATTTATATACATAAACTCACGCCTTCTTCCCATGGAGGTAGTTAGAAACTACAGAACGCCAACTGCTGCGATCCTTTGGCCTCGTTTACGTTCATACATCAATAATTTATCTGTTCATATTGGCATTTCGACACTGGAATAAATTGTGTTGAGTAATTGGAATAAGAATATGGAATAGAAAAGTTGTCGGAATAGAAAAGTGTTTAGTCTCTGCTTCACCTTAAGGTTGACTGGTAGAAAATGCCTCAGGCATTAAATCCGCCTTTTTACAGTATATTTTTTTTGCTTGTGCTTTACTTAAAGTTTTAATAAATAAATAAAAGTATGGAAGGCATGTTATGCCGACCCCAAATATATTCATCGGGGCAGGAGAATAATGATGATAGTGGAATAAGAATTGTTCGAACTATATATAGAAGTATGAGTAACAGGGTGTAAAGTTCATTCATGCCTCCATAGAAAAGGGAGGATCCGCCGACCAGACGAGTGTCGTGTCTGGTGGGCAACTGCCCGCCGGTTGTTTTTTTTTTTTTTTATTTTTCCTATTGGGCAGCTCGTAGTTATGACCACTAAGGTCCTGGCTACTTAACCGGGCAAACCGACGGTTGATGTCGGGACCTTGTATATATACTAGTTGCGCGGTAAACTCTGCTTGCGCGATGCAGGATTTTCCGTCACGTCAGTGTGACGCGTAGCTCGCATGTGGCTTTGTAGACGCCGCAGTCAAAGATTTGGAATCAAGATTGGACAGGCGATACAGGTTTTTACTATTATTGTCATGTAGGAAAATTAAAATAAGTATACACGCGAGCGCAGCCTCAGGCATAGCTATTTCAAAATAGAACAAAAACATTCACAATGATGAATAACAAATGAATACTATTAATATATGTGTTATAAGTATATAAATCACATTACAAAAACAAAACGAATCGATTGTTTGCTACAAAAAAAATATGTTGCAAAAACGCGCCTGGCTTCTAAACAAGAGATAAAAAATGTACAATGTTAAGATGAATATCAAAAACCCGGTATGTAGCATCCTTCTGAGAAAACTAACATACTGTTAAAGGTAGTTGTTATTTATTTTATCGTTTATGTACAGCTCGTGGCGAAATAATAATAGCCGCAACGCTTGCCCTGCAGGCTTAGCACAAGCACCGTCTTGTCGACGGAAGAATAGACAAAAATGACGTTTCGTGAAGAGATTACGACGGCAGGAAAGTAGAAAGAGTCAACTGCACTTTTTACGAAATTCAGTCATTTATTCACGTTTATCTTTTATTTTGCTTATATCTCGAAAATGGTGTGTCCTACCGCAAAAATAATGAAAATTTCGACCCCATGTAGGTAATAATTTTTCACATTTTCATACTTTTTGGGCGTCGAGTAAAAAGTTTTCTACTGTCTTTAGCATGGCGATTAAACAATCAAATTGTCTTCACTACCTTAGACAACTGTCTTCTGAAATAGTCTGCATTAAAAAGGACTTAGACAACGATCGGTAGAAACGAAAGACAAAATGACAGATTTTTGAAGGATTTTTACGGTGCGCTGTCAAAAATGGAGAAACGAAATGTCACTTTGTATGGAAATAGCCGTGCCTAGTCTTCGAAGAAATAGACAGCGTCATGCTAAGCCCGCTGGTAGGTCCGTAATGGGTGACCATCCATAATATACCGAGACCCCTACGTGCCTCAGAAAGCGCACTAAGCAGTTGGTCCCGGCTGTCAATCGTGGATCTTTGACAGTCGTTTCGGGTAGTCAGAAGCCCGAAAGTCTGCCAACCACTCTTGCCAAGAGGTATCGTGTTAAGGGTGCTTCAAACAGGCGCCACACGCGACGAGCGGTGCCTTTGTGTCGCGCCTATTTGAAGGAGCCTTTACTCAGTAACTGGCTTGTAAAATACTGGTAAACAGCTGCATCCGGTTGGTCTGGAAGCCAACCCCTACACTACATAGTTGATAAAAAGGTTAGGCAGATTGAAGACCAGTCAAAGTAGCATTCAACTTCGATTTAAAAGACAAAATGATGCATTCTTTGCATACACCTGCTTTTTGACCTTCTAAACAGCACGTTATTCTAAGAAGTCACATATAATGACGTGTACGCGATTTAAGTTATACAAAATCAAGTCACGCAAATTGGTTTTTGCAAATAACTTTTTTCTTATCCATCAAATCATATTCAAAGTTAACAAGTTTGTAGAGAAAAAATCTCACGACTAAGATATAGTGTCTAAAATTTAAAAGAGTATGCTTAGATGGTTTCGTCATGTTTAGAGGATGAATGAAATACGACTATCAAAAGGTGGAAACACCCGGAGGGGACGCCCTAGGAGAACATTATAGTGACCTTATTGGTGATGTTCTTCAGAAAGGTCAGGTGCGTAGTACTCACAACCGGCCTGCGTGTATGACCAGATGTATGAACGTGAACGAGCCAAAAGGAGTAACGTCAAACGGGGTGAATCGGGACGAAACTGTAAAAGGGATTTTAATATTGTAAAAATATAGTTTGTTGCCAACAATATAATATATTATAATACAGTATACATATTAGAGGCCTTTTTGGCAACAAACTATATTATATATTATTAAAAATCGATTTTAAACGTTCGCCTCGATTCATCCCTGCATCCCTATTCATCCCGTTTGACGGTATGTAAGGATCTTAGCAGGTGGCGTTCTGTAGTTTCTGCCTAATCCCATGGAAAGAAGGCGTGAGTTTATATCTATAATTTATTTCCGTGTAAATTTATTCTATATTAAAACATTCTCGAGATATCGAGCAAATATGTGTAGGTTAGCACTATGTTATCTACGAAGTCGAATGCTTGCTAAGATTTCGAAAGTGTATAATTAATTTAAAAAAAGACATTGCTTAGTAAATAGGTAGGACAATTGCAAAAATATGTCTATGTTTTTAATTTCATTTAATTAAAGGTCAAAAGTTAAAAAAGAAACGCAAGCGCGCCCTGCATCACTTCCTGGTGCTTTAGCTGGGAAGAAGTGGCGCAACAAACTGTCCAGCAGCATGTCTGTCCTAAATCACGAATCTGTCACGAAGTTTATATAAAATAAAAATATTTTTTGTTTTTTACTTTTTCTTTGACATTATCTTCTAATTATTTGACATTATTTATTATTTTCTTGGAAAGTATAAGCTCGCAACACTTGAAAATAGACGAAAGAACTTAGAAGCCATGAATCTACCTAATATAATATTGTTAGAAATAAATTTGACTGCATGGAACTGTCCAATATGTTATGTTATGCGGTTCCTAGGACAGTCCACAAGCGTAAGGTGCGCGCTGGCAGATTATTTTCGGTGGGCGCTTGTAAGTCCAACTCTGGCTTGCGTTCGCCTGTTCGCAGAACGGTCGATTCCTACAATAGGACTTTCGAACATATAGATAGTTTTGCATGTGCTCCCTATAAGTTCAAAATACTTATACATAAAGAGCTGTTTTGTTTATTTTTTTCTATATTTATCTTTTTCGTATCATTCCTTTCATAAATACTATTTATATCTTAAACGCGATAGTTAATAAGTTAGTAAAAAAAAAGAAGTATAATATTTGTAAACCTAGCGATTATTATTTTATTATTTTTATCCCATAGTTAATTTGTGAACGTTGTGGGCTGCAATATTGTATATTTGTTTTGTGTATTTCATATTTCATGTTTTATATTGTAGCATTTTATTTTATTTTATTGAGGAGGAACAACATTTGTTGTTCCTCCTAGATAAAATAAAATAAAATGATATACCTTCAATTCTTATTTCAACTCTTTACTTATTTATGGCTTTAGTAGACAGGATTATAATTCAGATTTGTTACAGTTGTAATGGCAACCATGTCATTAGGTTTAAATAGGCTTTTATTTTTATATAGATTCTTCTATATTTTGTCAATGTGAGAACGTTGTAGGCCTAACTTGTAGACTGTAGATTTGTAGACATTTTTTATATTTTTCTCAGTACCTGTTACTTGTTGACAGGCGTACACTGTCCTCCCATACCTATCAAAAGCCCCTTATTTTTAAAAGAGTAACCGTGGAGTTTCTTGCCGGCTCTTCTCCATAGGAAACTACCAATTGGAGCCGTGCACCTAGCTTCTGACGTTTCGTAAGTGCCCATGTAGGTTTATGTGAAATAAAATATATTGATTTGATTTGAAATATAAACAAGCGTCATCTTTCTGACTGACAGAGTCAGTCCTCGACTATTCAAAAGTGCCTGTAATTGTTTTTATTGCTTTGAGTTTTGAGTTTGAACTTCTGTTTCTGTTTTTTTGAATGAGCCACAAACAGTTCTTGATAATAACTATAAGACAAGTGCAACCGATCTTGAACTTTACAAGTTGAGGCCAGGTGTATAATAATTATATACAAGATGCAAGATACGGATATTTTAAGAGAGGTCATCTCATGTATGAGGAAGTGAGACTTATTTCTGACAATCCTGATAAATTTTCAGGCATAGGGGTACACACTCTTATAGCAGGTCAATATAATGCGAAAAGTGAAATGTCATGTGATGTTGTAGCATGTACGGTGCAACTGTTAAATGTCACCTTGACCTGTCCTGCAAATGATTATAGTAGGATCCTGTATTTTCTTCACTTTATTTAAACGTGACTAAAATATATTTAAGGAGAGTAAGGTAGTGAGAGAGTGTATGATGATGTTAATGATTATAAGTGAATATTACTGTTACAAATACGGGTCGCGTCTCATATTTTGATCAACATACAACCTGTTACTGACATGCACATTGCCAAAAACGTAAGAAAATTTTAATTTCGGGGCTTAATAGGGTGCTTTCGCGTTAAGCGTAGTGCAATAAATTAGGCTTACCACATCTTTGCACATTATTATGACCATATTTTAAATCATATTATTTCTTAAATTAAATTAAATCAAAAATATTCCTTACTCAATAAAAGTCGTTAACTGAGCAGCTGATCATATTAACATATAGTAAAGGACTTGTGTAAACTATTACAAAACATTCAAAATATACGAAACCAAATTATACGGTGTGGTCATTCTAAAGGAGCATAGGTGATGACATATGCTCCTCTAGAATGACCACGATTTCAGCGATTAGAAATGTCTAATCGCTGTGTTCGAGTTTTGCTCATGATTTCAACCGAGAGACGTTCACCGCTGGACATAGGTCTGACTGCTGCATGTTGTTCGATCGATCTCCTCATCACCTGCCTGCCTTTCCTCTACTATGTCCGGGTCGACTTCCAGTCTCCATGGATCGACTGCCTATCTGACCTCCATAACCCAGTTACTGGGTAACACGATACCCCTTGGCAAGACTGGTTGTCAGATTTTCAGGCTTCTGACTACCCGTAACGACTCTCAAAGATCTACGAATGACAGACGGGACCAACGGCGTAGGGGCTCCCGATCTGCTATCCACGGCTAATTCAACTCGATCAATGGCGTAGCGGATCCCGATCTGCTATCTACGGCTAATTCAACTCGACCAACGGCGTAGCGGATCCCGATCTGCTATCTACGGCTAATTCAACTCGACTATCACAATTTCAAAATGTTGAACAAATGGATTTTTGACACGCGCAAATAGACATTTTCGAAAAAAAGGCATTATTTTTTAATCAGTGATCCACTCTTTCAAATAAAGAATGATTTAAAGGATGACAAACTTAACCCATTGATACGGTTCTTATTGGCCAACTTGACCAAAAGTGGATTCATGCAAAATGTATTGAAATGCCTGATAATCGACAAACATTTTAACAAAATTGACTATTAATGTCGGGCTAAGTAAATTTTAATGACCGCTAAGGTATTTTCTAATCAAAGGCTTACTCCATGCTGCGTAGTAATATGTGTTTTTAATATCATGCAAACTTGAAACTACATAATTAGCCTATAATGTGCCCACTGCTGGGACTCAGACCACCTCTCTGTGAGAGATAGTGGGCCGTAATCCACCACGCGGACACAGTGCGGGTTGGTAGATGTTACATGTCAGTGTCAACTGAAAATTTTACTCCCGAAAAATCTTTCCTTTTTGGCTCCCTAAGGAATATTATCTTCCAAATTCCATGATCCTGTCTCTATCTATGCATTGCCTGATACGGAACCATTTTATAAGTATTCTAAACACGGGGCTACATACACACTTGTATGTAAATGTTGGACATTCCAAGTCTGTACGAGAGTTATACATACAGTTTGAAGTATCGACAAACGTACAGATTCCCAACTTCGAATGTGTTTGTCGCTTTATTAAGTACGCAGAAATAGCTAGACTGGTATCGGTGAAATTTTTGTTTGGTAAGATGGATTTGGTAAGATAGAATATTAGTTATACTAATATCTGGCTGGAGTTTATGTTAAGTATTTGGATTTCTATTAAGTAATGACCTAAGGAATAATTATCATTAAGTTAAGTGTAACTGGAAGTTGTGATTTGTAACTATAACTAATTTTAAACGATAATTAATTAATGTTCTAGTAGGTTAAAATATCTAATGAGTTGAAAATCTTAAATTCTTAGAAAAAACATGCAAAATACTTACACCACTTCCTCAAAAACGCGCTGGTGAGCTTAGCACACAACTTATCACGACCTTGCATATTGAATGACTTAAAAAAAAAACTTAAAATAATATTTTTACAAAAAAAATAAAAATCACTGCCACTCAACACTCTCGCATTGCTTCACTACACTGCACTATTTTTTATCCATTTATTGATATTTGTGTTGGCGACCGGCACGTCCCCTTCGCAAGGCGTCTTGATTTCGACTGACGCTCGACGTGTATAGAGCGTCGCGATTCGTGCGTACGCGCAACCTGTGAACAAGATAATGTTATTGAGAAAAATGTTATAGTATAGTAGTGTGACGCGGTTTCGCTTCCGTGGATAAGGTCGCCATAACAATTAGTTGAAAGGTGGTGTTAAAACAATTAATACTTTAGTTTCCCGCATAACCTTTACGCTTCCTTGACATTTTTGATTCTGTCTTTTCCTTGCACTTTACCACCGGAGCCCTTTTTAGGTGCTTCGAGAAATGCCTACACCTGCTTTATTATAATTAAAACAATTAATATCAATGTCATGAAGAAAATCATCATCGTCATTTCAGTCGGAAGTCGTCGACTTTTGCCGGTGTATTCTGTAGAAATCTCACCATGAAAATTTCAGGTGAAGTGAGCTATCACTTGACCTGGATTTTTACAGAATAAGTAGACCGGTAGGTCATAGGCCTCCCTCAAGCGTCGTCACATCGACCGGTCCTGTACTTCTCGAAACCAGCAGACTTCTGTGACCATCACCAGGTCCACCTTGTGAGAGGCCTATACCCATTAAGGGGAAATAAGGAAATAAACAACTTGTCAGGTTGAAGTTGAGATAACGCAAATTTATATGTTATTAAGTACAATGGAATTGCTTGCGTTCGTAATAAGGAATTGTCCAGTTTCTTTTTTCTTCTTTATTTTGGAGATTCGTTAGAGGGTCTGTTCCCGTATCTCGTAGTCTCGGTCTCAATCTGTCGAAAATACGGTAGGAGTGTACATAACGGGGCACAGGATGAAAGATAATGTTTTAAACAAAAAATGTTTTTTTCACAAATCGTTAGTTTAACACCTAAATATAAGGCTAAAAGCATGTTGGTGACTTTTGTCTCAAACCAGCCGTTTGTCGTAAAAATTGTGTCCAAGGGATCTCAAGGTGCGATGAAGTGTCGTGAAAATCTACGACGTGAATTGTAAAAATTCACGACACGCCGTCGCATTCTGATCAAAATACTAGAGGTATTTTGATCAGAGATGTGACGTCGTGTCAGATGAGATTGCGACTTGATTTTGAATGTTTTCAAATAGGTACGAAAATTAGACTATTCTTGCATATTTTTAGGTAAGAAAAGTGCTTATTTGAAGTTCGATTAAATACATGCCAATAAAAATTACGCATCGAAAATGTTCAGTATACCAAGACTCCCTACTTTAAACTTTACTAACAATAAGTTCATTCACTCCTAGCTTAGTCATGGTACGAGGCTAAACAACCATTCTTATGAGTAATAGTGATAATCAATACTCCACAGGTTGTTAAGACACGGTGAATATAACTGTTATATATATATATTTAAATAAAAATGAATCGCCGAAATGTATGTACGCGGATAACTTCCGAACGACTTCACTAAATTGGATAATTCTTTTTTTAACCGACTTCACAAAAAGGAGGAGGTTCTCAATTCGCCTGTATGTTTTTTTTTTTTTATGTGTGTTAGCTCTTAATTTTTTTCTGGGTGAACCGATTTGGATGATTCTTTTTTATTTGATAGGTGGTGCTTCACATGTGGTCCCATTTAAATTTGATCAAGGTCTGAGCAGCAGTTTTTGATTTATCCTTAATACTGCATATTCGATCCACTTCGTTTATATGGATGATGTGTTAATAATTTCCTGTCACTGTTATTTACATACCAAGTAGTGGTATACGAATTTGTGTGGGGTAGGTACCGCAACTAAAAAGTGAAAAAAAAACAATGTTCCAAAAAAAAAAAACTTTTTTCAAAAAAAAAAAACCGATTTCCAAAAAAACATTATAAACGTGAAAAATAACTTTAATTTCGGAAGTCGGTGGCCAAAAACGAAAATACAAAACCAAAGACACCGACTTCCGAAATTAAAGTTATTTTTCACGTTTATAATATTTTTTTGGAAAAAAGTTGTTTTTGTATCCGTCATTGTCAGGACAAGGTTTGTATAACAGAAATTTAAAAAAAATGTGAGTGAATGAGACAGAAGACTTAGGTAGGTAGGGTAGGTACAGTTAGGTAGGTAGGGTAGGGTAGGTAGGGTAGGAACGTAGGAAAGATAGGTAGGGTAGGGTAGGTATGTAGGTAGGTAGGTAGGGTAGGGTAGGCAGGTAGATTAAGTAGATAGGGTA
Organism: Griposia aprilina; assembly: GCA_916610205.1. NCBI lineage: Eukaryota > Metazoa > Arthropoda > Insecta > Lepidoptera > Noctuidae > Griposia > Griposia aprilina. The sequence continues at coordinate 13,400,695 of OU744310.1, read as the reverse complement.
GGTAGGGTAGGTGTTACATATTACGTGCTCCCTGTGCGAAGCCCGGCCGGGTAAAGCTAGTTTAATATATATTTTTTACAAATCATCATACACCACCCATTTTCAAAGTTATTTCTTCTTATGTCGTGTCGGCACGAGCTATACGAAAATTCTCATGTTGTGGAGGAAAGATTAGCCAGTCAAATCAGGACAAATATTTGGTGACAGTTTCTTAAAGTCGTGTGTTTGACATACTGTCCCCAATTTGTGTTAACAGTTGTTGTTTTTTTTAATGTTTAATTTTTTATCATGCTCACTTGCTTTTCCTAGTCACTGTTCAGATTGGCAGAATGGTCATTGACATTTAATAAAAATAGAATTTAATCCACAGCCAATAACAAAAGCGACAAAAGTTGGTAACCTGACAGGTTATTTTTGTGGTATCCAGAAGCAAGGTGCAAAATGATTTAGCATTGATAGCGACAGACATAAAGGACAAACGTACATACATTAACAGGATCTAGTTAAATACTTAAAGTCAATATACAATCTATTTGTAGTGACTATCGATTAACTTTTAGCTATCAAGGTAATCTTAAGAATAACAAGTTGTGTTTTTTTTAATCCAAGATGGCGGTCGGAATTTTTTACCACATTTTCAAGGATACTTAATTATTGTACTTGAATATTATTGATTTTGTTTCCTTAATTAATAAGAACAATAATAAGCAGTGTTGTTTGAAGCCTGAAATTAATAATGTATCTCCAAGCTATCTTGTTTTAAGCATGACTTAATAATGTATCCCAGATTCCCAGTGTTTATATGTCAAAGGGAACAAATAGAATTTTAAAACGCGTAAACTCTCATCTACCAACCCGCATTGGGCCCGTATGGTGGATTACGGCCCATTCTCTCTCTCTACGGTTCGATTTTTGAATTGGCAACTAGCTCATCTTTCTGACTGACCGACCCCTTGTCAATTCAAAAGTGCCTGTAATTGGTTTATTTGAAATAAATGCTTTGAGTTTGATTCCGTCTCACAGAGAGAAGGCCTGTGTCCCAGCAGTGGGAAGGTTATAGGCTGCTGATAAACTGTAATTTACTGACTGTCAATGTGGTCAAATGTTAAAAATAGCGAATTCAATCCAAGGATTGGTTATTAGCAAGCAGCCAAGCACAACCCAAAAAAAATATCGAACAGACAATAAATGTCAAAATGACATTTAATGTCATTGATGTCAAACATTGGATTAAGTCTATCACGCCTAGCCTTTACCAACTAAATTGGGCTTCCAGTCTAAAAGGCTGCAGCTGAATACCAGTATTTTATATGGAGCGACTGCCTATCTGACCTCCACAACCCAGTTCCTGGATAACACGATACCCTCTGGTAAGACTGGTTGACAGACTTTCGGGCTTCTGACTACCCGTAACGCCTGTTAAAGATCTACGAATGACAGCCGGGACCAACGGCTTACCGTGTTTTCTGAGGCACGGAGGGATCTCGATATGTAATGGATGGTCACCCATCCACGGACCGACCTCAGCAAGCGTAGCTTAACTTTTGATCGACTCGTGTGGCTGTTATAATTTAGCCACGAGCCCCAGAACCACCAAATCACCGAACCATGACTTCAGCACCTGATTCTAGACCGCTGGATTCTAGACGCTTAGGAATTGGCAACTAGCTTCATCTTTCTGACTGACCGACCCCTTGACAATTCAAACGTGCCTGTAATTGGTTTATTTGAAATAAATGCTTTGAGTTTGAGTTTTTGAGTTTGACCCCCTAGCGTTGAAAATTTTCAACGGTTATCGGGTTCAGAAGTATGTACCAAATCCATGGTAAAAGGTTACCCGTCGAAGTCCCTGTCCCCCTGTTTTAAATTGGATCTAGATTGAATATTAATTTCAGGCATTAGATTACCATAGAATGTGTTAACTTAATTAGGTGACATTGAAAAAGTCACGTTGATACATTGCCAACCAGTTTTATTTAAAACCACATTCACAAGCAAAAAAAATAAAATGATGTCGGAATAGTCGAGAGCAAAAATATGTTACTTTACATACATACTTTGACATTTTTCATTAAATACATTATACATATTATATTAGTCAGAAATCCAAAAGTCTAAACACTAGTCTTACCAAGGGGTGCCGTGTTACCCAGTTACTGGGTTGTGGAAGTCAGGTAGGTAGTTGCTCCATGTAAAATACTAGTATTCAGCTGTATATCCACTTAGGTTAGGTTAGGTAGGTAGGTAGGTATATAATATTGTTTAGAAGTGTATACAAAAGGGGAAGAACTAATTGGGCACCAAAAAAAATTCGTCCTCGTCACTGTCAGTGGGAGAAGTGCCCAAAAGGCTGGCAACATTGCCACGGTGAATGGCAATTCTGATTCTTTGGTCTTAAAATAAGCCTTTGCCTTATTGTCTGGTGCACTGGTTGACGTCATCACGTCTACGTGTCTCTGAAAAACAACGCTGGAGCTGTCTCGCATAGTGCCGTAAATGATAAAATGGTTTGTACAAACACTTTTACACGTCAATCATATTTTTTAAACTAGATGAGGTCGGCGTTTCCTATCTGACTACTCTGAGAAGAAAGGCCGAAACGAACTCAGAGGTCACAGTCTCTTTTAAAGTCCAGACATAATCTTGGTGAAATCATGTGAAGACCATGTAGATTGGTATCTGAAATGGTCTTCTGAGGAAAGAACCACACAGATTGAGTGGACCTGTCCAGTCAGTGCTCGCATTTGTCAGTAATCGTGCAGCTCAACTCAGGAAATCATGACTTAAGGAGCTCAACGATTCGACGAACAATACCAAAGAAAGGACATTTGGGCCACAAAAATTACTCAAACTGTCAGATCGTGATAAAAATTAATTGAGGAAAAAAAAATTACCCACATAGTCCTCACATTCACAATAATTAAAATAACATAATACTTTACAAGTACTCATGCCATTGCATACATATACTCGTATAAGCGATTTAAGCGATACATATATGAGCGATTGTCGATTTGCGTGGGTGTGACGCATATCCCCAACTTGTTATTTTTTGTGTTTACATGTTTTTCTTCATGTTTCCCGTAAATAAACGTATTTCCTTTCTTTTTATTTTTGCCTTTGACTATACCTACTTACAAGTTTTATTTTTATAGTTTTGTAATTTTGAGCCTAGAAAATACCGTCTTAGCTTCAATAGCTACTATAAGTCTTGACAATATTAAAATATTAATACACAACTATCCATTTGGGTTTATTCCATCTGGAATTTCTCAGTGGCCGCCCGGAGTCTGGATTTGTGCCCGGTTGATGGCAATAGGCTCGCGCAACTGGGTGTAGGTACACCTCTGCTTAACCCTTTGGGAAATACAGGCGTTATGTTATGTGTTGTTATCCTTTTGTACTTTGTAGTCGGTTAAAAAGAACTAAACAGCAAATTATCAAGCCTTGCATGTGCCCCATTAAAGTAATGACTTTCAAAGGAAAAACACCATTTGAACTTTGTACTCCATCTTGATAAGTGACTATGCTAATAGAATGAAAATAAGTATCTCAGTCGGTTTGTGGATTTTTACTTCTACACTAAAGTAAAAACCCAGAAACGGACTTACCGAAGATATTTTTACAAAAATACGCGACAAACGCAAGTAAAACAGAGGGCTAAAGTTTTATACGATTAAATTATACATAATAAAAATAAAAATCAAGTGGCCAATAGTTTTATAAACAAGTTTTTATTATAACAAGTATTTTTGTAAAGGCGGAAAAGTCGCTGATTTACATAGTGACCTTTCAGTTGGCTGCGAATTATAAAAATACGAGGATAAGAGGGTATTCATAATAGGCTTGGAGTTTCCTTAAGTGATCGAGTCAGAGTTGAAGAGATCCGCAGGAGAACCAAGATAACCGACATAGCCCGAAGAATTGCCTAACTTAAGTGGTAGGGGTTCAGGGCACATTGCTCGCAGAACAGATGGCCGATGTGACCGAAAGGTTCTGGAGTGGCCTTGTGAAGGCCGCAGGAATTCGCTGGATGCGGGACGCACAGAACTGGTCGAAGTGGCGGTGCTTGGGGCCTATGTCCAGCAGTGGATGTCTTTCAACTGAATTGATGATGATGACGATCAATCCATACTAATATAATATTATAAATACTTAAATAACACAACATAACAACAACAACAACAACAACACAACAACACAACTAACACAACAAACAACAACAATAACAACAGCAACATAATAAAAAATAAAAAAAAACAATCAATTAATTGTGTTTTAATAACATAACTGGCGAAATGTGGGTGTGATATAGGTACACCTCTGCCTAACCCTTCGGGGAATACAGGCGTGATGTTATGATGATGAAATACTTAAATATGAAAGTAACTCTGTCTGTCGTTATGCAATTTGACAGATAGGTAGCCTGGGATCTGGAGACGGATATAGGGTACTTTTCATCTTTCAATAATGAAATGCTTACAAAATACAAGCAGGCGAAGTCGCGAGCAACAGCGTTGTGATGTTGTCAGGAACGGATAAAGAGGGGGGCAACAGGCGCAGTTGACCCCCCCCCCCCCGCTCCCCCTCATGGGCTTTGACAAAACTGAGTCTAAAACTCTAAAGTAGACATAGTTTTACAACCTCTAGTATCAGCATAGTAAGTCATCCCCGAAATGAGGCCCATTCTTGAGTTTAAGGAAAATAAGTGCCAAAGAATTTTTAAAGTCTTCCACTGCTTGAGAACCCTCCCCTTCCCTCAATTAGAATACATTTGCCTCCCTTTAGAGAAAACTTACATCCGATCCTAGATGTTGTCTATAGACTTTACGATGATGTGGCTAGAAAGGGGATGACTACCGAGATGAAGAATAACAGAGAAACATGGAATAAAAGACATCTTGCGCCGAGCACAAGTAAATTGGATTATGGGAAGGAAAATGATGATCATATTGATAATGATAAGGACTTAAGAGAACAGATTCCACATTTGACCATTTCGGGAAACCTCGGATAGTCTAACATAGCCCACCCAAGCTATCACGCGTATCGAAAAACTAAACTTACGCCAACGATTATATCTGCACAGTCCCAAAAAACTAAAAAGCGTGAAGATAATATGTCTCATATCCATACACATCACATATGACCCTTATTCCTTTCGATTAAAAGTGAAATTTGAGTGGCAAATCAAAGAAACCGGTACTGCCAACTTTCACATTGGTTATGTGGTAATATGACATAAGACATAAGTCTGGTTTTATATCACTTTGTATTAAAAGTGGGACATGTTGAATTTGACTTACATTCATAGGCCTGATAATCATTTTCATTTACATTGAGGGGCTCATGGCTCAATAGTAACAGCCGCACGAGTCGGTCGAAGGTTAAGTAAGCTTCGCTTGCCGCGGTCGGTTCGTAGATGGGTGACTATCCATTACATATCGAGATCCTCCGTGTCTCGGATGTGTTAAACCGTTGGTCGCGGCTGTCATTCGTAGATCTTTGACAGTTGTTACGGGTACTGAGCACCCCAAAAGTCTTACTACGGGGTATCGTGTTACCTAGTTACTGGGTTGTGGAGGTCAGGTAGGCAGTCGCTCCATGTAAATTACTGGTATTTAGCTGCATCCGGTTATGCTGGACGCCGACCCCAACATAGGAAAAGTCATACAGATTGATTGTGCCCGATGGGATATCCCACTAGCAAAAATGACAATATTCCATACAAACTTTTGTGGCCTATTTGATTCTTTTAGGGGATAAATTTCCAAAATTCTTTCTTTAGTGCTCACTTTCGTTACATAAGAAACTCTTGCGCACTAGACTCAGCGCGTCAGGCTGTGCGTTGTCTTTCAGCGAATGAATTTAAGATTTTTATTACTTGATAGGCTTACAAGAGCTAAAGCGCGGTCACTGTCGGATTGCATAGAAAAGATAGAGACGCGCGATGACACAACGCTGGTAATTTATTGCAAAATATGAAGCAATTATGGATTTACAAAAAATCTATTCATTAGACTAAAAAGTTAAAACACTATTACGTTAATATTAATATGTAATACTTGTAGAATAATCTGCCAAAAAATCTGAATGTTTGCAAGTATATTAGTATGGTTTTTAATCATTAAAATATATTTTTAGAGGTAGCTTCGTGATTTTTTCCTATCATATAAAGTTAATTGTATTATGTTTTCAACACGCTATCTAACTAGCATATATCCAGAAGAATATCATATATTTTTCTGATTTTGGTTACTGCAGTAGATCATATATTTTTAGGCATTACAAATTTGAGTTTAGGTCATGTAGTCCCCTAGAAGATTCAAAAAATCATCATCGTCATAGTTTCTTAATTAAAGTGATGGTCCAGTGGTAAAGGGCCGGATTTTTACTTGTAGGTCGTGAATATGAACCCAGGGAGGCAAGCACATTACTTCGTATAGTTTATTACAATATCAATTCTCTCAAAACGGTGAAGGAAAACATCGTGAGGCTGAGAAAACTGGCATGTTCTAGAACCTAGAAGCCAAAATTCGGAGACTTGTGACATCAACTAACCCGCACTGTGCCCGCGTGGTGTACGACGGCCCACTCCCTGGCCTGTGTCCCAGCAGTGGGAACATGTAAAGTCGATTATGCTCTAACTTAAAACTGTTAACAGCTTCATTCTCTGAAGCCCAAAACAAATAAGCTAGGGTCAACTGTTGTTAATGCCTATATGGGCTGCTGACAGACAATTTTAATGTAAATATTGATTTATGGAGGGGGAGAGGAACACCTATAAAAATGCAATCGACTTCCAAAAAAAAACACAATAAAGTAAAAATTACTTTAATTTAGAAAATCGATGTCATTGGTTTTGTATATTCGGTTTAAAAAAAAAGTGTTTTTGAAGTCGGTTAAAAAGATGAATAGAATGTGTGAGAGGAATGAAAAGGGAGTGAATGATAGTATGACTGCTAAAAGGAGAAAATAGAAGAAAAAAACTTTTGTGCTTAGATGGGAATAAAAACAGGAGAATGTCGATGATGGCATAATAATTACCTATTTGCTTTTAGGTACAGCATGTATCAGAAATGTGTGGTCATATTTTAAAGCTGTGGTACAGACTATCAAACTGAACAATTTTCTCCATGGGACAACAGGGCCTAAACAAAGTAACATTCGATTAGCAATAACGCCAGTAGAAAAGTCAAAAAATGTATGGGGTTGACATAAGCTATCGAAATGTCTCGTGATCATAGGTCGACGAATAGAAATTAGCTAGACAATGTTAAAATCATTCGATTCAAAGAAACAAATCGACAGCGTCGAACGATTACTTCCTGAAGGATGCGTAGCCAAGTGGCACTTTTTGACAAGCGTTATCAAAGTCGAAGTCAAATCATTTATTTCAAATAGGCACATAAAAGGCACTTTTGAACGTCAAAATTTACAAAAAAATAGAATTGATTCTAGTTGCCACTTCCAAAAGGTAGTTTCGTATGGAGAAGAATGGGCAAGAAACTCCACCGTTACTCTTTTAAAAATGTTTTACATTATTATGTATACATTAATTAAGTAATTATATGTGAAGACGATGCACCTAGAATAAAATTACTATACCACAATAGGTAAAAAGAATTAAATATAACGCAATGACAAGTAAATTAATTATGAGATAGATACATGGTGCTCACATATTTACAAATATTGAAAAGATGATTTTTCCAAGATTTCGCAAGTAATAATTTAGTGTGTGAGTTACAAGTAGTTACATAATGTAAAAATCAATGTCGCTAGTTTTCGATTCGTATGATGGAAACATTAGCGAAAGCGATAGCGATTGTAGAAATAAAATCGCTCCGAAGTGAATGCCATTTGTCTAGGCTCTCATCATCGTTATCGATAATTTGGGTCGAATATTGAAGTTTTTTATGGGACAGTTGATAAATTTTTCGCGATTACGAGGTGAGTCCCATAGAGAAAGTTGTTCAGATTGATGATATACAATGTACTACACCCTTAAATATGACCACACATTTCTGACACACGCTGTATAGCTCCACTTAAATCCTTAACGAGTTAAACAATTTAATGTGCCTAAAATCACTTATAAAATTACCGCAAAGACGTAAATGAGTGTCATTACGAAGTGGTGACGTCATTGAAGCAAATGAATGAGTGAGTCAAGAGTGTGAAAGTTTTGCATGTAAAGCGATCGGTTTTAGAATATGAATGATCGTTGGAGGTCGTAGACAGTACCTATACTACCCGGGTATTTTAATACAGGGTGTAGGGAACATCGATGCCCAAACTTTTATCGGGAATTCAGTACATAATTTTATTTTAGATACCCAAACGTTGACATTTTTCGTCGGCTGTAAAAAAAACAAGTGCGTGTCGGACGACGTACAATTAAGGGTTACGTAGTGAGGATGAATTTATCCCAAAAACAAACTTAACATTGTAGTTGAAAAACATGTTCTCCCATACATCGTTTAACATCACGGTCAATTCTCCAACTGGAAATGTAAGTTTGTAATCGCATTTGTTTTAATGTGATGAAACTACAAATTAACTATTTTGGATTTTCCCTTTGTTTGTCCTGTGAGGCCTTGTTTCTTGACAAATTAAACGGTTCTAGGTCAAAGGGAAGGATCCTATAGGTTTTGATTATTTTGCGAGTATCAAAATAATTATGTCGCATAAATGGCCTTATTTTTTTAGACTTAGAAGCTTGATTTTGCTAGAACTCCAAGGGACCGTAGACGTACGAATTTAATATTAATTTTAATTCGATACCTCCACGCGTTCCTGAAAAAAAGGGTCTTGACAGACGGCCAGACGGACGGACAACGAACTGATCCTATAAGGGCTCCGTTTTTCCTGTTGAGGCACGGAACCCTACAAACAGCTGTTCCATACATTTTGATCTTATAGGCATTGCACTTTTATAAGAAGCAGTTTTTTTTTTTAATGACCTACTAGCAATTTCTAATCTGGGGGGGTCTAGAATCACGATTGTGCTGAATTCATGGCAACAGTTTGCGCGTTGATGTCCCTTACACCGTGTATAGCACACAGATTCAGATACACTATTACGCAAAAGTGACATATGACGCCGTGCAAAACCGATCTTTTGGGAAATATGTTATTGACCCTCTGAATTATATATTGCCTTATTGGTCATCTAGTGATGATCGTTTTTTTAAATAAATGAGCCTCTTTTCCACTGTCTGGCCTTTTCAAGGTAAGGCTTTTTTTAAGGTGTATTTTTGTTGCTGCAATGCCAATAAACGCAGTGTTTTGTTTTTTTCGCAAAGTTGGTCGCAGTCGTAATAACTCTCTTCTTTCTTTTTCGCAAAGTTGGTCGCAGTCGTAATAACTCTCTTCTTTCTTTTTCGTAAAGTTGGTCGCAGTCGTAATAACTCTCTTCTTTCTTTTTCGCAAAGTTGGTCGCAGTCGTAATAACTCTCTTCTTTCTTTTTCGCAAAGTAGGTCGCAGTCGTAATATCTCTCTTCTTTCTTTTTCGCAAAGTTGGTCGCAGTCGTAATAACTCTCTTCTTTCTTTTTCGCAAAGTTGGTCGCAGTCGTAATAACTCTCTTCTTTCTTTTTCGCAAAGTTGGTCGCAGTCGTAATAACTCTCTTCTTTCTTTTTCGCAAAGTTGGTCGCAATCGTAATAACTAAGCTAGGGCATCCCAACCAAATGGGTACGGTTAGAACTGTGACCAATGTCACATCAAAGTTGGTCGCAGTGTCTTGACTATTTAGTATTTTAAGGACCCCAAAATAATAATTATAAGAGCATCCCAAAAGAAGATAATTTATTATATTACAGTGTCCATTCATATTTTTTAGCAAATCAAAATGTAGAATTATTTGTGGTTCAATTAAATACATGCCATACCAGTTTACTAGTAGGTACACTTTAGGTATCTACGTCAGCTTATTTCAACACAAGGAAACTGTATTCCTTCAGCCCGGACGACGAAGCAATTACTCTTTAATTATTACCAGCATTTGGAAATATGCCTCCGTTTCGCTATTCCTGAACACACAAGGTTGCCTTTCGTAAGTACGCTTCTAAAATGGAGGATGAAGGCGTTATAATGATAGCAGGCGAGCCTATTACCATTGCCATCTATAATAACAATAATACCAGCCTATTACTGTCCCAAAGCCCTCTTCTCATACACAAAAGGCACGAGCACTGATCACCACGCTTGCTCAAGACGGGTTGGCGATTTCAGACTTACATAAACTATATTTGTACTTGTTACGGGGCTTCCCTGGTACCTCATTAACGGCATCACTATGTAAATGTCTATTAACTGCACCCAAACTATGAAGCTTCGTAAAAAAAAAAAAAAAAATTGACATGATGTTCTCATTATTTGACATTATAGACCTCTAATTCTTATTTCAACTCTTTACTTATGGCTTTTGTAGACAGGGTTTTAATTCAGATTTGTTACAGTTGTAATGGCAATCATGTCATTTGGTTTATATAAGCTTTTATTTTTATATAGATTCTTCTATATTTTGTGAATGTGAGAACGTTGTAGACCTAAGTTGTAGCCTATAGATTTGTAGACCTTTATATATTTTGTTGAGTACCTGTTACTTGTTGATAGGCCTACACCGTCCTCCCATATCTACCAACACTGTCATTTGATTTTTTTGTGAAAGCCCCTTATTTTTAAAAGAGTAACCGTGGAGTTTCTTGCCGGCTCTTCTCCATAGGAAACAACCAATTGGAACCGTGCACCTAGCTTCTGACGTTTCAAAAGTGCCCATGTTGGTTTATGTGAAATAAAATATTTTGATTTCATTTCATTTGATATAAGTCCAGGTTTTCTCACGATGTTTTCCTTTACTAATATCAGTAATGTCTAAGATCAAATCAGAAAGTACAGTCGGCAGCAGGTCAAGCTACACGAAACTGTCAGATTTCTCCAAACGGTTTTAAACCTTAATATGTTGAAAAAAAATCCAAAATCGATTGAGAAAATCTGACAGTTTGTGGTAACTTGAAGTGCTGGCGACTGTACCTACATATAAATTTAAAGTCACTTTGGTACTTGCTCTGATTTGAACCCACCACCTCTTGTATGAGAAGCGAGGCTTTAACCACTGCGTCATCTAGGTATTAATTTAGGCTACGGGTTCATTATGTGCCTAGCGTTTTCCCAAATAGGTCGGGGTTGGCTTCCAGTCTAACCGAATGTAGCTGAATATCAGTATTTTACATGAAGCGACTGCCTATCTGACCTCTATAACCCAGTTACTGAATTACACAATAACTCAAAACTACACCCTAATTTCACAACCTGAATAACTTTGAAGCGTATTGCTAATCCATTGCTTCATATGTCCGACAAAATGTGTCTGCTCAACAACGTAAATAACGCAATGAATGTTGTTGAACTGTCAAAATGAAAGCTATTCCTACTGTTAGTGTGTTACGCAATTACCTCGCTGGTTGTCAGACTCCTGGGCTTCTGACTACCCGTAACGACTGTCAAAGATCTACGAATGACAGCCGGGACCGGCTAGAAAGGAAGTGACTACTGAAATGATGGCTGATAGAGCTGTATAGAAGAAGAAAGAAAGAAAATTTGTTTATTCTCCACAAACAAGACGCACAAACAAAAAAAACTATTGTAGACAAAATACATACACTAATAAAAAGTAGCTAAAAGCCTCGTACTTAAAACGTTAAATGTTTGACGATGTTGTCTATAACTTGATGTCCATAGACCAAAGACAATAATAGACAATGCGTAATACGTGGCGACACTGGCAAATGACAACAAAAAATTAAAAAAAACATGGAACGATCTACTTTTTTAACTACTAAGAACAAATACTGCGTCGACCACTAATACATTGGAATGACGATGCTGATAAACCTAAGTGCACGAATCGCGATTCTTATAGGTCAGGATTTTAACTCCATTGCTTCTGAAAGGACATAACAAAGATGTTATTATTTTATCAGCCTGTATAGGTGTTATAAGTTCGTCAGGTTAAAGAGAACGACAATAAGTTATTGTCAAAGAATAATGACCTTATCATAATATTTCGAAGGCAATGGCCTGTGTATAAGAGTCAGGCGTAAAAATAATAAACAGCAGTCGATTTTGAATATTAATATTGACAAATAATAATGTTCAATAGCCATTCTGAATGTCGGAGGAAGTTAGTACTTGTGTCTGATAACTGTTATGGATGATTTCCAGCAAACGGCTCGCATCGCATCGGATCGGAAAGGATACGAATGGATGCGGCGACAGCAGATCGTGTCCGGCAGGATGTCGAAACATACGAGCGCGGCGGCTCCGTGCCGTCATCGTCGCTTGCGAAGGTATCCGTTTCTGCGCCTAGTCAAATAGTTTCACTCCTACCGTGTTGACGTGTTCTAATTTTTGAAAATGGCTGATGTTGAAGTATTATTGTTGGCTATTAAGAAGAATAAAATAATCATAAAACACAGAATACGAAAAGAAAGATACGACGTCAGGCGAACGGAGCCGATCGCGCTTTGCAGCATACTTTCGGTTACGATCGCATGTCGCGGAAAATGCCCGCGGTCAAGCTGCTGTGCGCGGCTTGGTAATGTAGACTTTAAATACTGTGTACACGATTTAATATCGTTTGAAGATGGTAAAATCCGTTCCGATTCGAAGCGATGCGAGCCGTTTGGTGTAAATCATCCTTTAACCGCATGCAGGTCGGAAATCATCCCACGGGAACGTACTACCGGGATAAAAAGTATCCGATGTCTTAACCCAGGTCATGGTCTAAGTGTGTACAAAATTTTCGAAATCCGTCCAGCCGTTATGGAGTGAAAAAGTAACAGACAGACAGACACTTTACTTTGGAGATACTCTGCATCATTGGTCTAGTGGTCGCAAGCTCTACTTCTGAGCATGAGGTTCTGAGTTCGATTTCTGGGTTGGGCTTTTCAATCTGGAATTTTTCAGTAGCAGACCGGAGTCTGGATTTGTGTCCGGTTAATGGCAATAGGGTCGTCCCCTATTACATGGGATTTAAATATAACTAGCAAAATGTTGGTGTCCTATAAGGTACACCTCTGCTTAAACCTTCGGCGATAACAGACGTGAAAATAATATGTAATGTTTTTCGAATAAAAGTGTCATTCCATTGTTACGGGGCTTCCTATACTTACATGTTCAAAACAAACGTATTGACTTCTTTTGTTCGTCATTAGCCATTCGTCAAGGCCATAGGGTCAAAGTTTTGGTCCTTGACTTGACTTAAGACAAAGAAAAATGTGCTGTCAGACTTGAGATGTTCAATGCAGAAATATTTGACAGTTGAGAATTTTTTTTTTGGTAGATTTGTTTGAGGTAAATGATTTTGGTCGCAAATGTTTACGGAATGAAGTTGTACCTGTAACGCATCTTGCGGTAAAAGTATTTTATTTTTTGTTTTGATTAACCGATAAGCTTCCTCCTTGCGATTTTGAATTATATACAACTAGCTTCTGCTCGCGGCTTCGCTCGCGTTAATTTAGACTTTGACAATCAAATCGGGTTATAATTCAATCATGATTCGAAAGACACGTGGCGCCATCTATTATCATAAGAACGTTATTGTTGTTTTCCTCGGGAAGAGTACTTTTTTCGGGATGAAAGGTACCCTATGTCCGTTTCTGTACACCTGACAACGTGGTTTAGGCGTGAAAAGGTAACTAACAAATAAACAAACTTACTTTCGCATTTATAATATTAGTTAGGATAGAGAGAGAGAGAGAGGTAGTTTACATGGTTTTCGAGGGTGCTGAAGCGAATAGTGAGGTCAAAATGAAAATCCAAGATGGCGGCTGATATTGCTAATCCATTGCTTTCTATGTTTGAAATTCCGTCTGCTCAACTATGTAAATAACGCAATGAAAGGTGTTGAACTGTCAAAATGAAAGCGATTGCTGCTGTTAGTGTGTTACGTAATTACCCGGTAGGACAGGTTCATTAGTTGCGCAGGCGAACACAAGACCAACGAGAAAGTTTAATGCCATCCCCCCAACATAAATAAATTTAAAGTTATGATGTGCAAGTACATAACGACGAGTGTCACACAAGTATCTAAAAGAGTAACTTTCTATGGAGTGTCTTCCCCATTTTTCTCCTTAGGAAACTACCTTTTTGAAGGAGCATCTAGGCTCACTTCAATATTCTTGTGAATTTTAAAATTCAAAAGTGCATCATAATAACCTAATGACATTGAAATAATTTGACTTTAACTTTGATTTTGTATGAGTGACAAAAACGACGACCTACAAACTCACTCAAAACAAACTCATACTTTTTCTAAAACCTATACTTAACCAACACATCAGTACGGTACATGTCTACTACATAATTAAACAAGTACGCATCTATGCGCTCGCGCCGGTCGACTGGCCGCGTTCCAAATCGGAGCGTACGCGCCATTGGTCCACTTGTTTTGGGGTTCCGTAAGCATGAGTTACGAAATGGTGAACTGTGGGTTTGCTTATTGAGCTAAGTATCTGGTTTTGGTAATTGTGTAAGATAACTTGTTTCTGCTCAGTGGTGTATTATTTCGTATAGTCATTGATGTAATGTAAAATAAAATAGTAGGGTTCATGTCAGTTATATACGGTTTCAAGTTGACATAACCACTAAACGACGGCAGCTAGTGACACCAAAAAAACTGGTTTCATAAACATGACTCCATCAGCTGACTATGTTGAGCCTGCAGAAGAGTTTCCAGCTGGCCAACAACTGCCACAGGGCAATGGCACTACCAGAAAATTAGCAGGGCAGGGGATGTGCAGCGCAGGTCAAGGTGAGTTTAACAGTTGCACCGCACATGATACAACATCGCATGACACTTCACTTTTCGTCTAATATTGACCTGCTGTAACCGACGGGTTACAAAACACACTTTGTATTGTGTAACCCTTCTTCATTAGTATTTTAAATTCTAAATACTCAACTGACTGTTTTTTCCCAACTATTTGTTGGGTCGGCTTCCAGTCTAAGCAGATGCAACGGAATACCAGTATTTTACGTGGAGCGACTGCCTATCTGACCTCCACAACCCAGTTATTGATTGTCAGACTTTCGGGCTTCTGACGACCTGTAACGACCGTCAAAGATCCACGAATGACAGCCGGGACCAACGACTTAACGTGCTTTCCGAGACACGGAGGGGTCTCGGTATGTAAATATTTATCTATGGACCTACCGCGGCAAGCGTAGCTTAACCTGATCGATCGACCCGTGCGGCTGATAATACTTAGTTAAATTCTAAATACTATTAAACATAAACCTAGCATGGGTTCTTCTACAAAATGACCTACGGAACCAATTGAAAACGGAGCTCTCCGCCTCACATAAAGTTATAACGCTCATATAATACGGAAGGTGGTCAATCGTCTCATTTGATTGTAACTGGACGCCCAATACGACTCTTTATGTAAAGCAATTTTTATTACACGGCTTCTAAGAAACCTTGGAAGTTACCATGCACTTACATCAGGTCAATATTAGATGAAGCGTGAAGTGTCGCACGATGTTGTACCATGTGCGGTGCAACCGTTAACTGTCACCGTGACCTGCCCTGCACATCAGCTGCCTTTAAGGTAGCCTTTAGTCATTTACATAACATAATCATAGTCATTTACCTCACGCCTGTTATTCCCCGAAGGGTTATGCAGAGGCGTACCTATACCACACCCACGTATCACCAGATATGTGTAGCATTATCCCCTATTACCACAACCAGGTACAAATCCAGACACCTTGCTGCTACTGAGAATTCCTGATTGACAAATCCAATAACACTTTGCCCGACCTGAGAATTGAACCCAGGATCTCAAGCTCACCAGTAAAGACAGTTCATTCTGAGAAATTGCAACAGTAAACGTATCATGAGTTATCGAAGGAAATGTTAATACGTTTCCTTTAATTACTCCTTCCATGTTGCCTGATGCAGGGTAACTGACACGGTCTATTTCACATAGAAAATAATCAGCCTATAAAGTTCCCACTGCTGGGACTCAGGCCCCCTCTCTGTGAGTGGGAGTGGGCTGTAATCCACCACGTGGGCACAGTGCGGGTTGGTACATGTCACGTCTTTGATTTTTTGGTGCCAGGATATGCTGGTTTCCTCATGATTTTTCTTTCACGGTCCGTTTACTGAAGTTATGTATGGCTGGTAAGGAGGTGGTAGAAGGTCAATTGATATTTTGAATGTCTTCGAAAGGGTTAAGCTATCAAATGAAAATGAAATCTGGCGGTATCTTTGTCAATTTGGAATATAAATTATTTTATTGGCGGAAAGAGGAATCATGGTCCTATAATGAGCTGAGCTGCTCGGTTAATGACAAAAGAGTGCACTGACTGGACGGGTTCTCTCAAATCTGTGTGGTTCTTTCCTCATAAGACTATTTTTTATGTCTTCACATGATCTGACCAAGATTATGCTTGGACTGTAAAAGAGACTGTGACCTCTGAGTTTGTTTCGGTCTTTCATCTCAGAGTAGTCAGATAGGAAATGCCGACGTCATCTAGTTTTTAAAATATGATTGTCGTGTAAAAGTATTTGTACAAACCTACTTACATAAATAAAATCATTTACATAACGCGGTGAAGTTCTGATGAAGGCCTTCGAAGATTGAGATTGCAACTCCTCAATGAAGGATAGCGAATCATACGCGATTGCCGAATCGAATAATGATCACAAACTTGTACAGTATGTTTGACCTTCCAAATTCACATTTACTTTCGTCAAACCACCACATCGAGTATGCAACAGTTGCTTAACGCAGATCAGTACAACTTTTGAATTGGTTACAGGCAGCGTGTGATCTTATATTGTTGTCTTAATTACCAGCAACTATTGTTACTGAACATATTTGTCTGGTACTGAATTCTCACGTTAGTTTTTAGTTTTATTAGCGTACTAGAGTTGCAAGTTTTTTTTTTTCAATATTAATTTATTTGTGGCAAAATTTTGTTTTTGATAAAAAGTGTTGGTCAGGTTTTCCGGTAAAGTATTTAAATAATAATTGGCATTTATTATTATTAATACATAGAGCTACTGCCCATCTGACCTCCACACTCATTTACGGGATAACACGACATCCCTCTCTTGATAAGTTTGATTAAAGAATACATTACGCCGCGGGAAAATATGACTTTGACAGCAAGGTTGGTACGTATATTAGAGGAAGTTTAAAAATGGCGGCAGTGACAGAAAAGGTAAAAGAAAACTGTTTGTCTTGGTATGGGCATGTGATGAAGAGATATGAAACGCTTGTTATTAAAAGAGTGATTAATATAAAAGTTGAAAGATGGAGCGGGAGGCTTAAGAAAAGATGGATCGATTGTGTGAGGGATGATATTAATGATATCGCGCCGACTGACAGGAGAGTACGGAAGAGGAAAATATTTTTCGTTGAACCATATAACAATATGAGAGAAGAGGAAACAGAAGAGCTAAGGATACCTGAAGTTAACAGCCTCCAAAATTAATCAAGCGTAATGATCACTGCTCATTAGGTTGTCAAGTTCAGATAGGCAGTCACTTCATGTAAAATACTGGTATTCTGCTGAATCCGGTGAGACTGGAAGCTGACCCCAACAATGTTGGGAAAAGGCAGTCAGATGATGAAGAGTGATCAATAATCGTTCCTTCTGTATGAAAAAAAAACATAAAACTGGTGGATGCCAAGCTTCACAGCTTGGCTCATCGCCGCAAGGTTGCCTGCTTGTCGGTCTTCTACAGATTGTACTTCGGTGAGTGTGCCCAAGAACTCCACGACCTCATTCCAGCGGCTTCCTTCTACCATCGGACATCTAGACGCACTGCAAATTACCATCCCTACCTAGTTGCTATTCCACCAATTCGCACTAAGCCCTTCCAAATGTCCTTTATAATGCGCACAGCAAAAGAGTGGAACTCTCTACTTGCGTCTGTGTTTCCGAACGCAAACAACCCAATGAGAGTGAACAGGCGTCTTCTGGGTAAGCTCACTCCATCGTTGACTTTGTCTCTGTCATCTCTGACCTAGACTAGAGTCAAGAGTAAACCCATCACAAATAAATAAATAAATAAAAGAAGACGCCTCTGCCCTGCAGTGTAATAATGAAAGGCAAATTTTAACAACAGAAGTGATTACAGTCATTTCTTGAAAGAAACTAGCGCCATCTACAATACAATAGTTAGTCACAATGGCTAGGCATTGGCTGTAATAACCCTATTGTCTGACTCAAGGTAACAGTTGTTATTAAATTTAAATATTATATGCATTCAGGACTTCTTGTTTCTGTTTGTACAGAATTTTTGTCTGTTTTGATGAGTTTTTTTCATTTTTGGTCGGTAAATTAGCAGCTTTAATGGTCACAATCATGATAGGTGCCTAGCTTTTTCCCGGCTTTGTCAGGGTTTCCTGTCCAGCCAGATGTAGCTGAATACCAGTATTTTACATGGAGTGACTGCCTATCTGACGTCCACAACCCAGTTACTGGGTAAGACGAAAGTCGAAAACCCCTGGTGAGATTGGTTTTGTGGCTAAAATCAGAACTTATTTTGCCAATAACTGGATTCAAGATTCCAAACATGTCATAACTAAAAATATAGAAAAGGTAGCTCTCATAAGGCTTAGGTTGGATTTAGAACAACTTTTTTTTTAAAGAAAATACATTTATTTAGCACTGACTACAAAGCACACAACACAACATATGTACAAGTAAAAATTAAAAGTTAAACAATTAAAAAGTGTGAAGTGCGTTGTGAGAAATTTGCAGGAAAGTGTGCCTCGTGGCTGCGGCAAATAGGTCCAGTTCAGCAAAAATGTCAGACAACTAGTGCCTGACGCTGGTTTTCAACTGAACCTGATGGATAGTAAGTATGTAATGGATCCATCCATGACAAGCCACCACGCAAAGATTCGTTATTGCATCCGGCCACGAAGCCTCACTCTGAGCTGCTACTGACAAATTCCTAATGGTCAGCCATTACCCCTTTGTCCTGCCAAGGGATCAGACCCAAGACTCCATGCTAGCTGCCGCGCTAGGACCACTAGACCAACGACGCAGTCAATAATAGGAATATTCCGTAATTTATGTTGATTCAGCGCAAACTGTTCGCATGTTTGTCGACATGACATTTTTTTTTAAGTTTGTAGTTATTGTCTTTCCGTGACTCAGACGTCAATATTACTCATGGTTCTATCTGTTAAAGGGATTAGCTGAGATGTCGGTAAAGATTAACATATTATTTTTATTATGTTACATACCTACAATTAAATATTATTCCATTCCATTTTATACTGAGACCCTTCTTTGCGTCAGAGACCCACGTTAAAGCTCCCGCAGGCACGATTCTGGTAGAACAGTTTGCAAGAAATTTTCATAGAAATTGTTCTACTAGAGTCCCATCGCGCTGTCGCGTCAAGCTGTCGTGTCGAGCTATCGCGTCGCGCAGGTTTCAGGGAGCCTTTATGGTATCAGTCTCGGCTGTCATTCGTAGATCTTTGACAGTCGTTACGAGTACTTAGTCAGAAGTCCGAAAGTCTGACAAACAGTCTTACGAAGGGGTATCGTATTACCCAGCAACTGGGTTGTGGAGGTCAGATAGGCAGTCGTTCCATGTAAAATACTAGCTGCCCGGTTAGACTGGAAGCCGACCCAAGATGAAGATGTATCTAGAAGTCCTAGGATGCGAGTGAAACCGCAAACAACAGCTAGCTTAAGTATAAGGATTTTTTTTTAGTATTAAATCTTGGAAGCAATGAAATGAATCATCAACACTACCATTTAAAGACTTTACCAAATATAGCCAATTTACCGGAAACACTCGCGAAACCGAAAGTGTTACAATCGAATCGAAAAATAAAATAAAAATATCGACATAACATCACTATCACTAGTTTTAAAACGAATCCTTTTTACCCGACTTAAAAAAGGAGGAGGTTATCAATTCGGATGTTGGTATTTTTTTTTAACCGACTTCAATAAGGAGGAGGTTATCAATTCGGATGTTTGTTTCTTTTTTTTTTTTATGTATGTTCGGGCATAACTCCGTCATGTATAGACGGATTTTCAAAATATATTTTTTGTTTGAAAGGGTATACTCTCGAGGTGGTTCCATTGTCACCAAGTCAGAAACTGATGAAGGGATCTCATGGGAATCGAGGGAAATCCTCAAATTTTATAGGCTGAACATGTTAGAACTTTTCTGTATCTTTTATTATCTTGCATGCAATATATTATGTACACCATGTTTAAACAAATAAAATTTTACTTACTTACTTACTTACTCACACCTATAGCGATTTGGGTATATTTTATAGTCACTCGTGCATTTCCTCTCGGAGGCACCATTCGGTGAAGAGGAACTGATGATGAAGACCAGAGGTGGCCACCGGAACTACTCAATAATAGGTATTTGACGGGTTGCGATTCGATTACTTTATTATTGTTGCTAAGCAATTTATGCTCGTCATAATGCAAATGGTGCAGTTATTTTGGTTCTTACCAGGAGAGCTCCTCAACAATTAACGTCCCTGGATCGGGAAACGGAATATTTTGTAAAAGGTGATGAGCAATTGACATTTTTAGGCTATTGTAACTATTGTAATAGATAAATTTATAAGTGACTCAATAAAAAGTGAAAAACAAAAACAATTTTACAAAAAAAAAAAACAACCAACGTCAAAAAGAAAACACTTCAAAGTGAAAAATAACTTTAATTTCGGAAGTCGGTGGCAAAGAACTAAAATACAGATCCAAAGAAACCGACTTCCGAAATTAAAGTTATTTTTCACTTTGAAGAGTTTTTTTTTAAGTCGGTCGTTTCATTTTTGTATAAAACGTTTTTATTTTTTATTGGTTTATGTGGTGTACTCGTACAACAAAGTACTTTTTCTTAGGCCTGTGGCCTACCGTACATACATCACGCTTCTATTCTCCAAAGTATTAGGCAGAGGTGTTCCTATTATAGTACACCCACAATTCGCCAGCTGTTTTAAGTTCCATGTAACAGGGGGCGAGCATATTGCCATCAACCGGGCACAAATTCAGACTACGGGCTGCTACGGAGAAATACCTGATGGAAAAAACGAATAACACTTTGTTCGACCTGGGAATCGATTACATGCTCAGCATTCGCATTTATGACCACTTGACCAATGCGGCAGTGTTGACCCAGCTAAGTATTGAATCTAGGACTTCAAAGACTACATCCTACCCAGCAAATACCCGACCAATGAAGCAGTTAAAACCAGAAATATCAAACTCAAATTCAAAGCATTTATTTCATTTAAACCATTTACAGGCACTTTTGAACTGTCAAAGAGTCGGTCAGTTAGTCAGAAAGGAGAAACTAGTTGCCCATTCCAAAACGTAGATCTCTATGAAGAAGAACGGGCAAGAAACTCCAAGGACACTCTTTTTAAATCAAGATATTACAAAATCCTAGGTACATTATTCTTGTTGCTTCTATATTTGAGAACAATGTAAAAAAAAATAAGATGAATAATAAAAATAAGCCGTGGCAGTTAAGAGATGACCAGTCTCAACTGACGGCGCTCGTTCACGAACATGACGCGTGGATCAGCACCATCCAGCTCAACCATTTTGTAGGGAACCGAATGATCCAACACGCGCCACAATCAGTGAGACATTTAAGTGAGCATGACAGTGAGCATCGAGTTTAGCAACTTACTAGCTATTTAAAGGGGTCATCTCGTAAATTTGTAAATATTTAAATCAATTGCGAAACTCATCGTAGCTAATTCGGTTGCGATTAAATTTACGCTAGTCTTCCGTATCGGGTCGGCAGAAAAGGTCATTGACGTTTTTAATTATACAGGTTGTCTCAGAAACAACTAACTTATGTAGATGCATTAAAAATTAACAAATATATTTATTTATACACGTTAAATTACAAAATCAGAAACTGAAGACATGGGAAAATTACGTTTTGAAAATAACATTATTCAAATGTCGTCCTTCGCGGCTCTGGCGCTCTTCAATCTTCAAAGCGATCTCTGATGTCTTCAGTTTCTGATTTTGTAATTTATTTGTTAAATTTTTATGCCTACAAAAGTTAGTTTTTTCTAAGACACCCTGTATTATACGAGCGACCCGCCGATATCGATCGAGATTTTTTATTGTATTTAAGTTTAATATTAATATTAGTATACACATAAACCATCGGAATATATTTTCTAAATGTTGGTGAAACACCGCATCAAAATCAGTCACGTAGTTTAGAAGCACAACGCGGTCACAGAGACAAGGCTCCTGCAAACAGGCGCGACACGCGACGCGATACAAAGGCACCGTTGTCGCGCGACAGGCGGTTCCTTTGTGTCGCGTCGGATGTAGAGCCTTTAATCAAACTAAAAGTGCAACTTGTCCTGCATTCATTGAAAAATTCTTACACTCGACCACGGTGCTGTAGCTTAAAACAAAAGTATGGGAATCTTATCCGACCAGTTTAAGTAGGCTTCTGCTTTTGGAGATACACTACTCAATTCTATGGATTTTTAATTTACTAGTAGAGTAATATCAAAGATGAATTTTCATATTGGTAGATGGCGCTGTTCTCAAAATGTTCATGGGTTTCGTCTTAACCACAGACTACTTAGAGATACTATGTATAAATAGGTTTAAACACAATATGTTCCATTTTAATCAGATTTTCCTTAAAATAACAACTTTTTTTTACAATAATTATATTTAAGGAGTTGAAACACCTTTTAAATTTATTGAGCTAACATACAACGTTTGTTTAAATGGATAAAATCATTTAATAACGCAACATAATTTTTTGAAACTGTTTAAAGTTTAAATGGAAAAAAAGGAACGCAACTCGCATAATTGTTAAAATATGTTGTATTTTTTTTTATTCCGAGTAGAATTTATGGATACGGTTCGATTAATTTCTGGATTATTCTTGACGACTTTGCTTGTATGGACATTTAGGATTCTGCTTCTATCCAATGACCTGGAAAGGTATTGGATACCGGGAACCGACAACTTCGCTTTATCGGAACGACCCCTGCACGAAAATCTGGACTGTGTACTTGTTTGTGAAACGCACCGATATTGTGTTGTATAAAATTATGAACGCGAGCAAGTGTTGTGTGCTGATCTGCAAAAATTCAAGAGTTGGCCTTCAAATATTGTAAAAAAATATTGAAGAAGAAATAAAGTAGGTATTTGACATTGGATTTAGTGTTTTATTTTTGGTTAAAAACTACTATCTAACTAAAATAGAAGGAAATAGGCCAGGGCATACTGCAGATTTGAAACTATTATAGCATTATATGTATACGTATAGCTAGTAGCTATATGTACCTATATATTGCTTCATGGAGAGTTGTTTTTAGTTGTTGCTAGAGGGCGCGAGCGCCTTGAAATATTCGAGTGACGTCTCTATCTCCCTATATAAAATGTACTCTGTGCACTCGACAACGTAGGTAAATAACACAATGAATATTCTTGAACTGTCAGAATGTTCTTTTTTTGCCTGCATGTATTAAGTATTGGAAAGTAAGTATTTAATTAAAAGGCTAGAAAAGGTTTGACTACCGCAATTATGCACTGCCAAGCAAAAAGTTTAAAAAAGGTTTGGAAAGTTACTTAAAAAATTATGTCGTAATAATTATTATGAAATTAAAGTAGGTACGGTCAACCAACACTCGTCAAAATGTAGGTGACATTGGAACATACCTACAAAGGCGTTGTCAATAAAAGTCTTGAATGTGACCTGACTTAGTTACCGTTACTTACTTAGTTGTCTGTACCTGTTCCATAAATTGTTACTTTGTTATTTTCATAAAGTACATAGGAGTAGGTAGTTAAGTTTTTTGTTCAAAAAGGAAGTTAATATCTCAATTCCACACCAAATTAAAATGATTTTATCTGTAAAATTAACAAAATATCTAGTACAATTTTTTTCTGCTTTCTTTTTAACCCCCGACGCAAAAAGAGGGGCGTTATACGTTTGACTGCAATGTGTGTGTGTGTCTGTCTGTACCACCGTAGTTGTTAAACGGGTGAACCGATTTGGATGCGGTTTTTTTAATTTCGAAAGCAAATTTTCTAGCGGTAGTTCATAGACATGTTTTATGAAAATCGGTTCAGCCGTTTCAAGGTCATCAGCTCTTTTTTTTGTCAGGATTTTTTTAAATTTACCTATTGTTTCAAGAAAAAATTCACAAGGCCTAAGAATGTGTTAAAAATAACCAATATAAAAAATAGACATAACATTAATAACGCAATTAAAATGAACTTAATCAATTAGAAACGGCCCGACCAGACCAACAACACAAAATAATATACACCTACTTCTTTTCACACAACAAAAAAGTATACCTACCAACCTACTTACAGAGTTTTTTTTTTTCCTTTAAAGCATAGTAACAAGTGTTTTCGAATAAAGACAAAAATGTAGATCAATGGAGACAAGTAGTTGAAGTTCAAAACAAACGCGGTGAGAATAAATAACAATGGTTGGAGTGACGGTCAATTTGTGGTACGGGGATAAGCGGTAGCGATTGACGATAATTTATTGTATAGAAACATGTTTTTCTAACTGAACAGACAGCTGTGCTGCGGGGAGTTTGTTGCGCCACTTCTTCTCCCCAGCTAAAGCACTAGGTAGAGGTGAAGGGCGGGCGTTTTGGGGGACTGTCTAATGTAATTTCGACGTTCGAAAAGATTCTCAGCCTAGTTTTGTAAAATAATCTTGATTTTGAAAATAATAACGATCCTTTTCAACAAAATATTTCTGTCTTTTTTTTTCTTTTCAACCGTTTTCAAAGAAAGGAGGAGGTTATGCATTCGAGAAGTTATTTTTTTTAAGTTGGGGTCCCCTATCTCTTTATCAATGACATTTGGCGTCAGAAAAGTGACAGAAAATTTGATAGGAAATCGTTTGGCTTGGCATGGGCATGTGATGAAGAGGAATGAAACCTAAGTGACTAAAATAATTGGGACAGGACGAGGATTGGGGACGTAGTATGTACCTATGGAGAAGAACAGGCAAGAAACTCCATGGACACTCTTTTAAATCAACATATAGTTACAAAAAAAATTGTTTACATCATTCATGTTGAAATTAAAAATGTGAGAACGATGTAGAAAGATGTGCACGTGTAAAGCATCCGTAATAAAAAAATAAAAACAATTAAAAAAATTAAATTAAAATAAGCCGTGGCAGCCAAGAGATGACCAGTCCCTACTGACGGCGCCCGTTCACGAACATGACGTATGGATCAGCACCATTTAGCTCAACAATTTGGAAGGGAATTTAATGATCCAACATACACGCCACCACCAGCGAGACATTTGAGTGAGCATGACATACTCTCAGCCGCCAGGGCACATACAAGTCAATGAAAGACGAGCCTAATAAATGGTGGCTTTATAGTGTGGGATGATATGAAAGAAAAGGGAGTGAATGTCAACGTGACGGCTGACAGGGGACAAAGGAGAAAAAAAACGTGTTGCACAACCCCAAGCAACATGTGACAAGGCCAGGAAGATTATGGAGACATCGGGCATTAGCCTAAACGTCACGAAGTGTTTTAAAGCTGCAGTGAGCATTTCAAAGAGAGCACATCCGTACATGCATGTAGCAAGCATATGCAAGCATGCTGTATGCGACCGATGACGTTCATAGGATTCCGGGGAGTCCCCACTTCCCCAGCCGGCAGTGGTAGTAAATTATCGACTCAGTAGAGATGTCAATTATTTTTAAAAGAGTAACCGTGGAGTTTTATGCCGCCTCTTCTCCGTAGGAAACAACCAATTGGAACCGTGCACCTAGCTTTTGACGTTTCATAAGTTCCCATGTGAAATAAAATAAATTTAATTTGTTAGTTTGACAGAAAGAAAAATATTTTAAAGTTTGCCACCATATTTAAACAAAACTAGTTCAAACCAGTAATTCATTCATATTCAGTAGTTAAACCACGTCAAAGCGGTCCCATAAAAAATCTTATATTTGTTTCAATATTAATTTATGTATAACAGTTTGCATAACACATTGGCTAACGTCCGAAGTCAGAAATAACATTTATGTATATTCATAAATCTACATATTATTTAAAATAATTATTTTTTTTGTTCTATATCATATACTTGACATATTTACATAATAATTACTAAACTCAGAAAACTAAATATAGATTAGAGGAAACAGCACCCTAATTAGTACGTAACACACTATCTATCACAATCTGAATCATTTTGAAGCCTATTGCTAATCCATTGCTTCATAGGTTCGAAAAATTTGTCTGCGCTACAACGAAATATATCGCAATGAATGTTGTTGAACTGTCAAAATGAAACCCATTCCTACTGTTAGTGTGTTACGTAATTACCCCGCAGCACTCGGGTCTGTTTCAAGATTTCTTGACGTTTGAAATAATTGCACAAATTAAATACCGTAAATATTTTAGTTTCGGGAAAGGCGTGACTTAAGTTTTATATTTTACCAAAAACATTAACAATCGCCAATTTTTCTTGGGTTCCGTACCCAAAGGTTTTCAACGTGACCCTAATTGATCATATTAAGCCCAAATAAACACAGGCGATTTTTTTTTTGTGAACGAGATTTTCAACGTTCAGCTCAACACCGAGTGTTGAAAATCCAGTTCGCGATAAAATGCCGCCGCGAAATTTTTACGGCCGTGGAAAAGCCCCCGTTGGCGTAATTAATACTAAATCTACGCCGTCGTCTGACTATCTGTCTTAAGGCTGTATCTTTAGAATAGTAAATCTTTTCAACTATATTTTGGTAAGCTAAACTGTGACCACAAACAGTAAATTTTCTATATCGGGTGTCGGTCGAGTAGAAATGAAGTCAGCAGTAATGCACATCAAAATTAAGAGAAACATTACGGCATTGTCGAGCGCTGTTTCTGTCACACATACCATTGTGGTAGACGTTTTATAAAATTGAGTTAGGCGTTAAAACCAAGTCGCCTATAACTTAGAGCACACTAGAAACAGCTTTCACCGATTGCCGGCATATTTGTCCGGCGCATCACTTTCTGATAAATATTTAGTAATCATGTCAAGTCCACGACGAAGACAATTGTTGCGGGTTCTGTTCTAGATTCTAGAAATTACTTTTTAGGTTTCCGTACCTAAACGGTGCCAACGGAACACTGTTACTAAGCCTCCGCTGTCCGTCCGTTTGTCCATCTATCCATCTGTTTGTCAGCGGGCTGTACCTCATGAACCGTAATAGGTATACAGTTGACATTTTTACAGAATATGTATTTCTATTGCCGATATAACAGGGAATAAAATAAAGTTAAAAATTAAAGGCGGGGTCTCCAAGAAACGTGTTTCTTGCCTTGTGTTACGGAACTCTTCATGTGCGAGTCCAACTCGCACATGGCGGGCTTTTTTAAGTTATTGGCAAATCTCTTTGTTTCTTTATTTCCTCAACACTACCGCGACTAGCACTACATATCTCTATAACATCATCTTTTGGCTCTTGTCCTTCTTTTTTTTTTGGTGGGAAGTCATCAAATGACCTCTCCCGCTCTGGGCGGAGCGGAAGGGTGTGTCAGACTGTTACTGACTAAAACCCACCAGTGTTCCTTCAGTTGCTTGTGCGCCACGGCCACGGTAACTCTTTCGAACAATCCGCGACCCCGGCAGGCATCGGCCCTATCGGACCCCGTCAATGGTGCTGATATCTCTTTGAGGCGCGCGTGGAACACAACGCGCCGTCGACCCGGGCCTGGTCCTTACCGGACGGCGAGCTGCCCGTTGCTCGCCGTCCGCAAGCCCGCGCCTACGGTGGCCGGGAGTCGGCTATCGACTCCCGACGCCCAGGGTGTCTCCTCCTGCGGCGACTAGGGGCGTGAGGGCGCAATAATTGCCTCACCCTCACTCGCTTCGCCTCCTCCTTCGCGAGCATTACTGCTTCGCAGAAGGAGGTGACGGCTTCCCATTCCCTCTCGCTCCGTACCATGGCCTGGACCAGGGCCGGACGTGAGAGATCGCCGCCTCCGATCGTCGCCACGAGGACACGGCGGTTCTCAGCTCAAGCCGGGCAGACCTCCACCGTATGCTCCACAGTGTCCTCCGGTCGATCCACACAATGATAACACCCAGGCGTTTCCACCCGCCTTAACCGAAACAGGAACCTCCCGAAACAGTCATGTCCGGTGAGGACCTGCGTCAGGTGGAAGGTGAGGACGCCGTGGCGCTTCTCAAGCCACTCCTCAAAGTGGCGTGGCCATTGGCTTTTGTCCTGCGGTCGGCGCAACGTTTTCTTCTTTCCTCAAAAGACCATCTCAGACACTAATCTTTATGGTCCTCATAAAATATAACAGAATACTCTATTAATTTAAATCACTATGTACAAAATAGGTTTTCAACGTGGGCGATATTGGCGATTACTCCGTCGATTGGTGAAAACCGTTTGAAAATCCTTTCTGTAGTTTTTGAGTTTATCGAGGACGCGGCGGGGGAACTTTGTATTATAATTTAATATGTAGTGATACAATATTTTATACAGCTTTTTCTCTTCCTGTATGTACTGCCATAAGTATTTGACGCAACTTGCATTTTAAACTGAGAATGAATAATTTTTTACAATTAATTGTGTTTATGTAAATGATTTATTCGTTAAAGTGATGAAGAGGAAGCGATGGAAAATGATTAATTCATCATTGTTTTTATTTTAGCAGAGATGAGTAATCTGTGGATAAAGATGAAAAGTAATTATTTAGTATAGTAGTTGCAAGTGCATTTGCTGAGCCGTGGTCTTGGGGACCTGCGGGGTAATTACGTAACTCACCAACAGTAGGCTTTCATTTTGGCAGTTCAACAATATTCATTGCGTTATTTATGTTATTGAGCTGACAAATTTTTCGAACATATGAAGCAATGGGTTAGCAATAGGCTTCAAAATGATTCAGATTGTGATAAGTAATTAGGGTGTAGGTTGTTAACCCTTACAGTGTTGTTAGGGTTTTTCATAGGAAAATTTTCATTTCTTAGGTCTGATGTTACCAAGGTCAGGTACCTTCTATCCGTGGAATAAAATTGACGTTTGACAGTTCTAATATGGAAACAAACTATAAAAAATTCAATAAAAAATCTCAGGTTAGGACTTAATGGCGAAATATGATTAAACTTAATTAAGTACATATTATTCTAATGAATATTGTGAATCATATCAAAAATATCTAGGTAATTACGCCTCGTCACTCACAGAACTTGTAATGAAATATCTTTACTTGGCAGACTTCGGATTGTCTACAATTGTGCCAAGTCGTGACAAGCAATAGCTTGAGGGTCAAGATACTCATTACGGAGGTTCTCGTTCGATTGGGTCAAGGACTTGACGCCAATGATTTAAATCGTTAGAATTGCCCTTTCGCGTCAAATGATGGTGGCGTTTACGTTACGTAATTTTTTTGATACTTCTGACACACAACGTGGCATACAGCTATGGAAACACCATGAGATGAATGGGCTTACTTTTCAGTTTTGATACTTTTTGTGCTACATCAGTACGGTGAGGGCATATCTAACAATTTAAGGGGGTAGCGCCAGGGTAACCCTCGAAATTCAAATTGTCTCATGTTTTTTTTTGCAATTTGCAGGTCTGTGTCAGGTTGTACCTATAATAATAATAATAATTTATTTATTTCAGACATAAATCTAGTCCATAGTTTTCCACACATACATTAAAAATTAAAAACTATTTTAAAATTCAAACAGATAAAAACCCCAAAATAAAATTGTGACTAATTAAATTTAAATACTTAACAACTGATAAAAAAAAAATTAAAACCTATTTTGAACGAAATATGATTCACGAACGTAACAAGTAGGCGTACCTACTACGCTTAGCAATGGGCAACTAACTTTATTTTTCTGGCTGACCGACCCCTTGACATTCAAAAGTGCCTGTAATTGGTTTATTTTAATTATATGCTTTGAGTTTGAGTTTATGTATTTACAATTTTATTTTTTTATATGTTACACAGACTACTTCATGAAAAAGTCATTCCTTAGAACTTAGAAGGATGTATTGATGATTATAATGATTATAATTCTGTAAATACATACTTGTTACGGTCGCGAATCATATTTTGTCCAACATACAAACTGACACTGACCTGCAAATTGCAAAAAACGTTAGTAAATTTTAATTACGCTGGCTACCACGTTTCCGCCTTAAATATTTGCTTGACGCAAAGAGCGTATACCTATGGTTTCATAGAAGAGCCGTGGCCGCCACATAACCGCTATTTTGGGGTGTCAAAAAACACACCATTGTACACGTCATAAACGCGCGTAAACGCCGGGAGGGGACCTTATTGGCGATGTTCTTCAGAAAAGTCAGGTGCGTAGTACTCACAACCGGCGTGCGTGTATGACCAGATGTATGAACTTAAACGAGGCAAAAGGAGTATGTAAGGATCGTAGCAGGTGGCGTTCTGTAGTTTCTGCCAACCCCCATGGGAAGGCGTGAGTTTACAGTACACGTCATTTGCCGGTAAATTGCGGACACTATGTGACTGCCACCACAGTCTTTGGAAACCCTTGCTATACAGCAGGTAATAGTACATGGAGTTTCAGAATAAACACGTTACTCTCCTTTGCATCGCGCAGTCTGGTAAAAAGCGCTGTGTCACTCTAAACTGTTAGATAGTCTCTGCTCTCAAACATCACGCTAACAACACAACGTGCGCAGCAGAGTTCCTGTCAAAAAGGCAGAGAATACCGCTGCGACTAGCACGCAATGTCTCCATTATACCAGTTATTAGAGCATAACTATAGACGCATTTCCATTTTATATGCGTGGCTATATGTTTTCTTTACGAGTAGTGGACAGCCCAGAGATTGTACCCAGTTGATGGCAATAGAAACGCCTCCTATTAGATGGGACTGAGGCACCTGTCCCACCACCGGCTATTACCGAGAAGCGAGTACCTATAGCTAACAACTAAAAATAAGTAAGCGAGCAACGAGCCACACAGGGCTGTGCCCGACGCGGCGACGGGTCCGTAATTGTGACTAATATAATTATTTCCCTACCAACTATATACATTATGGTACGCAATAAAGAATTGAGAATTGAATTGAATTGAGCAGCGAGTGCGCGACGGCGAGGAGCGGTAACTCGCTGGTATGATTATGTAACAAGCGTGAGTCTCTCAGCGAGTGTTCTGCCTGGCAAGCGGGCATCGCTGAGTGAGTACTCTTTTTGTTAGTTCTTGTCGCTGCAACAAACGAGTACATGGAGGTGTGAACAGTCAGCGATCAACTATATACTTACACGAGACCTACAATCTTTTGTACGTGTCTAGAGCGCGAAAATCGTTGATAGGTACTCGCTTCCTCGTCGGCTGTGGGACAGGCAGGGCCTTTTTAACCTACTGGAAGCCCTAGGAACTTTAGGATACTGAAGCCCCTATGGAGAATCTAACATGCAAGAGCGAGCGAAGTGAGCTCGAAATTTGTAACACCCTGCCTCTGATAGCCTCTAGCTCTGACGCTGGCAGGAAATGGGGTCCCATGAATTGAGGAGCGCTGGGCACTTGTCCAGAGTAGCCAATGGAAAAGAAGGCCCTGAGGACAAGTGCCTGAGGCCGATAGTCCACGACGTACTAAAAAGTAACGTGTTACAAACTCAAATCACCAATGAGTAACCACAATGCACAGCACTCGTATTTAAATGGCCGTCTAAAACCTAACCTAATTGACGAAAGGTTGGTGTACTATAAGTACAACTCTGCCTACCTCTTTGACAATACAGGCGGGATATGTTAGGGTATTTTTATTGAAATGTTATTAGAAGCCTTGAGGGACTCGTGGCTGACTAATAAAAGCCGCACGGGTCGATCGATCAGGTCAAGCTACGCTTGCTGAGGTTGGTCTGTGGATGGGTGACTATATTTACATGCCGAGACGCCTCCGTGCCTCGGAAAGCATGTTAAGCCGTTGTTTCCGGCTGTCATTCGTAGATATTTAACAGTCGTTACGGGCTCGCTGAGCCCGAAAGTTTAAGAACCAGTGTTACCAAGGAGTACCGTGTTATCCAGACACCGAGTTGTGGTAGTCAGATAGACAGTCGCTCCATGTAAAATATTGGTATTCAGCTACATCAGGTTAGACTGGAAGCCAACCCAACATAGTTGAGAAATGGCAGGCAGATTGATTGAAGTCTTGAAGAAGAGTTTCTCGTCAAAAGTCTCGTCTCAGAACAGAAAAAGAAAAAAGAAAGAGAAAGAAAAGAAATGAGAGAGAATTTAGTTTCTTTCTTTCTTTCGTTTTCTTTATAAAGTACTATCACAATTGTATCTATTTCTGCAGCAAAGCATTGAGGTGGTCTGTTTTAATATATAATCTTTTTCCTTCAGTTCTCGTGTAGGCAAGGGATTATTTAAGAATAGAGTTTTCACTGGTGTGTCAGATAAGCCATTCAGTGGTGGTGTTTGTGCAGGGTGTGACATTACACAACATATCTTCAGGTGAGCCAGCTGAACTGCCTGAGTGCAATGTGCGCAGGATTTACCCGAACTCTCTGAGGGTGCAGTGCATGAAAGACTGGGACGGCAGCTCAATCAGATGGTTCATCTGGATATAGTGGACGAAGACGGCACACGTATCAAGAACGTTTCCGACAGTGCCGGCCACATATAGGCACACGAGACACGAATATCAGGCACGGAACAGCAAACACTAACTTGTTTTTTCTTTTTCGTGGGATTAGTAAATTCCTTGGTATTATTGCAGGTGTCTATAGGCGGCAGTAATTGGCCTGTTTCCCAATCTGTAATTACTTCTTTTGTTTTACTATTTTCCTGCTACATTTGAATCGGCCCCAATCTAACCTTCAACGGGCAACTAGCTTACCAGCGCTGCGACACTTATTTTTTAAATATCGCAGCATCATGCTGAGATAGGGGGCTTTTGGCCTCGTGCAGAACTTTCTGTTGTTATTTTCATTTTACTTTTGTTTTTTTTTTAATATTTTTTTGTTTTTATGAGTGTGTTTAGTTTAGTTTCTGATAATCCTGTGCGAGGCTCAATAAATACTTTTTCTTTCTTTCTTCTATCTGAGTAACCGACTCATTGACAATTCAAAACTACCCGTAAATAATTCAATTGAAATAAACGCTTTTTTTTAAATTGAAACCGTTGCGGCTGAATATCAGACATTTGAGGAGTACGGTGGCCTACCGTACCCCTCAAATGCCGCAATTGTGCACGTCAGTGGTATCAAAACCGGGAACCTACCTCTTGGCATGAACATTTAAGAAATAATATTGTTTGGCATAACATTTTCGCATAACTTTTATTAGCATAATGATACTGTGGCATAATAATACTTTGGCATAATGCAATGGTTAGGTTCCGTTAAATTATGGCAATAATCACAATGGCATAACATTATGCGTAATAATATTAGGTATGCGTAATTATCATTATGCTGAATTTCGTTATGCCAATGTCAAAAAAAATATGCAAATGGATAGGGATCCATCAAAACCAGTGCTTAATAAACTGGCTCCTTATTCTACTGAAACCCCGTATTATGCTAGGGCAAAATGTTATCACTGACGTATGCCATCCTTTTTCTACATTTGAAAAAAAAAACGGAATTTCTATAAAAAAAACCCCAAAGATTCTATTGCAACAGCCTTAACCGACAAAATCCTGTCCCCTTTGGCTCCTGTCTCCTCAAACCTTGAGCAAGTGTCGCAACACACCCATTAGGCTTTCCGAGGGTCGGCAGAACTGTTGCGTGATATCACCTCGGCGACACGAGGACGTGACGGGCATGAGCAACAAATGAAGCGCACAACGGGAAAATACTGGTAAATATTATTCTGTACGTGTCGCGAAGTGTAAATTCGAAGTTTCGGAAGGTAAAATGGAACTTAGTTGCATCTTTCTTGATAAAGAATAGGTAATCATTATCTGCCTGCCTATTCCCAACCTTATTGTGGTTGGCTTGCAGTCTAACTGGCTGCAGCAACCAGTATTTTACAAGGAGCGACTGCCTATGCCCTCCACAACCCAGTTTAACAGGGTAACACGATACCCCTCGGCAAGATTTATTGTCAGTTTTCCGGACATGGATAGATCTTCTTTTTTTGTAAGATCTTGCTGTGGTCAAAATATTTGCTAGTCATCAAGCCAATTACTATGCTTAAGTCCCATGTAACAGGGGGCAAGCCTATTGCCATCAGCCGGGTACAAATCCAGACTGCTACTGAGAATTTTCCAACGGAAAATCTTTTTGAGTATGTAACGGGGTCACCAGATGTAGCGGTATCAACATCGCCACATGCGTGCTACACGTCATACTGACGTCACGCAAATCCTGGATCGTGCAAGCAGAGTTTACAGCGCGACTAGCATATACAAACGTCCCGACATCAACTGTCGAGCAGTTGCCCAAGACACAACACCCGTCTGGTCGGAGGATCCTCCCTTATCCATAGAGTATGAGTGAGCTTTACACCCTGTTCCTTATACCTCTATAAGTATATCGCGTTCAGACAGATAAAGACGCGGCGGGGGGACTCTATTACATACTATGTAGCAATAGGCTCGCCCCCTATTACATAACTGGCGAAATGTGGGTGTACTATAAGGTACGTGTACCTCCGCCCATTCCTTCGTGGAAACAAGGCGTGATGTTATGTTAAGTGTTCTATTTAAATTATAGATGACTACCTGGTGCCCCCCACTTCGTCTGTGATCCAGGATGAAAGTAGCCTATGTTCTTACCCAGGTCATGGTCTATCTGTGGGGCAAATTTTAAGCAAATCCGTTCAGCCGTTTTAGCGTGAAACCGTAACAAACAAACAAACAAAGTTAATTTCGCATTTATAATATTAGTTATAAATGTTTATAATACAGGGCGCAACCTGTTACCTAGGATTCTGAACATGATTTTGACATGACATTTGCATTGGCATAACGAAATTCAACACGATGATCATTACGCATAAATGTTTCGCCATAATGTTTATTGTCATAAATTAACCTAACCTAACGATTGCATTATGCCAAAGTATTAATATGCCACAGTATCATTATGCTAATAAAAGTTATACGAAAACGGTTATGCCAAAATATAATTAGTACAATACAATCTTTTGTACGTTTCATGAGCGAGAAAATAGTTGATAGCTAGTCGCTTCCTCGGCTGCGGTGGTTCAGATACCTTTAATTAACAGTGACTACAGAATGACGGTGTTATAATATGATATTTTTACTATGAGACTATAGCGTTTTATGCCATCTACTACCAAGGTGTTAAGTTTACTTAGTGACTTATTTGTAACTTTTGTACAACCTTCATAGATTGTAAGCCCATTGTCAGCAAGTTTTTTTCTATAGAAGATGAGGTAACGTCATTGTACATAGGCTTAAGCATTTTTTGTCGAAGTACAAATTCTTTACTTAGTTATTATTACAAATAATTTATTCAAGGTTAGCGAAAACTATGGGTTTTTTCAGCAGAAATTTCAATGTTCCCGGTGCAATGCCCGGTTAATAGCAATAGGCTCGTAATCTGTTACATGGGACTTGGGATGCTCCTAAGAAATACCTAATGAACAAACATAACTAGTATGTCTGTGCATAGCTTAAAACTGAATAAATGTTCACCGCGCACCTTAAGAGCGCATACACGGGTCCACTAGCGCCACTCCTTTAAAAAAATATTATCTCGTGACTGAGAAGGAATTTTGAAAAACGGCTCAATAAGCGACCTCGGTAAGTGTGCCTAGAATTTTCTAATACCTTCTAAAAACTTTCATATTGAGACACGAAGCAACAAAATTCGATCTAAACAAAAGCGGCCACATTCATTTAGATCGTATTTTGTTGCTTAGTGTATATGAAAGTTTATAAAAGGTATTAGAAAATTCTAGACACACTTACCGAGGTCGCTTATTGAGCCGATTTTCAAAATTCCTTCTCAGTCAGGAGATAATATTTTTTTATAGGAGTGGCGCTAGTGGACCCGTTTATGCGCTCTTAAAACAAAAAAGCGCGCGCAAAGAGCGCGAAATGAATGAAATATGTTTTTTTACGTTTTCAACCCAATATTTCCGCCATTTTGAAAATTTACGTAAAACAGAATCGACAAAAATTCCATATACTTAATTATCGAACCAGAGGGCCTAGACAAATGGCATTCGCTTCGGAGCGATTCTATTTCTACAATCGCTATCGCTTTCGCTAATGATTCCAAAAACTAGCAATAACGCTCGTCAAAAAGTGTCCCTTGGCTATGCATCTCTGTGGAAGTACTTAATCTTTCGACGCTGTCGATTCATTTCATAATCGAATGTTGTTAACATTGTCTAGCTAATTTTTATTCGTTGACCTATGATCACGTGACATTTCGATAGCTTATGTCAACCCCATACATTTTAACTTTTCTACTAACGTCATCGCTAATCGAATGTTACTTTGTCTAGGCCCTCTGCTTAGAACATTTCACGAGAAATAGTACAGAAATGCTACCTGTAGAGGAGAACAGCCGGGCATCCGGACATGCGAAAGAATTTTTGCCCAAGCTGAAACGGAGACGCTTCGCGCTCGCTTGATCAATAATGCTTAGATCGATCTCAGGACTCCATGCTCAAAGTCGCGCATGCGACTACTGGACCATCGAGATAGTATCCACTGGCATAATAACATAATGATAATCTATTTCATCCATTCAAAATTTCTAATACACGTGACATCCACCGCTTCGCACTGCGCCCGCGTGGTGGATTACGGCCCACTCCCTCTCACAGAGAGGAGGCCTGTGTCAGCAGTAGGAACGATATATGCAAATATGCTGTGAGAAATAGACCGTGTCCGTTACCCTGTATCAGGCAACAAGGAAGGATTAATTAAAGGAACCGCATTTCCTTCGATACGCTTACCTACTGTTGCAATTTGGGCACGACAGGTCAAGGTGACAGTTAACAGTTGCACTGCACATGATACGAGTACAACATTGCATGATACTTCACTTTTCTTACAGAGAGGCCTGAGTCCCAGCAGTGGGAATGTTTTAGGCGGATAGTGCTATTTCTATCAATCAATTTGCCCAGCCTTTGCCCAACTATGTTGGGGTCACCTTCCAGTCCAAACAGATGCAGCTAAATATCAATATTTTACACGGAGACTTCGTTGACTGCTTATAATGCTATTTCTTCCTACTTAAATCATATACTTAAGCCGGTCAAAGATCACTTATGTTCAAAGACATATAAGTGGCTGGCTATAACGCAACATACATATAGGTAGGTAGGTATCTATTTCTCTGATCAATT
This sequence comes from Griposia aprilina, assembly GCA_916610205.1. Taxonomy (NCBI): domain Eukaryota; kingdom Metazoa; phylum Arthropoda; class Insecta; order Lepidoptera; family Noctuidae; genus Griposia; species Griposia aprilina. The sequence continues at coordinate 13,363,368 of OU744310.1, read as the reverse complement.
ACCAACACGCATATAGAAGAATTCAAGGAAAACAAATGCTGACGTAAATTGTGCTGTTGCAATGTCAGATCGAGAGGCACGATCGGATAATTTCTTATAAGTAAGGGGAGCATGTGTTCGGATGCATATTCAAACTCAAAGCATTTATTTCAATTAAACCTTTTAAAGGCACTTTTGAGTTGTCTTGGAGTTGGTCAGTCAGAAATATGAAGCCAGTTGCCCATTTTAGCGTAGTAGGTGCCTATAGAGAAGAACGGGCAAGAAACTCCATGGACACTGTTTTAAATTATATTGTTACAAAATAGTAGTTAGGTACATCATTAATGTTAACTTAAACAAAGGATTTGTGTCGGCAGTAGGTATTTGTTGAACAGACAGTTGTGCTGGTGGGGAGTTTCTTGCGGCACTTCTTCTTTCCAGTTAAAGCACTAGAAAGCGATGATGAGCGGGCGTTTGGGGGACTAGGCTATCTTACGTAATCATGACGTTTAAAAAGCGCTGATTCTAAGCCTAATTTGAAAAAATTACCTTTATATTTAGTTATACATATAATTCTCAAATGACACAAGGTCTTTTATTACAATCATTTTAAGAATCTATTTTACAATTCTTCAAGCCTATGAATATTTTGAAGACGAAAGAAAATACTATATATTCAGCACAGACTAAAAGGCACACAGTAAATAAACAAAGTCATATTCGGATTTCATTCGGCTCGTGCCGATCGGCATACTTCATTCAGCATACCCTCGCTTTAACATATTCGAGTCGGTTAGCACAATTCGAGCTAAGCCGAACGGGTTTTTCCCGAACATTTATCTACATGGGCAATAGGCTCGCCCCCTATTACATCGGACTTAAACAAAACTGGCGAAATGTGGGTGTTACTATGGGGACACTTCTGCCTAATGCTTCAAGGATTACAGGCGTGATGTTATGTGTTATTAATCTACATAACGACGGTGGAAAGGTCAAATGGCTAAAGCGCCTAAACCTGAAATCTCAGGAATGAATTTTAAAGTTATTACCTACTTTAGTCGATATAGTCGTTTAGGCCGCCCGGCTGTGGCGAATCATGCCGAACCCGAACGAGTGTGTGAACACACCTAAGCGACATCAGGGGCCTTCAGCTTCCGTAACAATTAGCAGGGCAGGTCAAGGTGACAGTGACAATTGCTCAACACATGATAGAGCATCACTTGCCACTGTGTCTTGCTGTGCTGCTGTATCGGGTAACCCAGTAACTGGGTCGTGGAAGTCAGATATAGGCAGTGGCTCTTTGTTAAATACAGCTAAACCAGCTTCCCAAACAAAAAAAATAAAATGATGTCGGAACAGTCAAGGGCAAAAAATATTTTCCATGGTATAATCAGAGCTCAATCACCCATTCAAAAACCCTTTGACATTTTTCATTAAATACATTATACATATTATATTAGTCAGAAGCCCAAAAGTCTGACCATCAGTCTTACCAAGGGGTATCGTGTTACCCAGTAACTGTAAGTAGTCGCTCCATGTAAAATACTGGTATTCAGCTGCATCCGGTTAGACTAGAAGCCAACCGAAAGGCAGGCAGATGATGATGGCTGACCTGCTATAATCTGCTGCTGCTCTATCTGGCTTTAATGCTGAAGTGGACCTTTTTGGCGCAGCCGTGACACACTGTCAAAACGTTTCACTTTTTTTAATTACTATATTGTGTTTTATGAACTGTTGCAAAATTTATTCTTTCTTTCTCTAAGATTGTATGGTAACATTGGTAAAACCCCCTTGCAGTGGTATGATATGAAATATATATGGTATATATTAATAATAAAAAAGTAATAATATATGGTATATAAACCCCACTTAAGTACTTACATTAAATCATCATACATGAACAGTTTACTTCATAGCGACTTCAAAATGTTTTATTTATTAACAGTCATCTGTGAACAGCGCTGTGAGCTATAGTATTACTCAAGTTATAGGTATATGTTTTTTTATTTGACGTTTGCTTAATGTAGCTGTTTGTTTTTCTTTTTTAACAAAATAAAAGTCGGAACGAACCATATTGGAACGAAGTTCCTTTCGTTGTATATTATGTATTAAAACAGAGCCATCTAATACTTACGGTTTCAAGTTTCAAGTGACAGAGCCATCTCATCTCATATTTAAGGTTGACTGGTAGAAAATGCCTCAGGCATTAAGTCCGCCTTTGAACAGTATTTTTTTTTTTTTTACTTGTGCCTAAAGTTTTAATAAATAATAAATAAAATATTATCGTTTTTAGTAAGTTAAGAACTAAAAACAAAAATAAACTTTTGACACTTGAAACTAACTTTTTCGGGATTAATGCATTTTCGTTACGTGACGTTTTCTGCCAGTTTACTCCTACCGCATGCCGTGTTAAAGAACTTCGTTCCAAAAATAGAAATTTCTATTTTTAGCTGGGGCGCCATATTTTATCCGGTAATGCTAGTACAATTACACATACATTTACCTCGTATGGAATCCATAAAACAGAAAACTAAAGGAGGACAGAGACGTTTTAAACGATATTATTACGTGACGCTTACGTTGCGTTACGTACGTTGCGGGTGGCGCAACACTAGTAAGTGGGACTCGTTTACATCACTAGTGGGGGGGCGCGATAATTTGTGGAGCATCTTTGAGAATCGAATATCGATTTAATAATTGTTGTCATACTCAATACTCAATATTTTTAGCGTAGCCTTTTTTCAACTTTGTTCAAAATAAAAATATTTTATTTCACATAAATCTACAAGGGCACTTATGAACGTGAGAAGCTAGGTGCACGGTTCCAATTTGTCGTTTCCTATGGAGAAGAGCAAGCAAGAAACTCCACGGTTACTCTTTTAAAATAAGTGGCTTTTACAATGTTTTCAAATTACAGTGTTAATAGGTATGGGAGGACATCGTGAAGGCCTATCAACAAGTACCAGGTACTTAACAAACTAGAAAACGGTCTACAAATCTACAGTTAGGCCTACAACGTTCTCACATTCACAAAATATAGAAGAATCTATACATATAAAAGATAAATAAAATCCTATTTAAACCACATGACATGATTGCCATTACAACTGTAACAAATTTGAATTAATATCCTGTCGACAAAAGCCATTAGAGAGTTGAAATTAGAATTGTAGGTATACCTATATAATGTCAAATAATGAGAAGATTCTGTCAAAGAAGTATATAAAAAAAAACAAATATATAAATAGATATTTACATATTGATGCCGTTAATGAAGTACCAGGGAAGCCACATGTGCAGAAGGAATTATTTATTGCCTTCAAAGTTGCAACATTGTTTAATCTTATAATATGATATTTTGATAAGGATACGTTTGATGTGGGTTTTGAACTTTCTATCGCTAAGTTCTGTAACCAACTTTGGCAACTTGTTATTAAAGCGGATACTGTTTATAAGAAGTGACTTGCTTGTTTTAGTCAATCTAAATTTAGGTATAACAATTTCATTTTTACTACGTATTTATATTATGGAAATCGTTTATTTTTTTGAACAGTCCTAAGTTTTTGCGAATATATAGGTACATAATACTTTCTAAGATATAAAGTGAATGCAAAGAAAGCATATCATTTCTTTTTAATTTGTTTCAAAGTACGCGAGGACCCATTCTAGGCCGCGCGGACTGCCATCTTTTGTAATATGAAAATTGAATCTACGTCAGCTGCCGATCCCCACATCAGAACGCCATAAGACATAATACTATGGAAAGAAGCAAAGTATACTAACCTAGCTGTGGCTATATCAGTCAAATACTTATTTTTCTTACTGCATATGCAGCTGAACTTAATCTACCTAACTGAAAGAGTTCTAACGTGGGTGCCCCATTGCAATTTTGAATCTAAAGTAATTCCTAGAAATACAGTTTCCGTAATAGCATCTAGTTTCTTTCCATCAAGTTTTAAATTTAGACCCATTTGGGGTACATTTGGTAATGAGAACTTAAGACATTTAGGTTTGTTCGCATTAAGTAAAATATTATTAGCTGCGAACCATCCCGAAAGAACAGCCAGACTATCTTTGACATGTAAGACATCCGTATCTTTTCTATCTGTTTTAAAAATAAGAGAAGTGCATCAGCGAATAAAATTATATACGATAATTTAGCCATCATGTAAGGAAGGTTATACTCAGTAAGCATCACTAATGAGACACAATTGATTTTCTATTGTTATGACCCTCTAGCGGGCAACCTAAGGCCTGACTAGTAAACTAGAAATAGGAAAGGGCCAAGGTTTGAACATTGGAGTACGCCTATCTTAACTAAGGACCCCGAGGACGGCACCCCATTAACGTTTACCTTTTGCTGCCTGTTTGATAGATAGCAAAGAACCAGATAGCAGCTTGTCCACGAATTCCGTAGTGGAGTAATTTACAGATCAGTGTATTATGGTCAACGCAGTCAAACGCTTTTGAGAGGTCACAGAAAATGCCAATTGCATTTTGAGAAATCTCTCAGAATTCCAAAATGTGGCTGATGAGTTTTACTTCCGCGTCAGTGGTCTACCTTTCGTGAAACCAAACTGGCGACTATGTAAAATCCCATTTGAGTTAAAATGTGACAACATCTGGTCTAGCATGATTTTTTCGTAGATTTTACTCAATGCTGGTAGCACAGATATAGTTCTATAATTAGAGGGATCACTCTTACTACCTGATTTGAAAACTGGTATTATTTTACTATGTTTAATTAAATCAGGAAACGTACCGCTGTTTAAAAAATGATTAAATATGCCTGTTAGGACAGGGGCAATTGTGTCGGATATCTCCCCTAACCGTAACGGAAATATCTTCTTTAGATTTTTCTCGTTTTTTGTAAATACCTTCTACTAACATTGACAGCTTGTAAGAAAATTTGTTACTAACCCTATGAGTCAATGTTACTTGAAAATCAATAAAATAATTAAATGAATAATATACTGGCGTAAACTGGGTTACAGAAAAAATTAGAAACCCTGAAACCAGAGCTAGGTTCCTGTATTGCAGGAGCCATATATGTGACTTCTTCCAGTGACGCTACAATTTAACAAATTTAAGAACAGCACACAACCGCCGCGAAAATAATGATGGTTAAGAAACATTACTGCATTATGTCGCGATTCGAGTCGCGGAACATCATGAGAGTCAGTTGAATTGTAGCAATCGGAGCAAAATGTCGTCGCTTTCGACTTAGTAAATAAACGCTATATAGATCAACTTTGGACCTCTTACATAATTTTTTTCGTTAAATCAATATAATTTTTTCAAAAAAAAAAAAGTTTTGCTATAAAAACTTGTAGACTGCCACAGATACGTGCGAAACAAACGCGGCACCGCAACAAAATAGCGGGCTGAGCGCGGCGGCGTAACTGGCTTCCGAGCAGATCAGCGAAATCACGCGGGAAAGAGATCAGAATCATAATCAAATCTGTGCGTTAGAACAAGCAGTTTCGCTTCTGTTTCGCTTGTGATACAACGGACAAGTCATGACGGAACTACTGCGGTTTCACTGCTATAGTTTCGCGGCCGAAATGTAACATCCGCCTTATACAACAAACTTGCAACAAAGGTTAAAAAAAAACTGTGTTGAACATCACTAATTAAAGTCATATTCCTGCCCTTGACTATACATGGGATTAACTTTGTCGTTAACTTAAAGATAATGCAATGTATGTGTCAAGGACCTCATGTTATTGTTCAAAGGCAGTCGTTTAGTTTCTGATAAGCACGGTATTTGTAAAGGAATCTTGGTTTTACTGTACGAATGAATGAGAAAAATATCGTGAGGAAAGTTTTGAGTATAAATGTGTATGGCAGTGATAAGAGTAGGGCAAGACCAAAGAAAGGATGGATGGACTGTGGGAAAGATGATATGGCTGAAAAGGGTGACTAATAGAAGTAATAGAGAAGCACGGAAGATGAAGAAGATATGTTGTACCGATCTCACAAATTGGGATTAGGGCAATTTTGTGATGATTTTGGTTTTAGAAAGAAAGAAAGAAAATACGTTTATTTGCAGAAAACATGACGCATGGAAAAACACACATACACAAAAAATAACGATTTGGGGGGGAAATATGCGTCGCATCCACGCACAACGGCGCTCAGCAATGCTACGACCCTATGCGAAACAGAGCCCCAGCGCTGGTTTTCAGCGACAACCGGCGTTGACGCGATGACGTCAACCGGTGCAGCATAGCAAAATATGTTTGTGGGTAAATTCATCTTTCGCTTTTAGCGATAAGACCGCCCATTGAGTCAACTTATGTAAAACTACATTTATATCTGTAGTTTTATGGCGTACCTACATAATAAAGAGTTTCCGTTCTATTCTTAGGGCGAATTTCAACAAACTTTTATATCTAGAATAAGTCTTATCCTGTTGATAGTTTTTCCATACTAGATCTCTCAAACGTCAATTTTATTCCACGGATAAAAGATATTACTTTGGTAAAATTAGCCCTTTTTGATGTAAAACATTTTTGAATTCCTATCAGGCAGGCTTCAATGAGCAATAACATAAGTTCATAGCTCTGGACTGGGGTTGCTGCCCTAGCCGGGCTATATATAGCCCGAGATGGTACTTCGAGTCCTTCGAACAACCTTTAACTACTTTTAGTTGTCAAGTAACTTTGTGCCAAGAACATATAGGTAGGTAGAAAAAAATACATTTTCGAATCTATGTTGAAAGAAGAAATGTAAGACGCGATGGATGGAGTGTGGTAAAGATGATATGGCTAGAAAGGGGGTTACTACCGAGCTGACGACTAATAGAGAAGTATGGGAGGAAAGACATGTTGTTCACACTATATAAATTGGGATACAAGGGAATGGTGATGAAAAGTAACATAACATCACGTCTGTTCCTCCTCCACGTAGGGTAAGGCAGAAGTGGACATACTACACATTACAAAAGTCATGTTTAAGACCCATGTAATAGGGGGCGAGCCCATTGCGATCAACCGGGCACAAAACAGGACCCGGGCTGCTACTGAGAAATTCCGGTAGCTTACTACTGAACTTTCTGGAACTAAGAACTATTTGAGTATTTTTTCATTCGTGCTGGATACAAAATCTTCTATGACCTTCACTACCGAGGTGACCTCTTTGAGAAATTCCAAAGTTAGTAACAAAATATATAAACGTTTGAATCCCACGTCTAATGACAGAGTGTTTCTAACATAACTGGCAAAATTTTAACTCCAATCAAAGCATTTTAAAGTAAATATCTACAGCTACATGCAAAGCGCAAACGTAGCCAGTTTACTGCCGGTAATTCAAGGCAACATGGGCTTAAAACAAAAGCTTGTGACTCTGAACTACTTAAGTACATTCAGGTAAAAGATTCAATGATTTTCGTAGTATTGTTCACGAGATTTGAAAGGACATGCAACTGTTTGCGGCTTGTAATTGTGAATTTTTATGTTGAAACTGCTGGCTCTTATCAAGAGGCTGACAACGGCTAAAGCGCGGTCACTGTCGGACTGCATAGAAAATAAAGAGAAGCGCGATGACACAACGCTGGTAATTTATTGCAAAATATGAAGCAATTACCCATTTCAAAAAATCTATTGTTTCGACTAAAAAAATTAAAACACTATTGCGTTAAATATGTTACTTGTAGAATAATCTGACAAAAATCAGAATGATTGCGTGTATATATTAGTATGGTTTTAACCGTTAAAAGTTATTTTTAGAGGTATATTCGTGTTTTTTTTTCTATAGTATCTTTGTTGTCAGTCTTGCAGCTTCAGGTTGAAATTTTGTACACCTAATCTGATGTATAAATGTGTAGATACAGATATTTGGTAAATATGACTTGATCTACAGCCAGAATCATCTCCGCACGAGGAACTCTTTTAAAGTCAACTTGGGGTCCTAGGTTCGATTCCCAGTTAGCCTGTTATCGAGATTTTCCATTAGGAATTTCTAATTAGGAACCCGAGACTGGATTCGGGCCCAAGTAAAAGGCCGCCCCACGATTACAAGGGATTTCTTTTTTTTTTTGGGTGGGAAATCATCAAATGACCGCTTCCGCTCTGGGCGGAGCGGAAGGGCGTGGCAGACTTACTGACTAAAATTCACTTGTGTTCCTTCAGTTGCCTATGCGCCAGGGCCACTGTAACTCTTTCGAACAATCCGCGACCCCTGCAGGCATCAGCCCTATCGTACCCCGTCAATTATGCTGCCATCTCTTTGAGGCGCGCGTGGAACTCTCTCTTGCGGACGGCGAGCTGCGCATTGCTCGCCGTCCGCAAGCCCGCGCCTACGGTGGCTGGGAGTAGGCCATCGACTCCTGACGCCCAGGGTGTCTCCTCCTGCGGCGACTAGGGGCGTGAGGGCGCAACGATTGCCTCTGCCTCACGCGCTCCGCCTCCTCCTTCGCGAGCATTACTGGTTCGCAGAAGGAGGTCACGGCTTCCCATTCCCTCTCGCTCCGTATCATGGCCTGAACCAGGGCCGGACGCGAGATATCGCCGCCACGAGGACACGGCGGTGCTCCGCCCAAGCGGGGCAGACCTCCACGATTACATGGGACTTGGCATAACAGCTGGCGAAATGTGAGTGCCAATTACCCCTTCATTAGAAACAGGTGATGGGATGTTATCTACGTATTTATTATAATTGTCGATTTCATAACAATATTGTAATTGATTATAATATTTTGCATGAAATTTTTATTTCGTTATACTTATGTCACGATAGGAAAGTCTGTTTATTTTGCATGCTTTCTCCCGGTTAGTAAAAATCGAAATATTATTAGAAGTACCTATAAGTACAGACCTACACAGGTCATATTAGTTTTGGTTTATTTTGGTGATTTTTCCCAGAGTAGTCGAATAGGAAATACCGACCTCAGAAGTTACTTGGGACCTATACTGATAAAAAAACCCAAAGACTAAAGTTTATTAACAATATAGTATAGCATAATAGCATCGCTAATGAGACACAATTGATTATATATTGTAATGGACCTCTAGCGGGCCACCTGGGGCCTAGTTTTTTTTCGCAAATTCGCGTTTAGGGCTTGGGCCACATTACGGCGAAAGCGTCAGGGTAGCCCGCGGAATTCAAAGTTTCTTACGTTTTTTGCAATGTGCAGGTCAGTATCAGGTGGTATGTCGATCTAAATATGATTCGCGGCCGTAGCAAATATTTATTTATAGAATTATAATCATAAAAAACGAATTACGAAATCCGCCTTTACTGCCGCGAATTAAGGCTACTAAAAACAGGCGCGACATGCGACGCGACACAAAGGCACCGCCTGTCGCGCGGCGAGCGTTGCCTTTGTGTCGCGCGCGATTCGCTTCGCGTGTCGCGCCAGTTTGAAGGAGCCTTTAAAGACTGCGACGTGCTACCATGGACGTGCAGTTGACCGTATGAAGCCGACCGTCCAATGCTACGTAGGTACACCTCCTAATGTGCACGGAGAGGTTTCCACGTTAGCTGCGAGTTGCAATTGTGTACCAGACCCGCATCCGTGTATAGCGTGGCCGTGGCTCGTAGTGGACGATCCCACCAACATCTACACATAGTTGAAAAAACATAACACTGTCTTTGCTGTCACGCAGTCGGGTAACAAAGTGGCTTATTGTGTCCGTCTGTGTTACCGCGTTATTCTTCTAAACTACGCAACGGATGTTTTCACAATCATTTAGAGAATTTATTCCGGAAGATTTATGTGATAGGTAAGTACATTAATTTAAAAATTACAAATAATAATAAAAAAACTCGCTGTTTTGTCGGGTCGCGCCCGTCTGGCAACGCTCCTGTTTGGCAACTCAACATATAGGTACATTGGATAAGTTTGTAGATATTACGAATCGTAAAAACCGGGTGAAGGCGGGGGTGGGTCGCTAGGTTTCCTACAAAGTGGAGCTAAATACACTTGCGTAGCTTAGTTGTGATGGGCTGCTGTGGGGCGGCGTCTTTAAGGGGGAAGCGCCAAGGTAGACCGCGAAATTCAAATTTTGTTACGTTTTTTGTAATTTGCAGGTCACTGTCAGGTTGTATTTTGATTAACATATGATTCGCGACCGTCACAAATATGACATTACAGAATTATAATCATTAGAATCAGCAATACAACTCCTTAAATTAGAATTGGCGTCAAATGTTATGACTTCATGAAATAGTCATTCAATACAGGAACTTAGAGAGATGTATTCCTGATTCTAATGATTATAATTCTGTAAAGCCATATTTGTTACGATCGCGAATCATATTTTAATCAAATACAACCTGACAGTGACCTGCAAATTGCAAAAAACGTAAGAATATTTTAATTTCGCGGGCTACCCTGAAGGTTCCGCCTTAACATTTAGTGGTTACCAAGAATCTACTCTCAATTGACAAAATGTCTAATGGTGGTGTGAACATCCGCTTTCTACAGTTACGTGTTTGAATCTCACGTTGACACAGAAAATACATAACATAATTATCATCACGGCAAAGATTAGGCATTGGTGTAGGAAACCCTCATTTCGCCAGTCATGTTTAAGTCCCATGTAATAGGGGGCGAGCCCTTTTGGCATTGGGCACAAATCCAGACTCCATAAGGCTTACTACGTAATAACTAGAATGATAAAAAAGTCAGGCCGAATCGGGTACCGAACCTAGGATTCCAGGCTCAGCAGTCATGTTTGTGAGCATAAGACCAGCGAGGCAGTTTGACACAAAGAAAACACTTTATCTTAATTCTGACATGTATGAAAGGAATCCCAAATTATTTGTCCGTCGCGTTTTTTATACGCTTTAATACTGGTTGTCGTTCGTAACCGAGTCTGCGTGTATTTTGTATTTTATAACTTTTTAATGCAAATGTCTACGATAAAAAGTAGCACATTGTTGAGTTCAGGGAAAATAGGTGCCGCAGGTTTTTTTAAAAGGCTTTGACGTTTTAATTAATCCCCCCCTTCCTCAGGGAGCAACATTCCCCCCCGCCCTGGAGCAAAAACCTAGATCCGCGCCTGGTTGTAGCTACAGGAAAACGTTCTTAGGAAACTGTCCTTAATTTTTTCAGTAATTGCTAACTTCATTCACAGATTTTAGAAATTGGTACAGTCAGCTAGAGAAACGTCAATTCTCTCAGTGTCAACGATGCCAGTCGATGCAGTTTCATATAATTATTAAAAGACTTCTGAACAAACAGAGGTACTCTTAGTACTAGAAAAGTCACAAATTCTAAAAAAAAAAAAAGTAATTTTTCTAAAACTGTTCTGAACCCGCATCCTCGTGCTTAAAAAGCCGGCTGCTTAACCACTGGGTCATTACGATATTACGACATTTTTAAACTTATTTATATTAGGTATAATTTATTGTAGCTGGTTTCTTTTGCACATTGTGGGTAGTTTTAAACTTACTTAATTTATAGTAGTTGAAAAACCTACACAGTAGGTAAAAAAAACCGTACTTTCCCGGAGTTTTAAAATAAAGCATGTGTAAACTAGATGCATAAAACAATTATTTTATGCCGACATTTCAACAGATAATAATTATCGAAACATTAACCACACAAGTAAGAAATTTAAACGCAAGATAACTTACAGAACGCAAGCGAAACCGGTTGAATAGTTTATAATAGTAAGTACCTACACTACACCATATTCTTGTCACTAAGTACATAAGCAAATTCTTATTCGCACATAATTCAAGTCATCAACTTACCTCCGCGATCCAGCCGGTATTGAAAAGAAAAAGATTTAAAATCCAAATACAACGTACACTATAATTATTTTGTTAATTTTTCGTACACAAAATATCACTGGAAGACATACACAATGAGATTTTGACAGCTGTCAAATGCACCACTAACTAAAAAGTTTTTTTTTTTCGAATCGAAGCAGCGACGCGTCTTCGCCGTTCGGCCAAGCAGCCGGACTAAAGTCTCGTGTCCACTTTCGAATCTTGCGCTGCGGTGTGCTACAAACTTGATAAGCAACATAGAAAATACTTTCCCTATCTTAATTCAACGTAGGAACGTTTACAATTGCATGTAGACTTCACTTTTTGATGGCATAGTTATCATTGTATGATTTTAATAACAACTTTCAATGTGTAGTACGAATTGGACTTTGTTTTATGGTATGTAAGGTTAGTTATTGTTTAAATTAGTATCTAGGTAGTACATCCGTAAAGGTTTTGTGGTACCATCGTTAACACAGTTATTTTTATGTAAAATGATGTGAACTGAGCCTATGATATAAGACCCATTGATCCTCCCTTATGATGCGTTGTCAACCGAATTACAACAGAAACATAACATTCACGCCTGTTTTCTCCGACGGGATAATCAGAGGTGTATAGGAAACCCACATTTCGATACTTATCATCATTTCAGCCGGGCAGACGCCCACTGCTAGGCATGGGCCACCACAAGCGTCGAGACATGAATCGGTCGAGTGTTGCTCGCAACTAGCGGATTCCCACGACATTTCACCAGAACACCTGTCCACCTCGTGGAAGGCCTAGCAACGCTGCGCCTTCACCACATATGTTCCCATTTTAATATGGGACGAACCTATTGCCAACAACCGGGCACAAATCTAGACTCCGGGCTGCTGGTCAAAAATTCTTAATGGAAACCTCAATAATGCTGCCCGACCTGAGAATCGAACCCAGGACCCCATACTCACCAGTCGCTCTTATGTCCACTAGATCAATTAGCCACTCGGTTCGCTGGTTTGGAGGAAAGAGGTATTCTATCTGGATGAATGAAAACCATAGACAATGTTAATTAGCCTATAAAATTCCCACTGCTGGGACACAGGCCTCCTCTCTGTGAGAGGGAGTGGGCCGTAATCCACCACGCGGGCCCGGTGCGGCTTGGTAAATGTCACATACATGTCTTTCAACTATCATTAAATATAAAGGAAGTAATGGTGAAAAATTTCAAGGCAAAACAATTATGCAATGTAAATTGAGTTTTATTTCAATGTAATTAAGTTCTTAATTCTAGTTATTCATACATTTATGGCTTTTTCATAATAGCCAGACAGGCACTATCTACCAGAAAATCTCAAAAATACATACTGTACCTATACATGCATAAACTCACGCCTTCTTCCCATGGGGGTAGGTAGAAACTACAGAACGCCATCTGCTACGATTCAGAATGTATATGAAATTATGTGCCAAATTAATTGAGCAGAACTTATCCGGAGGTTATGAAACAGAGCAACTCACAATACCTAAACAGATGGGCAGTAGGTATCTACCAGATACATTCGAAAATATAACAGAATTTATATAAATTAAATCTGTAAGGTAAATCTACCAGAACTTAAATGGAGGTAATAAAATAGGCCAATAAAGTTCCTTAGGTATAACCTTAAATTTTTCAAGTACCCTCACAATCTTTTTCAATTTTAATCATATGTACTTTCATTCTATGAGTATTTAACGTAGATTTCTTCAAATATTTCTTTTCGCAGATACCACAGTCGAAACTCTTACCAAAATGCTTTAAAGACTTGTGCCTGTTCAAATTACTTGCATATGGGAATGTTTTCCCACATAATTCACACGCACATAACCTATTATTATGCGATTCCATATGTACAACAATATTCTTAACACTACGCTTGCAAATATCACATTTAGTTTTACCAATATCAATATCTGCTTCGGAGTTGTGTTTTCGAAAAACATGACGATTTAAAACCACTTTTTGGGAAAATTTTAACCCACAGAGTTCGCATGGAAACTTTTTTATACCATTATGCTCATCGATGTGACGATTTAATGAAAATTTGCCCGAAAAAACCTTTCCACATAATGGACATGACATCCATGGGAGGTGTTTGTTATGTATAGCCTTTATATGCTCTATTCTCAAACCTGGATCATCAAATATCTTAGAACAATATCTACACATGAATTTGTTGTCATGTTTTAGTCTATGGATCTTCATTGTCTTTGGACTGGATAGTCTCTGGTCACAAACGTCACATTTAAAAAGTTTTTCGTCACCGTTATGTAGTTTTAAATGGTCTTTCAAATGTCTTTTGTTAGAGTATGATTTTTGACATATTTTACAGTTAAAGGGTCGTAATTTTTCATGTACCGTTCGTTTATGGGCGTTTAAATTTGATTGGTCGTTGAAAGACCTACCACAGAGATCACATAATATTTTTTTATTTGTACCAGCATGTACTTTTAAATGTCTAACTAACGTTTGGTTGTATTTAAATTCTTTTTCACACAGATGGCACTTGTAGATTTTTTCCTTAGTGTGAGAATTTAGATGGTCTTTTAAAGCGTGTTTTGAAGCGAATTTTTTCGGGCAGAAACTGCAGCAAAATTCTTTTCCTGTGTGCAATTTGAGATGGTTTTTTAAAGTGTCAAATGTTTTCAATTGTTTTGGGCAGTATTCACACTTGAATAAGGTTGCATGTGCTTTGTAAATATGTTTGTGGATATCTTTCTCTGTTTGGTACAATTCCCCACAATCTTTGCAAGAGAATTGGGTGCCTGTGTCTGTATCCACTTGCACAATTAAGGAACAGTCGAGGTTTACGCGTCTTTTACCTGAAAAGTAAAAAATACATTTAGGAGACATCACATCACGCCTGTAAAATCATTAAGGGGGATGCGCTAAAGTAGCCAGTGAAATTCAAATTTTCATAGGTTATTCTGTGAAAAAATATTTGTTACGGTCGCGAATCATATTTTGATCAACATACAACCTAATACAGACCTGCAAACTACAAAAAAACGTAATAAAATTTGAATTTCGCGGGCTACCCTGGCACTTTCACCTTAAGGGGGATGCGCCAAGCTAGCCCGCGAAATTCAAAATTTCTTACGTTTTTTGCAATTTGCAGGTCAGTATCAGGCTGTATGGTGATCTAAATAGGATTCGCGACCGTATCAAATATGGCTTTACAGAATTATAATCATTAGAATCAGCAATACAACTACTTAAGTTAGAATTGCCCTCAAACGTCATGATTTCATGAAATAAGGTAATATGAACTTATAGGGATGTATTGCTGATTCTAATGATTATAATTGTATAAAGCCATATTTGTTACGGTCGCGAATCATATTTTAATCAAAATGCAAACTGACAGTGACCTGCAAATTGCAAAATACGTAACAAAATTTTAATTTCGCGGGATACCCTGAAGGTTCCGCCTTAATACAAATATCAACAATACTCGAGTGTATATCGTATATAGACTACTCAAAAAAGTCCCAACTCAATTAAACCAGAAAAAGTATGGGATTTGGAAATCTTCGTGTTTCCAAGTTAGCATGAATGTGGCGCCACAGAGGCAGTTTCTAACTATTGTCCTGCTGCGCTTTGAAGTAATTTTCTTTATGGGCAAATTCCACCTGAATATGATCAGCACATCTACAGCCCGGTACAGACGTGTGCAATGTAGTGTATATTGTAATGTAATGCGAATAATGTGGACGGCATACAAACTCAACGCGAACCCTGTAAGTGTTTGACTGCGAGAGCCTGTGTTCGCGCTAAAAACCGACAGCCGATGGATCAGTGCGAGTGCAAGCCCGAGCGTTACATGTAATGCTCGTACTGCTGTCCACACGCAGAATTCGCGATACATTACAGAATACACACGTCTAGACGGGTACAGATCTTAAATGTGGTTAAAGCCGGGGCATATTTAAGTTGTCAGTGTAAATATTCCACAACAATGATGACACTGATAGCTCTTGAACGCGGTTTAGATGTGCTGTGCCGTTTAGTTTAATTGGTGAAACTCGCCGTATGTCAGGTTACCTACTTTGGTCACACCTCTTCGCATCTGTTACTTAAAATGTTGAAAAGTTTACTGTTAGTCTATAATTGTAAACACGGTAACAGAAAATAGACAAGTAATTCCATGCTACATTAGGAATATAGAATAGACAAGTGCTTCCACGGATATAACAGCTCTAGGTATATTAGATATCATGGCGCGTTAGTATTTCTGACGAAAGGCTTTTTTTTTTAATTCTCACGTATTCATCAAATAATTTCTCCCGCTCTGGGCGGAGCGGGAGGGCGTGTCAGACTTTTACTGACTAAAACCCACCCGTGTTCCTTCAGTTGCCTGTGCGCCAGGGCCACGGTAACCCTTTCGGACAAACCCGCGACCCTGGCAGGAGGCGATAATATCCTAAGCACATACTGTTCATTAGAGATCTGTAAATTACGTTGATTTCAGAATTACTCATAGGTTTTATTGTAAAGGATATAAAATACCTATAAATAATAGTTGCAGAGGAAACTAAACTTTATACGTAGGTGTTAAAGTAACTTTTCCGAAAACACATAAATTGGATACAACATTGCGAACGATACATCAAAAGGGGTAGTCAGAGGTGTACCTAATTACAACTACATTTCGTAGATGTTGTACAGTTATGTTTAAGTCACATGTATACAAGATGTCCGTAAATAATGGATCAACCGTAACGATTAGGCAGCTCACCTGATTTCCAACAACTGATTTGAACAGTTTTTTTTTTTTCAATTTGTTGTTTTTCATGGTAAAAAAAAACACTTTTCAATTCAAGATTTTTTTTAAGGCAAAAGAAATGGTTATTTACCAAAATTGTATCTATCTTATTACATTAGTAAGCTATTCAGAATTTTTTAACAATAATCATACCTAAAAATTGTATGGTTTGCAGCGATAGCAATAAAATAAAAAACAAAAAAAATGGTAAAATTCGAAAAATTATTACCGTGGCGGTTTTTTTTTAACTATTCAAATTAGCTGTCGGAAATCAAGTGAGCTATCTACGCGTTACGTTTGATCCATTACTTACGGGACACCCTGTATAGGGGGCGAGCATATTGCTACTAACAGAATTTCATAAGCCCACTTCCGCGTTCATAGGTTATCCTAAATAACTCGGAGATAACAGTTAACTCAGGGTTAATCAAATAATTTATCTTATCTTATCGCCACCAAGAGTTAGAAGTAAACCTAGAGATAAACTTTTAAATATTTAACCCACCGATGTGACAGAATTAAGTCGCTAAACTCTGGGTTAGTGTTAGAATGTTAAAATAAATTTACACTATCAGTTGAATTGTGAGGAATTGCAATCCATGAATACATCTACTTGGGCCAGTTAGTCTCTTTCCAGCCCAGAAAAGAACAGGAAGTCTTAAGACGTACCGAAAATGCCTGGAATAGCTACTGGTCTATGAAAGAGCTTATGAAAGGAACCTTCCTTTGTCACTAAAGCGAAAAATTATGGACATGTACATCCTTCCCATTTTGACTTATGGAGCCCAGACTTGGTCTTTAACAAACATTCAAAATTCTAAACTCAGGGTTTGCCAACGTGCAATGGGGCGCAGTATTCTAGACGTAAAATTGACAGGCCGTATTCGTAACACCGCACTGCGCTCCAAAACACAGATTACTGACGTTGCTCAAAAAGCCGCTGAGCTGAAGTGGGACTGGGCTGGCCACGTCTGCCGCATGCCCAATGAGCTGTGGGCAAAATAACCACTAAGGAGCGGAGCCCTGACACAGCCAGAAGGCGTCGCGGCAGACCCCGTAGAAGATGGCGGGTCGAGCTAGAGAAAACAAACGACCAGTGATCCACTTTCGGAATCCCTGGATCGGAAGAGCTGGAAGTCATGTGATAACTTATTTTATATTGTTCGACGTTGTAGTTAGCGAAAATTCGTTCGTAGTTAAAAAGTTAATTACTCAACTCCGGGTTTACAAACTCTATTTTTTTAACCTGACTAGACGTGCAAGTAGGCTTAGTGAAAAACCGAGGAGATAAAATTCATAAAACTTACGTTGTTCTTTATTTTTAGTTAATTTCTTCCTTTTCATATTTCCTCTATTCTTTATTGTTTTCTTTGGTATTTCTAACGTCATTTCCGTTCCATTTTCGCTTGCAATGTTTTCTAAATTTACGATCTCAGTCTTTGGCAGACTTTCTGAAAACATTTTGAGAGTTTAGAAGCCTATTATTAAACCCATAACAAAACATCACTCCTGTATTCCCCGGAGGTGTAGGCAGATATACCGTGACTTTTTAGTC
The DNA here is from genome assembly GCA_916610205.1 of Griposia aprilina. Lineage (NCBI taxonomy): Eukaryota > Metazoa > Arthropoda > Insecta > Lepidoptera > Noctuidae > Griposia > Griposia aprilina. The sequence continues at coordinate 13,345,326 of OU744310.1, read as the reverse complement.
GTTTTACTAACGAAGGTTAATGAAGAAGCAACAATAATAATGTACCCAGGCTTTTGTAATATCTTGATTTAAAAGAGTGTCCTTGGAGTTTCTTGCCCCATTATTCTACACAGAGATCTACGTTTTGGAATGGGCAACTAGCTACAACTTTCTGTCTAACTGACCGACTCTTTGACAGTTCAAAAGTGCCTGTAAATGGTTTAATTGAAATAAATGCTTTGACTTTGAACCTGTATCTGCAGAAACATACGACACGAAAAAAATATGTCTCATTAAAAAAGCGGTCTAATATAGTAATATTTTGTACTGAACATTGATTATTTTTGTTTCAAAATAAGAAAAATCTCATGTCATTGTTTCTAATACTGATGTAGGTTCATTAACCTTCGTTAGTAATTAAATAGTCACAGATACGTACAGTAGGCCGGACGGCAGTGGTAACACTTAAGAGGAAACGCGTCAGCGCGTGGTCGTTGGCGTTCATTCCATACCAACGTATTCTTTTTTCTCCCTGGTTACCTAATTATACTAGAAGCAAATATTATTTTACAATATAATATAAAGTATATCTGCCACTGCCACATGGGCATCATTCTTCTTTTTTTTTATTATTTAGTGTAATATTTATCGACGCACAAACTGTAACCATGAATTCAGCACATAAGTCTAGACCCCCTTTATTTGGGTGGGAAATCATCAAATGACCTCTCCCGCTCTGGGCGGAGCGGAAGGGCGTGTCAGACTCTTACTGACTAAAACCCACCCGTGTTCCTTCAGTTGCCTGTGCGCCAGGGCCACGGTAACTCTTTCGAACAATCCGCGACCCCGGCAGACATCAGCCCTATTGGACCCCGTCAATTAGTGCTGACATCTCTTTGAGACGAGCGTGGAACACAACGCGCCGTCGACCCGAGCTTGGAAATTATAGCCGGTTATCAAAAAAGAATCTGCTGCGTAATGTATCACACTAATAAATTCAGAAAAACAATATTTGCTTGGATTTTAGACAACTGTTTCTATTCAGCTAACGAATTTTTTAATTATTTGACATTACATTTTATCAATATTTTGGGTGTTTATTGACTTCTGATTTTTTTTTGTTGTTAACATTCATTTGACATTATATACTTGGTATATTTTGACATTTAATTCATAAATAATATTAAGAAAAAAATGTAAGTAATTGAAATTGTATTAAAAATTACCTATCATTTCAAACTAATTTATAATTATTAATGGGGATATTAATTGTACTATAATTTTAATTTTAATATTTCTACACCGGCAGCGGTAGTATATGTGAAACTTTTTATTAATATTAAGATCTTAATCATGTACTGAGAAATAAATTATATCTTATCTTAACTTATATCTTAATTTTAACGCAGGGTGTTCAGGATAAAGTACTGCATCCATGGTAACAGACTGCACGTCGACGTCCCTGCAGCCCTGAATATTTGGCCTAGTATCATTAACCAGGGAGAAACATTTAAACCAGAAAATTTTAGTATGGAATGAAGGCCAACGACCACGTGACCGCATTTCGTCCTAAACCTTGAGCTAACTAGCGTAGTAGGGAGTTACAATAGAAAAAAAGGCCAGCTCATACTAGATTTATTAAAACTGACCACATTTCGCCCTGTATGGAGTATTACTGCAATGTTCTGCCGCCAGAGTGCAGCACTAGCACAAACCGTATACACTGTTTTAAATGACCATAGGATGCCATATTATCACAGTACCTACAGGTTTTTTAATACATGAATAATAATAAAACTATTATAATTTAACACGTTTTCACTAATTATTTGTTACTAATAATTAAGACATGATGCATCATGGCGGTTTGTTTACGGTTTGCGCTAGTGTTGCCCCCTACGCAGTTTTGCGTAATGTTCCCTATTATTAAAATGTTGAAAAATTACGCACCTTTTTTAACTTCTCCAATTGGGTTTTTTATGTCAACTTCTATACTGTTTTCTGAAAAAGAGAAGATAGTACAATCTATTTATACTAATTTATTATAAAGAGGTTAAATTTGTGAGTTTGTATGTAGGGGTAATTTTAGAAACTACTGATCCGATTCCGAAAATCCTTTCACTAACAGGAATCTACAGTATTAAAGAGTGTCAACTGTCATAAGATAAATTTCACACGTTCGAAGTCGCGAACAGATGCCAGTGTAATGATTTTGTAAAATATTATTAAGAATAAGACTTTATTCTACAAGCGACAGATGGCGCTAGTGGTTGGACGAACTTAATACATCCGTTTTAGGTATTCATTTGTAGATTATCAGTATTAAAGTATATTTGTTTTGTATAATTAATAAATCATTATTGTATAAATTCAGAAAGTTTATTTACAGTAAGCCCTAATGTATTTTAGTTAGTAAAGTGATTGTATGTACTCTGCTCTGATTGGTTGTATAGCCGGCTGAGTGTTCACTTCCGTTTAAAGTGGGGTACATTCAGTTGGTAACTGATTTGCTTGGACAGTGTCAGTCTATTTCGAGCCGTTGAACCGTAAGCATATCTGACGGATCCGTGTAACTTTCGTTATATTCATACAAATTAGTAAGTGATTATTATTTAAGATTTAGTTTTTTTATTTTTTGTTTTACCTGATTGTGTTGTAAAAAGTGAATAAAGATTATTAATACTGAACTTGAGGTGTATGATTTCTCCACACTAGCATCTCTTTTAAAATGTTTTCTTTATAAAAATAAACTAAGTGAATTAGCCTATGTGAATTATAGTTTGTACAGTACCTAGACGTAAATATGACATAACGTGTATTAGTAAAAGTTCGACTTTGTCTCATGTCGTCTCTGTCACTCATACCTGTGCGACTGTCTCTTTCTAAAGCTTGATGTGTCATATTAAAGCCTGAGTACTGCGTTACAAGTATATACAGGATGGTACAGTGACGATTGTAGTTTATAAAATTTTATAAATTTCTTGAAAATTTTATAGGAACCGCTTTCAAAAAATTGTATCTTTATTTTGGCAAATTATATTCCAGGCGACTAACAACTGAAAGTGCGACTAACTATTTGCTACTAGAAATCATAGGCAAGGTACTATAAATAATGACATGGCGACTAATATTAACAGTAGGATAGGATGCAAGAGCGAGCGTAGCGAGCTCGGGACTTGGGGCACCCCTACTCGGACAGGTTAGGTTAGAAGGGGATGGCGGGGTCTGGAAGACCCCGCCGTCCCCTTCGTGGTTATTTTTTTTTAAACCGCCCAGAATTAGGAGCCCCGCGTAGCGGGGCTCCGTCGGCTACGCCTTATTATGCAAATCAGATAAAACCCAGGATAAACCAGGATTTATTTTTTGTCCAAAAATAAAAATTCAGAAATAGGAGGCCTCGCCAAAACAGAAACTCGATGCCAGTTTAAATTAAAACAAAGCTTACAACTGATTATTAAGCTGCTACTTCCTACTTAAAATTATTCTTCACTGTAGCTGCCAACCTACTATTTTTGCTACCGGCTTTAATTATTTTTTAATCCCAATTTCAGATTAATTTGTCGCCGCGTTAAATACATGCCCTTTATTTTTACACGGCTTTTTTCAATTTTATTTTTTTGCAATTTTCATTGTTATGGAACAATCATTCAGACATAAAATAATCATCTTCCTATCATTAATTTAAGATACAAAAATTTTGATCTTTACCTTTTTTAAGATCCAGCGTAAGTTTTTCATCATTTTCTATGACCTCATCTGTAAAGTAAATATTGTTTATCTATCTATATATATTATATGTAAAAAAGAATCCCTATTTCCCTTGTTTACGCCATTACGCGTGAACGGCTGGACCGATTTCACAAATATTTTTTTTGTTGTGTTCGTTATTGTCAGGAGAAGGATCATAAAAAATAAAAAAATGAGGAAGTTGATAGGAACGTTACAAAATTTAAGAAAACTTAACACCAATATTAATTTTACATAACTGTCAGTTGTTTGAAATAACTGTCAGCGATTGACAAAAGGCGCGCTGCAAATATCGTATAACACAGATGGATCGGTTGATAAATGAGTCGATAGTTTTAGTTTTAGTCAATAGTCAAAACTAAAGCTAAACGACATATGACATTCATACAGGACAACGACTGTCGGGTCAGCTTGTTAAATATAAAAATCATTTAATGCATTTAAGGCAACAAATCAGTGCACTCCAGAATTTTTTTGTTCCTCCAGTGACTACAAGCGGAACACCATTTCAGCGTGTTGCTCAGGTGAAGTACGCAGGACATGTGGTCACGGAGGACTTATCTGATGATGCAAACTTGGACAGGGAGCGCAGGTAGGGTTGCCATCTGTCCAACTTTAGCCGGACATGTTTGGCTTTTTTAGGTCGTGTGCGGCTATATATTTATACGTCCGGCCTGTACGGCTTTTTGTTAGTGTAACGCGGTGGACGCAGCGCCTGCAGAATGAACGCAACGCGAGCTACGCAAGGCGCAACGTGTTAAGGACGAGGCGGGGGCGGGGGACAGTGGCTATTCTTGATTCGCGCGGGTTTTTTCTTTAGTCGGTATAAAAGTGATGTTTGGTTATTGAAGAAGGTAAAGTACGGTTTTTAGGACAAAATGTCCGGCCTAATCCAGCGCAGTAAGGCTTTTTTATTTTAGAAGATGGCAACCCTAAGTGTAGGGCGTTGGTGGCTCGGTGCAATATGTTACCCCACAGGTTTGCACGCTATAGTAGGGATGTGAAGGTTCACGCGGACGAAGTCGCGGGCAGAAGCCGTGTATTCGTATTTCGTATGCATTTCTTACGAATATGAACTTTAGTACTACACAAATAATGTTCATATTCATATTAAACACTTGGAATGCGATCAGTGAGACTAGAATACCACTTAATTAATTGAGATTTTTATTTAATGCTTACCATTACTTAAGTGACTTTCATCATTTCCTCCTTCTGACTTTATATCACATGTAATAACTAATTGTTCATCTAAAAAGGAAATATACACATAATTATTGGTTAACAAGCCATGTGCCCGATGGGATTTCCCATCGACATAATGTCGAACTAACCCCTTAAGGGATGTATAATTAAAGTATACAATATGTAATTAAAAATTTTAACTGACCCTCTAAAACAGTGGTTCCCAACCAGTGATCCGCAAGAGCTAACATATAGTCCGCCCAAGATTTCAAACAAAATGATAGAAACTGTATGACCCGTTTGAATCTAATTCTTTGGAGCAGTTTTGATGTAAAAAACAATTTCATACACTTAAATTCGAGAAAACGCTTTGCGCTATCTTATGTTTTACTCGACAACTTATTTAATGCAAAGATTGTCTGCTTTACTGATAATTGAAAACAAGACCAAGAATCGCTTGAAAGTAAGTGATGATATGCGTGTAGCTTTGACCAAAATTTACCCCAACAATTCAAGAACTTGTACAGAAGATGCAAGCTTAAAAATCTCAGTTGTGCAAAGTGATCTTCGAAAAAAGTGTTTTATTAACTAATGTTACTTTTGAATTTTACGATTACGTATGTTAAAATTTTCGATTAAAGTTTAGTCCTGCTAATAATAATTAAATCAATGTGGTCCCTGGTCAAAAAAGGTTGGGGACCACTGCTCTAAAAACTTATTGGCCTTCTAATGATGTACACTTTTTTATAATAATGAACCTCAAAAAACTCTTTGGGCTTCTAAAGATGCACACAATTATTAAATAAATGAACCTATTTTTAAATTGCTGGCCTTTTCTCAAAGCTGGTTGCAGTAACTTAGCTATTTAGTATTTTCTGGATCCCAAAATAAGAATTTAGAGGCTCACAAAAAGAGGTGCATTTGTTATATTAGATTGTTCAATAAAACTTTTAGGACAGCAAAATAAGAATTATTTGAGGTTCAATTAAATACATGGCATAGAAATAACTGTAAAAATACTAAACTTACTATTACAATAGAACTTGAACTTCTGTTCACACATAAGCACTTGGTTCTTGAATTCAGTTGCATCTCTTAGCTTAAGGATACAGTTATCACAAATTGTGTAGCTTGCTTCTAGTGGTACGGGTTGTGTCGAAATCTGCAACATTTGTATGATGAAGATGTAGTTATGTAATGGTTTTATTTATTCATACCATTCCTATCATGTCCCATGTTATTATAAAAAAAAAAATGTTTATTTTTTATTTAATTATTTTATTTTATTTTACATAAAGTTTGACATTTTGATAATTATTATATATACAATGTCATGACAATTTACTTTGTGAAGTATAAGTATTATTATTTAATTATTGTGAATGTGACGACTATGTAGGTCACTTTTATTTTTTCACTTTCTCAGGTAGTTTCAATGATAATCTGGCAGTTTGAGTGCTTTATGCGGCCAACCCAAATGTCCTTTCTTTGGTATTGTTTGTCGAGTGGTTGAGCTCCTTAAGTTCTGAGTTCAGCTCCATGATTAGTGACAAATGCGTGCAAAATATGATTGATGTGTAAAAGTGTTTGCATAAACCTACTTACAGAAATAAAATCATTTATCATTAATTTAAAGTCTATTCAAAGTCTTGTTTCCATTTGACATTATTTCTGCTTGAACAATATTCAGCATTATAAAAGTACAAATTAAGTTTATTTCAGGATCATACTATGTTGGTCAGAGAGTTGTGGAATTTTGAAAACTTAATAGTGAATTCAGTTTAGAAACTTCCTTATAGTCCGATTCAAACATTATGCCAGCTCGGTCATGAGGTGAGTCGCTGTGCAGTATCAAATTCACATGTCAGCGACGGTGAGGGGTGAGGTACGGCACAGCGAGTAGCGCACTGCAGATCTGCCATAAAGTTTGAATTGGGCTGTATTTTTCTGTAATATAACTACTGTTGAGCAAAGAAGAACCTTTGAAGCGTAATTTCTATTTAATCACCTTTGGTGACGCCTTGCCCTTTCTAGCCATATCAGTTTTCACCAAAGAGATTTAAGATACTATAGAGAGGCTATGCGAAGAAATGTCATAGAAAATCTGTGATCCCATGTCTCAGTGACGCCATCTAGCATAATATAGCAAAATTAGAGCGGCATGTAGGCGTACCATGCTAGATTGAGTGACTTTTGCCCACTAGGATAAATGTATCGGATTACGATTTCGTTTGCTATGGTTGAGTAAATAATTTAATGTCTTTAGTTTTCACACAATTCTTATCACAACCACAATCTTCTAATACAATTGTTTTCTGGGTAAAAACAGTAGATAAGAGATAATATTGGAACCATGACAGCTCAAGGTCTTGACAAAGACTAGGCAACCTTTTTTAATGATTAAGAGGCTACTTTATACAGGAATATGTATAATAAACTAGGCTTCTGCCCATTCCTTATTCAACTCCACAAATTCCTAGCCAGCTCATATATCTCTCCTAACTTTGTATACCTAATAAACATTCGTTATAAAGAAGTAATTTGACAAAATAATACTCACAAAGATATCCAAAGTTTCACGTAACATTTTCTCGTATATTTCGACATCATTTTTACCTTGATACACTAAATTGAGGCTCTTGAAGTGGCCATCGGCGTGACAACAACGACATAATGTACTTAGATTCCATATTTCAGACATTATTTATTGAAAAAACATTGGAATTTTCAGGTTTTCTGTAAATAATGACAGCCACCAAACGTAAATACTCGGAGATGACAGCCGAGATAATGACACTGGCAGATAGCTGGGATCCTAATGTCTACGAAAAAAAGAATAGACGTTAAAAAAAACAACTATTTTCAAGCACGATGTTTGAAGTTAGTTCACATTTAGATTATTAAAAAACGTGTATTTAAAAAATGTAGAAACATTTTCTTACATTAACAAAATCTTTCTTTTAATATTGTTAGATTTTTGGTAAATAATAACCGACGCGCCTAAACTGAAACGCGCGACAACGTCGACCTCGAACTTCAAAATAGGGCATCTCTAGTCCTTTCACAGGTATTAAATTACCTTTGGCAGCAGCAACCCAAGTTTATTGTAACGAGACTAATTTTTTTATAAGTATTTTTATGGCCTGGTTGCTAAGACCTTTTAGCAAAGTCTTTAGTTTATTAACGAGGCTAAAGATCATTGTGATTTTAGCAACTTTTCAATAGCTGCAAACCAATAGTAATCTTATTGCAACGATGTAAAATAACTGTGGAGAGTGGGGATTGGCACAGGAAAAAAGAGGCCTATGCCCAGCAGTGGATGAAGTTAGGCTTGGATCATGATATGAGAATGGTAGTTCTTGCCGTATTCAAAGATTAGCTAAGCAGTTATGGTGAGTTACAGGTGTCCCAAAACAAAAAAAAAACGTTTTATTTAAAACTTGTTTTATTACATTATAATCTATTCGCAAAAGCGATGTACATTCTGCTATGGACTTCGTATTTTAATGTAGTATTTAGTGGCATATAATTAAAGACTAAATTGAGATAACATTATAAGCTAACAGAATTAAATATAATAATAATAATAATATGTACAAGAATATAAAAAAAGCATACTTCTTAAAAAGGACATATACTCTACATAACGATCATATTTACAAGACAACTCAATTCAACTTCAACATTCCGAAAATTGACTAAAATGCAGGCCTCGATTTTCGAAAACCCATAGACATTTTTAACAATACAATACCCGATTTATTTCGAATAAATCCAAATAATTTATTATAATATAATAACTACATAAAATTGTATTTAAAAAATATTTAAGAACACCTTATCTATGCCACCAAACACAACAGTTTGAAGAAAATCTTGGTTTTGCAGCGTCAATGCAAAATAATGCCATTCACTCCAGCTGCTTCCTTACTAACTATAGTTAAAACACTCCCTGACACCTAAATCGAGCCTCCGTGCAATTCGAAGTGAGAAATAAAATATTCACTAGGGACCTAAAACATCAAAATAATGATGGGTCAAAAAAAAAATGTAGTTGGCCATCATGTTGGTTGGTGTCGTCATTGTTCTGAATTTGAATTCACGACCATGTACTCTGTTCACGACCATTTAAAAAGCTATTGGCGTCAGGAGTCCGGGAACGTAGTATTATTATGGCGTATAATTTATTCTATTTTAAAATACATAGAGGCATACATTGGAGTATGCTTGCCATTCATATATTATGTCGATTTAAAATGGAGCAGGTCCAGTAATACCATCAGCCACAGCAGCAGCAGCAGCAGCACCACCTTATCTTATTGATATTAGAATCTGGCAACAACGGCCAAAACCAATCAGAACTTTTTAAAATTGACGCATATTGGTGCCCATTCTCTTGTAAACCGAACTAAACTAATCACTAAAATGTCTAGTTTTTGGTTATGACAATTTTCAAAACTATTCCGCAAAAAAGATTCTTTAAACTTAAAAACAATTTTGACACAACTAAAATCGAGTTTGACAATCACTAAGTTGAGTAGACAATGGTGCTGATTCTCTTGTACACCGAACTACACTAACTAAACTATCACTAAAATTCCTTACTTTTGGCTATTAGAATCTTATAGCTATTCTGCAAAAAAGTATCTCTAAATTTTAAAATAATTTTAACGAAATTAAAACTTAATTTGACAATCAAGACTCCACGTGGTACATGTTTGCCCTACTACCCCGTGATTTTTTTTAGAGCCGGTTGCACTTATGGATTGCCGCCTCGACGGGTTTTATATGGAATTTTTCACTTTTTGTATGGAAAATATGAAAAAAAAATATTACCTACTTGTAGAGTTTTAAGGGTTTAAGGGGTCCATAAAGGGGGTCGAAATTTTCATTATTCTTGTGATATATTTTTTAAAAAAGATACTGTACTGTTTTTGCACCTGAAGTCGAGGTCTTGTCGTGAATTTTAGTTCATGACCACGAATTTTATTCCACACCTTTTTAATCGCGATTAAAAATAGCCAGATTAGTTAGACAACCAAAATTTTAGGTGAAAAACGTCAAATTCAGAATAGCAAAATTGCCATTTTCACTACACTAATAATTCAGTGCCATCTTAGTGCTGTCAAACTAAAATTTAGTAAAGTTGTGTCACTTTAGTCAATCTCAGAATGAGAAATCGTCGTTTGACAGGAATTAACTATATTTTAGTGATTTTTAGCCTAGTTTAGAGAATATTGTAACAAGAGAATCGGCACCAATTCCAAGTAGGCCAAGATTTGTAGGAAATTTAAATAAAGATCGAATAAAAATGAACGACATTATCCATAATGCAAAAATAAACCTGAGTATAATCAAATAATTATCTATAATTGTTTATCAATAATTAATTAAATGAAATACGGGAGCATAGTGATGGCGTAAAACTATATTCACGTTTATATTTAAATAAATTAAGATGCATGTATTTGTTTTTATTATGTGTGACCCATGTGATCCTGTTGGGGTTGTTCACTGAAAATGATTTAAAATTACAGCGATATTTTTTCGGTTATCGATATGAAAAACCTTTACTTTGATTAAAATCGACAAACTACAGCATTTAAAAATTTATTCAGGTACCATTTATTTCAGCGTATTATAGCTAATTTAAAAATAAAAAAAGGATATCGAGAAAAAAATATCCGGTTTTTCGTTCCGTAAGTTGAAAATCTCCGGTATTCTCGTCGCTGTAGGAAAACCCTGTGAATAACATCTTGAATTTGTCTGAGTCTGTCTATTTGTTATGTCGTGAATCGACAACAGCTGCAATCACATAAGCTTCCTTATTGATTTCCAAACTCACAAGCATCCAAAGTTTCAAGAACTGGTACAGAAATGAGCTTCGTATATTTTAGTTTATGACCACTCATTTCATTCAACACATTTTTAATCGCGATTAAAAATATCAACATTTTAGATGAACACCGGTAAATTCAAATAGCAAAATTGCCATTTTCACTAAATTGAATAATTAAATAACATTAGTGCCGTCAAACTTTAAGTAATAAAGTTATGTTGTCACTTTAGTCGATTTCAGAATGAGAAACGTCATTTTAAAGGAATAAACTAAATTTTGGTGATTTTTAGTATAGTCTAGAGAATTTTTAACAAGAGAATCGGCACCATTCTTTCTTTATTATATTAAAATCGCTAGCACACTCGATAATTATAAAAAAACATTTTATTGTACTTGGTTACGAGAATACAATCTCTTAATGTTATTTATTTATTTTATTGTAAAATATTAACATATATTATTTACACTAACTTTTGGCAATAACTTACATACATATATAAAGCCATGGTTTCCTAGATGAGCGGTTGCGTCATATTCTAACGCCAGTCGGGAAAATCTGTAATTTTCACAAGTATTTGACATTAAGATGTCAAAAACGCTCGGTATCCAACCGATATTGTGACTGTTCACCACTTTCATAAAAAACGAAAGCTTAAAGTTTGCTCTGAGACATAAGCGGCAGCGGGGCGTCTAGCGGAGCGGTTCTATAGATACTAAATAATGTTCGTATCGCTAATTTTGTAACCGCACCGTTAGTTGCCCTGTTTTCGCTATATGAGTACGCAGCCTTAAAAACAATACAATTATTATATATTTATATTTAAAACTGTTTATTATAATGGTCAGGAAAATGTATTATTAAGCAAATTGACACACAACATTAATTTGCCGGGTTATAGCCATTTCTTAGGACTGTTAAAGAATGACAGCTGTGATTTGAAAATACTGGTATTCAGTGCACCCGGTTAGACTGGAAGCTGACCTAGGTGGGTAGTTGGGAAAAGGCTATAGGTAGATGATGAGTCAATTAGCTAAACAATCAATTTCCCAGACCGTACATCAAGATATATTGGACATCAATTTAAGAGCTAGCTAGTTTGTCTTCAAACTAGATATTCGCTCATTAGACAAAAAGTAGCTTCTACTTGGGTCTTCTCTCTAAATGAGAACACCTTACAGGTTTCCAAAGAAAGTATGCGCTTCGGGAATCATCGCCTATCTTCGGAAATACGACCGCGCGATGATAGCTGGCATAGAGTTGTTACAACCATGGAAATACTTATATATATTTCTAATATAGCATGGAATTAGTTTCCGATTTTGAGTTACCGTGTTTATACCTGTTTTATGTCCCAATAAAAAAATAACTGGGTTGTGGAAGTCAGTAGGCAGTTGCACCATGTTAAGGGGGATGCGCCAAGGTACCCGCGAAATTCAAATTTTGTTACGTTTTTTGCAATTTGCAGGTCAGTATCAGGTTGTATGGTGATCTAAATATGATCGCGACCGTATCAAATATGGCTTTACAGAACTATAATCATCAGAATCAGTAATACAACTCCTTAAGTCAGAATTGCCCTCAAATGATGCTGGTGTGCGCTCACCGCTATACCGCTTGGTCGACACATACAATACGCATTTTAGTGCGGTAGACATATTATTCCTAAGTAGGTATAAATTCAGAAATAATATAATTAAAATTCTAAAGGATTGGCAGTAGGCAACAACACAATACTCAATGTAGGTATCATTATTAATAGGCTGGGACTTGTATGATACATCACGCAAGAATGTTGAATTTTGAATTTTGTTTTGTTTTATTTTATTTTCTTGAATTTTGTTTTCTCTTGTTTTATTTTTTATAATTTTTTATTTTTATTATTTTTTATTTGTTACGGTACTTCTTTTATAGAATATACCTAGTTTAACCTTTTTCTTTTAACGTCTTTTTTATTAAGTTAGCCCTACTACGGTTAACGTTTGCTAACAGCTTGTTTTTATTATATAAAATAGTAATCTGTGGAAAATGTTGTGGGTAGTATATTTGTTAATTTTAATTTTTAAGACTACATTGTTTATGCCTAGTATACTACTGTTTGTTTTCCCAAATATAATAAATAAATAAATAAATAAATGACATGATTTCATCAAATAGTCATTCAATAGGGTAATATGAACTTATAGAGATGTATTGCTGATTCTAATGATTATAATTCTGTAAAGCCATATTTGTTACGGTCGCGATTCGTATTTTAATCAAAATATAACCTGACAGTGACCTGCAAATTGCAAAAAATGTAACAAAATTTGAATCTCGCGGGCTACCCTGAAGGTTCCGCCTTAAATACTGGTATTCAGCTGCATTCGGTTAGACCAGAAGCCGACCCCAACATAGTTGAGAAAAAGGATGAGCAGCTATAATTTAAACGGATAAGATATTGACATTTAACATTAGAAGTCTCTTCAGTATACAATTATACATATAAAAGGCATCTACATATTTATTTTCTTAAACTTAAGTATATTCAACTACTAAAAAACTAGTGTTATTTTAATTTTGTATAGAAGATTTTTTGAAAGGTAAGGTAAGACATTTTCAGCCTAAATTAGAGACTCTAAACTCTACGTAAACCAAGCCAAAGGTTTGTTGAGCAAATTATTGTATTTTGAACTTTGGTCCGATGAATGTAGTATTCAAAATACAAAAACTGAATTTAGAACCGGATCTAAGTTGTCAATTTTGTATTAAGAACTTTACGGTTGTAGGAATAAAGTTCAAAATACATTAACTGGCTCGAAGAGAGAACTCTATTTTTAATAAGATGGGTTGACTCGATGCAAATTACCAAATGGTTTTTTTTACCAAAAATATTTCTGATATTAAGAGCGGCCAAACCCAGCATAATTTCCATAAAAACGATTGTACGAGATTATGGCGTTATAACAACTTTTCCTCCAGATGTTTTGAACACACAGATATTTTTTGGTTTATATATCTAGGTTTCTATTTAATAAAATAAAAACTTTCTTGAGAAACAAATTCAATAAAGACGTCTGAAAATCTGCTTTATTGCACATACATACATTGAAAACTTAACTCTAGAAACATCGCACATGTAATGGAGATTCTAAATGACAAACAATTTTTCCAAAAACTTGTAAGACTTTTTAAAAAACACATATTTCATGGTATTTTCTGAAATCTCCGCGCGCCAATTTCGTTCGATGTTATCACGTTCTCACTCTTACTTCTGTTTTAAACATTGCATTGGATGAAACAACAAGCTTTTCAATCATGCTTGCGTTGACGATGGACGGACCGAGAAGGGCCCTCTTAAGACAAAATTGTTAATTTCTTAGTAAAGTGCGCGCAAGATAAGTCTGTACGCGTGTTTGACCTTCAAGACTATATCCCTGCCAGCACTTTTAAACACTTTCCGTATAATGATGGCGATTATTTACTTTGGACAACACGTAACACAGCACACTCTCTTGACACCTGATTTAAACGTCGACATGGCGGCAAACGATTATTTCCGTATTCAGCCGCGCGCAAACTTATTTTGCGCAGACTTGAGTAAAGTAATTATAGGTAATATGTCATATTTCAGCTTAAAGTCTCTGCGATGGTAACGCATCAGCGATGTCTCTGGTATTGCAGATGCAGACTAGATTGGTGACGATGACCACACCATCAGGTGGACCTTCGGGTTGTATGCCATCAAATATCATAAAATTGTGCCTGTATTTTTTATGTTTGAGCTTTGCTGAATATCAGAAATATTTTCTTGTAATGCACATAACATCGTTGTTTATTTATTAAAATATCATCGATGTTATTTCGATCATTGCTGAGATTCGTTGGTACAATGGAATTATTTGTATTTCTTACACAATTTCGTATTTTTGACTAACATTCACATTTTTTTTGTCTGCTACATAAAGATGAAAACCCATATTTAATTGTAATTTGAAACTTATTATATTGTATTGTTGACCTCGTAATTGCATACCACCCAAAGGTTGAATGTCACTCGCATGTCATAAACAACAAGGTCTATTTGTCTATGTGACAGTTAGATAATTTCAACCCTAATGAAGTTACAATTTACTGGGAATTGTTGTCAAAATTGTGAAGCAATTAGGTACGAGGTCGACGAAAATAATCAGCCTATAATGTTCCCACTGCTGGGACACAGGCTCCTCTCTATGAGGAGTAGGTCTCAATCCACCACGCGGAAAACGCGTGGGTTGGTGTAAGCTCAACTTAAAATCTATTAAAGATATTTATCAAATGTGTGAGTGTCGTAACACAGAGCAAATTGTTTAACCTTGCAGAGCAAAATGTATTGTCTTTGGTCCCTGGCCATGGACAAAATTTTAAACCTTTTAATTTTTGGGTACGAGGCTTTTGGCTACATTCTATGTTTGTATTTTTATTAATGTAATTTTTTTGTAATGTGCGTTTTGTTTGTGCAGAATAAACTATTTTTCTTTCTTTTCTTTCAAATCAAATATGGTTCACATCTTTATGAAGCTGACTGTACGATGATAGTTACAATAATTTATATGTAACAGAAATTTAAGTTATCTACTTATACAATTTATTTGTCATTAATTCTTAAGAAATCACCACATTTGGTGAAGGTGATTACCAGTCTGCCAAGCGTGGTGATTATCGGAAATATACAGAGTGTATAAAGTCGCATCAATAAGCAGTCGTCTACGTATTCTGTACATCAAACTAAGTAATATTGTACACATATAATTTACACCAAAAAATATGTCGTTGAGTGGAGTCGTTTACTTTAAACACTGTTAAAAAAATTGTGCTTGCAACGGTACAGGAGTATTTAGAGTTAAGTTTTAATTTAACATTTGAAAATCTCATTTCGTAAAAAAAAAAGTCAAAATCGTTGTAACTTTGACCTTGTCTATATAGTTATGAAGTATGCATGTTTGTTAAGAAGCATATAAACTTATTTAAAAAGGCACAGGATGTATATCCTCGAAACCGGCGAGATCCTCACAGGCTTATATTAAATGACTTACCAAGACGGGCTAAATATAGTAAAAGCTGTTTAGCCATGTGTGTTCGGATATATGATAAAATTCCAAGTGATTTAAAAAGTTTAGATCTTAGATTGTTTAAAAATAAATTACATAAATGGTTAAACGCTAATATTTTTTACAGCATAAAATAATTTACTGACTGGAAACATTTTGTAATGTAACCTATAATATTTGCATGCTATGATATAAGCAAAACATGTCATGCTCTATAATGTATTTTTAAATAACTTTATATACCATGTTTTATGCAAATAAATATTATTTCTATTACTATTTAATATCTTTGAAACCAGAAGGTTCCCAGGTATGGTGTAGTACAAAAAAAATATCTTAATGATGGGAAGAACAAATGACTGTTTGCTTCTTTGAGCGTCTTTTTACACCCGGTATATTGTGATAAATAATGTAGGAAGACTCTTATAGGACCCGAGCGATGATTTGACACATCGAGCTTTAGAAAGAGAGTGTCACACAAGTATGAGTGACAGAGACAACGATCTACAAAGTCGAACTTTTTCAACTCGATGTGCCACATTAACAGCTGCACACTGTACAGTCAAGAGCATAAATACCATAAAGTTACGCAAGCTTTAAAACCTATTTTCTCCTAAAATATTAAAGATTATTTTAAAGTATTACAAATATAGTATTTTCAAAACCATACTATTATGAAATAGGTATTTTCACAAAAACGTAATTGAGCTTTTCGTACCTGTAAGGTACATACGCCACGGCCGTCGAGAGAAAGCGTTCCTGACATCTGTCAGTTTCATACAAACGTAACTTTATAATTTAAATTGAATTATGATTGTAGGATTGTATGATTGATTGTATGATTGTACGATTACGATTGAATACATATGGAATGCAATAAAGAATTGAGTAGGTATTGTATTACTTACTAGTTATAAATAAAAGGTTAATGTGACATATTTGCACACCATATGTAATGGTAGAATGTAATTGGGCCACGATAGTCTTAAAATCTTAAGTACCTACATTCTAGCAAATAAATTAATTTGAATTTGAACGAATACGTGCTTTCGAATCTAATCTTTATTATTTACAAGAATTGCCGCATTGACAAGTTTCAGGAACGCGTTCTGTCGACGGCCGGACTGTAGGCTCGTCCCTGTATTTTGTTTCTCCGTTTGGCAGGTAGGTAACCACTAATTATCATTTGGTTTTATAATTACAGTCATATTGGTGTTAAATATTTATACAGTCCATCGATTTATAATTGAGTTGTTTTCATTAAACACCGTATCTCATAAAAGTGATGATGAATTCCAAATTGTTAGCTACTCATGGAAGCACTTTGGTCTGTTCCAAAAATATCAGATGAAAATGTAAATAAACCCTGTACTCTAAATGTCGTAACACACTTTTAATCTCAATCGAAGCAAATTTCTAATACATTGCTTCATAGGTTTTACAAATTCGTGCATACCATGTGCTCAACAACGTCAATAACGCAATAAATTGTTATTTTGTGTGTGTTAATGCAATTACCCAGCTGATCAGGTTAAATTCACACACAATCACTCACTAAACTGAATTAGTAACCCACTCTCCTGTATTTAGAAGGTTTCAACATTTAACAATTATTGTTTGCTTAACATTATTAAATTGTAATTGGAATATCATCGACGAAAATTGAGGTTATAAATTTAACCTCAATTTTCAAATGAAACTCATCTTAAGGTGATTTAAAATTAGGGTTTAAGTATTCAATTAATCAAATCATAGCGCTGAATTTGTAAGTGGCACTACAAGTTGGCAAGTTCTGATTGTGATGTTTACATTTTCATCAGACACTTTTGGAACAGACATTATTACAATTTATTGATGTTTATTATTTACCAACTCAGATGATAAAATCAGTCCTTTTTACTGCAATCACAGCCAATAGTCTTTTAATTTTTCCTAGCAATTCAATACTAATAGATCAACACTCCAATTTCACACTGTTTTTTTTAACACTGCTCAAGATAATTATGCTTTAAAACCATATGATGATTATCACTTGTAGATCTTTGACAGTCGTTACGGGTAGTCAGAAACCCGAAATCTGACAACCACCAATCTCCAAGGAATATTGTGTTACCCAGTATCTGGGTTGTGGAGGTCAGATAGGCAGTCGCTCCATGTAAAATTCTGGTGGTGGTGGGATGGCTGCAGCATCCGGTGAGACCGGAAGTCGACCCCAATATGGTTGAGGAAAGGCTCGGTAGATGTTGGTTATCACTCTAAGGGCTCATAGTCCATGTCACCACAGTATTCAGCCAAGAAGTCGAGAAATAAAGTGAACTTGCCGGTTGAAGATCGTGACCAGCGAGCCGAGACTAACTTCATACAGGTTGATAGACTTTCTAGTACGTTCTGTGGAAAGAAAAAAAGTAATTTTACTAAAAGAAAGTCAACTGGAAAGGTGGACGTCATATGTAACACTTGATCTACGAAAATCAACTTTACTGCTATGGAATAAAGGTGCTGCCAAAGTCAATTTGTTTGTACGAGGGATTTATTTAATTATGTATAAAAGGAACCTGATACGGAGTAGGTATAGGATGTTGGTTCAAAACCTAGCAAATAAACGCAGCCCTAGTTGGTAAGGATTTTGGAAAATATCTGTGAATAAATCTTGACTTTTATTTATTAGTAGCTTCTGCCCGCGACAGCGACCGCGTGAAATTTCTGGCTCCCCGACCCACGCCGCCGCATCGCATCGCCTGCCCGCGCTATTACTTCGTTTTCGCTGAGCGTTCTTTCTGACTTTTTTTTGCACAACTCCTAGGGGTCCTAGCGTGATGTCAAATAGCCTATAACCTTCCTCAAGAATTGGACTATAAAAAGCAAACAGAGTTTTCAAATCCAACTGGTAGTTCCAGAGATTACCCCCTACATACAAACTTACAAACAAACAAACAAACAAAGGAGATGTTTCAAAATATACACTACCTTAAAAAAAGAGAAAAATCCGTAGAATTCGGGAAAAATACAGATAATTCATTTAAATGTATACTTTTGTGGTAGGTAATTGATATGTATCAATTATTTTTATCGACTTTCAATATGGCGTCTCACCGATTTAGTTACTCTGTGCTTAAAAACAATGACAGTATACCATAGATCGACCATTAATGATATAAAGAGAACCGACAGCTGTCACAACAGTGTCAATAAACATGTCAAACGTCATTAATGAATCACTATGACAGAAAGAAAAAGAAATAAAAAGTAATTATTGAGACTCGCACAGGATTATCAGAAACTAAACACAGCTTACCGCCATGAGGGTTTTTTGTTGTGTGTTGCAATTTCAAGTGTAATTTCTTGTGGTTTACCAGCAAATAAAGCCATTTTAAAGTAATTGGACAGTTTAAAACTGTTTTAAATGTGTTTCGCTATTTTGAAGTATTGTGTACGCGGACCTAGCCCAGGCTCCATACATTTTGGAACATCTCCTTTTAATATTAGTTTAAGACTAGCTAATGTCGTCGCAACAGTTCGCCAGTTACGTTTAAAACTCATTTAATAGCAAAGCATATTGGTGAAATATAAAAAAATACGTAGGTACTAAAATACTAGGGGGCAACAACTAAATTGCAATTCTAGGAGGCTGCTTCTAGAATAGGCCCTTAGGCCTAATAAACAGTGACATAATAAAAAAATATTAATCTATACATACCTGATTCCAATCCTGCCTATAAACGGCCAGACACTGTTCCGTCAACGAGTCCTCGCTCAAATAGTCATGTTTCAACAAAAACACCAACACGGTAGCCATTGCTTCCCACACATCAACACTTTTCCCATCACTAAGCAGCATTATATTACGCGGGCATAATATACGATCAAAAAACTCCAAGTTCACATCACTATCTTCACTTTCAAGAGCACTTTTTTCCGTCTCCTCTGTGGTTTGAGCACTTTTTCCCGTCACTTCTGTCGTTTGAGCACTTTTTTCCGTGATTTCGGGGGCTGGGTTTATTATGAGAATTTTTGTTGGTATTATATCGTCATCGCTGACTGGTGTGGGTATTCTTTCATCATCTTCAAAGTTTCTAAATGTTGGTGATAGCTCTGCCCGTCTCTCTGGTAACGTTATTTCTTGGGGCGGTGACCGTTTGCGGTCAGGACAGCATATGTTCCAGATAGCATGGAGTTTTGAAAGGAATGATTCGTTTACTTCTTTCGGTTTTCGACTTACTGTGAATAAAAAGATGTAGTTTAGTTTATTATTGTTTCTTTTTAACCCTCGACGGAAAAAAAGGGATGTTATAAATAAGTTTATCGTGTGTATCTGTGTGTCTGTCTGCAGCATCGCAGCTCTCAAACGGCTGAACAGTTTTTTATTTTTTTTTGTTATGGTTGGAATGTGACTTACCTACTTGACCAAGCGTTCCTAGCTACAAAAATATGGTGAAAAAGAAAAAAAAACCTGTTTAACCGTTTTTATTAGAGGTTTTTGTTTGTGGCGGGGTTTTTTTTTATTAAAACTTTTATTTATATGATTGTAGGCTTTTTTTTTTACGTGACTAAATGATTATTTATGCATATAGGTTTAAAACAATACTTTCACCAGTCAAAAATAAATTATGTTTTAGAACTAGATGAGGTTGTTGTTTCCTATTCGGCTACTCTGAGAGGAAACACTGAATCAAAGGATTTTATTTTGAAGGGTTTTCTAAGACAGGGGTTTTAGGGTTACGTTGGGTAATTTTGGGTTACATTGGGTCAAAATTAAAAAGTTCATGTTGAGTTTAATTTTGTTCATTTTTGGGTTGATTTGGGTAATTTTTAGGATACATTGGGTAATTTTTGGGTAACTTTGGGTCATTTTAGAGGTTCTTGTTGCGTGATTTTAGAGATTCATATTATGTAATTGTTGTAGTTAACATTGGGTCATTTTAAAAGTTCATGTTGGGTCATTTTAAAGATCCATGTTAGGTAATTTTGGGTTACGTTGGGTCACTTACCAAACACAACACACAGATCGACACTCAGCTGCAGTATAGCCCTCTGTGTCGGCGGACGCACGAACATGTTGTTTGGTGAACATGCCACTGCGCATGTTGATAGCACGCGGGTCAGTGTGGGTGTTTCTGAGCCGTCGATGAGAAGGCATACTTGTTCCTGTGACAAAAACAAAGTATGATTTCTAAAAAAGCAACATGTTGCATTAAAATTACAAAAGTCTGGATATTGAATACTCTAAAAGCGTTCGTACTTTCTAAGCCCGCGTTGACTTCAATGTATTCTTTAGAGTGTGTCTACTAGTTTCGTTTAACACCTAAGCCTAAAACAAATTGTAAAGACTATTATAGTTGTATACAAAACCTCAAAAAGGTGATCAATATATTTAAAAAGGTGATCAATATATTTAAAAAGACAATCACAGTCAATACATGTATGATACAATACACATTCAAAAAAAAAGATTTTTTATTACCTTCGGTTGTATAAAAACACTTAACTAAAACATTATGCAGCGTTACAATTACTAACGGAAAGAGTGTTTTCGATGAACTCTGGCACCCAAAGTAAGATTTAAAATGTGTTTAGGGTGCCAGCGTCCTCGCCTATAGTTTGAACATATATCAGTAGTTGTAGAACGAGCACAGAATATTATTATTAAGATAACTACTTCATACTAAATGTATATAATTATGATGTGGCCAATAAAGGTACCTATGTGGGGGTGGGTGTATGTATTGAGAGAGAGAGATAACGATGTTTTACGACTATATGACTATAGTATTTTGTAAGTTCGACATTCAATAATTTCTAATATACTTAATGTAACTTGGTGTAAGCGACCTAAGTAAGGCCAACGAGACGAGGTTAAGAATGTAAACAAATTTTCAGGGGTTCATAACATCTGCCGGGGTCGCGGATTGTTCGAAAGAGTTACCGTGGCCCTGGCGCACAGGCAACTGAAGGAACACGGGTGGGTTTTAGTCAGTAAGAGTCTGACACGCCCTTCCGCTCCGCTCAGAGCGGGAGAGGTCATTTCATGAAATCACACCCAAAAAAAAAGGGGTTCAAAACATGTTTTTTAAAGAAATAATATACAAATTTTAAACTTCCTATTGGAATCGTTGTCGTCTATATTAAATAAAGATAATTCGTCAGAATAGTCCTAATCAATCGTATTGATCACAAACATATCTATTGTATTATCAATCATGTGCTGCCAGGCCGTGATGCCATAACTAAAATCAACAACCAGTCACAATAACAGTAAAAATCAACAAGAAAAACTAACAATAACGGATTAATAACAACAAAAAACTAAACAAAATACTCAAACTAAAAAAAATCGTATCACTACGAACACAAATGTTGACAGCTGCTGTACCGACCGCTTTCCTGTACAACGAATCACACAACGACAGCCGTCGTCGCCCAACTGACGTCATTATTGCGTGTGAGAGATAAGGACGGAGATAATAATCACTTACTATCGTAATGTAACTCAATAAAGGTCAGTTTGTTTACGTATTTTATCTCGTCTCGTTGGCCTTACTTTATCTATAAACTCCTTACCTTCAAATTAATAACGCAAGCGGCCGCGCTGACGTGTTGCGCTGCGAACAGCGGCGCGGCTGACGTCATGGCGGTGACGTCGACCACGGTGTTGTGACACGATGACGTCGCCAACTCGCCGAGAGCGATAAGAGTCTTCATCTCACCTTCTATGTCTTTGCAGAGGACCGCTGTAGTGCGACAATAATGTCTATTTAATAATAATTTTGATGTATCGTAACGTTTAGAGTTAGAATTTTTTTTAATAAAGAATATTTGTTTGATACATAGTATTTATTTAAATTGTAGATTTTATTCCTTTCTCTGTAAGATTCAGAATAAAAAAATGCGCACGTTGCAATTAAATCTAAATGTAATAGGACTGAAAGCAAGAAAATATATATTTATTGCTACAGAAACACATGCTTAATATCCTTCTGATCAAATAATTTAGCTTGAATAAATGATCTGTACCTACAACATTAAAAATACTGTTATCGTTGTATTTTCGATTCAAAATTTACTTAGGTGAATAATAAGTTAATGTTGATTTGAGGTGTTTTGAGTATTAATGTGGACGTATAATTGTCTAAGAGTAGGGAAACACCAATAAACTGATATGGATGGATTTTGTGAAAGATGATAATAGTTAGAATGGTGATGATGTTGAGGTGATGGCTGATAGAGATGTATGGAAGAATTTATTCTGCGCCGTCCGCTAATAAATTAGGATAAGTGTAGTGATATCAGTGGAAAACAATTTCGGCCGGTATATTTATTTGGTAGCTATGTATTTCGCTAACTCGCCATACACCCTGACGAAAATTATGCATCGCGTGCGTGTCATTAATCCTGTTTTGACGTGATAACGTTTTATAACTCGATGAACGCCGACTGCACGCATTAAAAAGCATACCTCATTGTCACGTTCCGCCTGAGCCCAGCGTGCAAGCGAGAGTGCGGAACAAGCAATAGAGAGGCACGATCGGCCTAAGCGTTCGGCTTGTGACGCATCTATCTCTCTTCCACTCCTTATGACGTTATCACGTAAAATTATTGTCCGTAAACCGACTTTACAGACAACCATTTTTTGAAGTTTGTTTATTTGTGACATGTGTCAAAAAAATATATATTCTTGAACAAAAAAAAACTTGAGAGGTGTCAAGGGACACCCGGATGGAACGAAGTTCCTTTCGATTAATTAGTGAAGGAATTGTATTTTTTTTTTTTTTTAAGTTATAATAATATTTTTTTTATTATTAACAAATATAATGTTATATAAACTTAATCAGTAGGCTCAATTTTCGTAATAATTGGCTTGTGGCAACTGAACATATGTTTGGGATTCTATTTTATTTAAATGTCTTGAAAAAACTGCATCAATGGTAGTATTATATTTTGTTGTTGATTCTGCTGGATTATTGTTAATTCTTAAAAAAAACGAAGGCAAAAAAAAAAAAAAAAAATGCGAAATAGAAATGAAAATATCTGGCTTGCTTTCTATAAGAGAGAGAGAGACAGACAGAGAAACATGCGACGCCGCACAGCTTACAATAGCTTACTATAGCAAAAAGTGTCGTGACAACTTTTCGTAAGATTTTTTTCCGTCTAGCCCCCTTTCACAACGCGCGATAAGGAACTTCGTTCCAATAAAGGTGTGGTCGTCGAAGGTCCGTTTGACCGATTTTATGCTCTGACCGAGTAAATATGACGTAATTTCGACCAGCGGCCGTACTAAGACGTGCTAAAGCCATCATTGTTCCAGCGTGAAAGAGAGACGGAGCTTTATATGACCAATAGCATTATCCTTTTTTCGCAATGGAACCATGATGGTATTTAACACGTCATATAACGGCTACAGAGCGGATAACCGGCCTGAGCGCGCCGAAATTCAACGGCGTATTCCGGCAGCCGGGTCGCTAAACTTAGGGGGAGACGGGCGATGACGCTGAGAGACTCACCCGTAGTGTTCCAGTTATCGTTGAGCCACTTGGCCAGGCGCGCCACGGCGGCGCGCACCACCAGCGCGCCCAGCGGCGCCGGCGCGGCGGCCAGCAGCGCGCCCACGGCGGCGCCGGCGCGCGCGGCGATGCAGGCGCGCCCGCCCGCCAGCGCCGCGCCGCGCAGCTGCTGCAGCTGCGCCGCGTACACCTGCTGCACGGCCGGCAGCAGCGCGCTCTGTGGACAGGGAGACGGGCGGAACTGTGTACTACCCACGTTTTGATCACAGTCAGTAACATCTGTGAGTCACTGTTAAAACTGTTGAAAGCAACCAAGTCATTGTTGAAAGTAACCGATCGATGAACTCTCGCCTGCGCGTGGTACTTCCGGTTTTGACGGAAGCTATCCACCTAGTTCCGCCACCTCCTGTGCGCCCTGCCGCAGCCCGGCCTCACTATCTCAGAACACTGTCTGTCCTATGCGACAAAAATATCCTGGCCAATCTGGAACAACCTATTACTAACTCTTCTAATTCTCTTCGAATAGATGACGAAATTAAGTCATTTTGATGTTCTCGTCAGGTCATTTTTAGATTCATAGTGGGTCATTACTCGAGCTCAATATTGCGCAATTTCTGGAAAACACAGTCATTTCTAGGAGTCAAATTGGGTAGTTTTTGAAGAATTTCTGAGGCTAAATTAGATTATTTTTTAGCGGGTCCTATTATGTGGTAACAAGCAGCCTGGCTACATGACTGCGCTCTCTAACTAGCTGCTACCTGAGGGTGTACCCTTTATTCGCGAACACATTCTATTACTAACTCTTCTTTTGTCACGCGTTCTATTACTAACTCTAATACGCGGCGAGTGGATGATGACTGACATAAGGTAATCTTTAGAAACTTATCTGGGTAATTTTCGGGTCAATGGGGGTAATTTAAGGAACTGTTTAGGACATTTCTGAGTTAAATTTCGAAGCTTTCTCGGACTCAATTTGGAAACTTTTTGGGTTATGTCTAGGTGTAAAGGTGAACGGCAGATTTAGTACAGCATACATTTTTTGTTGTTTTGTTATAGAATTTGTACCACTTACTAAGGCAACTAAGCCATTTATTTTCATGTAAGTATACTATTTTTAGAACTTCGGATTAATTAATAACATCGATAAAAATATTTTAATAAATAAACTTAATAAAATCGTAAACTAAACGCAGTTATGTTTTTAGAAGTTGCCTTATGTAAAATAACACATATATCGAAATGATAATTAATTATTTAGAAATAGAAATAACGTTAAATATAATTAAACACTTAACCCTACCCCCCCCCCCTTCTTATACCTAATAATGCATAATTGTTGCCTAAAATCATAAGAGTTAACGATTTAATGATGGGAATGATTTACGTCATCCATATTTTCTTTTTTCATATGGCAATTATGTATTGACAGGTAAAGAAAATCTGTCTTTCAGTTCTGAGTTCAGTTATATGGTGTTGTTTTGGATTGTGGCTTGTGACTGCATCGAAGCAATTGAGCGAATTATCTGGGTACCTAAGCTATGCTCGCCATGAGGGTATTACCCGACCTGCCCCCTTCTAAGATGAAGTAATATGAAGAATACATTAATTATAAGTACAAAAATAGATGTACTTACAAAAACAAAGTATTGTTTTTTTGACCTAGGTACTCCCAAAACCCCATCAGAACTGCATCATTATCAAACTGTTGCAGTCCGCTGCTGGACATAGGTATGTCCTAATGCACCCCACTGAGTAGGTACGATCCTCATCTCATTCTACCTACTTAATGGTAAGTAAAACACTAAAAAGACAGCGACAAGCAATCTAGAACATTTACTTTATCACCAAAACAATGTTTATGTACCTATATGTAACAATCTACAATGGTACACTAGAACATAACCTTAAAAATAAAACTGGTTATAAGTTCTACGTCACAACTTCTAAAAATCTAAGAATTTAATAAGGGTTTGTCTAACATATTAACTACCAATTAAAACAAAAAATATCCCAAAACACGAAATTTTATTAGGTGTACCAAATTCCCATACAAGCCTGCCGTTCGCCTTTAGGAACGTTTTGGGAACTTTCTGAGAGTCAATTCGGAAACTTTCTGAAACGTTTCTTGGGCTCAATTTAGAAACTTTCTGGGCCATTTCTGTGAGTCAATTTGGGAATTTTCTGGGTAATTCCCAGGGGTCAATTTGGGAACTTTCTGGGGGCCAATTTGGAACCTTTCTGGGTAATTCCTGGGGGTAAATTTGGGAATTTTTATGGGTCATTTGTGTGGGCCAATTTGGAACCTTTCTGGGTAATTCCTGGGGGTAAATTTGGGCATTTCTTGGGTCATTTGTGTGGGCCAGTTTGGAACCTTTCTGGGTAATTCCTGGGGGTCAATTTAGGATCTTTCTGGGTCAGTTATTGTTTACCTGGTCCAGTTGCGTGGTTGTGAGAAGCCTGGCTACTTGACTGCGCGCTTTCGCTCGCTGCAAGCTGAGCGTGTGACCGCTTAGCTCGCGGACACATGCCGACGTCACGCGTTCTATTACTAGCTCTAGTACGCGTCGAGTGGATGACGGCTGACTCTTTAGGAGTTCTTCTTCGAGACGGGCCTGAGAATAATAGAATATTTTTTGTACACCTTTTTTTTAAATTGTTTATTGGCAAAACACTGCCCAAAACTTGATGATTTTTTAAACTGAAACTCTAATCGGATTTATATCAAATAAACCATTTACAGGTACTTTTGGATTGTAAAGGAGTCGGTCAGTCAGAAAGTTGAAACTGGTTGCCCATTCCAAAGCAAAGCAAGCCTACTCGTATAAAAAAGAATGGGCAAGAAACTGCATGGACACTTAATTTAAATCAAAATATTTTATAAATTTTATCGAAAATCAAGATTAGTTGAAACTTTTGAGAACAATGTCAAAAGACGGGCACGTTAAAGGAATCTAGGAGATATATTAATTTTGGGTATAAAGCAATATTTCCTATGAATGATCATTACATCAGTTTGTTAGGCCTGTAGCGGTGTCTACATCGCCACATGCGAGCTACACGTCACTCGTAAATATATATACAGCATCCCGACATCAATCGTCGGGCAGTAGCCCACCAGACACGACACCCGTCTGGTCGGAGGATCCTCCGACCAGACGGGTGTCGTGTGTGGAGATATGGAGATATGAGTGAACTTTACATCATGTTCCTCATACCTATAGAGGTAAAGGGAAGAGAGGAGAGGAGGTGAGAGACGTATAGGGAATTTTGAAGTCTATAGAGGCCCCAAAATTATAACAAAAAATATTGAACAAACCTGCAATTCTTTCTCCTTATTCTTAATCCGGTCCTCAGGGTTCATAGTCAAACTAACCGGTGTTATATGTCGATAACTGCCCATATCTTTCTGTTCCTGAGAAACTCGACAAGTCGACAACAACACATTCAAATCCCTCAAATGCGGGCATAGCTCTATTATAACCGTCTCATCGACTAAATCACAACTATCGATATTTATTTCACTCCCAACATTAACGCTTAGTCGATTTTCGTAGAATAATTCTTGTGGGAAGTGAGCTAAATCGAATAGCCAGCCGAGAATCGATTTGAGGTAAATTATTGTGTTTTTCTTCATAGTATTGTTATCGATTTTTAGTCGAGTCGAGTAGATATCGAATAGTATTTTTAGTAGGTTTTGGTAGTATTTTATTCGGAGGGATGTGTAGTCTAGCATTGATAGGTAGTGCACTATCCAGGGTATTGTGAATGATAGTCGGCCATTTTCTAGTGAATTTATTAAGATCCCTTTTAAATCGATTGTTGGTTGACTCTGAAAGTAAGAAATTATCTTCTTTATTGTACATAAATAGGAAAAATAAATAAATGCACAGCAAGGGCAAAAATATGTAAGTAGGTACAATCAACTCTATATCAGTGATAACAATTTGATTTGACATTGACAGAACCTTTATGTCGTAGTAGTAAGAGCGTTTCTCCTAGAGCAAGTGTTACCACTGATGTCACGGTTTTATATTAGCGAATTTCAAAGTTCTTTTTGATATTAAAATATTGAAATTATGAAATATTAAAAATTACATTTTGTTTCAATCATTATTTTTATAGGATTGAAGTTAATATAACAAGAAATAAATGTTAGTAATTTCTTTACATTTTAATTAATATTATAAACACACAGTAATTGCTAGATACTGTCACCTGCACGTCAGTAGTAACATTTTAAATACGAAAACCGTCCTTACTGTTACGAAATAAAGGCGATGCAATACTCAAATTGTTGCCATGGACATACGGTTGACTGTACTTGTCAGGAGAAATATTTTTTTACATATCGCTCACCTAGTAATAATATATTGGCACATCTACGTTTTTCACATATTTTGTTTCTGACCAATGAGCCGCTGTTTTACGCGCCATGCGGGGGAAACAATAATGGTATAATGACCAGTGATCGGAGTAGGTAGATTGAACTGGGGTCATTGATCCGAAACGTAAATATTACTATGGACATTCCTCCGGAATTGGTGGATTATTAAAAAAAAACCGGAACTTATGTAGGAATTGTATTCTGCCAGAGTGGAAGGAGTCATTTGATGATTTGCCATCCTCAAAAAAAAGGTAGGAATTGTAATAAAATGAGCAATTTTATTCTTTATTATTCTTCCTATTTTTTTTTTGTCACGATTTGACAAAACCCAACGACCAATCAGAACAAAGGATCATGGGTGGTACAATAACCGGTTATCAGAACAATGCGTACGCCCGCCGGAAATACTAAATCCGGAAATACCGGAATTACTTTCCGGAAAAATGGCTTATCCATGTTATTCTTTCTGTGTGCATTTATGATACAAGTACTAAAAATCAATCTACCTACTCCGATCACTGATAATGACACTAACGGCCTCTCTCGATGACTACTGAAACTAGTGTAGGTACAGAATTTTGAGGATATTTACAATAGGTAGGTTCTTAGAACTTAGTTGCCTGTTATTTCAATTATACAATTTCGATTATATTATATTTATTCTTTTTTTTAATATATATATATATATATTTATATTATGTCATTTATTATTATTATATCAATAAGTAAGTATCACAATCATTTTAATATTATTTATTATGTTTCTTCGAGGAATTCTTTTAGCGAGTAATATGCCTTTTTAATCAGCAAGTATTTTAGCTTCCTTTTAAAAATACCAATTGGATGTAGGTTCTTAATGTCAATGGGTAAGTTATTATATATTTTTATGCCCATACAACAAATAATATTTCTATGTACTGCGGTGTGGGATGTTTTATTGCGGAGTATCTTTTAAGTCTACTACTTAATGTGTCATAGCTACTGATGTTTGATTTAATTAAAATTGAGGCCTCTTAGATATATAGAGCAGGGAGGGTTAATATCTTGAGGTTTATGAAGTGAGGTTTACATGAATCGGTTTGACTTTTTAGATTATGCATTTTTAAACACTTATATAAACTCAATTTCGCATTTTTTGCAGATGTGCCAATATATTACTAGGTGAGCGATATATGTCTATACTAAGTTCCAATAATAATATAAATACAAAAAGAACAATATAAATACGTAATAATACCAGCCTATTATTGTCCGACTACTGGGCAAAGGCCTCTTCTCATACCGAGGAGACACGAGCATTGATCACCACGCTTGTTCAAGACGGGTTGGCGACTTCTAACTTATATTAACTAGTAGCTTCAGCGCGCGACTTCGTCCGCGTGAAATTTCTAGTCGTCGTCCCCCCCCCCCCCCCCCCACCCCGCCTCATCGCATCGCCTGCCCGCGCTATTACTTCATTTTCGCTAAGCGTTCTCTCTGACTTTTTTCTCTTTTTGCTTGGCTCCTAAGGGTCCTAGCGTAATGTTAAATAATCTATAGCCTTCCTAAAGAGTTGGGCTATCAAATGCAAAAATAATTTTCAAATCCGACTGGTAGCTCCAGAGATTACCCCCTACACACAAACTTACAAACAAACAAATTTTACCTCTTGATAATATTAGATAAGTTACAACATGGTCTAAAAACACAAGTTCTGGTATTCCGAGAGTGACACATGCTTACGTCACTATCCAGTTGCCACTTTATTGCAAGAAAACAAGAATTATGAAAACATTTTGAGTCACCATTCTGTTAAAAAATATATAAATTGTCGTTTCATTTTTCTAATCAAACGAAACAATTGAATTTACATATACCAACGTAATTGTTAGTTAAAACCTCTTTGTTTTATCGGATTCGCACAGGTAAATAAAGGCGGTTGGGGAGTTATTATTACACACTACTGGTAACACAGCGGTGATGACGTAGGCTTGTGTCTCCCACGTGACCACTGTGTCTCGGAATGCTATACCTGGCGAAGTATATTATTATACCCTGAGTTACAATCATTACAATACTCACATAGTTCCTCAATAGAAGATCATTCTCCAGCACCTTTTCTTTCGGCGCGGCATAAGAAACCTCTTTTTGTAAAACCTTAGTAATTGCATTCTTGTTACTAGTATCTGTGGCCACTTGGGTGTATGGCAGAGAGGCTAGTAATCCTAAGAATTTGGCTAGGAGGGTCAGCTTTCTAGAAAGGGCTAGGTATTCTTTTATTATGTCTGGGTTTGCTGAAAAAAAAGGAATAGTTAGCCGACGTACGCATTGACGTAAAAATATCGCGATGGGACTTTATCTCAGCTCCTTAAGTTCTGAGTTGAGCTGCACATAGCATACATAGCATAACCAGCCTATAATGTTCCCACTGCTGGGACACAGGCCGCCTCTCTGTGAGAGGATGCGGGCCCAGTGCGGTTTGGTAGATGACACATGTCTTCGAATTGTTGGCTGTAGAACATGCCGGTTTCCTCACGATGTTTTTCTTCACCGTTTTGAGAGGAGTGGTGATGAAATTATTTACACAAAGTAAAGGGCCTGCTTGGGTTCGAACCCACGACCTACAGTTCGTAAGTCGGCGCCGATACCACTGGGCCACACTGCTCGTTGAGCTGCACGATTACTGACAAATGCGTGCACTGACTGGACAGGTCCACTCAATTTGTGTGGTTTTTCCTAAAAATCCGTTAAAGGGGAAGCGCTAAAGTAGCCCGCGAAATTATTTTTTTCTTAGTTTTTTTGTAATTTTGAGGTCAGTGTCAGGTTGTATGTTGATTAAAATATGATTCGCGACCGTAACAAATATGGCTTTACAGAATCATAATCATTAGAATCAGCAATACAACTCCATAAGTTAGAATTGCCCTACAATCTCATGATTTCATGAAATAGTCATTCAATAGGGTAATATGAACTTAGAGAGATGTATTGATGATTTTTATGATTATAATAATTCTATAAATAAATATTTGATAAGGCCGCGAATCATATTTAGATCAACATACAACCTGATACTGACCTGCAATTTGCAAAAAAACGTAAGAAAATATGAATTTCGCGGGCTACCTTGGCGCATCCCCCTTTAAACGTTTTTGCGCCAATCCGGAACATAATCAGAGAAACGGAAAAAAAACTTAAAAACTATATTTTCGGCATCACCTCGTAGCAATTACTTTAAAAAATAATATTCAAGTAGTTTTGATTTCGTTACTATTTTATTAAACGTATAAACTCTTACAGTTTCCTCGTTCATCGGGCGCCATATGCGTTGCGTCCAAAGTGACTATTTCAGAAGCAATGGCGTCTCTTAAATGTACTCGAAATGATTCGTTTTCGGAGTTAATTATAAATTCTCTGTAACAAATATTATAAAGATGTTAATTACAGTACTGTCTTCTGCCTTAAGAGGCTGACAACAGCTAAAGCGCGGTCACTGTCGGACTGCATGGAAAAGAAAGAGAAGCGCGATGACACAACGCTGGTAATTTATTGCAAAATATGAAGCAATTATCTATTTACAAAAAATCTATTGATTGGACTAAAAAAATAAAACACTATTACGTTAATATGTTGCTTGTAGAATAATCTGACAAAAAATCTGAATGCTTGCATGGATATTAGTATGGTTTTTAATCGTTCAAATACATTGTTAGACGTATCTTCGTGATTTTTTTCTATCGTGTCAAATTAGTTGTATTATGTTTACAAAACACTATCTAACTAGCATATATCCTGAAGAATATCATATATTTTTCTGATTTTGTTTACTGCAGTGAATCATATACATACTTTTAGGCATTATAAAAATTGCGTATAGGTCCTGTAGTCCCCTTAATTCATTCAAAGTTTGTCTCTAAAATATCGCTTTTAGTGATAAGACCGCCCATTGTGTCACCCTATGTAAAATTACTACATTCATATCTGTAATTTTTATGGTGTACATCTTAAAGTGAATTCTATTCTATTGATTCATAATATCTTACCTAGCCTTATACCAACTATTTTGCTCGTCTTTTTACATCGTTCCCACATACATATAATTATAAATTCAACATTAATTATACATACATAAACTCACGCCTTCTTTCCATGGGGCTAGGTAGAAACTACAGAACGCCACCTGCTGCTATATTTACAAAAAACTTTTGCCTCGTTTACGTTCATACATCTGGTCATACACGCACGCCGGTTGTGAGTACTACGCACCTGACCTTTCTGAAGAACATCACCAATAAGGTCACTATATGTCTTCCTAGGGCGTCCCCTCCCGGCGTTCCCACTCACATCTGGCTTGTAAATACCTTTTTCAACTCATTTGCTCAAAAAATGCATTTACGACGCCTCTATACATGGTTCTAAAGTTAAAAATTATGCATCATACAACGGAACGTGCGGTAAATAGGTACTCTCACCTAAGTACCTATTTTACCGCAAACTCCGTTGTATAGCGCCGTGCGTATCCTTTACGGTTTATTTTTAATTCCATAAAAAATATATAAGAACTACACCAAGGAGTTTCACATTACGAGAATAAATAAGCTAAATAATCGAACCTCCTTGGAAGCGCAATTGCTCAATACGTTTGTCTCACTTTAATACTAAAGAGAAAATGAGACGAAAGATGTAGTTCAAATTTCACCAGGCGCACGTGGCAATACGACACCATTTGCAATACGCGCCATTATCAAGTAATAATAAATGAGTTTAAGCGAGGAATCCGATATTAATATTGTACTGTTTTCTCGCAAATGTGTTGAAAAACGTTGTATGACATACGTGCGGAAATTGATATTTACAAACTCGTGACTATGGTAAGCCCTCGACTTCGTTTTGGGCTTACATTAGTCTACTCGTTTGTAAAAAGCAACTTACCGCACTAGTATCATAAATAACTATTGTTAGTCGCCCTTCATTCATCCTCTCAACATGACCAAACCATCTAAGCATACTCTTTTCAATTTTTGTCGCTATATCTTATTTTAAACCGCAACGTTGCCTAAACATTAATAATGTAACTAACAAAATAATTTAAAAGGGTATCCATAGAGTTTCTTGCCCATTCCTCTCCATAGGCACCTACTACTCTTCGGAATGGGCTTCATCAATCTGATCGGCTTTCAATCTAACCGGCGGGGTAATTACGTAACACACTAACAGTAGGAATGGCTTTCATTTTGACAGTTCAACAACATTCATTGCGTTACTTACGAACATATGAAGCAATGGATTAGTAATAGGCTTCAAAATAATTCAGATTGTGATAGATAGTGTTTTACGTACGCAATTAGGCTGCCGATGCAGCAGAATACCACCATTTCACATGGAGCCACTGCCTATAAAACTAAAAATACTGACTTGTAAAACATTTCTTGCGATGTAAACTGCGGCAGGCGATTCGACTCGGGCGCATTGGGGCATGTCAAACGACGCTGTAGCTTACTGAGCTTCGATTCCTGTAATAACATGATGGGAACGATAAGAAAGGAATATTGGATTAGTTTGCACTCGTTTGTACTGCACAGGGTGTCTGGGAGATCGACGCGCAAACTGTAACCATGAATTCAGCACATAATTCTAGGCATTTTTTTTAACCGACGAAAAAAAAAGGAGGAGGTTCTCGAGTCGACCCGTTTTTTTTTATTTTTTTTATGACCACCCATAACTTTTTTGGTTGCGGTGTTCATTCAGTTGCCTGTGCGCCAGGGCCACGGTAACTCTTTAGAACAATCCGCGACCCCGGCAGGCATCGGCCCATTGCTCGCCATCCGCAGGCCCGCGCCTACGGTGGCCGGGAGTCGGCTATCGACTCCCGACGCTCAGGGTGTCTCCTCCTGCGGCGACTAGGGGCGTGAGGGCGCAACGATTGCCTCTGCCTCAGGCGCTCCGCCTCCTCCTACGCAAGCATTACTCCTTCGCAGAAGGTGACGGCTTCTCATTCCCTCTCGCTCCGTACCATGGCCTGGACCAGGGCCGGACGCGAGAGATCGCTGCCACGAGGACACGGCGGTGCTCCGCCCAAGCTGGGCAGACCTACACAATTCTAGACCCCCTAGCATAGAAATTACTCGTCATTTATAAAAAAAACAGTTGTTTCATAGAAAACTGCAATACCTACACCGTTTTTTTTTTTTACAACCGACAAAAAAAGTCAACAGGGGGGTTCAGAGTCAGGTACTGAATCCATGGTTACAGTTCGCGCGTCGGTGTCCCCACCACCCTGAATGCAAAAAGTTTTGATTCCAACTTTTACTTGTCTGTGGCAGCGCCCGCTTTAGCGCATGCGCGGTGATGTGCTGGGTTTTGACGCCATTAATACATTTTTGTTGTACTCATGGTATAATAATATACTTCGCCAGGTATAGCATTCCGGTCAAGTGGGTGACACAAGCCTACGTCATCACCGCTGTGTTACCAGTAGTGTGTAATAATAACTCCCCAATCGCCTTTATTAGCTGTGCGAATCCGATAAAACAAAGAGGTTTTAACTAACAATTACGTTGTTACATGTTTAAATTCAATTGTTTCGTTTGATTAGAAAAATGAAACGACAATTTAAATGCTTTATATGTATTTTTTAACAGAATGGTGACTGAAAATGTTTCCATAATTCTTCTTTTGTTGCAATAAAGCGGCAACTGGATAGTGACGTAAGCATGTGTCACTCCTGGAATGCCAGACGTTGTTTTTTAGACCATGGTTGTACTGAATTTTGTGGGAAAGTTTGATCTTTTATTTAGTAGATTCAATCCCAATTGTATGAGAGTAGATAAAGTAGTGTATGAAACTGCACATAACTAAGTATTAAAACACTCGTGTGATACTATTAAACACCTCGCCGTAATACCGCTCATTATACAACAGTTTCATAAACTACTATTATTGTGTTGTAAAGGTGAGTATTATGTTCTAAAAGTGTGTATTGTGTTATAGAAGTTTGTATTGAATTTTAAGTGTTTATTGAGTTTTAAAGGTGTGTATTGTGTTGTAAACGTGTGTATTGTGTTTCAAAAGCGTTTAGAGTGTTGTAACGGTGTGTTTTGCAAATGAATTGAACTTGTGCAGAATTTTTTGTAATCTCAATTGCCTTTGTGAATATTCTTATATAGAAATTAATAAAAAAAAATGTTGTATTATTTACCTGTTTAGTGATGGGCAGACAATGCTGATGCATATGGCTTGTAAACAAGGCAGCCAAATGTGCGTGGTTAGAAGGACAGGCGCCGCAACAGATGAGCGCTTTGACTCGCGCGCGGAACGAGGAGCGAGACGAGCCGCCTGATTGACTGTCTTGGTACCATCTTAAAGACAATATCACGCTTATAGTCCCAAAAGGAACAGGCAGAGGCATACCTCTAACCAAACATAACATTACTGAATAAAACGATACGTATATTTAGGTCTTCTAATTTAGAATTGCACGCCCCTCTGCTGTATTTTCGCAAATAATCATCATCATTTAATCATTTATGTTAACATAGGTAAGTACAATAAAATAGCTTTTATCAAAAAAAGAAATACAAGCGCGCTAAGTTATACCAGAAGCCAATGATGTTATATAGGACTAGATCAGCAGTGTACGGCGCCGATGCGTTGCTACGTCGTATATGTCCGCAAGCATATCTGACTTTAGTCGTCAGCTTGACGTCAAGTGAGCGATTGCTTAGCGCAAAAAAATACAAAATGTTGAAATATGCGATTAATATTTGTATGACACGGTCTGAAAAGATCAATAAAGCAATTGGTGTTTCATTTTATAAATAAGTTTGCTCAATTTTATTCAGATTATCCAAAAAAAACATTACGACAGGAAATAAATTTATCAAACATTGTTTTTACCATCAGTGTTACCTGTAAAAACGATTTCGATTTTGCCAGAATGTTGGGAGTTTAGTGAACGACGAATGTATGTTTCTGGAAGTCTAAATTATTATTATAGTCTGTTTGGTATAAACATATATATTGTACAGTACATATATATTATATAAATGATTGTACATAGAAATAATATGATTCCATTTTAAACAAAAGTAATTTGACACGATCTTAATAGTTTTGAAATATAATATTTACGTTTACGCATTTGTTTTTCTTCTTCCTATATGTACCTAATCCTTGTCAGTTTCTTTAAATCTTTAATTTATTGAAAGTTCCATAATACAAACTATCTATATAGTACCTAATTGATTCAATAAATACGTTAATTCATACTAGGGAAATTAAGTTCATCATTGGCAACTCTGGCCGTTTTTCCGATAACTATGTCTTGTCTCATTCCAATGTAATTAGTTTGACGATAGAAGAAATGAGACAAACATAGTTTATTTTGACCGATTGCCATAATAGTATCCGTTTCAAAGCTACGACTTTAAACTCGTAAGTAGTTACGTTTTTCTGATTTTTTGTAGTACGACGTTGCTCCTCTAGTAATAAATAACCTCATTGCCAGAAGCCGTATAAATATATTCATGGATGTCATTGATACTAAAATTGATACCATAATTACATTAATCAAATGATATTAATAGATTTTCTCAAAAATTAAAAATAAGAAAACATATATATGTCAAAAAGAAAAATATAATAAAATAAGTTTACTACGTCAATATTCAAATAAGGTTTAATTAAAAAGAGAGAAAAAAGTAATATACGAATTAAAATGATACAAAAAGCACACATGCGAAGGTTATTGAATCACTGTCACAGACTCTTGTCTTTGGTAATTGTTACCATAGTGACGAGTGACATTAGGGAGCGCAATTTTTAATTAGTTGATTTATACCTGAACTACACAATAACAATATTAGTTGTTAAAAAAAAATACTTTTTTACAAAAAGAAACAACCAACTTCCAAAAAAATACATTTTTAAGTAAAAATTAACTTTAATTTCGGGAGTCGGTGTATTGTATTTTGTGTAGTGGTTTTGTATTTTCGTTTTTTGCCACCGACTTCCGAAATTAAAGTTATTTTTCACTTTGTAGTGTGATTTTTTTTGAAGACTGTTGTTTTATTTAATAGGGGGTGTGCCTATTGCCATCAACCGGGTCGAATTTGATTAATGAAAAAAAAGCAATAGCACTTAGCCCAATCTAGGGATTGAAGTCGAACCCAGGACCCCATACTCAGCAGTCGCGCTTTCGACCACCGTTACAAGGAGGCAGTTAAGTTAAAGGATATTGTTGTTGAGAGATTTTCAAAATGGGCCAGGTGTACGTACCCCAAAATAAAGAGAAAACAGTTGAATTCCGGAAAAAATAGATAATTTATTTAAATGTATCCTGTTGTTAATTGATAATATTATCAATAATTTTTATCGACTTTCAACATGGCCTTTAGTTACTCTGTCCTTATAAACAATGACAGTAAACCATAGATCAAACATTGATCACAGAAAGAGAACTGTCAGCTGTCACAATAGTGTCAATAGACATGTCGAACTTCATTAATCAATCAAAATGACAGCTTACCGCCATGACAGGTTTTTGTTGTGTGTTGCAATTTCACTTTAGTGTAATTTCTTGTGGTTTACCAGCAGACAAAGCCATTTTAAAGTAATTGGACAGTTGAGAACAGTTTTAAATGTGTTTCCCTATTTTTCAGTATTGTGTACAAGGACCTGGCCCAGGCTCCATACATTTTGCAACATCTCCTTTCACTTATTTGTACTTTTTGGGTAAACTTTTCAGCCATCACATAATTTTTATATATGGAAAAAATGTGGCGGTTTCGCATATTATTATTTTAGTTATACATTTTTTCCACACGGGATCTTTCATTAGGAGTCTTTAGAAGGGGCAACTAGATTCATTTCTTATTTTTTCTTGAAATTTGTGACTTTTAAAAGTGCCTTTTAATGAGTTTGACTTTGTATTAAACATAACTAAGGCTGCTTTTCCACCAGAGATGTGCTATACAGCTGTGCTGCGAGGATGTGAAAGCTGAGCTACGAAACTATGTGACTGTTTCCAATAATGCTAAGCTGTGTAACGGAGCTAGTAAGATGTGCTATAAAGATGCGCCGCCGCGAGGTAGCTGTGCGAGGAAGATGCGCAGCGCGAGGTAGCTGTGCGAGGAAGATGCGCAGCGCGAGGTAGCTGTGCGAGGAAGATGCGCAGCGCGAGGTAGCTGTGCGAGGAAGATGCGCAGCGCGAGGTAGCTGTGCGAGGAAGATGCGCAGCGCGAGGTAGCTGTGCGAGGAAGATGCGCAGCGCGAGGTAGCTGTGCGAGGAAGATGCGCAGCGCGAGGTAGCTGTGCGAGGAAGATGCGCAGCGCGAGGTAGCTGTGCGAGGAAGATGCGCAGCGCGAGGTAGCTGTGCGAGGAAGATGCGCAGCGCGAGGTAGCTGTGCGAGGAAGATGCGCAGCGCGAGGTAGCTGTGCGAGGAAGATGCGCAGCGCGAGGTAGCTGTGCGAGGAAGATGCGCAGCGCGAGGTAGCTGTGCGAGGAAGATGCGCAGCGCGAGGTAGCTGTGCGAGGAAGATGCGCAGCGCGAGGTAGCTGTGCGAGGAAGATGCGCAGCGCGAACTCTGCGATGCATCGACTGCGGGGAAGGCGCGGGTGGCGGCCGCGGCGCGGTGAGGGGAGAGGCGCTAAAACAACTTTTTGTCTTTCAGTGACAAACGCGCGCCTACTGTAGGTACTCTGCATATAGCTCCAACACTCACGCATCCATAGCTCCCATCCATACCATGCACCCTTCCATATAAAAAATATATCTTAGTTGAACCCGTTTCCACCAGCGCTATGCTATGTGGACCAATGAATATGATTGGTGGATATCAAACGTATCCATAGCAACGTAGCATAGCACATCTCTGCTGGAAAATCAACCTTATGCTTATATGCTTTACTAACCTCCAAATCTCATAAAACATGTCCCTTTGCTTCTTAAAGTTCTGAAAGCTCATCATATTGGGAAAGTTATCAATGTTGTCCGTCTCAGAGTTGAAGCACACCACTCCGTGTGACCGTGCCTCCGTCTGTCTGGACCGGTCCTGGTTGGTCTCAGCCTCACAGCGGAGTCCGTAGCAGTTTAGTAAGAATTTAGCTAGCTCCGGGTAGAAGGAACGGACATTTTTGTTTTCTCCTGGAAAGAGGATTTTTTTAAAGACTCACGTTTGCAAAATAACATCAAATTAATGAGGTAACTATCCAGTTTTGGAATCATAAACTCAATGTTATAAACGACAAAGTTCAAATTCAATTGTAACCAAAATTTATTAAGGACCTGTAATATCATCCAAAAATCCACTTTAACTACATAACACTGAAGTTTATAATTGAGTACTAAATTTTCTGAGACTGAATTCAAGTAAAATTAGAATATTAAGCTTTTTGTAAATTGCAGCTCTGTATTAGGTCGTATGTTGATCAAAATGTAAAGGTGTCTGCACACCTAATAATAATATAACATTAATAATGAATACGCGACAGTAATGGTAACACGTTTACTAAATAATAATAATCACGGAAATAGTAACTACAATTCCCAAAAAAATTAAGACACTAATTTCGGATGCTACTTTAACGCATCCCCCCGCATTACAGCAGAAGAAAAAGGAAGTGAAGTGTCAATTAAAATTTAACAAATTACAGCACTGCAAATCAAATTATGAATTAACACGTTATATCGGGCTGTTCCACAACCCCGTCTTAAGGGGTATGCGCTGTATGTTGTTTAAAATATGATTTGCGACCGTAACAAATATGGATTTACAAAATTGGATTTGGCATGAGAATCAGCAATGCATCTCCTTAAGTTAGAATTGGCCTCAAATGTCATGAAATAGTCATCCAATAGGGTAATATGAACTTAGAGTTGTACTAATGATTTTAATGATTATAATTCTATAAATTAATATTTGAGACGGCCGCGAATCATATTTAGATCAACATATAACCTGATACTTTTTGGAACGAAGTTCCTTATCGCGCGTTGTGAAAGGGGGCTAGACGGCAAAATTCTTACGAAAAGTTGTCACGACACTTTTTGCTATAGTAAGCTATTGTAAGCTGTGCGGCGTCGCATGTTTCTCTGTCTGTCTCTCTCTCTCTTATAGAAAGCAAGCCAGATATTTTCATTTCTATTTCGCATTGAACAACAACAACAACAACAATCCCAACAACAACAACCCAACAACAAACAACAATCAAACAACAACAACATCAACAATTCCTTCACTAATTAATCGAAAGGAACTTCGTTCCATCCGGGTGTCCCTTGACACCTCTCAAGTTTTTTTTTTTTGGTGGGAAATCAACAAATGACCTCTCCCGCTCTGGGCGGAGCGGAAGGGCGTGTCAGACTCTTACTGACTAAAACCCACCCGTGTTCCTTCAGTTGCCTGTGCGCCAGGGCCACGGTAACTCTTTCGAACAATCCGCGACCCCGGCAGGCATCGGCCCTATCGGACCCCGTCAATTATGTTGACATCTCTTTGAGGCGCGCGTGCAACACGACGCGCCGTCGCCCCGGGCCTGGTCCTTACCGGACGGCGAGCTGCCCATTGCTCGCCGTCCGCAGGCCCGCGCCTACGGTGGCCGGGAGTCGGCTATCGACTCCCGACGCCTAGGGTGTCTCCTCCTGCGGCGACTAGGGGCGTGAGGGCGCAATGATTGCCTCTCCCTCACGCGCTCCGCCTCCTCCTTCGCAAGCATTACTGCTTCGCAGAAGGAGGTGACTGCTTCCCATTCCCTCTCGCTCCGTACCATGGCCTGTACCAGGGCCGGACGCGAGAGATCGCCGCCGCCGATCACCGCCACGAGGACACGGCGGTGCTCCGCCCAAGCCGGGCAGACCACCTTATGCTCCACCGTGTCCTCTGGTCGATCCACACAATGACAACACCCGGGCGTTTCCTCCCGCCTTATCCGAAACAGGAACCTCCCGAAACAACCATGTCCGGTGAGGACCTGCGTCAGGCGGAAGGTGAGGACGCCGTAGCGCCTCTCAAGCCACTCCACAAAGAGGGGACTTACCGCCGCAATTGTGGCGTGCCCAGATATAACCTGACACTGACCTGCAAATTGCAAAAAACTAAGGAAAATTTTAATTTCGCGGGCTAACCTGACGCTTCCACCTTAACGCATATTTTTCAAACGGAATTGCGACAGTAACGTTATCATATTTACTGAATAATAACAATCATAGAAATAGCAGCTGCATTAACAAAAACGAATGAAAATTAAAATTACGCGGGCTACCTTAGCGCAAACCCCGCATTGCAGGAAGGTAGGGAAGCATCAACTTAGCTAAGTCCAACTAAATTGCGAGAATTTTGAAAAATGCTCTTGAATTCTCGGGAAGGGACGCTAGCCGTTTTGGGTTTAATTTCTAATCTGTACGTTGCACAATGGAGATAAAGTTGAAAATGCAATAATATAAATATCTATCACTTCCCTTCTTTTCCTTCCGCCGCAGTATAAATTAACCTTAAGATACATACCTAAAGTTTTCAACGAACTCTTGTCCAGTATAACTTCCAATATGACCCGTTGATGCCACAATGACTTAACAGCAAAATATGTACTATTATGTATAGTCTTCATCAAAAACTCCACATCCCCGTCATTTAGCTTACTTTCCGCCAACATATAATCTTCTTCGCACTGTTTAGATATCAATATCGATATCAGAAAATATATCTCAGTATTTAAACTCATTATTAGATTATTTTCCATCAAAACTTCATAAATATCTACCAATAAGTCCAGCTTTTCTTTAAAAATGACCTTAGAAACGTCACATTTAATGTAATTTTGTGATTTTTCTATTGAGTTTTTTTGTGTTATTTTAATTTGAGGGGTGACAACTGGTTTTTGTGGCATAGAAGTGTTTAAAATATTAAATTTCTCCATCAATTTATGCCTTTCTTGCTTCAAGATGTTTCGTTCTGTTTCAAAGTTATTTGTCTCTTTCACTTGTATATGTTGCTGTTTAAAAGCTGAATTTGCTTCAACTACTAACGGTGAGGTTTGAAAAGATTCTGCACTAAAACTAGTTAAGGACACACTTTTCTGTGATTTATCTATATTTGTCGGTTTGATTCTACGTTTCTCAGACCGCAGAGAACTTGATTTTCTTGCACCAATTTCAGGAAACATATCCGAGCTAGTCAAATCTAATTCGACCTTACTATCATCGCCATCTGTAGAACTTCTCCCTTTTTTCTTTTTGTTACTCTTCTGAACGTTGACCATATAATCTCCTAAACAACTTTTTTCTTGGGATTTAGAATGTCTGTGACTTAAACGCGGTGTATCACAGCGTTCATAATGTTCTTTAACAAAACTTCTTGGACTTGGAGTCACCGGGCTGCTGAGGGGTAAATTTGGATACTCGGACGGTTTGATACCATTCTTCATTGGTGTACTTGATAGTACCAGTCTGTCTACACCGGTACTGAGTCTAGATTCATCAGACGACGCTGATTGGTTCATGCTTTTTTCTTCTGTGAATAGTTTTGTTTTGACTCGCCGGCCAGTGCGTTTGCGTTCTTTGCTGGGAGATTCGTGGCTGCGCTGGTGGTCTGTTTTGAAAGGTGAAAGAAAATAATGATATTAAGCACAGACAGGTACTGAATAGCTTAAAATGTTAACACTTAAAATACAACTAATTTCAAAAAAATCATTCGAGTGTTATTAACCTATTAAAAATTCTGGAAAATGTAACTTTAATGTCGTCAAAATGAATTACCTAAAACAGTACATATGGTTGAGGTATGTTTCGCAACAATTGCTACAGACCTAGAATTTTAGCCGTAACGTTTGACATTATTGTCAAAAATAGCCTAATTTCAGTAAAAAAATCTGTAAGTAGGTTTGTACAAACACTTTACAC
The DNA here is from genome assembly GCA_916610205.1 of Griposia aprilina. NCBI lineage: Eukaryota > Metazoa > Arthropoda > Insecta > Lepidoptera > Noctuidae > Griposia > Griposia aprilina. Next base: position 13,301,750 of record OU744310.1, on the reverse strand, counting down.
ATCAATCATATTTTTAAAACTAGATGATCGGCGTGTCCTATCTGACTACTCTGAGAAGAAAGGTCGAAACAAACTCAGAGATCAGTCTCTTTTAAAGTTCAGACATAATCTTGGTCAGATCATGTGAAGACCATGTAGATTGCTGTCTGAAATGGTCTTTTGAGGAAAGAACCACACAGATTAAGTGGACCTGTCCAGTCAGTGCACGCATTTGTCAGTAACCGTACTTAGGTAAGAGCACCAAAGCTCAGGCCACGTAAGTCCACGTTCACACTGACGTAAAAATATCGCGGCGGAAATTTATCGTGCACTGGATCTTCAACGCACTGCTTAACGCCGAGAGTTGAAAATCCAACAGTGTGTTTTTTCGACGCGCTGAGATGCACTCTGTTGGATTCTCAATGCTCGATTCAACACCGAGAGTTGAAAATCCAGTACGCGATAAAATCCCGCCGCGATATGTTTACGTCCGTGCGATCGTGACCTAATGCCGGTCACTCACATTCGCACGAATACGCGAACCCGCAAGTGTAGGACGACATTCGCAAATGAATAAATGCACCGTTTTTACCACATTCACGGTTTTCCAAACAACAAAGTGCACGAACTTTGAACGAATAGTTAAAAGAAAAATGCTTTTGCAATGTTAATGAATGAATTAATTGGTTTCTATAATTCCCAATTCCTAAGCTCTTAGTAGTTGTTGCTGTCTGCAATTTTTCGTCTGTTTTCAAAACAAAAATCTGTTGTTTCATAGAAAAGTGCAATACCTACGCGGTAAAAATAATGTATCGAACATAATGTTTTGGAACGAAGTTCCTTATCGCACGGTAGGTACGGACTTGGCGGATGGAGGCTAGGTGAAAAAAAGTGTAAGAATTTTCCGTCACGACCCCCCCCCCTGCCCCCTTTCTTTATTTGTTTGGTTGAACGCGCTAATCTCAGGAACTACTGGTTGGAATTGAAAAAATATTTTTGTGTTGGATAGTCCATTTATGGAGGACGGCTTTAGGCTATATAACATCACGCTACGACCAATAGGAGAGGAGCATAAATGGAAAATGTTGAAAAAACGGGAAAAAAAGAGCTTCCGTTGCGTGCGCTGCGTAAACGGTTGAAGTTACGCAAAAATCCTGTATGTCGGAATTATTCCCCGTTAAAGGGTCAAAAAAAAAGTCCACGACATGTTTATCTTTTAAGCTTGACTCAATATAACCCTTTTTATGGTAATCAAATTTGTTCTATTAATGTTCTAAATATACTACGAAAGGAACTTCGTTCCAACCGAGTGTTCCACGACATTCACGCGTTTTTTTTTTATATTTAAAAAAAAACTTGGCACGATTTCCGGAATAAATTACTGAATCCATGGTAACAGGTTGCGCGTCCATATCCCTGTATTATTAGAATGATAATATACTAACCAGTTTTGACGGTAAGACTGTCCATGGTACGGTCTTCGCTGGTTGGATCACTGATGGACCGTTTGTGCTTACGGCGAGTACTGAGGAGTTTCTCTGGTGTACTGTGTTGGAGTATTTGTACCGCATTACTGTTGGTTTGTAGTATGCTGTAAGTACAAGAAGTGAGGAAATGTATTAGCGACAATTAAAAAAAAAAATCGTGTATGAAACTCCGCAGACGTGATAGGTATGGACATATAAACATGATACTTCGACCAAAAATATTTTTTTCAAATTCAAATTCATTTATTGTTTTGTCATAGGTGAAATATCAGTTCTCATAATTATTATAAAGGATCGCTGTAACATACCTATAAGGTGTACAATATTTAATGCTGGTCCCATACTTATTTAACATTAAAATCATTGTTCGACCTAAGCCAACGTCCATCATTAGTCATGCATTAATATAGTATTTGATGTGCTGTTTTTTTTTTTTTTGTGATCTACTACTACTTGGTGTAGTTACGTGAAATATAAAAAATAACAAAATACAAATAATTGTAATCTGCATTATTTGTGTAAGCTTCACAGATGTGTTGGATTCGATATCTTAACACGATAATAATAAACTGATGTACCAGGGGTCGTTGACGGCAAAAAAGGACTTCTAATCCTTTTTTCTGTACCATCTTGTTTAGATATCGTAACAAATCACGTTTGCGGAGTTTCGCTAGCTAATTTAATTTGAACCTGTATTTGAATTCTAGATGACAAAGTTCAAATTCCATGGCAACCAAAGATGCTTTTAAGAAAGTAAAAAGAAATGTTTACACAGCACAAATATGAATATGATGCACATTATAAATTAATATTTAAAATATTTAGTACCTCAACTATGGAGGACTTTTTATAAATATAATAGGTCTTTACCTATGAAATTGCCGTTTTGTATGAAAAAAATTAAACGATTTTCTTTCATGAATTTTTTATTTGTATTAATCGAAGTAATCACCCATGCAATCAATGCATCTTTGCCATCGCAGTGGCAGTTTATTGATGCCCTTCTTAAAGAAATCAGCTGGACGGGAGGCAACAAATTCTTCAAAGGCATTTTGTACTGCCTCTCGGGTATTAAATTTTTTTCCCGCCAAGAAGTTATCCAAATTCTGGAAAAAGTAGTAGTCTGTAGGCGCAAGGTCTGGTGAGTAGGGCGGATGACGGAGAGCTTCCAACCCCAGTTCTTGCAACTTGGAGACCGTCTGCTGTGCAGTATGAGGTCGCGCGTTGTCGTGCAGGAGCAGCGGAGACGAGCGATTGACCAATGCTGGTTGGAGATGCGCCAGCTTCTCCATCATTGTGTTCAGTTCTTCACAGTACACATCTGCAGTAATGCTCACCCCGTTTGGTAAGAAGCTGTGATGAATCACACCGGCGCTAGACCACCAAACAGTGACCATCACTTTTCTAGGGGTAAGTTTTCGTTTAGGGCATTGTTTAGGTGCTGAACCAGGATCCAACCAACTTGCTGAGCGCTTACGGTTATCAAACAGAATCCATTTTTCATCGCAGGTAACAATGCGGTTCAAAATTCCTTCATTTGTGTGTCTGTTGAGCAGTGCAAGGCACGTCTCGACGCGTACTTCGCGCTGGCGATCATTGAGTTCGTGGGGCACCCATTTGTCAAGCTTTTTTACCTTGCCAATTTGACGCAAATGGACCAATATTGTTTTGACGCTAACGTCGAAAGCTGCTGCTAATTCAGCCGTAGATTGTGTATCATCAGCTTCCACAATCGCCTTTAATTCGTCATTGTCGACCAAAGTCTTCGGACGACCGCGAGGTTCATTTTTCAGGTCGAAATTTCCAGAACGGAAGCGAGCAAACCAATAACAGGTGGTGCGTTGGTTTGTAGTGTTAGCTCCGTAAACGTCGTTGATGTTGCGTGCCGCTTGTGCCGCGTTGCTGCCACGACGGTACTCATATTCCATAATTACTCGAATTTTTAACGTATCCATGATGACGAAAAAGATTGAAATGCGATGAAAATGTAACACTAATCAATAAAGAAATGACTACTTTTAGAAAAAAAAATCCATGTTTTTAAAATAAAATTAATTTGAAATTAGAATTCTTAGCCAAACAAAAATTATTTTGATTTGAAATGGCCAGTACTGCAGAACGGCAATTTCATAGGTAAAGACCTAATATAAGACATTTTTATTACAAACTATATAGCTTCTGCCCATGACTTCGTTCGTGTGAAATTTCTTGTTCTAACATAAAATATGACCTTTGACACTCGGCAATACTGCAGGTTCCCATCAGGAAGATTTTTCGGAATCGGACCAGAAGTTCCGCAGATTACCTCTACCCCTTCATAATATTAGTATTAGTGGGTCACCCAAATATCAACTTAGAATAAATAAGACGAAAGTAGATAGTTGAATAGTAAGTGGCTATGGATGTAAATTAACTGAGATCTAGGCTGCTTTTCCACCAGAGCCACCATAGCACATATGATACGTTGCTATGGATGCGGTTGATATCCACCAATCATATTCATTGGTCCACATAGCATAGCACTGGTGGAAACGGGTTCAACTAAGCTATTTTTTTTATATGGAAGGGTGCGTGGTATGTATGGGAGCTATGGATGCACGATTTGTGTTGCTATGTGCCTTCCCTACTGTCGATTCATCGCAATGCTCGTGCTGCGAATCTGTACCACTACTACTACGCTACCTCGCGGCGGCGTATCTCCATAGCACATCTTACTCACTCCGCTACACATCTTAGCATTAGTGGAAACGGTTACATAGTCTCGTAGCTTAGCTTTCACATCCACGCAGCACAGCTGTATAGCACATCTCTGGTGGAAAAGCAGCCTTAGGGGGATGCGCCAAGTTAGCCCGCGAAATTCAAATTTTCTTATGTTTTTTGTAATTTGGAGGTCAGTATCAGGTTGTACCTTGATCTAAATATGATTCGCGGCCGTAATAAAAATATTTATTTATAGAATTATTATAATCATAAAAATCATCAATACAACTATCTTAGTTCTAAGTTCAAATTACCCTATTGAATGACTATTTCATGAAATCATGACATTTGAGGCCAATTCTAACTTAAGGAGTTGTATTGAAAGAAAGAAAGATAGAAAAATATTATTTGGGACACGCACAGGAAATACAAAGAAAAAAAAGGAAAATACTCCTTTAAAAAAAAATAGAGAATGCTCCTTTTAAAAAAAAAAAACAATATTGACAATAAAAACAACAATAAACACTTCAAAAACCTATGCGAGGTCAAAAAGGCTCCTATCTCAGCATAATGTTGCCATATTTAACAAATAAGTACCGCAGCGCTGGTATTCTGATAGGGCCCGCTGATTATTTATTGCTGATTCTATTGATTAGTAGCTGCTTGATTACTCGCCCACGTGGACGTCGGAAATTGTCCTACAGGAACGTGCTACCGGGATAAAAAAGTATCTGCCAGTGAAAGTCCCGTCAAAATTGGTCCAGCCGTTTCGGAGATTAGCCGGAACAAACAGACAGACAGACATACAAAATTGTAAAAAAAAAAAAAAAGTACCAAAATATTACAAACAGACACTCCACTTTTATTTATCTGTATAGATAATTCTGTAAAGCTATATTTGTTACGGCGGCGAATCATATTTTAATCAACATACAACGTGACAGTGACCTGCAAATTGCAGAAAAACATAATATTTTTTTGAATTTCGAGGGCTACCTTAGCGCATCCCCCTTAAGTACAGTGCAGTCTGTCAATGAATCTATTAAATTACGGGGAAATAGGCCTCCAGCTTGGTGGTATTACAGAGCTTCATTCAAAACTCAACCGTTACTTAAAACGAAGCCATTTAATTAGTTGACAGTTTGAAACAAGTTTTTTTTTTTAATGCTTTGGTATCATGCAAGGTTCTGAAATATGAGTGTACATTATATTTTTAATTTGTCTATTAGCTATTTCATAATTTTAGTGTACAATATTGTACATTCTATGATCTATCAACATTAATTAGTAGTTTTGGTTTCTCATATTTTCATGAATTATTTACTGTATGTGAAAGTAAGTACCATTGAATATAATATTGATAAGATAATTAAAAGAACAGATAACTTATCTTTTTAGGTCGGGAAAAAAGTTCTTTCATATTTTATATTCAAATTCAAGACTTGTGTGGCAACCAAATATTGAGCTTTCTTGTATACCAGATTTTTTCAAATAGGTCAAATCTTTTTTGTGGTCTACCCCTAACTCTTCAACTGTGTCGTAACTACTAATATCTTGCTCCACTTAAAAAAAAATGGCGTCCACTTTATCCGTAACAGGGCAATCAGAGCGAGCTGCATCTTTAACATCAAAATTCCCGGACTGAAACGCTTGAACCAACTTTGTGCTACTCTGACACTGTGTTAAGTCCATAATCGTCACATATTTTTTTCGCGGCTTGTGTCGCATTTGGCGGTCAGAAAAACAATTGAAAAATCGTTTTTACTTTTAATTTTCTTTTAAAAGTCATCTATTTAATGGTATCAAAACCAATCAGATACAAACAGCACACGCGAAAGAGATTTTACAACAACTTTATACCTATAATTTATGAGAAATATTTTTCCCCGCCCCATTATTTCTTGTCTTTAGTCTTACAATATGTTTGCATAGGATTAATGAAGCATTTAAATGTGACATGTGTAACCCATGAAAAATTAGAATTATGTATGTGTTTGGGATGTAAACAAGTCTATAAACTATTTATTAAATAAACAAAAGATAAAAAATAAGAAAAATAATGATTATTTAACACATTACCAGGATAACATATTGATGCAAGAAAATATGGAAATGATCAAGTTTTCACCAAATATAAGAGTAATTTCTAATTAAACCTTGAGTCTGTGTGATAAACTAGGATAATTCGATCAACTTCACTAACATTACTGATTATTTTGTTAAAATAATGACAGAAAAATCCATTGTTTACAAAATTTTCAAATGACCTACCTATCAGTCTGATTCCTTAAATACGACAAAAAACACGTCACAAACTCGTTCTTGTTGCAGCAATTTAGTATACAGTCCTCAGGTGTGTCCTAAAAACATAAACAACATGAAAATACTATAAAAATATACTAAATGTTTCATCTTGTTGTAGGTTAGGATTTCACCTCCAAAGATTCATCGTTTAGCCACTTTATTAGCAATGTGGCGTCTAATTTTCCCGTAAGGACACTTTCTATTATTGTTTCTGGCATTTTGGTGTTTTCTCATAAAACTAAAGTGATTTTTCGAGCAATTATCGATTTTTGGCAGCTGCGCGCTCAAACTTCGTGCTTCGTGATGTGACGTGCGTGCCATATTTATTTTTTTCATTGTTGCCATTGCCATAGAAAAATAAATTTCGTCTAAGTAGTGCTGCGCTTGAAATGGACTAAGTAGTACTTTTTCAAAAATTATTATTGGTTTTTCATTGATTTTCAGTATTTAGACAAATCCATTGTTATTTTACTAAAGAAATTTAAAAAAAAACTGCTTATTTCATCGGTGTACAAAGTAGAAAAAAACAACATGTGCGCAGTTCACACGAGATAGAAGTGAAGCCTTAAAAAATGTGAACTTCAAGATAATGAGACAAATGTAGAATTTCAGGAGTATGATAAGTTGTAGGGTTTACTTAGGATAATAATGATACCAAGGTTAAAAATGATTTTAAATTATATTCACATACACAGGGTTATTGCGTTTACAATTAGTAACAAGTATATTTTCTTCTTAGGGCCACTATTCCACAGACTAGTTAGCTCACTATTTATAACTTTGGTGCCCCGAACATCACTTCAACTGTCAGTGTCAAACCCAATTTTACTATTGTGTATCTACCATGTTAAACAAACTCTCAGAAAACTCGATTTTCCATTTAAATTCTTGTTTACTCATACAAATTAATCACAGCCGCGATTTTAAAATCGAGTTACGTGGTAATCGTAGAATAATAGTGGCGATTTCTCATCTATTGTTGTGGTTCCGGTTCTGTATTCTTCTCATTTTGTATCAGTTTTGTATTGTAAAATAACTAAAGATGAATTAAATGATGTTCTAAAAATGTCTGTGATATGGAATACTAGTGGGTTGTGCCGCTGCTGCCATGCTGAAGGCAATTTCAAGAGCCTTAATGTGTATTCGATCGAAGGTATTGAACAAGACTGTTATGTTTTGTTGAGAGATACTTTCGATATAATTGTGAGTAATTTTATGATTATAATTTCAGTAAATGAATAATAATTACTGCAAGTTTATTCACCCAAATTTTCCAATTCTATTTTACTGGACCAATAAAAATATTTTCTCAAAGTTTTTGTTTCTGATTATCATAACACATCAAAAATTGAAAATATTACGCCTGTATTCTTCGAAGGGGAAGACAGAGGTATATAGTACACCGACCCACATTTTGCCAGTTTTAGCACCTGTTACAGCGGTGAGTGGGTCGTCTTAGGGGCGGAGCATATTACCATTAACCTGACACCCTGACCACCCTGTTTTTTTTTTAAATATTTGTAGGTACATTATGTTTCATGAAGTGTTGCCAAATAAATGTTAAGAACTTTCTTTTCTTTAAATTCAAAATGCTTAGAAATTCCTACTATAAAAACCACCATATATAAACTAGAATCAAATAAACCGCACATCATTTTGTCCAACCTAGGACTCACACCTAGGACCCCATATTCAGGAGACCATTAGACCATAATATAACATCACACCGGTGTTTCCCACAGGTACATATGGAACCCCCACATTTCGCTAGTTATGTTTAAGTCCCATGTAATAAGGGGCGTGCCATGCCTATTGCCACCATCGGGCACAAGTCCAGACACCAGGCTGCTACTGAGAAATTCCAGATAGAAAATCCCAATGACATTTTGCCTGCTCGAACCATTTTTTTTTGGGTTGGATTTCATCAAATAACTTCTCCCGCTCTGGGCGGCGCGGGAGCGCGTGTCAGACTTTTACTGACTTCAGTCAGTAAAAGTCTGACACCAGCCATGTTCCTTCAGGTGCCTGTGCACCAGGGCCACGGTAACCTTTTTGGACAAATCCGCAACCCTGGCAGGCATCGGCCCCAGCGGACCCCGTCAATTAGTGCTGACATCTCTTTGAGGCGCGCGTGGAACACACCGCGCCGTCAATTCGGGCCTGGTAGCTACTGCACAGCGAGCTTGGGGTCATACCCTGGACCCCACATTTAGGAGACCACTAAGCCATTGACTAAAATAATGGACTTTCTTTATTGCAGTTAAATCCTCTACCAAATAATGCTGGATCCTACTCTGTATGCAGTGTATGTGAACCAAGACTTCGAGATGCAGCTGAGTTCAAGAAGCAAGTGACACTATGTGAAGATAAGCTGAAGGAATACATGTACAGTTGTGTTTATAAAGGTTACTGTGATGTTTTGTATTTTTTTAAGCATTATTCTAAGTGACACGATATATTCAATCAATATGATCATAGCAGGTGGCATTCTGTAGTTTCTGCCTACCTCATGAGAAGAAGGCGTAAGTTTATGTATGTATGTTTTATTATCGTCTTGTTTCAGATTCTGTGTTTGTAGACAAAGATGTTAAAAAGGAATTAGCAGGCGATGGTAACTTGTTTTTCTTCCTCGCACGTTTATACGGTCGAAATTTCAATTTATGTAGCTCGTAAACTTTAATTCCAACCTTAATGCTATGCAACAAAGATTATATTCCATTGCCATTCAAATTGTTTGTTATTTTTTTGTAGAAATTAATGTTTGTCTTATTTGCAGGGTTAAAAGAAGAATCAAATCATGACGAACAAGACAGACTGGATATAAAATCTGACGGTACGAAAATAATCTTCATAAGGTTATACTTAATTAATACATAATTATTCGCCCGACTCAAATCAATCAATCAATTCCTCCTATCGCAGTCCACTGCTGGACATAGGCCTCTCCCATGCTGCGCCACAACACCCTGTCCTCCGCCTTCCGCATCCAGTCTGTCCCAGCCACCTTTTTGAGGTCGCCGGTCCATCTAGCTGCGGGGCGTCCCACACTACGCTTGCCGATACGCGGTCGCCACTCCAGGACTCGTCTGCTCCACCGGCCATCGGTCCCCCGACAAACATGGTCAGGCCACTGCCACTTCAGCTTGCTTACTCTGCAAGCTATGTCGGTAAAACCCGGTTCTTTTCCGGATAACTTCGTTTCTGATTTTATCCTTCAAAGTAACCCCGAGCATAGCCCAACTCGCCCCCACTGTTCCACACGTATTGGAGATTTACACAGGAACCATGCATCTTTCTGGCTTAATTAAGTATCCTCCATAACTCAAGTAGCGGATGTTGGAGAAAAACAATAAGGCTGAAGTGGGAGTGGGCCGGCCCCGTCGCATTAATGCACCCTGAAAGATGGCCAAAGATCGTCATTCACTGGTCGCCACAGGGAGGACATCGCTGTCGACGTAGACCACGGCGTAGGAGGTGTGACGATCTGATAACGTTTGCAGAGCCAACATGGCCAAAGATCTCACAAGATAGGGAGGTCTGGAAGGAAAAAGGGGAGGCCTTCGCCCAGCTGTGGGGCACAATATTAGGCTAACAAAAAACAAAAAGAAAGTAACCTATATCACTCAGAAAAGTATTAAAAATTCTATTTTAGAAACATACTTCCTCGCGTACAAATTTACTTACATATCTTTTAGGATCTTAAATATAAACTTACAAGGGAAAATTAAATTAGCTAGCGAAACCCATCACGCCTATGGAGTTTCGCTAGCTTATTTAATTTAGGCGGGTATCACATCTCCGCCGCGAAACCATAGCAGCGAAACCGCAGTAGTTCCGCCATGACTTGTTCGTTGTACGACAAGCGAAACTGCCTGTTCTAACGCACTGATTTTATTATGATTCTATCTCTTTCCCGCATGATTTCGCTGATCTGCTCGAAAGCCAGTTAGACCGCCGCGCTCAGCCCGCTATTTTATTGCCGTGCCGCGTTTGTTTCACACGTGTCTGTGGCAGTCGACAAGTTTATAAAGCGAAACTATTTCTTTTTTGTAAACATGTATGTTGATTATACGGGAAAACTAGTCAGAGAGGTCCGACGGAGACCTATACTGTATTTACTAAGTCGAAAGTGACATTATGCTCCGATTGCTACAATTCTACTGTCTCTCATAATCAATGATCGGAGTAGGTAGATTGATTTTTAGTACTTGTATCATAAATGCACACAGAAAGAATAACATGGATAAGCCATTTTTCCGGAAAGTAATTCCGGTATTTCCGGATTTAGTATTTCCGGCGGGCGCACGCATTGTTCTGATAACCGGTTATTGTACCACCCATGATCCTTTGTTCTGATTGGTCGTTGGGTTTTGTCAAATCGTGACAAAAAAAAAAATAGGAAGAATAATAAAGAATAAAATTGCTCATTTTATTACAATTCCTACCTTTTTTTTGAGGATGGCAAATCATCAAATGACTCCTTCCACTCTGGCAGAATACAATTCCTACATAAGTTCCGGTTTTTTTTTAATAATCCACCAATTCCGGAGGAATGTCCATAGTAATATATACGTTTCGGATCAATGACCCCAGTTCAATCTACCTACTCCGATCACTGCTCATAATGTTCCGCTACTCGAATCGCGAGATAATGTAGTAATATCGCAGCCTTTTTGGCCTCGCACAGGTTTTTTAATTGTTTATTGTTGTTTTTATTGTTAATTTTGTTAGTTTTAAATGCTCCTTTTTTATTTTTTACTCTTTGTATTTCCTGTGCGTGTCCCAAATAAAATATTTTTCTTTCTTTCTAATGTTTCCTAGCGGAATTCGGTCGGAGGTGTGCTAAGGCCCTTAACCCTGTATATGTATGAATAGGTTAAAGCAATGTGAGTTGCACATAAGCAGAAAACCGGCCCCCGTTGGACTACTTCCGCTTGTTCACAAAGTTAATTGTCCTCAGATGACAGCCTCCCTTCGATGGAGATATTCATTGCCCCAGTAGAAGATGATGACCAGCCCCTTTCGGTGCTTAGGAGCTCCCGGTCCAGGGCGGAGCCTCAAGGGGAGTCGGACGCAGAGTGGATGGGAGCCCCGGACTTGAGTGATGGTGAGAACAGTTTATAACGTCTTAAAATATACAGGGTCAAATTAAATTAGCTAGCGAAACTAAGCAGATGTGCTGGGTATCGTTATTTAGTGATGATACTAGAAAAACTAAAAAAAGTATAGCTTCAAGTACCTACAGTCAAACGCATATCCATTGTAACACTTGCACTACGAAAATCGCCCTTACCGCTACGACATAAGGCGCTGTCGATTTGTTAACACTGTGTGGCAGTTGACTACTACACCAGCAGCCGTTTATCCCTTAATCAACTGTTACTGTAGTTACATAAAATGATTGTTTTTGTTATAATGTCATCATTAGATACGCCCATTAACAGCGTGTCAGTAATGTGGGGGTGTATTTTTTCGCGATTACATATTGGTCCCATGAAGGAAGTTGTTCAGTTGGATGGTCTATACTACACCCTTAAATATGACCACACATTAGAAAGTGTCCTTAGGTATGCGGAGTTTTGCTAGCTAATTTAATTTGACCCTGTATAAGACTCGCACTTGTTTCCCCTGGGCGTTCGCAGAAATTATCGAACGCCACTTACTAGGTGGCGTTTCTGCATTATTCGGTATTTAAAATTGCCATTTATCCCGAAAAGAATTTTAAATTTGACAAAAAAAACATTAGTTGAATAATTTCTTTCCTCTTATTTGATAAATAATTAATTTTGTAAGTAAGTTTCTACAAACACTTAGTCAATAAAGCGCTTCGTCCAGCACCCCCGTGCTGGAGGAAGCGCTTTATTGGCTAAGTGTTTAATAACCATAGAAAGTATGTAAACAACACTAGATTTTAAGTTTCAATGTACTTACAACATTCTATGGACTTAAAATAAAAAGTCTGTAGTAAAAAGTTTTTTTAAATAATATTTTTTAAACTAGGTGAGATCATTGTTATGTATTACATCAGCCCATGGTGTCCCACTTCTGGGCAAAAATCACCATCTCTTTCCCAAAATCAAACAATATAAAAAAAAACATTTAAATACAAAACTTACACGCTACTTTCCTTCATTTCAGACGACCACAGAAAACAGAAAAAGAACAAATCGCAAAAATATTCCTGCGATATTTGTCAAAAGAAATTCTCATACAACGGGTCTTTAGAGGTGCATATGAAAGCACACAATGGCGAAAAATCGTTCACCTGTCATCTATGTAGTACCTCACACACTAACAACAAAGAATTAACAAAACATATAACTATAGCACATATTGTAAACAATACATACCCTTGTACAATCTGCGAAAAGAATTTCGAGAAAGCACGACTATTAAAAAAACATATAAAAATACATTTTGATGAAAAATTCAAGTGCACAGAATGCAGTAAGGAGTTTCAACGGAAAAAAGGTTTGAAAGAACATATGAAAACACATACAGGGGAGAGAAAATATAGTTGCTCGGTGTGTAATAAAGCTTTTGGGCATAATCAGACGTTAAAATCTCATATGTATATCCACACAGGGGAAAAACCGTATGTCTGTGACGTTTGCGGACGAAGATTCCTTCAGAGATCTCATTTAAAAAGACATATATTTATCATTCACGCGGGCATTAAACTACATACTTGTAATACATGTAACAAACAATTTTCTAGCAAAAGTTATTTATCAATACATGAAAGGCAACATACTGGAGAAAAACCGTATTCCTGTGAAGTCTGTAAGAAAGATTTCACTGCTTATACAACCCTAAAAGTTCATATGCGAGTGCATACAGGGTTTAAACCGTATACTTGTTCCTTTTGTAATCGCCAATTCGCTCAAATGGCTAGTTTTAAGCTCCATCAAAGAACGCACACAGGGGAGAAACCGTTTTCATGTAAAATATGTAAAAAACCGTTTTCTGATAACGGGTATCTTAAGATTCATATGCGCGTGCATTCGGGAGAAAAACCGTTTTCGTGTGAGATTTGTAAAAGGTGTTTTAGAGAAACTGGTCAATTAAAACGACACATGAGGGTCCATACAGGTATAAAACCGTATACGTGTAAAATTTGCAACAAACAGATTGGTAATTTATCTAAGCATATGCGGGTCCACTCAGAAGAAAGGCCATACAGTTGTAATGTATGTAATAAGCAATTTTCTATAAACGGTAATTTGAAATTGCATATGAGAATACATACCGGGGAAAAACCGTTTGCCTGTGACGTCTGTAATAGTCAGTTTACACAAAGTAGTGGTCTAAAAAGACATAGGTGTACTAACGTTGGGAAAAGTGACGGTTTAAGTTCCTAAATCTCATATGTGCACGAGATGACTGAGCTCATGCCGACAGCAAGGTTGGTATAGTACGATTCAAACTTAATGGCGGTTGTGAAGTACGCTGTTCGCTGCGCAGTACCTCACCTCCCCCGCTGACACGTGAATCGGTTACTGCGCAGCGACTCGCCTCATGTTCCGAGCCGCCATTATGTTTGAATCGTACTATAGTGACGTTCAATACTCGCTCGTTAATCTGACACATCGATTATTAGAAAAAGTTTGGCTTTGTCACTCATGCCTGTGTAACATAATTTTTCAAATATCTATGTTTATCATAAGAAACATTAACAAAATGCGCTTGGCCTAAGCTACATTAACTCTTATAATTGAGGCACTTTATGACGCTAGCGATTCGCCTTTCAAAGCTTGTGAGAGATAGCAATGCAATGACTTATTTAAGTAATTAGCTGATCGCCTGTGTCTCTTTCTTAAACACTATGTTTCATATCAACGCCCAGGTAATGTCGTCATGCCTCTCATGGAGGCTCTTATTTTGCACACAATTTTTACGATGATACCCCCCTATTAAAATGTACACTAACATTAGCCTATAAAATGTACTTAAATTTTAAGTAGGTAAATTATTTTTATAAGAAATCTCAATTATTTATTATTATTCTTTATCAATAATTATAATCATGTTAATTTATTTAATTAATGTCTAAGCTTATTGTAATCTATATTTTTTCTTAATATTTAATAAATTATTTAATTTTAACAATAAACTGTACCTAGTTTTCTTTTTAAGTTCAGTTCAGAAACTCACTTTTAGGGTTCCATAGCCAAATGGCAACAAGATAACCGATGGAACCTATGACCCTGGCCTTAGGTATGGTCTACCTCGTAATTGGTTTATCATCACTTTTGACAAAAAATCGTCATTTCAGAAAACTCCCATTCGTCGAGACTATCGATCCATTTTAAACCTGAAGATTTTTATTGGAGAAATTCGTAAATTAGGTTACTTATTTTCATGTTTGTGTTCAATACAGGCACTTCTGGTGTATTATGGGTGTGTGAGTGTATTTAACTTGTCATAATATATCAGTGGTAGAATAAAAATCTGAAGTTTTTTAGGTTTTTTTAGTGGGGTCACTGCGTTTAACAGCTGTTAGTGTCAAAGATGACACACATGATGTTTGTGCTAGTGTCGCCCCCTACGCAAAGTTTTGCGCAATGTTCGTATTGGCATTTAATGGTTTTCAATCAGCAATATTTTTATGGAAAACGTCATTAGGTATTTTTAACCGACTTCAAAAAAAGGAGGAGGTTCTCAATTCGACTGTATGTTTTTTTTTATGTGTGTTAGCTCAGAACTATTTTCTAGGTGTACCGATTTGGATGTTTTTTTTTTTTTTTGAAAGTTGGTGCTTCACATGTGGTCCCATATAGATTAAGTTCTGACCAGCTTTTTTTGAGTTATCCTTAATACTGCGTATTTTTTCCAATTAGTTTATATTTATGATGTGTTAATAATTTTCTGTCACTGTTATTTACATATCAATACCTACGAAATTGTGTGGGGTAGGTACCACAACTAAAAAGTGAAAAATAACTTTAATTTGGGTGGCCTAAAACGAACATTCAAAACCAAAGACACCGACTTCCGAAATTAAAGTAATCTTTCACGATTTTAGTGTTTTTTTGATTGTACATTTTCTTACGAATGTCATAACTACAATTCATGTTGAAATTAAATTGAGCTTATAATTGAAAAGGCTAAAGCTGATAGGAAAAATAAATTTGCATATCTAAATTCAAAAGAAAATGTTTTTTTTTAGACATGAAAAATATATTTTTCACAGGTGTTTTTCTCGTGACCATTTGTAAGTTTTTTTTTTAATAATTCGACTGTCTTTCATAACATAAATAACATCACGCCTGTAATCCCCGAAGAGTTAGGCAGAGTTGTATACCCTTATTTTGCCAGTTTAATACGGGGCGAGCTTATTGACATCAACCGGGCACAAATCCAGACTCCGGGCTGCGTCTGACAAATTCCTGTTGGGAAAACCCAATAACACTTTGCCCGACCTGGGAATCGAACTGTCCTCTGTCTCTCTTGTCATACAAAAGCCAAAAAGTTACGTAATTAGTATACAGGGACCCGTTAAAGTGTTCCAAAAGGCTTTTCGAAACTCCCCCTATCCCCATGTTCAGCAATTATTTATTGTTTAGGAGAAAACTTAACCAAGACATCAAAATGTTGGCCACATTTTGCATGAGAAAATGCATTCCAGATTTTCAGTACCCACCGAGAGTGATAAAAACATAAGAGTCTCGTGGCTAAATAATAACAGCTGCAGGGGTCAAATTGAAGGTTAAGCTACGCTTGCCGCGGTCAGTTCGTGGATGGGTGACCATCCTTACATATCGAAACCCCTGTGTTGGGACCTTTTGATGTCGTGGTGGGAGAAGGTTGTAAATAAAGTTCCAGTGTCCAGTTTAAAGTCTATTGACTGATAACCATGATTAATAAGCACAGTGACGCTTCTTACATATTCCTGCAAAACACAAGTTATTGCTACGGCGGCGCGGGGAAGACGACTGGCCGCTAAACTGTATGCGCGGGGAACAATGCATTTTGAATTGTTAGCATTAATAAGTTACCTGTAGTTCCTACATCCTCCATGCCTCCATGCAAGCACGCTGTAATTTGTAGATCTTATACACTCGTTACGGGTAGTCAAGGGCGAATTCAGGGGTGGGGGGGTACAGGGGCACGTGCCCCCCCCCCTCAAACGGTTTAAGTGAAATATAATCGAATCGTTTGGATGGACTGCCCTGAATGCATATCCATCATGACATTGCTTCAATGATGAACGCTGAAGAAGTACTTACCATATCTTCAGCAGCAGTGGCGGAACTACTAAGGTTCAAAATGGTGCTCTCAGTTCTTACTCGGGTACTGAGGTTTGCTAAGCCAACAATGCACCGGCCTAGAGTCGGCGAGAGGATTTCAGGATAACAGATAACGCTAAAAAGATAGCGCGGTCTGAGGGGCCTCGCGCCTCAATAGATTATACAGCTTTCTTGGACTCATGTAAAATGTCTAGCTAATACCACAGTATGATGACTGTGCTAATACTGTGATTGGTCAAAAGAAAAACTAACCAAACCAATTCGAGGTGGGGTGCTAAAATTATTGAGCTCGCTTCGCTCGCTCTTGCAGCCAAGGGTCTCTTAATTCTTAAACTTTATTATCTATGTCGACAAAGTTACTCTTATTTCTGTATCTTATTTATGGTCAAAAGAAAATCAATCCTATCCGAGGCGGGGTGTAAACATTGCATTTTTGTTTGTAGTTATTCTTAAATGTTATTGAAAAATAATGAATCCCAAAAACAACATAGTGCAATAATAGATGTAGGAGACACATCTTGACTGTCGGGCCCATGTGCCCCTCCCAGAAATAAATCCTGGATCCGCCCTTAGATAGTCAGAAGCCCGAAAGTCTGACTACTCGTACCAGCTGTTTTATCAAGGGGTATCGTGTTACCCAGGAAAAAAGAAAGAAAAAGTATTTATGTGGACTCGCCCAGGATTATCACAAACTAAACTAAACACACACAAAAATATATCTTTATATGTATAATAATTCTGCTGTACGTGTGTATGTCACTGAACTCCTCCTAAACGGCTGGACCGTGAACGATGTTTGGGTGGCGCCCTGGATGGTTTAGATTCACAATTGGATCCGGTAGGTGGCGCTGCGATCGAGTTCTAGGAAACAGGACAACGTCTGTCCGGTCAGCTAGTATAATTATATATAAAAAAGTAAAATAAAATAATAAAAAGTCCTGCACAAGGCCAAAAGGCCACTATCTCAGCATGATGCTGCGACATTTAAAAAATAAGTGTCGCAGCGCTGGTATCTGATAGGGCTCGCTGCTGTGTGAGTAACTGCGTTGTGGAGGTCAGATAGGCAGTACTCCTTGTAAAATACTCGTACTCAGCTGCATCTGCGGGGTAATTACGTAAAACACTGACAGTAGGAATGCGTTTCATTTTGACAGTTCAACAACATTCATTGCGTAATTTACGTTGTTGGGCTGACAATTTTTTCGAACAAATGAAGCAATGGATTAACAATAGGCTTCAAAATCATTCAGATTGTGATAGAGACAGTGTGTTACGTAATTAGGGTGCTGGTTAGACTGGAAGCCAACCCCAAAATAGTTGGGAAAATGCTATAGAGGCAGATTATGAGAGTTTGTTTACTAATATTCTTTTTTTACAGTAAGTACTGTGTCTTCAAATAAAAATGTATCAAAAGAATTGCAACATTCAAATTTAACCGCTAATGAAAACGAGACTTCCAATAAAAAAATTAAAAAAGAAAAATATAATACTTACTTTGACGCTGAGGTGCAAAAAATTTGGGAACAGTTTTTAGCTGGAGTTGAAAAGACAGAATTCAGACAATTTAAAGAAAGAAAAAAGATAAATAAATGGACTACTGCTATGGGAACCGATAGTGCTATCACTGAGACGTACGTATCTTTTTATGTGATTTCTTTGGCCCTGGGTTCGATTCCCAGGTCGGGCAGAAAGTTATTGGGTTTTGCTATTTCGAATTTCTCAGTAGCAGCCCGGAGTTTGAAAGTTTTTTGTGTGATACCCCCGTGCCTCATCAAGCTCGTTGAGCCTGTGGTCCTGCGCCTGACGTCACCCCGTTCGTGTCGGATTGCTATCTCATCGCGCGGACTTTGAGGGTGAGGGAAGAGGGAGTGCACCTGTGTATGCGCACACACTTGTGCACTTAATGGTCGCCATAGCCGAAATTCGGTCTGGAGGACTATTATTTTAGCTAAAATGTCGACACATGTTGTTTTTCAGAATTAAGGTATTCAGAGAAAGAGGCAATAATACAGGAAGAGAAGCAGCATCAAATATAAATGTTACACCAAAACTAGGAGCTAAAAATAGTACTGTCAAAGTCATGTAAGTTTTTTAGGGTTCCATACTCAAATGGCGTAAACGGGACCCTGTTATTAAGTCTACCAATGTTCGATATAGGGCCGGATTTCAACAAAAAACAGAAACACAAAGTTAGTGGTAGATACAGTAGGTATATTACCTACTATTCACAAAACTCGCACACAGAACACAATAAAAAACTAGCGTAGCATAAAACTAAACACTGGACTATAAACTAAACCGATTTCGGCGGAAACGCCTGAGCGATTTGACACACGCCCGCTCACAGTAGGTACCCTTTCTGCCATTATTATTAAATTATACCCTATGATTTTACACTTGTCAATTCAAATCTGATTTGTAAATGCTCTAAGATGATTCGTATTCTGGTTTCCCTATATAAGGTACATACTAATTCCATGTTGATTCCAATCCAATTGATGTTTTTTTTTTACGGTATTGGGGATAAAACTGCCACATGCTCACTTCAGATGTCGCTACCATAGATAAAACACTAACACCCATATTCTACGTCGTAACCTCGAAAGCTACTCATCTCACAACTCTTCCGAGGAGACCTCAAGGCGTGCCTCGGTAGACCCTCAAAATCGGTATTCATAGTCGTCAGATTAAAAGGAAATTATGAGGTCCCTCGAATGAGTCAAATGAGTGAGTCAAGGTGATACGTCACGAATACGTCATTATTAGGAAGAATGCATAAAAGGAAGAAATGAATAAAATCGTAAAGCGGCTTAAATTTGGATTATGGGTGGAATTGGCCATCCACGTCTGTTACCACTAAAATCTTGAAACAATAGCGGTAGCAAGAAACTCAACACAATATCTTTAGTAAAGCGAAATCTAATTTTAAATTCATTTTCATAATAATACTCAATTGGATTTTCTGCAACTCGTCGCGATGTGTAATCGTAAGGATTGTCGTATAAATATTCAATAAACTCTTCAAACGACATTATGGAAATTGGATAAAATACGCGTGTTTCGGTTAAAAAATCCTTGTTTACTACCTCAAGGAAATGTCAAGGTACTACGACGTACCTTATATTTGACAGTTGGTTCCTCCACTCAAACTCACCTAGACCGAGGAAACTGTTTGAGATGAGGGGAAAAAAAATTGTGGGCCGTCACGGGACGCCTGGCAGATGTGAAACATCGTGGCGACGCGTCGCCACGCCAACAATCGGTTTTACACGCGGCTATAGATGTTGCACATCTAAATTGCAACTAAGTATGAATATCAAACCACCTAAGAAAGTTTGAGTCAAGTCGAGGAAATCATGAGGTTTTGACTTAGAATATGGGTGTAAATGTACAATTAAGTCGCTACCATAGGTTGCTAAGAACCCTTGACTACTACCCTGTCACTATACATATTCATATTTATTTTGTAAACAAGACAAGCTACTTCTAATCGAATAATATTTAATACAATACGACCCTTACCGTAGCTATTAATTACATAAATAAGGGGATCCATTTATTTCACAAATATAATAGAAGAAAACTCTGCAAAGAGAAAATTGGAAAGACAGTAATTTTCCACTGAATCTGCTCTTTCACCAATGCAATGCAGTTCTCGGCTGCATAACACCCGCGCCTACGGGTCGTGTGTATATTCCGCCTCGAATGCAATAACAAAATTTCTCCACTTGTATCAAAATGTACTTACTACTTATTTCAAATGCGACGAGTAGTGCCAGAGATTAGCGCGGTCAAACAAACTCTTCAACTTTATTATATCTGCCATTATCGGTCTAGCCTTTTGCCAAGTATATTAGGGTTCCAGTCTTCAAGTGTATTATGTATAGATATTTTCTCATTCAAGGCGGCGCGAGTTTACAGGGACAGAGGGAACGGACCCCTACGAAGCTGCTATTATAAAGTCAATAAATGTCAAAGACGAAAAGATAAAATATGAAGTCTATCGCCAACCGTATTGGGAAGGGGGGGATTATGTCTATTTAAGGTGAGCCACTGCATGTGCACCCAAAAATTGGAACACATGTGACATGCGCCAACCCGCACTGGGCCTGCGTGGTAGATTTCGGCCACTCCCTCTCGCAGAGAGGAGGCCTGAGTCCCAGCAGTGGGAACATTATAGGCTGATTATCAGTGATCGGAGTAGGTAGATTGATTTTTAGTACTTGTATCATAAATGCACACAGAAAGAATAACATGGATAAGCCATTTTTCCGGAAAGTAATTCCGGTATTTCCGGATTTAGTATTTCCGGCGGGCGTACGCATTGTTCTGATAACCGGTTATTGTACCACCCATGATCCTTTGTTCTGATTAGTCGTTGGGTTTTGTCAAATCGTGACAAAAAAAAAAATAGGAAGAATAATAAAGAATAAAATTGCTCATTTTATTACAATTCCTACCTTTTTTTTGAGGATGGCAAATCATCAAATGACTCCTTCCACTCTGGCAGAATACAATTCCTACATAAGTTCCGATTTTTTTTTAATAATCCACCAATTCCGGAGGAATGTCCATAGTAATATATACGTTTCGGATCAATGACCCCAGTTCAATCTACCTACTCCGATCACTGCTGATTATGCACTGCATGGTCATTGTAACAAAAGTGCGTGAGTCCACCGCGGCCGTCACCGGTACGTCATCGAGAAGGAGATGACGACGCCGAAGTAGCGTTATATACATTTACTATGGCCGCGTGTTCACGGCATGTTCATCACCCGAGCGCCGTCGTCCCGGCCCCCGAAGTTTCGAATAGTTCGGCGCCCGAGGGGCCCGGGGTGGACGGCCCTTGCCACAACGAGCGCAATGACAGATCGAAGCTATACTACAGGTTGCTAGAGATTTCTATAAAAACGCTGCCGTAGATCGCGACAGCGCCGCATGCCGCCTGCTGCTGCGGTTGACCGGCCATACCAGTAGTGACTGTCATTAGAGCCGATATCAGACGCTTCACTAATGAATTATTTTTTCACTTTTGTTTCATTTTGTGTTCACACGCATCACTTCGAATGACATTGTTTCAAATCGGACTGCTTAGTTCCAGAGATTAGCGCGTTAAAACACACAACTCTTCAGCTTCATTATATTAGTAGGTACTAGCTTCTGCCCGCGACTTCGTCAACGTGCAATTAAGTTAGGCCGAAACTCGTAATCCTGAATAACTTTATCTCGAATGAACGCTATCCCGAATCACGTTATTCCGAATGAATGCTATCCCGAATCACATTATTTCGAATGAACGTTATCCCAAATAACGTGAGGATTATCACAAACTAAACTATACACACTCTTAAAAACAAAAAATAAACCACCGTTCACGAGTATGAACGGTGAAACTTATGAATATAATAGCTTTTGCCCGCGCCTTCGCCCGCATGCGGGCTGGAAATTATCCCGAGAACGTACTACCCGGATAAAAAGTAACCCATGTCCTAACTCAGGTCATGGTCCACCTGTGGGCCGAAATTAGTTCAGCCATTAAGGCGTGCAAGATAAGATAAGATGCACTTATTTGTGTAAACATGTGTAACATGATACATAAAATATGCACATATGGATGGAAATGTGTTTAAAATTGCTAGTTCAACATGTTTTGCCATATTCGGCGTACAAAATATTTAGAGTAGGAAATAAATGTTAAAATTCAATAAATTCAAATACATAATTACAGTTAATACAAAAATATACAGTCAATACGAAAATATAGTCAAGAAATTCAAAATAACTAAAACAATAAAATTAAAAAAAAATATAGAATAAAATTACTTCAACTAAAACAATAATCAGAATATTAAGTTATGATCATTCAAAATTTGTCATTCAAGAACTCCGTGACATTATAATATCCCTTACTAATTAGCATATTTTTAGTTCTCTCTTGAATGAATTAATATTCATTATGTTAATGGCATTAGGAATCTTATTAGAAATTAATGGGGCCATGCTTAATACACTTTTCCTTAGAAATGCTGTTTTGGCGGGGACTGATTGCACCCAAAGTCTGTACTTCTCACGTCGATTTCTATCTGAATGATTAGTCAATAGGGGAAACAAATGAGGATTCGTTTTTACAAATAGCGATATGTCCAATATGTAAACTGACGGAAGTGTTAGAATTCTGTGCTGTTTAAAAATCGATCTGCAACTTTCTGTAGATTGCAACCCAAACATAGCCCGTATACAACGCTTTTGTGCTTTGAGCGCAGTGTCCTTTTGAGTTGAATTGCCCCAGAAAATTATTCCGAATCTTAACACTGATTCAACTAGCCCATAATAAGCCGCAAGTAAAGTATCTATGTTGACACTCGGTGCCAGCTTATAAAGAGCATATGAAGAAGTTTTTTTTTTTTTACAAAGTTCATTAATGTGGGTTTTCCAATTTAATTGCTTGTCAATGATTAATCCCAAAAATCGGGCTGTTTCAGCTTCTTGTATTTTATTATGTTTGTATACTAAATTAAATTATGATGAATTACGTAAATTTTCTCGTTGCCTAAATTCCATAATGTTGGTTTTACTAAGATTAATTTTCAAATTATTATTATTAAGCCAGGTAATTATATAATTTAATGAATCAGTAGAGTCAGAACAGTAATTAAGCAAATTTTTAGGTGCTATGGTTACAGTCACATGCCATGTATGGTGTCAGCGAACAGTGACATGGGTTCCTTAGTTGCATTTGGTAGATCATTAATGTATAGTAGGAACAAAGGGGGGCCCAGTACACTTCCCTGGGGAACACCATAAGTGATGTATCGTTTATCAGAGGAGAAAATCTGTTCCCTTTTAGTTTTAATATGAAATTTGCGTTAATTGTTGGCGGTCTGATAAATATGATTTTATCAATTCTAGGACATTACCTCTTATACCATAAGCCTCAAATTTGTCTAGCAGAATATTGCGGTCTACATAATCAAATGCTTGTGACATGTCACAATAAATAGAACAAACTGGTAAAGATTTGTCAACTTGTGAAGAAACAACGTATAAAAAGTCACAAACCGCCATGTTGATGTTTCTATTTTTCCTAAAGCCTTTGTGCTCATCACAGAGGATTTCATTGTGGTCTAAGTAGCCATTGATTTCACTGTAAATATATTTCTCAAAGATTTTTGAGAATACGGAAATTAGTGCTATAGGACTATAGTTCTCCATTAAGTATTTACTACCTTTTTAAAAATAGGTTTAATAATTTAAGGTATTTTGGAAATGTCCCACTTTGTATACAAAGATTCAGAATATGACTTAAGTGATGAGAGATATCTTCATTCACCGCTTTGATGACTTTAGTCGAAATACCGTCATTCCCTACACTGCTAGTATTTTTATTTCTTATAATTTTCTGCATTTGATATGGTAAACAGGGTGATAAAAACATTGAGTTCAGTTTCGTATTAATTAGGGCTGTGGATTCTTTTCCAGCACCTGGAATGGGATTTACTTTGTCAATAAAATAGTTATTAAACGCATTGGCAATTTCTGTAGGATTTGTTGTTAATTTATCATTGATTTTTAATTCTGTTGTTGATTCTTTTGGAATATTTAATTTATTTTTATTTATAATTTGCCATGCAGTTTTACTTTTATTAGTAGATGTTTTTATTTTGTAATTGTTTTGAGCACGTTTAGTAAGGTATATAATCCGTTTTAGAAGTTTTGAATATGTTGAATATTTAACAGATATACTGAGGTATTTGGTAACAGATAGACTGAGGAAAAATCTAAATAGATTTAGAATGCGAAAGTAACTCTGTCTGCCAACGAAAAGCATTTTTTTATTTTTTTTTTAAATATGAAATGCTGCTGATTGGTAAGCATGTCACTTGAGAACGAATGTACATTTGATTTAAAGTGTTCTTAATTTGGTTTTTATGGGTTTTTTTTTTTTTTTTTTTCCCGGAAAATATAAAATTTCGGGTAAACCTGAACGTCTTTTTTTCTATGGGATTTTTGTAAAATCTTGCGTTTGTTGTATAACACATCAAGCCGAGTACCAACATGAATTGAATAAATACCTAAGGCTTGTTCTGCTACTTGAGACCATTGTATCGGAGTTTCGTCGTTGTTCTTCTTGCTGTTGTGTAGGTATTTATTCAATTCATGTTGGTACTCGGCTTGATGTGACGGCGTTGAGTCTTCTGTAATCGCCTCACACTCGGAAGTGATCGTCTTTCTTTTTCACGATGTGAAATGGACTCGCCCACGGGCTGTTTGACGGCTTGCATATTCCCATCTCGATCATGCGCTCAAATTCGAGTTTAGCCGCCTTATATTTGTCGGGCGGTAGAGGGCGCGGCCGCGAGTAGATCGACGGCCCAGCTGACTCGATGTGATGTGTGACGTCATGCTTGGCTGGCGTTTTGAGTGTCATTGGTCGAAGTACATCTGGATATTTCTTCAGCAAGTCGTGATACGTGTGGTCGCGGTTGATCATGTAGATTGATTCTTCTTTGCTGTTTATTTTGAAGGCGTTTACACTGAGCTCGGTTACACGGTCGATGAGTTTTCTTTGATGCAAGTCGACTAACAGTTTATGATGTACTAGAAAGTCGGCACCCAGTAATGAAGTCTTCACATTGGCGACGACGAAAGTCCACTTAGAACTTCTTCGTAAGCCTAGGTTGAGCTCAAGTGTGCGCTCTCCGTAGGTACGAATCTCTGTTCCGTTGGCCGCGAAAAGTTTCTAGCCTGCGTTCTCCGCCGGCTTTGAATATTTCTGGTTGCGAGCGGCTAATACCGATATGTCTGCTCCCGTGTCGACAAGAAATCTTTCTCTATTGTTTTTGTCGATCAAACATAGGTGGCGGCTTGTTTGGTTTACATCGACGCCTGCCACTATCGATGTACGTTCTAGTTTTCCCACTTTGCATAGGAACTTGGCGATTAACATTTTCGTGCCCCGGTGCCGAATCGGTAATCCCGAGTTCCGGGTTAAGGCCGAGTTCGAGGCCGCTGAGTAGCTTCTGTAATTGCCGGTGGTCTGACTCTTGGTACGTTGAGATGAGTCTGTCTTTGAGCGCGCTGTACTTGCCGGTGATCGGTGGATGCAAGATGATGTCTCCGATTTGTTCTAGGTCGCTATTGCCGAGTAATGGGACGACGGGGTTAAATTTCTGCTCCTCACCTATCTTGCTGGCAGCAACGGCGGCTTCAAATTGCACGAACCATAGGCGTGGATTTTGGCGCCAAAATGGAGGTAGTGAGACTGTTGCCACGTCGCTCTTCACTGTTGCGAGGCCCTGAGCGTCGCTAAAATCGTCGGTATCTGTCGTCATGGTGATGGTTCTTCTGAGATTCTAGCGGGAACTTGCACGAGTTCGATGTTCCAGGAACTGGAGCTTCGGCTTCAGGATTGTGTTCGGTTTCATGGGGTCACCAATTTAAGCGTTTGGTCGCCTATTTGTGAGGAGTGTTCTGGTAGGTAGGTACTCGTGAATAAAACTACTCGGACTACTTATCTGAAGCGAATGTAAACTGGACTCTTTATTTCGCAAAACATCCTACTTATAAATACATTCGTAGTGGTACATTTTGGGCACTACAACAATTATTACAATACAACGACCATTAGCGATGCGCCATAGGGCGAGCCGCGCGCGGGGTTTGAGGCGCTATTTTGCACACGACACTATTCGCCACGAAAGCATAAATAGAAGTCGCGCGCGGAGCGCGGTCCTGACCTTTTCACCGGGCGCCGTCGTCGAGTGAAGATTGAAGATATCAACGGAGGGTGCTGGTGCTCTGCTTGCGCTTACAAACCGCTTCTTTCGAAGCGAAACGGCGAAAGGGTGCGGCCGTGTAATGACGCTCGTGCCGCGCCGTGTTTTTGTCTTATTTTGTCATTACGTACTCGTCTTTGATAAAGGTGATCGCTTCGCTGTTTCTTGCAGACTGTCAAAAGCGTGGTAAGGTAACTGGTTCAGATGTTGTGGTAACTGGTACGGTGGTATGAGGTAACTGGTTCGGTGATGTGTGGTAGCTGGTTTTCTGGTGACTGTGTGACAGGTACTGTGTCACTACAAATCGAATGGAGTAGTCACTAAATATTTGAAAAACTACGAAAAATAACGAGATGATGTGAAGTCGTTCTCAGGAATTAAACGGCCCCATAAAAAAAATAGGTAACTTTAGATTAAAATATATATATATATATATATATATTATATATAAATAGAATAGATTTTTTCAGTCACGAAGTCACCTTTTACACAAAACACATTTTTTTTTATAAATAGTGTGAATGCGTGAAAAAATACACTTTAAACCCAACTTTGCTTCCGCCAATTCGTTGGTGTAACTAAATATCTGTTTTCATCAAAAGTTGAATAGCGTGATTCGGGATAACGTTCATTCGGAATGGCGTTATTCGGGAAAGAGTACATTCGGAATAGCGTGATTTGAATTTCGAGTTTTGGCCTAACGTATAAGAGTCCAAAAACAAACAAGGTCTTTTCAAGCTTTATTATTAATAATAGATTATATTAATACTAGCTTCTGCCCGCGATTTCGTCTGCGTGAAATTTCTTGTTCCCAGACGCATCGCATCGCCCGCCCTCGCCATTACTTCGTTTTCTCTTAGCGTTTTTCTGACTTTTTATCTTTTTGTTCGGCTCCTAAGGGTCGTAGCGTGATGTGATGTTAAACAACGTATGACCTTCCTCAATAACTGGGCTATCGTATGCAAAGAATTATTGATAATATAATAATAAATTATTATGTCGTTTGTTCATTTACATTCTTATTTAGATACATCTTTAAATATTTTTTTAAAAACATAGAAAAACATTTAAAAATATAAAAAGTTGTGGTCCGCCGGTATCGGGAGCAGGGTCCAAGTTACCGGTGGTTAGGGCTCCAGAGACAGGAACCTCCTCACGATGCGAGCCGTATCGAGGAGTACTGCCTTCTGAATCTGGCCCTTGACCCAACCGCCTAACGAGAGCCTAGAGAGATGTTGATCGAGGCTTTCGGCCATCAGGCCATTGGCCGATACGACCATCGGCACAATGACAGCCGAGCTCATATTCCACATGTCAACAACCTCGTGTGCTAAGTCGAGATATTTAATTTGCTTCTCTTTCTCAGCTTTCACGAGGTTCTCATTATGCGGAATGGTAATATCGATAATAATTGTGCGGTGCGCTAATCGATCTATCACCACTATATCAGGCTTATTGGCGACAATAGTCCTGTCGGTAACGATAGACCGATCCCAGTACAACGTAATATGGTCATTTTCGAGAGCTGGGTCGGGCACATACTTGTAATACGGTACCTCAGAATCCACTAGCAAGCAAGTTGCTGGTGAATAATCCTGGCTACTTGGTTATGTCTATGCAAGTACTCGCTGTTAGCTAAACGAGAACAACCAGAGATAATATGTCTGATGGACTCACCCGGACGATGGCATGCCCGACACACGTCAAGCGTCCCGTCTTTCATAATATGTTCCCGGTAGTTATTCGTCAAGATAACTTCGTCCATAATTGCACAGACGAAACCTTCAGTTGCCCCGAAAAGGTCACCAAAACGTAGCCAGGATACGGACGCTAAGAAATCTACACCGGGCTCGTGAAGTGCCCGATAGAACCGTCCGTGAAGCTCCTTGCTTTGTCATACCTCCTTGCGGTCATCGGTAGTAAGTACCACAGGTTTGCGCCAGTTCTCTTTAGCCATGGAGAGCGGGTGAGTCCCTTGTCCACTGCTACCATATCACGATGTATACCCACTTCGTTTTAAAAAAGTATTCCCCTCAGGGAATACTTTCTCACTTCGCGGTTGTGGAGGGTTTTTACATTTAAAAAGCCCCGACCCCCGCACTTCCGCAGTATGTACAGTCTCATCACCGATGATCGTGGGTGATGCATCCGGTTTGCGATCAGCAGCGTACGGACCCTCCTATCCAGGGCATCGAGTTCGATTTGAGTATGCCGAAAGAGTACATCTAAACCGGCATGACCCAACCGTTGAAGGCGCGTACCTTGTTTCCGCCTGAAAGCAGACTAATTAATACCTTTTCAAACGACCAAAGAACCGCTCCTTCAACGATTGTTTCATTTCAGCAACGTTGATGCCTAACGCTTCCGACATACCCAAATTCTTATAGCTTTCGGATGAGGTGAGGGATTTAAGGTGTATGGAATCCTAAAGTTGAATTTCTTCGGGTTCCATAATCTCACCTTGCTTTACATGCATGACTGCACATTTGTCCACACCAAATTCCATCCTGATAGTTCTACTGAAAGTTTCAGTTATCTTTAGTAGCTCCATCAGTTGCAATTTGTTGGGCGCAAAGAGCTTCAAGTCATCCATGTAGAGGAGATGAGATATGACCTGACGACCTCTTCTCAACCGATAGCTCAGACCTGAATCCTCCAGTAGTGTGCTTAGAGGATTCAGGGCTAAGCAGAACCAAAGTGGACTCAAACTGTCGCCCTGAAATATTCCACATTTAATCAATATAAGCTCATCATTCCCCTGGAGCTGTCGACATCCTGGATAGCGAAGAACCGTTCTTCATTGCCCCATACCCGACTCAAGGAAGGTGCGTAGAGTTGGATCTATCTTGTACAACTCCAGCACCCTCATGAGCCATGTATGTGGCACCGAGTCTTCTTATAATCTTATAATATCTAATAATCTTCTTATAATCTATCCAGCATGTCGACAGGTCCTTGCGGGATCGACGAACCTGTTGGCTTATGGCCATATCGATGAGGAGTAACTCCTTAGTACCGCGGGACCCGTTCTTACATCCATTTTGAGAGGCTGACATAATGGAGTTACTTTCAATGTGCGAGTTAATTTTCGCTCTCAAAATGGATGTAAGAAGTTTATAGACCGTCGACAAACACGTGATCAGTCTATAATACTTGGGATCCGTTGGACTACCTGACCTATGGCGCAGATGGGTAATGCCTGTTGTTAGAAATTGTGGAAGCGACCCAGATTCTAAGGATGACTGGAACTGAGATGCCAGGCAGGTGTGTGAACTAGTTAGAAATTTCAACCAAAAGTTGTGCGATCTGTCCGGTCCCGGTGACTTCCAATTCGGTAACGGACGGACTGCTCTGGCAACGTCTAATGGCGTAATTATTATATAATTATTATCAAATCCGACTGGTAGTTCCAGAGTTTCAACCAAACAAACTCTCTAGTTTTAATAAATTATTATACCTACAATATAAGATAAATATAATTTGATTTCAGGACTGGATCCCCCACCACAGAATCAATTCTTTACAAGAGTAAGTGAAGGTGAAATAAGGTAGGTATAGTATAGTACTAGATAACCTACTCATGAATTACGTACAGTCAGAGAAATTAATTTTTAAGCAAATTCACATGCTCCGTCAACTACCCGTGTTGAAGCAATTTCATACAACTGACAAAGAATAACCGTTGTGATTTGAATGGTAGTCACCTTGCTTTCAATTAATTTCCCTGACTTTACATAGATCCTTCATTATAGGACCAATTCTAAAATCCATAGAATTTATAAAATAAATTGCGCGCACAGCACCGATGCGCTAAGGTAGCCCGCGAAATTCCAATGTACTTACGCTTTTTGCAAATTGCAGGTCAGTATTAGGTTGTCTGTTGATTATAAATATAATTCGCGGCCGTAACAAACATGAGTTTACAGAATTATAATCATAAGAATCAGCAATACAACTAACTCATTAAGTTACAATTGGCCTCAAATGTCAAGATTTCATGAAATAGTCGTTCAATAGGGTAATATGAACTTATAGAGATGTATTGATGATTTTTGTCATTAAAATTCTATAAATACGTATTTGATAAGGTTGCGAATCATATCTAAATCAACATACAACCTGCTACTGACCTGCAAATTGTAAAAAACGTAAGAAAATTTGAATTTCGCGGGCTACCCTGACGCTTCCCCTTAAAAAATAAAATTAGAGGTTTAGTGTGACAGACAGAGACAGTTATATATTTCTTCTCTCTCATGTAACGAAATGTGCCTAAAACGTGACGCGTCCTTGAAATTATTTCACTTTCAATTCAGGTCCAATTATCGAATCACCGCCTATTTCACCTGCGGTTTCGCTTCAATGAATATTCATATTTATTGAGTGCCAATGTGACACATTGATCTTAGAACGATCCCCTGAGGCCGAAAGGTTCTGGAGTGACGAGCGCGTACCGGAAGACGCGGCGTTGGAAGGCCCACACCACCACCCCCACAGCGCCACAGCCACAGCGTGAATCGATGACCTGGTGAAGGTCGCGGGATTCCACTAGATGCGAGGAGCACAGGACCGGTCGATGTGGCGACGCTTCGGGGAAGCCCATGTCCAGCAGTGGACGTTATTCAGCTAAAATGATGATGATTATGCTCCTGTATTAAAATATTTTGACCTCTAATTGTTTTCGAGACGATCCCATAACATCACGCCTGTGTGAACGGAAGGGCAGAGTACCTAAATATAATAATAATAATATATTATAATATACGAGTACTTAATATATAATGTTGTGTACCTAATATTTTGTGCCAGGT
Source organism: Griposia aprilina (assembly GCA_916610205.1). Classification (NCBI taxonomy): domain Eukaryota; kingdom Metazoa; phylum Arthropoda; class Insecta; order Lepidoptera; family Noctuidae; genus Griposia; species Griposia aprilina. The sequence continues at coordinate 13,270,443 of OU744310.1, read as the reverse complement.
CTATGGCAATAGGTTCAGGGTGCTGATGAGGCTGCCTCGATTCTGTAGCGCATCAGGGACGTTTGCCGAGTCACAAGTAGACTGATTCTATTCCACTACACGAAAACGATACACATGCGCGTATTGCATACTGGTGCGCAGGATTTGACAAATTCCATTTGGAAAAACTTTTTAATACCTGATATAAGTTTAAAAGTTTTGTTTATACAGAGCACACGAATCCAATGGAAACATTTCGAGATTGCGACCGTACTTGTAACTATTATTTCAAAACGTAAGTTATTTTTTTTAATAATCGTTACGGGTAGTCAGAAGCCCAAATGTCTGAGAACCAGTCTTACCTAGGGGTATGGTGTTACCCAGTAACTGGGTATAGATGGTCAGATAGGTAGTCGCTCTATGTAAAATACTGGTACTGGTTGGTGGTGGTGGTTCAGCTGCTGCTGCTGGTTGAACTGGAAGCTGACCTAACATAGTTCTAGAGAGTAGGCGGATTGATAGACTACACACATTAATTGGGATTATTATTTTCAAGTCATTTACATCTAGGTAACATCCATATAATATATACATACCTACTGATACTCGTACTAAATACGATAACTGCATAGCAAATGTATTATATTTGTATTGTATATTTGCATAGCACATGTGTGAGCACTATGTAGGTACCTACTATAAAGCAACCATGCATATAATGGGTTCGTCTTTCATTGACTTGAATGTGGGCACATTCAAGTCAATGAAAGACGAACCCAGTGAGCATGACATACTCTCAGCCGCCAAACAAATGTCCCAACAACTCAAATGTCCCGCTGGTGGTGGCGTGTGTGTTGGATCATTAAGTTCCCTTCAAAATGGTTTCTCCTGAATGGTGCTTATCCATACGTCATGTTAGAAGGGACTGGTCATCTTTTAACTGCCACGGCTTATTTTAATTTCTGAATTGTTTTTTGTTTTTTTGTTTTTATCCTTTATATCACGTCTTTCTACATTGTTCTCACATGTACAATTTCAACATGAAAGATTTAAAAGAGTGTCCGTGAAGTTTCTTGCTCGTTCTTCTCCAAAGGTTACTACTACGCTTTGGAATGGGCAACTACACTCGAGAGCAATGAATCCGGGTCACATAAAGAATCCTAAAAATCTCGGAAACTAAAAATGCTAGGTTAATGCAATAAATTGTATTTAATAGACAGTAATACTCCTTAAATGAAGGTATTAAAACTTCTTAGTTATTGTAAAGTTATATCATAAAAAAATCAAATTTGAAAAAGGGCCACTTTCGAAGATGGAACTACGAAATTACAGCATTTGGTTTTGCTTTTGTTTGTAATCTGTCATTTATGTGGGTACATAAACCATGTTGATAGTGCTCTATATTCATTATTCAAGCTGAAATTATGTCGCTTACGCCTGAAGAATGCACCAGAATACTTACAATGCTGGAAACCGGCCGGAGTCAGCGCGATACAGCCAGGACTGTCGGTGTGTCGCTGTCAACAGTACAAAGAGTTCTCCGACGTTACGAAGAAACTGGTTCTAACCTACGCAGACCAGGAACGGGCAGAACCAGGTGTACCACAGCACGAGAAGACCGATACTTGGTGAACACCATGCTTCGAAATCGCTTTCTCACAGGAACTGAACTCACAAATCAGTTTCGACGCCTCGGAGGAAGTAACCCAAGTGCATGGACAGTAAGACGTCGGCTTGCTGAATCTAACTTAAAACCCCTTAGACCTGCAAACGGCTCTAAACTGGAGCGTGGGCATCGTATTTCAAGACTAAGATATGCCCAGAGCCACGTAAATTGGAGTATTGAAGATTGGTCAAAAGTTATGTTCTCCGACGAATCAAAATTTATGCTCTACAAGCACGATGGAAGACACAGAGTGTATCGAAGACCAGGGGAAAGATTCAAGCAAGCATGCATCGAAGAAAAAGTAGCCTACGGTGGTGGGTCTGTACTTGTGTGGGCCGGAATTTCTTCTGAAAGTCGCACAGAGCTGGTGATCATAGAAAACGGCTCTTTAACTAGCGTAAGATATGTGGAAGAAATCCTCAATGATCACGTTGGTCCATTTATGGTCAATTTAGGTGAGAATGCTATATTTATGCATGACAATGCCCGACCTCATACAGGTAGGATTGTGAATGACTACCTTCAAGAGATGAACATTACTCGTATGGAGTGGCCAGCGCGCAGCCCGGATATCAACCCGATCGAGCATGCTTGGGACGAGCTAGGCAGATGCGTAAAACAACGAAACCCTCCCCCAATCACGCTTCGTGAGCTCAAAATTGCTCTCACAGAGGAATGGGAGAATATTCCCCAAAATCGTATAAGGAACTTGGTGTACAGCATGCCAAACCGCGTAAACGCAGTAATGGAAGCACGAGGAGGCAATACGAAGTATTAAAATTCAAGAAAATCGTAATAAAGTTCAAAAATTTCATGTTTCCTATTTTTGTTTTAAGGAGAGATCAGCAGTTTTTTTCTTTATGTAATTTTGTGTTAATAAAATGTATGGTGACTCATATTTTTTTTACTTTCATTTAAGGAGTATTACATTGTCTATTAAATACAATTTATTGCATTAACCTATCATTTTTAGTTTCCGAGATTTTTAACATTCTTTAAGTGACCCGGATTCATTGCTCTCGAGTGTAGCTTCATCTTTCTGACTGACCGACCCCTTGACAAATTCAAAAGTGCCTGTAATTGGCTTATCTATCTATCTATATAAATAAAAATGAATCGCTGAAATGTACTCTTATGTACCTGCATAACTTCTGAGCGACTGCACAAAATTGGATAATTCTTTTTTTTTGTGTTCGTTATTGTCAGGACAAGGTTTTTATACAGAGCGGTGACGACATAAAGACATTAAATGAAAATACGATCCCTACTAGTTAATCAAAACACTTTAAAATTATTAAATTAGGTATTACACCAAAATTCAAAAACCTAATTTTTCAAACAAACTAAATGCGAAAATAATTTAAATTAAACGCAACAGCCTTTATAATATTGTTTACTAACCTCATCTGACCTGTAGGCACTACACTTACGTGTAGTGTAAATAAATAGTGTGTGTAGTAGGCACCATTTATTTGGTGGTCCCTTGTGTGCGTAAAGTTTCATTCGTGTAAATTAAATTTCATTCATTTCAATAAACTCCAGCAAAAACCCTAGATGTATTTCTTTCCTTTTCTCGCACAATAAATCTTCCGATACGGAAGTGATTACGAACTATTTTTGTCTACACTTACTTTGTTTAGACAAAGATGTTGAATTGACAACGTAGCTATCTTCACAGTTTACGAAACGAATTGTGCGCTTCAGCAAACTTGGTTTGCTTAAGATAATAAGAATTTTAACTTGAGTGGCGAAATCGTAATGTATTCACCTCATGTGTTAAAATACTTAAAGTAAAAACAAAATCCTGCGGCTATACCGTTGATTATAATTTGATAATTTTTGGTATACGTACCACTAACGCGATACCCAGTATGTGGTTTCAATAAAAGTCGTATTATCCCCACCACTCTTATAAGATTTAAAAAAAGTGAGTAAATGAGACAGAAGGGGTAGGTAGGTAGGTAGGGTAGGTACGTAGGGTGGGTAGGTAGGGTAGGTAGGTAGGGTAGGTGTTAGATATTTAGTATAAATTCAATGTTTTAGTATTGTATAATTGCATAGCACATGTGTGAGTACTATGTACCTACTATAAAGCTACCATTTAATAGGTATTTCTTTCATTGACTTAAATGTGCCCTGGCGGCTGAGAGTATGTCATGCTCACTCTAATGTCTGGCTGGTGGTGGCGTGTGTGTTGGATCATTAAGTTCCCTTCAAAATGGTTGAGGTGAATGGTGCTGATCCATGAGTCATGTTCGTGAACGGGCGCCGTCAGTGAGGACTGGTCATTTCTTAGCTGCCACGGCTTATTTTAATTTAATTTAATATTTGAATTGCTTTTGTCTTTTTATTACGGAGGCTTTAACGTTCTGCATCGTTCTCACATGCATAATTTCAACATGAACGATGTAACCAATATTTTGTAACCATATATTGATTTAAAAGAGTGTCCATGGAGTTTCTTGCCCGTTCTTCTCCATAGGTACCTACTACGCTTTGGAATGGGTAACTAGCTTCATCTTTCTGACTGACCGACCCCTTGACAATTCAAAAGTGCCTGTAATTGGTTTATTTGAAATAAATGGTTTGAGTGTGAGTTTGAGTACTCCCTGTGCGAAGCCGGGCCGGGTAAAGCTAGTTTGAAATAAATGCTTTGAGTTGGTTTGAGTTGAATGCTTTGTAAAACCATTTTTCTTTTAACTATTGCATTACTTACCTTTCTTTTAAACATGTTCAAAGGTAGATCTTTAAAAGCGTCCGGTAATTGGTTATATACAGAATTTATGTACGAGTTCCTCTTATACAATTCGAGCCTGCATTGCGGTAAAACAGAGCTCATGCTTGAATTTAATTTTATTTCGTAATGGTAATTCGGCTTTATACCCGAGATACACGAGGCTAGTTTTTCAAAGCTAGGAATTTCAAATTCAAATTCATTTATTGTTTGCGAGCATAATTGCGACCTAGAACCTCGGTATGCAATTCTGGCTTGCTGTCCTGGCTTGGCACATACTAGTGTTGCTTACATGATACCAGATAATTCTAACCTAGTATAGTATAGTCGCCAGCAGGTCAATCTACACGAAACTGTCAACTTTCTCCAAACGATTTTAAACTTCAAAATATTGATGGTTAAGTTCAAAATCGAATGAGAAAATTTGACAGTTTGTTGTAACTTGATGTGCTGGCGAGTGTACAACACGTGGTTGCGGTCAGTAAAACAACACTGCACACTAGCCAAACGAATACTATCTTCGCTGGCCACATGAACCTAGTTTACAAGCCGGACAGTAAAATCAGTGTTGGGCGTGCTACTAGCAATTTTTTTTTTACCCCATCCTATTAAAATATTCTAGCTTGAGACTAGCTTTCTCACTAGCTTAGGTACTAGACTATAAATAAAGCTAGTTCTGTAAACACGAAGCCAGAGTTATTAGCTTGCTATTTATTGAAACTAGCTTGCTATCCAGCGGGCTAAAACACACTAACAATTGCAATTTCTTTCATTTTGACAATTCGACAATATTAATTGCGGTATTTACGTTGTCAAGCAATGGATAGGTAAGTACAGAATTTATTTCAAAATCCTTTGGTTTGTGAAAGAAAATGCGTGCCTTGTATATCTCGGGCATTAGCGGGCCCACTCCCTCTCGCAGAGAAGGCCTGTGTCCCAACAGTGGGATTATTATAGGTGTATTATGCGTATGCTATGCTACGCGGAACTACTTAGTAGACAGTTTACTTGCCTATTGACGTTTTTGAATCTTTCAGGTACGGAAAGGTGTGTGGGCATCGCTATATCACGAAATATTGGAAGAATGAATATAGAAATTTTGCAAACATTTGTGATATGGACCACGCAAACTGCGAAAACACAAGCATAAGTAAGTACGATCTTTGGGGCCCCTTGGGGCCGAAGGGTTTTCAGCCGAAGGGTGAAAACGACGCCAATACTAAAGCTTTGGTTTCTTAAGAAAGCGGTGACCGACCCCACAATAACGGCTATCCAAATACAAAGCGTTATTTGACACCTTGGGGATGCGCCAAGGTAGCCCGCGAAATTCAAATTTTCTTACGTTTTTTCAATTTGCAGGTCGCTGTCAAGTTGTATATGATTCGCGGCCGTAACAAATATGGCTTTACAGAATTATAATCATTAAAATCAGCAATACAACTCTTTAAGTTAGAATTGGCGTCAAATGTCATGAGATGTATTGATGATTTTTATGATTATAATTCTGTAAATCCATATTTGTTACGGTCGCGAATCATATTTTAATCAAAATACAACCTGACAGTGACCTGCAAATTGCAAAAAAACGTAACAAAATTTGAATTTCGCGGGCTACCCTGAAAGTTCCGCCTTAAAAACAAAGTAAGAACGACTCTCTTGCTCCAGAGCATGGCGGAGTGGTCGATTCATGTGGCTGTGGTCGCCGACCCGTAAATTGAATTTGGCGGGCTACAACTGAGGATTCACCTTAATATTTAGCGATCGGTAGTTTGCGACGACGTCTCTATCTAGTCGAGACGGCCGACCCAGCCCCTGCAGTCTCGACATTAGACAGCGACAAAAATCGGTTGCTAAGTCGTATCGTTGTTAAATTCCTTTAATAGATTTTCAACTTTATTTGGAAAGCTTAGGGTTGAAAATCTATTAAAGAAATTTGACATCGATTAGACTTAACGACCGATTTTTGTCGTTATATTTGTCGAGACTGCAGGGCCGTGACACATCCGCCGCTAAAAGCGGCATACGAATATTTACGATTCATATTCAGCTAGAGATAATGCTTAGATTTTTTATATTTATTTTTATTGTGATATGTTTTATGTATTTATTAAAAGTTACACATAATACAGATATTTAAACATATATATATATATTTATCTAGAAGTACAAACCATGTTCAGCTAGAATCGTACTTAGTTCTGTAGAAAATAATACTTTCCAGATATAATATGTCACGCAGGAGGACGTCATTACGTCATTCGAGAGGTGGTTGCTGAAAATCAGCGCTGTTGACGATAGGTTCGTCCGAAGTCACAGCATTTTGCTGAGCAACGACACCTGCCTGGGCCTGTTCTTGCACAGATGCGACGCACGGCTAAATTGTTCATAATATTGTTGTTTTTTTTGTTACAAAGTAGTCATTTTTTCACTCTGCTATCGGCATTTTGTTTTTGTTTTCATCGTTTGTTTGTTGTCATTTGCGAGTGTCGTAACACAGAGCAAATTAAGTAACCTTGCAGAGCAAAATGTATTGTCTTTGGTCCCTGGCCATGGACAAAATTTTAAACCTTTTAATTTTTTGGTACGAGGCCTTTGGCTACATTCTATGTTTGTATTATTATTAATGTATTTTTTTTTTTTGTAATGTGCGTTTTGTTTGTGCAGAATAAACTATTTTACTTTCTTTCTTTTTCTTTCTATATTAGACATTAATATCACACATATAAAATCTAACTTATACTAGATAGGGTGGCAGGGACATCGACGTGCAAACTGAAACCCCAATTCAGCACATGATTCTAGACCCTCTAGAGCCTCTAGAGCCTAGAATTTTTCCGTTGGTTATCAAAAAAAAACAATCAGCTGTTTCATAATACAGAAAAGTGCAGGGGGGTTCAGAACATGTACTGAATCCATGTAGACTTTTACTCTTAGAGATACAAAACAAGTTTAAAGTTATTTAAATCATACCTCTCTTATTTTTCAGGGTCATGTAAGTTAACCTTCATTATTATCTAAGGAAGTAACTATAATTTTAAGTTATTACTATTTAAATAGTCTCCAAGGGTTATGCCCGAGTTACACGAGGCAAATTTTTTAAGCTGGATAGTAAGCAAGTAATATCCTGGCTAACTATCCTGACTTGGCACAAACTAGACCTGTTTAAACGATGCTAGGAAAGTTTTAACTGCATGCTGTGTGTTTTGTTGCATTGCAGTGAATTAGTCCGTAAGGTAAAATTTTATAATGGTACGATTGTGTAGGTTATAACTACGCCGGCCACGCGAGGCTAGAACACAGGCCAAGCCAGCTCACTACTAGCTCAAAAATAAAACCCCATCCTATTAAACTATTTTCTAGTGTAAATATATAGTTGTGTGGATAGTTCTGTATCCACGAGGGTAGAGTGACTAGCTTGCTAACTTACCAACAATGTCTTGCGACTCTAGCTTCAAAAATTAGGCTCGTGTAACCCTGGCATAAGGGCCACTCGATGACGCGACTACGTTGGGACGTAAGAAAAAAGGTGTTGCTCCTAACCCAGGTAACATGGGACTAAGGCAGAAAGATCATGATAATTATTAAGTACTATAATTTAAATAGTGCGACGGGTAGAATCACTCCGCGCAAAATTTAAAATTTCTTACGTCTTTTGCAATTTGCAGGTCAGAATCACCATTGCGTAAAATACTAGGTAAACACTATCTGAATCATTTTGAAGGATATTACTAATCCATTGCTTCATCTGTTCGAAAAATTTGTCGGGTCAACAACGTAAATAACACAATGAATAGGTATGAACTGTCAAAATGAAGGCCATTCCTACTGATACTGTGTTACGCAATAACCCTGCAGGTTGTATGTTGATCGAAATATGATACGCGACCGTAACAAATATATGTTCACAGAATTTTAATAATTAAATTTATCAATAGAATAGAATAGAAAACTTTTATTTCAGACAGGAGACGATAGGGTTAGTAACACCACTAACGAGACAATACTAAAAATCTATGAACGTGACCATAAAAAAAACTGTCAGTGAGAAGTAGTATATACGAGGTATATACAATGGGTATATAGCACTATGAAAATAATAGCTTTTTCAGCAATTTGAAGGCATTTTTACTTAAACGGCTTGACAGATTTTGACAAATTAATGAGGTGTCATTAGATTTGTCTTCTTGATAATTTGTGTGATAATTACTGGCAAAAAGAATTTAGAAGTTTCTTTTTTACAGATTTTACCCACCCATCATTGAGTGCAGTCAAATTTTTGGCTGATGTTTTGACTTTTTTCAACCTTTTAGCGAGTTACATTTTTGGAATTGTCTCGTCGAGCCCTTTATTTTGAAACCACACACCAAAATCTCATAAAAAAATACAACACTAGTGCTCATACACGAGCGACACGCGTCAACGGCAGAGGCAACTGCAGCCGTCAACAACATGCAGCTCGCGTGTTTGAGCAGCGTACTCAAATACACTAGCGTTGTCAACGGTTGCATTGGTGGCTAAAATCCACAATATCGGTTCTGTTTTCAAAAAATAGCCAGCGTTTTTCATGATTTGAAGACGAATCCAATTGTACGTAATTATTTTTTAATTAATCGTGCTGTTTGCTAAAATAATTGAATAAATAATAATTTTCAATTAGCTGTAGCTTTTTCCTGACAGATTTTTTTCATGGGTCTCTTAATAATATTAGAAAGGTAGTATACTAGGTACACACGGCTACACGTCAAGCTATACATTTCCAGTTTACGCTGATCGCGCTTGATGTGTAGCCGTGTGTATCTACTTCTTATTTAAAATACTACTCAATAACATAGGTCTCGTTAGTGGTGGGCATTTGGACCACATTTGCCCGGTCTTTTAGCGGGCTATCTAGCGCCAGGGCTTAGAACCGGTACCAAAGGTACCTACAGGTTCTGTATCGGTACTTAGAGGTTCTTGTCCGGTTCCAGAAGGGTACCGGTACTCCACCTAACAGAAAGCGGTACCAAATTCAGGTACTTACCCGGCGGCGTGTACCACAAATCTCATATTTGTACACGGAACCTCGTAGGTACGGTTGGCAATCTTGAAGTTAAATGCCTATTAACTATCTTTTTTACTTACTTTATATCTTTTCTCAGTAAAACTAGGTTAGCTATAATGGCTCAGCATATGATGGTGATCTCTTTTCACACACTAATTTACGGAAATATTTGTTTGGTACCGGTTTTGTTACCGGTACAGTACCGGTACTGATTAGAAATACCAACAGTACAGGTACTATGTCTGGTACCGGTACCAATAATTAGGTTAATAGGTACCCGTATCACACCAAGCCCAAGGGTACCGGTTTCCAAAAATACCGGTATTTCAAGCCCTGCTTAACGCAGTCCCCAAAGTCGAGAGGTGTCGCGAGGCACCCGGTTGGAACGAAATTCCTTTCGCTTTTTTGCACATTTGACGAATGCGAATTTGACCGAAAAATGTAACACTTTTGATATGTAGCAAAAGTGTCGTGCGGGCTAAATGTTACACTTTTTAGGCCTTTTTTTTTGTTGTCGGTGGGAAACCTTCAAAAGGCACCCGACCTATGGGGAAAGCGGTCAGGGAGTGTGGGATTTTTACCTCACTAAAACCACCACGGTGATCACCATCAGCACATAGGAGGGGTCCCGATTCCTCTTAAAAGACCAATTCCAAAACCCCCCACACTTTTAAGGTCTAGCTCTCATTCGCCAAATGTGCAGAGTATAAAGTGCGGTATGGAACTTCGTTCCGAAACTTCGTTCGAAAAATTAAGCAATTCAATGTTTTCTTCAGACTGGCACCCTATGTACAGAGGAAATTGTACTGAATTGTTACCTTTCCCAACGATGGTATACGATTATTACGACGTTGTAATCCGAGGGAAGAAATTCGCTCCGTACGTTTATCAACCGCCAACAGCAACCCCGTCGACGGAAAATCCGGATGACAAGGAAATAAGGGAGCTCCAGGCCGCTCAAGGAAAACGACCTTAGTGAATATATATTTCGCGCATATTAGATATCATGATTTTATTAAAACTCCGTTACCTTTACGATATCATGCATTTACTTTAAACTTTTATTTCAGACCCATAACGTCCATTTGGTTAATACTCGTATAATAAACGCGACTTAAAATAAAATTAGTGTTAGTAGTAACATCTACCAGAGAAACAACACAAATTATGTATTACACCGCCACAGTAGCATGTAGGCGTATCCAATGTCCCAGTATGGGGCTGTCCCACCTATCTACTATAGCAGTCAGGGTGCTAATGGGGCTGGTGCATACCCTGCGCATGACGAAGAAGGCGCATCGCTTGCGCATGATGGCGTGAAAGCCATCTATTTCCGCCTCTGCGAACATGCTGGAAGCACTGCATTAGCGCGGCAACCCTATCAACGCGCTGAATGCATTATTGTATTGTAGGCGTAGAGTACCTATGCCCTCTGCGTGTAGTTGACCCACAGACAGCAGACTGCATGTTTCCTTTGAATTACTGGTATTATGGTAGGTACTTATCTATGTTTTCTTACCTACAGTTTTCGAATTTTCTGTAGATACAGATGTACAGTCCAGCACATCAAGTTACCGCAAACTGTCAGATTTTCTCATTCGATTTTGAACTTAACTATCAAAATTTTAAGTTTTAAAATCGTTTCGTGAAATTTGACAGTTTTGTGTAGCTTGACCTGCTGGCGACTGTACCATCAGCATCAAAATAAAATCTTATGTAAGTACGTAAAGTTTCAGTAATCCAAGATTTAATTTTCCGCCTCATTCGCAAATTTATGTCGCCAATGAGCCTCTTAGCTCTGCGTTCCACCGAGTCAAGCGCGGCAAGTTGGTATTTAGCTGAGCCATCCCAAAGGTGGCTGCAATACTCCATGCAGGATCGGACTTGCGCTTTGTAAAGGGTTTAAAGCTGTCCAGGCGTAAAGTATCACTTCACCCTATTTAGGATGCCCAGCTTTTTGGCCGCAGTTCGGGCTTTTTACTTGATGGTGGCGCCGAAGTTAAGGCCAGATGTCAACTCCATGCCTAGGAGCTCAAGCCGATCAGTTACAGGAACAGATGTACCCCGAAAAGTAGGAGATTGGTCGAAACGACTCCTTTTAGCGGTAAAAAGACACGCCTGTGTTTTGGTGGCGTTAATAGATACCAGATTATCATTACCCCACTGGGAGACAAGGGTTATGGTCAAATCTGTCCGCTCTACAATGGTCTCTCTCAAGGAACAAACATCGGCCCCGCTGGTTTTTGCGCTGGACAAGTATTTCTCTGAAACAGTACAGTCAAATTTAGATGTACAACCAAATTTTTAGGCGCAAAACGTAAATTCAGAATAGCAAAATTGCCATTTTCACTAAATTATTAGACAAGTAGACATTGGTGCCGATTCTCTTGTACACCGAACTAAACTAACTAAACTATCACTAAAATTCCTTACTTTTGGCTATGAGAATCTTAAAGCTATTCTGCAATAATATATCTCTAAATTTAAAAATCATTTTGACGCAACTAAAATTTATTTTGACAATCGCGACTCCACATGGTACTTGTTTGCCCTACCCCGTGATTTTTTTTTAGAGCCGGAGGCGCGCATGGGTGGCAGCCTCGGCGTGTTTTATATGGAATTTTTCACTTTTTGTATGTAAAATATAAAAAAAAAACCTACATGTAGAGTTATATGGGTTTAAGGGTTTCCATAGGGGGTCGAAATTTTCATTATTTTTGCGATAGGACACACCGTTTTCGAGATATAAACAAAATAATAAAAAAATACAGTACTGTTTTTGCCCCTGAAGTCGAGGTGTTGTGGTGAACCTTAGTTCATGACAACTAATTTTATTCCACACCTTTTTAATCGCGATTAATAATAGCCAGATTTAGATAAGACAACCAAAATTTTTGGTGAAAAACGTCAAATTCAGAATAGCAAAATTGCTATTTTCACTAAACTAATAAATTGGTACCATCTTAGTGCTGTCAAACTAAAATATAGTTAAGTTGTGTCACTTTAGTCTATTTCAGAATGAGAAATCGTCTTTTGACAGGAATAAACTAAATTTTTGTGATTTTTAGTCTAGATTAGAGAATTTTTGTGACAAGAGAATCGGCACCATTATTCTAGAAAAGTTAGGTTACACAAATTACATTTTTTACACAGAGCTAGAAAATTACATAGGTGCCTTAGAAAAACTAGTGCTTCTACTCTCTTCAGCGTACTGGGGTCTGGGCATGACTCCCGAACGTGTCGCGGGAGGGGTGCGCTGCATTGCATTCGTGTTTAACATCGAAATATACACTACTCGCAAACATTGATCTCACCCAACTAATGATTTCTTTGTGACAATGTTCTATGTTGAACAAAAACATTGTTTTTTTTTTAAATGTATTAGATCTTATGCTTTTAATTTGAAGACACATTAGTTATTGGCATAAAATTATCGTCAAATATTTTTTATTCACTCACTTGTGTAAATTACGACACCAAGGCTGTAAGTGGTGGTGTTTGGAAACGAAGGTGAATGACGATATAAGTAATATTTTGTTAGATTGCTTTGTTTTCCAGAGCCGTATGAATATATTTAATGATGCGACTTCAAGATCATAACATTTTTTGTCTTTAGTAAACTAAATACCAGGAAAGAGATTTTTGGCCAAAACGGTGAAACACCCAGCGACCTTCATGCTTTGACAGTAGTATTTGCGGTAGTATTTTCCGTCAATCTAGTAACATAATGTCATTATGCATGTTGTCATCGGCAGTTTCCCGTCATATCTAACGGATAAGGGTGAGGTGGAAACGTGAAAAAACTGTGTCTACCGGCTGACGGAAAATTTATTTTATAATTTTTGGACCTTTCTGTAATTTTTGCAATAATTTTTGCTTATCTTGACGCATTTTTAAACTCAAACAAAATAATTAGATTAACACTAGAAATCTAGAATGTACCTACAGTTATAGGAAGATCACAAGATGTAAAGCGGCTGTCAAATCCAGTACATTTCTTAATAGTTCCATATTTTACCACGTTCGTAGAGAGCCTTGTTGGGCTGTATATTTAGGTAATTCATTGTTTATTTTATTGCTACGACTTTAAAAATATAACTACGCAATCCATATAATTAAGGAGCTTTTTTTAACGGATTTCTGGCGGAGAATTGTAGCCAAGTTAACGGAATCTCAAAGTGTTAACTCCTCCCCGGAAAGAAAAATAATATATTGTTTCCCTCACTCAGTCTTTCAGTATAGTTAGTACTCTGTGGACTGTGACTCAGTCCCATGTTTGTATATTAGGTCCATGCTCAGTCCCTCCTTAAGAGTATATATGTTCTGTGCTCAGTCCTAAAAAAGTTTTAGAGTACTCTATGGTAAAAATGCAAAATCGCCAAAATCGGTATTCGGACGGACGCGGTGGTGGGATTTGATCACAGTTAAAACACTAATAATTATTCCATAATTTGTAGTTTCGCTTCTTTTATCGACTTTAATGAAAATGTAGATAGTTAGATAAATAATTGTAAAGTAAAATGGCTTTCGAGTGCGTTGTTGTGAAAGAAGAATTTGACATAAATGAGGACGCCAAAACAGAGGTTTTATCTGCACTGGAGAAAAATGAGCCCGAATTTAATAATGTAAACAATATTGTGGAAATCGCTGTATTAATACCAAATAGTACAAGGTAAATAATAGTTACTGTTTTATGTATATTTATTTGGTTCTAAATGTTTGTTAGGCTAAACTCTTGCTGGATCGATCGGCACCTTTGTTGTTCTTTGAAATTAAACTATGGCGCTAAAAAAGGTTTTCCATTTAGCTAGAACGTTTTGCAATCATTACCCTCTTCAGCTACATCTAAAAATATATATCTAAGTGTTACTATTAAAACTTATTTTCGAGTTGATGGTAAATACATGTATTTTGTTAAATTAGGTGGCCACGCCAATTGCGGCTTCAGGCTTGTTATAGGTTCGCAGAAGTACAGGTGTAAGGACACTTGTGACACTCAACATATCGTCGGCTTAATTCGTTAACCTGATAAGTCTATTTTTTGCCAAAATTTACTTTTTATACCAGTTAAAAATTTCAATCTAATATCTACCGTTTCGTTTAAGGAATAACTGCGTTATTAGCCAAAAAAGGTGACGAATGCCATGCCCGAAAAACTGCTTTTTGACCACCAGTCAATCTCCACAACGCAAACCTGCTAAATCCTGTTGGGACCTCAGTTTTGTACTGATAACGTTCCCAGACCCATGTGCCGTTTGCGACGCGTCAAAATCTATACACCATACTCAATTTAAATAAAAAACTGCTAAATCCTCAAGCAAATTGAAACTTCACCTAGACAAACTGCTAAATAATTGTTTTTCTAAATTTTATAATATGTGTCTATGTTATGCTGCTACATTATATTGTTAAAATATCAAGAAAAATTATGGAAACCAACGGGATTTTCTGAATTTTGATTAATAGCTAAATTAATAGAGATATTATTCTTTTTCTTTGTCCTGTGAACTATGTCAAAATGGACTTAGCAGGTTAACGAATTAGGCCGACGAAATGATACATGCTTTGTTCGGGGGTACTGTATTCTCATAGGGTATTGGGGGGAGCTGTAGTCCCCCATTTTGCTAGATTATGCTTGCAGCAGCCTACTTGGTTTTGCAGTTGATTGATTGCTTTCCATATAGGTCACGTCCAGGTGGCAGATTTTCCTGGGACTGAGCTAGTAAATCTATTACCCCCTTATTGATAAACCAGGAGTAATATTTATGGTTAACACAATAAAGAGTATTCTATCTAAAGTGACAACTAACTTAAACATCAAAAATGTATGGTTAAAAGTTACTACTAGTGACGGTAGGACTTCACTTAAGATTTAAGGGCTGGATGTGGGGGGGTTTAAGACCCACCCTTCCTGTGAAGGAAAAGTTGTGGAGCCCCTGCCCTTTTTAACCGACTTCACAAAAAGGAGGAGGTTCTCAATTCGTCTGTATGTTTTTTTTTTTTTTTTTTTTTTTTTTTTTTTTTTATGTGTGTTAGCTCATAACTTTTTTCTGGGTGAACCGATTTGGATGATTCTTTTTTTATTTGATAGGTGGTACTTCACATGTGGTCCCATTTAAATTTGATCAAGGTCTGACCAGTAGTTTTTGAGTTATCCTTAATACTGTAGATTATTTCCACTTAGTTTATATGGATGATGTGTTAATAATTTCCTGTCACTGTTATTTACACACCAAGTAGTGGTATACGAATTTGTGTGGGGTAGGTACCGCAACTAAAAAGTGAAAAATAAAAACTTTTTTACAAAAAAACAACCGACTTCCAAAAAAAAACACTAAAAGACGTGAAAAATAACTTTAATTTCGGAAGTCGGTGGCCAAACACGAAAATACAAAACCAAAGGCACCGACTTCCGAAATTAAAGTTATTTTTCACGTCTTTTAGTGTTTTTTTTTGGAAGTCGGTTGTTTTTTTGTAAAAAAGTTTTTGAGATTGATAGATGTTAAAGGGAAGCTTAGCCCTAGTGGTAGTGTAACGTATGTCCAGGATTATTAATACAGGGGTTAATGATGATAAAATTTCTTACACCCTCTTGTGCATTCATGGGTTATCCTAAATAACTGGAGTTATCAGCTAACTCAGAGTTAATTAAATAATTCATCTTGCACTACCAACAGTTAGAGGTAAACCTACACTTACACATTTAAATATTAAACCCACTGATGTTAGAGAGTTAAGTTGCTAAACTCTGGGTTAGTGTTAATGTCAAAATAAATAGATATTATGAGGTACCGCTGATAAGTTATTTTGTATTTTATACTCTTTGACGTTGTAGGAAGTGAAATTTTGGTACTATATCAGCAGGCAATATTATATTCATGAACTCTTAAATATAAATACAAATACAAAACTAAATCTCCATGGAAACCACTTATAATACGATTAAAATGAAATGCCATGTTATAAAATTCGAAGACAAGAAAGTATTACAAATCGTAATGTAGTAAAAGAGATGGGTATACAATTCCCGTTCGTTTGTTCATTCATTTTTGGGAAGATTACATATCAGGGTACAGACATTGCAAGTATTTTATGCTTTGTTGATTGAACTGCAATGTTACTCTAAAAACACTAATATCAGGTTAACTCACCCAGTGTTACTTTTTAGTGGCGGACCGCATAATAAGAGTTACAATGTTAATTATTTAACTCCGCGTTTGCAAACTCTACATTTATTGATGTAACCGGACTAAACATGCAAGTGGGCCTTAGTTAAATACATAATTTAATGGATAAGAATATTTGGCCACAAAAAGAATAAATGAAAGGCAGCAACTGATGTGGATGGATAGAATAAGAAATGAGTAAAGTTAGTTAAGTTTTGAGTATGAATGTGGATGGCTATATGAGTAGCGGAAGGCCAAAGAAACAATAAATGGACTGTTTGAAAGATGATGACTAGAAAGGAAGTGGCTACCGACGGCTAATACAGAAGTATGGAACAAAAAGAAATGCGCTGAACCACAAAAAAATGGTATAACGGCAGGAGAATGATGTAATTTATAATTTAAAATTGACATAATGGTCCACTAGTCATAGGAACAGGTTATAGGCTACCGGCAGTATCTACTTAATCTTTGTATGAGACGATCTAACAAGCAAAGTGAATCTATAAAAAAAATAAGTTAATGTGTTAGTAGATGCAGTTAATAAAGTTATCTAAGATTTCTAAGTTAGGCGTAAAAATTGTAAATGTTCCAAATGTGGGACTGTGCCGCTATCTTGCGAGAAAGTGGCTGGGAAATCATATAAAGATCCACCTTATGGAGAGACACTTGAGATGGAACACAAATCATGTTGAATAGTTTAAAAAAAAACTAATCCGTTCATGATAAATTAGTTTATTTCTGTAATTAGGTTTGTACAAACACTTTTACACATCATTCATATATTTTAAAAACTAGATGAGGTTAGCGTTTCCTATCTGACTACTCTGAGAAGAAAGATCAAAACAAACTCAGAGGTCACAGTCTCTTAAAGTCCAGACATAATCTTGGTTAGATCATGTGAGGACCATGTAGATTGTTGTCTGAAGTAGTCTTTTGAGGAAAGTACCACACAGATTAAGTGGACTTGTCCAATCAGTGCACGCATTTGTCAGTAATCGTGCAGATCCGAGCTCAATGATTCCACAAAGAATACCAAAGAAAGGGCAGTTTGATAGGCCTCGTAAAGTACTCAAACTGCCAGACTATCATTGAAACTAACTTAGAGAAAAAAAAACAATGACCCACATAGTCCTCACATCCATTATATACTTAATATAATTATATTGTTATAATATTATAAATGCCAAAGTAACTCTGTCTGTATGTTACCTTTTCATGCCTAAACCACTGAACGGATTTTAATAAAACACAACCCAATTACTGGGTAACAAACACGATACCCCTTGAAACATTAAGAAAGACAAATAAATACAAATTTTAAATTACTCCTTATTATTTATTGTACACAAATTAAATTTTTATGTCACATTATCATTTTGAGATGGCATGTACCTATACCTACATAACAAAGTACAACAAAAAACACTTTTTTTACAAATACTACCAAAGCCAGGGGGCTTTGGTAGCTTTTGTAAAAAAAAAAAAACTGGTATGTCCTACATGCAGGGCAAAGGCCTCTTCTCATACACAGAAGGCATGAGCATTGATCACCACGCTTGCTCAAGACGGGGTGTCGATATCAATAGCTTCTGCGCACGATTTCGATCGCATGAAATTTCTTGTTCCCCCGACCCATCCCATCGCATCACATCGCCTGCCCGCGCTATTACTTCGTTTTCGATTAACGTTCTTTCTGGCTTTTTTTATTTTGGCTCCGCTCCTAAGAGTCCTAGCGTGATGTTAAATAGCGAATAGCCTTCCTCAAGAATTGGGCTACCAAATGCAAAAAGTTTTTTTGTAATCCGACCCGTAGTTACAGAGACCCTACATATAAACATAAACAAACAAATTTTACCTCTTTACAATATTAGTATAGATAAATCCCGGTTTCCTCACGATGTTATCCTATACTGATGTGTGAGTTATGTCCAAGATAACCTTACAAAGTACTTATGAATTGAAGAAGTCACATTAATACTTGCCCGGATTTTAACCCACAACCTCATTTTATTTGTGTTTCGTATAGCATAATCAGCATATAATGTTCCCACTGCTGGGACACAGGCCTCTTCTGTGAGAGGGAGTGGGGCATAATCCACCACGCGGGCCCAGTGCGGGCTGGTGGATGTCACATGAGGAGGTTAAGATCAAAACCACTACATATCCACTTTTTTACACTAGGGCAGAAATCAGAAAAAACTTAATAAATAGTGAGCAAATTTTTTTATTTTTTTTGATTAATGCCATTTATTTACGTTATAAATAGGTCCATAACAGTTTGTTTTTTAACCTGGTTATGTTGTGGTATTGAACTAAACATTAATATTAGACATCATTTCACTGAGGAGAATAAGGTGTTTTGAAGTAAACAGTTAGGTACTGCTAATGATAGGTTTTAAAGTGAAGAAATCTTGAATAATTATAAAAATAATAATGATAAATTGCCAAAAGTGGATATGTTCTGGTTTTGACCCTAACCTTCTCACAAGTCTTCGAAATATTGGATAATTTTACTAAATTGCCACCGCCTTCCGAAGCTAAAATTATAAAAAAGGAAAGGAAACAGACAACTGTTAATGCGTTGCGGCCGTTATTTAGAGGCCACCGCTTTTCTAGGAAACCGTAGCTTTAGAGGCAATTTTCCTGTTTTTTTGGAACGAAGTTCCTTATCGCACGGTACGAACTGGGCGAATGGGGGCTAGGCGAAAAAAAGTAAGAATTTTCCGTCACGACCCTTTATTATGTTTGTTTGGTTGAACGCGCTAATCTCAGGAACTGCTGGTTGGAATTAAAACAATATTTTTGTGTTGAATAGTCCATTTATCGAAGAAGGTTTTAGGCTATATAACATCACGCTACGACCTATAGGAGCGGAGCATAAATGAAAAATGTTGCAAAAACGGGAAAAAAATATTCTTTTTGAGAGCTTCCGTCGCGTGCGCTGCGTAAACGGTTAAAGTTACGTAAAAGTCTTGTATGATGGAGTTGTTCCCCTTTAAAAGTTCAAAAAAAAAGTCCGCGACAGCATAATATCTATCTTTTAAGGTTAACTGACTCAATATAACCCTTTTTATGGTAATCAAATTTGTTCTACGGATGTTCTACATAAATATACTACGAAAGGAACTTCGTTCCAACCGAGTGTTACACGACACTCACGTTTTTTTTTGTATGTCTCTTAAATAATTTTTAAATCTATCTATATCTTTTGTTCCTAATTTGGCAGGCCAGGAACAAACCGAAGATCAGGCAGACACACTGAAAAAAAATTTTTTTTTCATTAATTAAAGGTCATAAATTAATTAAAGGAGTATCCGTGGAGTTTCTTGCCGGCTCCTTTCCATAGGAAACGACCAATTGGAACCGTGCACCTAGCTTCTGACGTTTCATAAGTGCCCATATGAAATATAATATTTTAATTTTAATTTGATTACTTACGTCTGTATTACATGTAGGGATAGATAGACAGACGTGTATAGTACATCTATAGTCTATTCCAAAAGTATTTGATGAAAATGTAAACAAATAGATCAGAAAACGTACCTGTGGATGCCAATTTGTAGTGCCACTAACAAATTGCGAGCTTTGATTTGATTATCTGAACACTAACTTAAAATTATAATTTTAAACCACCTAAATAAATATATTTATCATTTGACAATAATTGAGGTTAATTTTATAACCTCAATTTTCGTCGATGATTTTTCAATTAAGGCGGCACCTTCAGGGTAGCCCTCGAAATTCAAATTATGTTACGTTTTTTGCGATTTGCAGGTCACTGTCAGGTTGTATTTTGATTAAAATATGATTCCCGACCGTAACAAATATGGCTTTACATAATTATAATCATTAGAATCAGCAATACATCTCTATAGGTTCATATTACCATATTGAATGACCATTTCATCAAATCATGACATTTGAGGGCAATTATAACTTAAGGAGTTGTATTGCTGATTCTAAAGATTATAATTCCGTAAAGCCATGTTTGATATTGTCGCGAATCATATTTAGATCACCATACAACCTGACACTGACCTGCAAATTGTAAAAAAACATAAGAAAATTTGAATTTCTCGGGCTACCTTGGCGCATCCCCCTTAAGTACCTACAATTTAATAATCACATTCAAACTAGTACCTACGTACCTACTTAATTGTTGTTAAAAGGGGTGAGATATTAAGTACAAACCTTCTATCTAGTTACTGATGAATGTGTTACATGTGAAACTGACTGTACTGTAAAATATGATATTATTAAACTCGACGTAAAGTTAGTAGAAGCGGGGTAAAGAAACTCGACGTTAAGGGAGTAGAAACGAGACAGAAATCGTAGACTCGACGTAGAAGCGAGAACAGATTCTCGGCTCGACGTAAAGGGACTCGACATAAAGGGAACTATTCATTCCTAATCCCCTTTAGTGAGTGATTGTGTAAGAATTTAACCCGAACAGGGTTTGTTTACATTTTCATAAGACACTTTTGGAACAGACCATACACCCGCGTGCGGAATATCGTGGCTGTGGAGAGCAAAAACAAAAAAATAAATCTAACCTCAACAATAATAATCACAATAAGGACCGCTCCAGTGGCTTCGCCGAAGGTCTCGAAGTAGTCGCCAACCTTCGTGATACATCCCTCGTAGGAATTCAGGAGCGTACACTGAGTGGCCACCATGTCGGGGTTGTAGCAACAAGACGGCGGGACTTGTTGGCTTATTGTAGAATAGGCAGGAGCTCCGACAGTGCCGCAGCATTGGAACTGGAATGATAAAAAAAACCATGTGAAAATAATTAAGGATATTTTTTATGGGGTACTAGCTTTTGCTTCGCTTGCATGTACATCGGAAATTATCCCATGGGAACATACTACCGGGGTAAATAGTATCCTATGTCCTAACCCAGATCATACTTTATATGTGTGCCAAATTTCATCTAAATGCGTTCAGACATTCGGTCGTGGAAAGGTAACAGAGAGAGAGAGTGAGTAAGAGTTACTTTCGCATTTATAACATTATATAATACTAGCTTTTGTCCGCGGCTTCGCCCGCGTGGATGTCGGAAATTATCCCACGGGAACGTGCTACCGGGACAAAAAGTAGCCTATGTCTTTTCCCACTTCGGCAATTGTGGATCGATTCCGAAAATTCTTTTTTAATAGATAGGGTATGCCTCAGGGGTTATCCCATATACCTTTTTATTAGTTTTGCTTCGGTAGTTCTTCAGTTAGCTTCAATTGTTGATATTTAGGTAAAACTCGGAAAGATTTACTTCAACGTATTTATTATATGCATAAACATCGAAAAGACAGAAAGAATATATGAGTGAGAAATATGTTGCCAACATAAGGCCATAAAAGAAACAGTAAAGCCAACATTAAATAATAATGGTTGCGTTCTCAAATTCCAACACTC
Source organism: Griposia aprilina (assembly GCA_916610205.1). Classification (NCBI taxonomy): domain Eukaryota; kingdom Metazoa; phylum Arthropoda; class Insecta; order Lepidoptera; family Noctuidae; genus Griposia; species Griposia aprilina. The sequence goes on along the minus strand of OU744310.1, from coordinate 13,248,442 downwards.
CCTCCTGAACGCAAACCCATTTTATTAATACAATACAAATGTTTTTCAAGTGTTACCCCTTTAGTTAAATTGTCAGCTACCATGTTACAACCATTTACAAACAAAAATTTTACTTTGGACTTAACAATATTATCTCTGAGAAAATGTAACCTTATATCTATATGTTTAGTCTTAGGCTTATAACAGTCTGTTGATGCCAATTTTATTGCGCTTTGGTTATCACTATAGATGACTAATGCACTGTCCAGACCTTGACTAAGCTCTTCTAGCAATTGCCGGAGCCACAAGGCCTCCTGGGTCGCCGACCCCATTGCCATGTATTCAGCCTCTGCTGTAGAGAGTGCCACAGTCTGTTGTTTACAGGAATTCCAAGAAATGCAGGCATTTTGAAAAATAAATGTGTATCCAGTGCATGATCTCCGATCCAATAAGTCACTGGCCCAATCTGCATCACAATACCCGGTTATTTCTCTAGAGTCTTCTTTGACGTAACATAACTTAAGGTTCTTGGTTCCTTGAAGATATCTCATGACCCTTTTTACTCCAAGCCAGTGTTGTATTTCCGGATCATTACAGTACTGACTCAATTTATTAACTGCATAAGTGATATCAGGTCGCGTGACTTGTGTCAGATATACAAGACAGCCCACCGCTTCCCTGTATGGAAAAATGCTATCTTCATTCTCTGATTTCTTTTCAAATTTTGTATTTACCTCTATTGGAGTGCGTACTGGTTTGCAGTCTGACATGCCAAAGCGTTCCAACACTAGATTAATATATTTCTCTTGGTCTATCATAATCACACCTGCCTCACGATTCCTTTTTATATTCATGCCAATACATTGCTGTAACTCACCTAGATCTTTCATGCAGAACTCAGCCTTTAATTTTTCTTTGATATCTGTTACTGTTTTCTTATCATTTGCAAAAATCATAAAATCGTCGACCCATACTGCAATAAATATCATTCTTGGTTCATTTACTAAATAGTAAATACATGGGTCTATTTTTGATCTTTCTAATCCAATTTTAAGTAGAATATTGTTTAATTTCAGGTTCCACTGACGGCTAGCTTGCTTGAGCCCATATATTGATTTATGTAGGTGACATACCTGAGCATTCTGTTCATAACATTCTGGTTGTGACATGTAGATTTCGGTGTCTATGTCACCCTGCAGAAATGCACTTATGGCATCCATCTGAATCATTTCCAGGTCATATTTAGCAGCTAGAGCAAGCAAGAATCTAACTGAAGTATATCTTACTACAGGAGCATAGACCTCATTGTAATCATTTCCCTTTTTTTGAGCACAGCCCTTAATTACCAATCTTGCTTTAAAACGAACAATTTTTCCTTTCTCATTAGTCTTACTTTTAAATACCCATTTACATGGCAAGGCTTTTTTACCTATTGGCAAATCTACCAGAGACCAAGTGTTATTCTTTACTAAGGAGTCATATTCCTCCTGCATGGCCTTCTTCCACTGATCAGCATGTGGAGATGAAAAAGCATCATTAAGAGTCTGAGGATCATTCAAATCAAATATTGGACAAAAATAACTCACGTCCCGATCATCCCTTTCTGCATACCGGACAGCTCTACGTGGACGTAAATTTATATCACGTGCTGGAGTCGAAAAATTATCTATTCCTTCTGGTATGTAGGATGGATCATCATTGTCATCTGTCTGATAGTCATCACTTGAAAACTGGTCTGAGTTGTTTTTAAGTTCTTCCTTGCAGGGTTCTTCAGGTAACTGCATTTCAGGACCACTGTTAGGTAAACATGGTAAGTACACAGCATGATCTAATTTTTGTACACTTTCCAAAAATACTACATCTCTACTTTTGACGATTTTATTAGTGTTTGGATCAAGTAGTCTATATCCTTTGCTAGATTCACAATAACCAACAAATATTAATTTTCTAGATTTTGAATCCCATTTTTGGCGTTTTTCTTTAGGTATTTGAACCATAACTTCAGAACCAAAAATTTTTATATTTGATAAATTTGGTTTCTTACCAGACCACTTTTCCATTGGAGTTTTGCCATCAAGTGATCTTGTGGGTGATCTATTAATTATATAGGCTGCTGTGGCTAGCGCCTCTCCCCAAAATTCTTTTGACAAATTAGCATCAAACAACATACACTTAGCTCTTTCCACCAGTGTCCTATTCATCCTTTCTGCAAGGCCGTTCTGTTGGGGTGAGTACGGGGTACTTGTTTGATGTTCAATTCCGTGCCTACTTAAGAAACTATCAAATTCTTTGTTGCAATACTCATTTCCATTGTCTGACCGAACAATTTTTATCTTTCCACTAAGTTCATTCTCAACTTTGGTTTTAAAATCTTTAAATACTTCAAGTATGCTTAATTTGTTTTTCAATAAATAAACATGAACTTTTCTAGTATGATCATCAATAAAGGTGATAAAATACTTCATACCTCCCAATGATATCTGTTCCATCGGTCCACATAAGTCGGTGTGGATAAGCTGCAGTGGTTGTGAAGCTCTTGAACCAATATTATTAAAAGGCAATCTGTTCTGTTTACCTTGGAGACAAGTGGTGCAAGTGATGGGACCTTCCCTTTTCTCAGCAAATGGATTAACTCCCTCTACACACTCCGGTAACTTATTAACATCTGAAAAATTCAGGTGTCCCATACGCCTATGCCAGAGGACATCATCATTTAAGTTATTTGAGCATGTTAGGTTTGAAAAAACTTCTCTGTGAGTGTTTAACTGGTACAAATTGTTCACTAGTGTGGCTGAACACAGGAATTTGTTGTCTTGATTATAAATATCACAACATCTGTCTCTAAAGTTTATTTTACAGCCATTTTTCACCATTGCACTTACTGATAAGAGATTAGCAGCGAGTTTAGGTATGTATAGAACTTCTCTTACCTGGATTTTAATTTGTTTATTACTATTCATCAATAAATTAACCTTTCCAATACTTTCAACAGGTAGCGGTGTCTTACTGGCTACAGTTATGGTGGGTATCGGTGGACTTGTTACATCATACAACCAGTCACATCTATTGGTCATGTGCATTGAGGCACCTGAGTCCACATACCAAAGGTCCGGATTCATTGTCTGTGAAGATGCTGAGAATGCTGCCACAAAACTTTTATTTGTATCTACCTTTTCTGTATTCTTTTTCTTTACTAAACGACAATTCTTTGCAAAGTGTCCATGTTTGTTACAGTTATAACATCGGGGCCCTTTGTGATTTTGGACCTTAGCTGTATTTTGATTCCCGTGAATGGCTGCTTTCCTAGTGAAGAATGCTGTGCTTTCCGAGCATTGAACTTCCTGCAGGAGTTTTGTTTTAATAGAATCTGCACTGATCTTGAGCCCTGAGCTTTCCAAACCCATTATCATTGGCTTATAAGTCTCAGGTAAGCCAGCCAACATCAGTGTCCCGAGCCATTCATCATCAATGTCAAAGTTGATGTTCCTAAGTTTGTGAGCAGTCGACATAATCTTGTTCACATAGTCATCTACGTTTCGTGAGCCGTCCAATGTAGTTGTGATGAGGTCTCTCAACAAAGCTACTTTCCTGTATAACCCGCTGTCATCAAAAGCCTGTTGCAAACTGTCCCAGACTTCTTTACATGTAGTCGCGCTCTGTACATGTACATAGTTGATGGGGTCTAGCAGTAGAATAAGTTTAGATTTTGCCTTTGTTTCCTTTCTTTCGTCCTTGTTGATTCCTTCAATACAGCTCCATAATTCTTCAAGTTTGAAATAAGCTTCAACTGCGAATTTCCAACTCGCATAATTGTCTCTTCCGACGAGTCTGTCTATGTGAAAAGGATTGTAACTAGTATTGGACATCTTCTTCGTATAATATCAATTTTTCGGTGATATATTAATATGGCTGACCGCGCCGTTCCTGTTAGGATATGCGGTAACCTCAAAATGTATAACGGAACAAATACGCCGCGCCGGTCGGATCTTGTTAGTTTTTACTGAATACAACCACGCTCTGCTACCATGTTGATATTTAGGTAAAACTCGGAAAGATTTACTTCAACGTATTTATTATATGCATAAACATCGAAAAGACAGAAAGAATATATGAGTGAGAAATATGTTGCCAACATAAGGCCATAAAAGAAACAGTAAAGCCAACATTAAATAATAATGGTTGCGTTCTCAAATTCCAACAATAATACCAACTTTTGCTTCTTAGTGTATATTGATGATGTTATAATAACATTCTGTCACTGTTATTTACATAGCAAGTAGTGGTATACGAATTTGTGTGGGGTAGGTACCATAACTAAAAAGTGAAAAATAAAAACTTTACAAAAAAAGACAATACAAGTGAAAAATAACTTTATGTAATTTTGGAAGTCTGTGGCAAAAAACGAAAATATAAAAAAAAAACAAAGACTCCGACTTCCGAAATGACTTTATTATTTTTCACTTTGTAGTGCTTTTTTTAAAGCCGTATGGGTTTTTTGTAAAAAAAAAAAAATAAGGTCCTCTGCCCATCTAGCTGGAAGGCGTCCCACACTAGACCACACACGAGTAGTCAGATAGGAAACGCCGACCTCATCTAGTTTTAAAAATATGTTTGACGTGTAAAAGTGTTTGTACAAACCTACTTACTGAATAAAATCATTAATCATGTAATATGCTTGCGAGTCACCTTGTACAGAATAATAATTGAGGTACTTACCAGAGTTTCCATAGCATTAAAAGCTGGTCGCGCTCCGGGCCTAGCGAATGCGCTGGTGAGCCAGTCAGTAACTGTCTGCAGTGAGTTGCCCAAGAATTGGAATATAACCACTGTGATGTATATCTTAATGGCTGCTAATATTCCCATGAACACCGCGTACTGGAAAATAGAAAAGATTTACATAGTTAAAACTAGGTTTAAGACTTTAAGTCGGTTGTATAGGTAGGTAGGTAGGTAGGTATAGTGTATTTATGTCTTATTTTTTGTTCTTTTAAATTTTCGAATGCTACACTGGTTGACGTCATCACGTCAACGCCGGCTGTTACTGAAAACCAGCGCTGGGGCTCTGTCTCGCATAGGGTCGTAGCATTATACTGAGCGATTGCCGTTTTGCGTGGATGTGACGCACATTTCCCCCCACCTCGTTCTTTTTTGTAAATGTGTGTTTTTTTTCTGCGTCATGTATCACAAATTAACGTATTTTCTTTCTTTTTATTTCATTGCTACGGTGCTTGCATAAAGATGCGGGTTCCCGATGAAGTAAGTCGGTACCAATCGGTGCGGTAAAATAGCCCCGTATTAACTTATGCGCTCACACAGACAGAAACAGATAAGACGTAACCGTTTCTTGCTGTACATCAATCTGCAGCTTGAAAACACACCTGTTCATTTGTTTGCCACGCATTTGTGCGTAGCATGACCTTGGGTCGCAGTAGACGATCTCGTCTAATTTTCATTAAAAGCGAGGCTAAATAGTAGTGCATAGCGTGGCCATGATCTGTTGTGGAGGCGTCCATTGACATCCACACATTGCATTGCCACTACTACAATTAGAAAGCCACTCCAAATATTTTCGGCTTGCATCGACTATCCGTGAGCAACGTGCCCTTAGTTCAGCAATTTTTCGGGCTATGTAACCTTGGTTCTCTTGCGGATCTCCTCCTCATTTCTGATACAATCATGCAGGGACACTCCGATTTTTCTCCCGTCTAATGGAAATCCGCAATACCAGAGGCATCGCAGCAGATACGTTGCCATCCTTAAGACAAAGCTGTAATATATAATTTGCCTATATTACACCAGCACACACGCTGCTTGACGGCAGAAATAGAGGTGGTGGTATTACTTCCCCGGACGAGCTCCTTCACAAAGAGCTACTATTACCGATGCCGCTCTAATATGCATATGTATTGAACGGCGCAGGATAGCGTTTACCAGAAGTGGTCATCGTATTAGTGGTTCAGAAGCTTAAATATTCAATGTCATCAGGATTGTGCCGGAACATAGCTGTTCGTCGTGGACGTGGTACGACAGTGGCTCCCCTCACATCATCTCTGTCAGCAGAAGACATCCGTCCCGCAACCATCGATGCGACGCTCTGCTGGAGTGACTGTCATCAGCCAGTGTCAATCTTATCCGACCTCTTCGGTGGTTCCAGTAACTTCGTACCAAAACAAGACGGTGATACTTGCTGCGCCGTCATATTGAATGCCAAATTCATTTTTAGAATCCGGTTTTGGATTAATTCGTGGAAAGACGCTTATCGGAAGTTTCGGTTTTATTAATAACATAACATATCTCTATTGGATTTACGTGGAAATCAATAGATATGATTCGCCGTTAAGTCGCCGTAGTAAGGGAGAAATTTCTCTCTCACTCTGTCTCAGCTCGATATCTTATACTTAACGTCCGGAAAAAGCTGTAGAAAACCTAAAATATTTCACGCAGTTTCGGCAGTTCCGCTAAAAACACTTTGTATTATATTTATCTGATAAATAAAAAGGATGTTTATTTATTTAGTACTTTTGGGCGAGGCTTATCTAACAGATAAACATTTACAATCTGTTGTATGTACCTATTTGTGACACCTCATTATGTACTGACGAACGACCACGCGATCGATGTAGGGTAAGCTACACGTGTCAAGGCTAATGTATGGAAGGGTGACCATTGTTAACTCATCGAGACTCATATCTATCGATCTATCTATATATATATAAAAATGAATCCCTATTTCCCTTGGTCACGCCATCACGCGTGAACGGCTGGACCGATTTCACTATTTTTTTTTTTGTGTTGTGTTCGTTATTGTCAGGAGAAGGATCTTATGAAATAAAAAAATAAGGAAGCTGATCGGAACGTTACAAAATTTAAGAAAACTTAACGCCAATATTAATTTTACACAACTGTCAGTTGTTTGAAATAACTGTCAGCGTTTGACAGAGTGCGCGCTGCAAACATCGTTTAACACAGATGGATCGGTTGATAAATGAGTCGATAAATTTAGTTTTAGTCAATATTCAAAACTAAAACTAAACGACGTATGACATTCATAGTTAAGACAGGACCACGTCTGTCGGGTCAGCTTGTATATATATAAAAATGAATCCCTATTTCCGTTGGTCACGCCATCACGCGTGAACGGCTGGACCGATTTCACTAAAAAAAAATGTGTTGTGTTCGTTATTGTCAGGAGAAGGATCTTATGAAATAAAAAAATAAGGAAGTTGATCGGAACGTTACAAAATTTAAGAAAACTTAACGCCAATATTAATTTTACACAACTGTCAGTTGTTTGAAATAACTGACAGCGCTTGACAGAATGCGCGCCGCAAATATCGTTGAATACAGATGGATCGGTTGATAAATGAGTCGATAGTTTTAGTTTTAGTCAAAACTAAAACTAAACGACACATGACATTCATAGTTAAGACAGGACAACGTCTGTCGGGTCAGCTTGTTTGCTATAAAAGCTGATTATTCCGGCATCAGTAGAAGTCGAGCTCCCTGTGAAGCAGCTCGTCCGGGAAGTACTACCAGCACACATATTTCTGTCGCCAAGCAGCGTAGTTGTGTTCCGGTTTGAAGGATGTGGGTGCTGGTGTAATTACAGGCACCTGAGATACTTCAGCTCGGTATCTGACTAAGCATTGTAATGCTTCTAGTATTGCAGATGTCCTTAGGTGATAGTGACCTCGTACCATCAGGTATTCAGTCCTTTCACAGTTACATATTTTTCTCTGATTTGCATCACAATAATCTTAATTTTCGTTGCTATAAGGTTGCTATTTGGTTGCCTTCAGATGTAAAATAACTGTGAAAAGAGTGTAGAAGAAAGGCTCTACAACGCTAAATATGCGCTTCGGGAATTATCGTCCATCTTCGGACAAACGCGCGATGATGAGATATATGTGAGTTACTCTGTGGCGTGTCGTTCATCGTAATTCGCCATATCAGTATTGTTGCAGTATTTGTGACATCTGATCAAATCTGGCGTGTTCTAGCTGACATTGCCAAATTACTTTGCATACTACTGTATAGAATCTAATTCTTCTAACTGAACAGACAGCTGTGCTGTTGGACAGTGTCTTGCGCCACTTCTCCCCAGCTAAAGCACTAGGAAGTGGTGAAGGGCTGGCGTTTTGGGGGACTGTCTTATGTAATTTTGACTGATTCGCGCCTGAAGCGCCTACCTTTTCTGGTTAAGAGGCTTACATGAGCTAAAGCGCGGTCACTGTCAGATTGCATAGAAAAGAAAGAGACGCGCGATGACACAACGCTGGTAATTTATTGCAAAATATGAAGCAATTATGGATTTACAAAAAGTCTATTCATTGGACTAAAAATTTAAAACACTATTACGTTAGTATGTTACTTGTAGAATAATCTGACAAAAAATCTGAATATTGGCATGTATATTAATTAGTATGGTTTTTAATCGTTAAAATATTTTTTTAGAGATATCTTCGTGATTTTTTTCTATCATATCAAGTTAATTGTATTATGTTTTCAGCACACTATCTAACTAGCATATATCCAGAAGAATATCATATATTTTTCTGATTTTGGTTACTGCAGTGGATCATATATTTTTAGGCATTATAAATTTGCGTTTAGGTCATGTAGTCCCCTTAACCTGTAGTACTACTTCTAAACTGAAAACGGTTGTAATAAAAAAGAAGCAATTACTTACAGTTATAAGCATACAGCGAGACTCTCTGACAGCACCACAGCAGGCACAGAATGCGATGACGAAGACTATGCATCCTATGACAATAATACTGATTGAAAGGAAACTGAGGTTGACTGGGATCACATCGTGAAGTTGATTTAGCTGCACATGGGCTGCTGAACCCAAGCCTATGATTGTCAAGCCTGCAAGCTGGAAAAAGAAAAAAAAACATTTAGGAATCTCAGCCTTGGATGTGTTCCAAATCCTTATTTATAATTGAGGTTAAACAATCATGAACTTTATATTAGTGTAAACTAAGTTGATTTTAGAGTGATCAAAAATTCAGCTTGTTCCCAACGAGTCACACCTCAACGGGTAACAGTGTGACTCGTTGGGAATGTTTTGGATAATAATTCCCAACGAGTCACAGTTACTGTTACACTGTTACTATATCATCTATCGCCACGAAATATTTTCGTTCTCAGATAAACAAAAATTGTTCCCAGGTATTTGGTACAACTTGGGGCACCCCGACTCGGACAGGTTAGGTTAGAAGGGGACGGCGGGGTCTGAAAGACCCCGCCGTCCCCTTCGTGGTTATTTTTTTTTAAACCGCCCAGAAGTAGGAGTCCCGCGAAGCGGGACTCCGTCGGCTACGCCTCATTATTGTTGAAATACTTATTAGGACACACCTTGATACCCTAAATCAAGGTGGGATCATCCCAACGAGTAACAGTGTAACAGTAACTGTGACTCGTTGGGAATTATTATCCAAAACATTCCCAACGAGTCACACTGTTACCCGTTGAGGTGTGACTCGTTGGGAACAAGCGAAAAATTCTTAGTTAAAGCGCAAACGTTAAAGTTTTTTTTTTTTCAAATCAAATCAAAAATGTTTATTTGTTAGGATATAGTACAATAGATGTTACAATGTTGGTTCCAGCATACCCTGCCTTATTATGGCGTACAAATATTTCTATACAAACACAAATTCAACCTAACCTAACCTATTAAGAGGCTTACAAGAGCTAATGCGCGATGACACAACGCTGGTAATTTATTGCAAAATATGAAGCAATTATGGATTTACAAAAAAAAAAACATTGGGCTAAAAAATTAAAACACTATCACGTTAGTATTTTACTTGTAGAATAATCTGACAAAAAATCTGAATGTTTTTTAGAGGTATCTTCGTGATTTTTTTCTATCATATCAAGTTAATTGTATTATGTTTTCGACACACTATCTGACTAGCATATATCCAGAAGAATGTCATATATTTTTCTGATTTTGGTTACTGCAGTGGATCATATATTTTTAGGCATTATAAATTTCTGTTTAGGTCATGTAGTCCCCTTAATAATAATGAATTCGAGAATAAAATATGAATCTATAAAAGTTAATTAATACCGATTGAGATTGTATTCTAAGAAGTAATAATAATAATAATGAAATATGTACTTTTTGCATGTGATGGACGAAAGGCTATTTTAATTACTTTATTATATTATTATCGATTTGTCCTCTAAATGATAAATGTGATAAATGATTTTATTTCTGTAAGTAGGTTTGTTCTGTAAGAGATGAAATATAGTATATATATAGAGTAGTGTATAGTATTCTTCGTTGAAATACTTTAAAAACGGGGGGGGGGGGCTATTTATCCTGTTTAAAAAAAAATGTAATATTCACTTTCAATTAATTTGGGGCGGCGCAACATGACTTTCTCTTCCATGCTTCTCTATTATTCGTCATCTCGTTAGTCAACCCCTTTCTAGCCACATCATCAAACTCAAACTCAAAGCATTTATTTCAAATAAACCAATTACAGGCACTTTTGAACTGTCAAGGGGTCGGTCAGTCAGAAAGATGAAGCTAGTTGCCCATTCCTAAGCGTAGTAGGTACCTATGGAGAAGAACGCGCAAGAAACTCCATGGACACTCTTTTAAATCAACACATGGTTACAAAATATCGGTTACATCATTCATGTTGAAATTATGCACGCGAGAACGATGCAGAACGTTAAAAGCGTCCATAATAAAAAGACAAAAACAATTCAAATATTAAATTAAATTAAAATAAGCTGTGGCAGCTAAGAAATGACCAGTCCCCACTGACGGCGCCCGTTCACGAACATGACGCATGGATTAGCACCATTCAGCTCATCCTTCACACAGTCCACCCATCGTTTTTCTGGTCTTCCCCTACTCTTATAGCCATCTACATTCATACTCAAAACTTTCCTCACGACTTTTTCCCCAACACTCCGCATCATTGCCCATAATAAAAAAAAAAACAAAAAAAAAAATGATACTTACAGCAAACACAATATTAGCTATCATTAAAACATATTTCACTACAAATTCTGCAAAGCAACACATTATGATTTCTTTTCCTAACTTTTCTAAAAGGAACTGTGTTTGTTCACTTGCCGACACAAACTAAATGTTATTTTTCGCTTTACCTTATAGAGTATCAGTACCGAGATTAGATTTAATAAAAAATGTAAGAGATACGAGTTCCCAAACTGTCAAATATAACTTGATCCATTATAGTGGCGCTGACTGTCACGGAAATTGTAAATAAGCCGTTATTCAGTACATTTTCAAATTTAGTCCCATATTTCGCCACAGATCAAGATGAAATGGACAATCGATTGGGTTTCAATATCAGTTTTATCTTCGTTGAAAGATTAGCGGTTCATTCATTAGCCCGGGGTATTGCTGGTAATAATAAATAAATAATTTTCTGATAACAGGAGTTTCTTGCCCGTTCTTCTAACCTACTACGCTTTGGAATTGTCAACAAGCTTCATCTTTCTGACTGATCGACCCTTTCACAATTCAAAAGTGCCTGTAATTGGTTTAATTGAAATAAATGCTTTGAGTTTGACAGGACGGAAAGAAAGTAGTAGAGCTCTTCATGATGGAGCTCATTCAGGGAAGTACTACCATCATCACCATCATCACCATTCTCTTGTCCTTATATATTTGGAGTCGAAGCAACATGCTTTTTCTTCTTTCTCTATTGGTCGTCATCTCAGTTTTAGTCACCCCCCTTCCTTGCCTTACTATCTTTCACACACCATCCATCGTTTCTTTGCCTCCTACCCCACCTATCTTACCTTTCCTATTTCTGCGGACACGCAGCGTTGTTGTGTTCTGGACGATCTGACGGGTGCCACTGTGGGTGTACCTGTCGGGGCACATGAGACGCTAGCTTTGTGTTAATGGCAACGAACTGGCAATATACCTTCTGGTATTGCAGATAGGCGGCGCGGTGGTGATTACATACCATCAGGTAGACCGTCGGCTTTTGTTTACCATTCAATAGTATTGGGAGAACTTGTAGGGCGATGTTCTAGCGTTGGATATATTGGATTGTGATAAGTTGAGTTCATTGATATCAGGAGCCCTACTATCTTCTTAATAACATTGCACATGTAAGCAGGTTCGCCGTTTATACCAACACCCTAATTCCGTAACACTATCAATCACAATCTGAATCATTTTGAAGTCTATTGCTAATTCATTGCTTCATATGTTCGAAAAATTGCTCTGCTCCGCAACGTAAATAATGCAATGAATGTTGTTGAACTGTCAAGATGAAAGCCATTCCTAATGTTAGTGTGTTACGCAATTACCCCGCTGGAGGCATTCATTATGGTATTCATTTCTATTTATGTCTGTATTTGACGTTCAAAAATGCCTTTTAATGTGCCTATTTGAAATAAATGATTTGACTTTGATTTCTGTCTGAGTAGGTATAGTTTTCAATGTTTTTGTTGGTATACTGGCGTGTTTTAGCTGATACAATAATTATGGTAAGTAATTTAGTTTAATGTTTGTTTGTTTTGTAATGTTAATTATTTTTTATGCTATTGTATAGAATCAAGTTCTTCTTACATATCTGTGCTACCGGGGAGTTGGTTGCGCTACTTCTTCTTTCCAGCTAAAGCACTAGGAAGTGGTGAAGGGCAGGCGTTTAGAGGACTGTCTTATGTAATTTATGACGTTCAAAAAGTGGTCATTCTCAGCCTTATTTAAATAAATGAATTTGATTTTGATTTGTACAATCGATTGCAGGGCAGCACTCTAATAGCGTAACACACTATCTATCACAATCTGAATCATTTTGAAGCCTATTGCTAATCCATTGTTTCATATATATTTTCGAAAACAATGTCTGCACAACAACGTAAATGACGCAATGAATGTTGTTGAACTGTCAAAATGAAAGTCATTCCTGTAGTTAGTGTGTTATGCAATTACCCCGCTGGTCAATGTGATAGTTAACTTGGGCCGCACATTATACAAAATCGCATGACACTTTTCTTTTAGCCGTTAGCGTTAGCGTTTTAGCCTGCTGGTCTATTCTATGAAAATCTCACCGTGAATACTTAGAAGTGAGCTGCCATTCCAGGTGATGTTAGGGATTGATGCTATTGCCCACTCACTTCACCTACGTTGCCACGGTGAAAGTTTTACAGAATAGATCTGCTGCTTTATGATTGTTTGGTTGATAACCCCCCAGATAGGCTATCTTTAACCGACTTCAAAAAAGGAGGAGGTTCTCGATTCGACTGTATTTTATTTTTTATGTGTTAGCTCAGAACTTTTTTCTAGGTGAACCGATTTAGATGATTCTTTTTTTACTTGAAACCTGGTGCTTTTCATGTGGTCCCAAATTAATTTGATCAACTTGTGACCAGGAGTTTTTGAGATATCCTTAATACTGCCTATTTTTTCCACTTATTTTAAATTGATGATGTTTTAATAATTTCCTGCCACTGTTATTTACCTACATAATTATCAAGTAGTGATATACGAATTTGTTTGGGTTAGGTAACACAACTAAAAAGTGAAAAATAAAAACAATTTTACAAAAAAACAACCGACTTCCAAAAATAAAGAGAAAAATAACTTTTAATTCGGAAGTCGGTGTCCAAAAAACGAAAATACATAACCAAGGACACCGACTTCATTTGTACCTAATTTCATTTGACCCATGATCAGCATTTACCGTATTATGATGATGACTCCAACAGCTATGCAGGGTGCTGAATCATCATATTATCTGTTGACATATCCGGAGTTATTATGATTTTTATCTTCAATATCAGCTGATATTTTTTTTTAAATCATTAGGTGTTCCGTACGTACATGTTTTATTACAAAATTATCCATAATTGGTGCTAGATAAAGGTCATGAGACATTTAAGCTTCGTCTCTGTGATGGCAACACATCCGATGCCTCTGGTATTGCAGATTTCCATAAATGACGGTGGCCACTAACCATCAGGGGCCGTTAGATTAGACAACAGTCAGCCTTTATACCACCTTTCTAACTGACTTATATAGGGTGAATGGATCTGGACCCGCCATAGCAAATTCGCATATAGAGGAGGTCATTTGCTAATTATTAGAACTTACTATCCCTAGCTTCTTTTTTTTTTAAGCGTACTGTCTTATTTTTTAACGCTAATTTGAGGGTAGTTCCGAGGTATTCAATCACCAATGTTTATGACTACCAACAAATAATAAAAAAACATATCGCAAAAACAAAGTTATGAATGCTTGAAGGTCAAATTTTGGAAAATTGACATATCTCCCAAACTGTCAAACTTTAGCTAGGGAAAGTAAGGTTCAATAATTAGTAAATGACTTCCTCTATATGCGAATTTGCTATGGCGGGTCCAGATCTAGTCACCCCCTGTTTGTTCCACGTTAGTGCAGTTTTGTATATAATCCGTGCAGATACGAGAACAAAAGAAGTCACATATTCCCGAAGGGGTATACACATATTTTGCTAGATAAAAAAATAAATACGAGCTGATTGTTATTAACTGGACACAAATCCTGACTCCGCGCCGCTAGTCCGATATTGAGAACTTCCTTATAGAGAAACCCAATATCATTGTTTGACTGAGGATTGGGACGAGTCCCCATGCTCAACAGTCATGTTTTAGAACTCCGTAAAAACGATGCAACTCGTTTTAAAAAGAGAATCAAGTTTTTCGGAGTGCAGCATGAATCAGGCAAATCGTCTTTGGAACCCAATTTTTTTTTTTTTTTGTTAATGTTTGACTACGGAACACTAATATCAACTATATTTTCCTTAGTCATAAATATAGAACAAATACTTACGTGGAATTTGATAACTTACCTATATTTGTTGTGATAACAGGTATTACGTAAGCATTTTCCAGCGTTTTACTCCATTGTATTGGACATCTGATGAATAAATGAACTTTTTACAACGTGATTATGCTAGTAATATCTAGATTGTAAAGATACGGGTAGCAAAAGCAATTCATGCTATCCGTGGCGGGAAAGAATAAAAAAAAATGGTTGTCTGTAAAGTCGGTTTACGGACGATAATTTTACGTGAAAATGTCATAAGGAGTGGAAGAGAGATAGATGCGTCACAAGCCGAACGCTTAGGCCGATCGTGCCTCTCTATCGCTTGTTCCGCGCTCTCGGTTGCGCGCTCGGCTCAGGCGGAACGTGACAATGAGTCATGCTTTTTCGTGCGTGCAGCCGGCGTTCATCGATTTATAAGACGTTATCACGTCAAAAATATGTAGTCCCAATGTCGGCGCCAAAATTCGCAGCTGTAATGGGTATCGATATTTAATGAACATAATTATATGACCAAAAAAAAGTTTTTCTACACTATTCTTTTCAAATATCCATACTTGCGAGCGGCCGCTGACGCAGTTATGAATAGAATATTCTCTAATATGTACACCATAAAAATTACAGATATAAATGTAGAAATTTTACATAGGCTGACACATTGGCGGTCTTATCGCTACAAGAAATCTTTTATAATACTTTTACAGAACCTCTGCAGTTACTTGAAGTAAATTATTTGCACTTACTATGTTTTCGGCTCTCAAGGCTAGAAAGGGGTTGACAAATGTGATAACGGCTGATAGAGATGTATGGAAGTGTGTTGTATGTGTATGGTGAAGAATGTGCTGTTGGGGAATTTGTTGTGACACATGTTCGCTCGACAGTGTAGTGAAAACGCAGCTTTACGCGAATGTGTTTAGATTATAATCAGACTTACTGTAATTTGGGAAATAAAACGTTGTTATCAATACTTCTCATTATAATTGTCCTATTAGCAAACACAATTTTGAAAAATCTTAATCTAAACGTAACCGACCTGATATCAGTTATAAGATTGAATATTATCCGCTTGAGAAAACGGATATACAACATACGAGTACATACAAGGAACAAATGTAGGAAAAATCATTGATTTTATTAATTTCATTAATCGCAGACTGCTGAGAGTGTGGCCCTGGGTTTGATTCCTCAGGTCGCGCTAAGTGTTCTGCTTTTCATCAGGGATTTTCTCAGTATCTAAGCAGCCTAGAGTTGGTGGTGTGTCACCCCGGTTGCTCTGTGCGCATGTCGCGTCGTTGGTCCTGCGCTTGATCTTTCCGGGTCGTGTGGTATTGCTGTCCCATCGGACACCTGTGTTTGCGCACACACTTGTGCACTGTAATATCTCCTGCGTACTTGTCTAGTCTTCGTTGAGATTGGCCGCCTTGTCTGAAATTTGGTCGGGAGAATATTATTAAACCTACGTTTTCTTAATTGTTTCAGAATAAAGACGGAATTAATAGACCCTCCGCGCTCACCGGACGACTCACAAACTAGCAACGTCTCCTGGCTTGTTCCAATCAAGGAGGAGGTGAAAGAGGTCCTCCCTGAAAACTACGTGGAAGTTACTATCAAAGAAGAAGTTCCAGAATCTAATGATGTAAGTTAGCAGTAGTGTGTAGCTCTTTGTGAAGTGAAGTGAAAAACTATTAAGAAGGAATCCGCTGGATGAGGAAAGCACAGAACCGGTCGAAGTGACGGTGCTTGGGGGACGCCTATATCCAGCAGTGGATGTCTTTCGGCTGAAATGGTGATGATGATGATGAATATGGGACAATGCCACAGACCGGGCATAAATCCAGACTCAGGGCAGCTGCTGGGAAAATTCCTAACAGAAAAACCCAGTAACATTATCCGACGGGTGAAACGAACCCTTCACTTCACGCTCAGCAGTCGCGCTTGTGACCACAAGACCGACGAGACAGTATTTAATACCACATGAGACTTTTTAACTTTGTCTCCGAGTTGATATTGATATTTCACATTTTTTATTGTAGGATGAGCCAGCATGTGAGAACATATCCTCAGATGGCTCGTTTGTTCAAAACGCCCCTACTTCTTCTGACGGTAAGTTATTCTATCAATCCTGGCAGAGCGCAGCGCAGCGCAGTTTTCACAAATAAAGTAATCAACCTTGTCCTACTTAAAATAAAATTGAAAATCTAAAACTTCCAAACTCCCAAACTCACACACACGCATACACCACACTCGCACTCTCTCCAACTTTCAAACTTCCTTCGAAACTTCCATCCCAGAGAGCATCAACGTAGACAGAATTACGCGGCTTAGGATGTCTGTTTTCGACTTTAAAGAGACGCAATGTTGATATTTGTTTCCTAATGAAAACCGAATGCATGTGACTAAAAGAGTAATGAATAGAAATGTTGATGGATGGAAAAGGAGAGGAAAATCAAAGAAAAGATGGATGGATTGTGTGAGGAATGATATGAAAGAGAAGCGAGTGAGTGATAGCGTGATAGTTGACAAAGGAGAATGGAAGAAGAAAACGTGTTTTGGTGACCCCAAGCAACATAGGACTAGGGCAGGATATGATGATGAAAACTGCGTTGCACTGCGTCACACACTTTTATTTCTACACATGGTGCTCTTCAGGTTCCTTGTAACCAGCTGCTACAGCATGTATCAGAAAGGTTGAGTCAAATTTAAGGGTGTACAAACTGCAAACCATCAAACTGAACAACGTTCTCTATGGGACCAACATCGGAATCGCGAAAAACATATCAACTGTCCCATAACAAACTTCGCACGGCTACCAGAGCCTTAAATTTGACCACACCTTTCTGATTCACGCTGTATAATAATTATTATAAAACTAACCCAGTAAAAACTAATCTGTATTACCTTTCAGAACTGGACTGCGAGATTTGTGGAAAACGTTACACAATCTACGCCAACTTGCACCGGCACTTACAATCTCATTCCACAAACGCTGTACAATGCGACCAGTGCAATAGACAGTTTCTCAACAAATTACGCTTAGACACTCATATGTTTAACTGCCACACTCTTGTCACCCCATACCCCTGCGATCAATGCCCAGAGAAATTTAAATCTAAATATTTACTAAAGGAGCATAAAAAGACACATTTAGACAAAACACCTTTTGAATGCTCCAAATCTCCTCAAAGTTTCTCTGACAAGCTCAATTTGGAGAGACATCAAAAACGAAATAGCTGCAAGAAATCTTCCGACGGTCCTGTCGAATGTAAAATATGCGATAAGGTCTTCGAAAATGAGTCTTTATTAAAATCTCATATGAAAGAACATGATAGCGAACGGCCGTTTGATTGTGATGAATGCTCCTCAACGTTTAAGCTTAAGAGCACGTTGATACGTCATATGCACGTCCATAGCGGGATCAGACCATATCCCTGCCCACACTGTGGGAAGACGTTCACCAGTTCTGGGTTGTTAAAGCCTCATTTACGAGTC
The DNA here is from genome assembly GCA_916610205.1 of Griposia aprilina. Lineage (NCBI taxonomy): Eukaryota > Metazoa > Arthropoda > Insecta > Lepidoptera > Noctuidae > Griposia > Griposia aprilina. The sequence goes on along the minus strand of OU744310.1, from coordinate 13,230,165 downwards.
CATACTGGCGAAAAACCTTACTCTTGCAAACTTTGTGACAAAAAATTTGCTCACAAACATAATATGCAAAGGCATATGTTAGGCCACGAGAAAATTAAGCACACTGTGTGCGATATCTGTCATAAGGGGTTTCCTAGAGAGAGTAGATTGAAATATCACATGAAAACTCATGTCAATGAGAAGTATTTTTTGTGTAAAGTTTGTCCTAAACGGTTTTCTCATAAGCAGAATGTTATAAGACATTACACTAGGAAACACCCGGGACAAACGTATCAGTGCACAGATACAGATGCATCTGTCGCGGCAAAAGTATGGGACACGATGAAAAAGAGATATTGTGATGAAGAAACTGAGGAGATTTTAGGCTAAATACTCGTACAATATTTTAGAAAGAATAGAATTATAATTCATAAGACAATTATTGGACAACGTTCAGAAGTTGCTGATGTTTCTATTCCGCTAGAAATTGATTTATTTCCCGCCTAAATCTAAGTTGACGTAGATACTATTTTGTTTGCGTGCGTTATACCGCAATTAACCATTGGTTTCTTAAGAAAGCGGTGAACGGTCAGTCAATAACGGCTTTCCACGTACAGTACTTTTTTGACACCTTAATGTCAAACACTGATGTAAATGACAGTTTTTCCAAAACTTTACACTTTGGACAAATCCAGAAAGTGTTTTTATAGCATACCCAACACCAGGCTATTCCTTACGTCCTACCATCTACTAAGTAAAATTCAGCAGAAATTATTTTTTGGGAAGAGAGTTTTTGGAACGAAGTTCCTTAACGCGGCTTGCGGTAGGAGTTGACTGGTATAGTACGATTCAAATTTAATGGCGGCTCGGAACATGAGGCGAGTCGCTGCGCAGTAGTAGTCAGCGGGGGTGAGGAGTGAGGTACTGCGCAGCGAATAGCGCACTTCACAGCCGCCATTAAGTTTGAATCGAACTGTAGAAATCGTCACGCTGAAAAATCGTTATGCCCCCTCCATGCGACTTTCTCTCTCTTTCTATTCTATTATACACGAGTGTGTGTGCGTGTGAGTATCGCGTAAAGAACTTTGTTCACACAAGTTCTTTTTTAAATGTTACATGCTGTTTACGGTAACGTGTGCATAGAACGGTATAGCAGACTTGGGGGGCATTTAAAGTTTAGTTATAACATTTTTAAGACTGGTACAGCAAAATACTATTACCAGTCGGTTCCCAGGTAGAACCCAAAAATCGAATAGACGGGAAGAATAATAAATAATGCGTTATTACATTCGAATTCACCAGCGATTTTTGCTTTGAATGTTACCCATGTAGAAGAAGAAATAATCGGCTATTTTCGAGAATATTGCAGCCACGCATTGCCGTCAAAGTGCCGCTTTTATATCATCAAAGGTAAATTTCCGTATTTAAAAACATTCAAAATCTAGTCGCGAATCGCAATGTCATCACAGCGACAATTAACGTCAAAAAATTGTCAAAAATGAAGCTAAATTATAGGTATTTATAACAGATCGAGACAGATTAGAATTTTCGAACGGTTTTAAAATTACGGGAATTTTCCTTCGTATCAAAACCTCACCCAGTGGGTATAGTTATGGTTTAAAGCTCTAATAACTGTATTACCTTCCAGAACTGGACCACCAACCACGATCAGGCAGATTCGCCTGCGAGATTTGTGGAAAACGTTACACAATGTACGCCTACCTCCAACGGCACTTACGGTCCCATTCCACAAACGCTGTACATTGCAGCCAATGCGATAAACAATTTCTCAACAAATCACTCTTAGACACTCATATTTTTAACCACCACAGCCTCGTGACCGAATACCCTTGCGATCAATGCCCAAAGAAATTGAAATCCTCTTCTAGTCTAAAGGTCCATAAAAGGACACATTTAGACAAAAAACCTTATCAATGCCCCAAATGTCCTCAAAGTTTCACAGTCAAGCGCAATTTGGCGATACATCAAAGCCGAAATCGCTGTAGAATAATCCAATGTAAAGTTTGCGATAAGGTCTTCGAAAATGAGACTTTATTGAAATCTCATATTATGAAGGAACATGATAGCGAACGGCCGTTTGTATGCGATAAATGTTCAACGACCTTCAAGCATAAAAAATCAATGCTAACTCATATGCACATCCACAGTGGGATGAGGCCGTTCACCTGCCCACATTGTGGAAAGACTTTCACCATTTCCGTTCGATTAAAATCTCATTTACGAGTCCATACTGGCAAAAAACCGTACTCCTGCGATCTTTGTGACAAAACATTTGCCTACAAACAGAGCATTCAAAGACATAAGCTTAGTCACGAGATAATTAAGCACACTGTGTGTGATATCTGTCATAAGAAGTTCCCAAAAGAGAGTAGATTGAAGTATCACATGAAGACTCATGTCAATGAGAAGTATTTCTTGTGTAAAGTTTGTCCAAAAAGGTTTTCTCATAAGCAGAATGTTCTAAGACATTACACTAGGGAGCATCCGGGGCTAACGTATCAGTGCACAGAGACAGATGCATCTGTCGCGGCAAAAGTATGGGACACGATGAAAAAGAGATATTGTGATGAAGAAACTGAGGAGATTTTGGGATAAATACTGTTAAAATATTTTGTAAAGAATAAAATTATAGGTACTTCTGCATGCGTAACACGCCTCTTCTATCTCTACTCGAAGTGAAGACAAACCACTTTCTCCTTGAACCGTCAGCTGTAGCCCGCCAAATTCAGATTTTCTTTGTTTTTTTTCAAATTGCAGCATGTTTTACGTCGTATGTTGGTCAAAATGCGATTCGCGACTGTAGGAATCTAAAATTTAACAAATGAATTTTAATTATTTTTAGTTTTTTTTTAAATTTCCCAAGATTTTTTCAGAATATTTCATAAGAAAATTCTTAGGTGGAACAAATTTCCAAAGTTTGACGATTGATATGAAATTAATGATTATTATTCAGTAGGTAGTAGTATTTCTACAATCGCGAATCAATCACATTCTGATCAACATACGACGTAAAACAGAGCTGCAATGTGTAAAAAACCAAAGAGAAAATAAGATGTTGGCGCGGTACAGCTGAGGATTCTCATTAACAAAAAAACATTATTTTCTTACATTTTGACAACGCGCCATAGAAATCTTTCTACAACTGTCACTTTATCTTCCGTTTCTATAGCGGCCATGCTACGCATGCAGAAGACAATTTGTAAAAAAGACGAAACGACGACGTGAAGAGAGAAAGTTTGTTAAAAAGACCCATTACCAAGGCATTCTTTGCATCTGTCATTACTGATCACTGATGATAATGATGAATGAGCAGAAATTATTTCTGGGAAGCGAATTTTGTTTTTGATTTAAAATCCGCTGTTTACGGTAACACGTAATATAACACACGCAACACGCCAACGTGTGCATATAACGGAATTGGGGACTTAGTTTTTTTTTTAGTTATAACATTTTACACACACATCTCTTTCTAACCCTTCCGAGGAATTAAAGATAAAGATAATTTTATTTTGCAAATATAGGTAACAGTAGATGATGACAAAAAAAAAATGGAAGTTCTGCCATATTTTACCACATAGGCATGCAAAAGATTTAAAACATTCAACTTATAACTAAATAATAACTAAGTACAAAATATAATATTATATACACTAGCTTAAAAAATCTTTCTCAATTAAGAACTCCTTAATATTATAATATGCTTTCGCCACTAAAAAGCTTCGGAGTCTCTTTCTAAATAATGAAAGCGGTAGCTCTTTCCATGTCTTTGGCAATTTGTTATAAATGACTGGAGCCATGCAGTAGACACTTTTGCGCATAAGTGCTGTCTTGGCTGACTCCAGACAAAGCACACTGTTATCGCGTCTATTGCGGGGTACTACATCTGATAGACGTCTAAAACGACTCGGATTTGTCTTTAAAAACATAGCTATTTCAAATATGCACAGACAAGCCAATGTTAATATTTTGTAATTTTTAAAGTACGTTTCACAGCTATCAGTGGGTTTAAGTTTAAACATCGCTCGAATGCATCTTTTTTGTACCTTGAAGGCGGTCTCTCTTTCAGTAGAGTTTCCCCAAAATAATAATTCATCATAGAACATTTTTTAAACCAGTATGCAGTAGTACAAAATACTACTACCAATCGGTTCCTAGCAGGCTTAGCATGACGCTTTCTATTTCTACGAAGAATAAACACAGCTCTTTCACATTCATAGCTTTTTTTTCAAAGTGACATTTCGTTTCTCCATTTTTGACATCGCACCGTAGAAATCCTACAATCTGTCATGTTGTCTTTCGTTTCTAACGATCTTTGTCTAGGTTTTTTTTATGTAGACTATTTCAGAAGAAAGTTGTCAATCCCAAAATCAAAATCACACTGACTACTGACAGTTGAAGACGATTCGATTTTGTAATCGCCATGCTAAAGACAGTAGGAAACTTTCTACTCGACGACGGCCACAAAGTACGGTTATCTACAGTCATGATTTTACAGGAGAGCGTTTTGAACGCAAATCTGTGATAATTAATAGAAGAACAAAGCTATATTCTTCCTATTTTACATCAATTAGTTAATAGGGCATTACCAAGGAAATAGTTAAGGCCAATATTAATGTACTATTTTTTTTTTCATAACACGTTAAGTACTTCGACACTTAGAGAAAAAATGTTGTAGTTGTCTTTATATACTTGACTTAATATCAGTATAAATTGAGAAACAAACAGAAAAAATATCTTATGACAAAACAAACAATTCTGAGTCAAGTTATGTAAAAGATTGAATTTCGTAAAAAGTGCATTTGACTCTTTCTACTTTGCTGCCGTCGTACTGTCTACACGGAACGTCATTTTTGTCTACTCTTCCATCGATAAAACAGTGCTCGTGCTAAGCCAGCAGGTAGAATCCAAATGATCGGAATGACGGGAAGATATACTTACATTATAAACAGGTAAGGGTGCAGTACCTAATTAGTTAGAATTTGAAGCCTATTACTAATACATTGCTACATATTATGTTCGAAAAATGTGTCTGCTCAACAACATATATAACGCAATGAATGTTGTTGAACTGTCAAAATGAAAGCTGTTCTACTGTTAGTGTGTGCAAACCCCGCTGATCCGATTCAGAAAATTATTTCACTAATCGGTAGCTGCAGCGGTACTGCCGAGTGTGTTACATAATTATATTATAATTATAATAACATAATTATGTTAAAACAAGAAATTTCACAGCGGACGAGTCGCGAGCAGAAGCTAGTAATAAATATGTGACTTTCGGCTTGGTGATGAGTCTTTTTTTTATTTTACAACCGTTAAGTACCTACAGAAAGTGTTATAACACTGTTGTGTTTCATGAGTTTTGTTTTACATTCGCTTTTTTTGAAGTGAAAACTTCTTTAGCCTCATTGAGCGATTTTTGGTAGGGTTAAACTTATGGGTTCGCGTCACCCACATGCTGATGTGACGTGTCTTGCCAGACTGGCCAACTGGCGACGCGCAATGGCCTGTGTACATTTTGGGGTTGAAAAAAGGCAGTCGTGGAGCAGTCTCCACGACTGCCTTTTGTTTTTTAATTGAGTATTCTAGCTCTATCTAGTGGTCAGCTTGCGAACTAAATCTGCTATACTAATAAAATAAAATAAAGTTATTTTAATGTTGTGTTAGCGGATAGCTAAATAAATGTGTTAGAAATATATTGTAGTTGAGTTAGAACGCGTTGAAAATAATGTAATTATGTATTTTAGATAAATTTAAAGTCCAATGAAAATCTTCTATAATATTCAATTCGTAGAAAAAGTTGTCCTGTTTTGTCACTTGTGTGTGTATAGAAAGTAGAATTATTTAAATGATAATTATGTAGTAGCAGGTAAGATAATAAGTGAAACAATTTGTTTAGAAACTATTAATCAAAAGTCAGATGTATTGCAAAAAGTTTTTTATTAAATAGTGTAGGTAACACGATTTTCGTACTGAGTAATATAAAACAATAAATTATATGGAATAAATACTTAGCATGATAATATATTAAACATTTTCATAATTAGCAGCGCCATCTCTTAGTTATTTTGAGAAGTATTAATAACGCCATCTAGTGGCAGACACTTGGAGTTACAATATAATTGAAGTTTGTGTTTATAATGTGTTTTTTATGTTTAGTCTGTATTTATTATTAAATTGTGTGCATTTAATTTATTTAATGTAATTAATTATTATGAAAAATGAATCAGAATTGGTAAAAAATTGTAACAGATTATAAGGGTGATTATATGTGATTTTATTTCGACCTTTAGCAGCGAAAATTTTTAAAAGAAATTGTATTGTTTAGATCTCATATTTGTACCAGACTATCAAGAAGGGTTGTTTGTATTTAATAATTGACCCATCATGACGCTACGTTTGATGAAAGTTAATTTATTATATTAATTCTAGTAAATAATTAAATATTGTAAAAAAATTGCACAAGTACTTAGTCGTAGTTGCATTTTTATGGTTAATATTAAATAAATCAACAGTTTTGTAGTGATAGTTGATTTTGTCTCAAATCTAAGGAACAATAAAATGCTTGTCGGTTTATTGATGTTTTTTATTTCAAATTATTATGAGGATTGCTAGTCACAGCATCGGTGGTAACAGCTGAACTACGAAATGTATTTTTAATCCAACCTATAATAATTCCCATTTTGAAATGTATTTTTACTCCAACCTCTAATAACTCCCATTTTGCGCTCTCAAAAATATTATTCAACACTTGATTGTATTTTTTTGTGAACCTAATCCCTATTTTCCATTTTTTGTCGGACAATAACCAGCCTAATTTGGATTAAATTGTACTGTCAAAAAATGTAATTATAGGCAGCCAATATTATAAATACATACCTATGTATATCAATAAATAATATTTATATTTATTTTTCATCAAATGCTATTTTCGGGTTCTTAAAATACTAAATAGCCAAGTACCTAACTGTAAGAAAATGCCAGAAAGTTAAAATGAGCTTCCATTATTAAAAAAGCTGGCAGCGCAGAATGTTCATTCAGAGGTTCATTAACTTAAAAAAAAAAAAAAAATGTCCTTTCGTTTGATTTCCCGTTATTGGTATTGTTACCATGTATGCAGCAATTTATTTTTAGGGTTTCCTACACAAAGCCTTTGTTTGCGTATGCCTTAGCCGCGTATTTCACTTTCAATGTTCAATTCGGGACATCGCTTGCGTGAAATGGCCACACATCCATCTCAACACTCGTCTCCGCTGCATGCAATTTTTTTTATCCGTCTTCACGGCCCGGCATTTCGATCTATACAGTACGACAGGCCTTATCACAGACTTGTAGATTTTCCCCTTTGTCCGTACCCCACGAGGGGGCCGGCGAGGGGGGGGCGTGTAGTCGCTTAGTATATGAGTTTTATGCCCTGGCTGTAGGACTTAATTTATTGAGGCACCCACAGGCAAGTCCGGTTAAGCAGCAGACACCCTCACAGGTAATTTGACATCCGTGGGTTGCCAGTTGTTCCTGTGACCTGTCGCCATTTCATCCATCCTGAGTTGATCGTTTATTAATCAGTGTTTAATTGGTGCAAAATGTGCACGATTTTGGTGCGCATGTATAGTCCGTTCGTCCGTTTCCTCACTTTCATAGTCCGATGGGACGGCAATCCGAGGCACGAGGATATCACACCGCCAACTTCCAAACTCCGGGCTGCTACTAAGAAATTCCTAATGGAAAAACCCAATAACACTGCCATAACTGGGATTCGAACCCATGATCCCACGCTCAGCAACGCGTGGTGATTTCACGCAACCTGTGTCTTGAATTTTAATTCATTCGTTCGTTTCGTTCGTGTTTACATGGACAAGAAAACAGGCGCCTCCGAAGGCTTTTGAAAAAAAAATCCTAATCCATAACTTAATATGTTTGAAAAATTCGTCTGCCAAAAGATGTAAATAAAACGCAATGAACGTGACTGAATGGTCAAAATTAAAGACATTGGTGCCGATTCTCTTGTCACAAAATTCTTTAGACTAGACTAAAAATCACTAAAATTTAGTTTAATCCTGTCAAACGACGATTTCTCATTCTGAAATTGACACAACTTAACTATATTTTAGTTTGACAGCACTAAGATGGCACTGAATTAGGTATTAGTTTAGTGAAAATGCCAATTTTGCTATTCTGAATTTGACGTTATTCACCTAAAATTTTGCTTGACTAACTAAATATGGCTATTTATAATCGCGATTAAAAAGGTGTGGAATAAAAAAATTAATAGTTTAAAAACACGCTTTTATAAATGCACGTAAAAACAAAAAATAAATTATGGGTCGTTCAAGTTGTCTCTATTTCTGGGCTGAAGTGTAAACTATGTGCTTTTAATTATAATATTTTATTGTAAAAGCGTGGGGCGCTGGAACAGGGAAAGTACTGGTAACTGGTACTTTGAACAGACTGTTTAATGTAGAGCCACCTACTAGTCGTGCTGCAACTCCAGTTAGAGCGCCAATCTGTGTAACCTGCTTCCCGTAACATCGCTTAACTTGATTTCTCAGCAAGTTATAGAAAAAGTCTTTCCTGTTCCAGCACCCCACGCTTTTACAATCAAATATTATAATTAAAAGCACATAATTTACACTTCAGCCCAGAAATAGAGACAACTTGAACGATCCATAATTTATTTTTTGTTTTTACGTGCATTTATAAAAGCGTGTTTTTTAAACTATTAATTTATTTTAAGTAGGCAAATGAGCCCGCATCCTCTCCATCTCCGCCAGTGCGTCTGTATTGCATGGTGTTTTATCTGTCAGCTTAGAACAATCTAGCTCTTCAATCTGGAGGTTTGTTATAACCTTGAAACCTGATCGTGTTCAAAGTCCATTACGTGGCCTTTCTCACAAGTGCAAACACGACTATGATGCGATATTCCATCATGGAATGCCAGTGCCTATCTTCCGGCGTCATCATCAGACCTTGAAACCTAATCGTGGTCAAAGTTCATTACAAGACTTTTCTAAGAAATCCAAAACAGTTATGATACAATTTTCCATCATGAAGTTCCAGTTCATATCTTCCGGCTCCATCATCAGATCAGTTCGACAGTACCATATTATTGTATTGTCATTAGAACTACATACAGCTGCCAATTTTCATTACGCTACGACCCTTGGAAGATGGTTAAATTAGTTACCTTAGATTCCATTACATAGTTACATACAGGTCGACCTAATAAAAGCGTGTTAATTAGAAGTCATAAACTAAAATTCACGACAAGACCTCTACTTCTGGTGCAAAAACAGTACTGTATATTTTTTAAGTTTTATTTTGCTTTTATCTCGAAAATGGTGTGTCCTATCATAAAAATAATGAAAATTTCGACCCCCTTTAGAAAAGCCTTAAACCACTAAAACTCTACATGTAGGTAATATTTTTTTCATATTTTCCATAAAAAAGTGAAAAAATTCAAATGAAACACGTCGAGGCTACCCCCATGAGTGACTCTGGCTCTAAAAAAACACGTGGTAGGGCAAACAAGTGCCACGTGGAGTCGCGATTGTCAAATTAAATTTTAGTTGCGTCAAAATTATTTTTAAATTTAGAGATATTTTTTTACAGAATAACTAAGATTCTCATAGTCAAAAGTAAGGAATTTTAGTGATAGTTTAGTTCGGTGTACAAGAGAATCGGCACCGGCGATCGATTGCCATATAATAATTATAGGTTACGCAAATACTCCGCTAGTTGGTGTTGGTTGGTAGTTGGCTAGGTAAGCAAATAAAAACAACTAAAGAAACAATAAAAATATATTTATGATCATATCACATAACGCTTTACATAATCAATGTACAACATAAGTTTAACATACATTTTGATTAACTCATCTCGCCAATACCACAAAGCTCGTTTACATGAAGACAGTTCTTCGACTCGAATAGGCTATTATCGAAAGGAGATATAATTTTGATTTCCTAAAAAATACTAATCGATCGTCTTTCTATACTTATAAGTTTAAGATATGAGGAACAGGGTGAAGTTTCTCATCCTCCATAGAAAAGGAAGGATCCTTCGACCAGACAGGTGCTGTCTAGTCTGGCGAGCAATTGCCCGGCAGTTGTTGTCGTGTTTCTCTATAATATGTCAATCACGTGCACAACGCTGCTTGTGCGATGTAGGATTTAAATTATATATTTTGAAATATAGACTGTGTACCTACATTTCAATACTTCTAGGAGAAAATAAATAAAACTTTAATAAAAGTTTACTTGACGTCAGATGACGCATGACGAAAAACGAGAATTGATTCGAAAATCGTCTGACAAGTAACATCTTTGAGTTTTTGTTTCTCACTTGAGTGGGATTTTGGATGGACGGAGGGGAAGGGCAAAGAAAAAATGGATGAATCATGTGAAGAATGATTTTGAAGAAAAGGGAGAGAATGGAGGGAGATAACGTGTTGCCGACCACAACGAACATGGGACCAGGGCAAGGAGATGATGACTTAAGTGCGATATTAGCCTGGCGAGTCTAGCTTGGGCATTATCGCCTCTATCGAGAAACTCGTCTCGTGTAAATGAGCCATTTTTTCGTTGTCCTCAGCGTTGCATTGGTATTTCGCACCGCACTGATTCCGACCTTATTGCTTCTTTGGGCAATTCATACAGAGGTGACTTGCTGATGTCACTACTTACTATACTATGCTCATTTAGGAGGACCTGAAAGTTGGCAACGTCGCAAATAGTTGTCAAATATTAAAAATTATGAAATATCAATCTGTAATGCATTAAAATATTGATCAGGTATGAATGGCAATAATTAATGTCATAACAATGAATATTGAGTTTTAGGTGTAAAAAAAAAACATTTGGTAAATTTCCAAATGATTTTTTTACACCTGATACTGTTACAACGCCTAATTCAGTGTTATTATTGCAATTCATAATTAATACTGACAAATGAACACAGCGAAATATTTGACAGCTGTGTGCGACGTTGCCAGAATTCAAAATGCACTCTCTTAACATTGGTTGATTTGACAATGCTTAATACAGAGCGTCCGTAGAGTCTAAACAATTTTTCCAGTAGATTTTGGACAACTTTCATTGTATTTAATCTCTGTAAACCATAAAAAAAAAACATAGTTAGCAAATCAGCATGTCCCTGAAACAATAATTTAAAGACATGTGATATCCACCGACCCGCACTGTACCCGTGTGGCAGAATACGGCCCAATCCATCTCACAGAGAGGAGGCCTGTGTCCCAGCAGTGGGAACGTTACCTTTAGGCTGATTATATTAATATTATGCGCCACTAAAGTCGCCTCTGTATAAATCGCGTTACATTTCCAACAAAATGAAATAAATAATTAAATACACAAAATCCTCCACATGGAACTCATCTCTTACGATAGCAACAACATCAATTTTACTTCTTAATTATTTTGAAATACAGATAAAAATAAAGAAAGGTACATTTACGTAAAATCTCATTTTCAAGCATGGCGACATTTCTTGCCTATGTAAAGGCCACCTTGTAATTGTTTTACAACATTACCATCATCTGCCTAACCTTCGCAACTATATTGTGGTCAGCTTCCAGTCTAACCGGAGGCAGCTGTATACCAGTATTTTACACAACAAGCGTCGACCCGTGCGGCTATTATTATTTAGCAACGAGCCCCCTTTTGACAACAATTCCTATTAAATCGAATCTTCACTAAGGTTGAAACTATCTAACTGTCAAATAGACCTTGTCGTTTTATAAAGTGCAAGTGCGACCTGAGGGTGGGAAAGCAATTACACATACATACATAACCTCACGCCTTCTACCCAGGGAGGTAGGCAGAAACTACAGAACGCCACCTGCTACGATCCTTACATACTCCTTTTACTTGGTTTACGTCCACAAATTATTATAACAGACTATCGGACACAATCTGAATCATTTTGAAACCTATTACTATTCCATTGCTTCATAAGTTCAAAAAAATTGTCCGCTCAACTACGTAAATAACGCAATGAATGTTGTTGAACTTGTAATTAACCGCTGGTCTACTATGCAGTACTCGGGTGTTAATAGGGCCCAAGGAGATTTATAAAGAGAAGACTTGACGGAGTCGACCTTCATTGGCATAATTTCTTACTACCCGACCAAGTTAATTAAACATCTGTCAGTTGTCGCCAGAAAATCAGCTATTTTAGCGACTATGTCAATTTACCTTTCTTTATGCGTGTTCAGATATGAATATTTATTATTAAAAATTTACAATTTTGTTCATGAATTAATTACATATATTGACAAGTTATAGACCCTTCTTTCCGTATGTCAATACCATCACTAGCCCGCTAACCAAATGTGGTGTTTAAGAGTGATCAATCAACATTATGCTACTGCGCTGCGCTGAGCTGTGCTCTATTTAGATAATTCGCTCTTTAGATTATAGGTAATGAGCAAACAAACAAAACGTGCTGCGTTGATTTTTGTGTGGTTACGATATGTTAAAAACTCAGCAGTGATCACGGGATAGGTGCTGACTTTAAGCTTATTTCTTGATTAATTAGACAACAGCACAAAGAGTTTAATAATTAACTGTTCTGTCAACACAGTCGCACCAACTAGAATCAATTCAATATTTTTTGTAAATTTTGATGTTCAAAAGTGCCTATTTAAAATTATTTGAGTTTGCATAGCACTCATCGGTAAGCTCAAAGTTGTCTGCAGAAAAATCATAGCACGAAATGTTAGCTGATAGCTAAACAAAGCACAGCGCAGCGCAGCATAATGTTGTTTAGTCAAATAAACGAGCTGTTCTGTCAAGATCAGACCCTTTCATTCCATTATAAATAATACCTATATATTTCCCTTACACAATCCAGTCGTTTTCAAGTCTTCGTCTCACGCTTAATGATAAATTTCTAAACATTAAAAGTGATTTGACAGTGTACCTATAACATTTTTATTTAGGATTTAATTTCCTTGATATTTTAAAAGATGGCTTACCGTACCAAATACTCATAAAGCAAGTCAATATTCACCTCCACCAATAGTCACCTCCTGCCCTGCTATATTAATTATAGTGGGCCTCTGATTTCATTGAATAATTCCGTAAAAACAACTTTTAGTTATAGGTACACTGTTATGATAATATTACAATACAAATGTACTTTTTTATATGCGTAGTTTCTAAAACATTTATGATATTGAAACACCTTTCCACTACAAGTACATAATCATATTATTACACAGGGTCAATTTAAATTAGCTAGCGAAACTCCGCAGACGTAATGGGTATCGACATTTAAACACGATGTATAAAAAAAAAACATTTGATTTCTTTTTATGAGTTTATCGACTGCTGTTAGTGCATTCACTAGATTTTTTTTTTGTTTTTTGTTTTATCTTTACAGACGTGATAATTATCTATATATAAACACGATAAAACATATTTTCTCAACTCATACTACACGTAACAACATCAAAAGCAATCGTAGACTCCTAAAAAAAAAGTTTTTATTCTTATTTTATCGTGTTTAGCTATCAATACTCATCACGTCTGCGGAGTTTCGCTAGATAATTTAATTTGATCCTATTTTTTTTATATATGACACACTACTGTATTTCTATAATAGGATGAGTCCTAAGATTATAATGCGATACAGTTTGATTATTGGGCTATAATTTATACAAACGTTTTTATGTAATTAACATCAATGTATTGCCCTGTTTACGTACGGACGATTATTCGTCCATTAGTATGTAACTTTAACAGATAACTTCATTTTTTGGACAGATGTCTTATAACTATACATCGGATATTCGGATACATATTCACCTAAAGTTGCGATGTTGGCTACTATGGAATGCGCTTTTCTAACGAAAAATCTTGACTTTAACTAACACACACCACCTACACATCTACACATCTTACACCCTACATACACATATTTGCATCGGGGGTTAAACATTAATTTTAAATAAATATTCATCTGAATAGTTATGAAATCCAAGAATCCCGGTTTTTTTTTAAATTAAATAAGTGGTTTTATAGAAGTCTCTTCCATTCTATACACCCGAAAAGTTATGCATTTCGGGTGTTCCTGGAATTCCGGGTTTTTTTTTACAAAAATAATATTTTGTGAACATACTGTCATAGTTTAAAAATTACTTTAGGTAAATATGTATCCGAAAATCCGACTCTGCAACATATAAACCGAAAATTTCATTCCTTGATAAAAGTTATCTGAAGATTGAAAAATCAGTACTTACTGTATAGAATATGGATTCAATTTAAGGTGTCGTTTATTTCAAAAGTTTCTGTGAAACATTTTTTTCTAGTTCATTCTTCTTGAATATTTAATATTCATTGCATAACGTACTATTTCGAGAGAAATCCCAGGACGCATCCTATGCACATAGTACACAAAATGTTATGTACTTAATCTTAAATACACACAGACTTAAAATACGTTTCGGTCATCCTAAGGTACTTTGGCAGAAATATTTATGTATATTCCTTTTGTTTGTCTATTATTTGGCGTGCAATAAAGACTATTTTTATCTACACATTGAATTTAACAAACAATACACACAGAATTCGAAACCTACACATTTTGAGGCAAAGATTTAAATCATTAGGTTTGCCCGACTGCGTCATCAGATGGTCTCACGATATCAATGATATATGAAAAGTCTTGTCTCGTTCACTCATACTGAAAATCCTATCTTTCGTTCCATGCGGGATGAGTGAGCTTACTCTTCCCAGTACGACCTTTTATTCGCGTGACCTAAGTACGGTGAGGGCAAGTCTAACGATTTAAATCTTTGCTTTGAGCTTATTTTTGTTTTTATATGGAGTAGATAACAAATGGAGTATTAAGTCAACCTCGATCATTCGGATATTTGAGAAAACCGAGGCTCGGTAACCGGTTAACATTTTAACCGATTTTGTTCCAAATGTATCTTACGCTAAAATTAACCAATATTTCGTAGGGTAGAACCAGTTAGCATAATTAGCCGATTCATGAATTAATTGTATAGTTGTCTATTTCACAGTTTCTCTTATTTTTTTTTACCGATTCAAGATCAAACTCTTATCCAAAACATTACATTACAATACCACAGTAATTTTTCAAACATCACACTTAGATTTCATACAATCCTTCCAGATATTTCCCAACTATGTTGTTTTCTCACTCCCAGTCAAACTGGATACACATAAATATCTGTATTTCACGCAGAGCAATATCATACTATCCTGTTGACCGCATACTTATCACAACGCAGCCAACTAAGCAGGAGATATTATAGTGCACAAGGGTGTGCGAAAACAGGGAGCACTCTCTCTTCCCTCACTCTCGTAGTAAGATAGGATGGCGATCCGACACGACCGGGGAGAGATCAAGCGCAGGACTGAAGGTTTTACGTGCTCTCCAAGGCACGAAAACTACTATACTACACATTTTTTTTTTTTATACATCATACCTTAAGACTTTGAATAATGTTAGTCACTACACACAAGGCTTTATTCACATATACACTTTATTCCTTAAACCACAAGGTGCAAAATTATACAGACATCCCCGAAAAAAACGACTTCCTCGAGTTTGCACTTTAAGAATCATGTTTTTAGTTTCATTTGTCGTCAGAAAATCTTCTACCCTTTCGGTTTTTATTGAGCCTATTAATTGTTATAATATTCAATAAATAATTAAGCTTTGTACAATAGAATGCCAAGACTAGATCCACAGGACGCTTCTGATTGGTCGAAATCCTAATAGGTTTTAAAAAACATCGATTTTTACAACATCAATATATTAGTATTTTTTTATAGTTAGTATTCTACTTATTTTTAAATTATGGTAAACTTCGACGTATAGAGGAAGACCTAAATAAATGTCTTTAACAAAACGGTTTTTTTTTTAAATAATTGCCCCTTTTAATAGACGATTAGGAAATTTATACAATATAAACAGAATTTTTGTGCTGTCTGCACATTGGGTTGCAGACATATACAGGGTTAGTTTTCAAAGACCAGCCAAATTTAAGGATGTGGTACAGACCATCAAACTGAACAATTTTCTCCTTGGGATCAAAATCGTAATCACGAAAAAAAAATCAGCGGTCCCATACATTTAGGTCAAGTAGGTATTGAAGTTTTTTATGGGACAGTTTATAAATTTTTCGCGATGATGATATTGGTCCCATGGAGAGAGTTGTTCAGTTTGATGGTCTGTACCACATCCTTAAATTTGGCTGGTCTTTGAAAACTAACCCTGTATTTATATACAAAACTTGCTTATACCACGTGGAGACGACAATACGACAATTAATGAAAACACTGGCAATACTACATAGGAATATACAGAAACTATGAAATAAAACTCAAAATCGAAATTAAAAAAAAAGAATATAACAAACTTAATAATAGTGATGGCCGACTTTGTATTTTGTCGATCAGTCGATTAGGTACAGTGACTAAACTATTAGATATAGGTACGTTGTTTAATTTATTGTCGTCTCCACTTCGTATATACTTATATAAATGCAAGAATCTTATGGTATATTTAATATATTATATGACAGTGAGTATAATATTAAGAGTTTTTTTCACCACTTCCGGGTAATTTATGGTTAAGAGGGTCTATTGAAAGTTAGCAACGTCGCAAATAGCTGTAAATTTTTTCGTTGTTTTGATCAACTTATGTTCGTAATCTGTCCAATAACAACATACAAAATCTGTAATTTTTCATTTTATAGCGACTGTATGCGGAGGTGGTCAAATAGCCCTTTATTATATAGACACCAATACATAATCTATACCTAATAATATTTATTTAACTTACAAAATTCGTAAGTTATTTTTTTATTTGTAACAGATTTTTCAAAAACTTCAATAGATACGTCATTCTGTATCTAAAATACTAATTAGGCATTTAAAACACTTGGAAGCATAGAACCATCATGATGATTTCACACTTACAAATATTATTTTAAAATAAGCACTCCATTTATTACCTAATCAGTGTCCAAATCCGAAACCATGAAAGCGAAATGCCTACCCAAAAAATACTCAAGACCCATCTTCTTCATCGAAGAAATCCTTCAACAACGGGGGACGATCTTGTCTGGGAATAAAATTACCCGAGTGTGGGTACTGAGGGTGCCACCAATTACAAACTATTGCCTTCACAACAGCATCTAGAATTATCTCGCATTCGGGCACAATACCTTTGACTGCATAACAGGCACTGTTGAAGCCAAGATGAAGGGTGTGGTGTCTGTAACCTTCCGATAAGACCATTTTGACGGTGGATAAGGTCATACCTTGGAGCGGTGGGATTCTGTCGAAACCTTTGCAGGTAACCTGGAAGGGTAGAATGGGTTTTAGATTACTTTATGCTGTTTAGTTTTCGGTAAAGTTAGCCGCACCCCCAAGAGAACGATGTTTGTCTTTGACAGAGTCTTTATTTAGTAGCAGTAAGATGGTCTGCATTGTGATAGTGTTACTACAGAAGCGCGGCTGAGCGTACGTTTAATATCTGCAGAAAAGGTCTTTTGAAATTCGCTAAATGTATTAGTATTTTTGGCACTTAACTGTATACATCACTACCTTGTAAACACAGTTATTTATTATAATAGTGTCTTGAATTATTTAATTTAATTTATCTTAAAGAATAACACTCTTTTCTTGCTAACACTTTTATTCCACACAATTGTACTGTTTCAGAATCAAATGACGACTGCCTCTGCATTATATTTTACTTTTAAAAATGACTTTTACCCCACCCAGAAATAACGAAAATATCATAACCGTTATGTCTAAGTGTTGCCAAAGTAAAATAATGAATACATTCAGTTGCCATAATTGAAACACATTTGAAAGTTAGTTACAATATTAATAATTTGTACTTTGACAGTTTTGTCACAGTAGCTATTAAAAAAAACAAAGAAATCACGACACTAGGCCATCCGATAGCGTGCTAACTCCGAGAAGCACGCAATAATCACGACAATCGGGTAAGCAGTATTGTATAGGCCTAAAGCGTTTACGTAGCCTGACTAAAACATTCTACTTATAAACACAATGGATCGCGCAGCATAAAGTACAGGTCTACCCCCTAAGCACGAAATCCGTAGTTTCGAGGAAAGTTACGGGCGATTACAACTCCATATCACCTACGGACATAAGATTACTTTATGTCTCGGGCCACAAACTAACAAAATCAAAGAAAAATCAAGTCAAATCTTGGTGTCATTCTTAGGTCGGCCTAAGAATTAATGACACCACGATTTGACAGCTGTCCCTGCTCTCGAAGTGTTTGCCCGTCCAAAAAAAAAAATAATTGGGCGTAGGGTTCACTACGAAGTTACGAGCTACTTTCGGACGGGCCCGTATGTTCGTTGATGGACCTCGAGAGTAGGCCGTCACGTGGTGGTAACATGGAATCGAATTTAAGGAAGAAGCTCAGGTTTGCAGACCTTCATCACTGTCACTCATACCAATTGGAAAGTCTCTTTCCAAAATTCGAGGTGTTATATTTACGGCAGGGAAGAGCTGTATTGCATACGGGTTTCACCAATGGACGGAGTGATTCATGAGGAAGGTTTAGGAGTATAATTCATTAAGGGTTTGTGTAAATTGGCTGAAATATGACGATGATTGTTAAAGATGTCGGAAAAAATCATGCCGACTGGGAGCGTTAGGTACTAGCGTGCGCCGCGTAAACCAATAATTATATGAAACCCCGGTAGACCCGGTAGTGCATCCCCTCGGGATATTTTCCAACAACCACGCGGGCGAAGTCGCGGGCAAAAGCTAGTAGAACAATAAAATAGACTGCTTAGCTTATTACAAATAAAAAAAATATGCAAGCAATGTCGCTAGAGCTAAGTTGGAGTTTTTTTTAAAGAGGACTATAATATGTGCCAATAATTCAAGAATACATAAAATACGTACCATCAAAACCTGCGCCCCTTCTTCTGGATTAGCGTCAACCCTGCCCAGCTCCTCAATAAAATCTTTTTCCACACTAGGCTGACTATTAAGCAACTGTGGCTTCTTCAGCTTGAAATACACGTTCCAATATGTCAACCCTCGGTCATACCAGACGTTTACGCACACCCAGCTCACTAAAACATTAGGATGGGCGTCTTTACGACAAATTCGACGGGTGAACTTATCGTAAGTGTGGTATAGGGCCCGGATGACAGTCTGCCTCAACCCGTATGCCTTCAAACTGTCAGTACGCAACCTATCCGGTAGCTTCGGATGATTTTCGCAGTATCTCTTGTATTGTAAGATCCAAAATGCTTTGCTTTTAGTCACTGCGTACGCTGATTTGTTGATTTTAGCGAAAGTTCCGATGTCTTCAGGTTTAATGTATTTTGATAACAGGTAGAATAGGATTTCGGGATATTCTATGCCCGGGCGTTCTTCTTTAGGGGCTTTGTCCTTCTTTTTCTTGTATACTACTTGTTTAGTTCCATCGTCAGCGATCTCTGGGGCGATTTCTGTATCGTCACCGACTTCGTCCCAAGCTGGTTCCATGGTTGGTTTTAGAATAGGAGCCGGCTTTCTGATTGCTTTAACCGGTTTTGGCGCGTTCGCACAGTCGTTGATTGTGAAATCTGAAAGTTTTTTTTTTGATAGTTAACCTTTTTTTAGGGTAGGTTGGTTACAACATCAAAGTGCTAATCACGGTTATGTTGTTATGCTCTATGATCGCCCGCGAAATATATTTTTTTCTTGCGTTTTGTTGCAAATTGCAGCTGATTAATTTCCTTAGTAAAAATCATAACTCATTTTAGAGAAGAAACATCACGTATGCATGACAAAGATATTTGTGCTTAAAAAACAAACGTGTAGTCTTTATGGTATAAAACAGAGCAAAAAAAAAAAATGAATTTCGCGGGCTTCTTTAGAACAAATTTTCTTACGTTTTTTTGCAATTTGCAGGTCAGTGTCAGGTTGTATTGATGATTTTAATGATTATAATTCTGTAAATATTTTTATTCATTCATAAATATTTGTTACGGTCGCGTTTGATCAACACACTACTTGATACTGACCTGCAAATTGCAACAAACATTAAACAAATTGAAATTCGTTGCTTTCAACTTAGCTGTGTCACAATCACACACTTTTTGTACCATTAAAACTATTATCTTATAATTAAATGCCTAAAATTCTGACTACCAGTCTTACCTCACAATAACGGTAAAGCCCAGTAACTGGGTGCGGTTAGAAGCCAGTCACTGCGTCTAACAATCTGACATTCAGCCCCATCTGGTTAGACTGGAAGCCGACCCCAACCTAGTGGGGAAAAGGCTAGGCTGATAAACATGGTCACTAAATCAATAATTAGAGCCAGTTTATATTTTAATAAATGAGAATAATAGGTAGGACTAGGCTAGAAGCGCGAAAATAAAAATAAAACTTATTTCTAAAGCTACATTGGAATTTTCTTGAGATCAACTAAAGACAAGGGCTATCAATTTGTTATTTTCACCCAGTTATTTCTTACAAACAGAGAATGGAGCCTGTATTGGGCTTAGCATAGTTCAGTAGGAGAGAGGAAGTTTGCCTGTCTGATTTGATTGTCATTCAATAAATTATTTTGATAATTGTTATCTTATTTCATTCAAGTTGATAACAGACACTTCACTTAAGTGAATTGTTTCATTCCGTGTTCACAACACACCAGCAAAATTACATATCAAAGGAATGTTCATAAAACATAAAAATCAATGTGATGTGAAGGTATTTTTTTTTTCTTATTTTTTTTTTCTTTATTATCAATAGAATTTTTAATTTTGTATTTCTTTTATAAATTGTTATTTTAAGATAGTGTAGAAGTTATATTTTGTAATAATTTGTTCTCAATTTGTTATTAATATTAAGTGTTGGAAGTCAATGTCTAGGCTACAAGGTTGCGTCTATGTAAGTCCTGCATCATAAGAACCACCAACTTCCAAAATACAAGCTTGACTTAGTTTAGGAGTTGGTAGATCACCTATTATGAACTGCAGTACAACCATTAAACATATTTTCAAAATTTGTTATTCATAGATTAAGTTTTTGTTGTACTTTGAGAGTGAAATAAATTATTATTATTATTTATCTGCTCCTTTCATTCCTTTTTCAATCATTTTGGTAGGCGAAGAAAATATGCCGAAAGGCAGAATCAAACATCATTGGATTATATGAATTAATTTTTACTTTCGATTTATTTTGTGTTCAGAAATCTCACTTCCAGTGAAATATGCCGAATTAAAGACAAAAATTTACAAAAAGAGTCTGATATCTGCTTTAGTGAACATTTCTTTTCAAAAACCACTTATTGAAAAGGGAATATATATAGCTGTAGATTTTGTTTTTTCTTGCTGATTAAACAAACTTGCATTTGATAGTGGAAGATAGTGACTATTTCGTCACTTCGTTTTTTCATAATAATTTGTAATATAGTAGTTTGAAAAACATCCAAAATGTAACTATAATTTTCTTTTGTATTTATATATGCATGTATGTGTGGGATTATTTATTCCCTTATAGCATCATAACAATTAACTACATTTGTTCTACTTAGGCATGTTGACATGTGGGAAATGGAGTCTGCAATTTTTGTAGGTACTGTTTTCCATTACTGTCAATGACCTTACAGCTAAGCGATTATAGCAACTCAAACTCAAATAATTTATTTCAATTAATTACATGCACTTTTGAATTTTCAAGGCATTGGTCAGTCAGAAAGATGAAGCTAGTTGCCTATTCCAAAGTATAGTAGGTTCCTATGGAGAAGAACGGACAAGAAACTCTATGGATACTTGCATGGCTTTCGGCAAGTATGAATAAATGTTGGTCATTCATGAGTGCCTATTTCTTCAAATCTAAACAATTTTACTGTCTGTCTTTTATTTTAAATCATGTGTACAGATTGAAATAAAACTTATCAGATGGGTAACCAACATTATAAACATGAATAATCTTATTTCTAGAAATCCAAAGTATAATTTACTCAGGAACTCGAATTGTCAATTTCCTGAGTAAATTATAGTTTGGCTTTCGTTTGGTTTTTGCTCAGTTGTGAACAAAAAGAACCCTAAGCTGAAAAAAACAAAAAAAAGCAGCAAAAAAATCATACCTTTGAAATATAACTATAACAAGCAGGATCGGCGCTAGAATTGCATAGGAACGAGATATTACATTAAAAAAAATATTATTTACCTTGTGATACATTCTTTTTGCTTTTCTTCTTCGTCATTCTATAAGATTTAATAACAAAATCAACAAAAAAATATCAATTTTATGTTTTTACTCCAATTTATTTAGACCGTTTTTGGTTAAGGACACCGCATTTCTATTAGGTTATCATAATTAGTGTTTATTTGGAAAAGTAATAGTGTTCTGAATGGTTTGTAGGCACAAAAATAAATTATTTACGAAATTATTAAGTTTTGAAATCCGCCTGGGACGAATTTGACAACTCAACTAATGTCAAAATTATTCGATCGATAGGATTAGTGTGGACAGGTATTGGTTAGAAAATGCTACCGCGTTCTATAAATTAATGGAAGGAAAATCAATGGGGGAAGGCAACTGTCAAAATGGCGCTGCCGTAGCTACAGTTCCCAAAACAAGCTAATTTAATGTAAGGTGGTCTTTATTTAGTTTTGCGAAAATGACTCGTTTTTGTGTTCCTCAATGCTCGGTAACTGGAGTCTACCATTTTCCGAAAGTCCTAAACTTAGAAGATTATGGCTTAAAGCTATTCGCAGATAATTATATTAATTAAACAGAATTCGAGGTTATGTCGGAAACAATTCGAAGACAATGTTTGCGAGGAAATAAACAATATTTAAAGTTTTAATTCTGACTCTTTTCATGTCGAATAAATATTGATATTAAATATTGAAATTACCGCAAATAACGAAATAGTGGAATAAAACCAAACTCATGAACATGAATGTACACGAAATGGAATGATTGAACGAATTTCAAATTATTGGTAGGCCGTAGGGACCTAGCTATGGACACGCCATCTACAATTAGCTTTGACCGACCTTCCCCATTGATTTCTATCAAAAGGTGTAGCGAAGGTTGCCCGTGAAATTCAAATTCGTTTTCTTACTCCCGCGCAGTTATATTATATACACTTGCGCGCAAAAAAAATATCAACTCCGACCACCCCATTCTCTTCGATTTGAAACAAGATAATTCAACGAGTTTAAATAACAATAACATTGTGTACTACCTGTAGATTAAGTTATCGTTAGTAAAAAAATATATAAATAAAGATTCATTCGTTTTTGAAAAAATCGCGAGCTTAAAAACATACGGGTCGCATAAAGAACCTATTTTTTTTTTATCGGTACATATTTTAATTTACATAATGAATAAACGAAGTGTAATATATAAAGTTAAGGTTTTTTTTCGACTTCACAGACAAAAACTTCACGCACTTTTTCCAAACAAAAGTGAGTGATGGATGTGATGAGACATCTGAAGAATCGAGTCGATCTTGTCAAGAATATTGTTTTTTATCAAAGTATGTGTAAATAAACTGTATCTTACCTTCTTCACACAATATAAGATAAACATTAACATTCTAATTCCGCCCTTCGGACGACCCACTGACGAAGATATCTTCTCTCAAATAGAGAGCATCAAAGAGTATATTAATCAAAGATCAATCATCAAAGAGTATATAGCATCAAGGAGAGCATGGGGTGGATTAATTTATGTGCACGAAAGTGTATTTACTGATATTTAACATATAAATTCCCAGCAGTACTTAGTAACTAGGTTATGGAGATCAAATAGGCAGTCGCTCCATGTAAAATACTGGTATTCAGCTACATCCGATTAGACTGGAAGCCGACCACAACATAGTTGAGAAAAGACTAGACAGATTGATTTATTTATCATAGAAACCAGCGCCATTTTTTTCTCAAGTTACATTTGAGAAGAATAAGCTACAATATGCCAAAATGTATGAAAATTTGCATTCATTATACAGGGTCAAATTAAATTAGCTAGTGACACTCCGCAGACGTGATGGATATTGTTATCTAAACACAACAAAAGGATATTAAAAAATATTTATTGTTCTTTTTTGGGTCAATACCTGCTGTTAGTGTTGTTACTTGCAAGTGAGAGTTGATAACATCTGTTTTATCGTGTTGAGATATCGATACCCATCACGTCTGTGAAGTTTACACAAAAAAAAACAGATTTTTTATCTGATATTTTAAGTGACTACACACTATCGGCGGTTGTTGACCCTAAAATAAAACACCAAATTAATTTATTTTTTGTTTTATCATGTTAAGGTATCGATACCCATCACGTCTACGGAATTTCACTAGCTAATTTAATTTGACCCCATAGAGACCGACCCTTCTTCGGTCGCGTATGTTGGGCACACGTACCTATATGACCACGATGGACGTGCATAGTCCAACGTTGAAGGCGAGCGAATCATGAGCATTTTGGCACGCGACCAATGCGACGGCAACGTCGTCGGCGTAACAGTATTTCTTGCCTTAATAATTCAACGGGGTACTTCAAAGATAATATATGCTAATAAGTGAAATTCAAATCATAAAAGTTACTTTGGTAAAGGGTCAGGCCGGATTGATAATCTTTTTATCATCGTTAGAGTAACTATTTTGTGGTACGGTTGTAGTTTCTCAAAATAAAACAACAATAAAAATGACACATTTTTATTTAAAAATACAAGGTAAAGGAATAAGTACACGAGAAAGCTTTCAATAAATACAAATTGTCCTTATTTTAACATTCATTTGTGAAGAGTTGCAATTGTGAGCATCCTATATAATATCCATTTGTGTAGCTAAAACAGGGAACACCCTTTATAAAATTCTTATAACATTTAGTTTGTGTCGAGTTGCGTAAGTGAGCACTCTTTATAATATTATTTTACAAAAGAAAGACATTTTTGACACTCTCGACTGCATATATTTCTATTTCAGGGAATCAGCCATAATTTTTTGCAGTAGGTCGAAATGCTAAAACATTTTTAGAGTTGATCTAGGCAGTTAACAGAACATCACGCCAATATTTTCCCGTTGGGCTGAGCAGAGGTTTGTAGTACAACCTTATCCGCCAGTCATGTTTAAGATCTATGTAGTAGAGAGCGATACTATGCTGTTAATCGGGTACAAATCCATCTACGCAGTGGAAGTGTCAAAAATAAAATGTCTATAATATCAAATTCGTAATCGTACACTAGCTGATATAAAACTGTCTCTGTTAACTAAGCACCTATGTATAGCACAATAAAAAACTTAAAATAGTTACAAAAATAAAATATCTTCATTAAAATTCATAAAAATTTGGACGGATTGTGAATAATGTAGTTTTTATTTAGGTGGAAATGTTAAATATATAGTAATTGTTGAAAATGAGAATTAATGATTCATGAATTCAATGACAAAAAAAAGTTGAGTTAGGTATACAAAATAAAAAATCGGTGTGTGCTTATAATATAAGACCACATGATAGAAGTGAAAACTTATGACTGGAGCCGAGTATACGCGATTCAGCGCCGAGTATATGGTGATTCGGCGTCACCGGCCGATTGGAGCCGAGTATACCCGATTCAGCGCCACCGAGTGTGACGGTTCAGTTTCGTTCACTGTTCAGAAAGAGCGCAAAGAGCGTCCAAAAAGTTTACACTTCAAAACACGTATGTTATAATGATACGAAAGTTGATTGTGACATTTATGTTGAATGATGCAAAAATTGGATGATATTGATAAACCATTTGAAATAAATGATACATACATTAGTAAAAATATCTTTAAAAGATGGAAAAGGAAAAATATATTTATACTATTTTTAATTTTAACATTTCCACTTTACTTTGTTATTCATTTGACTCTGGTCTCACAACTAGTAAAAATAAGTTTCTATTTGTACCTAAATTACTGATAACTGAAATAATTACTGATAACTGAAATTTCTTATCTTCCTAACACCATGATAGATTTAAAGACCTTTTTATCTTCCCTACATATTATTATAAAACTCATCATTTTCCTTTGTAAAAAGGTATTTCTTCTATCATGGATAAAGAAAATAATGTTACAAAGTAATAATAAGGATAATCTACCATTACGTACATAGAAAAAGCTACCATTAAAAAGTTGATAGCAGCACCATCTAGTTACTCAAACTAGCACAGAAGGTTCCAGTTATCGCTACTAGATGACAGTGTTTGTTTGTTAAAGAAAGTTTTAGTTTTACAAAAACTTTTTTAAAACGTGATTTTGTGCAGTTTTCTGGCAGTGAGCGTGTTTTGTTGAAATACGACATACATTGGACAGATACACTGACAATAATAATATCTTTAATTTACTTAAAACTAGTAATATATTTTGTACGTAATAAATCTGCAATAAGGCAGTATACACAAGCTTTTGATTTTATAAATTGGCGACAAATTTTACTCATATACTTTTTTAAATGTTTTTTTACTTTAAAACTGTAGAAACGCCGGGAGGGGACGCCCTAGGAAGACATATAGTGACCTTATTGGTGATGTTCTTCAGAAAGGTCAGGTGCGTAGTACTCCCAACCAGCGTACGTGTATGACCAGATGTATGAACGTAAACGAGGCGAAAGGAGTATGTGAGGATCGTAGCAGGTGGCGTTCTGTAGTTTCTGCCTACCCCCATGGGAAGAAGGCGTGAGTTTATGTATGTATGTATTTTCTATAACTTTCCTGGTGTTATCAACGTTTCGAAGTTATCACAAATTACGATTGGTTAGGTTTTAGGAACCGGGTAAAGCTTTATAATCATCAGTGTCGCCAATTTATAAAAAAAACAGATATACAAACAAATAGTAATATCATTTGAAGCACACACGTTGTTTACATCTTAATTATAATAATTAATTAAATAGTTTGCGAGATTACTTCAACTTGAACAAATTGACTATTATAGTTTAACAGCCCGTTTCTTTACAAAAATACAAATAATCAATGATAAATTGCCGAAATTGGTTCGACCCATTATCGATGGTAGGTACCTATATTATAGGGTATTGTTTACAACCAAATCATTTTGAAAGGCTAGTCAACAAACCTACGGAAGAAATTAGGGTAGATCTTTCAACAAAGTTATGAATTTTCCGAAGACAAATAATAATTATGCAATGTAAAAAAACAGACAGATCACATGACAGATCTGCCAAAAAACCAGTTATAGAAACATTCAAGTAGACAAAATAAAAGTAAATAATGAATGTTAATTAAATATTCTATCCAATTTGTTAGGTAGGTACCTAAAGTTGCTCAATAATAACAAACAAAATCAGTAATAGGATTCCGGTCTCTTAAACTATAAAGTCAACTTGTTCAGCGCTTAAAATAAACTTAAAAATCGAATAGAAAAGTAACATCTTCCTTACTTTAAAAGAAAAGTAATAAATATGAAAATTATAATTTGTTTCGGTGGATAATTCCAATATTAAAATATTATAATTATATTATAGTTTTTGTGATGTTATTTTTAATTTATATAATATTTTATAAAAAAAGGTCGAATTACCTGTGTATTTCCAGAATTGCCAAAAAATGGGCATCTAAATAAACTAAACAGATGCATTGAATTATAGAAATATGCATTATTTGCTAATTGAGTCGTTGTAAAAAAAACTTTAAAATACATAATACGTAAATTGAAAGTTTTAAATTACAATAACCAAATTGTATATTTATTTTATAAAAGTTGGTAAAAATCTACGTAATATTATAAGAATATTAAAGAAGTCTTTAGGTTACCGTAACCATAGGTTCTGGTTAACATAACCGGGTAAAATATAACTCAGAAAATCTTTAAAGTAAAACTGAAGAGCTTGGTTCCTGTAACCGCAATCTTCTTCTGGTTAACATAACCAGAATGTAATTATATTCTTAACATAATAGCTGTTTATAACTTCATAGTTGATTGTTAAAGGTGCGTCCAGATTTGTGACATTCCAACGAACAAAACTCCGTACAAAGCGACGGTTCTTGTCACGCTTAATGTGGACACGGGGGTGGTGACATTGTTTGTGTATTATTTCAGGAGGCCTCGGAATGGATTGCTGCGTGACATTATTTTTTGCCACCCGTATTCGTCACGGTCACAGTGTTTGGTTCGTTGGAATGTCACAAATCACGCACCTTAATTGTGTAATGTTTAGTTAGAATAGAAGTGTACTTGTAAGGTTGTCGTAACCTACTTGGTTTCTTTGTTCTCCTTCGGTTGGTCTGTGTATACGATTTCTGCGTACTCCGTAGAAGGAGGGGGTGGTTTCTCCGTTGAAGTTTGCTCACCGAGCGCCAGTTCAGCGTATACTACGCCCTTCTTGTCGTCTGAGAGAGGCTGTAATGGGAAAATAAATTATTTAAGAATAAGGAAAAGTGTTTAAAACTACCACCGTTCTTATTTCTGCCGTCAAGCAGCGTTACTGTGTTCTAGTTTGAAGGGTGTGGGTATCGGTTCAATTGCAGGCATAGGACAAATATCAGCTTTGTCTCTGGGATGGCAACATTCTACAATTGCTCTGACATTGCAGATGTCCGTAGGCATCGGCGACCACTCACTCACCAGCAGATGACCTATCGGTTTGTTTGCCATCCAATAACATGAAAAAAGTACCGTAAACTTCTTGTTTTTTTTTCTAGCTATTTCCTGTACTAACCTTATCCTCAGTATCAACCGTCTGCGCCTCAGTAGCCTGCACCTTATCCTTCGCTCTAGGCAGCACTGCCCTCACTCGTGCGCTCAGACCCGCCAATCGCGAGCGCTCCCGGCCGCCAACTGCGCTCTCAGTGTCGCTACTAACGAGATAACAGTGTTTAATGGTTGCCGGCAGCCATCTGCTATAGTAATGATGATAAGTAATGAGTCTACTGTGGAAAAGTTGCTAGAGGAAGAAAGAAAGAAAAATATTTTACCTGCGGCAAGCACAGGAAATACAAACTACTGTTGAGTTGAGTTGATATAGGAGGGTCAGTTGCATTTGGGTATCCAACATTTTTGAGGCAATTGAATAATGTGAGTTTCTCTTTTGCATACACTTATCTGTACCGTTATTAGTTAAAGCTAATAGTTAGCAATGCTGGTAACTAGATACTACTCACCATTATCCTCCTGCTCTTATCCAGGTACTACTAATGTAATAATTAAGTTGTATGTAAGAGTTTCTATTGATTAATCTATACTGTGATGCTTACAATTTAATATTTAATCATGCATTACTTATTAGTAGTTTGAACAGAGACTGACTGGTCCAGTGCTGGCAATAGTGGCAACTAACACTTTACCACACACAGTATGTAGTTGGCGACCACTCAACTGGACCATAGAAGTAGAACATAAGTATGTGTTTAAAACTATGATCTATCTAACATTGAAAATAATGAATTAGAAACACACGACCGCTTCCCAGATATACAACGCTTGAAGTATACATAGTTGAGCAGTGAGTTAAGCCAAGCTGTAAGAAAATAAAAAATATCGAACAGAATTTGATATAAATTGGTCGCATAATTCCTCGCACACGATTTTGCTTTTTAGTTTTAGAATGAGTTTAAAAATAAGAAAGGCAACCGAATTTCTGATGCATAATAAAGTGGTATCAAAACGCATCATAAGCCATAGATATTTATATCCCATTACAGCATCTATCATCATCAGGAAAAATTATTAGATACCAATCTTCTAAAACAGTAGATTTTTTATTTTCAGAATAAAGTTAACCGTTTTTTTGATCGATGTTTCTTATTTGTTTAAAGCTGCGTACACATTTGTGATATTTCAACGGACAATATTCCGTGACAATTCCACTGAAGTGGTTACTTAAGTGGCAGTGGGCAGAGCACATTGCTCGCAGAACGGATGGCCGATGGAGCCGAAAGGTTCTGGAGTCGGAAGACGTTGAGTTGGAAGGCCTGCCATAAGGTAGACCGATGACCTTGTGAAAACCACAGGAGTTCACTGGATGCGAGAAGCATAGAACTGGTCGAAGTGGCGATGCTTGGGGGAGTCCTATGTCCAGCAGTGATTTGAGACTATTATTCCTTTTTCCACGCGTATTTGTCACGGTCACGGTGTTCGGTCCGTTGAAATGTCACAAAGGTGAATGCAGCTTCAGAGTTATATTTATTTGTAGAGCAGCAATGCCAAGCTAGTTACAGTAATGTTAGACGTACGGTCTAGGAAGCGAGTTGCCAGACTCTAAAAGCACATCCCCGGCCGGCGTCCTTGCGGGAAAAAATATTATTGTATATGGCAACAATTTTGAAATAAGTCCCTTGGAACAATATTTACCCAGAAATGTTGTTTTAAGAACTAACCAATTTGTGTTTCAAATGTAATAATTATATTTTTTTAAATAAGAAGGATGTAGTTAGCACATTGGGACCATTCAAGTATTACGTAAGCACCAAAGGGGGTTGGGGGGGGGGGGCTTCGCTTTGCTTATTTTTGATGACATGGGGGACGGGGGGAATGGATGGTGATTACGTCAGCAATAATTATTAAGATTTTCTGATTTTTCTGCAAAATTTAGTCATTCTGATTTGAACAAATAGGGTAACCCTGCTTGTTCGAAAGCGAAAAGCATGTTCAGTGATTCCCCAAAATAATTGATATTTCTAACTCACTCTTAAGCGGTGTTTTATGGTTAAGCTAGAATGAACTCAATAGGGAAATTACTTATTTGGGCATTAAAACAGTCTATACATTGCGTAATTCTAGACTCATGAATAACAATAAAGAAACCAGAACAGATTTTAAAAAAATAGCAATGTTTACGTAAGCATAGAAGGAGGGGGCGGGGGGCTTTGCTTACTTTTGCTGACAAGAGGGAGGGGGGTTAATGTTTTTTAAAATCTGCTTACGTAATAATTTAATGGCCCCATTCGTCAAAAAGTAGAATTGCTCGAAGACATAATATGTAATAGGTAAGTAAAATAATTACAAAAAGTAAAAACGAATACATTAAGTATTTTAATACCCTTTTATTTACACTAAATATAAAAGAAGCATAAATATTGTTAAGCAAATTGACTAGCTCCCAAGTTAAATTGTCCGTACATCCAAATCGCAACCGTAATTTTTTGACAGTTGTATAAAATGGCCATAACATGGCCGATTGACGTAAGGTATCAATTTGCTTAACATTAAATATCCCTAACTGTACATAATTTACAATTCCCATAAATAATAAAAAAAAAAAAACAATACTTACGATTCGCCAGAACTCTTCGTGTTGTCTCGTCTTCTGCCTGTAAGATAAATGTATTTGTTCAAGTTAAGGTGCTTCCAAACAGTCCACATTTTTACTGAACTATACAAAGTGAAGCACGACACTAAATTAAACTTCGTATTTCCAGTCTGCAAACGAAAATTCAGTTTAATATATCCAATAGTTCAGTCATTACAGCTTGTCAAAAATATGCAAAACCTGCTGAGCTGAGCTAGGGCGAAGCGAGGCGAGGGAAACTATATAAACTAAGCGAAACTTTGGCGAGCTAAACTATGTGGCTTCACACCAAAAACAACGGACGGACGAGCGAGCGAACGGGCGGGCGGGCTTAGCTCTACAGAGGGCCTAGACAAATGGCATTCGCTTCGGAGCGATTCTATTTCTACAATCGCTATCGCTTTCGCTAATGATTTCAAAAACTAGCGATAACGCTCGTCAAAAAGTGTCTCTTGGCTATGCATCTCTGTGGAAGTACCTAATCTTTCGACGCTGTCGATTCATTTCATAATCGAATGTTGTTAACATTGTCTAGCTAATTTTTATTCGTTGACCTATGATCACGTGACATTTCCATAGCTTATGTCAACCCCATACATTTTAACTTTTCTACTAGCGTCATCGCTAATCGAATGTTACTTTGTCTAGGCCCTCAGAGCTGAGCTACAGTTCGCGGTGTGAACCGAAGTATGATAAGCGGTGAAACGATGCTCGACCGGCTCGCTCGCTCGCGCGCTAGCTGGCGGTGGGGCCTGCGCTTTAATCGGCCCTTAACTACTATTTAGTTTGTTTGCAAAAATCTTGTTTTCAATTGCGATGTTAGGATTTATTTTATAATTTATAAGAATTGCCAGTGTTTTCATTTATTGTCGTACATGGACGAACAAAAAAAGTCGGACGGCACTCCGCTAAACCAAAACTGAGTCCCGTTTATGTGAAAATACATAGGTATGTGTGAGTGTTGATGTTTGCGCGCCTAATGGCCGACGGTCGACCGAGTAATGTGTGAAAGTGTGCGTACGGCGAGCTGACGACTTGAGTGACGCAGATTTTTGTTAGTGAGAATCTGTCGGGACTTTATTGTTCGTCCATGTTGTCGTATTGTTGTCTCTAAATTGTTTTGCTGCAATACACTGTCTGCCACCAATATGGAGCAGCAATATATTCCACATAGCCGCTATCGAAAACATTGAAAATGTTGCCTGCTAGCTAATGCCCGGCCATGCGTTGCTATGCCTTTTTTTCAAACCACCGCCATATTAGAGCGAACAAAACAAAAAATGTAATCAGTTAAGAGCGCATACACGGATCCACTAGCGCCACTCCTTTAAAAAAGTATTATCTCGTGACTGAGAAGGAATTTTGAATAACGGCTCAATAAGCGACCTCGGTAAGTGTGTCTAGAATTTTCTAATACCTTTTATAAACTTTCATGTTGAGACACGAAGCAACAAAATTCGATCTAAACAAAACTTTTTGGCAAAAAAAACAACCGACTTCCAAAAAATACACTACAAAGTGAAAAATAACTTTAATTTCGGAAGTCGGTGTCTTTGGATCTTTATTTTAGTTTTTTGCCACCGACTTCCGAAATTAAAGTTATTTTTCACTTTGTAGTGTATTTTTTGGAAGTCCGTTGTTTTTTTTGCCAAAAAGTTTTTATTTTTCACTTTTTAGTGGGTTAGATAATAATTTATCGAAGTTACAATAGCCTAATGTCAACAGCTCATCACTTTTTACAAAATATTTCGTTTCCCGATGCAAGGAATGTAGGAGTTTATTGTTGAGGATATGTCTTGGTAAAAACCAGAAGAACCGGAGCTGATGGTGAAGCCACCATCAGTTCCATTTCACTATATGCATTGTGACAAGCATAAATTGCTTAGCAACTAACGAAAGAGCATTGCTAGAGATGACGCGATTACGCAACTTAAATTCAGTCTTAAATTGACGCATCAGCATGACTAGTAGGTAGTGGTTGCCCTATGAAAAACTTCAATCTTAATTGGGTATTATTTTTGTACGACCTGAATATTTTGGAATATTGAACCGTATGAAGTAAGCCCAACAAAAGGTAACTGCTGTAAATCGTTGAGGAATTCCCTCGTCTGTCTATAGTCTCCATCATCAGACCTGTAATGGCACTTATAACCCATATGGGTGCAAAGTTCTCATCAATATAAATGAATTAAGTCCAAACACAAGGTAGCTACTGTAAACCGTTGAGGAGTTCCCTTAACTGTCTTTCATCTTCATCATCAGACCCCCTAATGACAGTCATAACACATCTGGGTATAGTATTCTCATCAATAAAAAATAATCAAGCCCAAACACAAGGTAACTGCTGTAAATCGTTTAGGAATTCCTTCAACTGTCTATGGTCTCCATCATCAGACCTGTAATAGCACTTATAACCCATATGAGTGCAAAGTTCTCATCAATATAAATGAATTAAAATGAATCACAAGGTAGCTACTGTAAACCGTTGAGGAGTTCCCTTAACTGTCCTTCGTATTCATCATCAGACCCCTAATGACTGTCACAACCCTTCAGGTGTAAAGTTCTCATAAATACAAATTAATGAAGCCCAAACACAAGGTACCTGCTGTAAATCATTGAGGAATTCCCTCGACTGTCTTTCGGCTCCATCATCAGATCGATTCCAGACCTTCATTAAATTGTAGTTCTTTAAAATACTTAATGAAAAAATTAACAAACGCACTAGGCGCTCCTACGATTTTCGAAGGTTCCCCTCGATTTCTCCGGGATTCCATCATCAGATCCTGGTTTCCTTATCATGGGACCACCCTTGAGGTAGGTATGTCCTTTCTAACAAAAAAAGAATCATCCAAATCGGTTCACCCAGGAAAGAGTTCTGAGCTAACACACATAAAAAAAAAAAAAGAAAAAAAAAAACATACAGGCGAATTGAGAACCTCCTCCTTTTTGTGAAGTCGGTTAAAAAGCGACCACATTCATTTAGATCGTATTTTGTTGCTTCGTGTCTCAACATGAAAGTTTATAAAAGGTATTAGAAAATTCTAGACACACTTACCGAGGTCGCTTATTGAGCCGTTATTCAAAATTCCTTCTCAGTCACGAGATAATACTTTTTTAAAGGAGTGGCGCTAGTGGACCCGTGTGCGCGCTTTTAAGCCGTTTTTTAGTTTTAGGGAGACTAATGAACAGTTGATTTGATAACAATTGATTTTTATATATAAGATTTTTATTGCTTCATTTTATGCCTATTTATACCTATGTAAGTATGTCAAAGCCATAAATATGATTATATTAGGGTAAGCACGGGCAGCTACTGGGTTGTGGAGGTCAGATAGGCAGTCGCTCGATGCAAAATACTAGTATTCAGCTGCATCCGGTTAGACAGGAAGCTGACCCCGACATAGATGGGAAAAGACTTAACCTGCGATCGCCCCGTGTGGCTGTTATTATTTTAGTTAGTCACGAGCCCCTCGCTCTCTATCTTTATTACAAAATGTCACCAATTAAATCGATAATTCGAAAACCCTATTCGTTAAATTCGTTAAGCATGTATGTCGAGGCATTTATAATTAATTAATTGGATACTCGATCTAAATCGTTTGTCGTCCACTTGAAAATTGGCAAGCGTATGTAATTCCTTTGACCCTTTTACGTTATTAACGTAATTAAATGATCCCTTTTGCCTTTTCGAAATACAAATCCTCTGATCGCCTCTCAACTTATCAGCCGTGCCATACATTTGGGTGAGTAGGTATTTAAGTTTGTTAGCTTGCCGCGGTTGGTCCGTGGATGAGTGACCATCTTTACATACCAAGACCCCTCCGTGCCTCAGAAAACACGTTAAGCCGTTGGGCCTGACTGTCATTCGTGGTTTTTTTACGGTCGTTACGGGCCGTCAGAAGCCTGAAAGTCTGTCAACCAGTCTTACCAAGGGTATCGTATTACCCAGTAACTGGGTTGTGGAGGTCAGATAGGCAGTCACTCCATGTAAAATACTGGTATTCAACTGCATCCGTTTAGCCTAGCCAAGCATTAAGTGCCTAGGGATCAAATATTTAAAAATACCCAATAAAATTTAAATAAAAATGTCTGTTTAGATTGATTAAATAAAATGTTTTCGTATGTGTAGATCGATGAAGTACTCTTTGCTTTTGCATTAATAAAGACTTAGCGATTTCTGATTTAAATGCTGGATTTTCACCTTAGCTTTTACTGACATTAAAATGTGATAAAAAGATATAAATAAAACTTTTAAAGGTTTTTATTATTAGTATAAACAACTTGTAGTTTTTATTTCCGCCGGTAACGCGCATACTAAATATGAGTTCATCCAAATCACGTTGCGGAATGGCCGCCCACGTCCGTTGTAACACGCGAAAAAGATTTTCAGGTATGTGTACGGCATCCATATTAGGCAAAGTATTTCTTTGAAGCATATCCCATGCGTGCTCAATGGGATACAAGGCTGGTGATTAAGCAGGCCATGGCAGGACGTTGATATTAGCTGCGGCAAGTGTGTTTACAACGACTCTGGCAGTGTGTGGACGTGCATTATCATGCATAAGCAGAAATGAAGCACCAAATTGGGTCCGCAAAGCAATGACAACATCTGATACTATTGTTTCAGCGTAAATCTGTGCATTGAGATTGCCTCTGATCCAAAGCAGTTCGGTTCGTCCGCCGATCCAAATACCCGCTCATATCATGATTGTTCCACCACTGTATGCATGGACTTCCTGGCATGATTTTAAACTTTCTTGGAGTCTAGGGGACCTCCAATACAGTGTACGTCTAATATCTGGCCTCATACCAAAGCGAGATTCGTCAGAAAAACACACAAAACACCACTCTTCTTCTGCCCAATTTCTGTGTTCACGAGCCCATTGTACACGGGCTCTGCGATCGCGGGGCTTAATAGGTGGTACACGTAGCGGCCTTTGGGAACGGAGATTGACTTTATGCAAGCGAATTCTTATGGTTTGGTCGCTTATTTACATACCTGAAGAGCTATGAAGCCTCGTAACCAACATCATCGCGGTCATTGTACGATTTCGTCGAGCAATAATTTTTATGTAAAGATCATGTCTGCGTGTGGTGATGAGAGCTCGTCCTCCATGTCACTCTGCCACGCTGCCAGTGATGCAGTAAAGTGTCCAAAGTCGACTTATAACACTCTGCGTAGTGCCCAGAGCGATTGCCACAGCACGTTACCGAGAACCAGCTTCCATCATTCCCACGGCTCTGATCATTTGTTCTCGGCTCAAATCACGTCTTCTCTCCATAATAACGTTATCTTGTATTGATTCCACTCACAAGTATGGCAGTAATTTTACTGATTTCGTTTTCGTTGAAGGATTATACAGGAATACGACTTCACAGAAGATGTTCATCTTTTGGCCGAAATTCAAAACTATTCCCTTTTCAAATTACGAAATTTACTAAAAAGTATCCATAGGAGTTACAAAAATACAATTAAAAAAAAATGATTTTTAGTAACTAGCAAAGAGGAGCTTAATCCCTAGACACTTTTGATGTGTGTAGTTGGCAAACGGCCAGGCAGATGAAGAGGTATTGAAGTTTTGTATGGGCAGTTGATTGTTTTTTCACGATTACGATGTTGGTCCACTGGAGAAGGTTGTTCAGATGGAGGATCTGTACAACACCCTTAATTGTGACCACACATTTCTGACACACGCAGCCATTTATAACACATACGAGTATCGTACAGTCGACCCCACATCGGTAGTAACGACTTGACATTGACAGCGACTTAATGTCGTAGCAGTAAGAACGATTTATTTAGTGCGAATGTTACGACTGATGTGAGGTTGAGTGTCCATACTACGGTCCATTTTTTTTTTTTGGGTTGTCCATCTTCGAATAACTTCTTCCGCTCTGGGCAGCGTGGGAGGGCGTGTCAGACTTTCACTGACTAAAACCCACCCGTGTTAAGTTGCCTGTGTGCCAGGGCCACGGTAACCCTTTCGGACAAACCCGCGACCCCGACAGGCATCAGCCCTAACGGACCCCATCAATGTGTGCTGACATCTCTTTGAACCGCGCGAGGAACACAACGCGCCGTCGACCCGGGCTTGGTCCTTACCGGACGGCGAGCTACCCATTGCTCCCCGTCCGAGAGTTCGCGCCTACGGGTGGCCGGGAATCGGCTATCTATTCCCGATGATCAACTCCAATTTGACCAACCAGTCCAGGTCCAACTTGACTTTTACAAATAGTTTGTCTTTGTAGTCCCTCGTAGTGACGACGGACTACAAAGACGAACTGTTGTTAAAAGTCCAGTCATACCAAATTGTTTTTACTGTTTCTAAAGGTAGGTTATTTTTACCCGATTTTCCCAAAGCCAAAGGCGGGTTATGATTTTAACAGGATATGTATTATTGTGATTTTGTAAAAAAAAATAGAAAGCTTCTTCTAAGGGCTAACCACCTTGAGCAGCTCTTTTATCATTTTTCATGAATATTCTAGACCCTTTTTAAAAGTCTGGGAGTTTGGCTGATTACAAGTTTTTTTTTGTGATTTAATTAAACATCACAAACTGAATAAGCAAAATTGTTATTGTATAAAATCTTCAGTAACTAACGTCTTCGAAAATAAGATATATTTCTATATGTATAAAGCTGAAGCTATATTTACCCCCAGAACCCTCGAGGATATTCAAATATTGGTATAGACACCAGATCAAGAGCGTCAGATGGGCGAGTATAATGTCGGAATCTTATAGGTTGGAGTGCGCGGTGAGACCGGGCGGGTTGACCTCTCCTGCGCTCTTCAACCTCTATGTGAATGCCCTGGGCTCAGCAGTCAGCATGTTGGTTGCCATTTGGATGGAGTATGCGTCAATAATTTGAGCTACGCTGACGTCATGGTGCTGCTGAGCGCATCGGTCTGCGGTCTTAGGAAATTGATGGGGGCCTGTGAAGAGTATGCCTCGAGCCATGGGTTGAAATATAAAGCAGGGAAGAGTAAATTCATAGTGTTTGGGGCTAGTCTAAGAAGTGTGAATAGTGTACCCCCTGTGTGTATAAATAATGCACCGCTTGAGAAAGTGGAACAATTTAAGTACTTGGGTCACATTGTTACAGCTGACCTAAAAGACGATGCGTACATTGAGCGGGAGCGGAGGGCGTTGTCAGAGGTAAAAATAACGCTCTTTAGAGCTTATTGTACATCCCTCTACACGTGCAGCCTGTGGGCAAAGTATACTAGTGCGGGACACAGCGCCCTCAGCGTCCAGTTCAATAACGCGTTCAGGGCGGTGTTGAGGCTGCCCCGCCACTGCAGCGCCTCGGGCATGTTCGCGGAGGCGCGCACCGATTGCTTTCACGCGCCGATGCGCAAGCGGTGCGCGTCTCTGGTGCGCAGAGTGCGGGGCAGCGCCAACACCGTCCTGGCGATGATCGCCAACAGACTGGATTGCCCCTACATCCGGCAATGCTGCAGCAGACATATTGTTACCTTGTGAGTGTATCTGTTTATTATATATGAGTGTTGTTGCTTAAAATAAACAATTATTATTTATTTATATTTATTAGATGTATTTGGGTTTGCAAAAGCTGGCAGTTTTTATGTGCAGATAATAAATGAAACATCAAATTCTTATTTAATAAATACTTTATATTCAATAATATTTCGTCATAACCTTTACTCATAGACATTGATAGTGATGTGACTAAACTATTTTTTTTTTTTATAAAAATTACACATGGGACATGACAAAAAAAATATTGCATATATTCTTTGAAAAAAAGTCATAAAAGGTGAGGGAACTTTCAGAAAAAAAATGGTGATAAAAAGTTTTTTTTTGTCATGTCAAATGTTTTTTTTTAGTATAAAAGTTCGGCGGACATTAAAAAACGTATAAGCTTAGAAATAATTTGAGCTTATACATATAGATTGAAAAGACGCAATGTTTTGGCAAAAAGTGCGAAATGGCAGTGTCTTTTTTATTACTATGTAGTTGACCTTATTTCAGTATGGGGCGCTAAGTAAAAATACGCTACAAACTAAATTGGTACAAAAATAAATTCTTAATTATATTTAATTACAAATACTTAAAAATCACAATCATGGTGACTTATAAAACTAACTTAAACAAAATAAGGACCTTCTCCTTTTTTGAAGTCGGTTAAAAAGACGCAAAATATCGATACTGTATCAGTTGTATAATTTTTTAAATTAAAATTTTAAACGATTTTAATTAATAGATTAAACAATTGGGTTTTAAATGTAAAAGAGATATTATTTGATTTGAAGTTTTTAATGTACCATTAAAATAAAGCTTAGTCAAAATGAATAAAACTTATTTTTAAGAAAATTTTTCCTCTACTACATAATATATACAAAAATATTAATATGGTGGTACGAACACATTGTAACTTACATATAAGGTGGAGGCACCAATTGCCAGCCATACAGATGAAAAATTGTTTAGGTATAAGTTAAACATCCTTCTGAGATAATGTAACAATAGGTACTTAAATTAGTTAAATTTTAGACTTTTTTTATTTCACTTTCTCAAAAAGAAGTATAACTAACAAATTTGGTAGAAAGTCTAATGAAGCCGACAATTAGTCTCTCCACCTTTCTTAAAACTATATGAAATCATTCGAAAGGTGAAAATAACCTATTTTCGTTAAACATTATTTCGCAAAATTAAAAATTTAGTTACACAATAAGCTAATTTGCAAACATGCAATAAGCCCAGAGACGTAAAATATCTCGCGGCGGGATTTTATCGCGCACTGGATTTTCAACTCTCGATGTTGAAGCGATCATTGAGAATCCAACAGAGTGCATCCCAGAGCGTCACAAAAAAACATCTTTGGATTTTCAACTCCCGGCACTAAACAGAGCGTTGAAA
Source organism: Griposia aprilina (assembly GCA_916610205.1). Taxonomy (NCBI): domain Eukaryota; kingdom Metazoa; phylum Arthropoda; class Insecta; order Lepidoptera; family Noctuidae; genus Griposia; species Griposia aprilina. Next base: position 13,190,016 of record OU744310.1, on the reverse strand, counting down.
ATCCTGTTCGCGAAAAAATAATCGCCGCGGGAAAAAATCGCCTGTGCAAACTCGGGCCTAGGTCTCATAAAATGTATCAAGAAAGATTTTTTTTTACAAAAAAAAAAAATGTGCTCCAAATATCTTTTTCTATTTTTATTTAAAAATGCCTTAAACATACGCGTTGGGATTTCGTTGTTACACAAGTATATTTCGAAAAATGTATTTTTATAATGAGATTCTTAGTGTACATGTCAAAAACTTTTTATTACTTTCGGGACAGAAATCGAGAAAAAAAAACTGTGAGAAAACGATTTTTCGTTTAAATAGTCTTGTCTGTTGTCGTTGTTTTTTACCGTCTCGCCATAATCCACGTACGTTACTTGTTAGTTACAAAATAATCGTTTTGTTAAAACAAAAAAGTTTAGGTAAAAATAGCCAAATATTTTCTTCTTAGAACGTAAACGAAGGAAAAGGAGTATGTAAGGATCGTAGCAGGTGGCGTTTGGAGTTTCTGCCTACCACCATGGGAAGAAGACGTGAGTTTATGTTTGTATGTATGTTTTCTTTTTCTCGATTCCAATTTCAAATCCTGTTATACATAAGAGAGACAGGTATACATGTGTATGTAACTATTTATGTCGCCAAATTACAAACCTATTATTCTAGATTTTTGCTTCGAGCGCATTCAGAAGTTACTTGCAAATCTAGGGCTACCTGGGGATTAAAAACCCAAATAACGGAATTTCTGGTAAGTTTTTTTAAGGCTCGCCACCTATATCCTCGGACTGAACATAATTGGCGAAATGTGGGCGTAGACCTCTGCCTAACCCTTCGGGGAATACAGGCGTGATGATATGATATATTTTTTTTAATTCGACTTATTTCGTGAGCCTCTTCCCTATGGCATGAAGTGACTGAGCCTACAAATAAAAAAAAATCATGCTTATCATGAGTCTTAAGAAAAAAAAGATAGCACATAATTTCTGAACGCGCTTTCATCACTTCTAATAATCTCTTTTCAAAAACGTCTCTTAATATTTTAGAAATTTACTTTAAAAAATTGCGTACATATTTATTTATTTAAATACAATATTTATTAATAAGTAACAATGTTAAACACGTCTGGCACTAAACGACACTTAATAATCAAACGTTTAAGTCCAAAATAATTATTAATCTGTCACTTTTTGAGGTCGAAATTTTAATATTTTTTTTGGTGAAACTCGGGGAGATATTTTTTTATAATTATCAAATTAGAACGTAAAATATGCCTAGACATTGCTCTTAATTATATAAGTTGAATTCTTAAATATATTAAGTGGTTGCAAATAAATATTTCATAAATTTTAACGAGTACAGCTACTATTTTAATCTTATTACTAATTTTAAGTAGATTGTTAGCATTTTCATATTATTTTGGATTTGTGTACACGTCTAATATATATGAAATACATTGACAAAAAAAATTGTTGGGCAAGACCGCAAGATTCAAAAACATAATACAAAAAAAAAGAATGATTTAAGTATTTTATCTCTCACAAAAAAATAATTTTCGACAATAAAAATCGCCAATTTAAAATCCCCCGAGTTTCACTCTTCACAAGCGACAGGTACCGACTTACGCTTAAACAGCCGTGTCTGGCTTTTTTTCCGGATGCTTCGTGTCCCCATTGCTGATATAGTCCCCGTGGTCATGCGAAGGGTTCTCCGAGCCCTTGATGTCCTCATGGGGGGGGAGGGGGGCCTCAGAGTCGGCCCCGTCCGGAATGTCCGTGCGGTGAGAACGTCCTGCCATACAATACATTAAGCGATCAAGAACTTGGCTGGTTTTTGCAGTTTAGCTTTGTTAAAAGGCTGTGTTGGTGCGTGAGCGGTTTGAAAAGTGTGAATGTGATTTAGTTGGGCCTTCTGCTTATTTTATTATTGAATCCCTATGAAGGACGGACATTATCTACGTCGGAGAGTCGGTACATTATTAAATGGTACACCACAGACTGCCCGCAGTATTGTCTCTCCTTCTCCTCTTAAACAAACGTCGCCACTCGTCTTAAAAAGATCGCTAAAAGCGATATGACCGTCCATTGTGTCACCCTATGTAAAATATCTACTCTAACATCTTTCATTTATATGGTGTAGTAGTACAGAGTATTTTGTGTATCTATGATAACTCAATAGCACCTTATCCATTAAACTTTCAAGACCCCCAGATCCCGAAAGAGACCCACGATAAAAGATGTTTGTGTGATGACATTTTGTCGCATTAAAGCTGCACCCTAATAGCATAACACACTTTCAATCACAATCTGAATAATTTAGAAGCCTATTGCTAATCAATTGCTTTATATGTTCGAAAAATTTGTCTCCCCAACAATTTAAATAACGCAATGAATGCTGTTAAACTGTCAAAATGAAAGCCATTGCTACTGTTAGTTTTACGCAATCAACACACTGGGCTTAATGAGGCATTTTTGTTTAATAGCGCACCGGTTTTTACATTGACGGTATTGAACCGAGCATTGAGAACCCAACAGAGCGCTCCCAGCGCATCAAAAAACACACTGTTGGATTTTCAACTCTCTGCTTTAAGCCATGCGATGAAAATCCAGTGCGCAAAAAAAAAAATCTCCCGTGCGTGCGGGGTAGTTACGTAACACACTAACAGTAGGAATGGGTTTCATTTTGACAGTTCAACAACATTCATTGCGTTATTTACGTTGTTGAGCAGACAATTTTTTCGAAAATATGAATCAATGGACTATCAATAGGCTTCTAAATTATTCAGATTGTGATTAAAAGTGTGTTATGCTATTAGGGTGCAGCTTTAATGCGACAAAATGTCATCACATGCTGGGCTAAGTGGGTCTTAAAAGGTTAAAAATGACAGTGACGTGATTATTCCTTTAGTATGAGTCTATTTGTAATGTAAAACTCAGATAACAACTTCGAATTTCTACATTTATTGACGTCATGATGACAGTATTTCATAACGATTATGTTTCGATTAGATTAAACAGCTCGTGGTGTGAAAAACAAAGATGTCCATCGCATTGTTCCCATGAGTGAAAATATACAACTCAAATTAAAATTTTCGCATAAAAAAACTTACGCGATTTTTTTTTCAGTCGATTGCATTTATGTCTCTAATATAATAATCAGTTAGCAGTTTACAAACAATGATGACATGGAAGATTTTTATGAACCCCAAAAAGAAAACCAGAATGTTACCGAGTAAAACATGTTAGTTACTGAAAACACACCAATAGATTCCAGAAATAATGAAAAAAAAACTGTAATAAGCTCAAGGCCCAAAGTACTAGCTACAACACGTGAAAACATCTGAACTACATATTTTTAAACCACCACCTCTTTGGAATGATACTATCAAAGAGTCATAACGAAGAAGGAATTATAATCAATTTTAATAAAATTGCGGAAAGTCCCACATGCCTTTAAATAAACCACTCTTAAATCATGCTTTTTTTATAAATTATAAATATTACAATTATCATTCACATGCGCCAAACAGTTATTATAGAAATAATAATAAAATCATGCATTTATAATTTTTTGCTAATTTTTTTTCGTTCTTGATCGCTCAAAATATTGCTATGCTTATTCACTTAATTTTAAACACTTAAATTTACTACATATTAAAGCCAACACACTGCCAAAAAGTTGCACTTTTTAATTCTATTCATTCTAAATCTACAACAGCCAAACATTTTTACTAAAAAAGGGGTTTTATATTTAAAAAAAAAACTTGACGTTTTAAGATGTAAATTCAACCAGTGCGAGCCTCAAACAGTTAGTGTGATTTGTGTTTTTTTTTCTATTTTTCTACTTTTTCTATTCTTTTTTCCAACGTTACCTATCGGCCAACAGCCCGCGAGCCTGCCAGAAATGTATTACTTATTAATAATATATTTATTTAAAAGGAATAAGGAATTATTACGCATGCCTAATGTTTGTAAAAAGCGATTGTAAAAAGCATGGTCAAAATCAAAATGCAAATATCAATAAAAATATTTCAGTAATAAATCTAAAAATAATAAGGATTTTTTTTTTATTGATATTCCACGCTTTAAAGAAAATTATTAATAATGATGACGTAAATATTTTTTATCAAGGCTCTTGGACTAATGGCATAAAAAAGGAAATGACATCACAATTATTAACCTAAAGAATCATCAACATTCATGGAGCAACTAATAAAAATGATTATGAATACAAATTATATTATATTGAGTATATATTTTTTACAATAACAATAAAATTAATTTCCAAAAAAAAAAAAAATGCATGTTGAACGAAGTTAATTTCGACATGCTCTTCATGCAAATGAGTAACAAAAATTATGCTCCGAAATATTAACAATTCAACATAGAAAATAAAAGAAGTAATGTGACTTACCAGCGAAGCACCATCTGTCGGTGGCGAAGGCGAAGACTACTAGGACTATGGCGACTAGTAGGATCAGGACGCCTACAACGATGCCTACGATTACTCCGGTGTCTAGGTCCACGCCTAGGAGCAACAAAAGTGTTATGTTAATACATTATGAACACAAAATACAAAAAAAAAAACCAGTATAGTAACCCAGTATGGTTTCCCGTTGTGGTGGTTATATCTTAATTTTGGTATGTTTTAAAACTACATACATAGGTACGAAAATGCCACTGAAAACATATTTATCCGAAAAGAGTTGAAAAAGATGACGATGAAGGAGAAATGATGTAAACTGAAATCCTTATTCGGTTATTTATTAAAAACATATTTTCTTAAAGCAGATTAGTGACAAGTGACGTAAAGAAAATACAGTTTGACTTTATGGCATTTAGAAATAGAATAGAAATTTAAAAAGAAACCCTGAGAATCATGTTTTCCACGACAACATGAGAAGTTTGTTAAAAATATCGAGCATAAAAGTAACAAGCTTTACTTGGAGAAGCGTCAGGTTACCGGCGAAATACAAATTTCCTTACGTTTTTTTGAAATTTTCAGGTCAGTGTCAGGTTGTATGTTGAACAAAATATGATTCGCGACCGTAACAAGTACGTATTTCCAGAATTATTATCATTAAAATCATCAATACAACCCTCAAAAGTTCATATTATAATCCCTTTGATGTCGTATTTCATGAAAATGCCATACATACTTTTTACAGTCGCGAATCATATTTTGTTCAACATACAACCTAACCTTGACCTGCAAATTGCAAAAAACGTAAGAAAATTTGAATTTCGCGGGCTACCCTGGCGCTTCCCCCTTACGGTCATAATACTACCGCTTTTTTAAAAAATATTTTCATGCAATTCACAATAAATTATTCATTTCATATTTAAGATATTTTTTGAACTAATGACGGAAACGATACTCATGCTGACGAAATAAGAAATTGTACAGATTTTTTAAACATGCCTCAGTTCGGAAGATGGAAGAAAATATTAGGTCGGGGAAAAAGTTCTTTCGTATTTTATATACAAATTCAAGACTAAGAGCTCGTCCAAATATCCCAAATATCCCCAAAATCCCAAATATCGAGCTCTTTTGTATACCCAGACTTTTTCAAATGGGTCAGAACTATTTGAGGTCATCCCCTAACTCTTCTGCTATGCCGTAACTACAAATATGCCGATCGTGCTGCACATCAAAAAAATGGCATCGAATTTATCCGTAACAGCATGCAGAAATTCCCGGACTGAAAACGCTTGAACCAACTTTCTGCTACTCTTACTGACACTGCGTAAGTCCATAAACGTCACATTTTGGTCTCGCGACTTGTGTCGCATTTTTCCTTTCTTTTTGTAATAAAACTTCAAAATGTATCGAATGTCTTCGTTGGATTCGTTCATTTTGGCGGACAGAAAAACAATTGAAACATGGCGGGAAATCGTTTTTACTTTTTTTTATGTCATCTTAGTATTTAATAATATCAAAACCAGCCAGATACCAACGAGATTTTACTACAGCTATATATCGATACAGTAAGAAAAAACTTTTTCCCTGACCTATTATTTAAGTACTTAAAAGTTGACAGCAATTTGAACGCGACGAAAAAAGTAACAAAATGACTTATTCATGCTTCCGCGAAGGAAAATCCAATGTAAATTGACAAAGAAACTCATTTGTAAAAGACCAATTCAACATAAAATAGCGCAATTTTCAAAAACATACTTTACCAAAAGAGACTAAATCATTCGAATAAAAATCCAAAAAAAAACTTCGTTTATTCACTACCGTTCATTTACAGTTATCATTCCTGAATTAAAGCCTTACCATAGATGTCTATAATAAAATATGGCGACTTCGCTTTCCGAGCTGTAGGGAATACAAAACTGGTCAATATCTAGTATTTTATTTTATGTAAATTATTATACAGGGTTAATAAATTAGTTGGCGAGTTCACAGACGTGACATTATACCAATGTCATCAATATCGGTATCATGGAGTTGCTTGCCGGCTCTCTCCATAGGAAACGACCAATTGGAAACCGTGCTCCTAGCTTCTGACGTTTCATAAGTGCCCATGTAGGTTTATATGAAATAATATATTTTTTGAATGTCTATTGAATCAATAATGACAAAACAAGAACAAGCGACAATTTCTAAAGTTATAATTTTGAGTAACTACTGCAAAACGTACACAGGCCGCTGCGCGTCGCCAGTCTGGCGCAACACGTCACATTAGCGTGTCAGTGACGTTAGCATGTCCGTGACGAGAACCCAATTATGTTTTGCCCCTACCAAAACTCGCACATCGCGGCTAAAGAATTTTTAACTTCAAAAATACAATTTACGAAAATTGTAATTTTAAGTAACAAGGAATACTTGCTTGGTTACTTAAAATTATGAATTCATAAACTCTTTTTTTCTATGAGATGCCGATACTGTGAAGTTTCACCAATTAATTTAAAAACACCCTGTATATTATCACATAGTTCTTAAATTACATAAAACCGACCAAAAACTTTGATTTTCAAAAGCCTGTTTCTTTTAAACAAATGAACGTCAACCTACCAGCTGGTTCGTCCATAGTGCTGATCCTGACAGGGAACTCCTGCCTGCCCAGTCCGTTGTCCACTCGCAGGTAGTATGTCCTGTCCACGTCCTCCTTCGTGATGCGGGCCAGTATCAAAGTGATGTTGTAGTAGCCGTTACCCTGAGGATAGCAGATTTTTGTTAGGATTCAAGATGTATGCAAAGAAAAAGTACTATTAGTTATAAAGTACAATTAAAACTTATTAAAGATAGCTTTTGCACGCGGCTTCGTCCGCGTGGATATCGAATATGGTCTCACGGGGACCTACTGCCGGGATAAAAGTATCCTATGTCCTAGTATCCAAATCATAGCCTATACGTATGCGTTTCAGCCAAATCTGTTCATGCGTTAAGGAGTGATAAGGTAACAGATAGACAGATAAGGAATTGTAATAACTTCGACCTAATGGACCGATTTTAATTAAACAAAGACTAAATGTTATCTCATTACGGACTATGACTATATTTCCAATCCCTTAAATCTCTTAATAAAAAAGTACTACACAAAAATATCTACACGTATTACATTTGAATTTAAAAAATCATCCCCAGTTTCACCTCCTTGGGGATGATTTTACAAAAAACGTTGTAACACGTTATTCTTTATTTCTTACTAATTTTCATAACGCTAACTAAATATTTGCTGGGTACCCTATACAAACTTTCAACGCCTCTATCACCTCCTTTAGACAAGAAGTAGCCTATGTCCTTCCCCAGCACACCATCTATCTCCTTACCAAATTTGTCGAAATCCGTTCAGTGGTTTAGGCGTGAAAAGGTAACATACAGACAGACAAGAGTTATTTTCGATTTTTTATATTAGTACTAGCTTTTGCCCGCGGCTTCGTTCGTGTTAATTTACAATTTGGCAATCAATTCGGGTTGTTCGGGGAATTATAGTTAGGAGTATGAAAAACCGGTCTATCGACACTCTAGACTCAAAATGTATTAGGTACTTAAATAAAAAAATAAAAAAAAAACTCTGAACACACTACTAAAGATTCTACAATAATATAATTCAATCATGATTCGAAAGGCACGTGGCGCCATCTATTATCATAAGATCGTTATTGTTGTTTTCCTCGGGAACAGTACTTTTTTTCGGGATGAAAGGTACCCTATGTCCGTTTCTGTACACCTGACAACGTATATGCAAAATTTCATTATGATCGGTTAATAGGTAACAAACAAACAAACTTACTTTCGCATTTATAATGTTATATAGGTAGGATGGATAGAAAGAAAGGTATTGACTAAGTTTCTAAATTGAGATTCTTGAAATTGAGAACTTGCCAAACTCTACTTTAGCATTACTTATGGAAGAGCGACCAATATGCCTCGCTCAAAGTTAAGCGCAATTTTTTAAGCTTGGTCGGTCAGGTTCTCAGGTTACCTTGACCCTCCTGCGAATTTTCTCATTTCTAATTATGTGTGCTGTAAACTCATAAAACTTACAACAATCTCTTTGCCAGTAACACTGGCTCAATAGCGGTAAATCTCCGTTGCCACCTCATTTAAAACACAGAACATTTTACCAGTAAGCAGTACTTTCGTGACCCAGCAGTACCCAGTAACTGGGTTATGGATGTCAGATAGGCAGTCGTTCCATGTAATATACTGCTACTCAGCTGCATCCGGTTGGACTGGAAGCTGACCCCACATAGTTGGGACAAGGCTAGGATGATGAACTTACCAGTAAAAATGGCTCAAGAGCCGTGAATTGTCCGTTCTCACTCTGCCTGGGCGCCGCCAACACTTGGTCTCCTATGGTCCACTCCGCGTTGGGCTTGGGGTTCGCCCTCACGGTCACATTGAGGCGTCCCTCAGCCCCCAGCTTCAGGCCGAAGATGGTGATCGGGCCGGATTCTTGGCGTTTTGGTTCATCTGGGTGAAAAAAAATGATAAAATCAAAAACTGTTTATTTCAATTAAGTAACATAAGTGCGTCTGTTTACGACGTTCGGAGTCACCTTTTAAGCAAGGAATTGCTTGTAGTAGGAGACTTCGCAAGTCGCAACTTCCACGTGGCATTGTCCAACAAAAAACAAACGGTCTAGATAATAAACATTCTAGTTGTGCCGTTGCACTTCTTCACGGCACAGAAAAAGAGAATCAATGATAGAGATGAGAGAGAATGATCAGTGTGAGCGGACGTGTGAAGTATTGCAACATGAGGTGATGACAGTTCTGCTACAACATATTAGTCTTAATGACCTGTCACACTTGATGACAATGACTTTACCAGGTCTGTAGAACATTTGCGAACATTTATTAAGTGATATTTTACAAGCTTCTGCCTGCGACTTCATAGTCGTGAAATTTCGGTCCTCGTCCCACCGCGTCGGATCCTATCGCCTGCCTGCTTAGCGTTCTGTCTGACTTTTTTTTCTTTTAGCACAGCTCCTGAGGGTCGTAACGTGGTGTTAAATAGCCTATAACCTTCCTCAAGAATTGGGCTATCAAATGCAAAAAGATTTTTTTAAATCCGACTGGCTGTTCCAGAGATTAGCGCGTTCAAACAAAAAAACAAACTCTTCAGCTTTATTAGATCACTTATCATATTATTTATTTACTTATTTGTTAAGGAAATGTACATAACAAGACCCAAAACATAACAAATTAACAACAAATATTCTACCCATTCCGTAGAGGGAAAATAATTATGATTTCATATAAATATGACATGTCATGAGTCAGCATCCTATATTTACCATTGGCCTTGTTGATAATTTAGACGATAATAATAATGATTCAATAAATATATTACATTACTGATGCGAATCACTGTTTGGTCAACATACAGAGCTGCAATTTGCAAAAACATAAAAAAAAGTTTAATTTCACAGTCACAGGCTATTTTAGCGTTCCAACTTAAGGCGAAAGCGCGAAGCTAGCCAGCGGAATTCAAGTTTTTTGCAATTTTCAGGTCAGTATCAGAACTTTAATTGCGTAACACACTTTCAAGCATTATCTGAAAAATTATGAAGGATATTGCTAATCCATTGCTTCATATGTTCGAAAATTTGTTTTGCTCAGCAACGTAAATAACGCAATGAATGTTGTTGAACTGTCAAATTGAAAGCCTTTGCTGCTGTCAGTGAATTATGCAATTACCCCGCTGTTTTTATGTTAATCAAAATATGATTCTTGTCAACTATAACGCGCGTAACGAATACATTTGTATTTACAGAATTATAATCATTAAAATAATCAATGCAACTCTCAAATGATTTCATGAAATCATGACATTTGAGGTGAATTCTAACTTATAGAGTTTTATTGTAATTGATCATTTAAATTATTATAATTCTGTAATTACATAAGGATTTGTTACGGTCGCGAATTACATTTTCATCAACATACAATCTGATACTGACATACAAAAAAAGCGTATAAAAGACGGAGTTTTACGTTCGAAACTGGCTAAGGTAGCACACCTGAACACACTGAAGAGTCGCGCCGGCGTCAACAGAGGCAACCTATACTTGTCTCTTTTTCGCTACCGATAATAACAACATGCCGTCCTACTTCCACGTGTCATCATTAGACATGGCGTTCTACTTCCATTTGTCATGCATAGTGTGACATTACATTATTATGTTATTTACGTGTTTTCGACAGTCTGCTGTTTCTGAAGATCGAATTTGTACCTATATTCATCGATATTTTCATCACTTGCGGACCGATTTCCAAAGGGAAAAAGTCTCTTGAGAAGTGGTCCTATACCTATAAATTTGGTCAAGTTCTGATGACTAGTTTCTGAGTTAGCTTTAATAACACGTATTTTGACACTTATTGTATGTATGTTGATGATGTTATAATTACTTACAGTCACTGTTATTTACATAGCAAGTAGTGGTGTACGAATTTGTGTGGAGTATGGTACCACAACTAAAAAGTGAAAAATAACTTTAATTTCGGAAGTCGGTGGCAAAAAAACGAAAATACAAAACCAAAGACACAGACTTCCGAAGTTAAAGTAATTTTTCAGTTTGTAGTTTTATTTTTACTTGAATAATAAAATCGTTGAGAAAAAAACGTAAAAAAATGTTAATTATACAGGCTTATTTAGCACATCCCCCTTAAATAGAATTATATTTCAGAATCTGTCACTTACACTGCACAATGAGCTGCCTCCGAGCTTCCAGGGGTTTCTCCAGCGCCTCATGCTCTGCCCGGCAGACCAGAATCTTAGTATCATCCTCATCCGTCAGGGTCCGAGTGACGTTCTGACTGATGGTCTGAAGGTCTGACCCTGGCTCTGACGTCACCACTGGCTGGTATGTGCCGTGAAGAAGTTCTTCTTGTCCTAGAAATGATAAGGGACTTTTAGAATATTAACATAACAAAACATCACGCATGTAATCCTTGAAGGATCAGGCAGAGGTGCACCCACTCGCATTTCATAAGTTATAATCAAGTCTCATGTAATAGGGGGCGAGCCTATTGTTATCAACCGGGCACAAATCCGCACTCCGGGCTGCTACTGAGAAATTCCAGATGGACAAACACAACAAGTAACAGTTTATCCAACCTGGGAATCGAACCCAGGACCTTATACTCAGCAGCAGCGCTTACGACCACTAGACGAACGGGGCAACACTTGTCAGCACACATGGACAACTTACATTACGCAATTATTTTGTATACAATCTCAGAATTCCCGAAAATTGCTTAGTGTAATCAAGACATCATATTTAACCAGAATTACCATTGACAACAGTGCAATAAAGTTACCAAATAATGAACCACTTCTTTACACCATGTCTGGACCGAACTGGACAGACAGTGCAGACATCTTAGTTTTCCAGAATTACCATTGACAACAGTGCAATAAAGTTACCAAATAATGAACCACTTATTTCCACCATGTCTGGACCGAAGTGGACAGACAGTGGAGACATCTTAGTTATCCAGAATTACCATTGACAGCAGTGTAATATAGTTACCAAATAATGAACCACTTCTTTCCACCATGTCTGGACCGAAGTGGACAGACAGTGGAGACATCTTAGTTATCCAGAATTACCATTGACAACAGTGTAATATAGTTACCAAATAATGAACCACTTCTGTCCACCAAGTCTAGACAGAAGTGGACAGATAGTGGAGACATCTTAGTTACCCAGAACTACAATTGACAACCGTGTAATAAAGTTACCAAATAATGAACCACTTCTGTCCACCACGTCTAGGCAGAAGTGGACAAACAGTGGAGAAGTGGACTGTTAGTAAATAATTAAGTCAACTAGCCTATTGCACAATTTAGTTGCCCGTGTCATTAGCAGGATCGACTCAAATGGCGTGCGATTGGAGAATCCGATGTCCAGCAGTGGACTGCTATAGTCTGATGATGATGGACAGGTCTACCTACCTAAGAACCAGGTGATCTTTGCAGCAGGTCTTCCGTTGGGCACGACGCACTGTGCCATGAACTTGTCGCCATCCTTGAAGCTTGGCTGTGATGTGGAGTACAGGGTAGGTTCTCCTGGCGCTCCTGAGGGTATAGATGTACAGGTTAATTTAATATACAGGGTCAAATAAAATAAGCTAGCAAAACTCCGCAGACGTGATTGGTATCAATATTTAAAGAAGAACAAAAAAGCAATGATTGGCTGTTTTTTGTTTTTTAACCGACTTCACAAAAAGGAGGAGGTTCTCAATTCGTCTGTTAGTTTTTTTTTTTTATGTGTGTTAGCTCATAACTTTTTTCTGGTTGAACCGATTTGGATGATTCTTTTTGTATTTGGTAGCTGGTGCTTCACATGTGGTCCCATTTAAATTTGACCAAGGTCTGACCAGTAGTTTTTGAGTTATCGTTAATACTGCATATTTTTTTCACTTAGTTTATATGGATGATGTGCTAATAATTTCCTGTGACTGTTATTTACACACCAAGTAGTGGTATACGAATTTGTGTGGGGTAGGTACCGCAACTAAAAAGTGAAAAATAAAAACTTTTTTACAAACAAAAAAACAACCGACTTCCAAAAAAAACACTAAAAGACGTGAAAAATAACTTTAATTTCGGAAGTCGGTGTCTTTGGTTTTATATTTACGTTTTTGGCCACCGACTTCCGAAATTAAAGTTATTTTTCACGTCTTTTAGTGTTTTTTTTTGGAAGTCGGTTGTTTTTTTGTAAAAAAGTTTTTATTTTTCACTTTTTAGTTGCGGTACCTACCCCACACAAATTCGTATACCACTACTTGGTGTGTAAATAACAGTGACAGGAAATTATTAACACATCATCCATATAAACTAAGTGGAAAAAAATTGCAATATTAAAGATAACTCAAAAACTACTGGTCAGACCTTGATCAAATTTAAATGGGACCACATGTAAAGCACTACCTATCAAATAAAAAAAGAATCATCCAAATCGGTTCACCCAGAAAAAAGTTATGAGCTAACACACATAAAATAAAAAAATAAAAAAAAAAAAAAAAAAAAAAACATACAGACGAATTGAGAACCTCCTCCTTTTTGTGAAGTCGGTTAAAAAAACTTTTTGACAAAAAAAAACTTTTTGACAAAAAAAACAACCGACTTCCAAAAAATACACTACAAAGTGAAAAATAACTTTAATTTCGGAAGTCGGTGGCCAAAAACGGAAATACAAAACCAAAGACACCGAATTCCGAAATTAAAGTTATTTTTCTCGTCTTTTAGTGCTTTTGTTGGAAGTCGGTTGTTTTTTTGTAAAAAAGTTTTTTTGTTGACACTGTTTGTAATTTTTGTTTTTTGTGTGAACTTCACAAACGTGACGGGTATCGATATAGGTATTAACAAGATAGAAAAAGAAAACAGTTTTGTCAACTCATACTTCAAGTTACTACCAACGGACGCTGACCCCAAAATCATCACCAAAGTTAAAGTAATTTTTTTGTTTCATTCCACGTTCACACGATACCGACAAAATTGTATAGAAATGAACCTTCATCTGCTCCTTTCATTTAATTTTTATATTATTTGGTAGGCAAATGAAAGATTTCGGTTCACTAATGAATTCATTTTTGTTTAACTTTTGTTTCAAATTGCGTTCAGACGTTTCACTTCGAGTGCAAGATTCCAAATGAAAGGCAACAAGTTCGGAACCTTAAAAATAAACAAAAACTGAAGCGTCTTCTTCTTTTCGACCCGATGGTAAATTTGTTAAATGAATTGGACCCAGTAAGTGGCCACGTTAATGGCGGCATCAGCGACGTTTTTTAGGTCCTCACAAGTACAGGTGTATGGACAATGGCCATGCCAACACCAACACAAGGGGCATGGGTTGGTTAGGAGCACCGCGTTCGGACGGGGTGTCGGTGGAGCGTCTTATATCGGTTTTATTTCAAAATGAATACTCACGTGCCACCAGCAGTTTCATGTTCCCCACCAGCTCAATGCTACCCGAAGGCGGCGGTAGGGTGCAGGATATGTTCCCATTCCATTCTTCTCTGATGTTCTTTATCAATGCACCGCATTCGCCGGCCTGGGGAGAGGAAAATCATCTATTAGGCTTATCATTTAGCATTGGCATGAAGACAGCCAGCTAACGAGGCTAAATGATAACAGCCCCTGCCGCACGGGTCGATCAAGATTAGGCTACGCTTGCCGCGGTTAAGTTAGGTAGGTTCCGATCGTGCTTCGGAAAGCACGCCAAGCCGTTGGTCCCGGCTGTCATTCGTAGATCTTTGACAGTCGTTACGGGTTGTCACAGAAGCCCAATAATCTGACAACCAGGTTCCCAAGGTGTATCGTGTTAACCAGTAACTGGGTTGTAGAGGTCAGATAGGTAGTCACTCCATGTAGAATATTAGTATTCAGCTGCATCTGGTTACACAGGATGCCGACCACATAGTTGGGAAATAGCAGGCTGATGATAATATCACGGCTCTATTCCTCGAAGGGATAGACAGAGTTGTATAGTTATTTTATTTTTCGCCCGTTTAGAGGGCGAGCCTCCAGCCATCGACCGGTCACAATTCCAGAGCCAGGACTAAAAAATCCCTGATGTAAAAACCTGATGGCACTTTGCATGATTTAGGGATCGAACCCAGGATCTGCTCAATAGACGCGCGTGCGACCACTGGATCAACGAGGCAGTAATTAATTGTTTGAGTATGGTAAAAATACTTTTAACACACTTCTTTTCGAAAAAATTCAGTTATCTTTTTTTTAAATAATGATGAAGCCTTGAAGCCCGCATGCCAATTATAAAATTGATCGAATTTATGTTAATTAACACAAAAACTTGACACACAAACTGTTGATAAGCCTTCCATGTCTTTTATTAACAAATAAACTAATTGTCTGATGTGGGGATCGAATATGTGTGTATGTGAAATTCAAATTTTCTTGCGTTTTTTGCAAGTTCCAGGTCGGTGTCATGTTGTATGATCATCAAAACATGTTTCGGTACCGTAACAAATATGTATTTACAGAATATTATCATTAGAATCATCAAGACAACTCTCGGTCGCGGTCGCCAAACATATTTGATCAACATATAACCTGACACTGACCAGAATTTTTGCAAAAAACGTAAGAAAATTTGAATATCGCGGGAGTCCTGGCGCTTCCCCCTTAAGAAAGAATTAGAAGTATACCTGGAGCCCCTGGCCCGCGTAGACAACATCTCCTTGCGGGTTGGCAGGTAGCAGTCGGTAGGAAGTCCCGCCTACAGTCATCCTGGAACATACAGAGAAAACAAGTTATTATTGTACCTCGCTCTTTATCTCACGGAAAATATCTTCAACCTGGACCCTTAGCTCACAGAGCACGGGGATGCCTCAGAAGCCGCTGTTACAGACGACACTGGCAACACTTTCCACATAAACCAAGCGTGTCACCGTTGTCTCGCATTACGACACTAATGACGTATAAAAACAGGCGCCCGCGACAGAAGTTTTGCACTAAACGCAATTTCGGCGCCACGAATTTTATAAGTAATGCCATCTCTAGACGCTAATCGCTTTCGCAATTCCATGCTCTGTGCTTTAAGGCTCACACAGACAGGCGCGACGCGACTTTTGTAGAACAATTAACATGAAGTTTTCGTAGGGATGCGCTGTCGCGTCACGCCTGTTTGTGGGAGCCTTTAGCCAAATTTATTTGTGGTCGGCGCAGCAAGTCTTTATCATTCACACAAACCATCTTATGGAGAAAATTGAACATTCTGTTGGGAGAGCAGGCGACCAATCAGGTAAGCATTACATCTGCAATACCAGACGCATCGCAACATCACCATGGAAAGACCGCACTGTTGGACATAGGCCTCACTCGAGCATCGCCACAACGATCGCTCCTGTGTCTCTCGCATCCACCGGCTACCAACGACCTACACCAGTCTTTGGTCCACATGGTCAGGGATGTATCCAAGCCACGCCTGCGTGAAGGAGCTCGTCCGGGGAATTACATTCACCATACATAGTTACCGCCAAGCAGTGTAGCTGTGTTCCGGTTTAAAGGATATTTACAATTATTTATTATTATTTTTAAAAGAGTAACCGCGGAGTTTCTTGCCGGCTCTTCTCCATAGGAAACAACCTATTGGAACCGTGCACCTAGCTTCTGTCGTTTATGTGAGATAAAATAAATTGTTTTGATTTGATTTGAGGATATGGGTGCTTGTGTAAAAACAGGCACTGGAGACATTTCAGCTTTGACCAAACGTTCGCAGAGCAGTGGCAAGCTCCTGCGAAAGAGCCAACATGGTCTCCGACACAGAACACCCTTTGCACGACAACATCCTTGTGCAACAAAGGCTGAAAGCCGAATCAGCTTTTTAAAGTGTATCGTCCCACTCGCTGGCGAACGATCAAAAGAAAGGCTGAAGCTGTAGCGAGGCAGTGCTTCTTTACCCATACCATTTGTTCCACCTGCTGAGGATCTCCCCCCTGGGCATGAGTTGCCTTGGCTAACCTTGAAGTCTTTAAACAAACTCCGGAACCAGGTTGGCCGAAGCAAGGAAAACCTGTTTAGATGGAGATTTATAGACGACTCCGCCTTTTAGTGCAATTGTGGTGCTATTCCACAAACGATGAGACACTTAATATCGTGTCCTGCGTGTCCGGTCGTCTGCACGTTACCGGAACTGATGGACGCTAGTGATGACGCCACACATAGCCGAGTTCTGAGCCGAGTCCATTTAGATTGCCATCGACACGGTAAGAAGAAGATGCTTTGTCCCTGTGACGGCAACACATCTGCGATGCCTCTGGTATTCCAGATGTCCAGCCAACGGTGACCACTTGCTATCTTGTTTGCATAACAATAGCCTCCTATTATTGTCCCACTGTAGGGCAAAGACCTCTTCTCATAGGCAAGAATAGAATAGAATACTCTTTCACTTTCTTCTTATTCTCTTTTTTTTTTCTTTTCTTCTTATTTAATCTCTTTTTTCTCTTTTTCTATTCTCTCTCTTGTTTCTATTTTTCCTTTCTTTCTCTATTTTTTCTCCCTCTTTTTTTAAGCAAGAGCATTGATCACCACGCTTGCTCAAGGCGCAGTGGCAATTTTAGACTTATATTGATTACCAGCTTCTGCTCGCGACTTCGCCCGAGTGAAAGTTCTTGTTCCCACAACCCACCCGTCGCATCACATCGCCTGCCCGCACTATTACTTCGTTTTCCCTTAGCGTTCTTTCTGACTTTCTTTCTTTTTGCTGGGCTCCTAAGCGTCCTAGCGTCCTAGTTAAATAGCCTTCCTCGAGAATTGTCCAATCCAATTCAAAAATAATTTTACAAATCCGGTCGGCAGTTCCAGAGATTACCCCCTACATCCCTACACAAACTTACCAACAAACAAACAAATAAATACCTCTTTATAATATTAGTATAGACTAGCTCACCTGACAGACGTCCTGTCCCGTTATCGTTTCAATAATAATTCATACAAAAATCCCATAGCAAAAGGTTGCTCAGTTTTTCCCGAATTTGAATATTTTCAGGGAAACTTTGGCAATTTTTCTTTCCATAGAAACCTAATTCGAACTAATACGTATATTTTAAAACCAAAAATAGCTAAGTCGGTGCAGCCGTTATCAACTGATGCGCTTACCAACGAACAGCACTATTTTTATATTTATGTATATATAAGAGAGAGAGAGAGAGAGAGAGAGAGAGAGAGAGAGAGAGAGAAAGAGAATTTAGCATACAATAATATAAATAGCAACTGACCTGCATGAGTCTATGGGGTAGGGCACTTTGCACAGCACGCTGACCTCGTCTCCGATTCGTCTCACCGCCTCCAGAGGTGAGATTTCCACATTTTGACCTGCAAACAAAACAAACGAAGATCATTAGCATGAGAAGTACAAATACGTAGAACATCACACCTGTATCCCCGAAGGGTTAGGCGCAGGTGTACTTATAATACGAGTACACATTTCGCCAGTTATGTTTAAATCCTATGTAACAGATGGGCGAACATATTGTCATCAACCAGGCACATTTCAAGACTCCGGGCAGCTACTGACAAATTCCAGATGGGAAAAGTCAATACTGCTTTGCCCGATCCGGGAACCAAACCCAGGACTTCATGCTCAGCAGTAGCGCTAGCTACCACTAGACCAACGAGACAGTCATTTTAAAGTCACATGTAATAGGGGCAAGCCATTAGTAGAATAAGGATTTAAGGAGAAATATAACATCACGAAACCTTATCAATGAAATATTAAATTCCGCATGAATCATTCTATGAATATCCGGTGGGAACCGGCCGAAATCTGATGCAACTGGATAGAAGCGGATTGCGCTTGAATAAACCGGAACAATGCAAATGGCGTACCGTGTAGCTTTAGATGCGTTGCTCTTTGTGTGAGAATAGTCATTTATGTGACTACTGATATTTGTGTGATACTGTGATCTGGAATGATCTAAGAAGCTCTTTGGGCTAAGTCCTAATGAAAACTGCCCCAATAACCCAGTTACTGGGTAACACGACAGCTCTGGTAATACTGGTTGTTACGATTGTAACAACTGTCAAAGATCTACGAATGACACCCCATGCTTTCCGAGGCACGGAGGGGTCTCGATATGTAATGGATGGCACTCATCCACGAACCGACCGCGGCAAGCGGAGCTTAACCCAAGCTGACTCCAACATAGTTGTGAAAAGCCTAGGCAGATGATTATTATTATTATTTATTAATTTCAATCAACTTTGGATCATATAATTAAATTAAATTAAAAATTATAAATCAAATTATGAAATTGAAATTGAAAATTATACATTAATATAAACAAAATTAAAATAATATCTTAAAATTAGTCAGTACGTGAACCATGCAGCAGTGGTTCACGTTCAGCAAAAACGTTCAGGATACTGTTGCGGCTGGCCCGCACCCTACACACCAGGGATGTGCACCACTTGCACATGATTGTGTGGAAATAATCCACACGCGCCGCGGCAAACATCCCCGACGCGCTACAGAAGCGAGGCAGCCCCAAGAGCACCCTGAACGCGTTGTTGTATGGGCCGCGGAAAGCGCTGTACTGTTTCTGCGGGTAATCCATCCTCAGATTACCAGTATAAAAGGACGTACAAAATGCCCTAAATAGAGTTATTTTGACGCCCCTCGAACACCGAGCAAATCTGCGGGCTATCATATTCGCACGAACAGACAGCGCCCTACGTTCCCTTTCAATGTCTGCATTGTCTTCTAGGCCAGGGCCGGCAGTCTCGACTAGATAGCGACGCTGTTGCAAACTACCGATCGCTAAATATTAAGGTGAACCCTCAGTTGTAGCCCGCAAAATTCAAATTTTCTTTAGTTTTTTGCAAATTGCAGCTCTGTTTTACGTCGTATGTTGATCAAAATGCGATTCTTGACTGTGGAAATTATATATTTATCGAATAATATTCATCAATTTCATATCAATCGTCAATTTCAAAGAAAATTTTAATTTGGCGAGCTACAACTGAGGTTTCACGTTAATATTTAGCGATCGGTAGTTTGCGACAGCGTCGCTATCTATGTCGAGACTCCGGCCCAGAGGATAATAAATGTGCAAGATACTTAAACGTATCAACTCTATTAAATGGGCAAATTATAATTACTATCCTAAGAATTGCAATGAAACTGGCATAGTAGGTACATAGTGCAGTAGGAACCTAGTTTCCAACTTTTAGTACTTACATACGAAACTTTATGGATATGTTAACTCGTACTACATCCCAGACGGAGATGGCTAAACTTTGTGCCGATGTTCCGAACTTAGATGGACAGAGTTACAGGTTGCATACTTGTGATTTTAAATGCCTCGTGGTCTCGTGGTCGCAAGCGCGATTACTCAGCGTGGGGTCCTCGGTTCGATTCCCAGGTCAGGCAGTGTTATTGAGTTTTTCGCATTAGGAATGTGTTTGTAACAGCCCGGAGTTTGAAAGTTGGCGGTTTGATACCCAATTCAATTCAATTCAATTTATTTATTCAGTAACAATTTACATTGCGTTTGAATATAATTCAACATGAAACATTAACATCAGTATTACTTGTACAAATATACTATATATAAAAACATGCAATTAGATTAAAATTAGAAAATTATTGAATAAAATGTAAAATACCATGCAAACATAAATTATTAAACCATTATTTCAATAAAATAATTGCAATTCAAACGAAAAAGAATAATCAAAAAATAAAAATAAAAGTCATATGAACACGGTACACAATAAAACAGCATAAAAAATTATTACATGTCAGTTTGAAGAGCAATTTTGGGACTATTACAACTCATCTAATGAGTAGAGACATCTTTCCAACAGGAATGCCTTGAGCCTTGCCTTAAATGAGCCTGTGTACAGTATGCTTTTTAACTCAAGCGGTAATTTATTAAATATTTGAACTGCCTGATACTGTGGACTATGCTTAACTACTCCAAAAGTCGGTATGCTGGGGGTACCCTCGGATGATTGCCTCGGAAAGCACGGTAAGCCGTTGGTCCTGCGCCTTATCTGTCCGGTCGTGTCGGATTGCCGTGCCGTCGGACTATGAGAGTGAGGGAAGAGAGAGTGCACCTGTGTCGGCGCACACACTTGAGCACTATAATATCTCCCGCGCCGAAGGCAAGTCTCCGTTGCGATTGGCCGCCATGGCCGAAATTCGGTCTGGAAGACTATTTTTTTTTTTCTCATTTACTTTTAATCATGTTCTGGCGATGAGATATTTACAGAAAAGAATGGCTGGAACCAATCAAAGGAGAAACCGATGTACAACCTCGGACAATGGCGGTTAACCACTTTAAAGTTTTACTATGCACTAGCTTTTGCACGCGACTGCGCCCGCGTGGATGCCGGAAAATATCCCATGGGAACGTAGTACCGGGATTAAAAGTACCTTATGTGTTAATCAAGGTAAATAATATATTCATTCCGTAATACATTGTTTTCTGTATAACTTTATTGGTTTACGGAGAGAAACGGCATGATTTTTTCAGACATCTTCAACAATAGTCGTTATATTTCAGCCAATTTAAACAAAACTTTAATGAATTATACACATAAACCTTCCTCATGAATCAATCTGTCCATTAGTGAAAACCGTATGAACATACTTTCAGCAGTTTTCAGTTTATCGCGCTGTAAACAGACAGACAGACGCGGCGCGGGACTTAGATTTATGTAGGTAATAATACGCGTAAAAAATGGTCAACCGACCACCATTCCCCATGGTTTTACTTACACGGAAAGATCTTTAATTCGTCGATATGAACGGTGCGGTACTTTTTATATGTCCTGCAGTGAATAAAATCGAACATAAAGGCAAAACGTGTTATTTATCTTCTAAAAAAACAGCACATTTTAGTAACCCTAGCGTATGCAGTGTGTTTCAATAAAACAGCCATTTCAGTACGAAAATATTTAATAAACTACATTAAATATTTTCGCCCTAAAATTTCTGTTTTGCGAAACTTGCAACGACCTTGTTTCCCAGCATTTCGTTGTATTCATAATGTTACACCTGTTAGTATCCTTCGAATAGTTAGACAGATATGTACAGTTAGACCATGAAGTAGAGGACGAGCCTAATGTATATTTTAGCAGAATGACAAACTATGTAAATTAAACTTTTTATAGCCTTTCCATCAAGCTACGATTTCCAAGAAGAGCGGTTCCATGATACATATTATAACGGCCATCATGAAAATCTGTATGTTTGTCAGTATTTGACATTAAGGTGTCAAAACCGCTCTGTATTTGGGCAGCCGTCATTGTGTGACCGTTCGCCGCTTTCATAAGTAACCAAAACTTGAAACTGATGAAAAAAAATGCGTGAGTGTCGTGGAACACTCGGTTGGCACGAAGTTCCTTTCGTAGTATATTTAGAATATCCATAGAACAAATTTGATTACCATAAAAAGGGTTATATTGACCTTAAAAGATAGACATATGCTGTCGCTGTTTTTTTTTTTAGAACTTCTAAAGGGGAACAATTCCGTCATACATGATTTTTGCGTAACTTTAACCGTTTACGCAGCGCACGCAACGAAAGCTCTCAAAAGGAATCACTTTTTCCCGTTGTAGCAACATTTTACATTTATGGTCCGCTGCTATTGGTCGTAGCGTGGTGTTATATAGCGTAAAGCCTTCCTCGATAAATGGAGTATCCAACACAAAAAGTTTTTTTTCAATTCCTACCAGTGGTTCCTGAGATTAGCGCGTTCAACCAAACAAACAAATAAAGAAAGGGTCGTGACGGAAAATTCTTACACTTTTTTTCGCCTAGCCCCCATCCGCCAAGTCCCTACCGTGCGATAAGCAACTTCGTTCCAGAAATTAAACTTGTGAAATGAAAAACGAACAATTTAAGTTGATAATCTAATTGCAAAACAATAGATTTTCCTGGCTGTACAAGCCAAATACGTGCGGAGAACACAACTCTTCTTTGGAGTCGGGTAAAAACAAAGGTGCTCTTACATGCCTGGGGCGGCGACCCCACAAGTACATGAGTAATTCAACATTTCAGGGAATCCTGGATATCACTATACAGACGCAGCCCCAAGGCACACAGGATATTGTGTGAGACAGAGATTGTCAAAGTTATTTGCTAACGGAGGAGGTGATATAATTTGTAGGAGTATTTGATATTAAAATAAATGCATGGCTGTCAAAAATTAATACACGGTCGAACCGCATAACGATCCGTTTCCATGACTGTACAAGGCAATAACAAGGTGCTCTTAAATACGTGGGGCGGACCCCGCAAATACGTAAGTAATGTAACATTTCATGGAATCCTGGATGTCACTATACAAGTACACAGACACAGCCCGAGGCAAACAGGATATTGTGTGAGGCAGTGATTGTCAAAGTTCTTTGCGAACTTATGGGGGGTGATTGAGTTGGTGAATTTGAGATGAAAATAGATGTAAACGAAGTAAAAGGAGTATCTATGTAAGAATTCTAGGAGGTGGTGTTCTGTAGTTTCTGCCAACCCCAAGTTTATGTAAGTGTATATGTATTCATGTATGCACTGTGAGAGCGATTAATTAAAGTGTTGTTAATTAAACCTCAATTACATAATTTTCTAATATATTTTTTTTATGTCTTAAATTATTGTAAGTGGTTTTTAACCATTTTAATAAATAAATGCATAGATATGTGATCCGATCGTTACTCTGTTAAATGGCGTCTGAGAGTTGAGCAGTCGAAATGTATTTATTTATAATACAAAAGCCATCTTTATATAACAAATGACCATCTCAAAGAATTTAAATTGATAACAGCACGGAATTAGCTTTCAAATGATATCATTATTGACTAACACAGACCTCAAATTTAAAATACCTAATAAAAACATCATTTGTTTTAATAGGCTTTCTCATGAAATTACTTTTTATAGTATAACTAGCTGCGCCCCGCGGTTTCACCCGAATAAGTCTCGATGCCGTGGGATTGTCGGGATAAAAAGTATCCTATGTCCTATTCTAGGTCATGGTCTACCCATGTGCTAAATTTCATTCAAATCCGTTCAGCCGTTTTAGCGTGAACGCGTAACAAACAAACACACATACAAAAAAACAAATATTTTCTCTTTATAATATTTGCTTAGATAAAAAAGAAAAAATATAGGTACGTCTCGTACATCAGTTACATATATTTTTGATGTTCTAAATATCACAATCTACAAAAAAAAAACTGTTTTCTTGTCTATGTTCAAGCATAAAAATATTAAGTTAATTGTAAATAAAAAATACAACATATTAAATAAAACATACTCCTCTCTAGCAGGAATACATAATGTCACAGTTATGTGACTAGGATATATCATTTCACTGTATATCAAATAGGAAGTTCAGTATAAATCACAAACGAACAGAAAATGTTACAGAATGCGAGATGCATCCGCATTGCTCGCGGCATAGAGGATATTGTACACAAGACAGCGGCTCTCAATGTGTATACAAAGTTTGTTTTATTCGTGAGACATCATTATTTGGGGTCAAATAAATTAGGTAGCAAAACTCCGCAGACGTGATGGTTATCGATATCTTAACAAGACGACTCAAATAAACTAGTGGCTGTGTCAGCTATAGACCTCGCGAGTCTCTCTTTGCATAGATTAAAACTGAATAATAACACAAACAAAAAAAAAAACAAAAAAACTTAGAAACTTTTAAGCTATTGCATAGCTTCTATCGCGGGCCTTGAGCGCGGGGACCGGAGCCATAAATTCCGTAACGAAAAAAAACCTCACGCTCCCCACTCCGACGGGCACGGAGGTGTGGCTTGAAGGCCGTGCATTGTCTAACGTCGTTTCTTTTCGGCAGTCTTCGACACGGTGTTTGTGTGCGTACAACTAGACGTATTGTACGACTCTACGAAGCTCGCACGAATCGAGACGAGCTGCTCCGAAATCGGACGAATACATAAGCAGCTGTTTATGAGAAAGTATATAGGTGTATAGGTATTTATCAAAAAGTGTAACTTGAATTAATATTTATTTCCATTTACTTTCGTACCATTTATCATTTACCAGTCGGACACCATACATTTATTATAATCACCACTATCTTAAAACTCAATATCCCAATATCTCGGAAATGGCTGGGAATATCAAAATTCTGACCAAGTTCCCCCCCCCCCTATAACCCCCTCTCAAATAGTACATACATACAGACAAGCCCCTTTGACCCCCTCTTTTTTGACCCCAATATTAAGTTGTATTATATTTATTTATATTTAAATCAATCCCACTTATATATGATCCCGGGACCCCCCGCGTCACCCCTTTTGACCAACCCCTCCACCCGTCCAGGGCTACTTCACCCCCCCCGGGTCTTAACTTTTGAGCCGGAGGTCGTAGAGGTATCGAGTTTGGGGTCTTTGAAATCGGCAGTAAAGGGCCTATCTTTTGGCCCCGATAAGGTTAGGGTAAAGCGCCCCATTTTAAATTTATTTTAGATTTAAAAATTTTAAATTCTTATTTCTTATTCTTATACAAAATGCTATGCAATAGCTTTACCGCGGCAGTCCCCGAGTGCCACACGTCTTTTTTTTTTTATTAGAAACAAATACTGCCAAACTATTATCTGTAAAATATTATTATGTTTTTTGAGAAATTAAATTTATTATTATTATTAATAATAAATGTTCACCGCGCGCATCTTTAAACAAAAAGCGCGTGCAAAGATCGCGAAATGTATGAAATATCTGTTTTTTTTTACGTTTTCAACTCGCAAACCTGTATCGACAAAAAAACTCCACATAATTATCGAACCTGCTCACAAAATTTCACGAGAATCGGTTGAGAAATGCGACCTGTTGAGGAGAACAGACGGACATCCGGACATACGAAATCATTTTTGCCCAAGCTGAAACGGAGACGCTTCGCACTTGCTCGGTAAATTATAATTCTGTAAAGACATACTTGTAACGGTCGCGAATTATATTTTGTTCGACATACAACCTGACACTGACCTGCAAACTGCAAAAAACGTAAGAAAATTTGAATTTCGCGGACAACCTGACGATTCCCCTTAAGTGAAGTGAGCTTCAAGTGAGCTGTCAACTGTGTCAATCTCTAACGTTAGATAAAATGACAGCTCACTTCAGCTACGTTTTCACGGTGAGATTTATATAGAATAGACCGGCTGAGGTATATAATCAAAGACAGGCTGGTGTCTAATGTCTCATGTTTCGTAATTACACCGGCACGTAAACCCGTCATACCGGAAAACAGCAACGCTGTTTACCTTCAAGAAATACTACCCGGACGAACTTCACAAAAGCTCTACTACTACAACTGTCCTTAGACTGATAACATGCAACATTGCACCTGTAGTGTCTTCAGCTGGCATGCATAAGACATGGCGTACACTATCCGAATTGCCACTGCGAAAGCTCGGCGACTTTGTTCAAAGCTCCGAACACCGGCGTCAAGTTGCAGAGTCACAACGACAGGCATGGAAAGTGGCACGCTCCCGTTACTTGTTGCAGTTACAAGACGCACAGTTCACGCGCACACCTGACGACAGCCGCATGCGACAGGGCAGCGCCAGTCTTGCTGTGAGCCCTGAGGAAGGTGCACTTGTGTTTGTATTGACTATAGCGCCTCTGCCTTCGCATGATAAGCACTAAGGCAACTGCATCTTCATGAACAACGACGACGTGTGACGTTTATTTTTGTTACGTATTTTTGTGGTGTACCGTAAATAAATAAATAAATAACAAGACCATCTCTCTCGAATACTTAAAGAAAATTATCGCTTTCTGCACAACGTCTGTCGTAACTACTAATCGCAGACGCAAACAACAGCACTGCGTCTAGTCGTAGCGACCGTGCGTATTAACGCACGGTTTGCTCTGGGACTTGACCGCTACGTATACTATGCCACATGGGATTGCGACAGCTCGACGAAAAGACGCTGACCTGTCACATGCGACTGTCATCGGGTCTGCGCATGCACTGTGCATCTAGACGCTGCGACAAGTAGTGAGAGCGTGCGATTCCTCTAGCCTATCGTTGCTACTCCAAAACTTGTCGTCATGTGTGCGGAACTTTGTACAAAAAATATTAAAACTGTCAGCGTCAGCCTGTCGTTGCGTCTAGTCGCTGAACTGTCGCAGTCGCATGTCGCATAGTGTGCGCTGGCACTAAGACTACAGAGTACTAGAGATGGCGTACATGTTTGAAACTGAATGCTCGAATTATTGCGATATCGCTTAACAAACTATCTGGAATATTCTGCATACTCCGAGCATGAGCGAAGTTTCTAGCGTACTTTACAGGTAAGAGAGGTTTCTGAGAAACATGGAAGTGATATTAAGTAGTAAAATTGCTATCACGTCTGTATGGCCTGAAGGTTAGGCAGGAATGTTTAGTATACAAACTTTTCACTATTCTCATATTCATAAAACAGAAACTGTGTCAAAAAGGTTTCTATAAAGTTAAAGATTACTTGGATGACAAAAAGGCTTGGGATTAATTAAGCTACTTCAATGTACCCCCAAACAACAATCCATTTTATACTGTTGTGTTGTAGGTACCTGTAGTACACTCACATTTAACCAGTTATGTTTAAGTCCCATGTTACAGGGGGCGAGCTTATTGCCATCAACCGGACACAAATCCAAACTCCGGGCTGCTACCGAGAAATTCCAGATAGCAAAACCCAATAACACTTTGCCCGACCCGGGAATCGAACCTAGGACCTCATGCTCAGCAGTAGCGCTAGCAACCACTAGACCTACGAGGCCAGACATTGCTTCATATGTTTGAAAAATTCGTGTCCTCGACAACGTAAATTATGCAATGTATGTACGTACATGGTTAAATTTTCAAAATGAAAGGCATGCCATTGCAAGTGTGTTACGCAATTACCTGACACGGTTGCTACTGAAAAATTTAGATGGAAATGATGTATAGTTAAACTATACATCATTTCCATCCAAATTTTTTTTTTAGGCTCTAAATTGCCTGAGTGGATTAGCATTAACTTCTAGGTTGGTTGATATTTGGTTGTTTTAGTTTTATATTAGACTGGTTATGGTTCGGTTGTTGTGGAATGATACGTAATAATATGGTTTAAAAGCTATATTGAATACTCCAATTTATTATAATTATGAAATGGTAAATTTAAGCTAAATTAGCACTAAGATGGTTTGATCTGGTTTAGTTTGAGTGACGCGATTGGTAGTTGAGCACGTACTGACTGGTAATTGTTGAGATGAATGCACTTATGGAAATGCCTGCAGGGAAAAGTGCTGAGCTGTTCGGTTGCTAATATTGTACCGAACAAATTAAGTCTTATGTATCAACCGGGCACAAATCCAGACTCCGGCCTGCTTCTGAGGAAATTACTTACTAATGGCTAAAACCCGACAACACTGCTTCTGATATAAACAGTAGTCACGTTAACGACCAGTGTCTACCCGCGGCAGTCATACATTATAATGTATGTATATTAACACCGGCCAAGTACGTGTCGGACCACGCACAATTAAGGGTTCCGTAGTTCGAATGAATTATTTATCCCAAGACCAAACAACTTAGTAGTTGAAAACATGTTCTCCGATACGTTCCAACTGCAAATGTAAGTTGGTAGATTTTTACTCGTCAACTTGTAAAGCATACTTAGCTGTGATAGTTTTCCTTTAAATTTCGCTATATATTATATACTACTGCCGTGAATTTGTTCACTTATCCAAAAGCAACCATTTAGCTGACAGGGGGGACACTTGACTCTTAACAAAAATTAGCAATTTAAAGCTTAATTTTACGCAAACGGATCCCTGAATCGAAAAATGGTTTTCAGAGACCCATAATTTTTTGAATGGTCTATCCAACGATATCCTACACCATGGAATAGACGGAAAATAAAACATCCCCACTTTACGTGTAAAGGAGACAGCCAAATTCTTTTTTCATGCTTTTATTTTATTTCTTTGTCGGCGTGATTAATATGTATATCTATGCCAAATTATAACTTTCTAGTACAAAGAGTCTCTGATCTAAGCTGCGGACGGACGGACAGAAGGACATAGCGGAACTATAAGGGTTCCTTGTTGACAACGGAACCCTAAAAACTGAACACCTCGGGACGATGGCCCTACATGCGAGCGAGGAAGTTTTCAGAACATAGTCACGATGTGGCCCGCGGCGGAAAGGATATTGTAGTTGGGAAGTGGTTCTCAAAGTTTTCTGTTAGTACACTGTTTTAAAATTATGAGGAGACAGAAGAGTGCTTCTCGTTGGTTTAGGTGCTGCGAGCGCGACTGCAGAACATTGGGTACGGGGATCTATTCCCAGGTCGAGTTAAGTGCGATGGAGGTTTATAATATCGTTAGCAAGCACTTTGCCGGCGACTTCGTTTGCCTTAAATTCCCTATACCGTAGGGAATTCCAAAAATCCGGCCTTATTCCTTGACTACGTCGACTATATCATAAAGGGCACCTCTGTCCAAACTTTCATATTCTACTTCTAGGTCAGTCAGTCAGTCAGTGAGTGAGTGAGTAAGTGAGTGAATGAGTCAGTGAATGAGTGAATGAGCGAGTCAGTAAGTAAGTGAGTCACAACTTTTCTATACTTGCACAATGGCGGTCTACTAGACATTTCTTTTAAGAGACATTCTACTGCAATATCGGCGACAGGTTTTATGCTGTTTCTCGAATAAATTAACTACAAATACAGTTTAAGTGAATTTAATTCTAGACACAATTCGCAATTCACCTCACATTTCAAACTAAAATGAGCAACAAGATACGTTTAATTTAAAATATAAATAATCATTAAGCCCTTGCTTCGCCCAATAAGGGGGAAAGGGGACTAAATTATGCCCCATTAACGGAAAATGAGGATCATAAGATAGCTGTAATAGGAAATTACGTTATCTGAATACCCTGGGTTTTACGTAGAGGGAATTTTCGTCCATATCATCGTGTCATAGGTCGTGGGTTCGAACCCAGGCAGATAACATATCTTTGTGTAATTTATTTCATCACCACTGCCCTCAAAACGGTGAAGGAAACATCTCGACGAAACTGGCATGTCCTAGAACCAAAAATTTGTAGACATGTGACGTCCACCAACCCGCACTGGGCCCACGTAGTAGATTATAGGCCACTTCCTCCCGGAGAGAGGAGACCTGTGTCCCAGAAGTGGGAACATTATAGGCTGATTATTATGCTAGGCGCATAGACAAGTTCTCTTTGTACGCGATAGGTCGTAAGTTGAAAGTTCTTGTGTCAATGAAATCACAAGGGAACTTATTGCTAATGATTTACGATTTTTTACCACAGAAATGGATTATTTATGTGTTAACAAGACAATAACTACGATTTTTGGAAAACGGATTGGTGTTATCAGCTTATAAAATGTTTTAGTTCATATTCATCCCTTACAAAATTAACAATAGTTGAAGTTTTGGACCACAATGGTGATTACTATTTAAATCACCATCGCTCCGACCCCTAATTACATGGGACTTAAACAAAAGTGGCGAAATGTAGGTGTACTATAAATACACCACTGCCTTACCCTTCGGAGATTACAGGCGTGATGTTATGTGTTATCACCAATTCAAGATTAATCCTCAACAATCTGCCGATTTAAAAATTAAATTCCAAAACATTGAGCGCAGATTTGCTCGTTCTTAAAAACAAAAAGTTACTAAAAAGTGCTCCACGAAACTTTATTTAATTCGAAAGTAGTACCGGAGTACAGTGTTAAAGTTTGAGAACCACTGTTTTCAACAAATAGTTATTTCGCCCCGAGCCGAGTTGTAATAAAAGTAGTTTTATAACTAATACTCTTTCGAAATATTATTTATATTTACTGTAAACTATTCAATTTTATTTGAAAGGAATGCCTATAGGTTAAATCCTGCTGTGAATTGTGATTTTTGGTGATCTTTTGATATATTTTTGCTCTTTTCAATTGAATGACCGCGTATCGGCAAGCGTAGTGTGGGACACCCCCCAGCTAGATGAAATGCCGACGTTAAAAAGATGGCTGGGACGGACTGGATGCGGAAGACGGAGGACAGGGTTTTGTGGCACAGCCTGGGAGAGGCCTATGTCAAGCACTGAACTGATTGATATGAGATTTGTCCATGCGTCATGCTCGCGTGAACGGGCGCCGTCAGTAGGGACTGATCATCTCCTAGCTGCCACGGCTTATTTTAATTTAATTAAATATTTGAATTATTTTTGTCTTTTGTTTTTACGGACGCTCTTGATGTTCTGCATAGTTCTCACATGCATAATTTCAACATGAATGATGTTACCAATATTCTGTAACCATTTTTTGATTTAAACGAGTGTCCGTGGAGTGTCTTGCCCGTTCTTCACCATAGGTGTACCTACTACGCTTTGGAATGGGCAACTAGCTTCATATTTCTGACTGACTGACCCCTTGACAATTCAAAAATGCCTGTAATTGGTTTATTTGAAGTGAATGCTTTGAGTTTCGAGTTTTGATTTAATGTGCGTGTCATATGATTTTTCAGTACCCGAGTCCCGAAGTCGATCCTACCTAGTAGTCTACGTTCGTTACCCAGGTCGGGCGATGCTTTTGGGTTTTTCCATCAGTTTGGCAGCCCGGTGTCTGGATTTGTATCCGTTCAATGACAATATGCTCGCCCGTTATTGCATGGAACTTAATGCAATGCCGCCCGCCGACGAAGCCCCTACAAAGGGATTTCGCGAGCGTTAACGCGAGTGCCTGTAGCGCTCCTAGTATCAAGCCTATTCCAGAAAAGGCGCCGAAAAGGGCTGAAATTGATGATAGTTTCGTGACGATGCAAAGGAGTAAGTGCCGATGGCGAACGAACCAGAACCGCTCTGGCAAAGCTCCTGCGGAGACCGAAGTGAGCCTGCGTGCCGCAAAGCCGAACACACCAGTGTACATCTCCCACCTGCATTACACCACTAAGGTGAAGGATATCGTGGAGTACGTGCGCCAAAAGATGAGATACACACCAAGGATGTAGTTACTGGAATCACACCAGAACGTCAACTTCAAGGCGTTCGTCGTGCGTGTACCGAACTGTTATCTGCCCCTCGTCATGGAAGAACACTTTTGGCCGCAGGACGTGGTGTTCCGTCGCTTCCGTGGACAAGTTCCACTGGACAGCACAAAGTCCAGCTAGTGCAAAGTGGAGCGCTACTAACATAGTCTTAAGACTATGTATGTATGTATGTTTTGTTTATATGAAAATATGTATGTTTAGGTTAAGGTATTTTTCTATGGGCCTGTCTCGCCTGAAATAAATGGATGTATTATTATTAAACATTACTAGCGAAATGTGGGTACTATACTAGTTTTTTTTTGTGTTATTCCTATTTAGATACTGATAACACACATCTGTGAAGTTTCACAAATTAATTTAAAAAGTTCCCGTATAATACACAACTGCCTGCCTACCCCTTCGAGAAAATAGGCGAGATGTTATGTTTTGTAGTTTTTGTATAAACCCAAATGAAGGTAGAAATAAACTTTCACAAGTTAATCCGAGGGTATTTGGAAAATCTTTTGTTTCCCGAGGTTTGAGGCCCTCAATCCGATTAAGGGATTTCTGGATCGAAATTGCTGGCAACACTGGCAACTGTGTAGTTTGTTATTTTGTAGTTCAGTAAACACTGTTTTTTTGTTAACCTTTAGTTCTGGTGTTTTTGTTTGTTAGGGAGATGAGAATGTTGGGATGGATGTGTGGAATAAAGAAAATGTATTAAAGTAAAACAAGAGTATATAAATGATTTGATTTCTGTAAGTAGGTTTGTACAAACACTTTTACAAGTAAATCATATTTTTAGGGTTCCGTAGTCAATAACGAACCCTTATAGATTCGCCATGACCGTCCGTCCGCAGCTTAGCTCAAACTCTTAGTATTAGAAAGATGTTTTTTTTTTTTGTTATCTCTTGTACACGTAAAGTGGGGATGTTATTTTTTTCTCGTCTATTCCATGGTGTGGGATATCTTTGGATAGGCCATTCAAAAACGTTGCGGGTTTGAGAAAACCATTTATCGATTCAGGGATCCGTTTGCGTAAAATTAAGCTTTAAATAGCAACTTTTTGGAGTCAAGTGTCCTCCCCCCCTTCCAGCTAAATGGTTGCTTTTGGATAACGAAATTAAAAGGAATACTATCACAATGTAGCCATGACCTCTAAGGGTCACAACTATGAGAGACCAATAAAAAAAAACTATCACAGCTAAGTAGGCTTTTCCAGGTTACGAGTAATAGTCGACCAACTTACATTTGCAGTTTGAACGTATGGGAGAAAATGTTTTCAACTACAATGTTAAGTTTGTTCTTGGAATAACTTCATCCCGACTACGGAACCCTTCATTGTGCGTGGTCCGGCTCGCACTTGGCCGGTTTTTTTAAACTAGACGAGGTCGGCGTTTCCTATTTGACTACACTGAGAAGAAAGGCCGAAATAAACTCAGAGGTCTCAGTCTCTTTTAAAGTCCAGACATAATCTTAGTCAGATCATGTGAAGACCATGTAGATTAGTGTCTGAAATGTTCTTTTGAGGAAAGAACCACATAGATTAAGTGGACCTGTCCAGTCAGTGCACGCATTTGTCAGTAAATGTGCAGCTCAACTCAGAAGTTAAGGACGAAGGGGAAATTTGAAAGAAACGCCAGTGACAGAAAAGTTGAAAGGAAATCATTTGGCTTTGCATGGGATTTGGAGAAACCCATGTAATGGATGGAGAAAGAGAGGACGGCCAAAGAAGAGATGGATGGATTGTGTGAGGAATGAGATGGAAGAGAAGGGAGTGAATGATAGCTTGACGGTTGACAGGGGAGAATGTAACGAGAAAACGTGTTGCGGCGACCACAAGGAGCATGGGACAAGGGCAGGGAGATGATGACGATGGTGACAAAATATTGTGGAAGTATTCTGTTATTTATACAGTACTAGCTAACCCGACAGACGTTGTATTGTCGTTACTATGAATGTCATATGTAGTTTGGTTTTAGTTTTGACTATTGATTACAACTAAAACTATCGACTCATTTAGCAACCGATCCATCTGTTTTAAACGACATTTGCAGCGCGCATTCTGTCAATAGCTGACAGTTATTTCAAACAACTGACAGTTATGTAAAATTAATGTTGGCGTTAAGTTTTCTTACATTTTGTAATGTTCCGCTCAACTTCCTTATTTTTTTCTTTCATAAGAACCTTCTCCAGACAATAATTAACACAACAAAAAAATAATTAGCGAAATTGTTCCATCCGTTCACGCGTGATGCGATGACCAAGGGAAATAGAGTTTCATTTTTATATATATAGATGAGTTTTGCTTTTATTGGCCACTTCGCCATGTTGATGGTGTTCTAATATTCACAAAGCAAGCAGAGTAACTAGTGTAACAACTAAAAGCATAGAATAAATCATAACCCGCCTTTTCGGTTTTCTGTAGGCGAGTAAAACAATAACGAGATTGCACTCAGAAATCCTGTTCCTTTTTTATAGAAAAAAAAACTGACTTCCGAAAAAAAAATTACACCTACTTATATTTGAGTTTACAGACGAATTGAGAACCTCGTCGTTTTTTA
Source organism: Griposia aprilina (assembly GCA_916610205.1). Lineage (NCBI taxonomy): Eukaryota > Metazoa > Arthropoda > Insecta > Lepidoptera > Noctuidae > Griposia > Griposia aprilina. The sequence continues at coordinate 13,155,496 of OU744310.1, read as the reverse complement.
TGAAGTCGGTCAAAAAACAATACAAAGGGAAAAATAACTTTAATTTCGTGTCGTTAAGAGCGCACAGACTAGCGCCACTCCTTTAAAAAAATATTATCTCGTGACTGAGAACGAATTTTGAAAAACGGCTCAATAAGTAACCTCGGTAAGTGTGTCAAGATTTTTCTAATACCTTTTATAAATTTTCATATTGAGACACGAAGCAACAAAATACGATCTAATTGAATGTGGCCGCTTTTGTTTAGATCGAATTTCAAACCCGCCCACCCAAACCCACCCAAACCAAACCCAAACCTTTGCCAAAGCGTAGTAGGTACCGATGGAGAAGAACGGGCAAGAAACTCCATGAACACTCTTTTAAATCAAAATATAGTTACAAAATATTGGTTACATCGTTCATGTCGAAATTATGCATGTGAGAACGATGCAGAACGTTAAAAGCGTTCGTAATAAAAAGACAAAAGCAATTCAAATATTAAATTAAATTAAAATAAGCCGTGGCAGCTAAGGAATGACCAGTCCCCACTGACGGCGCCCGTTCACGAATATGAGAATATGACGCATGGATCAGCACCAATACCATAATGATTTATATGCTCTCGCTTGACTAAGATCTCACCTGATGGTAAGCGATGATGTGGTCACCAATGGTACACGCTAGCTTAGTTGTAACCTATTCACTCCAGCCTTGAAGACTCTCATGGTTTCGGGAAACCACAGGTAGTCTTATTTCAAAAAGACGAACGAATAAGAAAGAAAGAATAAGAATAAGAGAACCTTATTTCAATTGAGTACAGTAAAGTTCTTAGCACAAAAACTGCTTAAAAAGCAGGATTTAATATATCGTCAATTGTGCATAAAAAACTTTACACTTGTCGGAATAAAGTTTGAAATGCAAAAACTGGCTCGTAGGTTTGGGTTTGAACTAAAGTTAGACCTCATTGAATGAATTAATGAATGATCTATTTGTATGAATCAATGAGGCGATGACGGTTCAGGAACCTTTAAGAATTTGATAGCATCTAAATTTGATATGACATTCACGTATGATCTGCGAGGCTTCATGTGGACTATTTGATTGAAGAGTATTAATATGACTTCGTTACAAGCAATTGGGTTGACGAAAATAAGGATAGAGGTGCGGTAGAGTCGAATAGTAATGTTTTTATTTGTGAATAAAAAATATAATAAAAACTTTATTCATTTCAGAAAAAAAACAGTAAGTACAATCATTAAAAAAAAACTAGTAACTGATTACATAGGAGCCTTAGGTGCTAGTTTTTTACAAATGCCGTGGACCCCGCACTAGGATTCCCTGTGTCGTGGAGTCCCGAATTTTGGAAATCATTTAATACCTAGTGTACCTATCACCTACCAGCTAAAAAATATCTAATTGTTTCATCACCACCATCCACAGTTCGACTTCACACACTGCTGGGCAAAGGCCTCTCTTTTCTTATACAAATCCCCACGCATGTCGAACGAGTCATGGACCAAATCTACCACCATGTGGGTCCCAGAAAACGTCCGGCGACATCGAGGCAAACCAATAAGAAGATGGCGAGACGAGCTTGACGCGCACAGACTGGATTGGTCCACACTTGATCAAGACAGAGAGGAGTGGTAAGGAGAAAGGGAGGCCTTGGCTGCAATGGGACAACTTAGGCTATAAATAAAACATTAATAATAAATCCCCACGCTTTTATGGTAGTCTCGTCCAGCCGGTCTATTGTGTAAAAATCTCACCGTGAATACATATGTGAAGTGAGCTGCCATTTCACCTGATGCTAGTGATTAACACTTTTGACAGCTCACTTCACCCGTAGATGGTCAGGTTCTACCCGCCACGGCAACAATGTCGTTGGGCCATAGTGGGTTCACTTTCAACCAATCTGTTTCTCTCAAGGGGCCATTGCACACAACTGTGAAAAACTGTCAAGCACTTAATGTGTCCCTAAAGTGCAATGAAGGGAAGTTTTTGACAATCTAATTCATTATTTGTCGATGTACGTTGATTGCCGAGCTGCGGGATAATTACGAAACACACTAACAGTAGGAATGGGTTTCATTTTGACAGTTCAACAAAATTCATTGCGTTATTTACGTTGTTTGTTGAGCTGGCAAATTTTTCGACATTAAGATGCAATTGATTAGCAATATCATTCAAAATGATTCAGATTGTGATTGATAGTGTGTTACGTAATTAGAGTGCACGTTAATGGTAGTACAGTTGGGGAAATGGATTGTTTAGCAAATTGACTATAAACTTGAATTGTCAAGGTTAGTTAAAAAAAGTTTTGCTGTAATGCCAATTAGTGAATTTTTCTGTCTATAACACAACTGCCATACTATATTAATCGTTTAAAAAGCCTATAACATGGAAGCGTTGTATGTCAAGCTAAACAATATTATTTCCCTTACTGTACAAGACGAGGACGGCGCCGTTAAAATATTAAACGCCTTTAATTAATGACAAGGTCCGCCATTTTCTTTTAAGAGATGTGAGATCTACCATGTGATTTGGCAGCGCATTCGATCAGAGACCTGGAAAGACTTATAGAAGCTGGGAAAAAGATCAGGCACTAAAACTTTTTAAAAGGAAAGCGACTCCATGCCTCTCTTTTCCCCCCGATATTTGCTTGTATGTCATAAACTCGATTGTGGTAGACTATCGAGTCACGCGGTCCTGCTCGTTAAGTGCCATATTGAAATGTTATAAGTATTAACCATATTACAATCTAGTTTTCGCAAGAGCGACTGCTGATCGTGGGGTCCTGGGATCCCCAGTTGGGCAAAGTATTGTTGGGTATTTCAAATAGGATTTTTTTCAGTAGCTGAGACTGCATTTGAACCAGGTTGGTAACAATAGCCCTAGAATATGGGACTTGAACAGAATTCGAAAGAGAGGGAGGCAGGCAGAGTGTTGGTACTCTTTTGAAATACAGGTGTTATGACCAGAAATAAACGAAAGCCACATTCAGTGAAAGGAACGACTTGTGATGCTTTTGTAAAATAAATTTATAACCAAACACTGCCAACACTATTGGCGGCAACAATAAAATTTACAGCATGACCTTTTATCATCTACCTCGCAAGGATAGCAGCGTAATGTTTTAGGATAAGCAAGAGCTCCATTCTGCACATAAGTGCTATTCCACACTCCGCTCGGTTTAAAAGCTTAGTTTGAGAGCGTTTGCCTGTACCGTCCGTCTGTATAGCCTTTAGCGAAATAGTCGTAGGAAATAGGTCAGATAGGCAGTCGCTCCATGTAAAATAATGGTATTCAGCTGCATCCGGTTAGACTGGGAGCTGACCCCGATATAGATGGGAAAAGGCTGGCTGACGATGATGATGAGCAGGGACCTAGGGATATACTGTGGGCTGACTGGTTCAGTGAGGGATATATTATATTAGAGTATGATGCAGCATTCGATTCTTGGTTCAAATAATGTCAAAAAAGGGGGAAGGTATTTGATCTAGGTACTTATTTTGGGTACTCTACATAAATATGAAAAAATATATTCCGTCAGTCACAAATACGAAATTCGGACTTTTGAACTTAAGAACATCGAAATTCGGAATAAAATGTTTCGGAGTATTTGGGTGTTCCCACTTATTTTAGAATGTGAATTAGGATATAATTTTGTTACTTTAATGAATTAATTAGGTATAAGTAGTAACTTTAATTCTGAATAAATAATTGGTACTTATAAATATCAACAATAATAATGAAACAAAAAACCGATTAAAATAATAATATACTATTTATTATTATTATTAATATCAATGGACAACGCTGTCTGTTGTAACAGGGCCCAATCCTATACTTTGTATTCTTCATACCCGCGGTGTAATTGCGTCACACACTAACTATAGGAATAGTTTTCATTTTGACAGTTAAACAACATTCATTGCCTTATTTACGTTTTTGAGCAGACAAATTTTTCGAACATATGAAGCAATGGATTAGCAATAGGTTTCAAAATGATTCAGGTTAGGATTGATAGAGTGTTATGCAGTTCGGTTGCTGTATCTTTGAAGTTTCGCCAACTGAACTTAATTACTTGGTGACAGAAAAAAAGATTTCATAAAACATATTGCACATACGAGTGACAGGAAAGGTTTGTACCGTGATCCAGTTGTTAATTTAAAACTGTGATTTTGTTTTTTTTTTACCTACTATTAAATACCAACTCATATCACATCTGTGATATTGCTAAATCATGTTAAAAAAAGCTTTTAATTTATTAAAAAAATACCCTGTACTTTTACCATTGCATGAGCCACTTATATAGTTCATGCCGTAAAATTATCATTATCATCATTCTCCTGCCTTATCCCAGTTTATTTGTGGTCAGCGCTACATGTCTTTTTCTTCCTCACTTCTCTATCAGGCGTCATCTCGGTAGTCATCCCCTTTCTAGCCATATCATCTTTCACACAGTCTAGAATTACCATTACATTAAAACAAATAATCAATAATATTTATTTTTATTACTAAAACACTTAGCAATTTCGGTAACCCCTAACATCGTAAAAAGCTAAATAATTGTCCGGGAGTTGGAGCAATCGAATTTACCAACCCTAATCCCTAGGGCTACCAATAATGTTCATATATCATTCACAAATCTTACAATTTGTTTTTATTACGTGCCAACCATAGGCGGACACTGGCAGGGTTGCCTGCCACGTTTTAATTCATTCTAAGTCATCATTGCTCATTAGTGACCTTATTGGTGATGTTCTTCAGAAAGGTCAGGTGCGAAGTACTCGCAACCGGCGTGCGTGTATGACCAGATGTATGAACGTAAACGAGGCAAAAGGAGTATGTAAGGATCGTAACAGGTGGCGTTCTGTAGTTTCTGCCTACCCCGATGGGAAGGCGTGAGTTTATGTATGTATGTATGTATTGCTCATTATCTGCCTGGCCTTAAGTATGTTAGGGTCGGCTTCCAGTCTTACCGATTTAAGATGAATACCAGTATTTTACACGGAGCGACTGCCTATCTAAATAGATAGATTGAAAAAAAGAAACAGTGCACACAAAAGCACAATTAAATGACAAAAAACTACATGAATATGAATTTAAAAACCCTCACATCCACATCTGACCTCCACAGCCCAGTTAGTGGGTAACTCGATACCCCTTGGTAAGACTGGTTGTCAGACTTTTGGGCTTCGGACTACCCGTAACGACTGTCAAAGATCTATGAATAACAGACGGGGCCAACAGCTTAACTTGCTTTCCGAGGCACGGTAGAGTCTCGGTACCTAGATGTATTTATTTATTTTTCCAACTTACATCTATGATTACAGGGTAACCCAGTGTGCTAGTGTACTAAAACTAACTACCTAACTTATTATAATTAAATGTTGTAACTTATTAATTACAAACAATGCATATTTTTGAACTCACTCAGAGAACAGCAGAATAGATCCAAGTCACTTGCCATGGGTTGAGAGTGCGGAGGGCACGCGTCAGTGGCGCCTCACTTAAAAGACTGGGTCGAGCACACGGCTCCGCCAGCAGCCGTGGCTGTAATGGATGTAATGGACGGTTACCCATCCACGGACTGACCTCGGCAAGCGCAGATTTACCTTCGATCGACCCGTACTTCTGTTATTACTTAGCCGAACCCCTCCAATAATATTCATACATCATTCAAATTCGTACAATTTATTTTTATTACGTGGCAACCATCGGCGGACACTCGCAGGGTTGTCACGTACTTCGAAGTTAAGTTTTAATTCATTTTAAGTGAGTTTTGTAATTTTCTGTTATTAATTTAATGCCGGGGTTACTTTAACTTTTGTGGAAAGGGAGATTTTGAGTTAATGAAGTCATTCAGTTCTGTTGTTTGTTTGCGGTGATAATTAATTAAGTAAGTAGGTACATTACGATCAACGTCCACTTTAAAAGTTTGACTTTGCTTGTGCCTTTATTTCGCAGAAGTCTTTTTAGAGAGCTGTGGTGGCCTAGTGGAAACAGCTGCGACTTACGAAATTTAGGTCGTAGGTTAGAACCCAGACAGGCACTTTACTTTGTGTAAATTATTTCATCACCACTGATTTTATAACGGTAAAGGAAAACATTGTGAGGTAACAGGCGTGTCCGAGAACCAAAAATTCGAAGGCACACACACATAGAACATTATAGATTGATTATATCTCGTGATTCGTAGTAAGGGTAAGAGCGGTTTTAAAGAAATCATCAATCGTGCTGATCCATGCGTCATGTTCATGAACGGGCGCCGTCAGTTAGAACTGGTCATCTAGCTGCCACGACTATTTTTTAATTTTTTATTTATGGATTGTTTTTTTAATTTCTATTTGCTGTACTCTGGACACTTTTAACGTACGTACGTCTTATTTACATCGTTCTCACATGTACTTAATTATACATTCAACATTAATGATGTAACTAATATTTTTGTTTCAATATAATTTAAAAGGGTGTCCATGGTGTTTCATGCCCGTTCTTCTCCATAGGTACAGTCACCAAAAGACATACGTAACCAGGGTCGTCGGATATAGTTAAAGTTTAGTAAAAACCGATGGATGTTTTCGAATAAAATTTTATGTAATTAATAGAAAACATACAGTTTATTAATCGAATTAAATTTTATTCGAAAACATCCATCGGTTTCTTACTAAACTTTAACTATATCCGACGACCCTGGTTACTTATCTCTTTTGGTGACTGTGACTTACACCTCTAGTATATCTTATCAGTAGTCATCCCCTTTCTAGCCATATCATGTTTCACACAATCCATCGGTTCTTAGGCCTTCTAAACAAACAAGATTTCCCATTAGCCAAAAATTACGATTTCCATACAACCTTTCATCCCGTATTTAACCCCTTGAGGGAATGAATTTTCAAAAATCCTTCCTTTCGTTTTGAGTAAATGTTCATGCTTCAGTCGCAGCGGCTTACGATGTGCGTTGTGTCAGTGAATAAATATACAAGATTTTTATTGGTAAGTATTTAATCGAACCTCTAATAATTCCCATTCTGCGCACCTAAAATATTATTATTAAACACCAATATTATTGGGACTCATTTTGTAAACCTCAAATAATTCTTATTTTGGGGTCCTAAAAATACTAAATAGCCAAGTAACTGTGACCAACTGTGAGAAAAGGCCAGAAAGTTAAAAAGGGTCTCAATTATTAAAAAAAAGTATGCATCATTAGAAGGTCAATAAATTTTTAGAGGATTAGTTAAATATTTCCCATTTTTAACAAGTTGAGATGAGAACTGAGACAGCCCTATTTGTTGAATTGTACTTACGTGTATATTAGCTTCTAAAAGGCTGGCAGTATGTGGCGAAATTACTTACTGATATTGTAGAAATAAGGAGTGCTTGTGTTGATATATTTAGTAATACTTTTCTGATCGTAAAAGCCTTTTGAAATGGGAAGCAAAATACTTGAGGAAAACGTTTCTTTAGATTGTTTCAAGCATTACTTTTATGACTTAGATGATACTATAGTTAAATGGCACTAATAAATACATAAGTTCTGTACGGTACCTAAGGAATACTCGTCAGTATTTGTTTCCTCATTAAATTTTATAGGTAACAATCAAGGGCGGATCCAGAATTTATTTCTGTGTGGGGTATATGGACAGTGGGATTAGGCTATCCATGTCTCCCAGGCACTTAAATCTGGACAATAATTACCATACCATACCTGCAGTCAAACCAGGAAAGGTATGCGCTTCGATAGTCTTCTTGTTTCCGAATTAGCACGAACGACCAATGGAACTTGTTTATTTAAACTCTAGCTGCGCCCCGCAATTTCATCCGTATAAGTCTCGATCACGTAGGAATATCGAGATAAAAAGTATCCCATGTCCTAATCCAGGTCACGGTCTACCTATATGCCAAATTACATTCAAATCCGTTCAGCAGTTTCAGCGTGAAAGCGGCACAAACAACCATACAAACACAATCTTTTCTCTTTATAATATTAATTTAAATAACACATGTTGTATACAGTCTTCCGATAATATAATTTGAAAAATTATAAAGTCTTTTTTTTTGAAAAGTACTTTAGAGTTTCTTGCCGGCTCTTCTCCATAGGAAACGACCAGCTGGAACCGTGCACCTAGCTTCTGAGGTTTCATAAGTGCATGTAGGTTTACGTGAAATAAAATACTATGTTTTGGATAAGTTAACATTAGGGACATATTATGACAATGTTCCTTTTACATAACTAGAGAATTCAATAACATTTTATTATATACTTAACTGAAAATATTACTTGAATAAAATAATAATAAAATGTGGTATATTTCATTTACAATTTATTTGGCACGTTATTCTTACTTTGCCAACCCTATTGTACATTCAAAGACTGTTGTTCTCAAAGACTTCATCAAATTAGTTACAAACGGAATTGCCACTTATACTTCTCAATAGATGGCGCAGTTACAAGTATGGCGCAACATTTGAAAATAGAACAATTTGTTTGAGGCGCTGAATCGCACAAACGAAATTTGCGTAAAATTTTATTTTGTTATTTTGCTTTTATACGTAAGTATGCCTGAATTTTGCTTATTTTTGCTTGTTTTGAGTGAACAAATTTCATGTGAGAGGTGCCGTTGTTGTTTCGTGAGCTGCTGATTAAATTTTAAAGGTTTAACAGTATTAAATGACTGTCGAACAGTACCAGTAGCCTTACCGAGAGGTATAGTGTTATCCAGTAACTGGGTTGTGGAGGTCAGATAGGCAGTCGCTCGATGTAAAATACTAGTACTCAGCTGCATTCGGTTAGACTGGAAGGCGACCCCAACATAGTCGAGAAAGCCGGGCTGGTGATGAACTGTCAATGGCACCAAGCGTCGAGGTAGATGGTCAGGAAATACATTATTTTGATGGAATGTGAAGTACGAAAACTGACCAAGTAGATCTCGGGCCAGTTAGTGCGATTAGAAAACAGGTAGGAAAGGGAAAGCTTCTCTTAGAAAACATTGTCAGGCGCCTTATCGAATTAGTCTGGCCTTCAAAAATATTCAAATCTTGTCTAGAATTCTCAGGGGAGAATTTATATAGAATTCTTAGAAATTTTAGTCTGAAGTCTATTTAAGATTTCAATAATAAGCGCTGACAATGAATTATATTACGTTTTAATTATTCAATACTTCTATACCAATATTACAAAGAGGTAAGTTTGCATGTATGTATGTAGACGGTAATCTTCGAAACTACTGATCCGATTCCGAAAATTCTTTCACTAATGGGATCCTACAGTACTGCCGAGTGTCAAATGACATATTTTATGTTAAAACGGGAAATTTCGCGTGGACGAAGTCGCGGGCAAATGCTAGTCCTAATACAGACGAAGTGAACATGAAAACCAATTTATTCTAAATAGCACTTACAGATATTACTCAGTAAAGACGTTTTAACGACTCCAAACCACGAAAATTCCTCGAAGAAAAACTTAAGTCCTTCTGTAATAATACAATTTATTAACCCATAAAAATCGACTAGACAAAGAACTACAAAAAAAGCAATAAATAATATTAAAAACCACCCCTTGGTACTCTCAAACGGACTAATTGCTAATCGGCCCCACCCCGTATAGGGCGCACTTAATAAAATCACTTTTTGAACACCCTTTGTGTTACATTGCGGGTTTTTGATTACTCGCCCCTTTGACAATCTAGTGGAGTGGGGTGTTGGCTGTAACTGGTACGGAGTTCGATTCGAGGCGAGGATAGAAAATGTTTTTCTTTTTTATATACTTATTTTTGTATTTTTTATATGTTTCTATGTTTGTGTTTAGTTTAGTTTGTGATCTTCCTGTGCGTTTTTTTTTTTTACATGAAATATGAAATATTGACATAAAATTTAGTATCATCAGTGAAATCAAATACAGCTCTCTGGACACCAATGAAGCCATGGTGGATTTCAAAGCATCTTGGACAGGTAGGACTAAAATTAAATGATAAGCTAAGGGCCATATGCCCCTTAAGTGAAGCCAGAGATGTATAGCACATCCACATTTCGCCAGTTATATTTAAATACCATATAATGAGGGTGAGTTTATTGCTATTAACTGGGCACCAATCCTGCCTACAGGCTGCTACTGAGAAATTTATACAGGTAAAAGCCAATTACACTATCCAGTGATTGGATCTAGGACCTTCCAGTCACTTACGATTGCGACTACTAGATCAGCAAAATACTGCAACATCAAAAAAAAAAACTATTGTCACAATTCTACCAATAACTATATTATCAATATCATCCCTACACAAGGGAGAACCATCCCTCTGTAATGACGATACATTATTACTAGAACGGGATCTGTCCGAGATAAAATGTGCAATAATATATTCACCCTAGTTTGACAAGTGCGGTTGTCATTGTAATGTCACCCTAGGTACTGTGACCATGCTTTGTGGATTGTGGTGAACTTGATATTGACAACCGTTTTTTTTCTAGGTTGAATTCTATTGTGATGGACCCTACCATAATGATTAGCAGGGCAGGTGATGTGCAGAGCATAATAGAATATCTTTTTGTAACATATAATGCTTTCTCACTTCAGCATATCCGGACTTTAAAAGAGACTGTGATCTGTGACGTCTGAGTTTGTTTCAGCCTTTCTTCTCAGAGTAGTCAGATAGGAAACGCCGACCTCATCCAGTTTAAAAATATGATTGAAGTGTAAAAGTGTTTGTACAAACCTACTTACAGAAATACAATCATTTATCATACAAAACAATACCTTAATATTTAATTATAAAAAAACAATTATTACTAGGCATCATCACTGTAGATGTAGTGTGTCTGTTTAACACTGTCTTCATATAAGCGGGATCGTTGCTGTCACTAATGTCATCTGTCAGTCACGAGGAATGGCGGGAAACAGACAAAGTGACCAGGGCGGCGCGATAGGGCTTGGTGTGGTAGTGACCCAGTGAAGCGATATTAATCAACTTAAATACGGAATCAACAGTATTCTACAATCACCATGTTTATTTCAGCCCGGAATTACTCACTGCTGGGTACAGGCTTCCCCTTTTTTCTGCCATACTTCCCGGTTCCGTGCGTCCGTCATACTACGCGCGTTACTAGTAAAACCATTTAATAAAAAAGCGGCCAAGTGTGAGTCGGACTCGCCCATGAAGGGTTCCATAGCAGCAAATAACATAATATGCGGTTTACGATTTATGACGTATTAAAAAAAAACTATTTACTAGATCTCATTCAAACCAATTTTGGGTGGAAGTTTACATGGTAATGTACATCATATATATTTTTTAGTTTTATCATTCTCTTATTTTAGAAGTTACAGGGGGCGGGGGCACACATTTTATCACTTTGGAAGTGTCTCTCGCGCAAAATATTCAGTTTAGAAAAAAAAAAAATTAGAAACCTCAATATCATTTTTGAAGACCTATCCATAGATACGTACGTATGGGTACACGTATGGGTTTGATGTAAAAAAAATGAGTTTCATTTCTAAGTACGGAGAATCCCAAAATTTATTGTTTTTTTTTTCTATTTTTGTGTGAAAATCTTAATGCGGCTCACAGAATACATCTACTTACCAAGTTTAAACAGTATAGTTCTTATAGTTTCGAAAAAAAAAGTGGCTGTGACATACGGACGGACAGACAGACAGACATGACGAATCCATAAGGGTTCTGTTTTTTAGCACCGCCTGTCACGCGACGAGCGGTGCCTTTGTGTCGCACCTGTTTTAAGGAGCCTTTAATGAATGTATAATTATTAATTAATCAACAACTACATATCGTCGCGACAAGAGAGCAATAATTAATTACTGCAGGTCGTGAATCGTGATATAAATGGCAGAAGCAAATATATGCACCCTTGTATGTGTGATCAGCCCTTAGCTATCCTAAGCCTTAAGGGCCAGTTAGCAACCATGGTTCATATAACAAGATTTGTATTCTTTTGCAGACTTCAAAAAGATTTTTTTAAGTAAGTAACCATAACTATAAATAATAAATATATTGGTGTATCGACGCAGTTTATGCTAGCATTAGTTTTGAAATCACTGACTCCCAAGTCACAGGCAATAAACCTAGTTTGGGAGCCAGGAGATTAATTAGTCTCACATCTCTGAATCAAATTATTGTACAATTGTTTTTGTCACCAAGTTATAGATAAATAAATTATTATTGTAGTGTATTGTATAACCACATTTCGCCAGATGTGTCTAAGTCCCACATGTAATAGAGAACCTACTGTCAATAGCATGATCGACCTGAAATGTTACCACTGCTAGGGCACTTGGATTGGGACACACGCCCCTCCCTGTGAGGGAATGAGCTATACTTGACCCACCAATCCAAACTCCGGGCTAATTGTGAGAGATTTCTTATGGAAAAACCCAATAACAGATTGCTCGAGCTGAAGATCGAAGTCAAGACCACGTGCTTAGCAGTCACGCTTTCATATACCAACGAGGCCATATTTTTCGATTGTTTTTGTTCTTGTGATGCAGATTTGTCAGGCATAGATTGATCAACGAAAAGCGTATTTCTATAAACAGATAATAATAACACAATCCAATCTCACATCCTCCAGGGGCAGCAGCACCACAGATAATGTACAATTACATATGCACCCTCGTGTGGTCATATCCTTTGATAACGTCACCCCATGGTTACGGCTGTCCATAGTATATTGATTGTAATGGTCTACATATAATTGCGCAACATTCATCATGATTTGTAAATGACATTGACTGACGTTTGTGAGATTCGTTTTGGTAATAATTATAATGTATTTGAGGTAAGTGGGGAGTATTTGCATTTATGATACTAACTAGCGACCCGCCTTTGCTTCGCACGGTTTTTACTACTTGACAAAACATCGAGATTTCTTTATAATATGTTAGTTTAATATTAATGTATTATACACTTATCAAGTGTAGTGTGGGACGCTCCCCAGATAGATGGATCGACGACCTTAAAAAGGCACCTGGGACATACCGGATGCGGAAGGCGGAAGACAGTGTTGTGGCGCAGCCTGGAAGAGGCCTATGTCCTGCAGTGGGCTGCGTTAGGCTGAGTTAATTGACACATAACCTTGAGGAATAAATTCTCTAAATGATGGTGAGTACCGCATAAAAATCCGTTGCGTAGTTTAGAAGAACAACGCGGTCACACAGACAGACTAGAAAAGCAACTATAATTTATAAATGTATAGATATAGAAGATGGCCATGTGATGCGGAAGTATGAGGAGCGTGTGACCAGAAAAGTGTGCAGTATGAAACAAGGGAAAGATAGATTGATTATTTTAAAGATAGATATGGCTACGACAGAAGTGACTTCTGAGATGACGGATAATACAGATGTCCTGTATTGAAGAAATAAACATGTTCAAGTAATTTAAAATTTGCTCACTTGAAAACAGAAGTTTTGCTTCGGTTAATCGGTATTAATTACATAAATCTTTCACGGCTTTTAAAACTATGACTATTCTCTTATGGGTCTCAGATTGAGTATCAATTAAGAGTATAATTGAAGCCCTGTTTAATGCCGTGCAATGGATTTTTATATCATGCATGACCAAATAGACCATTGAAACTATTTATTTAAAGTACTATTTTTATCATTATCACCATATTCCACAAAAGATGTCCACCGCTGGACATAAGCCCACCCTAAGAACACGCATCATGCTAAATCAAATGAAAATCGTTACAATAAGACTGCGGTTATTAAACAAAACACTTATAAAACTAGTCCAAATAAAAAAACGCAACCAATAAAAAGAGACAATGAAATAAAGTCCTATAATAAATCACGCGACCACTATCCGACCACACGTTACACGTGTGGCCACTCGAGTCATAATCCCTACAGAACCCCCGACACAAATAATGCGTATTTGTGCACGGATTAGCGCGTCCGTGTCCAATTACTGGTCCCTGTCTTTACAAAGCGTGGTCACCCTAGTATGTAGGTATTCAAATAGACTTGGGGCAAATCCTTTTTTATTTGAGAGTCTTTGTCTCTTTTGTTGTGTGATGTGGTCACCCTAGTTTAAAGCTGTGAACTGTATACAGAGTGTTTTATTTGAGTTTATTATTTTAAGCTATGTGATTTGCTACTGGAATATACTAGCTGGATTAAGGCTCCCACAGACAGGCGCGACGCGACTCGTAGAACAATTTCCATGAAGTTTTTTTAATAGAAATAGTTCCTTTATTCAACAGCTCGACTGCTGAGCTTGGGGTACTGGGTTTGATTCCAAGGTCGGGCAAAGTTTTATTAGGTTTCTCCTATCAGAAGTTTCTTAGTAGCAGCCCGATTGGATTTATCCCAGTAAATTTGGCTCGCCCCTTATTACATGGGACTTAAGGCGCTGCCCAAACGTAGGACACAGTAAACCGCTCAGTTTTTTGTAGCACAGTTAGCCGTGTTGGTACATATAAGAAGCCAGAAATGAGAGTATTGTCAAATGTTCAAAGAAAATACTTATTAAATAATATTTCATAAAAAACGATTTTTTTCGTCGCGTGATTCTCAAAATTTTGAGCGTAAACCAATGGTAAACCATCATATTTTATGTAATGATAATAAAGGGAATTCAATCAACTAAAGAAATACTTACCGAAAAATTATTCCACAAACCCGTGCATTTATTTTTTAATTTAATCAAAACTGCAAAACTACTTTTATTTCGGTGGTCATTCGATTCAACTGACATTAAACGCATCGCTGTTTTGAACCTTATTTGTTGCCGCGATGAGCTATTGTCAATTACCTAAAAATTGGTACCTAAAAATAACTAGCACAATATGGGTCTGCCTAACCCATTGGGAAATGCAGGCGTGTTATTTAAATAACGTAGAAATTCGTCTATTTTGTAAAGCTTCTTATTTCGCTATCAATAACGTAGCAATTAATAAAAATACTCATCTTACAGCTACTACACCGCCCTCTAAATAATCTCAAATATCAAAGGCACAGCCCTAACAATTTTCTCTTTTGTGCTTAGGACAGGGATGTGAAAATATCGATACTATTTAAATATCGATACTTGAATAGTATCGATACTGAACATTTCTTTAAGCTTTCACGATTGCTCCGTGGTTGGCAGCAGCATCGAAATATCGGGAGGATTACTTAACATAATTTCACGTCTGGGGGCTTCTCTCTAGGTCCGTCAACGAAGATACGGGCCCGTCCGAGAGTGTTTTGGAACTACAGAGAAAACTCTACACCTAATTAATTAACTTTTTTGGACGGGCAAAAACACATCGGGAGTAGGGTCAACTGTCAAATCGTGGTGTTATTCATTCTTAGGTCGGGCTCCAAACTAATCGTTTATCCGTAGGTGATACCGAGTAGCAATCGCGCGTAACTTCGACCGAAATAATGGATTTCGAGCTGAGGGAGTAGACCTCTTGTATTCATCGTGGGGTTAGGCTGAGGTACCGAGTACACTCTCATTTCTCCAGTTAAGTTCAATTCCAACGTATTATGAGGCGAAACTTTTATAGCGATTATTAGGCACAAATCCAGACTCCAACCCAATAACACCTTCACCTGGGGAATACTGGGGGAAAATCTAGGCTCAACCGTCGCGCTTGCGATCACTAGAACAACGTGGCGGTCAATACTGAGTATAATAATTATCGATACTTTTAATTCGAGACCGCATCCCTAGCCGGCTATTGTCGCTCCCCGGCAGTATCTCGTTGAAAATTGTCACAATAACCACTTATAAAGGACAGATGTGGTTTTTAGGGATTTTTTAGGGTTCCGTACCAGAAATGGTAAAAAATTAACCCCTACGAAAAAATTCTACACTGGGTGATCTAGAATCATGCTAAAGATGGTTACAGTTTGCGCAGCGGTTAAAATTGTTTCCTGTATATGTATTATAGAAAAAAAAAACTCTAACAAGCATATATTTTAAGAAATCTGCAAGAATCTTTAGAAACAAACTTAGTTGTGTGGTCTCAAAAAAAATACTTTTCATAACTGAAGGCTTATAGCTATCTATATAGCGACAGATACTTCCTCCGCAACAGTAAGACAATTTGTGCGATGACTCATAAATAACAACAACAAACTGAATGAGGGTTGATACCATAGATTGCTGTTTGTGTGTTTAAGTTGTTGGGTGACCTTTCATTAATTCGTCTTTACTTTAACTTACTAACAATATTATTTTAAGTGCAAACCCTTTAGTAACAATTCATGGATTTCTTAGCCTACGAAAGTACGGAACCCTTAAATCGCGAATCCAAATCATACATGGCCATATTTTTTGGCCGTTTTTTTTTTGCTGATAATCTCTGTGTCAATAAAGAGATTTGTCATGGTATTAGCTTTTTGTATAGAGATTTAGATCGCCCCATTTGTGACTGTAGTATGTTGTACAGATTTTGGGGTTACAGTATTTTATTTTATCATGGTAGCTTGGCAGGGTGGATGGCAGCAGCTGAATGAGAGTAAAAGCCGAGAAAGGTCAGGAGAGACCTATATAAAAAAACTAGCTGCGCCCCGCGGTTTCACACGCAGCGATATGAAATATACTTTACGACCTATTCTTAGACCTACCAAATATACACAAAAAAAAAACAAAAAAAACGGTCAAGCCGTTTCGCAGGAGTTCGATAACAAACACTGCGACACGAGATTTTTATATATCAGATATATAATCCTCCCGACCGATTTCGGTCACGGTGGCCATTCTCAAAGGCGATTAGCCAGATACGCAGGAGATATTATACTGCACAAGTGTGTGCGCAAAATCTCTCTACCCTCACTCTCGTAGTCCGATGGGACGGCAATCCGTCACGACTGGGGACAGATCAGGCGCAGGGCCACCAACGCACCAGGGCATGAGGGTATCAAACCACCAACTGCCAAACTACAGGCTGCTACTGAGAAATTCGTAATGGAAAAACCCAATAACACTTTGTCCGACCTAGGAATCGAACTCAGAACCCCACGCTCAGCACGCATGCAATTGGCGGTGCAGTTGTTGTCGGAGAGACCTATGTCCAGCAGTGGACTGCTAAAGGCTGATTCTTGGATTAATCTGTTCGTTTTAATGAGAATTGAAATGACACTCGCAGTCAAGTGTCCGAAAGTCAGACAACAGTGACAACCAGGCTGACCAAGTCGGCAAGTAGTATCGTGTTTCACAGTAACTGGGTTGTGTAGTTCAGGTAGGCAGTCGGTACATATAAAATACTGGTATTCAGTTAGACAGACAGATAATGATATGAAACGCGTATAATCGTATATCTGGAAATATAAACGAGGACAAAAGGAACATGTAAAGATCCATAATAAAAGTAGCTCATTAAGTTCCAATTCATGTAACCACAAAAAAAATGCTAATGTAACCAAATCTTTTGTAAAACTATATCAAAATACCCAAGTCAAAGTTCAGACCATTATCATACAGAAAGTAGTTAAAACTTAGTCCAACAGATAGTTGTGTACTGTGCTGTGTAAAACTTTAAAGTGGCAAGTATAACAAGTAACTTCAGAACTAAGTTTAAGGATTAACATAAGTTTAACAACCTTAACGAAGACATTCATTAGTACGGGACCCGGGCGTAATATGACGCAATTGGGCTTAAGACTCCTAAAAAACAGGCGCGACACGCGGTGCCTTGGTGTCGCGTGCGATTCATAGGATGTTTTCATAGAAATTGTTCTATTAGAGTTGCGTTGAGCCTGTTTACCGCCTTAACACTGGTATGAGTGACAGAGTCGACGCTCTATGGTCAGTGTTTCTTTTTTGTCAGATGTTTTTAATTTTGGTCTGGTACTCTGAGTACTTTATGCGGCCTGCCCAAATGTCCTTTCTTTGGTATTGTTCGTCGAATCGTTGAGCTCCTTAATTTCTGAGTTGAGCTGCACGATCACTTACAAATACGAGCACTGACTAGAGGACCACTCTAATCTGTGTGGTTCTTTCCTCAAAAGACCATTTCAGACACCAGTTTGCATGGTGCTCACATGATCTGACCAAGATTATGTCTGGACTTTAAAAGAGACTGTGACCTCTGAGTTTGTTTCGGCCTTTCTTCTCAGAGTAATCGGACAGGAAACGCCGAGCTCATCTACTTTTAAAAATATGATTGACGTGTAAAAGTGTATGTACAACTACAAACCTACTTTCAGAAATAAAATCATTTAACATTTGTCTACAATAGTCGACGAACGTCTTTTTCATAAAATCAATATTTATTGTAAGTAATTGACATAAACGCCAATAGATTTGAATGAAGAACAGCCGATCTATCGTATCCTATCCTACTAATATTATAAAAATGTAAAAGTTTGTGAGGATGAATGGATGTTTGTTACTCTTTCATGCAAATACTACTGAATGGATTTGGATGGAATTTGGAACACAGATAGTTTATAACCTGTAGTAACACGTAGGATACTTTTTATCCCGGTAGCACGTTCCTGTGGGATAATTTCCGACATCCACGCGGGCAAAAGCTAGTTCTGTATAAATGTCACCGTCAAAGCGGGCTGTCAAAGTTGTCAATCCTTAGCATCAGGTGCAATGACAGCTAACGTCAAGCTCACTTACGTCAGTGTTCACGGTGAGATTTTTACATAACAGCATCGGCAGATACCCAACTTTCAGATCACTTTTGCTTATACCTACCCTCCCAAAATATTTTGAATACCTACTTACTTTTCAAAACCCTTCATTCCAAACATGTAAAGAGACCAGCCCCTGTATATTCACGGCTCACTGCAAGGGGTGTGGGGTAAGCAGCAATAGAGGTACGGATGTGTAAAATTAGCTGTAAGTACTTAGTAGTTACTGGACTGGAAACTATATCTTTTAAAGGGATATTTGTATGGGATACATTTGCATGGCGGTTTCGGTAGCTCGGATATTATTCTATTGTTCTTTTTTGTCACTCAGTAATAAGTATTGATTAATTTACTAATAACTAATGAGTATTGCCTAATGGTCTCAATTGGTGGCTCATATACATTTGTAAGTACCCTTATTAATAATACCAGCCTATTACTATCCCACTGCTGGGCAAATGCCTCTTCTCATACACAGAAGGCACGAGCATTGATCACCACGCTTGCTTAAGACGAGTTGGCGATTTCAGACTTATATTAACTATAAGTCCAGGTTTCCTTACGATGATTTACCGAATCCAAATTGAAAAAGTCACATTATTTACCCCGGATTTGAATCCCACAATCTCGTGCATCAGAGTCGAGGCCTTGAGCACTGGGCCATCATGACATTTTTAACCGAGAATATAGGAGGAGGTTCTCAAGTCGAAGCGTATATATTTATATATATATATATTTTACCCTTACTATCCTTAGTTGTGTATATTTGTAAAGTTATGAATGATTGTCACATTAGTCCAGTGGTCGTAAGTCATACTGTTGAGCATGATTCGATTCACAGGTCGGGCAAAGTGTTATTAAGTTTTTCCATCAGGAATTACCGTCAAACGGGGTGAATAGGGATGCAGGGGTGAGAAACTTTAAAAGGGATTTTATCACTGAAATAATATAGTTTGTTGCCAAAATGGACTGTAGTGTTTACTGTATTATAATTAACGATTAAGTGCCCTTGTTGGCAACAAACTATATTATTTAAATGTTAAAATCTCTTTTAAAGTTTCGTCCCGATTCACCCCTGCAACCCTATTCACCCCGTTTGTACAGTACTGAGTAGCAGCTTAAATTTGCCTTTGTGCCCAGTTGATGGCAATTGGCTCGCCCCCTATGACATTGGGTCTTAAACATAACTGGCGAAATGTGGGTGTACATGCTAAGGTCACACCTCTGCCAAACCTTTCGGGGAGATTACAGGCGTGATGTTGTTATGAATTAAATAAGCATAAGCATAACATAACCAGTCTATAATGTTCTCACTGCTGGGACACAGGCCTCTCTCTGACAGGAAGTGGGCCGTAATCCACCACGCGGGCCCAAAGCGTGTTGGTAGGTGTCGCATGTCTTTGTATTTTTGGTTCTAGGACAAGCCGGTTTCCTGACGATGTTTTCCTTCACCGTTTTGAGAGCAGTGGTGATGAAATAAAATACACAAAGTGCCTGTCTGGGTTCGAACTCAAGATCTACGACTCGTAAGTCGGGGCCGACACCACTGGGCCACCTCTGCTCCCTATTATGAACTAAATATCCTCGAAAATTTCGTGCCAGACGACATAAGAGTGGCATAAGGTCGGAACCTAATACCAAGAGATAATCTAAGCTTACAATTTTTTACAATAAATACAGGCTTAGAGCTCCGCAAGCGTGACGGTTCTCTTTCATAAAAGATTTTCATTATAAAGGGTTCCGTAATCTTGTTACGATGTTGACCTCATGTTAGGGTTTAAAACTGTTAAACGAAATTTAATAGAGAAACGTTACATGGGTTAAGTGAATATTATACATATTCCTTTTATCTCTTGGGTTTAACCCAAATGGACCAATAAAATTGTGAATAATTTCATAACGTCATGAGTTTCGTGGGTTTGACAAACAGTTATGCCCGTTTTCACCAGGGATTGAAAACCGGTAAGACTTTGGGTTCCGGTTCTTCAAACTCAAAGCATTTATTTCAAATAAACCAATTACAGGCACTTAGGAACTGTCAAGGGGTCGGTCGGTCAGAAAGATGAAGCTAGTTGCCCATTCCAAAGCGTAGTAGGTACCTATGGAGAAGAACGGGCAAGAAACTCCACGGACATACTTTTAAATCAAAATATAGTCACAAAAATATGTCTATATGGCCATAAAAAAGTTCTTTTCGGTAGGGTTCCGATTTGGTTCCAAAGTACCGGTTCCAAATAATGGTTCCAATATACCGGTTCTGTACCATCCGAATTAAAGGTTCTCTAAGAAAGAACTACCACATGATGTACCAAAGCAAAAGTGTCCCTCTCCCCTCTCACAAAAACTTCATCCTCTTCATTCGCCAGCGGTCGCCCGTACCTCGCCGCTATTGAGTACTGTGTTCATGGTTTCAGTTTGTGCATCGATGTCCAACCTATATGTAGATATAGATTAATTTAGTTGTCGATTAGTGTTTAAAATTTCAATGCACGGTTATTTAAAAAAAAAAAAATTGCTTTTCCATATAATTAGACCGCGTAGGTATTGCACTTTTTTATGAAACAACAGTTTTTTTTTTTTGATAACCCCCGAGATATGTCTACGCCCCCCGAGATATGTCTACGCTGGGAGGTCTAGAATCATGAGCTGAATTCATGGCTACAGTTTGCGCGTCATGTCCCTGACACCCCGTATAATAAAATAGTAACGAAGTTTTGTCCGTTTGTCTGTTTGTTCCGGATTGACACAAAATGGCTGAACGGATTTGGATTAAATTTGGCACACAGATAGTTTATAACCTGGATTAATACATAGGGTACTTTTAATCTGGGCTTAAACTTTATAAAAAAAGAACTACGAGGAAGAGTACCATCGACACTAAATGAAGAAGATCCCGGTAGTACTTTCTCGTGGGATCTGTTCCGACTCTACCTCGGGCAAAAGCTAGTGGCTAAATAAAAGCTCGCTGTTGGATTTTCAACGTTTGGATCACCAACGACAGTTGAAAATGTCTGAAAATGTCGGGCATTACTGGTCTGGTTTTAAGAAAGAAAACGAAGCATTCAATATTACATGAGAAACATCTTTACCAAGACACCTGGGAGGTTATAATACAGTTATAGAGGTATGAGGAACAGGGTGTAAAGTTCACTCACACCTCCATAGAAAAGAGAGGATCCTTCGACCAGACGGGTGTTGTGTCTGGTGGGGGGCCGACGGTTGATGTCGGGACGTTGTATTTATGCTAGTAGCGCGGTAAACTCTGCTTGCGCGATGCAGGATTTGCGTGACGTCAGCATGACGTGTAGCTCGCATGTGGCGATGTGATACCGCTACACACTCTTAAAGCAGGTCAATATTAGACGAAAGGTGAAGTGTCACGGAATGTTGTATCATGTGCGGTGCAACTGTTAACTGTCACCTTGACCTGCCCTGCATCACCTGCATTGCCTGATTATGGTACAGTCCCTTGTGACATTTTAACGTTAAAATATACAAGTATCGGCGAGAGCACAATCTTATTTAAATACTAAGATACGAACAATATAGACGAGTGGGGAGTCGACGCTCGATGCGGAAAAATGAGGCGGTTCATTATTTGAAGATGGTCGTTTGTCACACCGTGACGTAATATTCCGTGTTATTTAAGTAAGGCTCAAACGGAACGGCACGTCACGGTATAGTAACGCCGAGGGACGCACAAGAATCCTTTGGCATTCCAAAGGAACCCGTCACGAAGGATGATGTGGGATACAGTATTTATTTATTTAAGCTCGGTATACTTACGATATGCTGAGGTATTATACCAAAGCTTCCCTTATTATGATCAGTGGCTAGCCGTCTGGATGGTACACATTTGGTGGCAATAGGCTCCCAAAGCCCCGTTACATACGATTTAAAACTGACGAAGCAACATTAGTTTAGCCATAATAACTGACTGGGCAATTCAAGGAGACGCTTAATGTGACGTTTCCCATCCCATGACACTTCACTTTTCGTCAAACATTGACCAGCTTTCAACCGGTTAATTAATTAACCGTTACCGTAACGCTAAATTATGTAACACAGAGCGTACGTGTATAACAAACCCTGATGGGATTGTGTGAATTTAATAGGGTAGTGTATTTTTTTCAAATTATTTTATTGATAATTATAATCGGTACTTATTATTGAACCAAACATAAAGGTTTTTTTTTAAATATTTATTAAAGGAATCAACAACAAAAACAATTCGAACTTATATTTAAAACATTATGACACTTAAAAATGGCAGGTAAAAAAATATCTAAAAAGGCAACGTGAAGTATTTTTTCTTCTAATAAAATAATTTAAAAACAGCAGCTACTCAGACACACCGCTATTATAACAATTAACCACTAAAATATCGATCGATTTATCTTGGTCTGTCTGTACCACACACCCAACCTGACGCTCGCAGGGTAGAGTGTATTCTGAGCCCCTGATGTAATCTTACAAAATAACTATCACCATGTTACGCTACGGTGTGACTCAGTTTCACAAGTCAATGAGTTCTAATTTGCATCCGTCAACGCGCCAATATCTTTGTTCTCGGTAGTAATTTGTTACTGCTAGTCTGCTACCGTATTAGAAAGGAATCCTCTCTAGACGTGTTTAAATGGAAGATATTGGTTCTTAAATGTAAACATGGTATTAACATAGCGCTTGTATTTCGCGAAGGGTGGCACTGCAGGCTTAGCATGGCGCTTTCTATTCCTTGGAAGAATAGACATAGGTAGCTATTTCTATGCAAAGTGACATTTCGTTTCTACATTTTTGCCATCGCACCGTAAAAATCCTTCAACAATCTGTCACTTTGTCTTTCGTTTCTACCGATCGTTGTCTAGGTCCGTTTTTTATGTAGACTATTTTCTATCTCAAACTGTCAAAATCACACTGACAACTGACAGTTGTTTACGGTAGTGAGGACAATTTGATTTTGTAATCGCCATGCTAAAGATAGTAGAAAACTTTTTACTCGACGACCACAAAGTATAAAAATGGAATGGAAAAATTGAATTTTTCACAGTTTGTATAGAAAATTATTACCTACAAGTTGAGTTTTAGGGGTTTGGAGGTTCCATAAAGGGGGACGAAATATTCATTATTTTCGCGATAGGACACACCATTTTCGAGATATAAGCAAAATAAAAGGAAAACGTGAATAAACTACTGAGTTTCGTAAAAAGTGCAGTTGACTCTTTCTACTTTGCTGCCGTCATACTGTCTTCACGGAACATAATTTTTGTCTATTCTTCCGGCGACAACACGGTGCTCGTGCTAAGCCTGCTGGGCAGAGGTCTATTTCACTTTACCGTTTGCATTTGGTGGCCTTTAATGTTGTTGTTATTACTAAGTATAATGTAACATCGTGCTTTTATTTCCCAAAGGGGTTGGCAGAGGTGTTTAGTAAACTCCCGTTTCGCCAATTATTTTATTTATTGAATTATATTCAAGTCTCATGTAATAGGGGACGAGTCTATTGCCATTGATCCGACATAAATCTTCTTCTCTGGAATGCGCTTCCTCTTGAAATCAGGACGGCTACCAGTCGGTATGCATTTAAGCGGAAATTGCGGAGTTATTTTCAAAATAAATAGCGTAGAGTCATCTCAATTACCTCCTTCCCTTTTTGTGTATATATATAGTATATGTATAATGTAGATATATATTATAGTAAATATGTATGTATGTGTATTATAAGTTTATATTCTGTTTAGGTACTTGTATACCTATTTTATTTATAAATCTTTATGTTATCTTTTTAATATTTATTATTATTATTAGTAATGTCTGTTATATAGAGCACCTGCCATCTTATCTCTTCACCACCCTTGGTTGACTGGTAGAGAATGCCTAAGGCATTAAGTCCGCCTTTGTATACTATTGTGTGCGAGAAGTTTTAATAAATAAATAAATAAATCCAGATTCCGGGCTGCTACTGAGAAATTATTGAAGAGAAAAAAACCACTATAATTTTTCCCGACCTGGGAATTGATTCCACCTCAGCAGTCCCACGACTCTACTGCAAAACCATACTGCCATTAAGATAGCTATTTATCTTAGATGTTGCACCCTTATATCCATTACTTCTTTAGCATAACAAAAGAGTCGAACCCCCCTCCCTTAGCGTAATATCTTCCTTACTCCTTAACTACAGGAACCGGAAGTCATTGATCTTCGGTCCATAAGCTCCTCTATACTCTATGCATTTGTTTATGGTCTGTGTATCCTTCATTTCCGGTTAATGTATTTTTGTAAAAAAGAGGGGTCCGTGGCTAAATAATAACAGCCGCACGGGTCGATCAAACGTTAAGCTACGCTTGTCGCGGTCGGTCCGTGGATGGGTTACAATCCATTACATATCGAGACATCTCCGTGCCTCGAAAAGCACGTTAAACCGTTGCTCTCAGCAGTCATTCGTGGAACTTTGACAGTCGTTACGGGTAGTCAGACGCCTGAAAGTCTAACGACCAGTCTTACAAAAGGGTATCGTATTACCCAGTAACTGGGTTGTGGCAGATTGGCAGTCCCTCCATGTAAAATACTGGTATTCACAGCCCCGGATTTACGCCTAGGTCCACAAGGCCCCGGCCTAGGGGCCCCAAAGCTACACCGACCAGGTAGATTGCCTGTCTGTCGGCAGGCGGACAGGGCAGGATAGCAAATGCTAGCTAGCCCTGCGCTTTGGGAAGGGGCACGTGCTCATATCATGGTACCTGTAACACTCGTACGAAAGAAAAATAAACATAACCTATCCGAGGTGCTAAAATTTTCGACATCGCTTCGCTCGCTCTTGCATCCAAAGTTCTCTTAGAAAGATCATCGTTCACCACTCGGCACCAGCTATGCGAAAAGTCAATAATGTAGGTTTTTATGAAAGTACTGCACTATAAATAAGCTGTTTGAAGAAAGTAAGTTGGCTCAAGCAAGTAACTTGTATGTTAAGGCTCGTGGACACTGGCGCGACGCAACAGCCCGACGCAAAGGCGCCGCCCGTCGCGGTGCCTTTGTGTACGCTGTCGCGTCGCGCCAGTGGGAACGAGCCTTTAAGGAATATGAGGAAAACAACGTCTTTGTTTAGAAACGTCGATATTTATGACGACTGTTGCAGTAAACATGGTGACATGCATAGTAAAGACCACAATACATAGTTTCTGATGTTTATTTATAAAGATTAAAGCTGGTTAAAATTTTCTGTACTAGTGGATTTTTTTATTATATTTTCAAAATGGCTTCGGGATGGGGGAAGGGGCTAAAATGTCAAGTGCCTAGGGGCCGGGTCTCTAAGTCCGGGCCTGGGTATTCAGCTACATCCGGTTAGACTGAAAGCCAACCCCAAAATAGTAGGGGAAAGGCAGGCAGATGATGGACTTTCTATGAGTAGAATAGTGTTGCTGCTGGTGCTAGCAGCCCGGGCGCGCCCAACGTACAAATTTTCATTTGCAAAATGTTGGACATCGGAAGGCCAATCTAGATTTTGAGAGCCGATAGGACCTTTCTCCAGCATTTTTATGATAGTATGGTGTGGACGTGTGTTACTTACGTGTCTGCCTACCTCACGTAGTGGTAGCAGTTACTTGTACCACATAGCAGACATTGGAAGCCGCGGACATTCCGTTAGGTGCACGTGTCCACTGTTACACGGTACGGGAATCATGCGTTGATTGACAGTGTTGTGTGACACCACAGCGGCAGCGGGCCCTTGAGAATACCAGCGTTGCGACACTTATTTTTTAAATGTCGCAGCATCATGCTGAGATAGGGGCCTTTTGGCCTCGTGCAGTACTTTGTTGTTATTTTTTATTTTTTTTATTTTTTTAAGAGTGTGTTTAGTTTAATTTCTGATAATCCTGTGCGAGTCCTAATAAATACTTTTTCTTTCTTTCTTTCTTTCATTCCAATATGACTGTCAGCCCACGTTCGCACGGAAGTAAAAATATCGCGACGGGATTTTATCGCGCCCTGGATTTTCAACTCTAGGTGTTGAGCCGAGCATTGAGATTCTATCAGAGTGCAACCCAGTGCGTCGAAAAAACACACTGTTGGATTTTCAACTCTCGGCGCTAAGCAGAGCGTTAAAAATACAGTGTGCTATAAAATCGCGTCCGCGTCCGCGCGAATGTGCCCTTATACGGCACGGAAAGCATGTGTCGATTCCATATTCCGTTGTTACAACAAGGACGGCAGAAGGGGTGTAGTTGTATGGTGTATAGAACACCCACATTTCAACAGTTATCTTTAAATCCCATGTATTAGAGGGCGAGCATATTGCTAATAATCGGGCTTAAATCCAGACTCTGGGCTACTAAGAGACTAAAGGAAAAGGTAGGTATACATTTAATCGAACCTCAAATAATTCCCATTTTGCTTTCCTAAAAATATTGTTGAACACTCTAATATAATGAATGCCAAATCCTCCAATTATAACAGGTATAAATATTTAAAAAAAATGCATAAGCTGTAACGATAGTATTATAAACAAGCTTTTGCCCGCGGCTTTGCCCGCGTGGAGGTCGGGAATTATCCCACGGGAACGTACGACCGGGATAAATTGTGCCTACCTGTTAATCCAGGTTATAAACTATCTGTGTTCAAAATTCCATCCCAATCCGTTCAGTAGTTTTTGCGTGAAAGAGTAACAAACATCCATCTATCCATCCATCCATCCATCCTCACAAACTTTCACATTTATAACATTAGTAAGAAGTAAGATAAGATTTGATCATCACCAATTAAAGATCCGGGGTTTCCTAATTCATCGCGCCTCTTTTTGTGAACCTCAAATAATTCCTATCTTGGGGTCCTGAAATGACTAAATTGCCAAGTTACTACGACCAACTTGGATGCAATCGGTTGGTCACAGTTCTAACCTAACCCATTTGGTCGACGTACCCCAGCTTAGTTACCGCGTGAGAAAAACGTGCAACATAAGAAGCCCAAAAAGTTATTGCATCGGCTTTGCCCAACAAGGCAGTCACATAATACCAGATAATTCAGAATTGTTATCAAACTAGCTTCGACCTCTCAACAGTCAACGCCACTGTCTCGAGTAGGTCAACGGCCGTCAGGAACAATGGACACAGTCCCGTCACACAATATTTATGCATACAAGATCGCGAGCATCATTCCGATTCGCAGAAAAATGAATCGAAACGACAAACACACATGAACGGTAGGTACTTTTGTAATTTCATTTTGACAGTTCAACAACATTCATTGGCTTTTTCACGTTGCTGAGCAGACAAATTTTTCGAACATTTATGAAGCAATGGATTAGCAATAGGCTTCAAAATGTTTCATATTGTGATTGATACTGTGGTACGCAATTAGGATGCTTGCTGGACACTGCTTAGCGCCGAGAGTTGAAAATCTAACAGTGTGTTTTTTCAACGCGCTGGGATGCACTCTGTTGGATTTTCAACACTGAGAGTTGAAAATCCTGCCGCGACATTTTTACGTCCTATGAGAATTGTTCATGCCGCGGCCGTGGTAAAAAATAATATAAGCCAATTAGCTAGGTAATAGCGGGAAGGACTGTCCAGTGTGTGTCCAGTGTGTCTACTCTCTTTTTTTTCTCTCTTGCTGTAATATTGTAACACGCTTTTATTTGAAAACGCAATTCCAATTCCAATCGGAATAAAATAATTTTAAACTTTTTAGTTCATTTTAATTAACAACTAAGAAAAGCTTGTTTTTATTAAAAAAAACACCTTTTTCCCTTTATTTATATGTTAAAAACGGCAGGCCTATGTTGTTTCGAACGCCGCTGTTGCGACACACGCTGTTGCGAATTATTTTTCCACTGCCTCACAGGTTCGAAAGCTCATGGACTCGAATGAAGTAGTCGCGAAAGACGCTGTTTCGAAAAACATTTTCACTGCCTCATACGCTCGAATGCTTGTGATTTCGATTTATTTAGTCATAAAGTGTACAGAAAAGTATTTAAGCAGTAATTAAATAAAATCAACAAATTCGGTGTCAACATCAACATTTAATATTATTATTAAAGTTACGCACTATACTACACTGCAAATAGCAAATTGCAGCATTATTTGCTAGTAGCAAATAGTTACTAACTATTTGCTACTAGAAATCATAGGCGAGGTACTATAAATAATGAAATGGTGACTAATATTAACAGTAGGATAGGATGCAAGAGCGAGCGAAGCGAGCTCGGGACTTGGGGCACTCTGACTCGGACTGGTTAGGTTAGAAGGGGATGGCGGGGTCTGAAAGACCCCGCCGTCCCCTTCGTGGTTATTTTTTTTTAAACCGCCCAGAAGTAGGAGCCCCGCGTAGCGGGGCTCCGTCGGCTACTCGATGCCAGTTTAAATTAAAACAAAGCTAACAACTGATTATTAAGCTGCTACTTTCTACTTAAAATTATTCTTCACTGTAGCTGCCAACCTACTATTTTTGCTACCGGCTTTAATTATTATGGTTGGTTGATTGGTGATTGTTACTTTGTTAATAATAATATTAAATGATGATGTTGACACCGAATTTGTTGATTTTATTTAATTACTGCTTAAATACTTTTCTGTACACTTTATGACTAAATAAATCGAAATCACAAGCATTCGAGCGTATGAGGCAGTGAAAATGTTTTTCGAAACAGCGTCTTTCGCGACTACTTCATTCGAGTCCATGAGCTTTCGAACCTGTGAGGCAGTGGAAAAATAATTCGCAACAGCGTGTGTCGCAACCGGTTAGTCCCGCTATGGTATGGTCCCGGTATGGCACCCTCTTAAAATACCTATCAAAAAGTCCCGCTATGGTACCCTTCAGTTTTTGGTACTGTTGTAAAGAAAAGTTATACAATGCGTTAAGAAAAAAATAGTATTAATAAAAAATATCTTTTCTTAACTAGTAAGCTATCACCAATTTAATTAGTTTTGTGTTTCTTAAATAATAGGGTTTGTCCTCAAAATAGTAGATCTGTCACCAAAATGTAGTCACCAAACAATGCAAAATCAGTTCCACAATAGCCGACGGAGTCCCGCTTCGCGGGACTCCTACTTCTGGGCGGTTTAAAAAAAAATAACCACGAAGGGGACGGCGGGGTCTTTCAGACCCCGCCGTCCCCTTCTAACCTAACCTGTCCGAGTCGGGGTGCCCCAAGTTGTACCAAATACCTGGGAACAATTTTTGTTTATCTGAGAACGAAAATATTTCGTGGCGATAGATGTATTGATACCCTAAATCAAGGTGGGATCATCCCAACGAGTAACAGTGTAACAGTAACTGTGACTCGTTGGGAATTATTATCCAAAACATTCCCAACGAGTCACACTGTTACCCGTTGAGGTGTGACTCGTTGGGAACAAGCTATTATTTTTTGTAGTTTATGTTTACAATTTGCGCCTTTTTCTCCATGTTGATTATTTGTAATTAATATTGTTGATTATTTTAAAAATTACATTGCAATTAATATTTCGTTTTACTGTTTGATATTTTTTTATAAATATTTTGAATTAATAAAAGACTGATTTAATATCGCAAACAGACGTTTTATTGATACACTCCTAAAAGTATTTATTTATAGATACACTTTTCTTTTCAGTTGTACCTTCTATTGTCTAACGTAGATCTAAAAGATGGGTACCATAGCGGGACTTTTTGATAGGTATTTTAAGAGGGTGCCATACCGGGACCATACCATAGCGGGACTAACCCGTCGCAACAGCGGCGTTCGAAACAACATAGGGGACCCGTTAAAAACGTCTGCTGTTAAACGACCATTTTTTTTTTTTGATAGCCGTCGAAGAAAATTAACGCAGGGGTGTTCAGAATCATGTCTGTATTGTGTAAGATGAGTTGGGTTCAGAAGGTGTCCACAACAATCGCGGCATCAATGAAGTTATTTACGTCCTCAGATAAGCAGCCAGTCAATCTGCTAAGCAATTTTTGCCTGACTGCACTTAAGTTTCACCACTCATGGAGGCTATTCAGTATTCTGGCTACATCACTGCGTACGCAAGATAGTTTATTGTGTTTCTGACCTCTATTTATTATACGAGTAATACATGTTCGTGAACGGGCGCCGTCGGTTGGGACTGGTCATCTCTTAGCTGCCACGGCTTATTTTTATTTTTGTCACATATAGAAGCAACAAGAATAATCTTGATTTAAAAAGAGTGTCCTTGGAGTTGCTTGCCCGTTCTTCTCCACAGAGATCTACGTTTTGGAATGGGCAACTAGCTTCAACTTTCTGACCGACTCTTTGACAGTTCAAAAGTGCCTGTAAATGGTTTAATTAATTGAAATAAATGCTTTAAGTTTGAGTTTGCAGGTCAGAGAAATATTAAATGCATTATGAGTTTGTCTGGTACACTTGTATAATACATATAATAGACAAATTCATACGAAGTTGAGAATGCAGGCTTTCTCACGCATGACTCATTCGATGATAACAATGTTCAACCTACTTTGCGGACGGAAGGTTATGTTGCAACTGCGCTGGTTCGTGACAAAACTGCCGTTTAAGCATTTTATTGTCTCTACAACAAGTTAGGGGAATTTGAACTTTATTTATTGAGGAACAAATTAAAATGGGGTGATTTTTCAATGTGATAAGTTTTTCTTTGTGTTTTTATTAAATGTGTTATTGTTATTGGAGTGACAATCTGGAATGATGGTTTAACAAGCTCGTGGAGGTATGGTCAACTGCACGTCAGTAGTAAAGGCGTTGTCAATGTCAAATTGTACCATGTACATGCGGTTGACTGTACTAAATCTTATAAATAAAATAAAAAACTATCGGTTTTTAAGTTATTTAAAAATATGTAACAACCGATCTTTAAATTCAACATAAGATTTAACTTGATAATGGCTATAATTGAATAATGCTTTCATAAACATACATACTTAGGCTAAGTTATACAATAGCACAGTAAGAGTTAAGTAACCTGCGGTTAACTTACATAAACTGTAGTTATATTACGAGCTGCATGTTAACTTACCCGACCGTTCACGACTGGTTCAGGAAATTAACTAGAGTTCAGGCGCTACTCTCGCGTCTAACTTCTACGGTTCAAGTTAACTGTTCAAACTATTGTAGATTGTAGTAGGTACGTGTTGGAGACGAATGAACTATCTAGATTGTATTGCGTGAGGGGGTAGAAGATCCGCTCAAATTACTTATTCTCTCGCATCCTCACGAACTATATGAGGATAGCTCATGCTATGGTTAAAATAGGGCATGTATTTAATCGAACCTCAAATAATTCCCATTTTATTTTCCCCAAAAATATTGTTGAAAACTCTAATATATTGCTCTTCTTTTTGTGAACCTCAAATAATTCCTATTTATGGGGTCCTAAAAATACTAAATAGCCATCAATAGCCAAGTAACTGCGACTAACTCGCACGTAGCGCTCGCCGGCCGCTGCCGCGGCCCCGCTCGCTTCGCTCGCTCGGCTTGCGCGTTGTTGGTCACAGTTCTAACATAACCCGTTTGGTCCGGGTACCCTAGCTTAGTTATTGCGACCATCTGTGAGAAAAGACCAGAAAGTTAAAAATAGGTTAATTTTTTATTTAAAAAAACAGTGTGCATCATTAGAAGCCCAAAAAGATTTTCGAGGATCCGTTAAAAAAAAAACCCTTGAAATATAATAATAATAATAATAGTTCTTACATCCATTCTTAGAGCAAAAATTGCAGAACATATTAAAAATAACTCAATTATGTCTGTGTCTCAGAATGGATGTAAGAATGGGTCTCGCGGTACTAAGGAGCTGCTCCTTATAGACATGGCCATAAGCCAACAGGTTCGTAGATCCCGGAAGGATTTGTCGACATGTTGGATAGATTATAAGAAGGCTTATGACTCGGTGCCACATACATGGCTCATTAGGGTGCTGGAGTTGTACAAAATAGACGCAACTCTACGCACCTTCTTGATTTCTTGTATGGGGCAGTGGAGGACGATCCTTCTCTATCCAGGATGTCGACAGATCCAGAGGACCGATGAACCGATCAGGATTGAGCGAGGAATATTCCAGGGCGATAGTTTGAGTCCGCTATGGTTTTGCTTAGCCTTGAATCCTCTAAGCACACTGCTGGAGGATTCAGGTCTAGGCTATCGGTTACGAAGAGGTGGTCAGGTGATATCACACCTCCTCTACATGGATGATTTGAAACTCTTTGCCCCCAACAATTTGCGACTGATGGAGCTACTGAAGGTAACGGAAACGTTCAGTAGTGCCATCAGGATGGAATTTGGTGTGGACAAATGTGCAGTCATGCATGTAAAGCGAGGGGGGATTATGGAATCCGTGGGAACCCAACTTTCAGATTCTATACACCTTAGATCCCTCTCCTCAACCGAAACCTACAAGTACTTGGGTATGTCGGAAGCATTAGGCATCAATGCTGCCGACATGAAACAATCGTTGAGGGAGCGCTTCTTTGGCCGCCTGAATAAAGTGTTAAATAGTCTTTTATCAGGCGGAAACAAGGTGCGCGCCTTTAACGGTTGGGTCATGCCGGTTTTGATGTATACTTTCGGCATACTCAAATGGACTCAGACGGAACTTGATGCTCTGGATAGGAAGGTCCGTACATTGCTGACGGCATATAGGATGCATCACCCACGGTCATCAGTGATGAGACTGTACATCCCGCGGAAGTGTGGGGGTCGAGGATTCTTAAATGCTAAAACCCTCCACAACCGCGAGATTTGCAGTCTCAGGGAATATTTCCTACAAACTGACGTGGGGATGCACCGAGATGTGGTCGCAGTGGACAAGGGCCTCACTCCGCTCTCCTTGGCAAAAGAGAACTGGCGCAAACCTGCAGTACTAGATACTAACGATCGTAGGGAAGTATGGCAAGGCAAGGAGCTTCACGGACGCTTTTTCCGGGCCCTACATGGGCCTGATGTAGACTTTTTGGCGTCTGTATCCTGGCTGCGTTTCGGTGACCTCTTTGGGGAAACCGAAGGTTTTGTCTGTGCGATTATGGATGAAGTTATCATGACGAATAATTATCGGAAATACATTGTCAAGGACGGCACGGTTGACATCTGTCGGGCATGCCACCGTCCCGGTGAATCCATCCGACATATAGTTTCCGGTTGTTCTCGTCTTGCTAACGGTGAGTACTTGCACAGACACAATCTAGTGGCTAGAATTATCCACCAGCAACTTGCCTTGCAGTACAATCTTGTGGAATCCGAAGTACCATACTACAGGTATGTGCCCGACCCAGTTCTTGAAAATGGTCATACCACATTATACTGGGATCGATCTATCATCACTGACAGGACTATTGTAGCCAATAAACCTGATATTGTGGTGATAGATCGACGAGAGCGCCGTGCAATGATTGTTGATATCGCTGTCCCTCATGACGAGAATCTCGTGAAAGCTGAGAAAGATAAAAAAATCAAGTATCTTGATTTAGCACACGAGGTTGTCGACATGTGGGGCGTGGACTCTGCAATCATTGTACCGATAATCGTTTCAGTAAATGGCCTAATAGCGGAGAGCCTCGACCAACACCTCAGGAGGCTCTCATTGCGCAGCTGGGTCAAGAGCTTAATTCAGAGAGCAGTACTTCTGGATACGGCCCGCATAGTGAGGAGGTTCCTCTCTCTAGACCCCTGACCACCGGCAGCTTGGACCCTGTCTTTGATGCCGATGGGCTACTATTTTCTATATTTTTAAATGTTTTTATATTTTTTGTAAAAGTATTTAAAAATGTAATTAATATGCATAAAAATGAATAAAAGAAAATAATAATAATACCATTTATTTCAGGCGACACAGGCCCATAGAAAAATACCTTAACCTAAACATATATATTTTTATAAAAACAAAAGTTGTATTAGTAAAAAGCTTAAGACTATGTTAGTAGCGCTTCACTTTGCACTAGCTTAATTTTATGCTGTCCAGTGGAACTTGTCCGCGGAAGCGACGGAACACCACGTCCTGCGGCCAAAAGTGCTCTTCCATGACGAGGGGTAGATAACAGTTCGGTACACGCACGACGAACGCCTTGAAGTTGACGTTCCGGTGCGATTCCAGTAACTGTACCCTGGGCGTGTACCTCGTCTTTTGGCGCACGTACTCAACGATGTCCTCCGCCTTAGTGGTGTAGTGCAGGCGGGAGATGTACACCGGTGTGTTCGGCTTTGCGGCACGCAGGCTCACTTCAGGCTCCGCAGGAGCTTTGCCACAGCGGTTCTGGTTCGTTCGCGATCGGCGCTTGCTCCTTTGCACCGTCACGAAACCATCATCATTACCAGCCCTATTCGGCGCCTTCTCTGGCATGGGCTTTATACTAGGAGCGCCACGGGCACTCGCGGTGACGCTAGCGAAATCCCTTAGTAGGGGTTTCGTCGGGGCTACAGACACTGGCAGCGGGATGGGGCAAGGGGCGCGGGCGGCATTGCGAGGAGGAGCCGCGGTGACGAGCACGGGGCTGCGGGGCGCGTCGACGCGGCGCTCTGCAAGCTCAGCAATCGACGTATGCGCTGGCGACGAAACTGCTGACGCGGAATTCGACGACGATATATCGAGGCCGGCTCCGCGACATGCATTTACGTTTGAAGCATCGACAGGTGACCTAATTACCGCCACACTGTTGCGCAACTCGCTAACTTCTTTGCGCAAATCAGCGACAGTGTTTTGGGATGCATCTAATTTCGTCAGCACATCCGCGAGGCGGGCCTTTAGAAAGACAATGTCCTTCAGAAGACTCGTTACATCGACGTGGTCGAAGGTGACAGGAGGAAGCTTGTGTAGCTCCTTCGCCACAAATGTCGGCACGTCGTCAGGGTCGGTCTCCTTGAATAGCGTGATTATATCCTGCAGGCTCCTTTTAGTCCCGTCACGCCGGCGGGACACCATCTGGTCGCGCTTGTTCAGCACACTGAACAACAACAGCTTTGCAGCAGCTATGTCATCCTCGCTGAAGTTCGATGCGCAGATCTGGACAGCTGACACCTCGTCCATCACATCCAGCTTCTGCTGCAGAAACGCCAGCAGCTCGTTCGCCACTAGTTCACTACTCATGGCGTGTAAATTACGAGCGACAGCTTGCGCCGCGCTAACCGATATAAAGAATATGCAAACGCGACCGCATCGGAACGCAGCGCAAGCGAGACTCGTCGAATATAAACTAGTCAGCAATTTCACAGGAGCAGCCCGGAGTTCAGATTAATGCCAGGTTAATATCAACAGACTAGACACCAATTCTTTCAGCACTGCTCTTAAAACGGAGAATTAAAACACCGTGAAGAAAACGGCATGCCCTAAGCTAGGCAATCCGCATTGGTCCGCCCCTCTCAAGTCGAGGAGGCCTGAATCCAAGCATTGGAAACATTGGTTGATGTACACATTATAACAAACGTGAGCATAACCGCGGGTACAGCTATAACACGGAGGACATATAACTGAACAGGCACAAGCACGACTCGCAATAGTTCTCTTAACTTTAATATCCTGGCGCTAAGTTAACGCTCAGTTGTGCTGAAGTTCCTGAACATTATGCTTGAACTGTCGTCATGTCTTGTTATTGTAGATTTATGCTGGTTTCTGAAGGTAATGTAACATCACGTCTGTATCCCCTTTAGGGGTGTTTGTATACGTGTACACTTAGTACTCCAAGATTTTGTCAGTTATATTTAAGTCCCATGTAATTCGTGGCGAAATATATGTCTTTGCTGGTTCTCTAGCCCCAGTAAGGACTAAACATAGAGACTGAATTGTATAATTATTTTTTAGGTATATTTAATTTTGTATGGAATAGTTCAGAATCTTTTTTGTTTGTAAATGGAGTCTTCTTAAAATATACATGCTAGATTCACATCTAATAAATATCAATCAGAAATAGTATAGTGTTGTAACTGTTTTATTGCATTTGTGATTGATTGTAATTTAAATTTAAAAAAATAGTAATAATTATGAAACGGTCAGAAATCCAACTCAAAGCATTTATTTCAAATTAAAAAATTACAGGCAAATTTGAATTGTCAAGGGGTCGGTCAGTCAGAAAGAAGCTAGTTGCCCATTCCTAAGCGTAGTAGGTACCTATGGAGAAGAACGGGCAAGAAATCCAGAGACCAGGCCGCTGATGACGAAGAAACGATGGATGGATTGAGTAAAAGATGACTGTTCGCTAGAAAGTATGTAAATATTGAGATGGCGGGTGATAATGATAGTCCTGCAGACCGAATTTCGGGCATGGCGACCAATCTTAACGAAGACTAGTTAGTCTTCGGCGCGGAAGATATTATAGAGCACAACACAAGTGTCTGCGCAGACACAGGCACACTCTCTCGACACGACCGGAGAGAGATCAGGCGCAGGACCAAAGGATGACAGATATGTATAAAGGAGAAGACATCCAGCGCCGACCATTCATAAACAAATGCAGAAACCGGAATGCTACTGAGAAATTCCTGATGGAAATACCCCCGATCTTGGGATCGAGAGAATCATTGCACAATTTAATCAATAACTTATAACAGGGTACTGTAACTTAACTAAGGCTCTTACATTCCAAAGCATCTTAACCCTAATCAAGTATGATTTAATTAACCGAATACCAGCTTGATCGGCTGTTTATACCCTTGTCAGAGAGACTAGTTGACGAGATTAATTATTATTTCAGTTAATCCAGTTAGATTAACTTCACTGGGTCTGTGATGTGACGTTGATTGGCATAGGCGTTATCCCATCATCATCCCTTGTCTTTGGGTCCTCAATCATTAGCAGGGCAGGTGATGTGCTGGGCAGGTCAAGGTGACAGTTAAGAGTACAGTGCAACTAGGCTATGCTGTACTGAGAAATTCCTGATGGATAAACCCAATAAAACTTTGCCCGAGCCGGGAATCGAGCCCAAGACCTCATGCTCAGCAGTAACACGTGCAACCACTGTACTAACGAGGCAGTATTTTTTTAATAATGCGTTTATTATAGCTTAGCGATGTCTTGATTGCTCCGTGCCGTCCGTCTGGTGAACAGCCTTGCTTCATATCGGAATCCTTCAGTGACTAATGCACTATACATGCGCTATTGCAGTTTTGTGGAAACATACCGGGATGAGTGTGTTGAACGTAGCCGCCCGGCTTGATAGCAAACGATGGCGCATGAAATGAAATAAATAAAGAAACGCATTAATTTTATTTAGTCACAGATATTTCTCAAATTCGGCTTATTTTTTTATTTTTTATTTTAGATGGGATTGCTCTTGACTCTAGTCTAGGTCAGAGATGACAGATACAAAGTCGAGGATGGAGTGAGCTTACCCAGAAGAAACCTGTTCACTCTCACTTTGAAGAGGTTTGGGTTGTATGCGCTCGGAAACACAGGCGCAGATAGAGAATTCCACTCTAATTATTCTCTTTAATTGCAAATTCATGCTCATATAATAAACTAGCTTTTGCCCGCGGCTTCGCTCGCGTTAATTTAGACTTTGACGATCAATTCGGGTTATAATTCAATCATGACACGAAAGACACGTGGCGCCATCTATTATCATAAGAACGTTATTGTTGTTTTTCTCGGCAACCGTACTTTTTTTCGGGATGAAAGGTACTCGATGTCCGTTTCTGTACACCTGACAACGTATATGAAAAATTTCAGGATGATCGGTTCAGTGGTTTAGGCGTGAAAAGTAACAAACAAACTTATTTTCGCATTTATAATATTATAGTTAGGATTAGGATGTAAAGTAATTCTGTCTATCTGTTACCTTTTCACACGTTAACGGCTGAACGGATTGGGATGAAATTTGACACACGGCTATTCCTGTGTCCTAACCCAGGCCATGATCGGACCACGGACATGGTGTTATTTCAGTAGTACGTTCCCCTGGGATAATTTCCGACATCCACGCCGACGAAACCGCGGGCAAAGGCTAGTCTACCATTCCGGATGGCTGTTTGAGCCCTACCTCAAAAAGCTATGCCTTTTCATAAGCAAGATTTAAGTTACCAAAGCGTTTGTTCGAGTACTAGGTATGGTGGAATTATCTCCTTCCAGAGACAAAACTGAAGCATCAACGTCATGTGCCTGTAAGTACCACCAGCACACATGCCCTTCAAACTGGAACACAGGAACGCTACTTAACGGCAGAAATAGGTGTGATGGTGGAACAAGCTCCTTCAAAACGAGCTCTAGTACATACTTGCATCATTATCTTCATCTTCCTACCCTTGTCCCATTTCCTTGGGATCGGCGCAACACGTTTTGGTATATCAAGCTATCATTCTCTCATTTTTCTTACACAATCCATCCATCTTTGGTCTTTATGTATACTAGTATGCACGCTCCAATACTTCTACCGTATGTTTTCTTCACAAAAGAAATTCCCCATACATATTCTGGGAGTGAACGTCGTATTGCCATCAAATGGGGGTTGAATGAGCTATTATGTATTCACTACCAGAGGGTTAAAAAGGGGGAAGGTGTGGCAATATATGCAGCCACTTGCAAAATGTAAAATTACTAATGTATATTCAGCAATGTTTCGATTTAACTCGAGGATTGTATTTTAATACAACATTTTATCATTTCTTGGATAGATAGAAAAGTAGGAGAAGGCCAAAAATACGCTGGATGGATGCGTGAAAGATGATATGGCTAGAAAGGGGGGTGACTACTGAGATGACGACTGATGGAGATGTGTGGAAGAAGAAGACATGCTGGTCCGACCGGTAATAAATTGAGACAAAGACAGGAGAATGATATAGTTTCGCAAACGCAAATTGGTGTTAAGGGGGATTCGCCAAGGTAGCCCGCGAAATTCAATTTTTCTTACGTTTTGTGCAATTTGCAGGTCAGTATCAGGTTATATGATGATCGAAATATGATTCGCGGCCGTATCAAATATTTATTTATTGAATTATAATCATAAAAATCATCAATACATCTCTATAGGTTCATATTACCCTATTGAATGACTATTTCAGGAAATATAATAATATATATAATAATAATAATCTTTATTTATCCAGATCATGACATTTCAGGCCAATTCTAACTTAAGGTTTTGTGTTGCTGATTCTAATGATTATAATTCTGTAAAGCCATATTTGTTACGGTCGCGAATCATATTTTAACCAACGTACAACCTGACACTGTCCTGCAAATTGCAAAAAAACGTAAGTAAATTTGAATTTCGCGGGCTACCTTAGAGCATCCCCCTTAAAGTCAAAGTTGTAGCCTCAAATACTCTCCTTCAAAATGCATAACCAGCCTAGAACGTTCCCACTGCTGGGACAGAGGCGTCCTCTCTGTGAGAGGGAGTGGACCGTAATCCACCACGCGGGCCCAGTGCGGGTTGGTGCAGGATGTCACTATATGTCATCGAATTTATAATCAAAAATGAATTTACCGAAATTGATTAAACTCTTTTTAAACTATAGGTCCATCATTTGCTGTCAAGCTAACCGGTTTGTTTATCGTCTGGTACTCATTGTTAATGGTTACGCTCTACTTGTCTTTGACTCACATCCGGCAGCCATAATGTTGGTATTTATGACAGTAGTATCTTTAAGACATGTAATG
The DNA here is from genome assembly GCA_916610205.1 of Griposia aprilina. Taxonomy (NCBI): domain Eukaryota; kingdom Metazoa; phylum Arthropoda; class Insecta; order Lepidoptera; family Noctuidae; genus Griposia; species Griposia aprilina. Next base: position 13,115,376 of record OU744310.1, on the reverse strand, counting down.
TTACTGGGTAGGCAGGATAACGATATATTGTCTTTGCTTTTTAACATTACTAGTAGCTTCTAGTAAATCACAGGCAATCCTTTCAATAGTCATTGCCATCATCATCTGCCTAGCATCTTCCCAACTCTGTTGGGGTCAGCTTCCAGTCTTACCGGATGCAGTTGAACACCAGTATTTTATTTAAAAAAACGACTGCCTATCTGACCTCCAAAGTCGAGTTACGGGGTAACACGATACTTCTTGCTAAGACTGGATTTTGTCACCGACAATTAGGGGTTTTTTTAAAAACGATGCCTGAAGTTGAGAGACGTTTAAATGTCAAAAATGTATGGTTAAACAGTCGCTAATCATTACTTAACTTTAAGCAACGTTTATAAATAAACACCTGAAAGTTTTTCCGATGGATGGACTGTGTGAAAGATGATATGGCTAGAAAGCAGGTGAATACTCAGAAAACGACCAATAGAGAAATATGGACGAAGAAGGCGAATGATGCACCAACGAGGAGGATAATGATTACACCTTTTTCCCCAGTCATGTCTAAGATCCATGTAATTATGGGTGCCCACCCTACTATACAGTATACCTAGTATCCTTCTATATTAGAGGCATAAAATAATATACTTAAAAAAAAAATTGTCGAAGCTGCAATATTTTCGATGAAAATTTAAATAACATTATTGTATTAAAATAAGTGTAAAACGAAACGCAGCCGTTAATCTTTTTTTGAAATTTGTATTCAGAAAGAAATCAGTTTAAAAAAATTCTGGCTATTGATCTTTCTGACCAAAAATGTGTGGCGAAATCTACAGCTCAAAAATTGCAACAAGTGTTGCTCAGTGATTCTGACTTTTCTTATATTTTCAATACAGACTCAGACTCATTTATTCTTTATATACCAGCAACTTTAGCTTTACTGAGCGCATATTTTCAGTGATGCATAAATACAAAATGGTGAGATGAGCCCAACAGGACCAGTAATAATCTCATAAAAGGTCAAATAAAGGTATTTTGTAACCATAATTAATTTTTTGAGTTTAATAATAGTTATCGAGACATTAAAAATAACCTGTTAATCTTTATTAACAGGTTTTTTAACAAAAAATGTAGTTATTATCAGACATAACATTTTTTTTTTTTCGCCATCTTCTATATTTTTACAGGCAATAGCTTCGAAAATACTATATGTATTTTGATATAAAAAAGTAGGCAAACCTATATGTAATACTGGCGAGTCTATTGACATTAAACGGGCACAAATATAGACTCCGGCGTGCTGATAGGAAATTCTCATTAGAAAAACCCAATAACACTTGGTCTGACCTGGGGATCGAACCCATGATGTCACGCTCAGCAGCCTTGTAATGAGCAAGCGAATCAGTTCATCTACTTAATAAAATTATTAAATTCATTCATTCATTCACTCACAGACAACGCATAGCCTAAACCGCTGGGTCTAGAAACATGAAATAATGCGCAAGAGTTCCTTTTGTAACGAAAGTGAGCACTAAGGAAGGATTTTTGAAAATGCATCCCCTAAAGGGGTTAAATAGGTGATGAGTTTGTATGGAAGTTGGTAATTTTGGCGATGAGTAATTCCTTCGGGGATATGGATTGTAATCTATACTAATACAAGCTGACCCGACAGACGTTGTCCTGTCTTAACTATGAATGTCATTATGTCGTTTAGTTTTAGTTTTGACTATTGACTATAACTAAACTTATCGACTCATTTATCAACCGATCCATCTGTGTTAAACGATATTTGCAGCGCGCATTCTGTCAATCGCTGACAGTTATTTCAAACAACTGACAGTCATGTGAAATTAATATGGGCGTTAAGTTTTCTTAAATTTTGTAACGTTCAACTTCCTTATTTTTTATTTCATAAGATCCTTCTCCTGACAATAAAGAACACAACAACAAACAAAATAGTGAAATCGGTCCAGCCGTTCACGCGTGATGGCGTGACCAAGGGAAATAGGGATTCATTTTTATATATATAGATTATTAAGAGGTAAAATTTGTTTGTTTGTATGTAGGGGGTAATCTCTTGAACTACCAGTCGGCCTCGTTTTTTTTTTTTTGCATTTGGTAGCCTAATTCTTGAGAAAGGTTATATTATAAGGTTAGGCTATTTAACATCACGCTACGACCCCTAGGGCCGTGCAGACAGAAAAAAGTTAGAAAGAACGCTAAGCGAAAACGAAGTAATAGCGCGGGCAGGCGATGCGATGCGACGCGGTGGGTCGAGGGAACAAGAAATTTTACGCGAACGAAGTGGCGGGTACATTTAATTAATAATGTTTTGATACTTTCAATTAGAAAGTAGTTCAAGCGAATGAAGTTATCAGTATGTTTGTCATTGGTAACCTCGAAAATTAATGTTACTTTTTTAATTGCTGATAATTTAATGGTGTAATAAGACTTTCACTGGAGTTTATGTTTGTTGTTGCAAGAATTAACGGTAAAGATAACTTAAATTGGTAAATTCTGGGCAATTTGACGTCACTAGCGAATTTGAGAGCAGTGGTGGCCCAGTGGTAACGACCCCGACTTACGAGTTGTAGGTCGTGGGTTCGAATCTAGGCAGGCGCTTTACTTGGTATATTTCATTTTCATCACTAATGCTCTCAAAACGGTGAAGGAAAACATCGTGAGGAAACCGGCATGTCGTAGAACCAAAAATTCGAAGACATGGGACATCTACCAACCCGCACTGGGCCCGCGTGATAGATTATATCCATAGATATAAGAAACCCACTTCCTCTCGAAGAGAGGAGGTTTGTGTCCCAGCAATGGGAACATTATAGGCTGATTATGCTCATGCTATATGACGTCACGGCGTAAGAAATTGTTGCTCGACACACCATATAGAGCTATATGGAGAAACTTAATAATCCAGGCAATACATAACCTAGCAATAGGCACAGAATAATTATGAACCTGCTCCTCTACCTTAGGCAACTATCGCCAGGCAATAATTGCCGACAAAATTGCCCGTGTAACCGCATCGTACCAGGCAACACATTTACTAGCAATACAAAGTACTTAATATTAGAAAGCAGAAAGAAAGACAAATAGGTTTATTTGACAAATAAACACGTGCATACAAAAAAGATAATTAGCTCTGGTAACAATGTAAAATAAAAAACAAACAAAATAGATCTTTAAGCACGAGCACAAAACAGAAATACGACTGTGACACGAAGGCTTCCAGTCAGCATGATGCTGTGCCATGGGGGAGACACAGCACAGCGCTGATTTTCAGTGGTTACCCAGTTCAGTGCAGCGGGCAATCTATCTATTTAGCCTGTAATGTCCTACTGCTGGGCAGAAGCCACCCTTTCCATTGCCCACACACGTCTGTCCACTGACATTGCGAGTCAGCCGAGCAAAAATGGACAACAAAAATTTGCCCATGTAACCACATCTTTACATTTTCCTAAGCCAGGAGCTCAATCAGCTAATCACATGTTTTACAGTAACCTACCGGATCAATTGGGGACAATATAAAAAGTCCGTGTGAATAGTCTGGGAGTCTGGCCCCAATTGAGGCCAATCTTAGATAACAATTACTGAATGAGGCGACAGTGTTAATAGTCTTAATTTACACGTCATCTTTTAGGCTGGTTAGCTCTTGGAGTTTTTAGTTTAGAAACGCCTACGCGGGCATTTTTGGTGGTTTTTCACACGGTTGATATTTGTGATTTTAGTGAAGAGGATAAGATGTTTTTATTGTACATGACTTCTCCTCGTTTACTGCGCCACTTCTTCTTTCCAGCTAAAGCACTAGGAAGGGGTGAAGGGCGGGCGTTTGGGGGACTGTCTTATGTCATTTTGACGTTCACAAAGTGCTGATTCTCCGCCTAGTTTAAATAAATAACTTTAGATTTTTTGATTTTGTTGTGTACAAACAATTAACACTTTGCGAGGCAAGGGCCCCAGACGTAATAACAATAAAAAAAGTCAATTGTGTCTCCGAAATCAGTGTCCTTCGATGGGTTAAACATTTAGCAACATATCACTGGTACATTTGGCGTGTAACTAAATTGAAACAATATCGTTCTATTCTTAATCGTCAAAGTTTATAGGGACAGAATGATATTTTAAATATGATGAACGCTTAATGATTTAGTGATTTGCGGTGCAAGCGGTTCGTAAGTCCTAAATGACTGTTAGTTCTAAATTACGTGTCGCGGGTTCTGTATTTTCGTAAATACCTTACTTCAGCATATTCAGCATGTCTTGATGGTAACGTTCAAATTGTTGTTTCTGACGAGAAATCAATCATTTACCTGAAACAAAATAGAAATAATACATTAATTTATTTGAAATAACATAAGTTTGGGGTATAATTAAATGGTCCTCTAAGAAATTATTCATCTTTTAATGATGTCTTTTCTTCTAAACTCACTGATCTTCTTTCATTTTAAAATCATAGAACTTCGCCAATTTTTGTGATATTTTAACTGTTGTTTTTCTGTGGCTTAATATTTTTCTAGTTTCCGAAAAATCTAATTAAAAAAATACAATCAAATTGTCTGTTATATTCGATTTGCGATATTGTACTGCAGGTACATTATCGCGATAAAGCGAAAATTTGTATCGTCTGGACAAGCCATCCGTTACATCTGGAATCATTCAGGCGAACTCGAATACCCAAACTACCAAGATTTTTTAATAATGTGGCCATTATAGACCGAACACGAAGTTTTATCGCGACAACACGTCACGAATCTTTGCGCGATAATGTAGCCTTAGCTTAAGAAACTGGGTATGTATGATTATTTGGCCTAAATTTCGAGTAACAGATTTGTTTACCCGCGATAATAAAAGGTAGGTATAGGTATTATTATTCGATTTTTTCTCACTACAGTACCAGTTTTTCGATCAGATTAGATACAGTTAGACAACGCTGGCTCCGAAACAATGAAGACATCTGTCAAAACGTACAGATTAACATCAGAAAGACTTTCTATTTGATACGTATACACAATCCTCCTGACCGAATTTCGGTAAAGCGGCCAATCTCAAAAGAGATTAGCCAAGTACCTACGTAAGAAATAGTCAACTGTAGTTACTCAAAAGTTGATATTAAGAGTTCAGTTTTTTTTGTTTTATTGTTATTAGACATCGATAGGTACCCATCACGTCTGTGGAATTTTGCTTGCTAATTTAATTTGACCCTGTAGTAAACAAGTGTGTGCGAACACAGGTGCACTCTCTCTTCCTCTCATAGTCCGATTTGTGCGAGGGACAAGAATATTTTAAAGAATTCCAAATAAAAAAATACCGGAATACCTTAGTTTAACCAACGAATAACTGCATAAAATTATCACGCCTGTATTTTCCGAAGGGTTAGGCAAGTTGTTACCCAAATTTCGCCAGTCATGTTTAAGTCCCATGTAATAGCGGGCGGGCCTATTACCATCAACCTGGCACAAATCCAGACTCCGGGCTGCTACCGAGAAATTTCAGATGGAAAATCCCAATAACACTGTCCGACCCGAAATCGAAACCAGGACCTCGTGCTCAGCGACCACAAGACCAACGAGACAATCAACGGAAAGCTAATGAGCCAGTGTAAAACAATGAACTTGAATACACAATACATAGTGGTATAGTATAATGTACAGTAATACAATACCACAGAATCGTACAGAAGGTCAACTCCAACAGCAAGCGAAGATGCACGCACACATAGACTCAATTCACGTACAGCGAGTGCAAGTGCACTCACGACTGGCATTTTTTTGAGATAGTATGAGCTCGTCGCACACGACGTTTGTGTCTATACTATGTTTCAAAACAATTTGATGAAATTGAAACAAATGGGTCAGAAAATGTACACCTCCAGATGCCAATTGTGCCACTTACAAATTGAGTGATTTGATTTGGTTGTTTGAACACTTCAAGCCGAAATTGTTATTTTAAATCACCAGAAAGATGTTTTGCATTTGATAATTGAGGTAATTAGTCTAACCTAAGTTATCGTCGACGATTTTTCAATGACCATTTAATAATGTTATTGAAAAAATAAAAGACTTTCTAAATTCTGATGTTTTTTTTACTAATTCCCTTTACGGAGTGATTCAGTAAGAATTTAACCTGAAAAGGGTTTTTTAGAACCTTAAAACAGGAGTGTACTACGTGAGCTCGACAAATGGATGTGCGATTAACGCTTGTGCGACAAAACTGTTCTTCGACTGACCATAGTAGGAATGCACGCTTGTGCGACACACTGACCTTAGACGTCACGCTAGTGCGACATTGAAGAATCAAACTTCGAAGTGGCTGGGACAAAGCGGAAGGGCAGGGTGTTGTGGCGTATCCCGGAAGAGGGCCTCTGCCCAACAGTGAACTGTTTGTTTACACTTTCATCAAAAAGTTTTGGAACAGGGTGTGTGCGTGCGTGTTTTCGCTCATTGTATAGTAAGAGCGAACCTTTTGTACTATTTTGTGATATCTAAAGTATACGAAGAAATACAATACCCTGACTGTGTACAGTGAGGGTAGTTTCAGAGCATGCAAGTGAATTTAATATTCATACATTTAATTAAGATTTTTATTATTTTCCCTGCAGTTTTTAAACGAATATTTCTCAGTAATACGACTGCGTTTTGTGGGTCTCTTCATTAGCAAAAATGAATGTTTTTTCTGTAAAAATGTAGTGGGCATTTTTGTGAATATTATTTTATTTTGCAGGGTTTTAAACTGACGAATTGTTTTTTGGTGAAAAGAGCGGTTTTGCGGATGAAAAAGCGGCCAAGTGCGAGTCGGACTCGCACACAAAAGGTTCCGTACCACCGTACAATATTAAATACTAAATAATAATAAACATAATTTTAAAAAAAGTTTCTTGCATGGGGACCCCCTTTAATTATCAACTTTATTTTATTATTTATTATTATTTGTTGTTTTAGCAGCGATAGTAGTAAACACTGCGAAATTTTCAAATGTCTACCTATTACGGTTCAAAAGATACAGCCCTTTGACAGACGGACGGACGGAAAGACAGCGGAACCTTAGTAATATGGTCCCGTTGGCAAAATTTGGGTACGGTACCCTAAAAAGCAAAATAACAGTATTTTATATGAGTTATTAATCGGGACAAAAAGTATGCAAGTACCTACAGTACCGTTTAATATGGCACATATTTTTTTTCCAAACCATGGCCCACTTAGTGGATCCTAACTTCATAAGTGCCCATTCACTTGTATCTTTCATGACCTTAAGAATGCCACTGATGATCAACGTGGCCAGCTACTGGGCTCCAGAAGAAGACTACCATCGACACGAAATAAAGAAGAACGATTTATAGAAAAATGCTGAAATGAACCTTTTTGGCGCAGCCGTGAGGTACACTATTGTTGTTAAAACATTATTTTCACTTTTTTATTTTATCATCTTTATTTTGTGTTTCACGAACAGTGTCCAAATAAACGTTATTCCTTCCTTCTTTCCTTAGAAAAGCTTCGACTTAGTACCACCTCTTCTCAGTCTCTCTCATGTGACAGACTGAAAGTCTCTTTTTAAAACTAAATTAATCTGCCTGCCTCTTCCTCACTATGTTCGGTTAACTTCCAGTCTGACCGGATGCAGCTGAATACCAGTATTTTACGTAGAGCGACTGCCTATCTGATCTCCACAACCCAGTTACTGGGTAACACAATACCCCTTGGTAAGACTGGTTGTCAGACTTTCAGGCTTCTAACTAGCCGTAACGACTGTCAAAGATCTACGAATGACAGCCGGGACCAACAGTTTAACGTGGTTTCCGGGGCACGGAGGGGTCTCGATATGTAATGGATGGTCTCCCATCCACGAACTGACCGCTGCAAGCGTAGCTTAACCTTCGATCGAGTATTCGATGTGTCATATTAACAGCTCTGCCTTGCCTTTTGCCAACTGGCGCGAACTTAGTATCCTTAAAGACAAACTCAAACTCAAAGCATTTATTTCAATAAAAACATTTACAGGCACTTTTGATTTGTCAAGTTGTCGGTCAGTCAGAAAGATGAAGCTAGATGCCCATTCCAAAACGTTTGTAAGTACCTATGGAGAAGAACGGGCAAGAAACTTCATGGAAACTCTTTAAAATGACATTTTATACATAGGATACACAGTACCTATACACACAAACTATACTTAAAATATATTCACTCTTTCTTTTCCAAAAAGTAAAATAAAAAGTACTAAAACCCGAGGATCAAATGAAAGTGTTATAGCATAAAGGCTCCCGCAAACAGGCGCGACGCGACTCTCGTAGAACAATTTCTATGAAATACTTCATGGGAATTGTTCTACAAGAGTCGGGTCGCGCCTGTTTGTGGGAGCCTTAAAACTCTGCGAAACTTGCTCGTATGTACAATCGTGTATAAAAGCGTTCCCGTGTACAACACACTCGTTAGAAAATTTAACGAGTGCCGGAGTTTCACAAGAGCGTTTTGTTCGTCGAACTCTCGAGCACTTTTGCTCGCGATAGCACTTTGTGTGTTTGAATTTCGAAATAAAAGGTTTTGAAAGGTTGTGAGCGTGCTGTTGTTGTGCTGGATAGTTTTGTTGATGATTGTTTAGAATTAAATGTTAGCGTATCTGTGGGGGTTTATTCCATAAGCACTAAATCCGTAGTTTCGGCCAAATTTATGGGCTTTTCCTACTCTGTATCACCTACGGACATATGATTATTTCGGGGCCCGAATTACGAATGAATGACACCACGATTTGACAGTTATCCCTCCTCCCGATTTGTATATCCCCGTTCGATTTTTTTATTTGTCGTTTGTTTTTTCGGATCAACTATATTCGGACGGGCCCGTATCTTTGTTGACGGACTTAGAGAGTAACCTGTTGGTTTTAAAATACTAACTTATGTCCGCGGTTTTTCTCTCATTCAAGGGGAGCTACAGTAGGTACCCGAAAATACGACATATCAAGTTTTAGAAACAGACTGTCACCCAGAGTATGAGTGAAAGAAGCGAAGCTCTTTAGAGACTCGACGCTGTTTAAAGACTCGACGATCTTTAAAGACACGACGCTTTTTAAAGCCTTTAAGGGGGATGCGCTAAAGTAGCCCGAGAAATTCAATTTTACTTACGTTTTTTGCAATTTGCAGGTCAGTATCGAGTTGTTTGTTGCATAAAATAATGATTCGCGACCGTGACAAATATTACTTTACAGAATTATAATCATTAGAATCAGCAATATCATTCGTTAGAATTGGCCTCAAATGTCATGATTTCATGAAATAGTCATTCAATAGAGTATTATGAAGTTAGAGAGATGTATTGATGAATTTTATGATTATTACTCTACAAAATAAATATTTTTGCGGCCGCGTATCATATTTAGATCAACATACAACCTGATATTGTCCTGCAAATTACAAAAACGTAAGAAATTTTGAATTTTGCGGGCTACCCTCACGCTTTTGGCTCAAGGACCTTTTTCATTATACTCAATGTGTACTTTAATTTTATGTATGTTCGTGGAGGCATTTTAAACCTACCTACAGTACATAACGTTACTTTCTACTGCACATCTGAGGCTGCGCCCGCGCCGGCCCCTTTCAACAAGATTATAGATAACCTTACTAAGATTTATTACCAGTAAGAGTCTGTACGAGTTAAATGTAACTGTTAAGTTATGAAGTAGAAAGCCAAGTTACGTTCAAGTTAGCAATAAGTACTAATTTCTATAGTTCTCCGGTTGGGGTTGACTGCATTCCAACTTCATAATCCACTGCAACGTAATAACGCAATGAAATTTGTTGAAGTATAGCATGCTGCGGTCGGGTCGTGGATGGGTGACCACCCATTAAATATCGAGACCCCTCCGTGCCTCTGTAAGCACGTTGAACCGTTGGTTCCGGCTGTCATTCGTAGATCTTTGACAGTCTTTACAGGTCGTCAGAAGCCTAAAAGTCTGTCAACCAGTCTTACCAGAGGGGATCGTGTTATCTAGGAACTGGGTTGTGGAGGTCATATAGGCAGTCGCTCCATGTAAAATACTGGTATTCAGCTGCATCCGGTCAGACTGGGAGCCGACCCAGGCAGATCTGTTGATCAAAATCATAGACATTGCGAATTGTGCGCAATTAGCTCAAATTAACCAAATTAAGGAGGTTCTGCATTCTGTACCTTCCTAATTTTTACCAAGTTGGTTTAAAATGAGGCATTTTTTTTTATTAAGTATTAAGGTATTTAGGTCCCTATTAACATTTACGACTTCTACTTTCAGCAACATTCATCTCTATTAAACAAAAAAAATGAGCACTCCGTCACCCTAAAAGCTTGGAATGTGTCTCTAATGTCATAAAATATGTCGTGTGTAACTTGGACACATTCGGGTCACGAGGAGTGGTCTGTGTCCACAAACTATTATTGTAGTGGCTACTGGGTAACGGCTCCGTGTTCACGAGTTACACGCTCAAGCGACACGCTTCTTGCGACAGCGATTGTGGAGAAACAAATGAAAGAAGTTATTTAGGAGTATACCTCCACGAATCACTGCGAGTCTGCGACGCGTCTTGCGGAGAGACGGGCGGAAATGAGAGACGCGCGCGCGTGTCGCTTGACGCAAGTCGCATCGCACGAGGCCGGGAACGGGGCCTAAGGGCGGTTGCCCACCGCGACTTTTTGCAACGATTCCGTAGCACGTTTCGTTCACTCGCGTCTGTATCGCTACTTTTGGCCGCTTGTCGCATCTGCAACGCGCGATAAAAGCGATTCTGTGGCAATAAAATCGCATAGTGTGGATTCAGCAGAGCTTTTGCATGGATGCAAACACGCGACTACACTGATTCAGCTTCGTTAATAACGCTCAACTAGAGTCCTAATTGCAACGGTAGCGTCAACAGGCATTCACAAGTAGTACCGATAATGCATCGCGTCTGTATCGATGCTGAATTGCCGCTGTAGCGCGTGTTTTAGCGATAAGACCGCCCATTGTGTCACCCTATGTAAAATTTCTACTTTTATATCTGTAATTTTTATGGTGTACATAATAAAGAGTATTCTATTCTATAGTACTGTGACCTCTGAGTTTGTTTCGGCCTTTCTTCTCTGGGTAGTCAGATAGGAAACGCCGACCTCATCTCGTTATTAAAATAGGATTGACGTGTAAAAGTGTTTGTAAAAACCTACTTACAGAATTAAAATCATTTATCAGTAGCGATGCAGAATCGTGGTTCCGTGGGTGAAGGTATACGTCATCGCGGCCTGTAAGGCAGTCTTTTTGCGATAGTATCGCTATTGAATCGCTGCAAAAAGTCGCCGTGGGCGACCTCCCTAAGCCTGCGTGGTGGATTACGGCTCGCTCCTACTCACGGAGAAGAGGCCTGAGTCCCAGTAGTGGTACCAATATAGGCTGATTATATATGTATGTTTTGTATGTAGGAAGGGCACATTCGGGTCACGAGGAGTGGCATGTGTCCACAAACAAGCCATTATTGTAGTGAGCAGCGGTGGCCCAGTTATAACCGACCCGACTTACGAGTTTATAAGTAAGAAAGAAAAATGCGTTTATTTGCATTACAACTTAAACAAAACATTTTTATAGTAAAGGACCTTAGCTCTGCATAATGTCAGATGACAACACAAGGTGTACCACCTGACGCTGATTGTCAGCTGCAACCCACGAGTGCCATACGCTAGACTCTAGAGTAATAAACTCAAGGAAGTGTGTGTCCATTCGAATAAATTAAGAGAATAAAGTCAAGTTGACAATATCAAATAGCTCATACAAAATCAAATCAAATGTCGTGACATACAAGGCGTGGGTTCGAATTTGTTCTTTTGTAGCCATCCACATTATTTAAGGCGACTAACAAAAGGTATTTACAAAGCAGATGTGAGTGAAAACCGGGAAGGGACGCCCTAAGAGGACATATAGTGACCTTATTGGTGATGTTCTTCGGAAAGGTCAGGTGCGTAGTACTCGCAACCGGCGTGCGTGTATGACCAGATGTATGAACGTAAACGAGGCAAGAGGAGTATGTAAGGATCGTAGCAGGTGGCGTTCTGTAGTTTCTGCCTACCCCCATGGGAAAAAGCGTGAGTTTACGTATGTGTATTATTTAAGTAAGCTGTTAGTATTTGCTGTAAAGTAAAACAAACTAAGTGTCTTGTTAGCCTGCTACATTAAGGTCATAGGCGCGCCCTAACGTCGGCACTTAGCCGCGCCAAACAAAGTATAAAATGGAACACGGAATGCATTAAGGCTCGTAAAAACTGGCGCGACGCGACAGCGTGACACAAAAGCACCGCGTGCCGCGCGACGAGCGGCGCCTTTGTGTCGTGCTGTCGCGTCGCGCCTGTTTGCGGGAGCCTTTAAAGTGAAAGAAACTTATATCGTTCAAAAGAGAGTTATTTTTAACCGACGAAAAAAATGGAGGAGTTTCTCAAGTCAAACCGTACTTTTTTTTTTTTTTTTTAGTAAGTTGTTTGATACAGTTGGCTATTTTATTGGAAGCAAAACAGAAACATAACATCACGCTTGTTCCCCGAAGAGATAGACAGAGGTGTATAAAAATATGATAATACCACTGTAATATTGTCCCACTGCTGGGCAAAGGCATCTTCTTATACACAGAAGGCACGAGCATTGATCACCACGCTTGCTCAAGACAGGTTGGCGGTTTCAGAATTATATTAGCTATAAGTCCCAGGTTTCCTCACGAATGTTTGCTTTCACCGATGTCAGATGTCCAGGATTAACTCAAAAAGTACATATGAATTGAAAAAGACAAATTATTAATTATAACATAACATACATAACATCACGCCTGTATTCCCCGACGGGTTAGGCAGACGTGTACCTATAGCACACTCACATTTCGCTAGTTATGTTTAAGTCCCATGTAATAGGGGGCGAGCCTATTGCCTCGTTGGTCTAGTGGTCGCAACCGCTACTGCTGAGCATGAGGTCCTGGGTTCGATTCCCGGGTCGAGCAAAGTGTTATTGGGTTTTTCCATCTGGAATTTGTCGGTAGCAGCCCGGAGTCTGGATTTGTGCCCGGTTGATTATTATTTATTATGCACAAATGCTGTACAAAGGCAGACTTAGGGTGATGCAGAGACTAAACAAACAAAACAAACAAATTGATGCTTTCCCGGACTTAAACCAACAGCCTCGTGCATGAGAGGCCACTGGGCCATTACCGAGGCTTATTAAGTACACCCGTAATTCGCCAACATCTCAGCCGAAAAACTTCCACAGCAGGACATAGGCCTCCCCAAGCGTCGCCACATCGACCGATTCTGTGCTTCCCGCATCCAGTGGATTCCCGCAACCTTCACCAGGTTCACCCATACTGCACCTTCCGGTACGCGGTTGTCACTCTAGGTAGTGATGGGACTTGCGAGTGAGGGAAGAGAGTGCATCTGTGTCTGCGCACACTTGTGAGCACATATCTCCTGCGTCGATGGCTAGTCTCCATTGAGATTATCCGCTATGGCCGAAATTCAGTCTGGAGAGCAAGAGATATTTTGGGGGACTGTCTTATGTAATTATGACAATTAAAAATACTGTTTTATTTAATTTTAGAAAGATGGCAGTGGCTTCAAATAAAATATACAGCCGCTCCCATTTTTTGCTGTAAAACGCACCTTTTTCAAAAATCGGTCAACAAGTAGACAGGTGTGTCAATTCGAAATTACACTACAGGGTGTAGCAAAAATGTTCGTGTAACTCAAAACTGTACACACCTTTCGCAAAGTAGGTTAATGACACTCACACTGTTTTCGCCCATTAGTTGGTAACATTCTAATTAATTTAATTAAAGCTGTCACCTTTTTGCTAACATGACATTTGTTGCTTGCTGTTGGCAAATAAATTCTTTTTCACGTAAATAATTGTTTTTACACATGATATTAAGAATTGGGTCGAATATAATCAGACTGCCTTTTTCATGTGACCTTATGTGTCATAAAATTAATGTTATTTTGGGCGGAAACATTTTTAATTCACACTTATTTCCCGCTGGGGTAGGTAGGCAGAAACTACAGACCAATGGTACTGTCAAAAAATACAAGCGAAAATTAAATTATCCGGCGAAACTTTACAGAGGTGATGTATAGTCGATCTCGTATTTGTTTAACCACTTTTGACAAGAATTCCCAGTAATTTGAAACTTCGCTAAAGTTGAAATTAACTGTCACATAGACAAGTAGACCTTGTCGTTTTATGACATTCAACCATAGGGTGGTAAAGCAATTATGAGGCCGACTTTAAATTCTATATGATTATATTGTAATGACGAACGAACGACGGCGAAAGAGGCCAAAGGAGTATATAAGGATCGTAGCAGGTGGCGTTCTGTAGTTTCTGCCTACCCCCATGGGAGGTAGGCGTGAGTTTATGTATGTGTAATGATGTACAGTGTCTCCTGTTAATTAATAGGACATTGTATATTTAAAAAAAATATGTCAACAGCAATATTGAAAATTTAATTTAATCAACCCAGCCTATCGCAGTCCACTGCTGGACATAGGCCTCTCCCAGGCTGCGCCACAACACCTTGTCCTCCGCCTTCCGCATCCAGTCTGTCCCAGACACCTTTTTAAGGTGGTCGGTCTCCACTTCAGGAATCGTCTGCTCCACCGGCCAACGGTCCTTCGACAAACATGGCCAGCCAACTGCTACTTCTATTCACTTGAAAATTGAATTGTCCTGGATGTAAAATGTTGGTATACAGCTGCATCCGGTTAGACTGGAAGCCAACCCCAAAGCAGTTGGGAAAAGGCAGATGATGATATCAAGAGCAATATTGACATGGATGACATAATTACCGCTTGCACTTCTGCCCACACCACAGGGATTACCACCACAAAGATACAGAGTAAATCTCCCCATGATACCGCAAACATACACATTAACACATACAAAATGACACGCAACAGGTAATCACAGAAGGGTCATTTCATCTGGCCATTCGTTCAACAAGAAGTGAGTAGAGCTAGAAACTTTAAACAAGTTGTCGTGCAACGAGCAGCGAGTGCGTGACTGTTATGTATTTTTATCTCACGAAGCGACGCGCGCTTTACTTGTGGTTCCCAAGTGTACAAACACGCTGTGAATGTGTGTGTAAGCGTAGGAGCTCTCGGTACCGTCCGAGATAATGGCGAAGTCGGAAGTGTATGTGTGTGTGTTTTGTGCTGACACTACTCGTCTCCACGCACACATTCAATGTGTGTTTGTACACTTGTTTACCACAAGTAAAGCGCGCGTCGTTCCGTGAGATAAAAATACTGCTCGCCAAGAATGCGTCGCCGAGCGAGTTCGCTCTTTGATAGCATTTGTCTCTGCGACAAACGAGTACCCGCCGGCGAAGTTAACAGTCATCGATGCGCTATAGTTAATTACCTAAAAATTTGCTTGTCACCGTTCTATGCATATTCGTCATTTAACCGTATCACATGCCCATGGAAAATAACGCTATGTATGGTTTAGACTCTAAACTAAAGCCTATTCATGAAAAGGTACTTGATTAAGTTTAATTACGACACTGTTACTTACACTCTTACGATATGAGAACTCATTGCCGACTAACCGTTGTGCAGTTCGGCAAAATATAATGATTACTTTCTTATGTGTAGTCAGAAGCTAAAAAGTCTGACAACCAGTCTTACCAAGGGGTATAGTGTTACCCAGTAACTGTGTTGTGGAGGTCAGATAGGCTGGATCCGGTAAGACTGGAAGCCGACCCCATCACAATTGGGAAAAGGCTTTAATTATACTGCATTACAATAAAACAAATTCCCCTCGCCGCGTCTTGCTGTCTGTTTGAACGCGATAAACTCAAAAACTACCAAACGG
Source organism: Griposia aprilina (assembly GCA_916610205.1). NCBI lineage: Eukaryota > Metazoa > Arthropoda > Insecta > Lepidoptera > Noctuidae > Griposia > Griposia aprilina. Next base: position 13,099,557 of record OU744310.1, on the reverse strand, counting down.
ATTTTCATAGGGTTTTCACCAATGGACGGAGTGTTTCATGAGGAAGGTTTAGGTGTATAATTAATTAAGGTTTTGTGTATATTGCCTAAATTATGACGATGTAAAAAAACTCGCAAGTAGGATGAACATCAGTTACATTTTAATCCAAGCCACATGCTCGACGCAACAGGCTGATGCGACAGTACGACCTCAAAAATGTCGGCATATAACATGCTCTGCTACCCGTGCGAAGCCGGCGCGGATTGCTAGTATTCTAATATTGTTGGGGCGAAAATAAACAAACAAACAGAGCTTTTTATATTGTGGAATTGCAGACCTTCTGCCGTCTTCCTATACTTTAAATATGTGTAATGTGTGAGTGTCCAATATTTACCCCGTGTCGCGGTGTTCGCTAATTGGGTTCGTCGTAATGCGTCTATTTTACCCTCGGACAGATTTGTAAAAGAGTAATTATTTCTGTTTTTGTCGGTACCTAAATGAGGATTATTTTGTTTCATTCATTAATAATTGGTTCGGTCTGGAGAATAGTTGTGGTAGGATTTCTTAGTGGGTACCCGGGAATAATATGGCACACGTGGATAAGAATAGAGGAAGACCAAAGAAACGATGGATGGACTGTGTGACAGATGATATGGATAGAAAGGGGGGTGACTACTGAGATGAAGACTGATGGAGAAGTGTGGAAGGAGAAGACATGCTGTGCCCACCACAAATAAATTGGAGCAAGAAGAGGAGAATGATGAAGATGACGATGCTCCACAAAATCAATCTGTTTCTAAAACTCGATGTGTCCTAGTCCTATTGTCGTCAAAGAACAGTAGAAAAGAAGTCGTAGTGACAAAAATTGAAAAGAGTATGCTTAGTTGGTTTGGTCATGTTGAGAGGATGAATGAAAGGCGGCAAACAAAAGGTATTTAAAAGGCAGATGTGAGTGGAAACGCCGGGAGGGGACGCCCTAGGAGGGCATATAATGACCTTATTGGTTCTTCAGAAAGGTCAGGTGTGTAGTACTCGCAACCGGCGTGCGTGTATGACCAGATGTATGAACGTAAACGAGGCAAAAGGAGTATGTAAGGATCGTAGCGGGTGGCATTCTGTAGTTTCTGCTTACTACGCCTTCTTCCCCTGGGGGTGACCCAGGGGAAGAAGGCGTGAGTTTATGTAAGTCTGTATGTATTAGTACATAATTCCAGTTTGATACCCGCAAGGATGAAAACATTAAAATAAGAGCAACGTTAACGTAACTGAATACGAGAATCACAGAACCGGTCGAAGTGGACATGCTTCTGGGACGCCGTCCAGCAGTGAACGTATTTCGGCTGAAATGGTGACGATGATGATGACGTAACCATCTCGTTGTTTAAGTGGTCACAAGCACGATTGCGAAGCGTGCTGTGGGTCCCCCATAGCACAGCATCATGCTGAGTTGAAGCCTCTTGTCACAGTCATGACGTGCAGCTGTCGACTATTTCTGTTTCGTGCTCGTGATTTTAGATCTATTGTTTTTAATTTTCTTTATTATTAGAGCTAATTATCTTTTGACGTCTTATAAATCTATGAACGCCGGCTGCACGCACGAAAAACCATGACTCATTGTCACGTTCCGCCTGAGCCGATGACGTTATCACGTAAAATTATCGTCCGAAAACCGACTTTACAGACAATTTTTTTTTTTCCTATTTTTCTTTCTTTCTAAAGTCCTGAGTGCGTCCCCAGCATGAGTAGCATGACCATCACTTTCTTAACAAAAAGTCATTCTTGTCTTGAATTTTGACATCGCGCCGTATAAATCTTTCTACAATCTGTCATTTTGTCTTCCGTTTCTTCATTTTCTATAGCGGCCATGCTACGAATGCAGGTTGGGCATAATTTTATTGGATTTATCCAATAGAAATTACTCAGAAGCAGCCCGGAGTCTAGATTTGTGTTGTAAACATAACATCACGCCTGTATTTCCCGAAGGTTTAAGCAGAGATATACCTATAAAGCACACACATTTCGCCAGTGAAGTTTATTGTGTACACTGTTTACGGCAATTAGCCCCGACTACATGGAATTTCAACATGACTTTTGGGTTTACTGTTCTGCCTAACACTTCTGGGCGTACAAGCGTTATGTTATGTTGTTGATTATGTATATAAAAGATAACTTATTTATTATATCGCCCCGGGGAACGTCAAATTATATCACACCAGAGGTAGTTGCTAAAATACGCTGTTGAAGAAAGGTTCGTTCGAAGTCACAGCATTTTGCTGAGCAACGACCAGCCTACACACTGTCAATCACAACCTGAATCATTTTGAAGCCTATTGCTAGTCCATTGCTTCATATGTTCGAAAAATTTGTCTGCTCAACAGCGTAAATAACGCAATGAATGTTGTTGAACTGTCAAAATGAAAGCTTTTCCTAATTTTAGTGTGTTAAGGCTCCCAGAGAAAGGCGCGACGCGACTTTAGTAGAGCAATTTCGATGTGAACTTCAAGGAAATTGTTTTACCAGAATCGCGTCGCACTGTCGCGTCGCCCCTGTCTGCTGTTTATTGTAATTACCCCGCTGTTCTTGCACAGATGCGACACACGGCTTAAGGCTCGTGCACACTGCCGCGACGCGACAGCTCGACACAAAGGCGCCGCTCGTCGCGCTGCACGCGGTGCCTTTGTGTACGCTGTCGCGTCGCGCCAGTGTGCACGAGCCTTTAATCTTACTTGTAATTGTTGTTTGTTACGAAAGCAGATCATTTCCACACTGCAATTGGTATTACGTTCCGTTTTGTTTGTTTGTTGTCATTGGCCAGTGTCGCAATCATGGACCTAATATAACAGTCGCAACGTATTATGGAATGTGTATTGTCTTTGGTTGTGATGTAGACCAGTACATTGTGACCTGCCCTGACCATCAAGCCGTGGACAACATTGTCAAACTTTTAAATTTTAAGATTTTGAATACGAGGTTTTTGATTACTTTTTGTTAGTGTGTAAAAATGTAATGTGCGTTTTGTTTGTGCAGAATAATAAATTTGTCTTTCTTTCTCTTTCTAAATCAATGTTAGTATCTACAATTTAACTACCAATAAACTTCTTACTAAGTACAATAACGCTCTTTCCCCTTACTGGGGTCTAAAAGGCCCACAAAGGGGTGTTTTCAGGGCTCGGCCGGTCTGTCACACCTTAACTCGTAAACAGGCTTTTAATAAACCAAGACACGCGAACTTTTTTTCACAATAAACTAGCTTCTGCGCGTGACTTGGTTCGCGTGGAAGTCTTAATATACACGATATACTAAAATAACAGCCACATTTTTATAAAACTCCCTTGGCCCCCGTCCCACCGCCTCGCATCGAATCACCCGCCCGCACTTACGAGTACACGTTTCCGCTAATCGTTCTTTCTGACTTTTTGCTCAGCTCCTTAGGGTCGTAGCGTGATGTTGAATAGCCTATAACCTTCCTCAAGAATTGGAGTATCAAAATGGAAAAAAAAACTTTCAAATCCGACTGGTAGTTCCGGAGATTAGCGCGTTCAAACAAACATACAAACTCTTCAGCTTTATTACATCAACAATAGAATAAACAGAATGTTATATTTTTTTACATTATGTTGGTGATTCGATTTAGAGTGCGTGTTTGGAGTTATTAATTTTTTAGTGATTTTCATTGATTAATTTGCTGTTAAAATGGATTGAAGAAAAATTCCTGTCCTAGTTACATTACTAGGAAAGGATTTTTCCTTAAGGGGCTTACAAGAGCTAAAGCGCGGTTTGATTGCATAGAAAAGAAAGAGACGCGCGATGACACAACGCTGGTATATTATTGTAAAATATGAAGCAATTATGGATTTACAAAAAATCTACTCATTGGACTAAAAAATTAAACACCCTATTACGTGAATGTTGCTTGTAGAATAATCTGACAAAAAATCTGAATATTTGCATGTATATTAGTATGGTTTTTAATCGATAAAATATTTTTTTAGAGGTTTCTCCGCCGTGCTATTTTTCTATCAAACCAAGTTAATTGTATTATGTTTTCAACACACTATCTAACTAGCATATATCCTGCAGAATATCATATACTTTTCTGATGTTAGTTACTGCAGTGGATCATATATTTTTAAGCATTATAAATTTGCGTTTAGGTCATGTAGTCCCCTTAATCCATTTTCCCTCTATCCTATAAACCATTTTCTTTCATTTCAACATATTACATAACATAGGAACAGTGGTGGCCCAGTGGTATCGGCCCCGACTTACCGAGTTGTAGGCCGCGAGTTCGAACCCAGGCAGGCACTTTACTTTGTATATTTAATTTCATCAGCGTTACCACTGCTCTCGAAACGGTGAAGGCAAACATCGTGAGGAAACCGGCATGTCCTAGAACTAAACATTCGAAGACATGTGACATCCACCAACCCCCACAGTGCCTGCGTGGCGAATTACGGCCCACTCCCTCTCACAGAGAGGAGGCCTGTGTCCCAGCAGTGGGAACGTTATAGGCTGATTATGCAAGTGAAAGCAGGGAACTGTGCCTATCGGCTTAAACCGGTCACTAGTGATGTGAGTCACTATTACTCACTATCGATTTACACAGCGTTAGTCATTGGTTTTTTTATTTCTTACAACACATCGTAACATAACATCATTATATCAGTATTTCCCAAAGGAATAGGCATAGTTGATTATTATCATTATTATGAGATAAATATTCTCATACAACCGGGCTGCGAGTATATTGCCAAAAATCTAGCCTCCGGACTGCCACTCAGAAATTCATAACATAACATCACGCCTTGATTCCCCGAAGGATAAGGCAGAGGTGTACCTAAAGTACTCCCACTCAGAAATACCTGATGGAATAATAACACTTAGCCCGACCTTGGAATCGGAGCCACGACCTCACTCAGTAATTGCACTTGCGATCATAGGATAGGACCCCGTGTTCAACAGTCGCATTCGCGACTACTAGAGAAACCATTCCAGCCGATCGATTCCGTAAAAATCTCACCGTGAAAACTTAGTTGAAGAGAGCTGTCAATAGAAAGAAAAAAAATACGTTTATTTGCGATAAACATGACGCAGAGAAAAACGCACAAATACAAAAAGAACGAGTTGCGGGAAAATATGCGTCACATCCATGCAAAACGGCAATAGCTCAACATAATGCTACGACCCTATGCGAGACAGAGCCCCAGCGCTGGTTTTCAGCAACAGCCGGCGTTGACGTGATGACGTCAACCAGTGCAGCATACAAAGAATAAAAATAAAAAACATAAGAAATAAAATAAATACATTATACCTAATTCCCCTAATCCCTAGCATCGGGTGGAATGACAGCTCACTTCACCTAAGTTTTCACGGTGAGATTTTTACAGCAAACAATAATGACTAAATAACTATCGGCAGTTAGAGACTCGATACCACTAAGTCCCCGCACTAGCTGGGCCACGGGGCGGCGTCTTCTCACGACCGCAAACGTACTCAATACACTAATCAAGTGATACGTTACATACACGCAATGTGTCTATACACAAAGTATAGTACCCAGCCGTCAATAAGGCGCATCGAGAAAACGTACAAAAAAAAAGAAGACCAGTGAGGTATCATTGGTTTTTTTTTTGTGGGAAATCATCAAATAACTTTTCCCGCTCTGGGCGGAGCGGGAGGGCGTGTCAGACTTTTACTTAATAAAACACACCCATGTTCCTTCAGTTGCCTGTGCGCCAGGGCCAGGTAACTCTTTCGAAAATCCGCGACCCCGGCAGGCATCGGCCCTAGCGGACCCCGTCAATTAGTGCTGACAAGTCTTTGAGGCACGCGTGGAACACGGCGCGCCGTCAACCCGGGCCTGGTCCTTACCGGACCGCGAGCTGCCCATTGCTCGCCGTCCGCAAGCCCGTGCCTACGGTGGCCGGGAATCGGCTATCGACTCCCGACGTCCACGGTGTCACCTGCTGCGGCGACTAGGGGCGTGAGGGCGCAACGACTGTCTCACTATGCCTCATTGGTCTAGTGGTCACAAGTGCTACTGCTAAGAATGAGGTCCTGGGTTAGATTGCCGGGTCGGGAAAAGTTTTATTGGATTTTCCATCAGGACTATCTCAGTAGCAGCCCGGAGTCTGGATTTGTGCCCGGTTGATGGCAATAGGCTCGCCCCCTGTTACATGGGACTTAAACTGAACCGGCGAAATGTGGGTGTGCTAGAGATACGCCTCTGCATAACGCGTTGGGGAATACAGGGGTGATGTTTATGTTATGTGTATTAGATTTAAAACGTATTGAAGTCAATTGAAGAACACGTTTACCCTTGCACCTTCCTATGTCCTTCAGACAGTTGTACACACACATAAACTAACGCCTACTTCCCATGGGCGCAGTTAGAAACTACAAAACGCCATCTGCTACGATCCTTACATACTCCTTTTGCCTCGTTTACGTTCATACATCTGGTCATACACGCACGCCGGTTGTGAGTACTACGCACTTGACCTTTCTCAAGAACATCACCAATAAGGTTACTAGACGTCCTCCTAGGGCGACTCTTCCCGGCGTTTCCACTCACATCTGCCTTGTAAATACCTTTTGTTAGTCGCCTTTCATTAATTCTCTCGTGACCAAACCATCTAAGCATACTCTTTTAAATTTTTGTCACTACATCTACTTTTAAACCGCACTGTGGCCTTAGCACATCATTCCTCAGCCTATCATTCATAGATAGTTGTATCTTGAAATAAGTGCGCGTGCGCCGGGCATCGCGTGTTTCATTCTATTAGTTAATTTGCTGTGAGACGGGGCTTACGTCTATATCAATGGGGGACGTTGATTGGCGTATACAATGTCATTGTTACAATTTGTAAGAATTAAAGATTTTAAAATTGTTCATTGCTAAGTCTGAAATTGCCAACCCGTACTGAGCAAGCATGGTGAATATGGTGATCAATGCTTGTGCCTTCTCTGTATGAGATATGAAGCCCTTGTCCTGCAGTGGGACATTAACAAGCTGGTATTATTATTATTTTATAAATATATCCGCCTTTATACAAGGTGGAAACGTCAATACTACAATAAATTATACTTCTTATCTAATTACGTTCATAGTCTGCATACAAAAATTTAATCATATACAGGATGTTCGGAAGCTAGGTGCAAAGTTCTTAAGGGGTGAAAGTTGACACCATTTAGAGCATTCTGACGGCGGTTTTATTTTTGACTGCTATTTCTAGGTTTTTTTAGGTAAAGGTATAGCAGTTAAAAATAAAAAAACAGACTTCGTCTCTGCTTCTAAACAGCCTGTTTATCCAACAGTTTAATCGATATCAGTCGGCTGATCAGCACAATCCATAGTCGATCCATCACTACTATTTAGTTTGTTTAAAAAACTTTTTATTTTAATTTCGATGTTAAGTAGTTGATAGTATAGAAATAATCCTCTATGCATCAGTATTGCCAGTGTTTTCATTTACTGTCTTATTGTCGCCTCAATATTACGACTACAAAGAGATGTTGCGGCTACCCCAAATAAATTGGGATAATGGCAAAAGAATGATGATGATGGCGTCTCCACATTGTATAAATAATTTTATGTGCTTGCTGTGCTTGTTTTAGAGTCTGTATAGGTTTTATTTACCGGAAACACGGACATAAAAGTAAAGAACCGCCAAATACCGAGCGTAGCCTTTTTCTCGCCAAAATAAGCATGCTTTTTAAAACCAACAAACTTTATACGAGGACTCTAAAATTCCAAACAGCCCATAGACACCGTTACTCGTTCCATTTCACGACCGCAGCCATAGCAACATGATTATTTTACATCGCGTGCAACACGCAAGATGGACGCCACGCAACCGAAATTTTGAATAGTTTGAGTACATCCGAGTATATCTGAGCAATCTTTTGTCTAGACTTGAAATATTTAGGTTAGATTCATTGAGAGGGGCCTGACATGTCTAGATTAGACAATATATTAGTGTAAACGACTTTTATTAAGTGGGTAGAGGCATCCTATTTAGCGTTAATAATATTTCATTTGCCAAATGCAATACTTACGTACATAAATAGCTAGTTGTATACGTAATTCAATTTCTTGACTGATTATCGTAGAAGTCTTTTAAAAGGCTCAGGGTCATTGTGAAAGAGCTCGCTAGGGAAGTTGTTCTTTTCGAGTCGATGGCAAAAGTAAATATATTTAATTATGTCAGATGAATTGGGTCCCAGAGGGGGCCAAGCCAATCACGGCATCATTTGCGTTTTTAGTTCCTCAGACGAGCAGGTGTATCCATACACTTCAACATACGGGAAATAGTTTGGTGAGGAGCACCGCATGCGGACGAGTGTCACTTTGGTCCGGGCAAGTACTACCACCACACCTATTTCTGTCGTCAACCAGCTTTGCCGTGTTCCGGTTTGAAGGATGTGTGTGCTAGTGTAATAACAGGCACATAACACATTTCAGCTTTGTCCCTGGTGTAGTAACGCTAACATTATTCCAAAGAAATCTACGTAGCAAAATCATTAGACACCATTTCCCCCCCCTTAACGCCATTAATTCGTCCTTTTCCCCTAGACATTTCTTTTTTAAACGAAATACATTAACTCCGGGGTGTAGTTAATAAGAGGGGAGTTAAAAATGTCCATCATTAGTAACAGTTTAAAGTTAACTGTCCAGGTAACAGGTTAACGACAAGTTTTATTGCAGTAATCAGTCTGTGTAGAGTAGGTGTAGTTTAATTAAATTTATTGCAGTGGGGTACATTCGGGGACCACTTTCTGCTTTCACATAACACAGGCCCATTTTTAAATGGTTTGTGAAACATCACATACGTGATGGGTCATCCTCTGCCTTGTCTTTTCTCAACTATGTTGTGGTCGGCTTCCAGTCTAACCAGATGCTTCCACTGCTGGGACACAGGCCTCCTCTCTGAGAGAGGGAGTGGGCCATAATCCGCCTCGCGGGCCTAGTGTCGACTTGCATGCCATCAATTAACAAGCATGAGAAAATCGGTAAAAATGGCATCGTGAACAAACTTTCTACTTGTTTTATAAATAGCTGTGTTTAGCTTGATTAATAGCTTGACGTGAGTTCAAGTGAAAGGGATATAATTATAGCGGTATAAGTATAAGTACACTGTATAACTGCTTATTTTTCTGTGTTTATTGCAGTAAGCTGATAATGGAAGAGTCTTTCGTTGGTTTATTAAATAAGTTGCAAGCGCGAGTACTGATCCTCGAATCCTGGCTCCTGGGTTCCATCCACGGGTTGATAAAATATTTTTAAAGGGTTTTCCTTTATTATAAAACACTTGGAATCTCCTACTTATGACGTTAGCTTGCGTAGGTTTCTTTTATTATGTACATAAACTCGTACGTAACATATCACGTTTACGCCATAAACAATGAGATCGTTCCCACAATTATTCCGAACATATTTGACAGGTGTGACCACCATACTACACAGCCAAAAATAATTATTCCTCATAAAAATTCAGAACACGCCCAATTCAAAAAATATTCCCCAATAAAAGAGAAATGACGCGACAAAACGCGGGAACCGTGACAGCTGTCAACGGCGCAAGATGGCGGCCCGAGACTCATTAGCAGGGCAAAGGATTAAACCCATTATGCCTTTGGGACTGGCTTTGTGCAACCATAGAGCGCGGACCGCGGGAAATTCGTGTTAAAATCAACGATATTTCGTTTAAAGCTTATTTTGCGACATTCTGATAGGATTCCGCGGGGAGAATTCTTAATTACCAACTGTATTGAGCAAATTATTGGGGTATAAAAAAGTAATTGAAGCCTTTGGGATGACTGTTTTAAGTGTTATAGGTAATCTGGGAAAGTTTTCGGGTGATTTTGTGTTAATAATACGCCATGATCTTGAGGTCTGTGTATTTTCATTTGAAATTTCTCAGTAGCAGCCCGGAGCCCAGATTACTGCGGCTTACACATAACTGGCGAAGTGTAACATTACTATACACCTCCGCTTACCCCATCGGAGAAATATACATATATCTAAAAGAAATGGACCGAATATGACCAAGAATTTGCATTTATTAAGACAAAGATTTCTTCATAAAACATACTGGGATCATTCAAATCCGGAATTGAGTCATATGATGTCATCGTATAATTTGTCTCTTCAGACATACATAAATATAAGTATGTTGATGATACACGACGCAATCAGATTTGTTAATGAACTGACAAACATTCGTTACTTGGACAAATATGGCGTTACTGCTTGATCAGCTAGAGATAGTAATCAGGGAGTTACCATTCCAAACACGCTTACGGCAGCCAATCTAATGTGTTAAATTATCACCGCAAAAAACATAGGCGAAGTGAGCTTGACTTGAGCTGCCAATAGTGTCAATCCCTAGCATCAGGTGGTATGACAGCTAGGAATCCGCAAAAATTCAAAAGTATCGATACCTGCTCGATACCGGTATCGCAGAAGAAAGTATCGATACCGATAAAAGTATCGAACCAAAAGTATCGATACTACTCATTATCGAGTACTTTTTTTATCACCTTAGAAATTGTATATTATCGCAAAAAAACAGTAATAAACAAGTACATACTTAAGTAATTATTTATTTATTTTAAAAAATACTAAATTATGTTTATATTAAGTTCAATGAAATTTATCTTTTTGTCGGACTGCAGCACTACAGAGAAAAATATTGGTAGGTACTTGTAAAATAAAAAATTAAAGTTAAGTATCAAAATTCAGTCATTTTTTTAACTTCTTCGATGCAGTCAGACATAAAAAGTAATTTGTCTATACGTGACCCAGAGAGCCGGTTCCGCGCCGCTGTCGCCGTCGTCCCACCTTTCAGATGGGACTGAAGTGTCCGGTATCATTAAATACCAGTTGCCAAACAATATAATTTTGGAAAAACTGCTTATTTAGCAAAAACTGCTTTCATCTCCACCCAATGTTTAATTGGAGTAGCAAAAGTATCGAGTATCTGAAAAAGTATCGATACCTAGTAAAGTATCGGAACTAAAGTATCGAGTACTAAAATACTAGGTATCGAAAAGAAAGTACCGAAACTACTCATGTAACGATACTTTTTGCGGATCCCTAATGACAGCTCATAATCAGCCTATAATGTTCCCACTGCTGGGACACAGGCCTCCTCTCTTCGAGAGGAAGTGGGCTGTAATCCACCACGCGGGCCCAGTGCGGGTTGGTAGACGTCACATGTCTTCGAATTTTTGATTCTAGAACATGCGGGTTTCCTCCTGATGTTTACCTTCATCGTTTTGAGAGCAGTGGTGATGAAATTATTGACACAAAGTAAAGCGCCTGCCTGGGTTTGAATCCACGACGTACAACACGTAAGTCGGGACCGCTACCACTGGGCCACTACTGCGCCAGCTCGCTTCACCAAAATTTTCACGGTGAGATTTTTACAGAATAGGTCAGTAAGTATTAGACGTAAATTGAAAAGTCACACGATGTTGTATCAGGGGTCTACTCTCTAAGTCCGTCAACGAAAATATGGGCCCGTCCGTAAGTAGTTGATCCGTATCAAAACATGTGACAAATTTAATGTTTCGAACGGGCCAAAGCACTTCGTGGGGAGGGACAGCTGTCAAATCGTGTTATCAATCATTCGTATTTCGGGGTCAAAATTAATCATAATATATGTCCGTAGGTTATACGGAGTGGGAAACGCCCGTAACTACGAATTTCGTGGCTAAGGCGCAGATATACGACTTTTAATGATTTCAAATTGAACATCACGTCTAAACGAATAGTCTTATTTTTTTGAAAAAAAAATATGTGATAAACTAGACTATTTTCTTCGTAATCTGATTTTTGAATATTTGAAATTATATTTTTATAACATAGCGTAATTAATTTGTAAAGTAATGTCTAACGCGAACACAAAAACGATAATCACGCAAAAACTATCGGGCGTATTTTCATGAAATCTGCACCATCTAAAAGACAGTTTAATTACTCAAATTTTTGTATACGGCTTTTATTTGTATTGTGTTTGATAAATAAAGGTGGGTTGTTTTTGCGAATAAACTTGATGCGCGTTGAAGCGGGGGCTCTTGCGAGCGACGGGCGGCAGTGCATCGCTGACCAATGTCCGGGTAGACGCTAAAGCTCTGTGCAATTTTATTCCCTTAGAAGTATCGCATGCTCCTCCCACTCGCTCAAGGTCGCTGGCACTTATTGTCGCCTTAAGGAGTAGACCCCCAGGTACGGTACAACTGTTTGTCACCTTGACCTACCCTGCACATCACCTGCTAATGGTTATGGTTAAGCTTTTGAGGAATTATATAAATCAGTTTTCATATCAAAAAATACATAACAAAATTTGCAGGATTTCAGGTGTAACCACAGTCAAATCTAGCTTATGTTTGAGACTCTTTCTAGTGACATTGTACAACCAAAATCTTCGGATTATTTATTTAAAACCCTCCCCTTTATTGTGTGTCAATCCATTGTATAATAATGAACAGTACACGAAGGCAATTTTTATCATGACTGAACACCGATGGAACCTGATGTAAAAATACCTCTTTTTTTACATCCAGATCGCTGGTTTATAATTATGTTGTGTCGTGAGGAAACCTGCATTCTTCTTCTACTCTTTTATCTTCAAGAGCATAACAGAACGCCTATTCCACAAAGGGTTAAGCAAAGGTGTATAGAACAATCATATGTCGCCAGTTTTGTTTAAGTCCCATGTAATAGGGGGGAGCCTATTTCCATCAACCGGGCATAAATCCGTTCTCCCAGCTGCTACGGCGAATCTTCTCTTAGGCCAATCTGGGGATCGAACCAAGGATCCCATGATCAGCAGTCGAGCTTGCGGCCACTAGACCAACTAGGCAGCATAAAATACACATTGTTATATATATCCAAAATAATCTTATCTATACTACCTTCTATAATAAATAAAAATCAATATTTGTTTGTTTGTCCTCTATGGATTCCGAAAAGGCTGGACCGATTTTGATGAAACTTTGGTCAGTTTTTCTGCATACGCCCGCGAAAGTTTAGGGGTAGAGTAGGGTAGGGGTAGGACACCACGCGAACGAAGTCGCGCCGGGCAGCTAGTAATAATATTATAAAAAGGTTAAATTTGTTTGTTTGTATGTTGGGGGTAATCTCTGAAACTACCGGTCGGATATGAAAAAATCTTATATGCATTTGATAGCCCAATTCTTGAGGAAGGCTATAGGCTATTTAACATCACGCTATGACTCTAAAGAGCCGAGCAAAACGAAAAAAGTCAGAAAGAACGCTAAGTGAAAACGAAGTGACAGCGCGGGCAGGTGATGTGATGCGACGGGGTGGGTCGGAGGAACAAGAAAATTCACGCGGACGAAGTCGCGGAAAAGAGCTAGTTCCTAAATAAAACCACGCTGTTGGATATTCATTTACCTCGAGTCACGGACTAGAAAAAAAAGAAGGACTCCGCGCCACACGCATCGAAAGTGAAGCACTATATACTTATGCCGCCGGACCGTTTGTACAAAACATGCCTCACGCACACATTTACATCATAAGGTCCCATTACGTGGCACTACGGCGTCACTATAGGTACTGTTTACGTCAAGTAATAAAATAAAATAATGGCTTCTTGTGTTGTGAAATGGTGTAAAAATAATTCTACATCCCAGAAACTGTCAAGGAATAACATATCACAAGTAAGACACTTATTGACACACACACATAAATCGGTACGGTGCTTCACTTTCGATATGCGTGGCGCGGAGTCCTTCTTTTTTTTCTAGTCCGTGCCTAGAGTAAAGTCCTTTTCACCGTATCCGGCGGAAACGATCCAGACTAACCTTCATTCCTTTCGTAAGCTCTCTGATGCCATGCAAAACCAAATTTGGTCTTGAAATCCCGGTCACACCGTGTACAGAAGAGTTGATCAGCATCATTGTATGTATGTATATGTCGTCACAGGACGTCGAGGAGGGGTCATGCTTCCGTCCTCTGACATTGTTGTGGGCAGTTTGTGGATCTCAGGCAATTAAAAGATTATATCAGCTTCTTACAGTTAGTTTATGTACACTTAGTTTATACAGTTACACAAATCACCATTAACAACTATTGTCCTAATTAATCTTGTCCATTAGAAATAATAATAATAGAAATAAAATAATAAAACTTTGGATTAATATCTGTGCGCACGCGTCTCATGAACGTGTGACAGTTCCTAGGGCGGAAGGGTGACTGGCGCTCCTGTGATTTCTAGCGCCCTCGACCTCCGGTCCTTAGACTCCGTCATAGCGCACCGACTGCATAGAGTACTTCAGTCGGCAACACTGTATTTCATGCGACATATACGTATATAAAGGCTTTGGGCGACTTTTGCGTATTTAGCGGTACTTAAATGATAAATGATTTTAATTCTGTAAGTAGGTTTGTACAAACAGTTTTACACGGCAAACATATTTTAAACACTAGATGAGGTCGGCGTTTCCTATCTGACTACTCTGAGAAGAAAAGCCGAAACAAACTCAGAGGTCACAGTCTCTTTTAAAGTCCAGAATAATCTTGGTCAGATCATGTGTAGTCCATGTAGATTGGTATCTGAAATGGTCTTTTGAGGAAAGAACCACACAGATTGAGTGGACCTGTCCAGTCAGTGCACGCATTTGTCAGTAATCGTGCAGCTCAAGCGTAGTATTCCATGCGCGCCCGTCTGAGACGTCACGGGGGGGGGGGGGGGGGGGCGGGGTGTCAAACACCTCATTCCCCCGCTTGACCGGACGGCCGGCACCAGTCGGGGGTTGCGGAAGATTCGTACGTTCCCGTGACCCCCGGCGCAGGTGTGAGATGGAACACCGGGGTGGTTTTTAGTCAGTAAGAGTCTGACAGACCCCTCCGCCCCGTCAGGGCGGGAGACATCCATGAGGATTTACCACACGGGATCAAAAAAAAAAATGCTCTTGCCTAGTCACCTAGCGTAGAGTGTAGTTAAAACGGGCATAAGCATCACATCTAGCATTCCCCTATTATCCATAAGCGTGATGTTTCAGTCCCTTCCCACCGTACAGTAGCCGGACCGTGTCGGCCGGAAGTACAGTCCGTTATAATCACTACGTATTTCCGGTTACAGCAGACATGGTCACATAATGGTTTTATAATAACTACAGTTGTTTTTCAACTTTTAGAGAAATTACATGGTTTTGACTGCCTTGTTGGTCATCTGGGGTTAGGCAGAGGTGTACCTATAGTTCACCCACATTTCGCCAGTTATGTTCAAGTCCCGCGTAATAGGGGGCGAGCCTATTGGCATCAACCGGGCACAAATCCAGAATCCGGGCTACTACTGAGAAATTTCAGATAGAAAAACCCTAATAACACTTTGCCCGACCCGGGAATCGGACCCAGGACCACATGCTCAGCAGTAGCGCTAACGACCACTTATAGACCAACGAGACGGTCAAAATGTTTTTCTGTAAGTATACAAATACAGACAGATAAATTCATATTAAACTTGAAGAATATGTAAAACTAGCTACCGCCAGCGGCTTCGCCTGCGTGGTATGTCGATAAAAAGTAGCAGCAGTATATCCATCCCCAGGATTCAAAGAATCTCCATACGAAATTTCATCAAAATCAGTCCAGCCTTTTCGGAGATTAGCCGGAACACATTAGACAGACAGACAAAAATATAAAAAAAAAATGTTACAAGTACTTTCATTGTGCACAATTATTTAGTAAAAAGCTGTTATTTTGACATTAAGTATAAACAGACACTTCAATTTTATTTATTTGTATTTGTACAGATAACACAATTTCATCATACATTATACTTCAAAAGCCCTTTGTTCCTGTAACTGCATCGCTGTTCGTTATTTCCACATTCCTCACATAAAACCTCGTTCCTTCTACACCCGCTGGACGAAATGTACCCAAATATACGAAGAAATAAAAAAGAACAAAAAAAAGATATACTTACAATAAAAGGAAGGGTCTTTTTGACCACCTGTCGCAGCATGTGGGTTAAAGGTTACCGTGCAATGGAAATTAGACTTTATTTAATAGAAGTTTAGGGTAGCTTTCGTGTGGAGGTGAATTTGAATTTTAATACCCTACCTGCCTAATCTTTTTGTGAAAAAAAAAACGAATTTTAATATTGCCTGGCTTCTTTGGGTCGACTTAGAATGTTCTTGGTTTTTTGCATTGTTCAATATTGGTGGAATAAAGTTATGGGAGGCCTACGGGCTTAGTCAAATTGATTGGTATTTATTTTTAGATTTTAGGTGGTAAAATAATATTTTTAAATTCGTAGATGGATAGTAGGTAGGGGCAGTGCTATGGCCAAGTGATAACGATCGCGACTTACCGAGTGGTCGTAGTTCGAACCCAGACAGGGATTTTAATTTGTGTAAAATATTTCATAATATTTCAGCCCGCACTGCGCCCGCGTGGTGAATTACGGCCCACTCCCTCTCATAGAGAAGCCGGTGTCCCAGCAGTGGGAACGTATTATGCTATACTAGAAGGATGGTCTTAGTATGCTAGTCCTCTATTATATGGGACTTAAAGATAACTGGCGAAATGTGGATGTTGTACCTATGTGTACATCTATGCTTTCGCCTTCAGGGAATGCAGGCGTGATCTTTATTCTGTGGTCCTAGGAATCATCAAAACCTGAAAGTTGTTCCCAATTATGTCCTAAGATAAGATAATATTTATTTGCTTAAACATGTGTCAACATACAAGAAAAGACATGCATATAGGATGGTAACCACATTATCAGGTACAGAAATGTTTGCCACATGATGTGACGTGCAAATGTCAAGAAATATTACGAGGGCTGCACTAAAAGTATCGTGAATGGAATATTTCCACTGTTCCTGTCATATTAAAATCTTTTTAATTGAAAACTCCTTGGTTTTAAAAATCGAATACCATTTATTTATTTAAAAAAAGATTCTCGGTCTTGTCACAAGGTTTTGTCAAACTTGTTTAGTCGTTGAGAAAATGGAATTAACTCGAGAAAATTCAAGAGCGATGATTTATTATGACTTTCGAAGTGGTTTAACACAAAAACAGTGTGTTGACCGGTTGATTTCTGCATTTGGTGATGAAGCCCCATCCAAAACCACAATTTATCGCTGGTTTGCTGAATTTCAACGTGGACGTGTCAAGCTCAGTGATGATCCCCGTCAAGGTCGTCCAAAAACTGCAGTCACCCAAGAAAACGTTGGTGCTGTGCGTAAGCTGATTGAGGAAGATCGACATGTGACATACCGCGAAATTCAGGCAACTTTAGACATTGGCATGAGTCAAAAACAAATAATCTTGCATGAACAATTAGGTGTAAAAAAGTTTTCCCGATGGATACTGCATTCGCTCTGTGAAGAGCGAAAAAGCGGCTCGCGTTACTTGGTGCGTCAGAACTCTCTAAAAGATTCCACGCAGGATCCTCAAATGCTGTATACAACATCGTATCAGGTGACGAATCCTGGATATACGCGTACGAACCCGAAACAAAAAACCAGTCACGAGTTTGGGTGTTCGAAAATGAGTTAAAGCCAACCAAAATAGTTCGTTCACGGTGTTGCAAAAAAAATTGTGGCCACGTTTGTCTCCAAAACCCTCTTGAAGAAAAAAATCCTCTTGAGGGACAAAGAAGGGTTAATGCAGAATGGTATGCTAGCATTTGTTTGCCACAGGTCGTTTCTGAACTTCGTAAGGAGAACTGCAACCGCCGCATCATCCTCCATCACGACAATGCGAGTTCTCACACCGCGCACAGAACAAAAGAGTTTTTAGAGCAAGAAAACATAGAATTATTAGACCATCCGCCGTACAGCCCCGACCTAAGCCCTAATGATTTCTATACTTTCCCTAAAATGAAGAATAAATTGCGTGGACAGAGATTTTCATCACCTGAAGAAGCTGTGGACGCCTACAAAACGGCCATTTTGGAGACCCCAACTTCCGAATGGAATGGTTGGTTCAATGATTGGTTCCATCGTATGGAAAAATGTGTCAAATTTCGCGGAGAATACTTCGAAAAGCAATAAATACATTTTTAAATAGTAATGTTGTGTCACTTCCTTGATTCCCGAAATTTTCAGTGCCGCCCTCGTATTAATTAAAACATTCAAGGGCGGATCCAGGATTTATTTCTAGGAGGGGCACATGGGCTAGACAGTCAAGAAGCGTATCCTACATCTATTATTGCACTATGTTGTTATTGGGATTTATTCTTTTTTAATAACATTTAAGAATAACTACAAACAAATATGCAATTTTAGCACCCCGCCTCGGATAGGATTGATTTTCTTTTGACCATAGATACAGAAATAAGAGTAACTCTGTCGACATAGGTAGTAAAGTATATGAATTAAGAAACCCTGGGCTGCAAGAGCGAGATAAATAATTTTAGCACCCCACCTCGAATTGCTATGGTTAGTTTTTCTTTTGACCATTCACAGTATTTGCTAGATATTTTACATGAGTCGAAGAAAGCTGTGTCATCTTTGGAGGCGCGAGGCCCCTCAGACCGCGCTATCTTTTTAGCATTATATGTTAAACTGAAATTCTCTCACCGACTCTAGGCCGCTGGCATAGCAGACCTCTGTGTCCGAGTATGAACTGACTGCACCCCTTTGAACCTTAGTAGTTCCGCCACTGCTGCTGAAGATATAGTAGGTACTTCTTCAGCGTTCATCATTGAAGCAATATCATGATGGATATGCATTCAGGCCAGTCCATCCAAACGATTCGATTAATTTCACTTAAACCGTTTGGGGGGGCCACGTGCCCCCGTGCCCCCCCCCCCCCTGTATCCGCCCTTGAAAACATTCTCTTAAAATAACAGTAAATTAAGTAGGTAATTAAAGAATCATAATAATATTGTAATAAATTTAAAAATAACAAAAAAAAACAGAATATAAAAAACAAAAATAAGTTAATAAGACCTGTAAAACAATAATCATGTCAAATCAAATAAACAACTATGTCAATACAAATCTTTCCTCTAGGAACTCCTTAATGTTCTCCTATTTATTTATTTATTGATATGACACTTGAACGCCTACTCACCAGAACATGCACTAACAAAAACTTTTTTACAACAAAACAACCGACTTCCAGAACACTAAAAAAACGTGAAAAATAACTTTAATTTCGGAAGTCGGTGGCCAAAAACGAAAATACAAAACCAAAGACACCGACTTCCGAAATTAAAGTTACTTTTCACGTTTTTTTGTGTTTTTTTTTTTGAAGTCAGCTATTTTATTTTGTAAAAAAAAGTTTTACTTTTCACTTTTTAGTTGTGGTACCTACCCCACACAAATTTGTTTACCACTACTTACTATGTAAATAACAGTGTCAGTAAGTTATAATAACAAATCATCAATATAGACAAAGTAGAGAAAAAATATGTTTTATTGAAGCTTACTGAAAAACTACCTGAGCAAAGATAATAAAATTTATATCGAACTACCCCTGGGGCATAACCTATCCATTAAAAAAATAATTAATGAAATCGATCCACGATTGCCGGAGATATCACGTAACAAACATACATCGGACGAATTGAGAACCTCCTCCTTTTTGATCTAGCTGGTCGAAACATAACATAACATCACGCCTGTAATGCCCGAAGGGTTAAGCAGAGGTGTACCTGTAGTACATACATTTTGCAAGTTATGTATAAGTCCCATGTATTAGGAGCGAGCCTATTGCCATCAACCGGGCCCAAATCCAGACTGTTCGATACAAAGTAAAGTCACTTTGCGTGTCTGTATTCATGTCGCGCTGTTCTTCTAAACTACGCGTCGGATTATGATGCGGCTTTTATAAAATATATTTCTGGTTATCCTAAGCTTGTCGCGGTTGGTCCGTGGATGGGTGACCATCTTTACATACCAAGACGAAGGGTCTCGAAAAGCATGTTAAGCCGTTGGTCCCGGCTGTCATTCGTCGATCTTTGACAGTCGTTATGGGTAGTCAGAAGGCCGAAAGTCTGATAACCAGGCTTACCAAGGGGTATCGAGTAACTAGGTTGTGCCGCTCAGATAGGCTGTCACTCCATGTAAAATACTGGTATTCAGCTGCATCCGGTTACACTTGAAGCTGACCACGACATAGTTGGGAAGAGGCAGGCAGATGGTGATGGACATTAATATTTATTATAATAATTATTATAGTAAAGAAATTTGGATTTTTGTCAAGACGTAAAAACCGTGCGAAACGTCGTCGCTTGTAAAATAATACAACTTTAACCACTATAGAACATTTTTTCAATCTTCACAGAACTTTCTGATTACATGCACAAAAACAAAAAGATCCTTTTAAATTATTCCAAACTGAAAATCAAAGTAAATTCGGTCACCCTTGTTACAAATAGACAAACGGACAGACCTTTATCATTACCCAAAATTACCTGCAAAAGGGTACAAAAACGGTCAAGCGTGAGCTGGCACCGCCGAACCGTAAAACAGGGCGGGAAATGAGATGGACAGATAACGGACTTTTTTTACCGTAAAAAACACAAACATTGGTCAGCTCTAGAGTGGAGTCATTTGTTTTATTTTGGAGTGGGGTATGATAGTAGTCATTTATTGTGACTTGTTATTCGATGTGGGGTACAGAAGTACCCCGGAAATGAGTAGGCACTGATATGATTTATGATCTTACAGTATTTTTTATGGTTATTCAAACCCCAATATCCAAGGGCATGAATTTGACATAACCTCAAATAATTCCCATTTTAATTCCCTAAAAATATTATTGAACCGTATATTTAATGATTGCGCTTCTTTTTTTGAAACCTCAAATAATTCCTATTAAGGGCACCTAAAAATATTTAATAAAAGCAGACAAGCATTTTACCGCGCAACTAGCATAATACAACGTCCCGACATCAAGTGTCGGACAATTGCCCACCAGACACGACACCCGCCTGGTCGGAGGATCCCCCCTTTTCTAATAAGGTATAGTGAACTTTACACCCTGTTCCTCATACCTCTATAGAACAGTATTTTTTTTCTCTTAGTCAAAATCAAAGAAAACATACAACAAAATAGGTACTGTACGTACAAAATCGCATTTGTGTTCTCCGAAGGGAATGTAACTAACTCTAGGCCGACCTGGGCATAGTACCCAGGACTGCTCAGCACTCGCACCCGCAACCAACAAGTCGGTCAGTGCAAATGAGCCAACCTAGTAGAAAAAAGTTAGTATAAGTAAGAACTGCTGACATCAACGTTGGCGACATCTCACTTAATAGATTCCCACATATTGTTGTATTGTCAACTTGTTTCGTATGGCTATTTTGCAACGAGGCAGCTCAATATATCATACAGAGTAATTTTGTACAATTTGCCTGCCTTTTCCTCACTATGTTTGGGTCGGCTTCCAGTCTAACCAAATGCAGCTGGACTGCCTATCTGACCTCCACAACCCAGTTTTTGGGTAACACGATACCCCTCGGTAACTCTGGTTGCAACTGCCGGGAACAAAGGCTTATTACTAAGCCACAGCCGCTCATGTAGCAGTTTTACTTCTGCGACAATTTTAATGAAAAATATATGAAAATGTAGTTACTTGACTGAATCAACTTGACAGCTTAATTCTACTAGAATATTCATAGCAGCACCCGACTTGACTGGGTGCCTGCTGTATATAACTAGCTTAACTTAAACTTAGGGGGTAAGTAGGCCACCAGGTGCCTAAGTTTTACTAAGTTAAGCATAGAGGATTCAGTTTTAGAGCGGAAAAATGCGGTTGTGATTCTGATTATGTGGTGAACCAACTAGACTTGATTTAGTCCATTTCTATCTCTTTCTCTCTGAAGAAGCAAGAAATAGACGCAAAGCTCTTTCTTGCAGTCTCTTCTTTTTCTTTCTATATGTAAATAAGAGTTGTCAGATTTAGGTTCCAAATTCAGACCCAAGGTTTCTATTGAGGAATTCCTTATGGTAAACCAACATAATACTGCTTGACTTAAGAAATAGTAAGCGCGTCTGCTGGTCCTGGGTGGAACCCAGGATCAGTTAGTTGGAGTTGATTTTAAAGTAATTTATAGAACAAGCAGTGAATAACATACTACACTAATATCAATGAACAAATTTTAATGGAGTAAACAAATAAACATTATTTAAATTGTATAATTAAATAGATAATAAATGCATAGATAGATTTGCATATATAATATTAAAAGAATAAGTAAATGAATAGAAATATAAAATACTTAATAGGATACAAAATAATTGAAACTTAATAACAAGGAAAATTAATAAAGCGCTCTTCCTCTCTCAACTTATTAAAAAATTTGCTGTGCCCGACAGGGTCCATAATTGTTTCTATTATATTTCATTTTGCACCTGTAATTGTACATTATGGATTGCAATAAACGATTTAAGATTTGTAGGTCGTGAGTTCGAACCTGCCTGGGTAGCCAGCTTTGGCACTTTACTTTGTGTATTTAATTTCATCACCTCTGCTCTCAAAGCGGTGAAAGAAAACATTGTGAGGAAACCTGCTCATCCTAGAACCAAAAAATCCAAGACATGTGACATCTACCAACCCGCACTGTGCCCGCGTGGTGGATTATAGCCCACTCCCTCTCACAGAGAGGAGGCATGTGTCCCAGCAGTGGGAACGTTTTACGCAGATCATGTTGTTATAGAAAAAGCTATTAATTATTTAGCTATTTATTGTACGAGTAGCTACACTCGAGAGCAATGAATCCGGGTCACTTAAAGAATCCTAAAAATCTCGGAAACTAAAAATGCTAGGTTAATGCAATAAATTGTATTTAATAGACAATGTAATACTCCTTAAATGAAGGTATTAAAACTTCTTAGTTATTGTAAAGTTATATTATAAAAAAATCAAATTTGAAAAAGGGCCACTTTCGAAGATGGAACTACGAAATTACAGCATTTGGTTTTGCTTTTGTTTGTAATCTGTCATTTATGTGGGTACATAAACCATGTTGATAGTGCTCTATATTCATTATTCAAGCTGAAATTATGTCGCTTACGCCTGAAGAATGCACCAGAATACTTACAATGCTGGAAACCGGCCGGAGTCAGCGCGATACAGCCAGGACTGTCGGTGTGTCGCTGTCAACAGTACAAAGAGTTCTCCGACGTTACGAAGAAACTGGTTCTAACCTACGCAGACCAGGAACGGGCAGAACCAGGTGTACCACAGCACGAGAAGACCGATACTTGGTGAACACCATGCTTCGAAATCGCTTTCTCACAGGAACTGAACTCACAAATCAGTTTCGACGCCTCGGAGGAAGTAACCCAAGTGCATGGACAGTAAGACGTCGGCTTGCTGAATCTAACTTAAAACCCCTTAGACCTGCAAACGGCCCTAAACTGGAGCGTGGGCATCGTATTTCAAGACTAAGATATGCCCAGAGCCACGTAAATTGGAGTATTGAAGATTGGTCAAAAGTTATGTTCTCCGACGAATCAAAATTTATGCTCTACAAGCACGATGGAAGACACAGAGTGTATCGAAGACCAGGGGAAAGATTCAAGCAAGCATGCATCGAAGAAAAAGTAGCCTACGGTGGTGGGTCTGTACTTGTGTGGGCCGGAATTTTTTCTGAAAGTCGCACAGAGCTGGTGATCATAGAAAACGGCTCTTTAACTAGCGTAAGATATGTGGAAGAAATCCTCAATGATCACGTTGGTCCATTTATGGTCAATTTAGGTGAGGATGCTATATTTATGCATGACAATGCCCGACCTCATACAGGTAGGATTGTGAATGACCTTCAAGAGATGAACATTACTCGTATGGAGTGGCCAGCGCGCAGCCCGGATATCAACCCGATCGAGCATGCTTGGGACGAGCTAGGCAGATGCGTAAAACAACGAAACCCTCCCCCAATCACGCTTCGTGAGCTCAAAATTGCTCTCACAGAGGAATGGGAGAATATTCCCCAAAATCGTATAAGGAACTTGGTGTACAGCATGCCAAACCGCGTAAACGCAGTAATGGAAGCACGAGGAGGCAATACGAAGTATTAAAATTCAAGAAAATCGTAATAAAGTTCAAAAATTTCATGTTTCCTATTTTTGTTTTAAGGAGAGATCAGCAGTTTTTTTCTTTATGTAATTTTGTGTTAATAAAATGTATGGTGACTCATATTTTTTTTACTTTCATTTAAGGAGTATTACATTGTCTATTAAATACAATTTATTGCATTAACCTATCATTTTTAGTTTCCGAGATTTTTAACATTCTTTAAGTGACCCGGATTCATTGCTCTCGAGTGTATTTTATTTTATTACGTATTCCGAAACCCATTGTTAGAAGCTTTTATGATTGTAAGTTATTGTTTCTTTCCTAGAACTTATTAATTAACCGTAGCACTCAAATACACGTAATACCTATAACACCACGCCTTACAAGCCTGACGTCACGTGTGGTCAGGTGATACTACCCCCGAAGGGTTGGGCAGAGGTGTAGATATATAGCACACCCAATTTCGCCAGTTATCTTTAAGTCCCATGTTATAGGGGGCGAGTCTATTGCCATCAACCGGGCATACATGCAGACTCGGGGTTGCTACTGAGAAATTCCTAATTGAAAAACTATTTCAATAATACAAGTTTGTATGGAAGTTCGACATTTTGCCGATTGGAATTCCCATCGGGCAGGCTTGTCAATCAATAACTTTAAGCGACCTGCGGGGCGAGCAGGGCCACTGAGACATGACTTGACTCACACATTTTATCACAGTTTGGGCGATGTAACCGTCCGTACTGTAACCGTATGTCTTGTCACAAACGTCTGGGTGAGCATGGGTACGCCCATGCTCGCCCTGCAGCATGTAGCATACTTGACAAAGCGTTATTGGGTTTTTTCTTCAGGAACTTCTCGGTCGCAGCGCGGTTATCTAGATATGCGTGTAACCAAGGTACCAAGATAAAACCCTGGTAAAAATAGAGGTGAAATATCTGAAGGTTTATCTTACTAGTCTTACCAATGTATCTTATAGCAATGATGTAATTAGTACCTGTAACAAAATAATAAAAATTATTAATACATGTTCGAGGAAGCTGCATGCTCACAGCTGCATCTGGTTCGACTAGAAGCCGTTCGTAACCAGCTCAATTTCTAGCAGTCTGATGCAGTTGGTGGCAGTTATTTTAGTTCAATCTCAGATTTGATGCCACCAACTGCATCAGCTGTTGCTTGTTTTGAACTTATTGTTTGCAGTCGGCTTTTTGTTTTGTTTTAATCATGTCTAAACTAATCGTAACTATGTATGATATTATAAATGCCAAAGTAAGTATGTTTGTTTGTAACGCTTTCACAATAAATCGGCTGAACGGATTTGGATGAAATTTGGCACACAGATAGACCATGACCTGGGTAAGGATATAGAATACTTTTTATCCCGATATTACAACGGGATAGCGACTTATGCGGGTGAAACCGCGGGGCTAGTTTGTCATATTTTTGGAATCGTCTCCTCTCTTCCTATATTTTGTTACCTCACATGGTCAGGGCACAATTTTTTTTTTTAATCCGCTTTTATTATTGTAAAGAAACAAAACTTAGCCTATAACCACCGGGACCGTCGACCCGGAGGAGTCGATAGACACCTCATGTATTCAAATTCATTCAGCAGGTTAGGATGCTTCGAGGATATTGAAAATCCCACATACAAAGATACATAGATATTTGTATGAAAATCATAACCCTATCTTTGCTGCCGCGCAGTCGGGTAAAAAGGTTAGGCAGGTGTTGATGTTCAAGGAAGACAACTTTTAAAGTCACGTATTCTAAAATAACCATTTATTTGAATAAAATAACTTAAGGACCATTGACACTTCGATAAAAGTCAGTACAGACATTCGCGAAGCCAACAGACATGAGATATGTACTTATAACAATGGTACACGTTTTCAGAAACGGCGTGCTATTCTTATGCAAAGCGGTGGTCAGTGTGGGGCTAGGAAAACAGCGGGTTAGGCGGAGCGGGGAGCGATTGTAGTAAAGAAGTGGCTATTTATGTGTAGGATTGAAAATGCCGAAACTAAAGTTATTCATTTTGGCTGATTTGTTAAGAAAAAATTCAACAAATCTGTTGAAGTTATAAAACGAAAATTAAAAAAAAAACTAGTCACAAATGACAACCATCGATCTATTATGTAGTACCTACCTAATTAGTATTTAGTTGGAAGCAGTCACATAAATTGTTCATTGTTGTTCACATAAATTCACCCCACTATTTAATTTTTGACCATATTAGTGTATTTTCTACGTTTCTTTTTTTGTTAAATTTGTTTTATTTGAGTGCCCAAAAAGCAAGGATCTTCGTTAAAACTAAATCAAAATCAAAATAATTTGCATAAATTAGAAGCCACGTACAAATAGCCAGTTGATAAACCAATCAGCATAAAATGACCTAAATATAAAATAATTACAAAGAAATATGCCAAGGTGTCAGTCACCTATTAATTCGCATATATTATAATTATTATAATCTCCATAATTAACATTCTGTCAACGTCGCATATCTTCGACGTTTGTCACCAAGCTCACCACAACGCATTGTTTTACGCGTAGGGCCATGAGAGACGCGAATTTTCACTCAAAGCATTGATTTCAAATAAACCATTTACTTCTTTTGAATTGTCAAATTCTAGAAGTCTGGATTTGTGCCTAGATAATGGCAACAGGCTCACCTTCTATTACATAGAACTTATAACATAACTGACGTGACGTCATGTAGGTCTAGCTACTATAGACCTCTGCTTACTCCTTCCGGCTACGCAAGCGACATGTTACATAATTATTATGATAGGGGACATCAGGCACCTGCTATTTGGAGGTATTAAACTTCTATATCTGATACAGCTCCATGAAAACTCACATAAACAGTAATAAAAGCTATCAAATGTCGGTTTTCCATTAGGATATTAACTTCGGATAGCTGAAAGCTCTTACTTTTATTTACTTTAAAAGCAAAATACGTCCCATATTCATATTAGGAAAGGACACTTGGCTAGACGTGGTGATTGCAGGGGGACCAGACCCTTCATTAAAACTACCCCAGTGGTCACCATCTGCATCTAGCGGAATGCTAGCCGAGAAACGGTAGAAGGAGCGTTGGCAGACGACGCGTCGGCCAGGTGGGTGGACGACCTACAGAAGATCGCAGGGAAGGCCTGTATGAGACTTGCATAGACCAGGGAAGCATGGCACAAAAGGGCGGAGGCCTATATTCAGCAGTGGGTGGAACAAGGCTGACAATGATGATGTTTCATAGATAGGTCTTACAACGTCCTGTGATGGACGTTTACGTTATAATAACTGAACTGAAAAAAGACTGGCGAAAGTCTTCATTATGTGTGAAAATCAGCGCTTTTTGAACGTCAAAATTACATAAGACAGTCCCCAAAACGCGCCCTTCACCACTTCCTAGTGCTCTAGCTGGGAAGAAGTGGCGCAACAAATTCTCAGCAGCACAGCTGTCTGTTCTGACCGGTCGGAGTATGCCGGACATACACTTAAGTATCGCCTCTCGTAATGGCTATTTTAATGCACCTCACAGGAACCGAGCTATTTCCTAACATAAAAATCTAAAGTAATAATAAAACTGAAGAATTTGTTTGTTTGTTTGAACGCGCTTATATTTGAAACTACGGTCGTATTTAAAAAAAAAAAACATGTGATAGCCCTATTCTTGAGGAAAGTTATGGGCTATTTAACATCACGCTATGACCCTAAGGAGCCGATCGAAAAGACAAAAAATCAGAAAGAACACGAAGTAAAAACGAAGTGATAGCGCGGGCAGGCGATGCGATGCGAGGAATTTTAGTATATTGTGTATTTTACGACTTCCACGCGAACGAAGTTGCGGCCAGAAGCAAGTTTCCTAATATAAAATGGCCACAATAAGTATAAAACCGATGAAATGACATCGTAAAAGCTATTAGTTTTATTTTAATAGGACAGCCATGTTGGCTGGCCGTTACATTATTTTGAACGATAGACATTTAAACTTTAATAAGGTGATTTTGTTATGGATTCATTATTTTTAAAATATGTAATTGGAAATTTTACTTTACTGAAAAGAAATTAAATGAAATGAAGTAAGGCGTTTGGCAAAGATGCACCTCCATGTAACAGGGGACGAGCCTATTGCCATCAACCGGGCACCAATCCAGACTCGGGGTTGCTAATGAGAAATTTCAGATGGAAAAACCCAATATCACTTTCCAGATCCGGGAATCGAAACCAGGACCTCATGCTCAGCAGTAGGGCTTGCACTATAACCGACGAGCCTGCCAGCCTACGAGTACGTCACGGTCAATCTGAACGGATACTATTCATCTACCTACGTGAATAAGGATTCATGTTTTCATTTAATCATTTTATCTCCTCAAATATAGCATATCTATGATTACTATATCAGTTATACAAATATAAAGGCTCGTGTACACGCGACAGCTTGACACAAAGGCGCCGCTCGTCGCGGTGCACGCGGTGCCTTTGTGTACGCTGTCGTGTCGCGCCAGTGTGCACGAGCCTTGAAGATGTGTATCACGACTGACGCGAATTACATTCTGATCAACTACCTAAGACCCTAATACCCAGCTGGAATTTGCACAAAACATACGTGTTACTAAACTGGGGACTCTACGTTAATGAGTTGTAGCCACTGATGCCGCAATCAACGTGGCCACGTACTCGGCTCAAACAATATACTAGTGGCTCTGTGAGCTATAGACCCGTGAGTCTATCTTTGCATAGCTTAAAACTGAATAAATATTCACCGCGCACCTTAAAACAAAAAGCGCGAAATGGCTGAAATATGTTTTAGTTTGCGCTTTCAACCCACATACCTCCGCCATTTTGAAAAATTTCGTCAACCTGAATCGACAATAAAATTTCATATAATTATCGAACCCGCTTACAAAATTTCACGAGAATCGGTTGAGAAACAAGGCCTGTTGAGGAAAACAGCCATCCGCCGGACATCCGTACATACAAAAGCATTTTTGCCCAAGTTGAAACGGAGACGCTTCGCTCGCGCTTCGCGCTCGTTCGGTCAAAAAACAAAGAAGAGTACTATAGCGACCTGAAGAGCACAAGAAGTTTTTGATGTTGATGCAATGGTGTCAGCAGACGGATTTAGTAATACGAGGGTAATAGTTTTGGTGGCACGGAACTTATAAAACGCGAGTCAGTTTCACAGTTATCCCAGTTTTCGTCGGTGCTGACAACAGCGGGGGGTAGTTATGAAAGCTTCTACGTCATTGAGTGGAGTGACGCACAAGTGCTTGTAGCGTCGCTCGTCGTTGATGTTACTGCAATGATGTCAGACGGCGGATTATTTGTTTTCCGACTGTACTGTGTACATGTGGGAGTGTTTGTACCAGTATGGTGGGTTTTTGAATAAAAGGATGAATATCATTACTATGATGGAAGAGGCAGGCCAAAGAAAAGATGGATGGATTGTGACAGGAATGATATGAAAGAGAACGGAGTGAATGATAGCGTGACAGTAGACAGAATGGAAGAAGAAAACGTGTTGCGGTGACCCCAAGTAACATGGGACAAGGACAGAGAGATGATGATAATCACTATTATGAAAACGTGAAATTTCTCAGTAGCAGCCCGGAGTCTGGATTTGTGCCTGGTTGAAGTCAATAGGCATTGACGTGGGAGTTAAACATAACTGGCGAAATGTGGGTGTACTACAGGTACACCTCTGCTTAACCCTTCAAGAAAAACAGGCCTGTTCCGAGCTCTTTGTCCTATCAAAGAGCTCTTCTACTACAAAAAATATTATTGCTATCAATCAAGCACAGCCAGCTCAGTTTTTTATCAATGCAATGCATGATTATTTCGGATATTACAGCTGGCAGTGAGCCAGACAACCTCAATGCTGCGTCGAGTCGGACGACTATCATAACATATAGGATTTTTTAATTAAAAGCTCTCATTGTGATGCTTCGGCTTTAGCTGGGTTTGCCTCGAAACATGGCGATTTAAAACACCTATTTTAAATTAAACAATGAGGAAAGTTTTGAGCATGAATGCGGTGCTATAAGAGTAGGGGAAGACCAGAGATTGGCTTATTTAATTAACCTTATTTTTGTTGACGGTCAGTATTTTGTCGTAAATTGTCAATGACACTTGGTAGTAAACAACGTGGTTAGGTTTCAATTGATTTTGTGGGGACGACTGGTATCAAGTCTGAAAGTGACTGAAAAGTTGTGTGGAAACGGTTATCACGGTAAGGGCATGTGATGCGAGGAGTGAGGCTAATGTTGTGAGGAAAGTTTTGAGTAAGAATGTGGATGGCTGTAAGAGGAGGGGAAGACCAATGAAACGATGGTTGGACTGTGTGAAAGATGATATGGCTAGAAAGGGGGTGACTACCGAGATGACGACTGATAGAGAAGTGTGGAAGAAGTTACATGTTAAAATAACTGCTGAAGTGTGGGTTAGTTATTATATACCATCACGCGGCCCTTAGTCCTCGAAGGGAAGTCCAATGTTATTGGGAGCGAGCTTATTGCCATCAATTGGGCCCAAATCCAGAGTCCAGGCTGCTACTGAGAAATTCCAGACGGAAAACCCAATAACACCTTGCCCGACCCGGGAATCGAACCCAGGACCGCATCCTCAGTTGTGGCGCTTGCCGCCACAAGACCAACGAGGCAATCAGGATAGTTATTATTAACATATTTACAGACAGACATTTTCATTGTTATTTTGCTAATAGATATTACACCGTCGATATGACAATTTTATTGCAGTTTTTCTTTTGTGTTGCAGAATAAACAAATGCAAGAAAGTAATTTCACAATGTAATCGGATGGAAAAACGTAATGGCCGCGATTCTTTCTGTTTGATTGTTTGTGTCCTTAATTTGCAGTGGAAACAAAAATACAATTTACCTATCAATTATTTATTAAAATAATTGTTTATTACAGTTCTCTTACAGTTGTTTTTGTGCTCTTGCACTCAGAAGCAATGTAATCAAGTATCTTGATATGATGATCAGCAGATGATCCAGTATGATGATCTGATCCTGCTCAATGATCGGATGATGATCATCAGTCTCCCGACCTTATCCCAATTTTCCTTCCATACTTCTCTATTAGTGAATATATCCTATCCTACTAATATTATAAATGTGAAAGTTTGTGAGGATGGGTGGGTGGATGGATGGATGGATAGATGGATGTTTGTTACTCTTTCACGCTAAAACTACTCAATGGATTTGGATGGAATTTGGAACACAGGTAGTTTATAACCAGGATTAACATGTAGGATACTTTTTATCCCGGTAGTACGTTCCCGTGGGATAATTTCCGACATCCACGCGGGCTAAGCCGCGGGCAAAAGCTAGTAACTTAATAAACACCAAAATTAAACAATGCTCATTAACAAAATCATTAATATACTATGGAGGGTCTCGTGGCTAAATAATAATAGTCGCAGGGGTCGATCGGGAGTTAAGCTGCGCTTGCCGCGGCCGCTTTGTTGATGGGTGACCATCCATTACATATCGGGACCCATCCGTGCCTCAGAAAGCACGTTATGCCGTTGATCCTGGCTGTCATTCGTAAATCTTTGACAGTCATTACGGGTAGTCAGTCAGAAGCCAGCTAGGAGACATGGGCAGGACTCATTTCAGCGGGATAATTGCGAACCACACACTCACAATGCCTTTCATTTTGACAGTTCAACAACATACAATGCGTTATTTACGTTGTCGATCAGACGATATTTTCAAACAAATGATGCAACGGATTAGCAGTTTCCTTCAAAATCATTCGGATTAAGATTGAAAGTTAAGCTATAAGGGTGGTGGTTGATCTCTGTGATGGCAAACCGATGGCAAGTTTGCCTTCACCACACACCAAAAACTACGCGATTTAGTTGCCGAGCACACTGCTCTATCAAACATATGAAGAAACTAGCTTAAGCCCGCGACTTCGTCCGCGTTAAATTTCTTGTTCCCCCGACACACCCCGTCGCATCGCATCGCCTGTCCGCGCTATTACTTCGTTTTCGATTAGCGTTCATTCTGAGTTTTTGTCTTTTTGCTCGGCTCCTAAGGGTCCTAGCGTGATGTTAATTAGCCTATAGCCTTCCTCAAGAATTGTGCTACAAAATGCAATAAGTTTTTTTGTAATCTGACTGGTAGTTCCAGAGATTAGCGCGTTCAAACAAACAGTTCAGCTTTATTATTGGTAGTATATGGGTAATGTTATCAAAATGATTTACATTACGACGGTATTACACAATGAGAGTACGGAAGTCGGGACCAATTGAATACTCTCCGGAAATCTCTAAGGAATGAAAGGTCATGGATAATAAAGATTACTTGTCCTTGAACTCTCTCACTTCTATTAAATAATAAATATGGAGGGCTGGGGAGTTACCATACGCTCTTAGAGCAGGTCAATATTAGATGAAAACTGAAGTGTCGCACGATGTCGAAGCATGTGCGGTGCAACTGTTAACTATCACCTTGATCTGCCCTGCACATCACCTGCCGAAGAATGATTATGATAGTCCCAACTTGGTACAACCGTGTGTTGATGTCACAAATCAATCAGTAAAAAAAAAAAAAAAGTGTTTATTCACAGAAACAATTTTTTTTTTATACAAAATTTACCTCTGCCAAACTGCAAAGCAGTTTGTTGGCAGACGTAGCTCCTTTTTTTATGTACATAGTATCCCAATTGTTACACTTTTCCACCCATACATGCATAGACGAAAACTATTTTTTCATAACATTTAGTTTAATATAGTAGCCACAAGGCATTAGTTCAAGAGCCCCTCAGAAGTATAAAACAAGTTCGTAATGCTCTTCATCTTTCTCTCAATGTAAATGCAAGCTTTTGGCAAGCTTCCAACATTGAATTAAACACTTGAAGTTAAGATTTAAATATAGAGGTTAATAAACAATGTGGAAATATCATAAATAGATTGATATTCACCTGATTGAGTGCATGTGGGGTGCATTGGAATTGCCTCCACGAATGGCGGTACTTTAAATGTACATGCACTTTGCTAACATAATCAGCCTATAACGTTCCCATTGCTGGGACACTGGCCTCCTCTCTGTGAGAGGGAGTGGGCCGTAATCCACCACGCAGGCCCAGTGCGGGTTGACAGATGTCCCATGTCTTAGAATTTTTGGTTCTAGAACATTCTTTACGACGGTAGGACCTTGCTTGACTAGCTAATATTTTTATCACGCCATCGCCAAGCCCTATTCCCATATGAGCCGCACGTGCTAAAATTAACTTAACTAAGATTTTGCTTTAAGAGGGTATGGTCAACCCCTTCACACCTTTTTTAACCGTTTCCATGGTCGTAAGAACCACTGCTGAGCGAGAAATCTCGGGTTCGATTCTCACTTTAAGGCTTGTAATAATGCCAATAACCTTGAGCATCTGGGCGGAGCTAACGACCCCTCTCCGCGCCACTCCGCTACCCGCATGCAACAGAAAACGTGCGGCGCGGCCCGCGCGCCGCCACGCGTTGCCTCGCCTAGTCTCGTCACAGAGTAACGAAATAACAGAAGGTCAAGTCATCATGAAAGTTAAATTATTTTTTATGTGAACCGCATATAAAGTAGTCCAATTTTGTTTTTATTTATTATTTATTGATAGGGATGTACTTTTCGGGCTATGATTACGAATAAAATTGTTAAAGCTTTCGAGGCCGTGAGTAAAAGCTTTACCTTTAGTATCAGCCTGGCTTGCAACATGAGGTAAACAACTTGATGTATCTTTTTCACTAAAATTAATGGCTAAATGGGCTGCTAAGCGCAAAACTCAGGAATGCCTGGACCAATTCAGTTTATTTTTTTAATATTAAAATAATCTTCAAGTTCCTCGACAGACCTTACAAGATGCTTGTGAGTCAACATGTCATCCGGTAGAGAACGTAGTTTTTGAGTGCCCAAATCATCTTGTTCCTAAAATGAATGCAGTTCTACATAATTTACAAGTAAAATAAATAAAAAATGTTCATAATTTGTAAAAAAAAGTAATTACTGACATCCACATCCAAATCAACAGAATCACCTTCAACTTCTCTGGTAGAACTAACTGATTCACTGAGTATGGGTAGTGAATTTTTTATTTGATTTAACTCAACAAAACATTCCTAAAAAAAAAATATGATTAGTTAAATATTATTGCCCCGCTTTAGCCCGCATGGATAATAATGAAAGTGATAATTATAATAAAAACATGATTGCCATTTTTTTTTCTTATTGTATCTAGTTTGTGCCACCAGCTGATTGCGATAGGCTGATTTAATTGATTGATTGATATCACCCCCGATAGAAGTCGAATAAAAAGTATTCGACATTAAACCTACTGGATATAGCCGATCTGCCAACTCAGCTATTCATGATCCTACTAGTATTATGAAAAGTATCTTAAAGTTCAACCGTTCTGTATTGGGGGTAGATGTTACTACCGTCAGAAACGGTTCACTTTTGTACTAAAATCTGCATACATTTCACGTCTGTTAGCAAAATCGACGATAACCGCCATTCTTACGACAAAAGTAAAAAAAAACGCAACACACAGTAATACATATTTAATACCTATTCGTATTCAGTATTTAGAGTACTTTCTCTCCAGGTGAGGTTAAAAAATTCCACCCTGTATAAATATAATTGAAAATAATTACGCCAGTAATCAATAAACTAACAAATTATTAGCAAGTACCTAACCTATAATCTTCCTACCTACTTAACCTATAATCATAATTAATACCTACTTCAGGAGCATTTTCAGTTTTGGCAAAGTTTTCGTCTGTAGTTATATCTACTCGTAAACTAGACCTAAAAAGTAATAAAATATGTCACAAATAATCGTAACGAATCAGAATTACTTAGGTACCGAAAAGTAAAATTTGTAATATTGGCTGAAAGTCATTGCGTGGACCTTCTGTGATCGTTCACTAGTATATGACACAGAAGCGTTATACTTACGACTTTGTTTGAATGAGGTAGGTATTTTATAAACAGTACGCGACGCGAATCGCGTTCGACACAAAGGCACCGCTCGTCGCGCGACGAGCGGCGCCTTTGTGTCGCGCTGTCTCATCGCGCCTGTCTGCGGGAGCCTTCATACAACCGCGCTATGATAGGTACACTACTACAAGCATGAGGCGCGTCCACTGGCGGCTTCGTCCGTGCGAAGAGACACCGCACCCTAATTACGTAACGCACTATCTATCACCATCTGAATAATTTTGAAGCATATTGCTATTCCATTGCTTCATTTGTTCGAAAAATGCCCAACAACGACTGCTCAACAACGTAAATAACGCAATGAATGTTGTTGAACTGTCAAAATGAAACTCATTCCTACTATTAGTGTGTTACGTAACTACCCCGCAGGTTGCCTCGTTCAGGCGAAGCGCACACACGCGGCTTGATTGTAGTAGTGTACCTATCACAGCGCGGTTGTATGAAGCTTACCGTCTGTCCGTTTACTCTGTGCTATCTACTTCTAAGAAAGATAAGTAAAGCTATAGTGTGAAATGAAAATGTAGATAAAACTTTAAATTTACCTTGATAAATGTATACCCTTTTGTTTGTAATATTTTTTTAGACCCCCCTTTGTTCGTTTCTGCTTATTCCCCATGTTTTAAAAACTAATAAAACTGTACAATTAATATAACTATAAAACACTACTTATTTACAAGAATCAGAAAAAACCTACTCCACTATTTACAAAATTCAATTTCTGAAGTAATATTTTACGATTTTATTTGGTAATGCTGAGCTCTCGCAACGCGACATACGTCCACCTAGCAACACGATGCGCCCCGCACTGAATTTATGGACGAGTGCGGGGGTGATGTAGACGCAGTCCTTAATCGGACGCCTTTTTAATTTATTATAATAAAAATAACACATATTTTAAAAAAGTAACAAAACCAAATTATTTTCCTTTGTATTGCAAAGCAGTAGATATTTTTTTTAATACTCTTTTGATCAAAAATTAAGGAGTAAAATGGTTTCAAAACCATTATTTGGAGGTGATTTGGTGTTTTTTTTTTAAATTATTTGATACCGATATGAAAATTATGTCTAAACCAAATTACGTATTATATCATGTAGATTACTGATAAAAAAAATCAGATGTAATTTCTCTGTAAATGCCGACGAAAAGTCGCTTCAACTGCATGCTTTTTTCAAGCTTTTTTCGAGAGAGCAGCCTTAAGTCCGGAAAACTGTTGGTTTGTTGGTTGCTTTTTAAGGGTTGTCAACGGAACCCTATTACTAAGCCTCCACTACCCGTCCGTCGGTCTGTCAGCGGGCTGTATCTCGTGAACCGACCACGGTTCATGAACTTCAGAATTTAAACTGTCTACCTTAATAGGTACCTATTTCTATTGCCGTTATAACAAAAAATCATTAAAAAAAAGTTAATAATTAAAGGGGGGTTATACAAGAAACGTGTTTTTTTATATGTAGTGTTAAATATTGTAAGGACAACGGAACACTTCGTGTGCAAGTCCGACTCACACATGGCCGGTTTTTCTATTATTCTCGTGATTTTAGGTATATGTACTTAGATCTATTTTGTTTTTATTTTTCTTTATTATTCGATTTAATTATCTTTTTGAGTGCACGTGTTACTATGACACGTTTTTCACGTGTTTCTTTCTTTTGAAATTTCTCAGTGGCAGCCCAAAATTTTTTTGGAGTTAAACCCAAAGCTAAGGAAATATAAGTTTAATAAAACCAACTTCATACTTTCTGTTGATCTTCAGTTTTATAAATTCAGATGCCCTCAGGGAAATTATGAAGTAATCAATTTATGTTAGAAAAGTTTAGAAAAGTATTTCTTTTTGCGTAAACTTACTTATGATTACGACCCTACAGGTAAATGTATAAGGTAATAAAATATTCAGACATGCAGTTACTAGGGCTAGATATACAAGGTGCCAGGGACATAGACGCACAACCTGTTACCATGGATTCAGTACATGATTTCGAACCTTCTGAAAAAATTTCAACGCCCCTGCGTTGAAATTTTTTATCGGTGATTTAAAAAATAAATAGCTTTCGAACAAGCCGAAAAAAAAACAGGTATGTCATTATTCTTATCAATTCTTGCGACATGATTGAGTTAGTTAATTTACAAGTTTGCATGACGTGTAGTTTGTTTATGTTTTTTGGTTGATAGGTTCACATTTAATTGAAAGCCGGGCTTTCCGGCTTGTATGGAAGGAACGCCAAGGCAATCAAAATAAACCATTTCTAAAAAAGGCTAGCGTTCTGACTTGATTTCGGCGAAACGAAGATAGTGATTTTCCCCTCATATACAGGATTATTGGTTATATGTCAGCAATCCATTAAGGGGATGTAGGAGAGGTCATTTGTAACAAAATGACCCCTGATGACCCCTATGCAATTGTAAACTATTTTCGAGTAATTTGACATTTTATATTTGCCTTTGTACCTTTATTGTGCACAAAGATTAATAAATACATAAATGAATGAAAACATTTTCTATTACATAACATCACGCGTGAATACTCGACGGCGTAGGCAAAAGTGTACCCATTGCACACTCACATTTCGCCGCCCCATGCAATAAGGGCGACACTATTGCTATCTACCGGGCACAAATCCAGACTGCTCTACTGAGAAATTCCATATGTATACGTAGCCGGTACGTAGTCAGGAAAATGTATTGTTTATCAAATTGACACACTACGCCAATTTACCGTGTTATTATAGCCTTTTCATACCACACTGTCCAGGAATGACAGGAATGAGGAGGTTAGGATCAAAATCACTACATATCCACTTTTGGCAATTTCGATTTCCCTAAGTTTACATACATAGGGTACACATCTGCCTATCATCATTCTGCTGCCCTTATCACAATTTATTTGGGGTCGACGAACATGTCTTCGTCTTCCATACACATCTCTATCATTAATCACCTCCTTTCTAAACATATCATCTTCCACACAGTCCATCCATCATTTCTTTGGTCTTCCCTACTCTTATAGCCATCCACATTCGTCCACAAAACTTACATACACACACACATACGTATAAGTAGGTACAAATCTGCCGATACCTTTGTTAAAACAGGCGTGAGGTTATAGAGTACGCAATAACATCTTCTAAGTACATAAGCATAATTAATCAAAAAGAACATGCTACCCAACGAAACACGACAGTAATTAAAAGAAACCCTACTATCTCGAATGAAAGTGAAAACATTCACCTCGAATAGAGTTTTTGTCTTTTATTGAATCTCCCAGACTGAAAATGTACTGCATATAGCGTAGTTATATAATGCTTGTCTGCTACCTAAGGTGAACGTACCGTCAGTCATTGCACTCAGACGGAGGTTATTTTACTAAACAATTGTGTAGAATAGAAAAGACACATCATAACATAACATTCCCAGGATCAAGCAGAGGTGTACCTATAGTACACCCACATTTCGCCAGTCATGTTTCAGTCCCATATAATAAGGGGCGAGCCTATTGCCATCAACCGGGCACAAGTTCAGACACCGGACTGCTACTGAGAAATTCCAGTTGGTAAAACCCAATAACAGTTTTCCCGACTCGGGAATCGAACTTAGGACCTCATGCTCAGCAGTACCACTAGACCAAAGAAGCAGTCAGGCAGAAAAGATTTTGTTGCACAAACCATAAGCATAATCAGCCTATAATGTTCCCACTGCTGGGGCTCAAGCCTCTTCTCTGTGAGAGAGTTGGTCGTAACCCACCACGCGGACCCAGTGCGGGTTGGTAGATGCCACATGCTTCGATTTTTTGGTTGTAGAACATGCTGGTTTTCTCACGATTTACCTCACCATTTTGGGAGCAGTGGTAATGAAATAATTTAAACAAAGTAAATAGCTTGTCGGGGTTCCAACGTGCTCGGCCAAGACTGAACAGATGTGATAGCTCCTTTGTTGCCTTGTAAGTCATTTTAGTAGTATTTTTTTCAAGAAACAATAACAACTAATTTACTAAACGCACAAACCAAGGCGATTTTATAACGCGGCGATTTTTGATCGCGCACTGGATTATTAACTCACTGCTTACCGCCGAGAGTTGAATATCCGGTGTATGTTTTCAACGCGCTGGGATGCACTCTGTTGGATGTTCAATGCTCGGCTCAACACCGAGAGTGAGAGTCGAAAATCCAGTGCACGAAAAAAAATCGTCGCATTAAAAATCGCCCGTGCGTACGGGGGCAGCTATTATTCATATACGTAAAGGTATGTCGCATAGTCTAACGCAGGGACGTGGGTTTGAATTCCCGGTGAGTCACCCCGTTGCCACAGACGGGGTATTTTTATTAAATACCTTCCATTTTGTTGCAAAAGCCTTCTTTTCTGTCAAGGTTCTATTTTCCTAACAAGGTTGTGGTGGGCTTCAAGTCTAACCATGTAGAATCATATACGTACAGGGTGGCACCCATCGACGCCCAAACTGAAACCATGAATTCAGCATTATGATTCGAGACCCCCTAGTGTATAAAATTTTACATCGGTTAAATCCGCTATTCAGAAATTCCTAGTGAAAATATCCAATGACATTTTACCCGACCTTTGGATCGAATCCAGGACCTCAAGCGGTTGCTCTTGCGACCTTTGGGCCAACGAGGTATGGTAAGGTACGTAGTTATTAGCAGACAGGATTCGAGAAATTCAATGTTTTAGTGTTGTATAATTGCATAGCACATGTGTGAGTACTATGTACCTACTATAAAGCTAACATTTACTAGGTTTTTCTTTCATTGACTTGAATGTGCCAATGTCTCGCTGGTTGTGGCGTGTGTGTTGGATCATTAAGTTCCCTTCAAAATGGTTGAGCTGAATAGTGCTGATCCATGCGTCATGTTCGTGAACGGGCGCCGTCAGTAGGAACTGGTAATTTCTTAGCTGCCACGGCTTATTTTAATTTAATTTAATATGTATTTGAATTGCTTTTGTCTTTTTATTACGGACGCTTTTAACGTTCTGCATCGTTTTCACCTGCTGACGTGCATAATTTCAACATGAACGATGTAACCAATATTTTGTAACCATATTTTGATTTAAAAGCGTGTCCATGGAGTTTCTTGCCCGTTCTTCTCCATAGGTACCTACTACGCTTTGGAATGGGTACTAGCTTCATCTTTCTGACTGACCGACCCCTTGACAATTCAAAAGTGCCTGTAATTGGTTTATTTGAAATAAATGCTTCGAGTTTGAGTTTTGATTTTGAGTTTGTTTATACTTCCATTGACAAAAAAAAAAACCTTTAGGTCTTTTTACCACTCCATGGGGTCGAGATAGAAACTTATGTTACACAGAGATATCACTAAATCTTATATTACAAGTTGAAGACAAAGCGTTATTCACACGTAAATAGTGATAAATCTCTATAATACAGTATATAAGATGTAACGTCGTATATAATGCAAATTATGTGTATGTGGATTACGAAATACATACAGTCGTCAAGTTTGGTGAACTAATACTTGGTCGTCTTTTGTTTTCGAGTGAGGTTTGTATAGTACATACAAATTCCATGGGTTTATAATATGAATAGCAGTGTTTTTGAAAATATTTGACATTCAGCAAGGCTGAAAGCTCTGGGGAGATAAAAGAGGAAGCGTCAGGGCAGACCGCGGAATTAAAAAATATCTTAGGTTTTTTGCAATTTGCAGGTCAGTGTCAGATGACTATTTCATGAAAAAGCCATTCAATGGGATTATATGAACTGAGACGGTTGTATTGATGATTTTAATGATTATTATTCTGTTAATACACACTTGTTAAGGTCGCGAATCATATTTTGTTCAACATACAACCTGACACTGACCTTTTTATTTTGTGTTTCCCGAACTGTGTCCAAATAAACTTTATTCTTTCTTTCTTTTAAAGAAAAGTGTTTGACTGCCTCGTTGGTCTAGTGGTCGCAAGCGCTACTGCTGAGCACGAGGTTTCGATTCCCGGGTCGGGCAAACTGTTAATGGATTGAATTTCTCAGTAGCAACCCGGAGTCTGGATTTGTACCTGGTTGATGGCAACAGGCTCGTCCCTTTGGCGAAATATGGTTCTACTATAAATAGACCTCTGCCTAACCCTTCGGAAAATACATGCGTGATGATATGTATGTATCACATGCAATGCAAATGGTATTATGGCCCCCGAATGCAAACTGTATTCTGTGAAAATATCAACTGGCTAGTGGCTAGCTATAACGGAGATAGATAGGTAGGTAGACAGACGGCGTATGCTTAGTAATAAGGTCCATTTGGAACCGAACCCAAAAATCTGCGGTATTTTCTAAGGTATCTTGCCCCTTTTCATTAGGTATATTGCCCGTTCTATCCAACCGTATTTGATATGGTTACAATCGTAGTAACAAATGCAATCTCTCTGAATGTTACCTCAGCTT
Organism: Griposia aprilina; assembly: GCA_916610205.1. NCBI lineage: Eukaryota > Metazoa > Arthropoda > Insecta > Lepidoptera > Noctuidae > Griposia > Griposia aprilina. The sequence continues at coordinate 13,058,150 of OU744310.1, read as the reverse complement.
TGTAAGCTACGCTGAGGTGGGAGGGTGAGCAGACAACGAGGTAGCTGTTTCAATGCCTTGCGGTATGTAGGTGGAAATGATCTTGAAAGTGTCTGCATTTGATCTTACTACTCCTTAGCGTGTCAATTATTATTACATTATTATTAAAAGCCTGTGATGTCCCACTCCATGGCTAAGGTCTCCCTACTCTATTTCCACTTCTCTCTGTTTAAAGCTGCTAAGGACCAGTTCTTGTTGAGGAAGTCCGGCTCATCCCGCAATCTCCGACTGGGCCTGCCGCGATGTCGCTTGCTATTAAGAGGGACCCATCGGTCGTCTGACATGCGGCAGATGTGGCCAGCCCAATTCCATTTTGACGTGGCAGCTTTCCGCGTCAATTCACATAAATTTTGTTAGTCAAGTTTTTTTCGTTGTTTACCCCGCCTGTTGGTAGGCTGTCACTGAGGTCTTTGATCATCTGCAATACCAGAGTCATGTTTTGCCATCCAAGTGAAAAAGTTGAAAAGTCTCATGTGCTTGTAAGTACACCAGCACCCGCAGCCTTCAAACCGGAACACAACAACGCTGCTTGGCGACAGAAATATGTGTGGTGGTAGTACTTCCCGGACGAGCTGCTTCAGAAACAGTTTGTTCTGTTCCACAGGCGCGGTAAGAAACAAAATTTTAATGTAAGGCAGATGTGAGTGGAAACGCCGGAAGGGGGCGACCCAGGAGGACATAATATGGCCTTATTGGTGATGTTCTTCAGAAAGGTCAAGTGCGTAGTACTCGCAACGGGCGTGCGTGTATGACCAGATGTATGAACGTAAACGAGGTAAAAGGAGTATATAAGGATCGTAGCTGGCGTTCTGTAGTTTTTGCCTACCCCCTTGGGAAGAAGGCATGAGTTTATGTATTGTATGTGACAATAGCTCATCGCGGCAACAAATAAGGTTCAAAACAGCGATGCGTTTTATATTAATTAAAAAATAAATGCACGACTGAGTGGAATCATTTTTAGGTAGGTGTATTTCTTTAATAGATTGAAATATGATAGTTTACGCACAAAATTTCGAGAATTATGTGACATATTTTTATTTTGACCTCTGGTTTGCGACTGTTTTATCATGATACTATTATATTTTTATGACATATTTTTGAATAAGTTAATCTTTGAACATTTCGCAATACACTCAATTTTGTATGTACCAATACGCAACAAAAAAACTCAGCGTTTTCTGTGTCCTACGTTTGTGCAGGGTCCAGCGTGTCCTGTGGAGCTGTGTTGAAAACTATGTCCTACTTCCTATCCTGCTTTCTATGCCCCAAAAAATGCAGCCATAGCGACCTCTACGCTGCCACCGACGACCCCGTGGAATTGGTGAAGTTCTGTGCCATCAAAATGTTATAAACTGTCGTGCCATCGACACGTGCCGACGAACAAGAAGTGTGCCCTGTTTCCTGGACGTTACAGGACCTGATGAAAGCTACTGATGGCGCCAAACTCGTATTTAGATTTCCATCGACATGCTAAGAAGAAGTTACACAGAAATACTATATATTACCTTAAACCCAGTTCACCATAATCGGTAAATAATATCACTTGTAAAAGTATTCCAATAACCGGCTGGAAACGCTTTTGGCTAGCGTCCAGGGAAATGTTTCCAGTGCACTCAGCATTGATGCTAAATGTATATAATATATGTATCAATATCGGATATATAAATGTAGGAACCGGAACGATCACTGTTTAATTATATCTGGGACTGTATTGTAGAGTAAATAGTTCGTAGTACTGAGTGAAATGGAATTTATATTGGGCAAAAGTTTTGGTCCTCATAACACACAATGGCAGCAGGTGGGGTTCTGTAGTTTCTGTCTACCCCCGTTGGTAGATGGCGTGAGTTTATGAATGTGTGTGGGAATGGCAATGCCTTTGATTTTGACAATTCAAGAACTTTGATTGGATTATTTATAGACACAATTGTTATTCTTTGACAGTTGTTTGAAATGACACGGTAAGTTAGTGTGTCAGTTTGATGAGCAATAAATTTTCCTGACAGTACATAAATAGTATGTAGGTAAGATTTGGGTCTTTAATTTCAGGATAAGTACATTTAGAAATTCCTTGTGAAACCAAGTTCTTTAACGCAGCTTGCGATAAGAGTAAACTGGGAGAAAACGTCACGTAACGAAAAAGCATTATGTCCGAAAAAGTTTTTTTTTAATACAGGGCCATCTAGTATAGTTTTTAGCTAGCTAATAACTGTACTAAATATCTCTGTATAAAAATCAAAAACTTTGATACTCGAAACTTGAGACCATATAGATGAAAAATACAGCGAATGGAACTTCGTTCCAATTTGATGTCCCATGACGCCTCCAGATTTTTTTTCTCCGAAATTTTACAGGAGTCCCTCTGCTAGCATTGAACGCACGACCTTCCCAAACCGACAAAAATAATACAAAAACATCCTTTCCCATTGACATTGAAATTAATCATTGTTTCAAAGAGTAACGAATTCACAATAGCTGCCCGATTAGATGCATGCTCTGTTCCCGGTTCAAATCTAAACAACTAGCTTCTGCTCGCGACTTCGTCCGCATGAAATTTCGGCCCCCGACCTATCGCGTCGCGTCGCATCGCATCGCCCACCCACGCTGTTACTTCGTTTTCGCTTAGCGTTCTTTCTGATTTTTTTTGTTTTGCTCCTTAGGGTCGTAGCGGGATGTTAAATAGCCTATAAGAATCCTCAAAAAGTGGGCTATCAAATGCAAAAAGAATTTTTCAAATTCGACTGGGTGTTCCTGAGATTAGCGCGTTCAGACAAACAAACTCTTCAGCATTAGTAAACGCTGCAGGAAAACATCGTGAGGCAACCGGCATGTCCTAGAAACAAAAAATCGAAGACATGCTACATCCACCAACCCGCACTGGGCCCGCGTGGTGGATTAAGACCCACTGCCTCTCACAGAGAGGAGGCCGGTGTCCCAGCAGTGGGAACATGATAGGCTGATTATGCTATTGTTTCAAACTATAACGAATCGTCAATAGCTGACCGATTAGATTCATGCTCTGTTCGCGGTTAAAATCTAAACAATGAGTTAACTGTTGTTACTGGTTCACAGTTTCATCCAATTTGATACAGCAATTTTGTGTGTCGTTTTTAATTATTAGACTAAAAACTTCTCTTGCTGAAATCTCTTATCGTTTTGGGGATATTTTGACGTGACTAGGTATCAAATATGCAGACCAGTAAGTTAAAACACTGCGGTACCAAGTGTACGAGTACCTTTCCTATCATTGTACATTGCAATACGAACAAGTAACTAACATTGTTAACAGTGCCAAAAATATAATTTTAATTGAATTGTTTTGTTGTTGGTTTTTCCATCTGGAATTTCTCAGTAGCAGCCCGGAGTCTGGATTTGTGCCCAGTTGATGGCGATAGGCTCGCCCCCTATTACATGGGACTTAAACATAACTGGCGAAATGTGGGTGTGCTATAGGTACACCTCTGCCTAACCCTTCGGGGAATACAGGCGTGATGTTATGTATGTGTATGTAGTCTGGATTTGTGCCCAGTTGATGGCGATAGGCTCGCCCCCTATTACATGGGACTTAAACATAACTGGCGAAATGTGGGTGTGCTATAGGTACACCTCTGCCTAACCCTTCGGGGAATACAGGCGTGATGTTATGTATGTGTATGTATGTGTACCTAGTTAATATAATTAAGTCTGAATCGCCAACCCGTCTTGAGCATATCGTCGCTCGTATTACAAAGTCCTATCTCATTTTTTTGCTGATTTGAGTTAGGACAACTACATTTTTATATTCGTGATTCTTTACATTTTTCACTAACCGTCATTTCTCTATAATACTTGGATCTCAAAATATAACCATTTTGAAAGGCAACGTATCTCATATTAACTAAAAAAATATATTGAAACATGTAAGGAATCACGAATAGAAAAATGTAGTTGTCCTAACTCAAATCAGCTAAAAAATGAGACAGGACTTTTAGTCATGCGAGCGACGATATGTGATAGAGCGTGGTGATCAATGCTCGTGCCTTCTCCGTATGAGAAGAGGCCTTTGCCTTGCAGTGTGACAGTAATAGGCTGGTATTATTAAACTGCCTCTGCCTCGTCTCTACTATGACGAGGGACGGGGATGGTCGTCTCAATCCCCAGGTTGGACAATGCCGTAATTGGGTTCTTCCAATAAGAATTCTTCAGTAGCAGCTCAGAGTCCTAATTAGTACCCGGCTGATGGTAATAGACTTCCCCCTATTACATGGGTCTTAACCATAACTGGACCCCTGCAACATCCAGTGTGAGAGCGGTGTTTCTGATCATACCATGTCCCACTTCCTGGAGTGTCCTAAGTGCCCGTCCACTTGCACGTTTGAGAACCTAAAGAATGCCACTGATGCCGCAATCAACGTCCTATTGGGCTCAAAGAATATAAAAGCAAGAACCCCCGTCACGAAAAGATAAAAAACTTTTTTACAAAAAAAAAAACAACCTACTTCATAAAAAAAACTACAAAGTGAAAAATAACTTTATTTCGGTAGTCGGTGTCTTTGGATCTGTATTTTAGTTTTTTGCCACCGACTTCCGAAATTAAAGTTATTTTTCACTTTGTAGTTTTTTTTATGAAGTCGGTTGTTTTCTTTTTGTAAAAGTTTATTATTTTCACTTTTTAGTGAGTCAGCTATTAATTTATCTAAGTTACAATAGCCTAATGTCAACTACTCATCACCTTTTACAAAATATTCCTTTTCCCGATGCAGGGACGTTAATTGTTGAGGAGTTCTCCTGGTAAGAACCAAAAGAACTGGAGCTGATGGTAAAGCCACCATCAGCACCATTTCACCATATTCATTGTGACGAGCATAAATTGCTTAGTAACCATATTAGAGTAATCGAATCGTAGCCCGTGAAATACTTATAATTGAGTAGTTCCGGTGGCCTCTGGTCTTCATCATCAGTTCCACTTCACCGAATGGTGCTTTCCGAGAGCAAATGCAAGAGTTACTATAAAAAATACCCAAATCGCTATAGGCGTGCTTGTAAAATTTGAAGATTTCCCCTCGATTTCCATGGGATCCCTTCATCAGATTCTGACTTGGTGACAATGGGACCACATCGAGAGTATACCCTTTCAAACAAAAAAATAACTTTGCAATTCCGTCTATACATGACGGAGTTATGCCCGAACATACATAAAAAAAAAAAAAAAACATCCGAATTGATATCCTCCTCCTTTTTGAAAAGTCGGTTAAAAACCATGACTGGCGAAATATAGGTGACTCAAGGTGATAAGCTGTCTACCCCTTCAAAGAAGACAGGCGTGATATTATGAGTTTCAGATACATATTACTGGCTTCCAAGTTGCAATGGTAATCGTAACTGTCACCACCACCTCTGCAAGTCCTATATTAAGTCAGCGACATGATACGCGACGTTCCTTTCATGTACATACTCACTGAATCGGTTTACAACATGATAGGGTTGGCAAAAGTAAAAAATGATTTATAGTGGCAGGGGGCACGGACGAGGAACGGATTTAAAACAGTAGGAATGTTTTATATGAAGGAGTTCATCAGGCTTTTGCAGCACATTTTGACAAGGAGACTGCTTTTTTGCGTTGTGCGCGCCATTATTGTTTTCATAAAGCTAAAGGTACAAATCCTTAGCCGACTGCAGGCAGCAGCAGCAGGCGACGTATCGCCGCAACACTACTGGTTTTTATGTGCTTCTTTGAAATACCTTGCGTAGCTAGCGACACGTCGTTTTCATAGAAATACTTCACTACACCAGTAGTGTCGCGGCGGGACGTCGCCTACTGCTGGTGCCTGCAGTCGGCTACGGACGGTACCTAAGATACTGTACTAGCCTGTCTGTTAAGGTTACAATACTATGTTCAAGTGTCAAAAGAGAATACACCACAATAAAAAAATAATTGCTCAAAAGCACGTACACCATAATACCTAATTCCGTCGCCAAGAAACGTTGTGTCCAGTTTTAAAGGGTATGGGTCCCATTGCAGAGACGTAGCTGATATGTGTCATGTGCCAGTAACTACACCAGCACACATACCCTTCAAACCGGAACACAACAACGCTGCTTGGCGACAGAAACATGTGTGCTGGTAGTACTTCCCGGACGAGCTGCTTTATAAAGAGATCTACCACTAACTGGTAGGTGCTACTGCCAATATTTGGCAAGAAATAATGGCCTAAATAATCTGTCTAGCCTTTCCCAACTATTTTGAGGTCGGCTTCCAGTCTTACCGGATACAGCTGAATGCCAGATGAGCCGTTGGCTTGTTTCACCATCACCACCAGCTGCCTGCCTTCTCCCAACTATTTTGGGGTCGGTTTCCAGTCTAATCGAAAGCATCGCATACCAGTATTTTACGCCTATCTGACCTTCACAACCCAGTTATACGATACCTCTTGGTAAGACTGGTTGTCAGACTTTCGGGCTTCTGACTAACTGTAACAACTGCCATAGATCTCTGAATAACAGCCGGGACCACTTAACGTGTTTATTTATTTGTTTTCATGGATGGTCACTGGTCACCCATTCACAGACTGATCTCGGCAAGCATAGCTTGACTCTTTCCTGGACACTAAACGCTCCTGACGTAATTACAAAAAAAACTTCTATTGTGTCTCGTTCAGTGTCCTTTAACCGATCAACCTTCGGTTCACCCGTGCGGCTGTAATTATTTTGCCATCCAATAAGATTAAAAGCCATCGCGTGCCAACCCTGCCCATCTGTCTGCGGCATGTCGTCGCGCTCCAGATATCAACCACCAACAACGAGCCGTCACGCGTACCCGCTACCGCCGAATTTATTCTTCATAACACGCGGAGTACTCCAGGAAATGGAATGCCTTGTCTCTGCCATACTTGTGTTTGAGCATACGTGATTTCGGCGACATTTTGTGAAAGATTTTTGCGTTTTGATAGAGATTTACTTTATTTCGTTAATATAACTATACTTAATGCATTTGCACAAGAGTACGCGTAAGACTATGGCAACCCCCTCGGAGCCTTAAAGGGGGTTACCATGGACGTTTGCCTTTTAGACTCCAGATTGTTGAATAAAACTTGCATTTACGGCGGAGCTAACGTTAAAAATATGTCCAATGCTTTCAGTAGGTAGCCAATCCTTATAAAACATGTTTTTTTCCACTATCTCCTCGCTTTAAACTACACATAGTATTGAGACTGCACTCTGCAGTGAGCATTTCAAAGAGAGCACATCAGTACAATCTCATAGCAAGCAACTTGACGCGGCGTACGACAAGAAGCTGTATGCACACAATGACGTTTATCGGAGGCTTCATCCTTAGCTATTATGAGAGATTGTAATGCATCTGCAGAAGCGAGGCTTGACGACCATCAATGGAAGACAACAGGCTTCTTCCATCCTATACCTCATTAGCAGGGCAGGTCAAGGTGACCGTTAAGAGTTACACAACACAAGGACAAAATTACACTTCACTTATCGTCTAATATTGACCTGCAGCTGCTATAAGAGTGTATGGAACTGAACTGTTAATACACGACGAAATAAAACACCTCTGCCCGTCCCCCAAACCAGAAGCGTGACATGATTTCACGGTGAGTTGACCACCACGTGCAGTCGTAACAGTGGCAAATGGTCGTCGACACCACTCAACAAGCCCACTGACTGTGAAACTAGCCACAATTGAAAGTATTACAGTTTCACTTGAGTTTTTTATAGGAAATAAGCTGACGGCCCACCTGCGGCAAATAATCACCAGCGCATATGGTCATCTGCAACACCAGAGGCATCACAGCAAGTTGCCATCACAGGGGCGGAGCTGAAGTATCTCATGTGCTTGTGAGTACACCAGCACACATGCCCTTCAAACCGGAACACAACAACGCTGCTTGGCTACAGACATATGTGTGGCGGTAGTACTTCCCGGACGAGCTGCTTCAGAAAGATATATCTACTACTAACTGGTAGAAGCTACTGCCAATATTTGGGAACAAAAAATGGCCTAAACAATCTGGCTAGCCTCTTCCCAACTATGTTGGGGTCGGCTCCCAGTCTTACCCGATGCAGCTGAATACCAATATTTTACATAGAGCGACTGGCTATCTGACCTCCACAACAACCAAGTTACTGGGTAACACGATAACCCTTGGTAAGACTGGTTGTCAGACTTTTGTGACTACCCGTAACGACTGTCAAAGATCTACGAATGACAGCCGGGACTAACGACTTACCGTGCTTTCCGAGGCACGGAGGGATCTCCATTTATAATGTATGGTCACCCATCAACGAACCGACCGCGGTAACCGTAGCTTAACCTTCGATCAACCCGTGCGGCTGTTATTATTTAGTCACGATCCCCAAAAAATGGCGTACATAGTAGATAATAGAAACTCTTCCAAGCCCCCAACGATGAAGAAAATGTAATAATACAAAACAGTGTAAAACTTCCGGCTCACTTAATAAAGCGTTATATTATTAATTACAGAACTTAGCGAGAAAGTATGAACTAGTTCGAGAGTTAGGAATTGTGAGAATCAAGTTAAAGCTGTGCGCGGAATTGTTTAGGGATGAGACATGTCGCTTGTAGGAAACTATCGATAAGTTTTTGTAGATTTAGGGCGGATTTTTCCAACGACTGATATCTTTATCCACGAAAAGTGTAAGACGTCAATTTTATTCCACGGATGAAATATATTTGGCGATGGTGAAATCGACCCTAGATTGACAACTTTAAAGACCGTATCAAGTCTTGGTAAGGCCGGACAGTGGATTTTCGGGAGACATAATACGATTTCCGCATAACGATTGTGTGTTTATCTCAGAGCGAGTTAGACATTTTATACCATGCATTTATAAATTTAAATCGCCAACACGCACTGATCTAGCGTGATAGTCACAGTTACTGCTTGAACCTTCTCTATATAAAAATGTTAGCCTGTGATATACACAAACCACCAGTGTGGAATCTCACCCAGAGAACAAAGTCACTCACTCTTAGTTATTAAAGTAGTAATTAGCATAGTCATTAACTTCTTACTAATAATTCTATGTAATGGATCTAATTCTATGTATAGAGTTATCAGAGTAAATAAATAATTTATTATTGTTATTACCATTTGGGAAGGTGCAAGCCTTTGTCCTGCAGTAAGACAACTTGGTATTTACATATTTTTTTAATACCTAATAACACATATCTAACACTTTCAACTAGCCCTGATTTTCGTTCTCCAAATTATATTAAAACTAAATAAACAACAAATCTCAGCCATCATCTTCCGCGTTTTAAATAACATTCTTAGTGGGACATTAAATCGATTCTCCTCGTCTAACAATAGTGGCACAAAGTTTCGCATAATTCGAATAATTCGGTAATTCACTGTGACGGCTAGAACGATGCTATTGACGAGTGCTCTTGAGTTTGCGTAAAGTTTAGAAAAATAACTGGTGTTTTTCATTAATACTTTATAACACAACTGGTATAAACGTGACGTAATGTAATGTCCTACATAATGAAGAAAATTGAGGTAGGTTGTCAAACAGCGTACGGTATGACATAGCATATCAATGGCTATGATTTTAATGGTTAGCTAAATATTGAGGTTTTGTTTAGCTCCAATATGTTTTCTGTCAGCAAATATATTGAATTGAGACGCTACGAGTGGCCAGCAAGAATAAAAAGTGGTCAGTAAATAATACTAACTTTTTCCTGTTCTTATACATGGTTTTTTCCTCCATGCTTCTTCTATTAGTCGTCATCTCGGTAGTCACCCCCCTTCTAGCCATAACATCTTTCACACAGGCAGCTAATAGACACTATCGATATAAAATCACATCACTAATGCGCAACAATGGCGCTGATGAAAATTCTACTAGCAAGGTTTATCACTACCGCAAATTGTGCCAATTTACCCGTTTGTCACGCTCAAGTCGAACGACAACAACTGCTACAGTTGAACTGGTGGCTGATTTTATATACTGCTTCCTAACTGCATGTGCAACTGTGTGCTGGACAGTTTGTTGCGCCACTTTTTCTCCCCAGCTAAAGCACTAGGAAGTGGTGAAGGGCGTTTTGGAGGAATGTCTTATGTCATTTTGACGTTCTAAAAGTGCTGCTTCTTAACCTAGTTTGAATATTAGGTCTTTACCTATGAAATTGCCGTTCTGCAGTACTGGCCATTTCAAATCAAAATAATTTTTGTTTGGCTAAGAATTCTAATTTCAAATTAATTTTATTTTAAAAACATGGATTTTTTTTTCTAAAAGTAGTCATTTCTTTATTGATTAGTGTTACATTTTCATCGCATTTCAATCTTTTTCGTCATCATGGATACGTTAAAAATTCGAGTAATTATGGAATATGAGTACCGTCGTGGCAGCAACGCGGCACAAGCGGCACGCAACATCAACGACGTTTACGGAGCTAACACTACAAACCAACGCACCACCTGTTATTGGTTTGCTCGCTTCCGTTCTGGAAATTTCGACCTGAAAAATGAACCTCGCGGTCGTCCGAAGACTTTGGTCGACAATGACGAATTAAAGGCGATTGTGGAAGCTGATGATACACAATCTACGGCTGAATTAGCAGCAGCTTTCGACGTTAGCGTCAAAACAATATTGGTCCATTTGCGTCAAATTGGCAAGGTAAAAAAGCTTGACAAATGGGTGCCCCACGAACTCAATGATCGCCAGCGCGAAGTACGCGTCGAGACGTGCCTTGCACTGCTCAACAGACACACAAATGAAGGAATTTTGAACCGCATTGTTACCTGCGATGAAAAATGGATTCTGTTTGATAACCGTAAGCGCTCAGCAAGTTGGTTGGATCCTGGTTCAGCACCTAAACAATGCCCTAAACGAAAACTTACCCCTAGAAAAGTGATGGTCACTGTTTGGTGGTCTAGCGCCGGTGTGATTCATCACAGCTTCTTACCAAACGGGGTGAGCATTACTGCAGATGTGTACTGTGAAGAACTGAACACAATGATGGAGAAGCTGGCGCATCTCCAACCAGCATTGGTCAATCGCTCGTCTCCGCTGCTCCTGCACGACAACGCGCGACCTCATACTGCACAGCAGACGGTCTCCAAGTTGCAAGAACTGGGGTTGGAAGCTCTCCGTCATCCGCCCTACTCACCAGACCTTGCGCCTACAGACTACTACTTTTTCCAGAATTTGGATAACTTCTTGGCGGGAAAAAAATTTAATACCCGAGAGGCAGTACAAAATGCCTTTGAAGAATTTGTTGCCTCCCGTCCAGCTTATTTCTTTAAGAAGGGCATCAATAAACTGCCACTGCGATGGCAAAGATGCATTGATTGCATGGGTGATTACTTCGATTAATACAAATAAAAAATTCATGAAAAAAATTCGTTTAAATTTTTTCATACAAAACGGCAATTTCATAGGTAAAGACCTATTATTATGACTTTTGATTTTGTTTTTGATTTTATTTTGCAGTACATGGGCGTTAATATGGCACATTAAGTATTAGAAACAGTTCGGTTTTGTAGAGCGTCGTCTTTGTCACTCATACTTGTGACAGTCTCTTTCTAAAGGTTGTGATTTCTGAAATAAGGAATTTCACAAAAAAAACTAATATTTGACATAGCCCGAAGAACAGCTTAATTTTTGCTGCAGTGGACCGGGCTCTTAGCGTTGCAGAACGTATTGCCGATGTGGCTTATAAGTTCTGGAGTGAGGACCATGAACTGGAAGGCGCAGCAAGGTAGGTTCTCCCCACAAAATTGACCGATGACCAGGCGAAGGTCGCGGGAATCTTTGGGGAGACCTATGTCTAGCAGTGTACGTCTTTCGGCTGAATAATGACGAGATGATACGAAAGAAAACAGTTACGACAATACTAATGCTAATCGTCAAATCCCACACAACACTATTATTTAGTTTGTGGTACAATTATATTACGTTATGCGTTGACTGTGTTGTGATTGTCACTATAACAAATTGAGTTTCCCATCTGCGATTACATTAGCAGTTTGCCAAACGCTGTACAAGTGTGCTCAGAAGGTTAACTCACACCACGTTAGATCTCGCACATTATAGTAGTAGCACCACTTTGGGAAAGAGCTCGTCCGGAGAAGTACAACCACCATACCAAATTAGGCTGATGTGAACATGAACATGAACGTCAAAGTTACATAAGACAGTCCCCCAAAACGCCAGCCCTTCACGCCTTCCTAGTGCTTTAGCTGGGGAGAAGAAGTGGCGCAACAAACTGTCCAGCATAGCAGCATATCTACCGCCAAGAAATGTTGCTGTGTTCCGGCTTAAATAGTTAGGGTACCGGTGTAATTTTAGGCACTTCAGACATTACAAGTTTTACTCTGGAATGGCACCGCATCTACGATGCTTCTGGTATTTTGCAAATGTTAATAGGCGGAGATGGCCACGTAACATCAGGTGTGCCGTAACTCCGTAAGTTTGTTTGCCATAGAATCTTGATCTGCCTAGCCCAGGGCTCGGCAACCTTTTAAGTCAGAAGAGTAAAAAATTACAATTTACAAAATTTCTATGTTTTATGCCACAATTTTTTTTCTTGCCAGCAATAAATAGTACTTGCATAAATAAAGTTTTTTGATAAAAAAACTAATCTATTTATTCATAAGAAAATTATCTATTTATTTATATACAGGTAGTGTTTTTTCACAACAAATTAGATGATAATAATATATATATGGTACAAGTGGCTGAGAGATAGAAATGGTGCCTAATCCTCATTAATCGATTCAGAACGATTTTTACATGTTTTTTTATATAAAATAAATATTATTAGCGTATGGAACTAAAGAGCCGCAGCTTCACATCCAAAGTGTCGCATGTGGCTCGTGTGCCGCAGGTTGCCAACCCCTGGCCTAGCCTTTTCCCAACTATGTTGATGTTGGGGGTAGGCTTCCAGTCCAACCGGATGAATACCAGTATTTAACATGGAGTGACCTATCTGCTCTCCACAGCGCAGTTGCTGGGTAACACGATACCCCTTGGAGAGCAGCTATCATTTTTCAGGGCTTCTTAAAATGAACCTATGTGCGTGAATTCTACGTGTCGTATCGAGTGGATATTCTGTCTCACTGTCGTCTTGCATAAAGTCCAATTTACATAGTTAAACGGTCCAATATGTCCTCATAACTTTGGACGAGCATTCAGTTGTGTTGACTAACATACCCTCGCCAGGAAATAAGATTAGATCCTTTGAGGAACCTGTACATTGTGGCCAAATAATAACAGAACTTGTTGGATGGCGTGCCTATGCCCAGAGGGCGGCGATAGACAGAAGAACATCATCATCATGATGAAAGACGGATCTCAGACGCTTATCTGCATGGTTCTCACATGATCTGACCAAGACGATGTTTGGACTTTAAAAGAGACTGTTTGTGTTGGGTGTTCTTCTCAGAGTAGTCATATAGGAAACATCGACCTCATCTAGTTCAAAAAATATTTTTGAAGAAGGCCCCTACTGGACATAGGCCTCCCCCAAGCGTCGCCACATAGACCGCTCCTAATATGCTTCTCGCATCCAGCGGATTCCCGCTACCTTCACCAGACATGATGATAATGAAGAACAGAACCTTGATCTAGGATTTTATGTATGACCTTCAGCTTGGGAAGGTGCTTCTACGAGTGAGAGAACTGCCGATCTCACCATAAAAACGTAAGTAGAGTGAGCTATGTGCATATGGTATCCTAGTGCGGGATCCAGTGTCATACCTAAGTATTGTAACACTTGTATAAGAATCAATAAAACTTTATTATTATTAGCTTTAATTGAGCTGTTATTCCACCTGATGCTAGGAATTGGTTCTACTGACAGCTTACTTTAAGCTTAGTTTACGTAAGTTTTCACGGTGAAATTTCAGAATAGACGGAGATGCATGTACTAAACGCCTATCCGGCGCATCTTGGGCACGAAAAATTCACTTCAAAACCTATTTTTAGCCTCATTAAGTCAAACATTCTTCCATCTATTAGTTTTAACTACAGTTTTATTTAGTGGACTGTGCATGAACAAGTGGCGCCCTCTGTAATGACGGCGAGACTGCACGTAGTGTGCCAGCTCCATTGTTGATACAGTACGGGATTTTATTGACGGACGAAAATGATACTGCTTTGAGACAGGAAAGGGTTTTCGCATGGTTCGTCAAATAAAGATTTAAAGGAAATTGGCAAAAAAGTCATACATTTGTAAATGTGAATACAGTGTTTTCTTCACCAGGCTCAGGCTTGTATGCAACCACCAGAAACCAATGAATGCTAAAAAAATGTTTTTTATTGGACGCACGTCTGACTTGTCTCGTTGATTAAGTGGTCGCTAGCGATACTGGTGAGCATGGGATTCTGGGTTTGGTTCATCAGTAAGGCAAATTATTATATGACTTTTCTGGGGTCTGCATTTGTGCCTGATTTATGGCTATAGGCTCGCCCCTATGGGACACATGGGACGGAAACGTAATAGGCGAAATGTTGGTATACTATACACCTCTGGCTACCCCTTCAGGAAATTCAGACATCATGTTATGTCTTATTAAGTACCAAGAATATATAAAAAAAAACAGAATAAACAATAACGTACCGTACCGTACAACGAAAACAAACGTGAATACATTAAAGTTTCCAGAAAATGTAGCCTCCCTGCCTTTCACAGGCAATAAGTCTACAATTTCCATTTGTTTCGCCTTTAAAAAGTTCTCGAAGCTTCCACGCTAATTTTAGGATAAAAACTAAAACAAAAATACTTGTTTTCAGTCGCCTTGTCTTACTGAGCAAGAAACATGATCTCGCTGAAAGAATACTTAATGTTGTGGGGTCACTCGGGTTTCTGCCGCTCCACAGTTTTTTTAGGAAACACAGTCTGATGATAATTGTTAACGCGAAAGCATGGATATGAAAAGTGGGTAACCCGTTTTCTAACGTTTTTTGCAATTTGCAGGTCAGTATCAGGTTGTATATTAACCAAAACAGTTCAAACCGTTAAAAAAAAATGAATTTCACGGGCTAGTTTAGAGTTTCTCCCTTAAGCAAATTGACACTCTACGTCAATTTGCAGTTTTATAGTCATTTCATACAACTATCAAAGAATGGCAGTTGTAATTTGATAATACGGTAAATTTAAGATGGTGGTCAATTTTCATTTTTAGGGTTCCGTACCTAAAGGGTAAAACAGGACCCTATTACTAAGACTCCGCTGTCCGACCGTCCGTCTGTCTGTCCGTCTGTCACCAGGCTGTATCTCATGAACCGTGATAGTTAGACGTTTGAAATTTTCACAGATAATGTATTTCTGTTGCCGCTATAACAAAAAATAAAATAAACATTTAAGGGGCTCCCATACAACAAACGTGTTTTTTTTTGCCGTTTTTATACATAATGGTACGGAACCCTTCGTGCGCGAGTCCGACTCGCACTTGGCCGGTTTTTTTATATAAGTGTACACTTTGCCACTGCTGAGAAAAGGCGTCTCCCAAACCCTTCCAGGCATCCTTCTAAAGAGCCACCTCGATCCAACCCTTGCGGTACGCGTCTATGTCGGCTCGCCACCTCTTCCTGAGCCGGCCTCGGCGGCACCGTTGACTTCCTTAATAATTAATTTTCCTGGCTTTATATTAACGACTTTATTTCCCGAATGGGAAGACGGAGGTGAAGTACACTCACACTCGTTTTTTATATGTTATTAATTGCCATGTTATTAACCTGGCACAAATCCAGACTCCGGCTGTTACAAAGAACTGTTTTAATAGAAAAACATAGTGACGGAAAATGTCTGAGAAAAAAAATACAGGTCAAACTTGACAATCTCTTTTCTTCTTTTGAAGTACGATGAAAATGGTACAAAAAAAGTCATATATGGTATCGAGATCAGTTTTACCATATTTTCGTAACCCAGAATAAAAATATTGATATCAAATAAATAAATTATTATCTTGACACCTTAACCCATAAGGCGTAAGGTGCAACCCAGACAAGTAATAAATAATATCTCCCATATTTCAACCTCGATATTTTTTATGTTTTCAGAACGTATCACGTTGATACGTCACATCCGTCGCAGATGGAAAATGACGTCGCTTATTCGGGATCGTATAAAAGGCGATGATGTATGGAAAGATATTGGTTCGAATTCAGGAATTTCGGGCCTTTTTCGCGAGGTTCATGTTTTATGGGAAAGAGAAAAGGGTATTTTTTATAAATGCGAAAAGGCAGGTTCCAGAAAGGCTGAAATCATTGTTATCGGTCGATCAAAGGAATAACAATAAATCATAAGATTTGGGTACATTAAAAAAGCGATCAAATGTCAAAGTCGGACTAGTACACGAAGGGTTCCATACCGCCGCCGCACGATTATTAAGATCGAGCAAAAAACGCCGTCGCCGCCGAGCAAAAAACCGCAAACAAAGCATTCACCAAGCAATCCAGAGTTTGAAGGCTCCCAGGCAAACAGGCGCGACGCGACAGCCCGAAACAAAGGCGCCGCCCGTCGCGCGGCACGCGGTGCCTTTGTGTCACGCTGTCGCGTCGCGCCAGTGTGCACGAGCCTTGATGGTCTATCATAATACCTACGTAATATTGGCAAAATTAAGGTCCAAAGCCACTAAAGCTAGGGTATTCTAAGACTACGGTGGTGCCACATATGTAGCTTCCGCAATTTATCATCGAAAGACGTCCCTGAAACGTTATTTATGAAATTACGACTACTGTAGCCGTACTATGACGTGTTAATACCATCATGGTTCCAATGCAAAAAAGGGAATAGTGCTATCGGTCATATATAGCTCCGTCTCTCTTTCACGCTGGAACAATGATGGTTTTAACACGTCATAGTACGGCCGCAGACGTAGGTACTGGAATCCATCTATCCGCACTTCATCCTCTGCATCCATCCGCATCCTCCACATTTATTATGCGCACAGTCAAAAAGTGGAACTCTCTGTCAGCGTCTGTGTTCCCTTCCACATAATAACCCGTCTGCCGTCAAAGCAAGAGTGAACAGGCATCTTCTGGGCACGCTCAATCTATCATACAACTCATCCATTGCTTTCTATCAGACGAGATCGAGGTCAAGAGGGCCTGCTCTTTCCATTCAGCTATAAAAAATAATAAGTAAGTTGGGTTGTTTCCCTAGAGAGTGTTTTTAGCACCGTAAAGACAAACCCTGCTGCCATCATTTTTATGACGGCAGTTACGTGGCGGCCACTGCCATTCTCGGAAAGAGTTACACGATGAAGTAACAAGAAATAAAAAAGAACGCATTTAGTTCCAACGAACATTTTTCAAGCCAATCTTTAGTCGCAGTGGTACAAATCATTTTTCGATCGGTGTCGCAATGAAACTGCAACCTAACCTAATGTCGAGACCACGTAATTGTCCGAAGTGAGTCAACTCCGTGACTCGGAGCCATTGCCACAGTCTGCAGTACTGACTCATCCAGTTGCACCTAGGTACCGAGCGGAAGCTTGATGCAGGCAAACTGGATTTGAAAATAAAAATAAATAAAGTTGTTTGGCGTGAAATCGTCTTTTAATTCGGTGTATTGGTATTCTTCCGCGTTGTCAAATTACCCTCAGATTTAAATGAGTTGGTTGAGGCAACAGACGGATCAAGTCACTAACAAGTTTTCTTTTTTATCTATTTTTCTTTACTTCGCCATCATTCGTAGTAGCTCTGTTATTTATGAACCGTACAAATAGGAGTATTGATAAGTCACGGAGATGACCTTGAGCGCTCAGACATCCCACAAAAGTCGAGCTAACGGCATTTGAGTCATCTGACGCGAAAGGACCTTTAGCACTGGGGACCGAACACAGAACCCTCAACAGACGCGCTTGGTATGTCATGATTGCCCAGTAGTTAAAGCCTCGCCTCTCATGCACGAGGTTGTAAGTCCAAATCCGGGCAAGTAACAATGTGACTTTTTCAATTCATATATACTTTTTGTGTTTATCTTGGAGAATACTGACATCCGTGAAGGAAGACATCGTGAGGAATCCTGGACTTTAAGTTAATATAAGTCTGAAATCGCCAACCCGTATTGAGCAAGTGTGGTGATCAATGCTCATGCCTTCTGTGTATGAGAAGAGACCTTTACTCTGAAGTCGGACAGTGATAGGCTGGTATTATACTTGCGACTATAAAGCCAACGATGCAGTTCAATTTCATTTACTCAAATGGGTCATAGCAAACACAAAGGGTTTTAATACTCTCCACAGTGCAATCAAACCTCATTGGTTGAGCATTTTATCGACAACGGTCAACATAACGCGCACGCGCAACGCTGATTCAACTGTTGACTCATTAAGCCAGCTACCTCCGAGATGATGATGACACATAATAGAAATCTTCTAGTTATACAAATTATCGTCCAGTTGTAGGATATTTCCGGTATGGTCAGTGCGCTTGCACTTTAGCAACCACAAACGTCGAATGCATAAAAACACACTCGGGCTCGAAGCTAAATAATAACAAGTGTATGGATCGATCTATCAGGTTAAGCTACGCTTGCCGGATGGGTCACCATCTTTACATACCGAGACATCTCCGTGCCTCGAAAAGGACGTTGGTACAGGCTGTCATTAGTGGATTTTTGACAGTCGTTACGGGTCGTCGGAAGCCCGAAAGTCTGACAATCAGTCTCGTGTAATCCAGTAACTGAGTTGTGGTGGTCAGATAGGCAGTCGCTCCATGTAATATGCTGGTATTCAGCTCCATCCGGTTAGACTGGAAGCCGACCCAACGTAGTTGAGAAAACGCTAGGCAGGTGATGATATATAGCGTAATTAGCAACTCTGTGATTCAACTGTTGACTCATTAAACTATCTTCCTTCGTGATGATGATGAGTATAACACATAATAGTAATCTACTAGGTATAATAGTGATCGTCCAGTTGTAGGATATTTCCGGTATCGTTAGTGCGCTTGGACACAAAAAAACTCGAAAGTATTAAAAGACCCGCCTTGAATGCTAGCAATAGGTGTTAGAATCTACAACGGGCTTAAAAATACCCTTAATGAAAACACTTGTCTATAGGTACTTGAGAACCTTCTTCTATTTACGGATATAGTGGAGGCCGGGGTTTCTTAATTTTCGAGGTTTTTATCGAAATAAGTTTTAAAAGATATCTTTAAAACTTAACTTTAAATACTCCCACGATTCCTGTACCGTTACATGCACCCATAAAGCACAATGTTTTTACGTGCGGAACATTACGCACTGACTTAAACAGCGAATTTTTTACATCAAAAATAAAAGCGGTTTCTGGCAATTTTTAAAGCAAAAATACTTAGTTTGATGTACGAATGCATAGATGACTTCTTCGTGATGGGTCTTTTTACAACCTGTATAACATAATTGAGGCTATTTAGAACTTTTTATCCCACGAAATTAGTCACCCAAAAAAGACTTTAATTACAAAATGGCCAGTCTAATTAACTTAGATGTGTGACCAGGCTATCACGTCCTGAGTCACCGCTATGTCACGTAGCAGATGACTGGATGCTGTGACTCATCTGACTCATGTACCAATTACTTTGATCGATCGGCGAGGTGATACGGTTATTATATTGGTCGATAATAATAAAGGACTGTGTACCAGAGGTCTCTGGACGAGGCATACCTTTACATCACGCTTGTTATTCACCGAGGAGGTAGCCAGAGGTGTCCACCGTTCACGTAATAAGGGGCGAGCCTTTTGCTATTTGTAGAAACAGGGTGCCTTTCGAAAAAATAAGCCTAATGGGAAAACCCTATAACAATGAACTTATTCTCGGAATGGACTCCGAGCTCAGAAGCCGCTTGTAACCCATCATCATTTTATTGGTTTTACTTTCAAAAGTAGCTTTATGGCACGATTGTTAAGCTTTGGAAGAGACTGTTGTTAAGCTTTGGAAGATAATGCTCTACGAAATCTAACTTTATCTAAGACTCGATGTGCCATATTCACATACGAGGACCTCATCATCATTATCATCTGCCTAGCTGATCTCAACTATATTGGGGTTGTTTCCAGTCTAACCGGGTGCAGCTAAATACCAGTATTTTACCCACACAACCCAGTTACTGAGTAATACGACACCCCTTGGTGAGACTGGTTGTCTTTTGGGTTTCTACGAATTACAGTCGGGAGCAACGGCTTAACGTGATTTCAGAAGGCACGGAGGGGTTTTGGTATGTAATAGATGGTCACCCATCGTCGGACGGAGCTTGGCAAATCTTGATGATCGACTCGTACGGCTGGTATTACTCAGGCACGAGCCCCTCAAGAATGTCACACAGATACGAGCGAGGAACAGACACAACGCTCTAAAGGCCCATGAACGAACAAAAAAGTTTATGTGTGAGTGTTGCCGTTTGCGCGCGTAATAACCGAACGACTAATGTGTCAATGTGTGCGTGTCGGCCTGTACGTACAGCGAGCTGGCCGACATGAGTGACACAGTTCTTTTCTGCGAGAATCTATCGTTTTTTGTTCGCCCATGACAAAGCCTAATAATATTTTCTAAAACTGGATGAGCTATATTGAACTTGACTATTGTCTTCTAAAAAGGAAGCAGGTAGCTGTAGTATAGTTACTGTATAGTCTCAAGTGCGAGGTGTGTTTACGTTGAACCTGCCCCACTGCCACGGTCAGGCGCACATGTCTGGGAAGTAACACCGAGGTGTACAGGGTGTTGGGTTTCAAGATAGGGCATGGTTAGAGGTTCTCTCCTTGTTGGCTGTAGTTTTTCGAATCGACATTCATATAGGCAGCCGCCTTAGCTTTGCTTTTATGGCTTGGAATCAATTGTACGTCCATGTTTGCCATTTGACTTAGACAGATAGGAGGTACCTAATATTTGAATGATTAGTGTCCGTGAAGTTTCTTGTTCGTTCTCCATAGGAACCTACTACGCTTTGGAATGGGCAACTATATTTATATTTCTGACTGATCGACTCGTTGACAATTCAAAAGCACCTGTAAATGGTTGGATGGATGGTTGTTGGTTAGTTTGGTTGGTGGTAACCATTTACGGGCACTTATTTTGTAGCAGTATAGATATAGGCAACCCGGTTTACGTAGTTTAATATTAATGCTGAAAAATTGACTTCCTGTTTGATTTGTAAGGGGTATGGTAAATACGAGAATAGCCTGGAAAGAACGTATTCTTTGTGTCAGTGGTGCTATTCTTTGGTCTGGTGAGCCAAAACTTTATAAAGACTACCGTTGCAAATAGGTGAAAATCTTGAGGTACATAAAGAGTATGAGAGGGGATGCTAAATGATTTGAGAGACAGGCACGAGAGGAGGGCACAAGTGAAGCTACAGTGCTCAGTAAAGTACACAACGTGTTGTCACGTTTCTTTTGATTTTCAGTATAACAACAACTCGCACAAAAAAAATGTACATCTACTTTATCATTCCGACAAAAATCCTACGAAAGTTAAACTTGAATAATAATTAAAATATCAATAGACCAAAAAGAACCAAAAAATAAAAAAAACAAACAACCTGTATCTGACTCCGTAAATGTTTACCTAACAAGTTTAAATCTGACTTTGTAAACATACCGCCCGACAGAGTTGTCTGTGGCCGTTTACCGAAAAAAATAGGGCTGTCCTGTCATGAAGTTAAAAAAAAAACGTAACGCAAAAATTTCTTTTCATATTTAAAAGTAAACTTGTTTTTATATTTTATAATATCTGGCTAAATACTTTTGTCAGTAGAGTTAAGGGTATACTTTTGGACAGAATTACTGGAAATGGTATTAAACGCCGGCGCCAAAAAACGAAGCAGGCTCATAAAAGAATATGGAAATGAGTTATTATAACAATAAAATTGCCGATAATATAGGACAATAGCACGCAGGTAGGTGACTTGAGGGTAAATCATCGTCGCCTAAGGACATCTGCAACACCAGAGGCATCGCAGATATGTTGCCATCCCAGAAACAAAGTTGAAATGCAATCGGAACACAGCAACGCTGCTTGGCGGCAGAAACAGGTACGGAGGTAGTACTTCCCCGGACGAGCTCCTTCACAAATAACTCTGCTACTACAGCCCGATTCAAAATTTATGGCGGCTGTGAAGTGCGCTACTCGCTGCGCAGTACCTCACCCCTCCCCCCCGCTGACACGTGAATTTGTTACTGCGCAGCGACTCGCCTCATGTTCCGAGCCGCCGTAAAGTTTGAATCGGGCTGTACTAGCGATTTCATCTTTTACGTATGTAACATCCAAATCCTACTTAAATCCCGATCCAATTTACTATGGACAGTTTCCCTTTCTAGTCTACGTCATAATCTGCCCGTCAAAGTACACGTCAAACGGATTATTCAACCGTCTAGCTTTCGACCCGTCTGCCAATATTTATTTTATACTAGCTTTTGCCCCCGGCTTCGCCCGCGTGGAGGTCAGAAATTGTCTCACGGGAACGTACTACGGATTAAATAAGTATCTTAAGGTCTAGTCCTAGCGACCAACAGACCATCGGGAACTGCATTTAGATCTTCGTTTGATAATAAAAATGAATCATGCCATGACAGACTGGACTGGATACGGAAGACATAGACCCGGGTGATATGGCGGAACTTGTGAGAGGCCTATGTCCAGCAGTGGACTGCGATAAGCTGAGTTGATTGATTGATTGATTGATTGATTGATTGAATAGAGAGAATCTATCAAATAGAGGTTTCTACCGCGACTTCATCTGGCTGTACTTTTATTATTTTCATCATTTTTAAATCCAGGATGAAAGTAGCCTATGTCTTTGTCTATCTGTCAAATTTCAAACTGATCGGTTTAGTGGTTTAGGCGTGAAATGGTAACAGATAGACAGACAGAGTAACTTTCGCATTTATAATGTAAGTATGAGTATGGATGTATCGGTCATCCATCGAGAATTCGAGACCGACTGACATATTTGACTGATACGATCTGACGCAGTAGGAATGCATAATGTATGCGTCAGTATTGCTTGATGGCTCGATTGTAGGCCAAAGACCTGTAGTTACCTTGTGTGTTAATATTACGACTGTTATTAATGAAGGTAGGCAGGAGTGTATATTGTATTGAACAAAATGTTTGGAACTGTGAAATTAGTCACCCAATAAACTAAAGACAAGGATTTAAAACTCTTCATAATTTAAAATACACGTTATTAGCTATAGTACTAACTTAAATTAAAATAATAATTTCGAAGAAAAATATATATGTATACCGATACTAATTTATCTTTCTTTCAATTAAATCGAAGTTTCGTCAACCAACAAAAAAATACACCGTATATTTTCGACAACCCTACTCTAGAAAAAAGTATAAAAAAGTTGTCGATGGTACACGGCGGAAGAGATTGTTTGTGTCTGCACACGTCGATGACAGAAATTATAGTTTTAAGGATAACAGTGGTCGGGGTTCCATAACAAACTTGTGATGGGTACATTATTTGATGCTTCTACAAGTGGTTCGGTCTTTGACTAGCTAAGATGGCGATATATCTGAGATTTAAGTTTTTGATTGGCTGACTGAAGATGGTGATAAAAAGATCGTATTTGTAGTTCTTCTTTAACTTCAAATACATTCTTTTTAGGATTTCGTACCCAAAGAGTGCCGACGGGGCCCTGTTACTGAGGCTCAGCTGTCCGTCCGTCTGTCACAGGGCTGTATCTCATGAACCATAATAGGTAAACACTTGAAATTTTCACAGAGTGTACTACTAAGGCCGCTATAATAAAAATAAAACCATTGAGCGATGCTACGGCAGCCTTCGTGTGCGACTTCGACTCGCACTTGGCCGCTTTTTTCTATTCCTATTAGCCTGAGAATCAGCACTTTTTGAAGGTCAAAAGTTACAAAAGATAGTCCTTGAAATGTCCACTTTTCACCACTCCCTAGTGTTCTAGCCAGGACGAAGTGGCGCAACAAGCTCCCTAGCATGATCTTTTTCTGTTTAGTTTTTAAGAACTTCGTCTTTTAGCAAAAGCTTCTTCTGGGTAAGCTCACTCCACCGTCGATTTTGTCTCTGTCATCTCTGACCTAGACTAGAGTCAGGAGCTAACCCATCCCAAATAAAATAAAAATCGGTGTGAGTTGGTTTGGCACTCACGAAAATTGACGTGTAATCATGTGAGGTCGCATCAGTTTGGTTCACGCGCTCACATAGACGCGGGTCTTACGCTGACGTCATCTGACGGTCGAAGTCTTACGCTTACGCGTCTGACGCTTGAAGTCCCAGCTAGCCCCTACCGTAGACCGAGCGCTAAGATATTTACACATCAATAAATAAAAAAGCGTGTTTCCTATTGCAGGGTATCAGCTTCCCTACTATCTTTGAACTCCACTTCTCTCCATCTGTAGTTATTCTACATAAAGGCTCCTACAAACAAGCGCGACACAAAGCTACCGCTCGTCGCGCTACAGGCGGTGCCTTTGTGTCGCGTCGCGTGTCGCGCCTGTTTTTAGGAGCCTTAAAGCTCTTTAGAACCAGTCTTTATAGAAATAGTACAGCTCACCCCACCATTTCCGACACAGTCTAAAACGATGTCAGTACTTCAATATTTTTATTTTCTTTAAAAACAATAGCTGTATGCTAAGGACATACACAACATCACGCCTGTAATCCCGGAAGGGATAGGCAGAAGTGTACCTATAGTACACCTCAATTCGCCAGTTATGTTTTAAGTCCCATGTAATAGGAGGCGAGCCTGCTGCCATCAACCGCTCACAAATTCCGATTCCAAGCTGCTACTGAGAAATTCCAGATGGAATAACTCAATAACACTGCCCAACTTGGGAATCAGTAGCTACAATTTCTGTGCCCAATAAGCATTTATGAATGTGAAAAGTTACAGAAGACAGTCCCCAAAATGCCCACCCTTCACCACCTTCTAATGGTTTAGCTGGGAAGAATTAGGAAAACTCCACCAAAATCTCTTTCTGTTACAGAAGGATGTATTTGTCTTTTGCTGGATAGAGGCCTCCCTATTCTCCTTTCACTTCTCTCTGTATAGCTAGAGCCTCTAAGAGCAGTCTACATAAGCATCCATGCCGAATGAAACATCATTCAGAGTTATGAAAAGTCCTCTAAAGACTGTTCACATATCCAAAACCCGAAAATTTCGTCAGTTTAAATCAAATTAACGACCGCCATTCTTCCGACAGGAATTTGCTGTCGGGGCAAGGCAATTTAGTAATTGAAAATGTGTAATTTTCTTCGAGCTATGCAGCTCATGCCACTATTCCTGTCAGTCTACGACCCACTAGCACCGCAAAGCACTAAACACGTTTAATGCTAAACGAGTTTTAAACATTATTCTGTCTGTTATCTTCAAACATTTGACAGAAACAGAATTATGTTTTAAACCCGTTTAGCGTTAAATGTGTTTAGAGTTTGGCGGTGCAAGTGGGCTTAAAGGCTCGTGCACATTGGCGCGACGCGACAGCCCGACACAAAGGCGCCGCCGCCGCGCCGTTTGTGTACGCTGCCGCGTCGCGCCAGTGTGCACGATACTTTAAGCGATGTCAGTATGCTAATTTATTTTCACAAATACAACGTAGCACTGAATAAACCCTTGCCAGAGAAGTCACTATCCCCAAACATTCAACATTTACGTGTTTAGCTTCCAGAATAAAAAAAACTACCGAAGCGAAGACTTGGTAAATTACGCTCAAAAAATATACCGCACGTTCGCGAAATTTCAAGAAAACATATACCGCTAACAATTGTGGAGAAATTACAATAGTCTGAGTCAGTTTATGACTTTGCCCGCGGAATACCAATGGGGAAATAATAAATATTACCATTCCCCTTACATAATGTTTTGTTGGCGTTTTTTCGGCGAATATTAATGGCTGGCAAGACTTTTTGGCGTAAAAATATAACATAATATCACGCCTGGATTCCCCGAAGGGTTTAGTAAAGGTGTACCTATAGTACACCCACATTTCGGCAGTTATGTTTAAGTCCCTTGTAAGAGGGGCGAGCCTGTTGCCATCAACCGGCACAACTCTGGGCTGCTACTAAGAAATTCCAGGTAGAAAAAACTATTGTCCGATCTGGGAATCATACCCAG
Organism: Griposia aprilina; assembly: GCA_916610205.1. Taxonomy (NCBI): domain Eukaryota; kingdom Metazoa; phylum Arthropoda; class Insecta; order Lepidoptera; family Noctuidae; genus Griposia; species Griposia aprilina. The sequence goes on along the minus strand of OU744310.1, from coordinate 13,032,069 downwards.
GATCTCACGCTCTGCAGTAGTGCTTGCGACCACTAGGCGCACGACGCAGTCCTTTTTAGGGTTCCGTAGCCAAATGGCAAAAACGGAAACCTTATGGATTCGTCATGTCTGTCTGTCAGTCTGTCCGTCCGTATGTCACAGCCACTTTTTCCGAAACTTGAGAACTATATACTGTTGAAACTTGGTAAGTAGATTTATTCTGTGAACCACATTAAGCTTTTCACAAAAAAATATAAAAAACAATAAATTTTGGGGGTTCCCCATGCTTAGAACTGAAACTCATTTTTTTTTTTTCAGGTCTTCAAAAATGTTATTGAGGTTTCTAATATCATTTTTTTCTAAACTGAATAGTTTGCGCGAGAGACACTTCCAAAGTGGTAAGAGATTGAGAAAACTAAAAAAAAAAATATGATGTACATTGCCATGTAAACTTCCACCGAAAATTGGTTTGAACGAGATCTAGTAAGTAGTTTTTTTTTAATACGTCGTAAATCGTAAACTGCTACAGAACCCTTCATGGGCGAGTCCGACTCGCACTTGGCCGCTTTTTTATCTGTTTTAAGGCTTCTATAAACGTATAAACAGTCTTGCCGTACACCGCCGCGCGGCGTCAAGATGCTTGATAACGAAACATATTGAGGTGGTCTTCAAAACGCTCATAGCATAATCAGCCTATAACGTATATACAGGGTGTAAAAGACCTATCACATAGCCGTCAACTACGCATTCTGTACACCAAACTAGGTAATTATTGCCGGGACACGACTTTTTTTTTTGGTATGAAAATTTACTATTTGCGGCACCAGCCACAGTTTAAAGATATGTTATAATAACATTCAAAACTTGATTCCGTAAAAAAAGTCAGTTGGAATTTTGACGTTCAATATCTCCGTAACCCAGGCGTCTCTCGGTTCCCAGGTATGATCCAGTACAAAAAAAAATATCACAATGAAGGGGAGTATAAGTGACTGTCGGCTTCGTTAAGTGTCTTTTCACACCTGTTATACACGTATATATCTAACTGCTGAGACGCAGGCCTCCTCTCTGCGAGAGGGACTGGGCCGTAATCCACCACGCAGGCTCAGTGCGGGTCGGTGGATGTCAACTGTCTTCGAAGTTTTGGTTCTAGGAAATGTCGGTTTCCTCACGATGTTTTCCTTTACTCAATGTAGCAAAATACGGTGTGAAGTTTACCCGGACGTCAGATGTCACCGGCAGCGTTTTTTAAGAAACACCTCCCACGGATTTTGGCAAGAATATAAATAACATTTTATTTTTGTCTCCTTTTCTCTTCACAAATGAGCAATATTCTGTTTTGAGTCAGTTATTGACGCCTAAGAAAGATATTATTTCAGTGTGTTGCTGTTTAGTGAGAGCAGTGGTGGCCCAGTGGTATCGGCCCCGAGTTACGAGTTGTAGGTCGTGGGTTCGAACGCAGGCAGGCGCTTTACTTTGTGTAAATAATTTCATCACCACTGCTCTCAAACCATGAAGGGAAACATCGTGAGGAAACCGGCATGTCCTAGAACCAAAAATTCGAAGGCATGTGACGTCTACCAACCCGCACTGCGCCCGCGTGGTGGATTACAGCCCATTCCCCCTCACAGAGAGGAGGCCTGTGTGCCAGCAGTGGGAACATTATAGGCTGATTATGCTGCTTAGTCTAGCTTTTGATTACATCTAAGTTGTTTGAGTCTTAGTCTGTATAAAATTTTCAGAAGCAAAAATACGGGATGAAAGTTTTCGAGGAAAATCTTGTTTTTTGAAGTTAGAGACAAGAGATTAACATAACATAACATCACGCCTTGATTCTCCGAATGGTTAGGCAGAGGTGTACCTATAATACCACCACATTTCCCCAGTTAGGTTTAAGTCCCATGTAATAGGGGCGAGGCAAATTCTAATAATAAAAAGAAATGAATGATGGAAGTTTGTACAGAAAATCTGTTTTTTTTTATACAGACTTGAGGTTATTTTATTAATCAGCAAGAAATTCTTTTTTTCTGTAAGAATTAACCCATACGGGATGAAGGTTTATGGTTCCCGTTTTTACCCGACGGCGGCAAATCCCATAAGATGGATATTGTTTTTAATTAAGTGGTAAAATGGTGTGTTTCTCCACCGCGGACAAACTGCTAGTGGTTAATAAAACAAGGCATATGTTGCAGAACAATATTGCCTCGGCCAAAGTCGGGGTCTCCAGCTAATTCCATCGAATGGACTCGTAAAAGTTAACGCAGTTTTAGGTGAAACTCAACTAAGACCCACTTGCACCGCTAATCACTAACACGTTTAGCGCTAAACGAGTTTTAAACATCATTCTGTCTCTGTTATCTTCAAACATTTGACAGAAACAGAATTATGTTTTAAACTCGTTTAGCGCTAAACGTGTTTAGTGATTGGCGGTGCAAGTGGGCCTTAGTGGCTTCTAGAAATTAATTGTATTTAACGACTGGAATTCTAACCTAAGAAAAACGTATATGTAGTAGGTTTGCAATAAGATGTTGTACTATAAAGTACACTCGCCAGCACATCAAGTTACCACTAACTGTCAGATTTTCTCATTCGATTTTGAACTTAAATGTCAACATTTTAAGGATTAATATCGTTTGGAGAAATTGGACAGTTTCGTGAAGCTTACCTGCTGGCGACATACTAATAACATGGATCCCCAGGTCCCGGTCCAGGTGGTAGGTTCCCGGTCAGGCAGTGCTATAGGGGTTTTCCTTCAGAGATTTATTAGCCCGGAGTCTGGATTTGAGCCCGGTTGATGGCAATAATCTCGCCCCCTATCAAATGGAACATAGACCTTGGCGCAATGTGGGTGTACTATAGGTACACCTCTGCCTAACTCTTCAGGGATTACATGCGTGTTGTTATGTTATATTATGTGTAAGTAATTTTATGGATTTATTTAAGTTAAAATTTCACTGTGGTGCAGCCATGGAGTATCACACCTAGCTGTAGGTGTAGTAATTTTATTACTTTTATTGTTGATAACTTTAAGAATTTTATGTTATTCATCCATGTACCTGTGTATGTCATTGTATTCCCTGGAAAATAAATAAGTATAGATATTTTTGTTTCTAAGTAGACTTCACAAGATTAGTCGTAGCCGTCAGTAGGTAGACTCGTAGGTCAGTCATCATAGCTTAAAAATTAAAAAAAAAAACTGAAGCACTTACCTGACACAACAACAGCCAACAGAAGTCCAAAAACCGCGGGAACAACAGCCATCTTGAATCACTTTCTCAATTCAACCAATCACAAAACACTTAAAGCACTCGAAATCCGAACTAGCATACTAGGCGATGCGTTCGAATTTCAAAACGGACACTCGGTAACCGGTTTGATTCAAAACTTTTTCTCGCTCGAACTTGTGTTGAATCTATCTCCTTCACTCTGTAACAAAAAGACAAAGATGTAGGGATTTATTTTCTTTTTATAGGCACGGTGTAGGATTATTTCATGTTACGTAATTTAAGGCGTCCAGCGAAACAAGGGTGGTTTTAGAAAGAATTAAACGCTTTGGGCGTACGGTCAATCGCACCTCAGCTGTAAAAGTTGACCTAGGAAAACCGCTATTGCTGCTACGGAATAAAGCCACTGTTAAAGTCGAATGGTTATTAAGGACGTAGGTTGACTGTATGTTTATTTGTTTTTATGTCTCCGTAGCTTTTTCTTTTACAAAGGGGACTGGACTTGGTCCGTCATTTTGTTATTTGATCGGTGCGCAAAGAAAGTAAATATGTATATTAAATAGATGTTTGAGGAATGAGGAAACTGTCGTCAGGGAAGTTTTGAGTACGAATGTGGATGGCTATACGAGTAGGGGAAGACCAAACAAATGATGGATGGACTGTGTGGAAGACGGATATGGTTAGGAAGGGGCTGACTACCGAGATGACGACTAATAGAAAAGTATTGAAGAAAAAGACATGTTCTGCCGACCCCCAATAATTTATGATAAGGGCAGCCGAATGAGGAGATACTTACTTTTTATTCTTGTATAAGTATAGTAGGACAAAAGCTTATAAATCGGCTGGACCGATTTCACTTTTCTTTTTTTTTTGTTGTGTTCGTTATTGTCAGGAGAAGGATCTTATGAAATAAAAAAATAAGGAGTTGATCGGAACGTTACAACATTTAAGAAAACAACGCCAATATTAATTTTACATAACCGTCAGCGATTGACAGAATGCGCGCTGCAAATATCGTATAACACAGATGGATCGGTTGATTTGAGTCGATAGTTTTAATTTTAGTCAATAGTCAAAACTAAAACTAAACGACATATGACATTCATAGTTAAGACAGGACGTCTGTCGGGTCAGCTTGTAAATAATAAATAAAAAGCCTATTATTTCTTGCGTTTACAGTAATATCTTAATTCTAGTAGGTATATTATTTGGTTAGATTAACTTAGACTAATTGTTAGTTTTATTAATTTCTATCTAATATCTGTTCTATATCTATAAATCTATATTTATGCAAGAACCCCACTTTGGGTAAAGGCCTCCTCCAGGATAAAAGCTTAAGAGGTTCAAAAACTTTGTGAAAACGGCTTGTAGTACAAATTCAAGTGGATAATTTAATTTCTTACTCTGACAGCGTAGATACCTAAGCGCTGAAGTTAAGATAAAACTTTTTAATTACGTGATTAACTAAGTCAGAAAAGTTAAAATAGTTTGAAGTGATTCCAAGCTATACCTACCTATAGACGTGATTTTTATGTTCAACATTTTGATAGTAAGCCATTGTTGCCCTTAAGGGTATTACAAACAGGCGCGACACGCGACTCAAATCGCACGCGACTTCAAGGCACCGCCAATCGCGCGACGAGCGGTTGCTTTGTGTCTCGTGTGATTCGCGTCGCGTATCGCGCCTGTTTGAACCTTCAAACAGCCTGCGGGAGCCTTTAAGGCCTCCCACAGGCAGGCACGACGCGGCTCTTGTAGAATAATATCCATGGAATTTTCATAGAAATTGTTTTACGAGAGTCGCGTCGCGCAAGTTTATCATTAAACGTCACAAAACTTCAATTTGTCGTTAAATAAAACCATAACGGTAATACAGGGAACACCTGAATGTCTACTCTCTAAGTCCGTCAACAAAGATAGAAGCCGTCAGAAAGTAGTTGATCCGTCAAAATAAGTCGCTAATAAAAAAATCGAACGGGCATATGCATCGTGAGTTGGAACTGTCAAATCGTGACGTCGATCATTCTTAGTTCGGCTCCAAACTAATCCTATGACTGTAGCAGGGGTCTACAACTTAGAATACAATCCGCAGGTTCGGCCGAAGTTACGGGTGTCTCATACCCCGTGTATCCTTCGGTCATAAGTTTAGGTCGAGAGCCGACCTAAGAATGAATGACAACAAGATTTGACAGCCGTCCTTACTCCTGATGTGTTATTGGCCGTCCGAAAAATGTTACTTACTCGGGAGTAGAGCTCATTCCAAAGTATTGAACTACTTTCAGTTGGCCCGTATCTACGTTGACTGACTTAGAGAGTAGGCCTCTTGATACGGAGTAGGAAACGCCCGTAACTTCGGCTAGAACTAAGCACTTCATGCTTAGTGAGTAGACCACGAGACTCGCACAGACCAGGGAAGCATAGCACAAAAGGGAGGACGCCTGTACTCAGCTATGGGTGGAACAGACAGGGCTATCAATTAGTGATGTGATGATGAAACCTACGAACATTATAGTACACGCCTGTTTTGATGTAATATTTTTTATGTTAAGTACGGAACAGTAAACAGGAAAACGTCCGTATTTCCTTTAGCGAATATTACACAGACCCAAATACGAAATAACGCTAGTTATTATTCCCTGTATGGTAAAAATTACCGCGCAGTTTGGTATTAACAATATTTATGCGATGTTCACGTAAAAGTTTTATCGCAACTTTTCAATTTGTACAGAGACGAATAGTCACACTGTTGTTGTACAGTAAAAAAATAATTTATCCGTTTAAATGTTACTAACACAGTTTTATAAGTGTTACTAGCAACAATATGAATCATTTGTGTTCGAATTAAATAAATAATTAAATCTTTCTAAAGGCATCCAAATTAAAAAAAAAATAGACAACATCCTACATAAATCCTAAAATTCACACCAACGAACCTAAACCTAATAAGTAACAAAAAAAAAAAACTGGCAGTGTTATAAAAACCGTAAACCGTAATTTGTAGGTACAACCCTAGTTTATAGACGAGCCACGAAGTCAAACCCTACCTGGCTCATTGTCTATGAAAGATGGCGCATCTAATAGGCGGTAAAAAATATTTTTTATACAAAAAGGTCAGATGTGAGTTGGTTATTTTATCTTCTTATTATATTGACGGCGTTTTCTTGGAGGTGAAGAAGAAGGTAAGTAAATTAAAGTTTTGGTAAAAATATAGAGTAATTTCTTGTAGAGTAGTGAATTAGAAGGATTTAGACAATAATAGATACTTTGTACGATAGTGTGATTAAAACTGGCAAACTCATGTTAGCAATAGCTTAACTAGAGTTTACAGCATAACATAACATCACGCTCGTATTCCCCGAAGGGTTAGGCAGAGGTGTACCTTTAGTACGCTCACATTTCGCCAGTTATGTTTCGAGCCTAGTGTCATCAACCGGGCACAAATACAGATTTCGGGCTGTTAAGGAAAAAATCCAGATAGAAGAACCCAATAACACTGACCGAACCGAATCGAACCCGAGACCTCAAGCTCAGCAGTCGCGCTTGCAACCACAAGAACAACGAGGCAGTCCTATTTTTTTATGTTATTGGATGGCAGACAAGCCGACAGCTACCTGTTGGCTAGTGGTCGCCGTAGTCTATGGACTGGCATCACAGACGCGTTGCCATCGCAAAGATAAAATTGTAGCGGCATCTACATCGCCAGATGCGAACTACGCATTACACTGACTCCACGCAAAATCCTGCATCGCGCAAGTGAAGTTTACCGCGCAGCTTGCTTATTACAACGTCCCGACATCAATGGTCGGGCAATAGCCCACCAGACACAACACCAGTAGGGTCGGAGGAACCTCCCTTTTCTGTAGAGGATGAGTGAACTATACAACTTGTTCCTCATGCCACTATCAACTCAAACTCAAAGCATTTATTTCAAACAAACCAATTTCTGCCACTTTTGACTTTTCAAGGGGTCGGTCAGTCAGAAAGAAGCTAGTGTCCATGCGAAATCCGTTCCTTCATGTTATAAGGGTGATCATGAAAACCTTCACCAGTATTTGGCATTATGATGTCAAACAACGCTCCGTACCTGGGACAGTTCACAGTTTTCTTAGGAAACCAAACCTTTAAAGCTCCCGCAAACAGGCGGGACGCGACTCTAGTAGAATAATTTCCGTGAAAATTAAATGGAGATTGTTCTACAAGGGTCACGTCGCACTGTCGCGTTGCGCTAGTATGCAGGAGCTTTTAGAACACTGTCGCTTATGAGCATCATTCTGTCATCGCAGACCTGTTCCCATGCCAGAGACAAATCTGAAGTCTCTGAAACCTCTTATCTAAGATCTTGGTAACTTGTAAAGATTAACAATTCTGTGTGAAAGTTTGTAATGATGCCCACAAACTGTGTTATACTTGGCTAATTGAATTCTGTTGCTATTCCGTAATGGTGTAGATTAAGAGGGAAACTTTTGAACGAATACATTAATTAATTAAATGGTCGCGTTGGAGACTTGAGATAAAGGAAAGAAAGAAATAAGATATTGCTACTACACATAAAAAAATGTTTAAAAAAAACCTCTCGTTGTCAATCTACCTGTCAACTGTTACTCATCACCATCTGTCTAGCAGCAGTATTTTACATGGAGCGACTGCCTATCTGACCTCCACAACCCAGTTACTGGGTAACACAATACCCCTTGATAAGACTGGTTGTCACACTTTTTGGGCTTCCGACTAACCGTAACGACTGTCAAAGATCTATGAATGCCAGCCGGGACCAACGGCTTAACGTGTTTTCCGATGCACGGTGGGGTCTCGATATGTAATGGATGGTCACCCATCCATGAACCGACCACGACAAGCGTAGCTTAACCTTCGATCGACCCGTGCGACTTTTATCATTTAGACACCAAGCAGTCCTTTATTAATAAAAGTTTAATTTAAACTTCATTTCTACCTACCTCTTAAACCATTCACAGCAGAGCATTGACTCTGAAACGTATATGTTTATTTGTACGTCCCAGCCACCGTTCTCACGAACATGTGGTGGAGCGATAGCAAAATAAATTGGAGAGCGTAGCGTTGATTGAACTTCAACTGTTTATTTTGCTGTCCGTACAGGGATTTTTAGGTATCGTATCGAAGGTATTTCGTGATTAGATTTTAACAGTATTTTCCAGAGTTTCTTTTGAAGATAAACGTATCGGTCTTGCTGGATTACATTTATTAATTAGGTATGTTAGTTAAGACTAAAGATACAAGATGACATTCAGGACAACAAAATCTAAAGTCATTTATTTAAATTAGGCTTTGAATTAGATTATCATCTCTCATACAGAGCACCTGCCATCGTATCTCTTCACCACCCTTGGTTGACTGGAAGAGAATGCCCTTAGCATTAAATCCGCCTTTGTTTGCTCATGTGTGCGAGAAATTTAAATAACTAAATCAGCAAATCAAGCATACTATAACATTAAGGAGTTCCTAGAGGAAAGATTTGTATTGACATAGTTGTTTATTTGATTTGACATGATTATTGTTTTACAGGTCTTATTAACTTATTTTTTTTTTTATATTCTGTTTTTTTTTTTGTTATTTTAAATTTATTACAATATTATAATTATTATTTAATTACCTACTTAATTTACTGTTATTTCAAGAGACTGTTTTAATTAATAATATTTCTCGACATTTGCACGTCACATCATGTGGCAAACATGTCTGTACCTGATAATGTTGTTACCATCCTATATGCATGTCTTTTCTTGTATGTATGACACATGTTTAAGCAAATAAATATTATCTTATCTTATCTTAGCACTTTGTGAACGTCAAAATGACATAAGACAGTTCCTCAAAACGCCTGTCCTTCTCTACTTCCTAGTGCATTCGCTGGAAAGAAGAAGTGGCGCAGAAACTCCCTAACAGCCCTGCTGTCTGTTCTATAAGAAGAACATAATTTTATTTTGAGCCGTTTGCGGTCGAAACGCTCTGGTCGTGGGCCCCTACGCGTCTTCATTTTAAGGAAATTTCTAGCACAGTCGACACATCACGTGACCAGGGAGCCAGCTAGTTCTTTGGCCAAAGAATTAGCATTGCCATTTAACGAGGCAGCGATGCGGACGAGTACTTCGACTTCTAAGTGACCAAAAATCAAAAGGACTTTATGTATTTATTTGTAATATTCAGTTAGTTAGTCATTCTACATAACTACATGCAGTTAACTTATGTAGTTCATATAACCTAACTCACTGGTTTATATTATTATCACGACCTGAAACTACTAACAGGCGCGACACAAAGGCCGCCTGTCGTACGACGAGCATTGCCTTTTGAACGCTTGTCGCGCCCGTTTGTAGGACCCTTTAACCTTTTACGAAATCTAGTCGCAATCTATACGTTATTAATCTTATATCTACCACAAAATAAACAGGCCTACAGAAGGTCGGCTCCATAAAACGAGCGAAAACGCACGCACACAGACGCGTACGTACGGCAATCTCAAACAAATGCCAGTCGTCACCGTCAGTGCTCTTGTATTCGCTGTACTTGAAGCGTGTCTATGTGTGCATGCCTTTTCACCTCAGCGACGATCAATGTCAAAATATTAACAAAGACTTGTCAAAAATTAAACGTCAAACGTTCTTAACAATAAGGGAATTGCTCCTGTGAAGTTTATCTCCGATTTGTCATCATTCATCATTCTCTTATCCCAATTTACTGGTGGTCAGCGCTACATGTCTTTTTCTTCCACACTTATCTATCAGTCGTCATCTCGGTAGTCACCCCCTTCCTATCCATATCATCTTTCACACATTCCCTCCATCGTTTCTTTGCTCTTCTCCTACTCTTAGAGCCATCCATATTCATACTCTAAACTTTCCTCACAACATTAGCCTCACTCCTCGCATCACATGCCCATACCGTGATAACCGTTTCCACACAACTTTTCAGTCACTTTCAGACTTGATACCAGTCGTCCCCACAAAATCAATTGAAACCTAACCACGTTGTTTACTACCAAGTGTCATTGACAATTTACGACAAAATACTGACTGTCAACAAAAATAAGGTTAATTAAATTAAGCAATCAACCGTTAGTTTCTGACGGTACTTGAACATCCGGCAACCCAAAAATAAATACTGCATGGTATAATTTTTGGCTCGATTTCATTTTGTGAATTAATTATATTATATTCTTTTTGAGTTAGTTGGACGGGTTGGACCACGCAGGAATTGACTATTATAGAGGTATGAGGAACAGGGTGTAAAGCTCACTCATACTCTATGGAAAAGGGAGGATCGTCCGACCAGACGGGTGTCGTGGCTGGCGGGCATCTGCCCGACGGTTGATGGCGGGACTTTGTATATATGCTAATCGCGCGGTAAACTCTGCTTGCGCGATGCAGGATTTGCGTGACGTCAGTATGACGTGTAGCTCGCATGTGGCGGTGTAGATACCGCTACACTATTAAAATCTGGGTGGTTAGGCTAAACATAATTTCATACGCTCAATTACATTGACAGCAGGTCAATTTACGATAGGTGAAGTGCCATGCAATGGAACTGATAACTGTCATCTTGACCTGCCTTGCAGATCACCTGCCCAAGAATGATTATGGTAAGGTGAGAAGGAACCAAAAGGTTTTTGTTTTAATACAAATGTCACTACAACGAAATACAACAAAATTCATGTTAAACAGCTGTTTTATGTTGTTGAACATGTATTTATTATACACACAATGTGTATGACAAATCAAATCAGAAACAGCTTTAACAAGCATGAAGCAAATATAATATGTAACGAAATATGTTATTTTTAAGTTAATTTGTTACGTCAAAAAAATAAAAAAAAACCCTGTATAATTAAGGTAGAAGCTACACATTAATATTGGTCAACTGGACCTTATCAAATACATTATAATGGCTTGAATACCACGATTAGTAACCCCGTTGGGTCTTGCTTCTAATAAACCTAGTACACATAAGCATAACAGATTTAATCCACATTAATGTAGGGGCTGTACAGAACAGTGGTCAGGGGTAGGGCAACCCTGACCACTGTCTTACTGAGTAAACACGAACTCCCCGACGACTTCTAAAACGGTAAGGTACTCACTTTTTTTTGACTATTTAATCATTAATTGCATCTATACCTGATGTAAATGGCGCGCGCGCCATTTAAGTTACTATGTTACCTTATATTATAAATATTAACAACCCTGTATAATTTTAACCGACAACTTCATACAATGACGTTCTATAAGTTTTCTTTCTTTGCTTAAAGACACCTTCAAACAGGCCCGACACGCGACGTGACACAAAGGAAAGGTCGCGTGCAATATTCGCGTCGCGTGTCGCGCCCGTTTCTAGGAGCCTTACCTAATTCGCATTAAAATCAAGAATGGGAAATAAAACAAAGTTCTGTAATTTTTAACTGACGTCAAAAACAGGAAGTTCCCAATTCTTTTTTCTGCTGACTAATTATTTATTCCGTCTATAACAAGGATGGGTGCGCAGCATCCGTTGGAACAGAAAATAGCCCCTTTGTCCCAAACCGCGGTGAACTGCATCAAAAATAACCGGCGATGCGCGAGCGCAGACGAACGTAAATACGTTTGAAAGCAATTGAAAGTTATTTATAGTGGTTTCTCTTTGTTTTCGTTGTTGATTTCGGTTGGGTTGGGAGTAAACTGATGAGAAACATGATGATTATCAGGCCAAATGGTGGCGGTGCAGGTCAAGGTTACAGTTAACGGTTTCACCCATAGATGTATGGAAGAAATTATATTTTTATGGCTGCACTGCACATGGTACACACGGCTACATATCAAGCTACCTATACAATTCTAGTATTAGCTGACCCCTCGTTGTACGGAAATCATAAACAATGCAAGATCAGCTTATATTGGAAATGTATAGCTTGATATGTAGTCGTGTGTACAGTCGCCATCACATCAAGTTACCACAAACTCTCAAATTTTCTCATTCGATTTTGAACTGAACCATCAACATTTTAAGGTTTAAAATCGTTTGGAGAAATTTGACAGTTTCGTGTAGCTTGACCTGTTGGCGACTGTACAGAACCGTAAACAGCGATTTTTCACACCAAAAATTAAATTCGTTTCCCAGCGATAATTTTTGAGCTATGTTACTTAGTTTGATGTACAGAATGCGTATGCGGCTATGTGATGGGTCTTTTTACACCCTGTATACTAACTAAAGCATCGCATACCTATTTATCTTTTTTGTATGCGGGTTTCTGTGACAAATAAACCTATTTTTCTTTCTTTCATCGCCGGCCCGCGCTTTTACTTCGTTTTCGCTCAGCGTTCTTTTTGCTGCGCTCCTAAGGGTCCTAACGTGATGTTAAATAGCCTTATAGCCTTTGGGCTATAACAAGAATTCATCACAGAAAGAACAGAAGCAGAGAAGTATGTAAGTATATTCTTTTATTTAAATTGGAAAATTGTTTTTGATTTTATTTATTTTGTTTTCCCTTCTACTCTCACGTTGTCTTCATCTCTTTAATATACTCTCCTATCGCAGGTATGCTGGAAGAGATTTCTCTAGAAATAAGCATCACCTTTACACGTATATTTCTGTTCCTTTCTTCCTGTCTGTTTATATGTGTGTACTTAAATGGTTAAATAAATAAAGAACGCTAAGCGAAAACGAAGTAATAGCGCGGGCAGCTGATGCGATGCGGCGGGGTAGGTCGGGGGAACAAGAAATTTCAAGCGGACCAAGTCGCGGGCAGAAGCTATATTTTATGAAAAGACAAGCCAACGTTTTTTATACAAACTTGATGGAAATTATGGATGATTGGCATCTGTTTTCTACTGACATTCCTATCAATACGTGATGACCACATAAAACTTTCAAAATGATTAATAAAATTCTCATTCATAAAAAAAAACGTTGAAATGGGAAAACTGATTGACATTAAAAATACAGTTTTTTATGCAAAACGTCTGGTAATTACGTGACATGACCAAAGTACGCGGAACGGTGAGAATTGAAAATGTTTGTTCATACAAAACTACTTGTAATAAAAACGTGTCTATTTTGATGGAAACATACGGATGTTTGGTTGGTGCAGGAGCGCTGAGAACGAGAACTTTTGGAAATTGCATCTCTTTATTAGGTCGTATGTTGATCAAAATTTACTCGCGACGGTTATTAAATCTATACTTACTTATACATATTATAAAGAGGTAAAAGTGAGTTTGTATAGACGTAATAAACCATAAAAACTTTTTTACAAAAAAACAACCGACTTCCAAAAAAAACACTAAAAGACGTGAAAAATAACTTTAATTTCGGAAGTCGGTGCCTTTGGTTTTGTATTTTCGTGTTTGGCCACCGACTTCCGAAATTAAAGTCGGTTGTTTTTTTGTAAAAAAGTTTTTATTTTTCACTTTTTAGTTGCGGTACCTACCCCACACAAATTCGTATACCACTACTTGGTGTGTAAATAACAGTGACAGGTAATTATTAACACATCATCCATATAAACTAAGTGGAAAAAATCTGCAGTATTAAGGATAACTCAAAAACTACTGGTCAGACCTTGATCAAATTTAAATGGGACCACATGTGAAGCACCACCTATCAAATAAAAAAAGAATCATCCAAATCGGTTCACCCAGAAAAAAGGTATGAGCTAACACATATAAAAAAAAAAAAAAAAAACACAGACGAATTGAGAACCTCCTCCTTTTTGTGAAGTCGGTTAAAAAACAAATGGAACACGTTACCCTTTCAGGAAATCATCATATTTTCCGTCAATGACATCATTTCGATCTGGTTTTCCTCTTCGTTTAATGACGTGAAATAACCTTAATCATTAATAATTAAATTAATGAAAACCACAACACAAAGCAAACAGCTTATATAAAACAATCCTCTATTTAGAGCACAAGCAAAAATCTAGAAACAACAAAAAGCATTTTAAATGATTAAAGAAAACACTATTCTATTCAGTTCAGTTTATTACCGAACTAAAACAAAACATAATTATTAGATACGTCAAAAGCTACATGACAAGACATTACGGCTGCATTCCGTACCATCAACCGGGCACAAATCCAGGCGCCAGCACCTAATTGCGGAACACACTTTCAATCACAATACGAGGGTATAGAAGGTTATTCCTAATACATTGCTTCATAGGTTCGGAAAATCGTTTGCTCAACAAGGCAAATGGACGGCCCATTGTGTCGCCCTATGTAAAATTTCTACATTTATATCTGTAATTTTTATGGTGTAACATAATAAAAACTATTCTATTTCATTCTAAATAGCACAATGAATGTGGCTGGACTGTCAAAATGGAAGGCATTGCGATCAATTGCCATTTTATGTGTGTCTTACTACTTGCTACTGAGAAATTCCTGGTAGAATTGAAAATAAATAAAACTGCAAACCCAGGACCCCATGCTCAGTAGCCACGCTTGCGACCACTAAACCAAAGAGGCAGCCGCTTGCATTACTCTGCCATATATTTTCAACTCGCCGGCTGATTTCAATAGCTACGTAGTTACACTGTGGCTACGCTCGGCCGCGTGCAAATTGCAACAGACTTTTACTTGTACCACGGACGTGTCACAGCGGAGATAAATAGAAAAACTTTACAGGAAATTGACCAGTAGGATAATGAGGTGGTTTACGGTCAAGGAGCGAATATTTTAAAGCTTCTAACAAATTCCTTTCCCACATAGTGGGCGCATGTCACCATTTCGAACTGTCATTTTAAAGGCTCGTGCACACTGGCGCCGCTCGTCGCGCGGTGCCTTTGTATCACGCTGTCGCGTCGCGCCAGTGTGAACGAGCCTTAATGCAATCTGCCCATCCTTTTCCCAAGTATTTTGTAGACTGCTTTCAGTCTAATACCGGTATGTTACATGAAATGAGTGCCTGTCTGACCTCCACAACCCAGTAACTTTGTCAGACTTTTTGAGCTTCTGATTACCCGTAATCACTGCACTAGATCTACCAATGTTAACCGAAAGTCCGAAATTAACAGCACGCCGGAGGGGTATCTGTGTATGTAATGGATGGTCCTATCCTATATATAACCTATCCACGGATCCACTTCAGCAAACGTCGCTTAACGTTATAACTCAGCCACGAGACCTAAAATGTTCGCAACACGTAGTCAGAAAAATAATAAGGTACACGAAATGAATTCCCTAACTGTACATTAAATGAGCGTCAAGTTTGACAGCTAAACGTCAGAAATAATAATATGGCGATTAGACTTTTCAATTCATATCTATCGTAACATTACGCCTGTATTTCCCGAAGGGTTGGGCAGAGGTGTAGGTACCTATAGTTCAGCAACATTTGCCAGTTATGTTTAAGTTCTATGTAAAAAGAGGCGAGCCTATTGCCATCAACCGGGCACAACAAGACTCTGGGCTGCTAAGGAGAAAAACCTAATAACACTGCTCGAACCGGAACTCGAACCTAGGACCTCATGCTCAGCAGTAAAGCTTGCGGCCACTAGACCAACGAGGAAGTTCTTATCTATTAATCATATAAATTAAAATAATAATATTACACTCGTGTTCATTACGATAATTTTCGATAATAGTTGAAATGAATTCACATTAACGTAACTATTATGTAGACACATTTAATTTATTACACAATTAATAATTAATTATTTGACATTCATTTTTATACATTATTAGTTTTATCACGAATGGCTTAGGCAAGATAATGAAACGTTTCTATAATATTCGTGATCGCCTAACATTACATAATCGAAATCATTAATGAATAGTCATTTTAAAGAGACTGATATGTGAATGACAAACTCGCTGAATCAGCGAGCAATGGTGGCCCAGTGGTAACGGCCGCGACTTACGAGTTGTACTTACGTGGCAGGTTCGAACCCAGGCAGTCGCTTTACTTTGTGTAAATTATATCGTCACCACTGCTCTCAAATTGGTTAAGGAAAACATTGTGAGGAAACCGGCTTGTCCTAGCACCAAAAATTCGAAGACATGTGACATCTACCAACCCGCACTAGGCCCGCGTGATGGATTACGGCCTGCTCCCTCACACAGAGAAGAGGCCTGTGTCCCAGCAGTGGGAACATTGTAGGCTGATTATGAAACAAGCCGAGGCCTCCCTGAATACCCCTGATGGTAAAGTGACTATCGGATCATCGCAACACTATGAATAAACATCTGTGAAATGCTTTGACAGTTTTAAAATAACCGCCAAAAATTATGCAACGTTCTAAATTTAAAAAAAAAGCTTGTTCAGCCAGCCAATTACATTGCAGAAACGAAAAAT
The DNA here is from genome assembly GCA_916610205.1 of Griposia aprilina. Lineage (NCBI taxonomy): Eukaryota > Metazoa > Arthropoda > Insecta > Lepidoptera > Noctuidae > Griposia > Griposia aprilina. The sequence continues at coordinate 13,015,567 of OU744310.1, read as the reverse complement.
TCCTTTTTAACGAAACCTGTTACTTCGGCAATAATTATCTATGAGTTTGTGGCTTGAAATACAAGTTATGTATCAAGTTATTAACTTTTTATTATACAAGCGGGTGAATGACCCCGATCAATGGCTGCTTAGCAACTGAGTGACAACAATTACGTCATCAAAAATGGCCGCCAAGGGGTAGTGCTTTTCCGTTTTTCTTGTTATTAGTAAATAGAGTATTAAATTAATTGAACGGTATTCCATGTTAGCTGGAACGAATGAGTTATGTTGTGGCAAGGATATCAAAAATAACTGGAACATTACTGCGGTAGATATTGAAGTAGGTCTGTAAGTTTTCTTTTACTGTAAATAAATACTTTTCAAAATTAAAGTGTTACCCAGTAACTGGGTTGTGGGGGTCAAATAGGCAGTCGCTCCATGTAAAATACTGGTATTCAGCTGCATTCGGTTAGACTGGAAGCCAACCCCAACACAGTTGGGAAGAAGATACGCAGATGACGATGATGACTTTTTTGGATTGAAGGCGACAGTAGGATTTAGGAATATCAACAAATAAAAATAAAATGTTGAAAGAAAGAAAAAAGAAAGAAATAGGTAAGTTTATTTGCGCAAACACAAAAAAGAACAAGTTGCGGTAAAATATGCGTCACATCCACGCAAAACGGCAATCGCTAGCATAATGCTACGACCCTATGCGAGACAGAGCCCCAGCGCTGGTTTTCAGCGATAGCCGGCGTTGACGTGATGACGTCAGCCGGTATATTATACGAAAAAATAAGAAATAAAATAAAATACACAATACCTGGTTCTAAATGTTTATTTGTTCCTTTGTATGCTGTTCGCTGGTAAGCGCATCACTTGAGAAAAGCGGGACGGGACCGAGTTGGCTATTTTTGTTTGAAAATGTTTAGGAATTTATGTTTTTTTTTTATATTCCGTATAATTGGAAAATTCGGGAAAAAGCTATTCAGTAGAAAGTTCTTTTTTCTAGGGATTTTTTGTATGATTTATTGTTTGGACAGGACATAGTCTGGTTTGAAATTAAATTAAGTTGGGAAATGGGAATCAGCATATTTGGAATGATATTCTGTATCATTTCCTAGTGTTTAATCTCGGAAGAAGAAGTGATACAACAAAGTCCCCAGCAATACATCTAAGTATTTTCTCGTTTTTCTTTTAATACTAGGTGATATTCAAGTATTTGCCTCTGCGCGCCTTAATGGGAAGACGTGCGGTCGTGGGATCGACCGCATTTGGTGATGGGGCCCCCTAGGCATGACGGGCTGATACCAGTCAGGGGTGCGGCAAATTTACAAGCATTTCTCGGGCCCCCGACTCATGGTACTAGAAGGAACAGTGGGGTTTTAGTCGATAGGATTCCGACATAACCCTCCGTTCTTCCCAGGCGGAGGATATCCACAAAGAAAAAATAAATAAAAGTAAAGACTAAACAGCAATTTAGAAGAGAATCATTTTCATATTTTTTCATCATTGGCAGTATTATTCCACTGACACCTAAGTAATGGCCTCCTCCCTTTTGAGCCACGCTTTTAAGGACATAAGAAATTACCTTCAAATTTTTGAAATAAGGAAAGTCTATTTACGGACCGTAGCAGGTGGCGTTCTGTAGTTTCTTCCTACGTCCATGGGAAAAAGGCGTGAGTTTATGTATGTATGTATGTGGGCCATTTAATCTTTTTAACTATTTTATATAAGATAATTAGTTAATTTAGTGGATTATTTCTTATTTCTGAACTGATTTTGTTTCGTATTCTTAATCTGTTTATTAAAGGTTCCGAACGAAACGTACGTTCGTAGACATGACGTAGACGAAGAGAGAAGGCGGTTGTAATGGTGGACATGGTGCTAAAATAAAGCTAATTGTTGCTATTGTTGTGGAGTACCTGTTACTTGTTGACAGGCCTACACTGTGCTCCCATATCTATCAACACTGTCATTTGAAACATTGTAAAAGCCCCTTATTTTTAAACGAGTAACCGTGGTGTTGCTTGCCGGCTCTTCTCCATAGGAAACGACCAATTGGAACCGTGCACCTAGCTTTTGACGTTTCATAAGTGCCCATGTACTCGTAGGTGTAGGTATGTGAAATAAAATATTTTGATTTGATTTGAATTTATATTTACAAAAAAGCTGTTTATTTCTGCCAACCCAAGGGACTCTTCCATTCCACATTTGTTATGTGTTTAAATTATAAATATTTTATTTTACACACATATCAAATTTTTATTTTATGTTATTTATTTATTAGATATTTATTTCTGTATATGTCCTTGACATCACAGCAGCGAGCCCTATCAGATACCAGCGCTGCGACACTTATTTTTAAATGTCGCAGCATCATGCTTAGATGGGCCTTTTGGCCTCGTGCAGGACTTTCTGTTGTTATTTTGATTATACTTCTTTATTTATTTTTTGTTTTGTTTTTAAGAGTGTGTTTCGTTTAGTTTGTGATAGTCCTGTGCGAGTGTCCCAATAAATACCTTTTCATTCTTTCTTTCTATTTTTAAAAGAAGTTTACGATTTTTTTCCAAATAGTTTTAAGAGATACTTACATAGCTATATTTTTCCAGGAATTCCCCACGTCCAAACTATAGCACTATTTTCTACAAATGACCTATAGTTGTCAATTACCTTCTTCCCAAGTCGAACTGTCGAAGACTAAAATGATAAATGAGCAAGCACGAGTGCAAACTACTCACAGAGAGTTCCGTATATTATGAACAAGTTTCTGCGACCTAATGATACTGTCGTTGACATTTTTCCAACCGACAACGTCGTCATTTTCTCGAATAATTTAAAAGAAATCACAGAAACAATTGCTGTTTCTTTTCCTGCTAAGTATTTACTTTATCATTTTGGCCAAAAGTAATTAGGTGTATGACGACTTATGGTTATAAATTACTTACACATCGATAAGAATTGGGGAAGACCAGAGAACCAAGGGATGGATTGTGTGAAAGATGATATAGCTAGTAAGTGGGCGGATACTGACATAACGATTTATAGAGATGAATGGAAGGACACATGGTGCGCAGACCTGCTGAGGAGTTTGTTACGCCACTTGTTCGTCCCAGCAAAAGAACTCGGAAGATTAGTAAAGGACGGGCGTTTTAGGGAACTGTCTCATTTAATTTTGACATTCATAAAGTCTTGATTGTCAAGCTAATTTGAATAAATTACTTTTGATTTGATTTGAGACCCACAATAATTGGAATAGGATAGTAATAGTCTCGTAAGAATTTTCCTTAATTATAAATTACAGAACCCTAAAAGATGGAAACATAACATTTGTAATTAATACCTTAATTATAAATTCAAATGAGCATGGAAATAGGTTGGGTGAAACAATACGGTATTATAAAAGTCGTTATTTACTAAGGAGAGTAAGTAAAGTAACTAATCAATTTGCAACTAGGTCTTAGATAAATTTTATGAGTGCTGTGTTAACGTTAAGATTGACTTATCGTTCGGGTTGTGCTATTTTCTTGGTTTTATTATCCAGGAATTTTATGTGAAGTCGGTTTGTTTATAAAATAAAATGTACGATTACCACGCAGAGCGGACGGGCTCCTTTTGTGCAGTCGCGCGGATCTAAATCCACGCGACCCGTCCGCGCGTGCGTCAAAAATACTCGACGGATCACTGTCACTTGACATAGGGGTCGCCTTAAGGGTTAACCTATTAATGGTTAGTTCTACCTTCAGAACCGTCTGATCTGATTAATCTTTTAAAATGTATCCGTACCGTGTGTGGCTGTTACGTCCTCTATATCGTTGGCATACGACGGCCAGAACGACTACAATTAGAAGGAAATCGATAAAACTTTACGGACCTGTGGCGGCATCTACAACGCCACATGCGAACTACGCATTACACTGACGTCACGCAAAATCCTGCAGCTCGGAAGTGAAGTTCGACGCGCAACTAGCATAATATATACAACATCCCGACATCAACCATCGGATAGGGCAATAGCCCACCACACACAACACCTGTCTGGTCGGAAGCATCCTCCATTTCCTATGGAGGATAAGAAACCTTCCACCCTGTTTCTCATAGCTCTATAGGCCCAACGGAACAGATTGGTATGTTCAGTCAGATTGATCTCTCCATGTTACATGTAGCCTCAGTACTTTTCCCATGCCAACCATAATAATGTCCCCTAGTAACGGTGCTCTAACCAAACAATTTCTATGGATGTGTATATAATTTCATAGGCACTGTAGGTAAGTCATTTAATATGCATTAAATTCCTATAACGGAGCTCTTGCAAGGTCGCATTCATGAATGTAAAGAAAGAAGGGAAATTTCATCGATTTCGTATACGTTGAGTTGTTTTTTTTTTCCTATAGTTGAGAATTTTGCATATGACCACTATCTCGCCAGATGGCAAGAGATGATGCGGGCTACATTGATGCTCGCTTGTCTAGAAGTTACCCAGTCACTATCGAACTCTCAACTTGATGACTCCCAAGACCATTGAGAAGCAGGGAGTTCCACTCATTAGCGGTTCGTACAAGATAATCAATTATTACGTTATTAACCGACTTCACAAAAAGGAGGAGGTTCTCAATTCGCCTGTATGTTTTTTTTTTTTATGTGTGTTAGAACAGAACTTTTTTCTGGGCGAACCGATTTGGATGATTCTTTTTTTATTTGATAGCTGGTGCTTCACATGTGGTCCCATTTAAATTTGATCAAGGTCTGACCAGTAGTTTTTGAGGTATCCTTAATACTGCATATTTTTCCACTTAGTTTATATGGATGATGTGTTAATAATTTCTTGTCAGTGTTATTTACACACCGAGTAGTGGTATACGAATTTGAGTGGGGTAGGTACCGCAACTAAAAAGTGAAAAATAAAAACTTTTTTACAAAAAAACAACCGACTTCCAAAAAAAACACTAAAAGACGTGAAAAATAACTTTAATTTCGGAAGTCGGTGGCCAAAAACGAAAATACAAAACCAAAGACACCGACTTCCGAAATTAAAGTTATTTTTCACGTCTTTTAGTGTTTTTTTTGGAAGTCGGTTGTTTGTAAGTAATGTTTAGTCGACAGCAACAAATATGTACACTTTTAGCAAGATTCAATACAGAACTTCTCGTAGTGTCGGTTCACTCGTTGAAATGTGGTACGATTCACTAGTCATGTCATAATTTAAATCAAAACCAGGAGGAAACCATTGTTGGACTCCACTAACTACATATAATTTTTGCCCTCGACTGTATAAGCAACAAGCACATGTACACAATTTCTCCAACGAGACAAAAGACACGTGTTTACAATAAGTATCTTGTCTTCCCTGAGAACGAGATGACATGTGTCGCACTGTCGCGGAAACAACTTCTGACGTCAGACACAAGGGGGAGGGTAACAGAGTAGAGAAAGGGAAGGGTACGTTTATGAAACAGGTAAATTTTACTGATAGGGCAACTTAAGGCGAGTCAAATTGTAAGGTACCATAGAGTAGACAGTAAATCAATATGTCGGAAGGACATTTAAATCTTTTGAGGGTGAAAATGTAAACAGTAGCAATACAATCATTCTGACTGCTAAGCAATATTTACTGCACTGTTTTGTAATGTTAAAGAGGCGTGATTTACGCAATGAATAAAATAAATAGTTAAATGTGTGCTGTGTATGAGAAACTGTAAAAATAAAATCTGTGAGGCTTGCAAATGTGTTTTACAATTACTTATGTAGGTACGTAACATAACATTACGCCTGTATTGCCCGAAGGGTAAGGCAGAGGTGTACCTATAGCACACCCAAATTTCGCCAGTTATGTTTAGGTCCCTTGTAATAGGGGGCGAGCCTATTGCCATCAACCGGGCACAAATCCAGACTCCGGGCTGCTACTGAGAAATTCCAGATAGAAAAACTCAATAACACTTTGCCCGACCCGGGAATCGAACCCAGGACCTCATGCTCAGCAGTAGCGTTTGCGACCACTAGACCAACGGTACACTTGGTCACTTATGTACGGTACCTACTTAACCAATAACAGCGCAAAAGGGATGAAACTGATGGAAAACTGAAGCTGTAAATGGTGTTAATAATAATGATGATGATAGCGGACAGGCTCGACTGTCAATACATTGGACACTGCAGTGAAGGCTCCCACAAACAGGCGCGACGCGACAGCCCGACACAAAGGCGCCGCTCGTGGCGCGGCACGCGGTGCCTTTGTATCACGCGGTCGCGTCGCGCCAGTGTGTACGAGCCTTGACTTGCACGTCACCTACAGTCGTCGGTAATGTAAGTGTTTGATAGTGTGATGATTGATTGGTTGTTTTGTATTGTATTGTAATGTTGTGTGTCTAAAGTATTAACTATTGTAATAATAAAGAAAACATAAATAATGCTAACAAAAAAACAAAAAAACTAACCTTCAAAACTCACTACCTACCTACGGAAATATCACACTAGCAGAATGAAACAAAGAAAATAAAAAACTAAAGCAAACTCGCGTGAAACAACTAGTCCTTCAGCATGACCCAGTTCAATAAGTGCAGGCAAAGCATAATAATGTAGCACATAATAACTACATAACATATTATATACTAATAGTAGGTCAGTTCACAACTTATACATGTATACTCTATTTGTTAAGATTTACGAGTTTTCACTTCAATTATTTATGGAACGCGATTAGGAAGTTGAGACGGGTAGGTATACTGGATTTTTTATGCTGTGGTCACGGCTAGAAAGTTCGATTTATTTGTAGGTTGATAATGTGATATAAAATATTAATCGTGTTTGCCGGCGAAAAATATAGGGATAAGTTAATATCTAGGTTACATATCCTTATAAAAAATGTGGTAATTACATTCCCTCCTCAATACAATTTTGATTTGCGGGAAAATCTATTTTCAGTAATGGACTACTGTACATATTGACTGATCAACAACACAACACACATACACATTACATATACACGACACGTTACATTATTGTAAGTCAATTTATATTTGAATTAGCGGACAATTTTAATTGATAGTCAATCTGCTTCTTCGGCGTATCGATTATTACAATAATAATTTAAATTAAATCAGCTCCAAAAATACCGAAATTCTGGTAGGTAATCTGGTATTCGGCTACATCCGGTTGGACTGGAAGCCGACCTCAAAATAGTCGGAAAAAAGCTAAGCAGACGATCAGTCAATCAGCTAAACAATCTCGTTTCCCTGACTGTACGTAATGTTACTAGATGCAGTTAAGTTAAACATAATTCAAACTAGCCTCCTCTACACACGAGGTCAGCGGCCTATAATGTGAGGTTATATTTTTTGTGGCAACATTCTTGATCCAAGATGGCGTTTGCCCCTAATTGCGCGGGAGTTAGTCGAACAGGATGCAAGAAGAAAAGTAGTTGTGTTTCACGGCTGTCTGATTTATTGGAATGAAAGTGTAATCTGAGCATAAGGTCTTGGGTTTATAGAGGTATGAGGAACAGGGTGTAAAGTTCAGTCATACTCTATGGAAAAGGGAGGATCCTCCGACCAGACGGGTGTCGTGTCTGGTGGGCAACTGCCCGACGTTTGATGTCGGGACGTTGTATATATTGTATGCTAGTTGCGCGGTAAACTCTGCTTGCGCGATGCAGGATTTTGCGTGACGCCAGTGCGACGTGTAGCTCGCATGTGGCGATGTAGATACCGCTACAGGTTCAATCTCCAGGTCGGGCAAAGTTTTTATTCATGTGGTACCGATGCCCGGTTAGTGGCAATAGGCTCGTCCTCAATAACATTGGACTTAAATCCTCATTCTCTTTCTTATACCAATTTATTTGGCATTGGCGCAACATGTTTTTCTTTCATACCTCTCTATTAGTCGTCATCTCGGAAAGCACCCCCCCTTTCTAACTACCATACATGGGACTTAAATAAATTAGCCAAATGTCATATCGGTACTCAATTCTGTACTTATAATTTTTCTCCCATTGCCGCTTCTTTTTCTTCCCCTTCTCTTATATAGCCATCCACATTCAAACACAAAAGTTTATTCAAGACGTATTCCTCATTTCTGCTTACCCCCAAACAGCAACTAGTAGACACTAGCCCGTGATCTAAGCAACGATGTGCGTACGCCGACCGCCTTTCACTCGCGAAGGGCAGCTCCGATTGCATTACTATGTCCTACTGACGGACCGTGGTGCATTCTACCGGTTCGTATAGTATTTGAGTATTTGCAGTTTGAGGTAAATATTACTATTAACTGCGACCAACTTTGAGAAAAGGCCAGAAACTTAAAAAAAGGCTCAATCGAAAAAAAATACTATCTGCGACCCGCGGTTTCACCCGCATAACTCTTGATCCCGTGGGAATATCGGGATAAAAAGTAACCAATGCCCTAATCCACGTCATAGTCTACCCCTGTGCCAAATTTCATCCAAATACGTTAAGCTGTTTTGACGTGAAAACGTAACAAAGAAACATTCAAACGTTAAAAAAATCAAATCTTTTCTCTTTATAATATTAGTTTATAAAAGTGACTAGGTATCATTAGAAGACAAATAAGTTTTTAGAGGATCAATTAAACATTTTAGAATTAAAATTGGCTTTGTAGAGCGTTGTCTTTGTCACTCATACCTGTATGAGTCTCCTTCTAAAGGCTCCTTTAAACAGGCGCGACACGCGACGCAACACAAAGGCACCGCCTGTCACGCGACGAGCGATGCCTCTGTGTAGCTTGTCGCGCCTGTTTGTAGGAGCCTTGAAGCTCGAGGACATTAACTCTCAGGTGCTGTAGTTTTTAGACAGATATTTTTCTTGGAACTTAGGAGAAATTGTTTTTCTGTAAATTGATAAATGAATTCGACGTTTCGGGAAATTGATTCACTGGGCATTGGCCGTTGGGGTAAATGGTACATGAAATAATTTGTCTGGTCAGTAAGATGGATTTTATTATCAATAACACCTTTTCGCATCCGAATTTTTCTGATGACTGGACCAATGTGTCACACAATTGCAATTTATTTTTATTTTTAATTGACCTCAAAAAAGAAGGATCTCTGTTTTCCTTTGTGTGTATTGGACCAATTTTCTCAAAAACAAGGCAAAATACATCTACATCGAATTCATATAGAAATATGATATACATGAGAAGAACTACACATTGTTCTCAAAATTACCATCTACATGAAAAAGGGTCAGTAAGTCAGTACTTTCATTGGAATTACACCAATTCTTAGAATCCGTACTGCTATGGGAAAGTATGGCGTATTAGTCATAATTGAGACACCAATCTTATCGCTGGACAAAAGAGAAATTGACCAAGAGGTAACGGAATGAATCTACATAGACTTTTATAACATAACATCACGCCTGTAATCTCCGAAAGGATAGGCAGAGGTGTACCTAAAGTACCCCCACATTACGCCAGTTATGTTCAAGTCCCATGTTATAGGGGCCGAGCCTATTGCCATCAATCGGACACAAATCCAGATTCCGGGCTGCTACTGGCAAATTCCTGATGGAAAAATTCAATAATATTGCCCGATCCGGGAATAGAACACAGAACGTCATGCTCAGCATTCAGCAGAAGCGCTTTCGACCACTAGACCAAGGAGGCTGTTAACCAATAGACTCTACCAACAGATTTTTATGAAACGCCATTGTGCATGCCTGCTTTGTGAGTCTAGTTGTCAGTCTAGTTTTGTGTCCGGTTGATGGCAACAAACGTGAACATAACTGCCGAAATAAGAGTAAATTTACCCAGATGAGCTTCTTCTCAAAAAGCTCTAGTACTACAGCCCGATTTAAACTTGATGGCGACTGTGAAGTGCGCTACTCGCTGCGCAGTACCTCACCCCTCACCCCCGCTGACACGTGAATTTGTTACTGCGCAGCGACTCACTTCAACTTCCGAGCCGCCATAAAGTTTGAATCGGACTGTACTATGGTTGTTTTTGCCTATCTACTTAAGGTGAATCTTCAGCTGTAGCCCGCCAAATTCAAATTTTCTTTGGTATTTTTGCAAATTGCAGTTCTATTTTACGTCGTATGTTGACTAAAATGCGATTTGCGACCGTAGGAATGATATATTTACTGAATAATAATCGTCATTTTGAATTTGATTTGATGATGATGTGTTGACAGACAACAGAAAGCCTATAACTGCCAGGTCTAGGACTCCGGAAACACGAAACTTTCCTCAAGAGTTCTTTATACAAGGAAGGTGAGCAATAAGGTACGATTTTTGAAAGATCCTCTCAAAGAGGGGTTAAATTTGGAAAGTCAGTATGTAAGTTCGATATTTTCTCCAATGAGAATCCCCATCGGGCACACGGAGAGCTCTACTGTAACTAGACTATGGTTATTTTTGGCTGTACCATCATCTTCCTGCCCTTGACCTATGTGACTTGGTGTTGGTGCAACACCATTTCTTCATCCATGCTTCCATGCTCGCCTGTCAACTGTCACGCTAGCCTTCACTCGCTTCTCTTTCATATCATTCCTCTCCCTCTCCATCCACCAAGTTTGATATTCATCAAACTCAAACTCAAAGCATTTATTTCAAATAAACCAATTACAGGCACTTTTGAATTGTCAAGGGGTCGGTCAGTCAGAAAGATGAAGCTAGTTACCCATTCCAAAGCGTAGTAGGTACCTATGGAGAAGAACGGGCAAGAAACTCCATGGACTCTCTTTTAAATCAAAATATGGTTACAAAATATTGGTTACATCGTTCATGTTGAAATTATGCATGTGAGAACGATGCAGAACGTTAAAAGCGTTCGTAATAAAAAGACAAAAGCAATTCAAATATTAAATTAAATTAAAATAAGCCGTGGCAGCTAAGAAATGACCAGTCCCCACTGACGGCGCTCGTTCACGAACATGACGCATGGATCGGCAGCATTCAGCTCAACCATTTTGAAGGGAACTTAATGATCCAACCAACACACACGCCACCGCCAGCGAGACATTTGAGTGAGCATGACATACTCTCAGCCGCTATGGCACATTCAAGTCAATGAAAGAAAAACCTAGTAAATGGTAGCTTTATAGCTTATAGCATCACTCTTTTAGTGACATGCATTTTCTCGTTCATGATGACATACCAAGCCAAACGATTTCCTTTCAACTTTTCCTTTATACCAATCTCTTTTGTTGACCATACAACATTCGTGTTGATTCGTATCTCGGCTCAGAACTGTGCGATCATTTTGCTGCAGTATGTGGGTCAGTCTGCGATTAACGATGATTACTTGATGGTGACGCATGGTGTACGCTCAGTTGTGTTGTTAGGTACTAAAAAATGCATGGTTTCTTGTGCTAAATTGTTAATATAGAGTTAATTGTTTGTTTGTGGTGAATCGCTGATGGCAATATGTATGGTCAGCTCAAAAAGTATTTCATGAAAGTGCAAACAAATCTCGGTCAAGTTAAATTCTTAAGTCGTCTCTACACGTTGCGCCAACGTAAGCCAATGTACGCCACAGTATACTTAAACTATTATCAGAACATTGAACTACCGTCATTTGCGTAAACTTATCGTTGTATTTATAGTCATTCTGTGGCTTATATTGGCGCATGTTGGGCCAACGTGTAGAGGGAGCATTACGAATCACTTAATACTTAAAAGAATTAGTAACACATTCATCTGTATTTAAATGAAAGCACATAATTTGTTTACTTCGCACTACGCATTGGCATCCACGGCCGTTCACAGGTACGTTTTCTGGTCCATTTGTTGACATTTTCACTAGATACTTTTGGAATAGAGTATACGGTCAAACGTCAGTACGCACGTCAGTGATAAAGTAACACTTGAACAGTAATTATAGTAGGTATAAAACTACGAAAAGCAAATTTACTGTAACCAAATAAAGGCGCTGTCAAATTGTTATAATGGACGTGCGGTATGTACAGCAGGAAAAGTAATTGTTAAGGAAATTGGCACAGGAAAATTTCGCCGTGCCGCTTTAAGGCTTCCGCAGACAGGCGCGACGCGACAGCACGACACAAAGGCGCTGCTCGTCGGGCGACGAACGATGCCTTTGTGGCGCGGGCGATTCGGGTCGCGTGTCGCGCCTGTTTGTAGAAGCCTTTACTTGCCATACTTTTCGTAATCTTGCAGTCTTGCACGAGTTTCTGTGACAATAAATCTATTTTTCTTTCTTTTCTTTAAAATTTGTAATTACCTGAAACAAACAAAAAGAAAACATTAATATTACATCTTTTTGGTTTATACTTAATAAATCTTTTGTTACATTATTCTTATATTTGCTGGATATCGGCTATGCGTCATTTCCAGACGAAAATAAATGTCGCTAGTCAAAATATCACATTAAAATAAAAAATGTCTTTTGCAGAGCGTCTCCTTCTAAATCTCGATGTGTATTGAATATTAACTCAAACACAAAGCATTTATTTCAATTAAATCAATTACAGGCACTTTTGAACTGTCAAGGAGTCGGTCAGTCAGAAAGATGAAGCTAGTTGCCCATTCCAAAGCGTAGTTAGGTTTCTATCTAGAAGGACGGGAAAAAATCTCTCCGGACACTAATCAAAACATTGGTTACACCATTCAAGTTTAAATTATACATGCGTAACGCCCAGGTACTGTTTATTTGTTACTATTAAGTGGACACCCAAAGATATAACATGCCGTTTTAAGTTGTGTAAGTCAGAGATAACGTATTGATAAACTGATAACAGTATCGACAGTAAATAATGTCGATAAGAACTATTGTTAGTGAAAGTATTTTAATATATTGGATCAGCTGTTTTACTTCTTTTTGTAGGTACTCATATAAAATAACATACAATCCTCTGTATTCCCGATGGATTGGTCAGAGGTGTACCTTATTTATTTAAGGCTGCTACTAACAGGCGCGACACAAAGGCACCGCCTGTCGCGCGACGAATGGTGCCTTTGTGTTGCGTGCGATTCGCGTCGCGTGTCGCACCTGTGTTAAGGAGCCTTCATTTGGTACACCAACAGCAGTACATACAAATAATTAAAACAGAACAATGACATAATAAAAGTACTGGTATGTTGCCTATTATAGGTATACACAGCATTCACCATAAAATAACACCGTAATTAAAAAAAATAATAAGTGAATACCTTATTACATCTACATCTCCCCGGTTATTTTACTTCATAGGTACAGTCAGTGAACTGCATAACCCGATCCCTCTTCTTCTTTTTAAGAGGGGACAAGTAATGCAGAGTACTCACCGTACTCTATTAAAAATCCACATTGGACAATAATAACTCATTTTTAGTAAGGAAATGTATTGAAATAACATGTTTTCCTCCAGCTAGGATTAAACACAGGACATTGCTATTATGAACCTTAACTGCATACTGAAACTTGGCAACCTCGCAAATAATAGCGGTCTAATATTTTGCTGTTTTCATTAGTTTATCAATATGGCTCAAATAAATTATGAAATATCGGTCTATAACTTAACATAACAATAACACAGTTATGTTTAAGTCCCATGCGGCCATGTCTATATTGAGGCGGGCTCTATATTGCGCTAAAATAGTGGTTAACAATTGACAAAATAATCAAAACAGCAAATTATTTGACATCTATTCGTGACGTTGTCAACTGTTAGGATGAACCCTCAACGGACAACCAAGGTGAAACGAAACTTTTAAAGAAATTGCTACTCACAGTACTAATAATATACTGTGGCAATGGACCGAAAAATTGGCACAAGTTTATCAAAGTTAAAGCATTTATTTCAATTAAGTAATCTTTTAACTTTTGAACTGTCAAGTGTCAAGAAGTTGGTCAGTTAGTCAGACTCAAAGTTGAAGCTAGTTGTCCGTTAAGTGAGATTTCTATGGAGAAGAACAGCGCCCCATTTGAGTAACACACTTTGTCTAAGAAATGCCTTATCCTATTTCTATTCCTTCTTATGTGTGAAATATTCGTCTGCGTAAATAACGCAATGAATGTTGTCGTATTTATCATACTGAAAGGCATTGCAATTGTAAGAGTTTTACAGAATTACCCCGTAGCTCAAGTAAGAAACACCATGGTTAACATTTACTCTTGCAAATCAAGTTATTTCAATTTCACAAGTTAAGTACTTACACCATTCGTGTTAAAACTATTATAATAAAAACGTTAAAGATTCTGGAAAATAACAAATGAAAATTCGTATTGAAGTTAGTAGTCTGAATCTGGAATTAATATTTTTGATACTCCAAACATGAAAGTACTTATTTATAGCATCAATGAAAGAATTCTCTGATAAAGATAAAACATAGATAATGATAAATCATGGGTGTTTACTGTCGTCAGCGTAAGATAATATTTATTTACTGATAAGGTTGATAAAAATATGACGAATCAATCATATAAATACAGTCCAGCGTGGCTAACTGTACGTAGACGCTTCATGTGAAAGAAAATGCCAAAAACCTGTCAGATCTAGTACGTTTCACGTTCATTTTGATTAGGGCCAATTTGCACCACAAACATATTTATAAACGTTGAAACGTATCATCTGCAAAAAATAACATAAACAGAACATTGTTTTACATTCGTTTAGCACGTATTAAGTGACAGACACCAAGATTCATATTCATATTCATATTCATTTATTGCATTTCATGTTGTTTACAGGTTGTTACATTATGATAGTTCCAAACAATGAACCCTGCTAGGGCACAGCAATGTATAGGCGACAGGTTTTAATTAATTTAACATGCTATCATTATTCATTATTTATACAATTTGTTGATATAGATTAATTTAAAAATTATTAATTATTATTATACATTATGTCATTCTTATAAACTAAATAAATAAATTATCATTTTCTGACTGATGTCTTATAGAGTACCTAGTTATGTATGTGTAATGTGTTCGAGTTGATAGTAATTTATTTATTTCTCAGTTAAAAATTCTTTTAGGCTATAATATGATTTTAAGTTTAAGTAGTTTTGTAGGTCATTTTTGAATTTGTTGTCATACTCTGTATCCTTAACTGAATTCGGGAGTTTATTATAGATTTTAACGCACATGGCCAGAGGCCCAGAACGAAACATAGCTAGTCTTGAAGTTGGTACCGCTAATTCGTTTAGATATCGGTTTCTAAGACTGCGTTGGTGTGGGCGTTGCTGTTTTGCTAGCGGAAAAAACGATGGGTATTTTCTCACAAATTTACTAGCTTCTAGGATATAAATACCTGTTAGCGTAAGAATTTTATGTTCTATAAAGTATTTTTTGCAACTTTCCGTACGTTCTATATTTACTAGGATTCGAACGCATTTTTTTTGTAAAATAAATAGTCGCTCTATATCTACACTATTTCCCCACAATATAATTCCATAGTTTAGCCACGAATATGCGTATGCGTAGTAGGCTGAAAGAGCTGTTTTGAGGTCGGTTGCCTTTTTTAGTTCTCTTAAGGCGTATGTAAAGCTAGCCAATTTATTTGATAGGGTTTGTATATGACCTTTCCAGTTTTTTTTTTTTTTTATTTGATTCCTGGGTAACGAACTGGAAATTAAATAAATAATTCTACATTCAAAGTCACCGACAATGAATCTGTCTAGCCTTTTCCAAACTATGTATGTTAAGGTCGGCTTCCAGTCTAACGGGATGCATCTGGATACCAGTATTTTACATGTAGCGACTGCCGATCTGACCTCCACAACCTCGGGTACACGATACCCCTGGGTAAACAGCTTGTCAGACTTTTTGGGCTTCTGACGACCCGTAACTGTCAAAGATCCGCCGGCTTAACGTGCTTTCCGAAGGGGTCTCGTTAAGTGATCGATGGTCACCCATCCACGGACCGGCCTCGGCAAGTGTACCTTAACGTTCGATCGACTCATGCAGCTGTAATTATTTAGCCACGAGCCTCTCCTCCTTACTTTCCAAATCAGTGTAACAATAAAAAAACATTATCCCGCATTCCATACGTCGCCTAACAAAAGATAACCTATTAAAAACCAATCTAGCTGTACAACCAACCGCTCGTCGAAGTATTTTTTTTTTGTCATCGCCTTTATTATGTAGCAGTAAGGAAGTTTCGTAGTTCAATTGTTACTACTGTAATGCAGTTAACTGTATAAGTTAAATCATAATCATGCTTCACGACTATTTTATTATGACTAATGGCGCCAAGCTTCTGAAGTTCTGTATATTACAGCACGGTGTCAGTGGGTCAAGGGGTTCAATTCCCGCGGGGATAAAATATTAGTACGTCCTTACAGACAGTGGCTCAATGTCTCTCTGTTTGTACAGTCCAGGAATTAAAAGGTTAACCATCTTTCGGTCAATTTTAACTTGGCAGTTATTCCACATAACATGACATCTGCAGTAGATCTCAAAGAATCAGGCGATTCGTAATAGAGGATGAGCCTATTGCCACCAACCGCGTAAACTTCCGGGCTGCCACTGAGAAAGTATATCCGGGAAAACCCACTTTGCCCGCTCTCACCGAATGACCGAACCCAGGACACCAAGCTCAGCAACCGCGCATTGGTCTAGTGGTCGTAACCACTAAATACCAATGACATAGTCCATTTAAAATCCAAATAGCTTTTACAGAAAAATAACGCATGAGTAACAACTTCGTTCGGCTATCATCGGCTTATTCCGGCAGCGATCGGTTATCGGATTATTTCCCTAATAGCTTTTTAATGGATCTTTTCCAGTGTATTTTTTATCTCCAACCTTTGTGTTACAGAATATTAAAGTTTTGAATAATAATGGAAGGTGGTTATGGATTATTTTATGCAAATTGTATTATCACGACTTTGCATTTTCTTTTAAACACACAGTCGTACAGGTATGAGTGAAAGAGACGATGCTCTAAGAAGCCATTTTTTTTTCTAAATTTCCGTACTTTCTTAAATTTTGCGGCCGGATACTGTAAGCCGAGTGACAGAACAGCGGGGTAATTACGTAACACACTAGCAGTAGGAAAAGCTTTCATTTTGACAGTTCAACAACATTCATTGCGTTATTTACGATATTGAGCAGACAAATTTTTCAAACATATGAAGCAATGGATTAGCAATAAGCTGGCTGTCATATATCGAATAGCCCAAATCACTGATAAAACAGAAATTAAAAAAGTGCTTAAAAAGAACCAAAAACATAACAACTTGTATTCCTGAAGGGTTAGGCAGAGGTACACCTGAAGTACACCCACATTTCGCCATTCATGTTTAAGTCCCATGTAACAGGGGGCGAGCCTATTGCCATCAACCGGGCACTAATCCAGACTCCAGTCTACTATTGAGAAGTTCCAGACAGAAAAACCCAATAACACTTTGCCCGACCCGGGATCGAACCCAGGACCTCATGCTCAGCGGAAACGCTTGTGCCCAACGAGAGCATTCCATAACCATAACACAAGAAAGTGTGTCAAAAATATTATAAAACTCCTAAAAATTACCTAACCTTTTTAAAATTCAAAGTAGCAACCCCCGTTACAATTTACAGTATGGCAACACCAATACACCACAAGGTCGTCTTTACAAAATTAATCACTTGCCGCTCACCTAAATGAGAAGTCATTGCCAGAAACAAAAACTTAGAAGGTCGCACTACAGTTATTTTAATTATCTTTTGAATTTCCAATCTGCGTGCGCGCAGGTAGGTAAACTTTTTAAATAATCGATGAGCGAGGCAACTACAGAAATAAAAGGTAGGCAGCTGATGAAAGTATTGCAATATAGTTTTTTTTTTGTTTTAAGTTGGGACGATTGTGCTAATTGTGCTAATTAATTGAACAGCTGCTGGTACTGTTACCTCACGATGTTTCCCTCCACCGAAAACATCGTGAAGAAACCTCGATATAAAGTAAATATAAGTTTAAAAAAATCGCCAACCCATCTTGAGCAAGCGTGGTGATCAATCCTCGTGTCTTCTGTGTATGAGAAGAAGCCTTTGCCTAGCAGTGGGACAGTAATAGCCTAGTATTCTTTTTTTTTCGTTTTTATTTTGAAGGGGCAACACCGACAGCTGAAGTTTTGCGCCACTTCTTCCCAGGCTTTAGTTGCGCAGAAGTGGCGGAACAAACTCCCCCAGCAGCACAGCTGTCTAAAGTTAGAAGCTCGAAGAAAAAAGTGCGCTGGAGATGGTCCGTCATTTGTGCTGTTTATGATATGGCCTAGATAAGTTTTGAAATGACAGGCTAATTTTTAACTTTCTTGGGCATTCTTTTTTGAATAGACCAATTTTATTGACTTAAACATTACTGGCAAAATGTGGGTGTACTATAGGTGCACATCTGCCTAACCCTTCTGGGAAAGCAGGCGTGATGTTATGTGTTAATCGAGACTATAACAAGAAAATGTTGTGTGAACTGTTAAACTCCAAGAAAAGACGATTTTTAATATTTTTTATCTGTGAAATTGACTTTGGATCGCGAATTTACGCAGTCACGTACGATAATCGCAAAAAAATACATGATTCAATTAAGTCACACGACTGACGATTCACTCAAAGATCAAAAACCAATTCAATTATGTTAATACCTACTTTAAGATTTTGTCGCTTCAAACTGATTTCAATGCACAACGATTAAAGTTTTATTTTATTTTGTCAAGTTACGTTCTATAGCTGGACAGTCACTCGACTTTACAAGCATTTTAGCTATACTTAAAGAATTTGAATTTGGTTGTCGACTGTGTCCCACTAGTTGATTTTAGTTGGGCAACCAACTTACACTCCTATCCCACTAGCACTGTTGGATTTTTTTAAAAGTAACTGTTTTTAATTTTGCTATAGGTAATAATATTTTATTAAATCCAACACTGGCAGCCCAAATTTCAGCAAAAAAAAAATCACAACCTAATTAACAAAACATTATTCAGAAATCAGAACACATTTTTTTAACAAACGAACATAACCTACAAACTTACAAAGCGAATTTCGCAAACAAAAGGTTAACAAAATTAAAGTTGATACAACAATCAAAATTGAACCCTGTCTAGATTATTTTAGAGGTTATGAAAGATGCAAATACAAATTGGCGGGCGAGGTCTTTAACCTACGCTAACGGAGAACACCGTTATTTCCCGCGCAAACAATATGGCTGCCGAGCAAAGGCTCGTGGCGTAAGTCCTATTTTTTTTTTTAATGTGATGTCTATTTCTACAAATAAAATGAGGTGCGATACGGCTACTAATTGTTTTTTTTGTTGGCTAAGCAATTAAAATTGTGGCTGGCATTCTGTGGCCACTTTAGTTTAGATACCTACAGGAAAACTTTATTTTTGTACGAAAGTTGAATGAAAGTCACGGTAATAATGAAATTGTACAGCAATCATAGGTACTGGGAACTGAAAGTTGACAACATTTTTCAGCATTCCAATTTTAAGAATAGAACTCGATTAATCTTTTGACTCGTTAATAGAAAGAAAATGGCCATGAAATATTGAAATTCATTTGCCAACACCAATAATTAATTTAAATCTAGTTAACTAGCAATTTATGCGAATTTGTCAAGCACGAAATATCAACAGTTGTGAAAGTCGTTGAGCATTTAGCCGTCCCCTCCGTTGCTATAAGCAACGTCAAACAAATAATTGGATTAATAGAGGGAATAAAATATTTTTGTCGATGAACGTAAATGAAAAAAAAATGGTTATTGATAACGAAATAAACGTATTTATTGGTCCCAATTTTAACGGTAGAAAGCAGTTGTAAAAATTGTATTCATGAACAGTCAAAGAACAAATTACCTGTTTCAGTAGATTGACAACTACGTCACTTTGACATTTCATACGACTGATGAAGAATGACAGCTGGATTTGAATGTGCGGACAAAGTAAGTTTAATTTAATATTAATTGATATTAATTCTGTAAATACATATTTATTGATACAGTCGCGAATCACATTTTGTTCAACATACAACCTGACACTGACCAGCGGGGTAATTGCGTAACACACTTGACTAACAGTAGGAATGGCTTTCATTTTGACAGTTCAACAACATACATTGCGTTATTTACGTAGTTGAAAATATGAAACAATGGATTAGCAATATCCTTCAAAATTATTCAGATTGTGATTGATAGTGTGCTGCAAATTGCAAAAATAACGAAATAAACGTATTTATTGGTCCCAATTTTAACGGTAGAAAGCAGTTGTAAAAAATTGTATTCATGAACAGTCAAAGAACAAATTACCTGTTTCAGTAGATTGACAACTACGTCAATTGCAAAAATGTTAAGAAAATTTGAATTTCGCGGGCCACCCTGGCGCTTCCTCCTCAAGCAGACTGATACACAACTTTTAATTTATTTCCATGTTATAAAATTTGGTTTTCCAACTCTAGAACTGACTGCTATTGCCTGATGATCACGTGAGAAAGCTACCACATCCACTGATGGCCTATTTATGGCCATTGACTACACCGTATAATGCAGTAATCTATTACAGTATTACATATCCGGGCCACAATAGCAACCGGTGAATTAAAAGGCTTGATTCACACTGTTATAACTATTGTTGCATAACAATAGGCTAAGCGTAGGTCAGGCGTGAGTGACGACCCGGCCTACACGGGTGTGTTGAATGATTTTTATGTTACAGTTTTAGTTTACACTAACATTACTTTTCAGTTATATGTTTATAAAACTTAATAAGTTTTACTGTGTAATCAAAATAAGTCTTATTAATTAATTCTTCCGGTTTAGAACCAAAAAGTCAAAGACATGTGTGACGTCCACCAACCCGCACTGTGCCCGCGTTGTGGATTACGTCCCATTCCCTCTCACAGAGAGGAGGCCTGTGTCCCAGCAGTGGGAACGTTATAGGCTGATTATGCTCATGCTTCCGGCCTTGTAAGCGTAGGGACAGTCAACTGCTCGTCAGTAGTCAGACTTGAACTACGAAAACCGCTATTACTGCTACAAAAATGCTGTCAAAGTTTTTTATCATGTACGTGCGGATGACTGTACTTTTTCAATAAACATTCGATTTTATTTTTAATTTTAAAATTTCGATTTTTTATTTTTTTCCTGTTCCAGCCAGAAGCAAATAGTAGGGGTGTCCCATAGCATAGACGATAAAAAGTTTAGTTCAGAAAAGCCACGATTGCATGTCTAACAGTCGTAGTGTTGCCAGCTTATCGCCTAATAGCATCTCTAACCCATTTCTTAGCTCGATCACTCACATAATGCATAAAGTTTTGTTCACACTATTAGCACATCGTTTTGGTAAACAGTAAATTCTGGCATAAGTCGTCATCAATCTACTTTATTTTTGCTATAGAATGGCAATCAAGCCGACGCGATGGCCCTTCTTATGGTACGTAGTCACCGTCGCCTATGGACATCTGCAACATCCATCAAAGGCATCGCAGATGTGTTGCCAAGTTGTTATCATCCTCTGCCTGCCTTTTCCCAACTAAATATGTTAGGGTCAGCTTCCAGTCTAACTGGATGCAGCTAAGTAACAGTATTTTACATGGAGCGACTGCCTATCTGACCTCCACAACCCAGTTACGATACCCCTTGGTAAGACTGGTTGTCAGACTAAAAGGCTTCTAACGAACCGTAACATCCGTCAAAGATCCACGAATGACAGCCGGGACCCACGGCTTAGCGTGCTTTCCGAAGCACGGAGGGGTCTTGGTATATAAAGACGGTCACCCATTCACGGAACAACCGCGGCAAGCGTAGCTTAACCTGATCTATCGAATTGTGTGGCTGTTATGACATAGCCGCAAGCTTTCTCAGAGACGTACTTGAAACCGGAACACAACAACGCTGCTTGGCGACAGAAACATGTATGTGGTGGTAGTACTTCCCGGACGAGCTGCTTCACAAAGAGCTAAACTACTCAGTTCATTCAGTTACTCCAACAAATCTTGATTCAAACTCTAAAGCACTTGTTTCAATTAAACCATTTACAAGCACTTTTGAACAGTCAAAGAGTCGGTTAGTTAGTCTATCAGACAGTTGCTCATTCCAAAATATAGATCTCTATCGGAGGTGAAGAGCCAAAAAACTCCATGATTTTAAAACGGGTTGGCCCAATTTCAACCTGAGACCAAAAGGCGAGGGCACGACAAAACGGAAAATATCTTCTAATCACGGAAACAAACGTAAGTAATCTTACTAATCCTACTAATATTATAAATGTGAAAGTTTGTGAGGATGGATAGATGGATGAATATTTGTTACTCTTTCACGCAAAAACTACTGAACGGATTTGGAACACAGATAGTTTATAACCTGGATAAACACGTAGGATACTTTTTATTCCGGTAGTACGTTCCCGTGGGATAATTCCCGACAATCACGCGGGCGAAGCCGCGGGCAAAAGCTAGTGTATAATAAAGCTGAAGAGTTTGTTTGTTTGAAGGCGCTAATCTCTGGAACTACCAGTCGCATTTGATAGCCCAATTCTTCAGGAAAATTTAAACATCACGATACGACCGAACGACGAAAAATCGAACAGAACGCGAAAATGAAGTAAAAGCGCGGGCTGGCGATGCGACGCGACGCGGTGGGTCGGGGGCCGAGGGAGTTTTATAAAAATGTGGCTGTTGTATATGTATTGTGAATCTTACGACTTCCATGCGAACGAAGTGCGGGCAGAAGCTAAGTATTACGATAAAATCTTAAACCAAAAATAATTTCAATTTGACATTTTAGGTACGAAAGTATCGTATTTCCTTTCAACCTCTCCCCTCTAAGTAATTAATCATAAATAGGAAATAAGCTCAAAAAAGAAAAGCTCTTGTCTTTTCTTTTTTATTTTGACGGGAAACCGTAGCTTTTCTTACTCGTAATTTATACATCTTTAATACTTCGGAACGTGAAGGATTACTTCGTAATTAGAGGAAGGATAAATTCGTTTTTAATTATAAAATGTCAGATATTAAATAAATATTAAGAGGAGCTCGTGGCTAAATAATTACAGCCGCACGGGTCGATCGAAGGTTAAGCTACGCTTGCCGCGGTCAATTCGTGGATGGGACCCATTACATATCGGGACTCCTCCTTGGAAAGCATGTTAAGCCGTTGGTCCCGGCTGTCATTCGTAGATCTTTCACAGTCTTTACGGGTAGTCAGAATCCGAAAAGTCTGACCAGTCTTAGCAAGAGATAACGTGTTACCCAGTTACTGGGTTATGGAGGTCAGATAGGCAGTCGCTCCATGTAAAATACTGGTATTCAGCTGCATCCGGTTAGACTAGAAGCTGACCACAACATAGTTGGAAAAAGGCAGGCAGATGATGAGGATGATGATGTAAATATCATACACAGAAATGAGGAAATTCTAGGGCCTTTAGTTTTATTACCTGTTTCTGAGATTGCTGGCTAACCTATAAGTTGGCGACTGTGTAAAGGCTCCGGCAGACAAGCGCGACGCAACTCTTGTAGAACAATTTCCATGAAGTTTTCATAGAAATTGTTCTACGAGAGTCGCGTCGCGCCCGTTTGCCTTAAGTCCGAGGCTATTGTTACCTATTAGAAATATTATACACAGAAGCTGTTGGTGTACCTTAATCAATAAATAAAGGAACATGGATAGAAAGAAAGAAAGAAAGAAACATATTTTGAAAAAAAAAAATGAGATTTTTTTTTTGGATGTTGTTGGCTATAAAATATTTGGTTTGTAAAAACCAAAGAAACGTTGGATGGACTGTGTGAAAGATGAAATGGCTAGAAAGGGGTTGACTACCGAGATGACTAACAGAGAAGTAAGGAAGAAGACATACTGCACCGACCAGTAATAAAATGAGTTCAGGGCAGGAGAATTCAGACACCAATCTACACGACACATGATCTAACCAAGATTATGTCTGGACTTTAAAAGACACCGTGACCTCTGAGTTTGTTTCGGCCTTTCTTCTCAGAGTAGTCAGATAGGAAACGCCGACCGCATCTAGTTCATAAAATATGATTGACGTGTTGAAGTGTTTGTACAAACCTACTTACAGAAATAAAATCATTTAGTATGATTAGAATATATGTATAAATACATAATCATCTCAGCTAACTGTGATCGAAATCAGTGAGGTTAGTTTAGACGTAGGCTCCTACAAACAGGCGCGACACGCGACGCGACATAAAGACGCCGCCTAGTCTGTCGCACGACGAGCGGTGCCTTTGTGACGCGTGCGATTCGCGTTGCGTGTCGCGCCTGTATGAAGGAGCCTTAAAATTGTACTTAATTAAACAGACAAGACTGGTTTTGTCAGAATTTTATAAAGAAATAGCACCCACTTATTTCAATTTCAGAAATCATCAACTGTGAGAGATAAAAACATTTCTCTTTAAGTACTAACAACACAAGGAAGCTGTTATCAAACGACTTCTTAGCAATCAATCAAAATATTTATTCGTTCGAAATAATCACTCGAAGAAAAAGAAAAACTTTGCTCAATTTTTATATATTATGTATACAGAACTAGAGACCCGACCCTGGGGACCTACTATCTATGTCCGTCAACGAAGATACGGGCCCGTCCGATGTTAGTACAAAACATAGAAGTGAACCCTACTCCCGATTAGATTACTTTTTCGGACGGGCAAAATCATATCGGAAGTAAGTACAAATGTCAAATCGTTTCGTCATTAATTTTGGAGCAGTGGTGGCCCAGTTGTAGCGGCCCCGACTGACGAGTTGTAGGTCGTGGGTTCGTACCCAGCCAGGCTAATTACTTTGAGTAATACATTTATTTCATCACCACTGCTCTCAAAACGGTGAAGGAAAACATCGTGAGGAAACCGCATGTACTAGAACCAAGAATTCGAAGACATATGACATCTACCAACCCGCACTGAGCCCGTGTGGTGGATTATGAATGGCCCACTCCCTCTTACACAGAGGAGGCCTGTGTCCCAGCAGTGGGAACGTTATAGGCTGATTGGTTATGTATGGTTATTTTTAGTTCGGGCCCCAAACTAATGTTAGTTCCGAAAATGATCCATGATAGGAAACATCCGTAACTTAGGCCTAAACTACGGTCAACGGGCTTAGAGGATAGGCTCCGTAGGTACGGCTTTTACGACTTCATAAAGCATTTAGATTTCTTCACAAACTTGTAAGTTTAATATTAATGTTTTAATGTTGTTGTTTTGTTTTTGTTGTGTTTGTTTTTACCTTCCGGAATAAATTCTGTAATAATTGATGGTGAAAACCGTATCAAAGTCCGTTGCGTGGTTTAGAAGAATAACGCGATCACACAGACAGACGCAAAAAGATAATATGTATAGATTCTCGATGACGTTGGTCTGGTGGTCACAAGAGCGCCTGCTGTGAATGGGGTCCTGAGTTCGATTTGCAGGTCCGGCAAGTGTTATGGTTTCAGTAACCGCCCAAATTCTAGATTTGTGTGCAAATAGTAATAGTATCGCCCCCTATTTATTTTTTAATAATAAATAAGTAATAAATATTTATTCAGAATTAAAATTGGTAAATTACAAGCGAAATTTAGGGACTAAACACTTCTGCCTAACACTTTGGGGATTAAAAGCGTGATGTTATGTGATTATTTATAATTACATACAGAATCAGACCAAAACTTGTAACGAACGAGCGATATATAATAAGTAATAAGTATATTTTAAAATTATTTTATTATCAGACCACAACATCGGTTGACAACTTCAGAAACAGTCTCATTAAATTGTTAATTAATAAATTAACATGATTTCACGAATTCGTGTTAATTAAGTAGGTATGGGGGGGGGCAGGAGGGAATCACCCCCCTATGAAGTAATTGATAATCGATACAATCAGAAGCTGGGGTATTAAGAAGCTATAGAGCGCTTATGTAAAGAAATACTGTTATTCAGCTGCATCCAGTTAGATTGTGAGCCGACCCCAACCCTCCCTTTTCCCTCTGTCTTTAGGAGGAAGATGATGATGGATGTTTTTAGTTAGAACTAGGAACACTCACGAACGGTCAGCGCCTTTACAGCCACTGGCACGCCCTTTAACTCGGACCTCGTCTACTCTCATCTGCTGCTACCAGCCGCCCTGCTCCTCTCGACGCTCCACCTAGCCTGAGTGCGCCCTACCTTACGATTGCTGATTCCTAGTCTCCACTCCACTCAAGAACACTTTACACCATCGGTCATCGGGTCTACAACTAATATGACCGGCCTACTGCCACTTCAGCTAGCTCAATCTGTGAGCGACATGGGATCTCTGTTGAATTACCTGATTCCGGATTACATCCCTTATTCGTAAAATGTTAATTACGTTATAATGGTAAAATGTTGGTTGCTGACGTAACACGTTTTTGTCTGTGACCGATCGCGGTCGTGGTCGCTCAGTGCGTGGACGGCTTACGTAGACTCTCTATTACTTATTCATACCCTAATGCCCAACATTTCATTTGGGATAAGCATGGTATAAGCCATATTAACGGAAATTAAGAAGGTTCTCCGAGTGCTTTGGGCTAATACAATAAATTGCATTTAATTAGGCTCGGTGTTGCCAGATAGGGACCTAATATCGACAACTTGATCGTCGTCCATCGTGCAAATCACATTTACTCGTTATTAAGGTATTTGGCTGTTTTTAGAAAACCATCTCAAATGTTCTAAGTATATTATAACATGTAAAATTTCAACTCCGCAGGATAAGAGGAAGTGGTGTTAATTCATCTTGCAAGATTTGACCAATATAAATACTAACTAACTATAAGGCAACTTAAATAAAAGCTTGTAATAGAGTGATATTTAGTTTAAATCTTGATCATTTTCAGTATATCTTACTAAACATAAACATAGCCGTCTACAATAAAAGTTTTAATAGCTTTTGTTTTGACAGCTCAGTAATAACAAATGTCAAAATAAATTGTGACTGCTTTTGCACAAGCTTTGAGAACGCTAGACAAAACTGGATGCTGAATCTTACATATAATTCAATCTTAAACTTCAGAAATTGCGAAAAACACAGAAAATCCAATATCAGATCACCAAAGATTAAATCCTTCTTATAACTATTCAAAATTCTCAGCCTCACACATCCGCGCAGCTGACGACGCCGACGTAACGCGCCAACGAACAGGAAGGAATTTTTAAAAAAGGAACCTTATGAGTTTTCAGTGTGTCATTGACAGATGCGTCGAAAATGGCCGCTCGCGGTGTTGCCAGTAATAAATATTCAACGATTTATTGCGTGCTGTGTGTTTTAATAAATGGTGGGTGTGTATTGTTTCTAGTATTGAAATTAATTACCTTTCGAGTGTTATGTATGGTTGCTTGTTGAGGAGAATAGCTAATGCGGAAAGTAGGTCAGTTCCGGTGCCCATGGGTGGCGTAAAACATGAACGAAGTTATTTTGACAGGTGAATAGATATTAGAAAGTATCCACTTTCGTAATCCATAATTTTACACATAATATAATGATTTGGCAACTTCCTTCCCAGGCCTTGAACATGGTCTTTGGGATCAAATTCCATGTGTGAAGCCATTTTCCCTGCCTTTTAAAGAAATAAATAGACTCCCTGGTCATTCAATAGCTGACACTATTGTGAATGGCCTTTCACAACTTTTGAAAACCGTTGACTGTAATTAAAGATTCTTTCTCTTTACGAACTTTGATAAAGAAAAACAACCGCATAGAGGAGACTAAGCCCGTCTTATCACCCGAGCACAGGGCACACTGAATACAATTCACACCTCTCCTCATTATTTTTAACCCTGGCAACTCCATTCAAATTCCATTTTTAATTTTTAAATCGACTAACAAACGCGACCACGTTGAGTCCTGTTTTCTTTTTAGTCGATTTTTTTTAAACAGCTTGGCGCGTCGTCGAGTTCTTTCGCTATTCAGTTGCTCTTAATTAATGTTTGTAGAGTAATTAATTCGTTATGACGTCATTTCTCGTGTGTAGGGGAATTCAGGGAACCGTTGTAATGTACTGGTGGAGATGTAATCATATTAGGAGTTGAATGGGGGATGATATATTATGTGTCATATATTCTACGTGTACCGGAATCTTTTTCACTGATAACATCACGCCTTGTTTCCCCAAATGGCTAGGCAGGTGTACCTACAGTACACCCACATTTCGCCAGTTATGTTTAATTTCCATGTAATACGACTATTACATGGGACTAGTAACTAATGCAATACAATAGTGGCACCAACCAAGCACAAATCCAGACTCCGTGCTGCTACTAAGAAATTCCGGATAGAAAAACTCAATAACACTTTGCCTGACCTGGGAATCGAACCCAGGATCTCATGCTCAGCAGTATCGTTTGCAACCACACGACCATCGAGGCGTTGTTTTATACGTTGTGCCAAATGTTGTGACCAATGTTTGTGAACGACGATATGGCTAGAGAGGGGTGACTACTGAGATGATATTGCTAGAGAGGGGTGACTACTGAGATGATATCGCTAGAGAGGGGTGACTACTGAGATGATATTGCTAGAGAGGGGTGACTACTGAGATGATATCGCTAGAGAGGGGTGACTACTGAGACGATATTGCTAGAGAGGGGTGACTACTGAGATGATATCGCTAGAGAGGGGTGACTACTGAGATGATAGCGCTAGAGAGGGGTGACTACTGAGATGACGACTGATGGAGATGTTGGAAGGAGAAGACATGCTGTGCCGACCAGTAATAAATTGGGATAAGGACAGGAGGATGAAGATGACGGAATGGTGGCTAGATTGTTTTTTAAAGTGATCATTGGAACCACTTATAGGCTTTGGAAAGAAACTGAAACATCATTATCATATGCTTAGCCTTTTCCAACCATGTTGGGGTCGGCTTCCAGTCTAACGAAATTGATACATGAATACAATAAAATAGTAACGAATTCTAAACTGTCACCAGGAACAGGATCATGTTCCTGTTTCACCGACCGTTGTCAACAGGAAAAGTGCCATAAGGCAGGATTGCCGCGTTGTATGGTAATACTGATTCTTTGGCCAAGAAATAGGCCAGCCCTCTGGTCACACGAAGAGTCGACCACCCGTTGTTAAATTTCACCTCAAAACATCTCCTGTGTAGTTATGATTGTAAAATCGGAAAGAACTAGTGGGGGAGCAGCTTTTTAAGTTTGAAGAGAAGTACTTCATGCTACACTGTCAAATGCCCGGCAAATATCTAGGAGGACAGCAGACCAGAATTGTTTGCATTTTAGTGAACGCCTTACAGTATCCGTAATACGATGTATCTGTTCAATAGTTCCATATTGCTCTTGGAAGCCGAAGATATTAACTAAAACAATTAATTGCTACCACTGAATAAGCAAATGAAACAGACAAATTTAATTAAGATCGTAATAACAAGTTAATTGCGACGTCTACTCTAAATATTCAGTTAATATAATCTGGAGCATAATAAATACTAATTAATTTCGTAATGAAAGTACTTATAAACTGGTTGGATTTATTTTTAGACGAAGTAATAACGATATTGAGAGATCTCGGCTGATGCTGAGAGATCCTGGATTCAGCCAGGCAAAGGGTTATTGGGCTTTCCAAGCCTGCAGTTTCGAATCGTGCCCGGTTAGTGATAAATAGGCTCCCGCTCTATTAAGCAGGATTCAAAACATCACAATAAAGGTAGATTGATGAATTGGATTGACCAAACCAAGCGCAATTTTTATTATTATCTATCGATAATTATCCATCTGTTATTATCACGATAATTATCCTTTCGAACCCTGGTGGAATGACACCTTCACGGTGAGATTTTTTCAAAATAGGTCGTCTGAAATGTCACCGGTACTTGTACCCTTCAAATCGGAACACATAAATGGTAGGAACCTACCTTCCCGGATGAAACGCTTACAAGGGGCTTAACTCCTAACCATAGAAGAAAAATGACATCAATAAGGCCTCAATTTTCATAAAATGTTTTTACACAGTCCGTTGCTTTTGAAGAAATTAACTCAAGGGAAAGGTATACCCAAGCTAAAATACTTCAACTAATTCTAATGAATCCTATTCAGTTTAGAAAAATAAGGGAAAAACAAGACTGTAAAAAACCAACTGAAAAGATGGAAACTTTTGATCCTACCTGAATACAAGTTAGCAAATTAATTGACTGAAATAATCCTTATTAAGAAACGTTTATACTGAGCAACTAAAAGTTCCGACTTGCGGGAACTATTACTCGCCAACTTTTGACCTCCGAAAGGCACGAAAGCACAAGCACCTTTTTAATATAACATAACGCCTAAAATCTCCAAAGCGATAAGCAGAGATGCACCTATAGTACCTACACCCACATTTCGCCACTTATGTTAAGTCCCATGTAATAGGGGGCGAGCCTACTGCCATAAACCGGGCACAATTTCAGAAATTTCTGATTGAAAAACGAAATAACCCTTTGCCCGACCTGGGAATCATTATTCGTCATTGACCGAGCGAGCGCGAAGCGTCTCAGTTTCAACTTGGGAAAAAATGCTTTCGTATGTCCGGAATTCCGGATGTCCGGCTGTTCACCTCTTCAGGTCGCATTTCTCGAGCAGTGTTCGATTATTATATGTTTTTTTTTTGTCGATTCAGTTTTTCGAAATTTTTCAAAATGACGGTGGTATGGGGGTTAAAAACGTAAAACATATTTCAGCTATTTCGCGCTCCTACTGGGTTGTGGAGGTCAGATAGGCAGTCGCTCCATGTAAAATAGTGGTATTCAGCGGCATCCAGTTGGACTGGAAGCCGAACCCAACATGTAAAGGCTAGGAATATTGACTAGTTATTAATCAATTAACTTGAAACTTGCATTTGTCAACAATTGTCAATACATCACGAAGTTGCCGGCAACGCTACCGGGCAGCCAAAAAGTCGCCGACTAAGCAAACACCCTAAATTCCTGACACTACCTCAATTATCTTAATTAAAGCTTTTTTCTTTTCTATTACGTTTCTTTCTTTTACGAAGGTTCCTTTGTTTCGCAA
The DNA here is from genome assembly GCA_916610205.1 of Griposia aprilina. NCBI lineage: Eukaryota > Metazoa > Arthropoda > Insecta > Lepidoptera > Noctuidae > Griposia > Griposia aprilina. The sequence continues at coordinate 12,984,709 of OU744310.1, read as the reverse complement.
TTAGCTACGAACTGTTAATGAAATTAGATACTTTTTGCTGAACCTTGTGTGGTAGACTGTGGAATGTCAGAAAGAAGATCATTCAGGTATCGTATTTAGTATACAGAAAATAAAAATACTGTTTTTTTTTTACCGGAAATAACGTCAAATTTTGTTTTTTTTATGTAAGTACCTAGTTTTTGTAAGAAACACAATGTGGGTTAGAAAATACACAAAAATATTATTTTTGCCTACCAAATCGAATTGTGATAAAATCCTTCTATGAAAAAAAAAGTATTCAGTATCTTTCTATTATTCATTTATTCAGTGAATGAATAATAGGCACAATGCTGTGCTATACATGTAACACATGAACAAGTGTTTTAATTGTTTATCAGAAAATAAAGTGCTAAGGAGTTGTGTAAAAGTGCAAATTGACACTATTCTTAGTTAACTATCACGTAAACTAATAACTTAGAAGAAAATTGCTTATTAATCTATAAGTCTAGATGGTAAACAATTATCAAGAACTTTATTTATTATTAGTACAGGAAAAAAGAGAGTACTATCTCTCCGTCACAAAGTTTCGAGTACGATATGATATACGACTGATGTTCTTTGAGTTTTGTTGTAACAATGGAATAGAAACAAAGGTTTTTGTTTTAGAGTAGTTAAGATAGAAGGAAAAGGGTCATTCACTGTTTTGTCTATTTGTCGTATGTCATAATAGCCTTAGGGTAAAAGGTTATAATTTGTACTATCTATCATGTTGCTGTGCTGGGCTGCTACTGAGAAATTCTTGATAAAATAGCCCAATAGCTACGAGTTCGGCATCTTTAGAAGCGTCCATCAGTTCCTGTATCGTGCAGCGAACTGGACACGCTGGACACGATATTAAGTGTCCCAGCGTTTGTGGAACTGCACCACATTTACACCCCAAACTCGTAGCCAAATTCTGGGCCGACTCAATTTAGGTGTCCATCGACACGCTGAGAAGAAGAATCTACCTAATAGTACTTTCCCCGACCTAGCGACCGAACACCAGCCAAGCAGACGAGCTTGCGACCACTGGACCAACAGGGCGGTCAAAAACCGACGCTAATCGAAGCTTTCAAATATTTAATCCCTGCATAAACCCGCAAATACCCTATTAAACATAATTTCTCACCAAAATTAGGCCTAAACCGCTGATTAACAAAACACAACGTTTGTAAAACAATAATCGTTTTCATAATTAGTCGATTTATGCAAATCATTCCCCTCACTAGTGAACCACAGAGTAGAGAGTACAAAATAAAACCGGGAATGTATTTTCTAGTTTCTAACCGCCATTTATCATAGCTGCACGTGTTCGTTAGGGTTGCCACTTGAGAAATTGCGAAAGAGGGTATAATAGAAAAAATATTGAGATTTGTTTTTTGAGTTTACCTTGGTGGTCTGTATTTAAGTGTTTCTTTTTTCTACATTTATTTACGTTAAATAAAAGAAAGCGCACGTAGCACCATACAATATTTAACACTACATATTTATTTTTAACTTATATTTATTATTTGTTGTTATAGCGGCCATAGTGGTAAAATTTCAAGTGTCTATTACGTTTCAAAAGATACAACCCTGTGACAGACGGACGGACAGCAGAGCCTTAGTAATAGGGTCGCATTGGCACCCTTTGGGTACGGAACCCTAAAAAAGTTCCCTAAGTGAGTTATTGATTGACAGTGTTACTATCTCCAGTGGGTTTGGCTGTAGATTGTCTGTCAGTCAATCACATAACTGTTTTATTAAATGTACTGGCTTCTGCCCGCGACTTCGTTTGCGTGAAATTATTTGCTCCCCCGACCAACCCTGTCGCACACCATCGCCTTGCCCGTGCTATTACTTCGTTTTCGCTTAACATTCTTTTTGACTTTTTTCTTTTTGCTCGGCTTCTGAGGGTCGTAGCGGGATGTTAAGAAGCCTATAGCTTTCCTCAAGAATTCAGCTGTCAATTGAAAAAAGATTTTTCAAATCATACTGATATTTCCAGAGATTAGCGCGTTCCAACAAACAAATATACATAGATAGGCATTTAGAGCCAGTATCAATGTTTTTATGAGACTTCTCTAAGGAGCCGGAATTTAAACCTCATAAAATTCAACTACGCCATGATTATTGCCTTCACACGTGGACGAACAGAAAAAGTCGGACGGAACTCCGCTAAGACAAAATATGTGTGAATAATCTATGTGTAAGTGTTGCTATTTGCGCACGTAATGGCTGGCCGTCGCGTCGCGCGTCGGCCGTTTTGGCCGACTAATGTGTGAATGTCTGCGTACAGCGGCCTGTACGTACTGCGAGCTGGCAGACTTGAGTGACACGATTTTCTGTTAGCGAGAATCTGTCGGACTGTTTTTGTTTAAACTGAAAATCTTTTTAAATATCGGGGCTAACCAGACGGTTATTAAGAAAAAAAAATTACTGCATACATTTTGACCGCGTAAGTATTGCACTTTTCTATGAAACAGCAGTTATTTTTTTTTTTTTGGAAATTCCCAAAAAAGTTTTCGCTACACGGGTGAGTAGTCTCCCTGCCAGCCCGTATTTTTTTTTTCAAAGGTACTGTTTTCCACTTCCTTCCGTATCAAGTAGGATATGAAAAATAGCTAGACTAAAGCTATTTCCTGTATCATGCTTAGACTAGAAGGCCAACCAAAAAACATTTTTATAAGTTTTGTGTCTTTTTTTTGTTGTAAGAAACATTATCTCCTTGCCAACCCTAGAGTTCCCTCAAATGGACGGAGTCTGTCCCATTCCTAATTACTTGAGAACTTTGTTCTTACTCAGTTTATATTCCTGCCTTCCGCTTTACAGGACAAGTCGGGTGTAAAACGTTGTTTGAGCTTGTTTAATAGCTATTCAATGGCGGAATTACTTGACATTTTACATAAAAAATAAGATGGTTTGTTTTTGCGGACGGTACAGAAAAAAGGAAGGGTTGATTTTACCAGAAGTTTAGTATTTTTATCTCATGAAGCGACGCGCGTTTTACTTGTGGTTACCAAGTGTACAAACACGCTGTGAATGTGTGTAAGCGTAGGAGCTCTCGGTACCGTCCGAGATAATGGCGAAGTCGGAAGTGTATGTGTGTGTGTGTGTTTTGTGCCGACGCTACTTGTCTTCACGCGCACATTACAGCGTGTTTGTACACTTGGTTACCACTAGTAAAGCGCGCGTCGGTTCGTGAGATAAAAATACCGTATGAACGTAAACGAAGCAAAAGGAGTATGTAAGGATCGTAGCAGCTGGCGTTCTGTAGACTCCGCGCTGCTACTAAGAAATTCCTAGCGGAAAAACATATTGATAGATAGGTTTCAAGTTTAAAACTGCCACCTGGTAGTCGGAAAGATATTTTAGTTAGACTGTCCGTGGAGATTCTTTTCTGTTCTTCTCCATAGGAACCTACTACGCATCCGAATGGACAACTAGCTTCATATTTCAAACTGACTGACCCGTTTCTTTCAAACTCAAAGCCTTTATTTCAAATAAACCAATTACACGCACTTTTGAATTGTCAAGGGGCGGTCAGTCAGAAAGATGAAGCTAGTTGCCCATTCCCAAGCCAAGTAGGTACCTATGGAGAAGAACGGCCAAGAAACTCCACGGATCCTCTTTTAAATCAAAATATTGTTACAAAATATTGGTAACATCATTCAAGTTGAAATTATACATGTGAGAATGATGTAGAAAGACGTGCATCCGTAAAAAAAAAATGATAAAAACAAAAAACAATTCAATAATTAAAAATAAGCCGTGGCAGCTAAGAGATGACCAGTCACGCCCGTTCACGAACATGACGTATGGACCAGCACCATTCAGCTCAACCATTTTGAAGGGAACTTAATGATCCAACACACGCCACCACCAGCGAGACCTTGATGTGAGGCTTTCATTTTGAGTTCAGTTTGAATTTGCTACCCTATCCTCCAGGCTATGAATTCCTTATTAATTTTGAAGAGAAAATTCTCAGACATTCTCGGGGTTTCTCAAAATCCTCAGAATATGGAAGAAAACCACTCTTCACTCGCAAATACTTTTGAAGTTCGTAGCACATAGAATTAAATTCTCTGCAATGTAGGTATGTACTTGTACAAAATTAACATAATATTAATTAGTCTGAACGAACATTCAGGCTATTAGTATGTAATTACTGAATTCTGGTGCTAGATCGAAATTGTAGCTGTAACAACAATATAATAGCGATGCTCATATCGTATCATCGCGACTGTTATCCCCGAAGGGGTCGGCAGAGAAGTATAGGACATCAACATTTAGAAAGTCATATTATAACGGGTGTAAAAAGACACTTAATGAAGCCGAGAGTCACTTGTACTCCACGTCATTATAATCATTTTTTTGTACTGGACCATACCTGGGAACCTTCTGGTTACGGAGATATTGAAGGTCAAAATTCCAACTTTACTGTTATTTTTTACGAAAACAAGTTTTTAATGATATAAAACAACTTTTAAATACCCCCACGGCCCCATTACCGTTGCATGCATCCATAAGCACAATTTTTTGCGTGCGTTACAAACAGCGAATTTTCACACCAAAAATAAAAGTCGTTTCCCAGCAATTATTTTTGTGCTGTGTTACTTGGTTTGATGTACAGAATGCGTAGTTGACGGCTATGTGATGGGTCTTTTTACACCCTGTATAAATCCCAAAATATTCGTGATTTTGCGCTGACCCCAAATAAATTGGGATAAGGGCCAGGAGAATTATGATGATAATAAAAAGTGCCTATAGGGGGCGGAGCCTAATGAAATCAACGGAGCACAAATCCAGACTGTTGCTGAGAAATTCCTAAAGAAAATCCGAATTACACAGAAAATGAACTACCTTATAATATTGGTAAGGGAAGTCTTGGATGAGCCTCACACAGACCAGGGAAGCATGGCACAAAAGGGAGGAGGCTTATACTCAGCAGTGGGTGGAACAATGATGAGGACGATGATGATCATATTGGTCACTGGTTTCTGAGAAAATCTTTTTGTGTCTGATTTTTTAAACTAAAATAGATAACTTTATCCTTTGTCGAATAAATTACTCATTGAGAGTATTTTTTTTATTGGCCTAACTACTATTTGTTAGCATTGGTTTGATGCCAAAGGTTACATGCAACAATTATCTACAGGCAAACTCCGCATGCATAAAGAAGTTGTAATTACAAAAAAAAAAAAAAAATGTGAATCTGAGGACCTCATAAACCAGACCTAAGACAAGACCACTATGTGAAAACATACTTAAACATAATACATTAGAAACAAAACATAAGACATCCCCTTAAGTAAGTAAAAGGGTAAATTAATTATTCTATGCAAACCACTTACAAAGGGTCCTTTACATTATGCAGAGCCAAGAAACCAAAAGTGGCAAAAATTCCTACCTTTTCCTAACAATGTTGGGGTCGGCTTCCAGTCTATTCGGATGCAGCTGAATACTGACTATCTGACCTCCGTAACCCAGTTACTGCGTAACACGATACCCATTGGTAAGACAGGTTGTCAGACTTTGGGCTTCTGACGACTACCCGTAACGACTATCAAAGCTCTACTAATGACACCCGGTACCAACGTCTTAACGTGCTTCCCGAGACACGGAGGGTCCTCGATATGTAATGGATGGTCACCCATCCACGAGTCGAGCCCGGCGAGTGTTGCTTAACCTTTGATCGACCCATGCGGCTATTATTATTTTTATGTAGCCACGAAGAAATCAAAAGTAGCCTAACCTCAAAAACCGAAGAGCATAGAGATAACGATCAACCTTACGTGAAAAAAGAGGTAATTACATAAGCTTGTTACATACAAGACAATAGTGCGGAACGACACCGTCTACCAACGTACCATAGACAATCACTTTCGATGTCGCGTCAGTTTTTACTTTACCACCGAACGTGGGAAATTTTATTGTGTTGGCAACACTGTTTATTGGCGGGAATGGAAATTGTTATGTTGGTATTAAGTTTGCGTTTTTAATTTATTGTGTGAATTTTGTTGAGGTAGGCTTTTTATATGTGTCAGTAAAAATTTGGTTTAGTAATATCTGGTTTTAATACAGCAAGGAAATTGGGATGATAAAATACTGTTGCAGGCATATTCTCCTTGGTAATGGTTTAATAGTAGCCTACCGGTATCGGGAACAAGGTCCAAACTACCGGCGCGCGGCGGCGGCGCGGCGGTCAGGGTTCCACAGAGAGGAACCTCCTAACAATGCGAACCATGTCCAGAAGTCCTGCATCAAGCCCTTAATCCAGCAGCCCAACGAGAGCCTCCTCAGTTATAATATGTCGAGGCTCTTGGCTATTCTCCTTTGAGTCGGAACACATTTCGCCAGTTATATTTGTTACAAAGTCGTAAAGTATCTAATGCCACCAAACACAAATCAAGACTCACGGCTTTTACTGAGAAATTATGGACAAAACCCTAAAACACTTTGGGGATTGAATTAAACCCAGCAAGGCCCAAGTAATGTACTCTCGTAAGCACTTAAAAAAACAGTGAGAGAATCAAAGATCATTGCTCGCATACTTCAAAAGTACAAAAAGCCATTAGACTAGCAACAATAACCGCTAACACATTTCACTTCATTCAAATCTTGAAAAAAGAACACCCGCTGCCATCATACAAACGCCATATTTTTTTTCACAAATTTCTTATTTTCTGTACACAAAAAATAACAATAATTTAACCTGTTGCCCGAGTAGGCCTTTTAATGTATAAACTTTTTAGGGTCCCGTATGATGCTCGGGGGAGGAGAGTTCCAGTTGCCAGCATGATTTATTTGATAAGTTTTGTTTTATTTCAGTGTTGCTAAGATAAACATGGTATAGAGTTGTAAAAACGTCAAAGGGGTTGTTAAGCGTGTTTTGTTGGAGATTCCCGGTGATATACGGTGCATACTAGCTTCTGCCCGCGACTTCGTTCGCGTGGAAATCGAAATAAGACCTATACACAATATACTAAAATAACAGCCATATTTTTTTAAACTTCCTCGACCTCCGACCCACCGCGTCGCATCGCGTCGCCTGCCCGCGCTGTTACTTCGTTTTCACTTAGCATATTTTTGCTCGGCTACTCTACGTCTTCCTCGTAGCGTGATGTTACATAGTCAAGAATAGGAGCTATCAAATGCAAAAAAAAACAAATCCGACTGGTAGTTCCTGAGATTAGCGCGTTCAAACAAAAAAACAAACAAACTCTTCAGGTTTATTATATTAGTATAGATTATTTAAAACTGGGCCCCCATAATACACACGACAAATAATGTACAGGCAAGTCAAGGTGATGGGTAACAAGCTGGTGCGCACATGGCACAAAATTGCATGACTACATTATATGATCTAATAATGACCCCTGCTTGCCCAGTTTGTATTTAATTGGCGTTTTTTTAGTTTTTATTTTGACGAGGTCATTTCGTTGGTGTGTATTCTACGTTTCAGTGTTTATTATCACAATCAATATACCTAGACTTTTCCTATGTTGGGGTCGGCTTCCAATCTAACCGGATGCGACTGCTTATCTGATCTCTACAGCCCAGTTACTGGGTAACACGATACCCCTTGGTAAGACTGGTTGTCAGATTTGGGCTTCTGACTACCCGTATCGACTGCCAAAGATCTACGAATGACAGCCTTGACCAATGGCTTAGCGTGCTTTCTAAGGCAAGGAGGGGTCTCGATATGTAATGGACGGTCACCCATCCGCGAACCGACCGCGGCAATCGTAGCTTAACCTTCGATCGACCCGTGCCGCTACTATGTTTTCGCCACGAGCTCTTCAGTCTTTATTTTCATTCATCGTACTATAATTGCCATATTTTCGAAAGATCACTTGACTCCACGCAGAATGCCTCAACCAAAATTTGCATAGCCGAGATTCTAATGAAACGTTCACGTCACATTAATTATTTGGCTCTCAGAAATGACCTGTTAATACAATAGCTCTATCCAAAGATACAGCATAATCCATTAAGTTTAATCAAAACGCGTAGAGGCATAACCGCTCGATGTTTCACGCCTCTATTCCAATCACGTTGTGATATTTGTCAATTGGCACTGAACGGCAACAACGCATAATGCGACATGCATATTATATTATTAACAGAAATTATTTTTGGAAATAGCTTCACAGATATATAAAGCAGTTTTGAGACTGACTGAGGCAAACATTTTCATGTGTACACATAAGAAGAGGGAGAAGGCCAAAGAAAAGATGGATGAATTGTGTGAGGAATGATGTGAAAGAGAAGGGAGTGAATGATAGCGTGACGGTTGACAGAATGGAAGAAGAAAACGTGTTGCCGTGACCACAAGTAACGTGGGACAAGGGCAGGGAGATCATGATGATGAGATAGAAATAGGTACGGTCTTATGAGGATTCAATCTCTTTAATACACTTTAAAGCTGACAGTGCCGACATGAGAAATAAGTTATGAGTTCACTAGCTTTTGCCCGCGGCTTCGCCCGCGTGGATGTCGGAAATTATCCCGCGGGAACGTACCACCGGGATAAAAAGTATCCTACGTGTTAATCCAGGTTATAAACTATCTGTGTTCGAAATTCCATACACATCCGTTCATTAGTTTTTGCGTGAAAGAGTAACAAATATCCATCCATTCTCACAAACTTTCATATTTATAATATTAGTAGGATAAGATTATATGACAGACAATATAATCAGTCTACAATGTCCCCACTGCTGGGCTTCAGGCCTCCTCTCTGTGAGGAGTGGGCCGTAGTACAGCACGGCGCCTTCCCCTTGCGGGTTGGTAAATGTCACAAGTCTTTGAATTTATGGTTCTAGTTCTTAGTCATGCCGGTGTCCTCACGGTGTATTAGACTGACAACGAAAAGCCTAAATTAGCGAAGGTATAATTGTTATAAAGGTCTTTTGGAAGATGTAAGTAGAAATGCACAAAAGATGATTCTTGGAATTTCATCATGGGGCGCTTTAGGGTTCAGGGTATTGAAGTTTGTATGGTAAGTTATAATTATGTGAAATCCACGCGGAGAATCTCGGGCAAAACTGGAAACTTTAATAGAAATACATACAATTCATGACACCGTTTGCCATTTTAATTAAATTACGAGGACTATGTCTATAGAGGTACAAATTTATTAATTACATAAGCATAATTATAAATCTAATATGTAGACATTTTATGACTTTAAAATTCTAAACCAAACCTACAGACCCAGTTAGAAACCTGCTTTCCGCGCTCGCCGCCATTTTTATTTGTTCCTTTTTCAAACGTACCTTTTTTTACGGACGCCCGGTAGCCATAGATAAGGAGAGGGAAGAAAAATATACTTTTTTTATTTACTAATGTGGTTGAGGCAAACAGTTTCTGTTATTATAAATATCTGCGTTATGTCATTTAGACGTTTCATGATGATGTCTGTGGCTCCGCGACGAATTGAGGGGAATTAAAGAAGTTCATAAGATACTTGAAAGAAGAACAGAATTTATTTTTGAGAGTTCATCTTATTTTTTTGTTCTCTGCTTTTTAGCTGCATCCGGTAAGACTGGAAGCCGACCCCTACAGAGTTGGGAAAGGCTAGGCAGATTGATTGGTTTTCTATGCAAAGATATCTTTCAGTACATTTAGCAGGCACATACGCGCGAAAAATGGTGTGACTTGTGGACGGATGGAATGTGTTGGTTGACATACTTACGAGTAGTATCTCGTTTAAAATATTTTACTTGTTTAGTCTATGACTAAGTCAAGGCCAAGCTGTCAGTTGGACATAAGCCTCTCCTTCGTACCTACGTTCGAAATTCTTTAGAAAACGACAAGTTAAGGAGAAAGGCGAATGAAGACGTCGTGAGGGAACCGGCATGTCCTAGAACCAAAAATTCGAAGACATTGCGACTTCCACTAACTCGCACTGGGCCCGCGTGGGGGATTACGGCCCACTCGGTCTCACACAGAGGAGGCTTGCGTCCCAGCAGTGCGAACATTATAGGCTGATTCTGCGATACAAGGAGAATCTGTGAAAATGGTAGGAAGTACACATGACGACATATCAAGCTTTACATTTCCAGTTCTAGCTGAACTCGCATTGTATAGGATTTTCGTACCATGAGAAGTCAGCTTATACTGGAAATGTAAAGCTTGATAAATGTCGTCGTGCGTACAACCCCATATTTACTATTTTTCTCAGTGAGAACGTTAGTAATCGGAGAGACATTTTGACGTAAAAACGATTCTTTTATGACACGTTATTATTGATATAAAGCAATAGGATATGTCAGGGAACTATTGGAGTGTGAGAAAGGTTTTTATGAACAGTTGACCGCACATTTTAAAAGAGTAACGGTGGAGTTTCTTGCCCATTCTGCTCCATACGAAACTACTTTTTGGAAGGGGCAATTAGAATCAATCCTATTTTCTTGTTTTTAACGATTTAAAGTGTCTATTTGATATAAATGATTTGACTTTAACACATCAGTTACAATAGAATACGAATACGAGGCCTGCTTAATACTAGTGTTGTAACCACTGAACTACGTTCGACTGTATTATGTAGTAAATTAATAATTATACATCGAACAGTGTTATTGGAAGTTTTCATCAAGAATTGCTCAGTAGCAGTCGAAACTTTGGATTTATGCCTGGTGGAACGATTATAGTTTTCTATTTTATGTGTATTTAATTATTGTAATCGGTTTTAAACCGTTTCAATTAAAGTAAATCAATAATAACTTGCCCTATCGCCACTGTTTTTCGGACCATAGCTTTTGCTAACAAACAGTTGTACTGCTGGGGAGTTTGTTGCGCCACTTCTTCCCAGCTTAAGCACTAGGAAGTGATGAGAAGCGGGCTTTTTGGGGACTGGTGCTCATACACACGAGTGACACGCGCCAACTGCTGCAACCGTCGATGCAATAAGGAACGCGCGCGCGTGGCATACGTCATCATCTAGCTTTAAAAAATTGACAGTGAATGTCCCTGAGAAAAGGTCTCTATTTTGTTAACAGGTTTCACGGTGAAGGAAAACAGAAACTTAAGGCATTTATTTCAATTAAATAATTTAGGTACTGGCACTTTTAAATTATAAATGAGTCAGTCAGAAAGATGAAGCTAGTTGCCCATTCCAAAGCGTAGTAGGTACCTATGGAGAAGAACGACTCTTTTAAATTAGGTATCACTTGAGGGAACCAGAAAGTCACCGCTTCCTATTCCTATCCTTATTATTTTCCACACAGTCCATCCATCGTATCTTTGACCTCCCTTTACTCTTATAACCATTTACATTCATATTCAAAACTTTCCTCACGTCATGTTCCAAAAAACTTATACTATGGCCACGAACAGAAAAAAAAAACAAATAGAATAGAACACTGCGTGACGGTTGAGTTCAAAATTTAAATCACAGGCGAACGCCACGCGCTTATTACCGCCCATAATCTTCTAGCATCTTGTCCGGACAACATCCAAAACTGGTTTCCTGTCTGTAGTATTATTTTTAAATCTTCCTAGGACATCGTACATCTCGCTCGGAGTATACCAGTCTCTTTCTGGCAAACTATTCGTTGCTTAGAGACCGTTTAACTAGTTTATTGGCTTAATAGTCCAATGAATGGTAATGGTTGTTATGTGATATTTCTAGCTATAAATAAAATATAGTATTAAGTTAGATTGTTAATTTGTTTTGTTCGGCTACCTCTGGAAGCGATTTGAACTTATCTGCTACATAATTTAAATACAAATTTACTGGTAAGATGGCAACACACAAGGAGCAGTGGATCGGCCTATAAAACACTTCCTTAAACTTTTTTTTTTTATTTCGATATGCTGCGCCGTGTCTACTTTTGTACAGAGGTATAAATTATTGTCTTTGGTTTCTTATTTGTGGCCATAGCTATAAACCGTATTCAGAACAGTATCGGCATGAGTGTTTTAGAATTGGATGTGGATTTCCGGTACGTTAAATTACGTTATTATTGAAATAAAAAATCTAATAAAATGACTTGATAAGTATGAAGCCAAACAGTAACGAGTTGTAATTGTATTTTTTTTTTTTGCACCAAAAGCTTATCTTTTTCGTGTAAACTTACAATAAACTCATTACAAAACGAGTTCAAACATTACTGCAAGCCACAAGCCGTCAAGCCAGGTATAGTATTTTAAACTTTATTCCGACATATTTAAAGTTCATATACAAAATTGTCAACTTAGACTCCGGTGTAACGTCAGTTTTTGTAATAGGAACTTTAACTGTGTGAGAATAAAGTTCGAAATTCAAAAATATTGGTTCTATGGTTTAAACCTGGTTCTTGGTAAACGTTGTTTTGTAATAATGCTGAAACAGTCTGATGACGAAGGCATATAAGCGTTTGAGGCCTTTTGACGACACTACTATTGGCGTCCGTACCGGTAAAAAGGTTACCCATTTTTTTTTTACTAGCCTTCACTGTCCCTCTCCTGTGAAAAGGCCTCCCTCCACTGCTTGCATCGTTCGCGAGCCCGCGCGTCCTTCATCCAGTTTCGACAGAACCTATCGCTATCTCTTACGTGGTCTGCCACGATCCCGCCTCACTGTCTCAGGGCACCAGTTCTGTGCTATTTATGCCCACAGTTTGTCGGACATGCAGCAGACATGTCCCATTGAAATTGAGCAGCCTTTTAAGCCACATCAGCTTTCTATGTTTTGGAGAGCTGCACCCTAATTGTGTAACACACTATCAATCACAATCTGAATCATTTTGAAGCCTATTGCTAATCCATTGCTTCATAAGTTCGAAAAAATTGTCTGCTCAACAGCGTAAATAACGCGCAATGAATGTTGTTGAACTGTCAAAATGACAGCTATTCCTACTGTTAGTGTGGTACGCAATTACCCCCGCAGTATTGTGTTTTGAACACGACACGTTAATTTAACGCCTAGTATACTGCCCTCCATTGTGTATTGCTCATTGGCAGACCTTGAATTTGGGAATTCTGGATGTTAAGGTTGATGATGTGCAGGGCAAGTCAAGGTGACAGTTAACAGTTGCACCGCGCATGCTACAACATGTGCGACACTTCACTTTACGTCTATTATTGACCTGCTATAAGAGTGTCTGGTAACCCCAAGGAATTGAGTATAAGAGTCATGAAGGGTGGTTCACGTGCCTTGGACCGCACTAACGTGCGCATTTGGTCCCGGCTATCATTTGAAGATCTTTGAGTCGTTACGGGTAGTCAGAAGCCTGAAAGTCTGACAACCAGTCTAATTAAAGAGTATCCTGTTACCCAGTAACTGGGCTGTGAAGGTCAGATAGGCTGTCGCTCCATGAAAAAATCTCGTATTCAGTTGCATCCGGTCAGGCTGGAAGCCGACTCCAATATAGTTGGGAAAAGGCAGGCAGATGAAGAGTCATGAAGGGTGGTAGACAACCATCTCCTTTACTTACACAGTTACACAGCGACCATTGATAAATGATTTTATTTCTGTAACTAGGCTTATGCTAACACGTCAATCATATTTTTAAAACTAGATGAGGTCGGCGTTTCTTATCTGACTACTCTGAGAAGACAGGCCGAAACAAACTCAAGAGTTTAGTCTATTTTATAGTCCAGACGTAACCTTGGTCAGATCATATGAAGACCATGTAGATTGGTGTCTGATGAAATGTTCTTTTGAGCAAAGAATCACACAGATTTTAGTGGACCTGTCCAGTCACTGGACGCATTTGTCAGTAATCGTGCAGCTCAACTCAGAACGTAAGGAGCTCATTATTTTTTTTTGTTTTCTCATAGACAATCTTTCTGATGAGGTCTTTCAACTTCCTTTATAAATGAGTTTCGCTAGATCGATCGTGTTTTCGTGATAAAATTAGACAGTGTTAAGTATTTTAATGGAGTCTCTGAGGTAACGGAAATAAGAACAACGAACGGTGTTTTCGAGTATCTAATGCAGACGCCATTTTTTATTCGGATGTGGATCAGTAACAGTTGTACCTGTTTTTATATATATAATTGTGTGAAACTTTGTAGTTGCCAAGCGGAGTTATTTTTTCTTATTGAATGCAGAAATTCTAAGCCACCAAACGATGGAGTCACTTACCCCCGAAATTAATAACGTATCTCAAACCCAATCTTTGTCAATCAATGGCCGAATTTTCCAACCTGCGTCTTTGAGAGTTTAAGAGGGCGAATCCCAAGCAGCCGCCCTAAACCACGGATGAGGATTGGAATTGAGATCCAGTATTAATTTCGGGCCTTAGCATAACATTGACCTGCCTTGCATACCAAATGCCCTGAGTATGGTACGAACCCATTCTACCTTTATAAAACGCGTACTGTGTAATACGATACCCCTTGGTAAGCCTGGTGGACAGACCAGACTTTTGGGCTTCTAATACGTATAGGGACTCTCATAGCAGGTTTTATGAGCTCATTGGACAAAAAGTGAAGCATCATGGGATGTTGTGGCATGTGCGGTGCAAACTGTCACCTTGAGATGCCCTGCACATCAAATGTCCTGCTAATGATTAAGATTGATATTATATATTTTTTTTTATTTTTTTTATTTATTGATTGTTTGATTGATTTTTTTGATTTTGCTTTTAGCGATAAGACCGCCCATTGTGTCACCCTATGTAAAATTTCTACTTTTATATCTGTAATTTTTATGGTGTACATAATAAAGAGTATTCTATTCAATTCTATTCTATTCTAATGTACGAGTCCCTGAATCACTGTACTTTTAAAGAAAGCTAACCTGAATCACACCATCCCAAATAATCCCAATGGAAGCTCGCCGGAATAACACGACAGTAAAATCAACCAATTACGATCAGTCAAACATAGGAATCGGGTTAAGTCACTGCATACTTAATGTTGGTAACATTTGAAACATCAAAAGCAACTGACCACTTCAAAAAAAGACGCCATCTTTGATGCAAGTCTATCAAAGTGTTACCATCATCAAACGCGGTTTTAAATTGTATTTTAGGTTACATAGAGTTTTTTAACGTAGTACCTACTTACAACCAACGGTCACTCCTTTATAGTCTAGTGGTCGCAAGCCCTAGTGCTGAGCATGAGGTCCTGTGTTCGATTCAAAGTCGAGCAAAGTGTAATTTTTCCATCTGCGATTTCTCAGTAGCAGCCTAGAGTCTGGATTTGTGCAGATGGCAACAGGCTCGCCCCCGTTAAACTTAAAGATAACAGCTCTGCCTATCCCTTCGGCAAATACAGGCGTGATATTATGTAATGTTACGATTAACTTTACGTTCACAACGCCCTCATTTCGTAGCAATAAGGTCGATTTTCGTAGTTCGATGTGTTACTAAAGACGAGCGGTTGATTGTGGTTACCTATGTACAAGCTTACGTTATATTATATATTAGGTAAAGTTTTATACAATAATTTACTGTTTTACTTACGAAGCGTGTTTCACTTGTAGTTTTAATGTTATACGGAGTTTGTTTACAATTTATTTACATGAAACTTTCATTTTAAGCGAATAAGCGGTGGAATATTAACTTTTTAAAGAGATTATGGCCATTATCACCACATTCGCGAAGTCTGTTGGGAAACTAGAAGACGCAGGCAATTTTTTTATCATTACTAATCATTATTATAAACATTTAGGGCGAATTTCGCAAATCAAAATGAACGTTATCAGCACATCCAAACTGCGTTCAAGAGCCGTCTCAGTGTCATCAATCATTGTTGTGGAATATTGACACTGGCTGCCTATCTGACCTCCACAACCCAGTTACTGGGTAATACGATACCCCTTGGTAAGACTGGTTGTCAGACTTGGGCTTCTGACGACCCGTAACGATTGTCAAAGATCGACGAATGATAGCCGGGACCAACGGCTTAACGTGCTTTCCGAAGCACGGGGGGTCTTGGTATGTAAAGATGGTCACCCATCCACGGACCAACCGCGGCAAGCTTAGCTTAACCTGATCGATCGGCCCGTGCGGCTGTTATTATTTAGCCACTTAATTGTCTGTCAAAAAGTATTAGCAGAACTCATGATTGTTAGGCCTATGACTTTACCCAAACGTGGGAACAAGGAAAGTATTAAAAAAACCGTAAATTTCTTTCTTAAATAGTACATTGTACAGATTATTTGAAAACAAAAGCTATAGAAAACCGATCTCATTTTTACCAAATTCCGTAACAGGTAAAATAAAATAAGTAAGCATGATGAAAACATCTTTCTTTACCTTCGAAACTTCTCATTTTTTCGTGAATACCCAAGAAGGTAGGAAAGTACCTACCTCGGTAATTTAGAAATATATTGCCAAAAAGGTTACTACCTTTTCCGTTGTTTCCCGAATAATGAATATTGTGGGGGTAACCTATTTTTTTGACTATATCAATTTGTGAGAGCCCTTTGTGTTTTTTTTTTTTTTTTGAGCAAGTGAACAATACAATTTTAGAGCTCCTAAAATCTAAAATGATTATGTAAAGTGATGAAACAAAAAGTCGAGAGGTGTCGTGGGACATCCGGTTGGAACGAAGTTCCTTTCGCTGTATAGGTATTAAGCTTATGCCCGCGACTTCGTCCGCCTGAAATTGCTTGTTCCCCGACCCACCTCGTCGCATCGCATGCTCTATTACCTACTTCGTTTTCGCTTAGCGTCCTTTAATTTTTTTTTTGCTCGGCTTCTAAGAGTCCTAGCGTGATGGTAAGTAGCCTCCAGCCTTTCTCAAGAATTAGGCTATGAAATACAAATAAAAAAAAACAAATCTGACTGATAGTTCCAGAGATTAGCGCGTTCAAACAAACAAAAACAAACTCTTCAGCTTTATAATTACTAATGCACATAATTATATATATACCAGCGTCAGACAGCATCTGTCTGGCATTAATACTGCAAATAACCCTTTTGGTGCAGCCGTGAAGTACACAATATTGTTGTTAAACATTACTTTAAATTTTTTTTTTGTATTTTGTGTTTCACGAACGGTGTCCAAATAAACTTTATTCTTTCGGTATACGAGTATAAATTAAGGCACAGATATACGACTTTTAATGATTTCAAATTGAACATCACGTCTAAACGAATAGTCTTATTTGTTTGAAAAAAATATATGATAAACTAGACTATTTTCTTTGTAATTTGATATGTGAATATTTGAAATTATATTTTTATAACATAGTGTAATTAATTTGTAAAGTAATGTCTACCGCGAACACAAAAACGATAATCACGCAAAAACTATCGGGCGTATTTTCATGAAATCTGCACTATCTAAAAGACAATTTAATTACACAAATTTTTGTATACGGCTTTTATTGATATTGTTTGATAAATCAAGGTGGGTTGTTTTTGCGAAAAAGTTGATGCGCGTTGAAGCGGGGGCTCTTGCGGGCGACGGGCGGCAGTGCATCGGTGACCAATGTCCGGGTAGACGCTAACGCTCTGTGCAATTTTATTCGCCTATAAGTTTCGCATGCTCCTCCCACTCGCTCAAGGTCGCTGGTACTTATTGTCGCCTTAAAACAATGTTGCAGGAGCCAGTGTCTTCCCGTAATAAAAGACACATTTTTTTTGTTTTATTAAATAACAAGACAAAAAAATAAATTTTAAAAAAGAAATGTGCAGAGTAGGTATAACGTGCGAATACGAAGTTAGTTCCAAAAGAGTATGCAATGGTAATTAATCATTTCAATTCAAGACTACGTACACTACGACTTCAGTCTTTGTCCTTATCATAAATTGAATTCGGGATTCCTCAAAAGGGTCGCGAGGCGTGGACCCAAAGTAGGTACCTAACTACCTAGTCACACTGCGCGTAATGTATCAAGTAAGTACATATACGTAATACGTAGCGATTAGGTTATCAATTGATGACACATAATTCTTTTGAAAGTTCATTAGTGTTAGTGCTGTTTATAAAGAGACTAGCTTATGCCCACGGCTTCGACCGCGTGGATGTCGGAAATTATCCCACGGGAACGTACTACCGGGATAAAAAGAATCCTACATGGTAATCCAGATTATAAACTATCTGTGTTCCAAATCCGTTCAGTTGTTTTTGCTTGAAAGAGTAACAAACATCCATCCATCCATCCATCCTCACAAACTTTCGCATTTATAATATTAGTAGCACTTTGTAACACATCACGCCTGTATTCCCCGAAGGGTTAGGCAGAGGTGTACCTATAGCACACCCACATTTCGCCAGTTATGTTTAAGTCCCGTGTAATAGGGGGCGAGCCTATTGCCATCAACCGGGCACAAATCCAGACTCCGGGCTGCTACCGAGAAATTCCAGATGGAAAAACCCGATAACACTTTGCCCGACCCGGGAATCGAACCCAGGACCTCATGCTCAGCAGTAGCGCTTGCGACCACTAGACCAACGAGGCAGTCTTTGTAGTAGAAATTTAATGCTATTTCGGTATTCACGTCCAAAACATGGGCATAAAACAATGAAACATCTGTACGAGCTCCACTGTCGCTAATAACTATCACATCAAATAGAACAGCGATTATTATGAGTTCTTATCCTGTTAAAATAATAAAATACGCAATTTAACAAAAAAAAAACATACCTAATAAATAGCATTAAAATTGCCACGGAATAACCTTGATAAAGGCTCCCGCAAACAGGCGCGACGCGACAGCACGACACAAAGGCGCCGCTCGTCGCGCGGCACGCGGTGCGTTTGTATCACGCTTTCGCATTGCGCCAGTGTGTACGAGCCTTAATACGGCATTAGACACGCGCGGGGCGATGGTATCAAACATTAAACACAAACTTTATTGTATTGTAATTATTACCAATTAACCATAGATTAAGTTTAATCTTATTAAATACTAAAACGATTAAAAAGGTCCCACTGCTAGAATGTTAATTGTAATTAATAACTTTTATTGTGTATGTTTATTTGTAATGTAGAATACGTGGTTTAAATTAATTTGCTAACCTAATCGCCACACTGTTTACCTACCTATCAACAGGGCACAATATCATAATAGGCACAATTTCTAAGAAAACTTCATGGAAATTGTTCTTCAAGAGTCTCGTCGCTCCTGACTGTGGGAGCCTTTATTCTGAAAAAATCGCGATGGAAAACCTAACAACACTTTGCTCAAGTTGTGAATCGAACCCACAACACTACGCTCAGCAGTACCTACTTAGTAGCGACTGCCACACCTAAGTACCTACTGATTGAGTAGTGAGTTTTTTTTTAAATTTATTATTATCTAACTTATAGGTACTTATTAACAGTTTGCACCACACATAAGTACAAGTTATCATAGTTTAGTAGGTACTGCTAAGACCCTTTATGCAGTACACCTTGCTATAGTTAGTAATTTCGTTGTAAATTAAAAGAGCGTTCGCAGACGGCATACAATCAGCGGCCGATTTTTTGTAGGAGCCCATCTCGCGGCACGCGGTGCCTTTGTGTCACGCTGTCGCGTCGCGCCAGTGTGCACGAGCCTTTAAATGAAACAGTAGAGTTCAAATGTATCAACGCACCCGTCCTTCAAAACGTAGTTCATAGCATAACCAGCCTATATACATAGTTTTTAGGTTCATACCATCATTATAAATGTATATTCAAATTTAAATGGATCAATGGTTGTCTGAATAAATTATATTATTTTTATTATAACGTTCCCACTGCTGGGACACAGGCCTCCTCTCTGTGAGAGGGATTGGACCGTAACACCACGCGGACACAGTGCAGGTTGGTAGATGTCACATGTCTTCGAATTTTTGGTTGTAGGACAAGCCGGTTTCCTCACGATGTTTTCCTTAACCGTTTTGAGAGCAACGGTGATGAAATAATTTACACAAAGTTGAGCGCCTGTCTGTTCGGACCTACGACCTACAACTTGGAAGTTGCGGCCGTTACCACTGGGCCACCACTGCTCAAACGTAGGTCATAAAAAAAAACTGTCATAATTGTAGGAATTACAAAAAGAATGCCATACGCGCTGAAGTAGGTAGAACCTACCTACCTAAGTAAGCAATGTAGGTAAGTATCTATGATATGATAACATATTTATTACGTTGCCTAGCGGTACCTCGGTACCTAGATATTCTGTTGCAATATCAGACACATATCTAGCTGCAACTAGGTACCAGTTATTATGTACCTCCCAGTCGCCTAGGTATTTTGCTTCGATAATTTAGACAGATAACCGACCCGGCGATACACCTACCTATAATATTTTTATGTAATAACCTGTCCACACCTACTACATGTATATAGCAGACCATGTGGTAGTAAACTGGAAATTGTGGTCGTAAGTTAGAAAAATGGTCGCTAACTGACATTTCTTCTTGTTTTTCGATTTAATTCCTCTAAAATAATTTTGTAGTACCGATTCCCAATTTTTTTGTTCATAATTAAATTTTGATTATATATTTTGGTACCTACCCGGACAAATACTTTAAATAAGATGTCTATGAACACTTCGTAGGTACCTACTATTAATAAAACGCAAAGTTTGGCATCCATACGAAACTACCTTTTGGAAGAGGCAACTAGAATGTTTTTTTGTAAATTTTGACGTTCAAAAGTGCCATGTAAGTGTCTAGGTACCTATTTGAAATAAATGTTTTGACTTTGATACAACCGGCGCAGGTACCTAAGATAAGGGAATAATGCATACCCGTTTACAACCTTCATAAAAGTATAGAGAACTTTCTATCTACCCAGGTACCTATCTATGTAATTAGAAAGACGTTACCTACGCGAAATTAAGATAACGTGCCAACTCTGCTAAGTTCAAGTTATCCTAAGTACTTTATAGAGAAAGTTCTGAATCTGAACAGCATTGAGACTAAAACAAGCGAACTTCTATTAACTTTCACCGATTTTGTTACCCTCAACCAGCGTTGCCAGTTTTTTTTTTCGTGCAAAGTGGTGTTTTGAAACCTTTTGGACCACAAATGCGGGATTCTTTCGTCGAAAGCGGGACATAATAATTAAGAAAACGTAAATGATCCGATTTTTTATATTTTTTACTACTTACTTATCCTTTGATTTGAGTTTCAAATTATGTTTAAGTAGGTACCTACAATAAGATAGCCATAGGAAATAAATGTATTTGAATGAAAATACGTTAGTTTATTACACTAATAACAATCACGGTCTGGCTTAATCTGTAAGGCAGCTAAGTCTTCAGAGGAATATAATAAAGAAATGTAACACATTAATTATTTTATCTTCCCAAAAGGCCGAGTATGTCCCGCTCCGGACACTTGATTTTGAGCTAAAAATCAGGACGTCCCGCCAAAATCGAGACCCTGGAAACGTTGCCCTTAACGTGCTCATTGATTGAAACCCTATTTTATTTAAATTGTGCCATGGACTTATCATACCTTTAACGAAAATAAAAATGATGGATGACACACCCAAAAGTTATTTTTATAAGTCCTAAATTAGAAAAGGATGTGGTTAGACGGTTCCTAAGATTAACTACAATCTTCCTGCTTACCAGATTAGTCAATAACGTGGGTTGAAAGTAGGTAAAACTATTAAAAAAATGGCAACTTTGCAGTTTTTAAAAGTACCTGCTTGCGCCTTTTAATGAACATAACATGGTGTAATTACAAGCTGGGCGTATATAATAAGAGAGGTACACGTTTAAAAATCATTTAAGGCGTACACGGGACAAAGACATTCCAATCTAATGACTGGACACCAAATATTTGCTAAAGTAAATCAATCCAAGTTCGAGAAATTCCGTTGTTAACTTGCCATCTTGAAAATTGCCCGCTTTTTTTTTATAAAAAAATAAACTAACAAGCAAAGGCGGCCGGGTTTTTCGACACCTGTACGATGTCAGCTAAAAGAGGTTCGTTACTAAGAAACGCAATGATAACAAAAGAGTTTATTATCTGTATTTTGATTACCTCGATTGATAGCGCTGGGATCCAATTACTCACAAAACACAAAAAGTTAAATTTTCAAACACAAAAAGTGTAGTTTTGGAACTGTAACAAGAGTATTTTATGGTTGAACGCGGCACTATTCGCCCACGCCACACCTCAGGCACTTTCCAACCGTCAACCGGTTTTGTATGAAACCACGTAAAAGTATCACGTATCGCGAACGGGGAGCGACGCGTGGCCTCCCAACGAACAACACAGTGGAACTGGCTGCAGAAAAAAAAAGATAAACTGGGTTGCCACTGCAGGTTTCGAAAACGTACGTTTGCGAAATAGTACGTTTTTGAATAATTTAAGCATTATCTTTTGAAATAAGTGTAAATTATTAGTGTAATGTTTTGTTTATATTTGGCCTTGACTTTTCTACTTTAAATTATTTGTTGCACCAGTTCCGATGTGTTAACGGATCCGACTTTTACTTTTGCTCTCATTTTAAAAACAAATTAATAATTTTTAATATAGTTAATTAACACGAGTATAGTATTTATTGTTATTCGTAATTTCTAAACATTATTAACTTAGATTAATATTGAATGGTATAACACAATACATACACAACGCAGTCGCTGTGTTGTATTATCAAGCTAGTCACATTTCTTTTGAATGGTGCTGAACCTGTGGGCTCTGTCTGTACAATATAATATAATATAATATATAATAATCATATTTTTGTGCATTATGTAAATGTTTGAGCTACAGATCTGTTAAAAGTGAAATTATGTGCAGTAACACAGCGAATAATTTTTGCATTACGTATTGACTATGATATTGAAATATACTGTATGATTGAAATATAAATGAAAATAAAAAGCAGTGCAATATTTTAGGTTATTTTTTTGTGCAACATGCGCATTATTGTTATGGACATACTTACATTAAAAGATTACCAAAATGAATATTTCTGATTCAAAATTCAATTACGTTGCTCAGCATAACGTGAAATTACTCGTGTGCTAAGTGTCTCTTTATCTAAACAAATATTATAAAGAGAAAAGATTTTTTGTATGTTTGTTTGTTTTACTTTCACGCTAAAATGGCTTATCGGATTTGGATGAAGTTTGGCACATAGGTAGATCATGCCCTGGATTAGGACATTGGATACTTTTTATCCCGATATTCCCACGCAATCGAGACTTATGTGGGTGAAACGTGGGGCGCAGCTAGTCTGATATAATGTGGTGTACTCTTTTAAGCTTTTTTCACTTGGTGTATTCATTTGTATCATTTTTTGGCTTTTATTGTGCCATTGCTAGGCAAAGGCCTCCCCAACATTCTTCGAAGTCCACTTTTCTTGCGTCACCTTGAACCAGACTTGCTGTGCCAAACCATTTGCCAAAACTTTCTGAGCTGTCCACCTTCAGGCACCAATTTTGTTTAGGCTCTTGTCTAGCTTTATAATAATAAATTGTCACATAATTATAGGTACTGTATGTAATTAACTGTTTTTGAAAACAAAAAAAAATTAATACCTATTAACATATTTGGAAAATAAAAGTTATTGATTGTACCTTTGATTAAAAAAAAACACTACTCAAGTTATTAAGAAAACTTTATAGTATAATCAATAAAAGGATTGAGAATCAATTATTATCCTTATGGTTGTAATTACTTTAATAATGATTAATATTCTTTGATGAGTTACATTTATCCAAATTCTACAAAATCTTATTATCTGGCAACCCCAAAATATAACTTTGAACGCGCGCTCGTGCAACTTCGTATAACTTCGGCTAAGTTCGGCTCCATGGTTCACGGCTCCAACGGTCAGTCAGATTACAAAGAAAACAAAAGTATATTTTTATATTTTTTGTTACTAGACTAAAATAAGTACAACTCTTCCTTAACATGATTTTAGATCAGGTAACTTTGTTCTATCCGCATTCTTTTGAACCATTTCGAACTTAGAATGTGTTTTATAATAAACTCAATCGATTATTTATTCGAAATTTGAATATTTGTAACGCCTTTTACGGTTGAATTTTCAAACTATCTACCTACACAGTATGTTAATTTTTAGATCGTTGCAACTAGCACAGCAGGTGTCTACCCCCTTTGGAGAATAGCGTCAACTTATTTTCTATAGCTTGAAGGTGGATAGAAATTGTTCGTACAGTCAGTCACACATGTCCGTTTCCACCGCGCGGCCTACTCATAAAATTTGATGAAACTTTGCCACGAATTAGTGGTAATTTGTTACTATACACCTCTTTTCCTGAATTTGTTGCAAAAAAAACGAAGACGCTACGACCAAAAATAGTTGGCCGCTAGAACCGCCACTTGCCGTAGTCACCGCCTGTTATTACCAGTGATCGGAGTAGGTAGATTGATTTTTAGTACTTGTATCATAAATGCACACAGAAAGAATAACATGGATAAGCCATTTTTCCGGAAAGTAATTCCGGTATTTCCGGATTCAGATTTCGGCGGGCGTACGCATTGTTCTGATAACCGGTTATTGTACCACCCATGATCCTTTGTTCTGATTGGTCGTTGGGTTTTGTCAAATCGTGACAAAAAAAAAATAGGAAGAATAATAAAGAATAAAATTGCTCATTTTATTACAATTCCTACCTTTTTTTTGAGGATGGCAAATCATCAAATTACTCCTTCCACTCTGGCAGAATACAATTCCTACATAAGTTCCGGTTTTTTTTTAATAATCCACCAATTCCGGAGGAATGTCCATAGTAATATATACGTTTCGGATCAATGACCCCAGTTCAATCTACCTACTCCGATCACTGGTTATTACACAGGAACTAAATAATGCAGATAGGTGAATGATGCATCAAAAGAAAGGTCTTAATTTGTTGTATTTGTTGCAAAAATAAAAAAACCTCAAAACGTATATTAACAAAAAGTTATGTTATATTTAGTTTCTAGGTTATGGGTAAGTAGGTATCTCACCCTAAATATCAAATTAATAGATGCTTATGTGTATGGTCATTTAGTTGCTAATTTGTTGCAGCGAATAAATAAGAAAAATACCAGAAAAATGGTTCAGTAATTTGTTAAGAGTCGATTTTAGTTGGCCGCTCGGACGGCAATGTGCCTAAAATACAATGGCGTTTATTTCGTTATTAAAAGTAGGTTCAAGCTTAGGTATAGTACTAATCGACAGGTAACGTAACCTAGTTTGGATAAATGTGGCGAAAATAACGGTGAAATTCATATTTTAGGAGATATTCACTGAAATATAGTAGTATGAAACTGTATTAGAGTAGGGTGACCATGATTACAAAAGTACGAAGCATGCCTTCGTCAATGTCTGAATACTGTGCTGAATGTGCTGAAAAACATTGACAATATTCAGTGTCATTCAGTGACAATATTCAGACATTGCGACAAATATTCTTCAATACACTTCCTCGAAAACTGGTTCTTATCGCACTACAATTAGGTTCAACATGCAATATATTTCAAACGCGTGCGTTATTTTCATTTACCAACACGTGTGCGGAAATAAAAATTGCCACAGATACTACCTATACTTCAATGCCTCTAGTCGGCGGTGATTGTTTTTTTTTAAATCTCGGCAAAGAGATATGCGTCTGTACGGTGCTATCATTTTTGGAATATTTAAATTATGTTTATAAGTAGAATATCATCAAAAACCAGGATTATTAAAAAAAAAATACAATTATGAACAAATTAACATTTATTTGTGTTCTAAACTCAAAAATATTTGAATTTTCAATTTTTTATATTAGGCTGTTTAGCGTCTTTATACCTTTGCCTCTCCTTTAACCAGCGAAGGTAAAGCGTGGGAAAAAAATCAAATTCAGTCTTATTTATCTAAGTAATGACAAAAATATTTTTCGTTCTTTTATTTTATTTCTTCAAAAGTGTATTGTAAAACGTCGTTTGATACACGTGGACATTTGTTTTTGCAGTTCTCAGTTCCTTAGCACCCTCGCCTACGGCTCGTGTGTGTGTGTGTATTCCGCCTCGAATGCAGTAACAAAATTTCTTCACTTGTATCAAAATGTACTATTTAACAAACAATAGTTTGGAAACAAAAGAGATCCTTTTTCTGGAATTGTTCCCATCATAAAACACCTGCGGAAAGTCAATGAAACCAAACTTTTATCAGTAAATACTTTAAATAATTAAGAACAATAGAAATATATAAGGCCGCAAACGAACCGCATATTTTTTCAAACAGACTACAATAATAATACATAATTATAATAAACAAACAAAAGATACAAAAGTTAGGTTGATAAATTGATTAGTATAGATGTAAATATAGGTAGCTAGTTTAAACTAATATAGTTACCTTATGTAAATAGGATACCTTTCTATCTAATATATTTTAAAGACATGCCTTCGTACTTTTGTAATCATGGTCACCCTACTCTAATACAGTTTCATACTACTATATTTCAGTGAATATCTCCTAAAATATGAATTTCACCGTTATTTTCGCCACATTTATCCAAACTAGGTTACGTTACCTGTCGATTAGTACTATACCTAAGCTTGAACCTACTTTTAATAATGAAATAAACGCCATTGTCGTCCGAGCGGCCAACTAAAATCGACTCTTAACAAATTACTGATCCATTTTTCTGGTATTTTTCTTATTTATTCGCTGCAACAAATTAGCAACTAATTGACCATACACATAAGCCTCTATTAATTTGATATTTAGGGTGAGATACCTACTTACCCATAACCTAGGAACTAAATATAGCATAACTTTTTGTTTATATACGTTTTGAGGTTTTTTTTATTTTTGCAACAAATACAACAAATTAAGACCTTTCTTTTGATGCATCATTCACCTATCTGCATTATTTAGTTCCTGTGTAATAACAGGCGGTGACTACGGCAAGTGGCGGTTCTAGCGGCCAACTATTTTTGGTCGTAGCGTCTTCGTTTTTTTTGCAACAAATTCAGGAAAAGAGGTGTATAGTAACAAATTACCACTAATTCGTGACAAAGTTTCATCAAATTTTATGAGTAGGCCGCGCGGTTGAAACGGACATAGTCACACGGGTGCAGTAGGCATCACGTCTGTGGTACCAAAACCAGTTTAAGCTGGTCTCTGGTTCTATTGAAACTCTGTACCTACTACGGGAGGCCAACTCAATGTCAAAGTGTTACCACCGTCCCACCGACGACGTGGGTCCTACTGTACTTCTGACTAGATGGATTGGATAGGTAGGTAGGTAGGTACCTATTACAATCATCTAGGCTAGACTTCTATATTATCCTCCTGGAAACACACATACATACTGGAAATTAAATGTTCGTCCTGACCAGCACCCTAAATATTTACACACTAACAAATACAATCTGAATTATTTTGAAGGATATTGCTAATCCATTGCTTCATATGTTCGAAAACCTTGTCTACCCAACAACGTAAATAACGCAATGAATTTTGTTCAACAGTTAAAGTAAAAGTAATTGCTACTGTTAGTGTGGTAGGTACGCAATTACCCCGCTGACTGCTAGTCTACTTCACTTGGCTCTAGCGTGATGATCAGTCAAGGTCACTTTTAATAATCGTTAAAAATGCGGCATAATCAGCCATTTTGTAAAGCAGTCATAAAAAGTTAGATTGACAGATAACCCAAAAATGCGAATGTTTCTTTTTTCAAATAACGGTAAAATTAGGCTTGCCATGTGTGTGTGTGGCTAGTAATCTAGTTCACATTTGTGGTCTAGGCATTTTAATGTGAAGTTATTAACAAGGTATTTTTTCGGGTAAAACTTTAGCTTCTTACGGAGTTTCTTGCCCGTGCTTCTTCCTACTACGCTTTGGAATGGGCAACTAGCTTCATCTTTCTGACAGACTGACCCCTTTACAATTCAAAAGTGTCTGTAATTGGTTTATTTGAAATAAATGCTTGAGTTTGAGTTTTGAGTTTATTTAGAGTTGCTCCATCGTCAGATGCACAAATCGAACCTGATCGCTCAAAGATTTGTATTTTTTTAGAGACAACTAGAAGCTGGAAGTAGGTACAATAGTATCGAACATCGGATCCACGATCAACGCTGAATCTTCCCCACCGTACGATTGTAATTACAAAATTGATCAATCATTCAAAACTTTCTACCGTAGTGGTAGAACGCTTGGTTGTCAAAAAAAGTTGATGATTACGGAAATTAACCGAAAAACGAATGGAAATGTATTTTACGTTTTTTTTTGTCAAGTTTTTCCTCTTGTTGTCTTGATGATGATCGACACTATTTTTGTTTTATTTTATGGCGAGTGAATATATATTTAGTAGTAGTATATTCCATACTACTTCTAATTTTACCTGGTGTCTTATTTTGTATTCATTAAATTAAGTTTTTATTTTAATCTGTACTTTAATCTGTATCTTTACTTTTATGTTATATAATATAATAAATCTAAAGAGTTTATTTGTTTTTTGTTTCTTTGTATGTTTCAACGCGCCAATCTCTGGAACTACCAAAGAGGAATTGTTTTTTTTCTGTTTTTAAATAACATCACGCTACGACCTTTAGGAGCCGAGAAAAAAAAAATATCAAAAAGAACGCTAAGCAAAACAAAGTAACGGGGGCACAGCTACGGGATATAAACAAAAAAAAATACGCGTACGAAGTCGCGCGCAGAATTTAGTACTTACTGAGATTTATCTACGACCTACAATGCCTATGATCAAATTCTCAATCGTTCAATGTAGAAGAGCGTATGTCAAGCTAAGTTTTTCAGTGTGATTAACCGTTGAATATGGACACCTCTGCAACATATACTTATCATTCTTTTTATTTTCTCTGTTCAACAGCCTTCTTGTGTAACACACTCGGATTATCAATCCCTTTAATTTTGACAAGTGAAAAATATCCATTGCAAACACATGAAGCAATGGATTTCGTTGTATTGTCAAAATAAATGTCATTCTGAGTGTGTCCCGCAATTAGGGTGTCAGTAGTGGTCTGTCTGTTTCACCTTTCGATCAACAATACAAACTCACCACAACTTGAGTGTTGTTTAATATCACCACATTGTTATCATTGCAGTACCTAGAATGTTGTTACGTATTCCCACAGCATTGTATACCGGTACTAAGAACAGTTGTAACTTATAATTGTAACGAAAGTACAGCTGACTAGCTGACCACTTTCATGTCTAGTCTACGATAATTATTCAAACAATGAAGAGTATGGTTTGATTCTCATACTATCACTTTTCTATAGAGCTGCTATGGATGATGTTTCATCAGTCCATGGTCTAATTTAAGACGTCCGAACTATAATAGACCATATACCACCATAATTATTCTTCTCTCGCCCTTATCTAAATGTATTTGAGGTCGGCGCAGCATGTCTTCTCCTTCCATGATTCTCTTCTTCTCTTAACACTTTTAGTGCCAAGTTCAAAAATAAATATTTACTTGTAAGCCACCTGCAAGGTAATTTCTCAGCGATATGGTATAATTATGATACTATATCGCTGAGAAATTACCTTCTATCATATACGCCTCTGATAGGCCACTGTCAAAGTTAATTGATAACTTTGCCACTTTCTTCCATGTTAACGTATAAAAATTACAGGAAGAGGATGATCACAAAGTCGAAGGCCTAGGATGCTTTAGACACTTCAGTATCGTCTTAGAGGGAGGCTTTTTAATATTGCCATTACCAATTAAGCTTTGTTTTTAAATAATTGATCGAAGGATGCTGCAACTCTGCATCGTCATTAATTTTCAGTAATATTTCTCTAATCTAACCTTGACCTTTTCTATGACCTTTCGAAACTCACGTATGGTTTGTTTTAGCATAATCTTTCTCTGATACCTGACGGTACGGTAGCAAACAATGTTAACAAAAATATCCACATGCGTAACAGAAGCATTAATTAGTAATCTGTTGTCAGGACAAGACATAAATATACATAGTCCACCCACATAACACTGAAAACTTGTTTATTGTTTGTATTTAAGCGTCTGGGAGTCCACCTACAAACCTCCTATTCTTAGGAATCTACTTGCATCGTATGCTATACCTTGTAATGTAAAGGTGACGCAGCTTGAGAAGGAAGATATCAAAAGCCTGTCAAATTCTATGTTTAACTCACTGACAACTGGGGAAGGTCGAGAAAGCTAATTGTAAATGGCGTGATCATAGCTGGGTCCCTATGGCCTACAATAAATTTGACATTTCGTTTATTCGTTCCATTTCGTGTTCATTCATGAGATTGGTTTTATTTCATTATTTCCGGTAATTTCAATATTTTAAATCAAGTATTTGACATGATCGTGTCAGAATTTTATACCTTAAATATTTCCTCGTAATCACTTTCTTCAAAATGATTCCGATGGAACGTCGAACTCTGTTTAATTTAAAAAAATCGCTACGAATGGCTTTGAACCACAATCTTCTAATTTTAGGATCTTTCGGGAAAAGGAGGACTCCAATTTCTAAGTACTTAGGAACACAACAACGCGTAATTTTCGCAAAAATAAAATAAAACTACCTCACGCCTTATATTATTAGCTTGTGTTGGGAACTAGCTACGACAGCGCCATATTGACAGTTCCCTTCCACATTGTTTTGGAAAATAAATCAAAAAAAGAAGCTGGTGGCTTTAGTTCCGATTTTGGCCAGGGATCAAAAGATCCTTGTACAGCTATAGTTCTATATTTTGCCACAAGTATTGTGTGAAGCTCTAGGAAGCATCCTATACCGGCTTAGTTAATTTGACATAGCTATATTATAATTTAGCACCCTGTGAGCTGTTTTGTCTGCCTAGATTACTATCCCGTATATTTCATTGTTAATACATAAACAGTGGAATTATAAATATTAAAACATTTCAAGTAAAAAATAGTAGCCCACTAGCAACAGGGACATGGCTCAAGCTTCCGCCGCTGCCGGTGGTTAGGGTTTAATACAGAGACAGAAATCTTCTCACATCCAGGAGAATGTATTCTATTAATCCCAATCCCTATATTATGTTTGTAACCAAAATAAAGACTACTTTACAACCAAAAAAAGTTCTCTCTCGATTTCTCCATTGCAAAAATCTAATCTGCAGACACTTTTTGCTTTTCGTCTAATCTACTGACAGCCTCAAAAATCTCATGGTTTAACAAATAAACGAACAATATTGTAATTAGATAGGTAAGTCCACGCCGTCACTTAATGGTTTTACTATAGCTAATTTAAAAAATAATTTCACTTTCATTCAACATCAAACCTTTAGACTTTTTGATGGGTTCATAATTACGTTTAGAATTTGCCATGTTAATTTGTTGAGTCATGCCAAATGGAAACTGACACTTGGCCTGCGCTGTAAGTCAGAAAGTTAAAAGCTTAGGTAGGTACCCATGATATTATAAGTAAAAAGACGTAGATAACTACACAAAAATTTCAATAATCATGTGTATTATAAAATTATCCCCTTTTTTACCCTCTGGGGGATGATTTTACAAAAACGCTGAAACATTTTTTTTTTATAAGAAATGCTAATTTTCCCATACAAACTTTCATCCCCTATATCAGCCCGTTTGAGGATTATTTTTGACACAAAACGTGGCCTATAATATTATGTCCTTCCCCAGACTACCATCTATATCCTTGCCAAATTTTATCGAAATCCTTACCGTGGTTTAGGCGTGAAAAGGTAACATACAGACAGAGTTACTTTTGAATTTATAATATTAGTGTGGATAGGTAGGTACTGTGTTTAATAAAATATAAACACATAAATTCACGTCAATTTCCCATGAGCGAATGCAAAATCTACAAAACGCTACGCCACGATCCTCAAATACCTACTCCTGTTACTTCGTCTGCCGTCCATAATTTGGTCCTACACAGTATATATGCTCTTTAATAATATGTACCTAGGTATTAGTTCATGCAAATTCAAATCAAAACAATATAAGTAGGTAGGTATATTAGACCGGCTTAAAGGCAAAATTTTCACCCGCGACGGACCTGGCGCCGGTGAATTCGCCGCTTCACTAGTTTAAAAAAAAAAAAAAACTATTATTTCCTTTGGGTAATTCGAAATAGTGTAATTCGTATATTGTGATTCGTGCATGATTTATAATAATTTGACATCGTTATCAGACTTAATTTCAGTTTTTGAAATATACAATAATGCTAGAAAATGTAGGTGGGTCAATGAACGCTATTGCCACGCTAAAGCGACTCGGGTATAACTGAAAATTTTAAAATGCTGTGCCACTATAACTTAAGTAAGATGCCGCCGATACTGATTAAAATAATAGAGCACTCGGCAAAAGTTCGCGATACAAAATACTTACGGTTGTTAATAATTTAACAGGTAATAAATTGTTGGCAAGTACTTCATCGCGAACTTTTCGTGCGCATTCGAAGGGTTAAGTCAAACTTTTTAAAATCGTTGGAAAGGCAAAAGTAATGAAGTTTATATGTACTGCCAAGTGTGCTTTATTTCTTAAAAATATTGATTTGTTTAAAAAGTAAGTATATTATTGTAATCATTATCTGTAACGAAAGCTTGAATCATACATTCATACCACAAACCACAATACCAGTGTTTCATAAGTGTTTACGAAGACCATTGCCTTGTCCTCAGATTACAAATTCAAACGCAAAGCATTTATTTTAATTAAACCATTTACAGGCACTTTTGAATTGTCAAGGAGTCGGGCAGTTAGTCAGAAAGTTGAAGCCCATTCCAAAACGTAGATCTCTATGGAGAAGAACGGGCAAGAACCCAAAAAAGCAACTTATTTATTTTGTTGTTTATCCAAACAGACAGTCCACGCGCGGCCATTTCACCGTGTCCACATAATCTTGAGCTAATCCGACAAGACAAGTACTTACTTGAGACAAGTATCGATAAATAAACTACTTTCACCGGCTGGGGGATTGGTATGGTACAAGGTGCGAGTGATCGCGGGAGTGACAACGGCGGCGGCACGAAAAGCGTATGGCGTTTATGCACCACGACATCGTGAAACAAATTTTAGAACTTGTTTTAAAGTGTTTGTATTACATAAAACTGAGTAATTTTCTGAAAGATTTCAAGATTTGCTTTTGGCTACCTTCGCACCAACTCTGCACTGAAATATGTTTGTCACACCGTGTGTCAGACATGTTTTTTTTATAGAAAGTCACGTTTGCGTTAACTAGAGTTGAGTCGTACTAGGTAAATTTTATACTAGGTGCACCTAGTCCAATTCCGTACAAATACTCGATCCAAATACCTGTTCCACCTAGTCCACGAAGTACGCAGACTTTAAAGTAAGCATAGTCTTTGCGTACCACCGGTACGGGTACGTGTAGGTACACAGTACCTGCGTACCCAGTAATGAATTGTAATCTTCCCTCCATACTTTACACGGGCTTAGGACTGTCAACGTAAAGATTTATCTACATTGTAGATTTTTGGCGTATTTAAAAGATTTCAATTTTTGTTTTTTTCAGAGTAGTCAGATTTTCCCTCTTTTTTTTTTATTTTTTTTATTTTTTTTTTAAACTGGCCTAACATATTTTTATAAACAATTCCAGCAGGGTGAGTACTGGATGGTGATTGTGGTTGGTCTGAATGTCTGATAGTGGCGGTTGTTGGTTAGTCTGGGCTGCTATCACTGGAGTTGGATCGTTTCTTCTAACTAAACTTACGAATGGATGTTTACGTTTTATGTGCTTTGTAAGGTTTGATACAGAACTTTTAAAATTTAGTTGTATTTTACAAATGTTACACTCAGCTATTTGTTGGCCTTTGTCCGTAAAATGATCCCAAGCGACACTACTTCCTTTGGGAGATACTTTATTGTCTTAATATAAATAAAATCAAAAATTCTACCACAACAAACTTGAAACAAAACCGATTGCAAAATAAGTCCGATACGCATATCCGATTGCGACGTCCAGTAGGTATCAATACGGCTAGCCCGCGTCCACCGAGATCACATTTGCATGAGTCCGTACTTGATTCTCGACTGCATTTCATCTCAGTATAAAGTCTTCATCACATCGACTATTTACAAGTACCTAGTGTACAAAATAGGCAAACACGAATACGCGTTGCGTTACTTTTAGGACCATTGAAATATGGTTCAAATCAAATGACTGACGTACGAATAATTTAGGCAAACACGAGTGAGCGGCAAAGTTGACTTGCTATCTCGCTTCCCCGCACCGGTACTTCGACTCGAGTGGGCCACGAGAGGGGCTCGGGGGCGGGGGATGCCGTGCCGTGCGCCGCCTAGGCACAGTGAGACTAAAGATAGAGACTAGATGGATCGAGTATTTTTAAAGTTGGAATAGGTGCAACCTAGTCTCATTAAATACCTAGTCCCTGGATCTGTTCTAGTATATACGCTTCATCTTTAGCGTTAACACTGTTGTTTGGTTTATGTCTATTGCTTGTGTTTAGTGCAAATGTTTGTTTTCCAATTATGAGTGTAAACATCGAAACATGCAGTCAACATGTTACAAAATTCATACAGAAACATTTTACTTTGTAAATACATATGAATCGTCAAACAAGATTCGGATCAACAAGGTAGGTTGCAATGCGAACGCGGGTCAATACATTGACGGAAAATAGAGATTTCAACATGTTTTTATGTGAATTTCTCTCCAGTGCGAAAGCACAGTACGAAGAATATTTTTAAGCCCGGCCCATACCGCTCCAATCTTTTAACTAACGCCAAAAACAAAATGCTTGCGAATCGTTCACCTTTGCATTGTGGTGTGGAGCAAAACTTTCGGCGCCCGCACCGTGCCGTGGGAGAGTTGTCACTTCCTTACATATTTATTGATTACTCTCACAATCTTGAAGACAGTGGTGGAATGACGTATAGAGTGCAACGAAGATCTTTTGGCACCTGAATGACAGTCACAGAGGGGTGTATGTTGGTATACATTTTGTGAAAAAAAACAAAATGGCGGCGTTAGTACCGATTTTAGCCCCGCGCCTATAGACTCTTTGTACAAATGTGTATTAGCGTTTTAGCTCTGACAACGCGCTTGACAGAACTTATTTATTGCATGGACAGTATGGACACCTGTCATCACCTACCATCCTGTCTTGCTACTCCCCAAGAGGCTTGTTCAGACGTTCCCTATGGCTAATCTTGATTATCAAAGCATAATTATTAACCTATAATATTCCTGCTGCTGAGACACAAGTGTCCTTCCTGTGAGAGAGAGTGGGTTGTAATCCATCACGCGGGCCCAGTGTGGGTTGATAGATGTCACATTTTGGACAACAATGGATGATAGGACATCAGTTAACAAACAGAACAAACAGTTCATAAACTCACGCCTTCTTCTCATGCGGGTAGGCAGAAAGTACAGAACGCCACCTGCTAAGATCCTTACATACTCCTTTTGCCTCGTTTACGTTCATACATCTGGTCATACACGCACGCCGGTTGTGAGTAATACGAAAGTTTAAATAAAAAAATTAATGCGCCTGCAACAAAAACTAATTAAAATAGTAAACATTCGAAAATAGTAATGTTGTGACTATAAATCAAGCTCAGTTTAATCCTCGCTAATTTTAAATGGTATTTGCACATTACATCGTCATTAAAAGTTAAAATTAATATTTTATTCAGGAAGTAATAAAAGATAATTGGCTGTATGCATTAATACTTACTCGAGTTTACGTGAAAGTAGAAAAAGTTTAACTGTAAATTGCAATGTTGCGAGCGTTAATAAATAAAGTTTTAAGTGCAATAAACAGGGACGTATAGAACAACGTTATTGGTGTTTTAATGATTTTGTTTTATTGACTTTGTTCAGTAAAACGGATTTAAAACACTGGAAATTAGCAAAGAGGAAAAACTTATTCAACATTCATAATTTACATTATTTTTGGCAGCTATGGAAATGAATATAATTGCTAACGTAACTTTGTGTGCCATTGTTTGGAAACCGATAACAGCAAGAGTCTAACAATACTGAACCTTTTATTAATTTATTTTTGAACTCCATGAGAAAATAAGAGTTTGAAGTATTTCAGATACATATCTAGCCTTCGTTTTAGAGTTTTACAACACCTCAATTAAAAACTAAAACTATTGTTTTATAATTTTGATAAACAATATAATAATGTAGACAGAATATTTAGTTCAAAACTAATAATTAA
The DNA here is from genome assembly GCA_916610205.1 of Griposia aprilina. Classification (NCBI taxonomy): domain Eukaryota; kingdom Metazoa; phylum Arthropoda; class Insecta; order Lepidoptera; family Noctuidae; genus Griposia; species Griposia aprilina. The sequence goes on along the minus strand of OU744310.1, from coordinate 12,948,744 downwards.
CGATAAATCGTAGGTATTTCTATTCTCAATCTGGCAACACTGCATTTGTCACTGTCAATTGCTATTGTCATAATAGTTTTTGTTGATCACACTCGTCACTGTTATTTCTGTTGGAAATAATTAAGCAAAATCTTATTATTTTAATTATACAAAGTTTTAACTACAAATTAAACCAATAAAGTGTATAACAGTCATGTGACAGTCGGATACTACGTCGATACGGTAAGCTATTCGTCGTTAAAAGTTTATACACACAGCGGTTTGGTGTTGATCATTCATTCAATAAATTATGTTGATTATTTGTGTTATTCGATTCGCGGACGCTTGTAATTTTATCTCAATTGAGCGCTGTGTGATCCGCCTACATTTTTCAATTGTGATTTCGGCTGTAAATAAGTTTTGTAGTGATAAATGAGGTGACCTTTTAATAATATGATTCAAATTCATTGATTAAGTTTAGGGCAGCTGGTATAAATCTTTACAGTGGAGTTTATGAGATTGTGTCTCTTATTCTGAATAGTAATTGTTCATAATTATGTTCTCATTTAACATCCTTGTGTTTTATAATATTTCTTATGAGATTATCTAGTGATATTGAAAAGCCAAGGTTATTTTCTTATTAAGTTATAGAGCTAAGCTAGTTAGTATATATTTGCCCTAGAACTTGATATCACAGGTAACTTCATATTAAAATGTCACTAAGTAACACAGTTTAATGCAGGAAGAAAGATAAATGAATGAGGTGACCCCACAAAATTAAGACAACTTACATGCTTATAATATCAAAAAATAGACAAATTCAGCCAAATTATGAATAACTAGCTTCTGGCCTCGACTTCCTCTGCATTCAATTTCCGTCCCCGACCCACCCCGTTGCAACCCATGGCCCGCCCGCGTTTTCACCTTGTTTATGCTCAGCATTCTTTCTGACTTGTTCTCTTTTTGCTCGGCTATTAAGGATTGTAGTGTGATGTTACATAGCCTATAAGCTTCCTCAAGAATTGGGCTATTAAATTCAAAAATATTTTTTCTAGTCCAACTGGTACTTCCAGAGATTAACATTTTCCAACAAACAAAAACACTCTTCAGATTTATTATTAGTATAGTATAGATTAGCATAGATAATAACTTCTCATGCTACTGAACACAATAATAATAAATTATTTAATAATATTTTTTCAATTATTTGGCATGTTCAATACAATTCTATGTCACGGCTTGTTTTCCACATAGTGTGATATAGCACATATTTAGATATTGATAAAAAATGTTTGTACAAAACAAAATAACTAATATTAAAAAACAAACCCAAATTGAAAAATTACTTTAATTTCGGAAGTCGGTGTCTTTGGTTTTATATTTTCTTTTTTTGCCACCAACTTCCGAAATTAAAGCAATTTTTCATTTTGTAGTGTTTTTTTTGTAGGTTGGTTTGTTTTTCTTTGTAAAAAAGTTTATATTTTTCACTTTTTAGTTGTGGTACCTAACCCACACTAAAACGTATATCACTACTTGCTATGTTAATAACAATGACAGGAAGTTATTATAACATCATCAATGTAGGTACACTAAGTGGAAAAAATATGTATTGGAGCAAACTGAAAAAAAACCCAAGCAAGTTAATAAAAATATGGGACCACCCATGAAGCATAACCTATCCATAAAAAAAAAACCAAATCAATCCACAATTGCCGGAGATTTCACGTAACATACCAAAAAAATAAAACTGACGAATTTAGAACCTCCTTTTTAAGAAGTTTTGTAAAAATATATTATTTTATAAATAATGGGTACAGTACATGGTGACATAGGGAATCGGTTCAGCCATGTTAAACCAGTAGGCATGCAAAATTTACAAAAATATTAACAAATCCACTGAACTTAAACAAACAGAACAAAAAATAACACAATACCAAACTTATTTCTCATTTCAAAAATTTAAAATAGTCTACTTAAAAAAAAAACTGCCAAGAATTCTGTTATGCTGTGTGTTAGCTTTTTGACAGTCAAAGTATACTAATACTTTGACTGTCAAAAAGCTTCGAACCCTTTTTAAATACTTATAACAAAGCCTTGTTATTTCTAATCAACTTGTAGAAATTAAATTAATTTTATTTATTAAAGGCTAAGCATGGCCATACAACGTGGCAATGCCGCCAGTCTCTTGGGTACATTACCAGTCGACAGCGATGCGGAGGAATTTTTCGACGCCATTATTTAGTTAGTTAATAATTTTAGTTAGGTTAGGTTATTATATTTTTATTTATTGTAAATAATAGTGTAATATAATAAAACTCAGTTGTAGACAAAGACAGTTTAAAAATCTGAAAATTAATATCAATAGTCTGGCATTCTTTCTTTTCTCTATAAATATTTTTGTTAATTTGTGACATTCAGAAGTGTCCATTAATAGTATAATTTTAATCTGACTCAAAGTTAATGTGATAATTATTTTAAAACATTGAATAGTCTTGATTTGTACTTTAAAAAAACATATTTTGTTTCTGGTCTTTCTTTACGCAAGTCCGTTCACTTTCTTAGAGTCTGATATAATAATACTACCTGCGCCCCGCGGTTTCACCCGCATAGTTGTCGATCCCGTGGGAATATCGGGATAAAAGTATCCTATGACCTGGGTTAGGACATAAGGTATTTTTTCACAATGGATTGGAACAGATTTGGATGAAATTTGGCCCATGTGATAAACTGTTATGTAGTCGCCGTTTAAGCGTGAAAGCGTGACAAACAAACCTTTCGCATTTATACAATTAGTTGTGATAACCACTACTTCACATCATCTTCATTGCAGCACACAAGACCCTCAACATGGCTGATCCGGGGACAGACGCCTTACGGAAACTGGCTCCAAGCTGGACCCTCGCCGGAGATGAGCAGCTACTTAGCATATTGCAGAACACACATCACGTAAGAGCCTACATAAATCACGTACATACATAAGCTCACGCTTTTTTACCATGGGGGTAGGCAGAAACTACAGAGTACCACCTGCTATGATCCTCACATACTCCAATTGCTTCGTTTACTTTCATACATTTGGCCTATAAATTAATACTTAATATACTCACTTAGTAATATTTTGAACAGGTAAAGTAGTTGGTTTTTCTCTAAACGGTATATGAAATGGAATGGAATGTGTGTTATTGGGTTTACCATTTGGGTTTTCTCAGTAGCCCAGAGTCTCGATTTTTGCCCGGTCGATGGCAATAGGCTTGCCCCTGTTGCCTATACAGCCTATACTGTTCCGCAGCCTGAGCCTGCCAGCAGTGCTGGGACACAGGCTTCCTCTCAGGAGTTAGTTGTAATCTACCTAGCGGGCCCAGTGCGGGTTGGTAGATGTCACATGTTTTAGATTTTTTGGTTTTAGGACATGCCGGTTTCCTCACGATATTTTCCTTCACCGTTATGAGAGCAGTGGTGATCAGATTATTTACACAAAGTAAAGCGCCAGCGTAGGTTCGAACCCACGACCTATAACTCGTAAGTCGGGGCCGTTACCACTAGGCCACCACTGCTCTGCCCCCTATTACATGGGATTTAAACATAACTGAGAGGAAAGTGTCTTAATAAATGTGGAGGGCTATAAGAGTAGGGGAAGACCGCATAAACGATGCATGGACTGTGTGAAAGATGATATGGCTAGAAAGGGAGTGACTACCGAGATGACGACTGATAGAGAAGTTTGGAAGGAGAAGACATGTAGCGCCGATCACAAGTAAGCGCAAGAGCATTCAGCAAGATGCTTCAGCCCAACTGTAAAAATGCGTAATCTTTGTATCAACCGTCATTTCAGAGTTTACTTGTTTTCTAGCCATAATTCACCCATCTCCAAAACCGTTTATTTTGTGAGCGAAACCCGCACGCCAATTGCCTAACACACTTTCAATCACAACCTGAAGGATTTTGAAGGAAATTGCTAATCCATCGCTTCATATGTTTGAAAAATTCTTCTGCTCAGCATTGTAAATAATGCAATGCATGTTATTGAACTGTCAAAATGAATGTAAGTAATTGCCGTTGTGAGTTACGCAATTACTTAATAAGTCAATTTTTTCCGAACAAATGAGAGAAAAATGAACGGGTCGAATCGCGTGTTTACGAGAAGATCTCTTATATTAGGAAGCTTAGGACACCCGGGCCTGCAGTCTCGACATAGATAGCGACGCTGTCGCAAACTACCTGTCGCTAAATATTAAGGTGAAACCTCAGTTGTAGCCCGCCAAATTCAAATGTTCTTTGAATTTGACGATTTATATGAAATCGATGATTATTATTCGATACATAATTATATAATTCCCACAGTCGAGAATCTCATTTTGATCAACATACGATGTAAAACAGAGCTGCAATTTGCAAAAAACTAAAGAAAATTTGAATTTGGCGGACTACAGCTGAGGATTCACCTTAATATTTAGCGATCGCTAATTTGCGATAGCGTCGCTATGATGTCGAGACTGCCGGCCCTGTCCTACCGGCGCCGATGAGGAAGCGACTAGCTATCAACGATTGCGTGTCTCAAGAAACTTACAAAAGATTGTAGGTCCCGTGTAAGTAAAAGAGACACATAATTACATAGGTAAATATAAATAGTTGATCGCTGATTGTTTACACCGGCCGCAGCAATAAGAGCTATCAAAGAGACAGGGGCGGATCCAGGATTTCATTTTGGGGGCGGCCATTATGACAAGGTCCGGAGCTAGGGTTGAAGTCACAAGTAAACAAAAAGTTAAGTTTTTATTAGCTTGAATTTTTACAAAATAAAATTAACGCGCCTTGTGCCGCTTTTGGCAAACCTATTTATGATTTTATCGACATCAACTGGGACATCTCTGTGGATGTGTAGGAGTGTAAGTCCGCAAAGCCGCTCCTCTCTTGTCCGCGTACTCAGCCATGTTTTTAACCGGCGTAGAGTGGTGAATGACCTTTCGGCTGAATTGAATCCAAAAGTTGAGTCGAAAGTATGGAAGTCCTGGGTCATTTTGGGTATATCCGCGGGGGCTGTATCCGCCAATGCAAAGAGAGTACTCGCTCAGCGACGCTCGCTTGGCGGGTAGAACACTCGCTGAGAGGCTCACGCTGAGTGCATACGCACACCAGCGAGTAATCACTCGTCACTTTCTTGCACTCGCCGCTCGTTGCTCGCCAAATCGTTGTTAGTTGCTAGCTCTACTCGCTTCTCGCTTCTCGTTAATCGCCGGCGGTTGGACAGGCGCCTCAGGATAGTTCTAGCTGCACGTTGCGGTAAAGATCGTACCTATTATTTAATCTAAAATGACAAATGGGAATAACACATTAAGTATTACTCATCTTTAGCCTCTGCTATTGTTACCGCAAGTTAACCATAGTTATTTATTATTTCATTTATTATAACTACACAAATAGCAAATCCTATTGTTTTCGTAAATAGCTTTCATGGGACTTGGTATTTAAAGGCGTTTGTTTGTTACTGGTTGGTCAGAATAACAACTATTTTATTATTGACTATTAACAGACAATTGTGGTGAGTATAATAATAATAACGCTTATCTATATTCTCGCCACTTACGAATTATTAAAAGTTCTTGAGTCTGTCAAGTACGCACTCAGGTCGCACTAGTTCGGTAATTTTCGGAAGTGATCGCGTTTGCCCAAATTTGCCTTTCCATTTGTTTATTTATATAACAGCGCCGGCGCAGGATAGCTTTTATCAGAAGTGGTCATCGTTTTAGTGGTTGAACAGCTTGAATATCATCAGGATTGTGTCGAAACATAGCAAAAGACATCCGCCCGCAACCATCGATGCGACGCTCTGCTGGAGAGACTGTCACCAGCCAGTGTCACTCTTATCCGACCCCTTCGGTGATTCCAGTAACTTCGTAACAAAACTAGACGGCGCCACTTTTGCGTCGTCGTTTACTTTATTGTAAACTAGAAAAATACATTCCAAAAAATAAATTAAACACTACAAAACAAACGCGGCGCTTTCTGCGATCAACCAGACAACCTTAACGTTACCGTAGATTTACTGAATAAACTCGTAAATAATATGCTCTTGTTTCCAGAGACTTCTCTCAAAATGCCAAGAAGCAAATTGTCAGTTGGAACAGATGGCGACCGCACTGAATGACGCGAGCATCAGCTTGCAGAACGTTAATAACCAGTAAGTTTAATTTATCTGAACTAATATGACATCATCATTCTCTTATCATTATCCGAATTAATTTGTGGTAGGCGCAACATGTCTTTTCCATTTTTCTCTATTAAGGCGACAAGAAGTGCCAGCGACCTTGAGCGAGTGGGAGGAGCATGCGAAACTTTTAAGCGAATAAAATTGCACAGAGCGTTAGCGTCTACCCGGACATTGGTCAGCGATGCACTGCCGCCCGTCGCCCGCAAGAGCTCCCGCTTCAACGCGCATCAAGTTTATTCGCAAAATCAACCCACGTTGATTTATCAAACACAGTACAAATAAAAGCCGTATACAAAAATTTGGGTACCTAATTAAATTGTTTTTTAGATGGTACAGATTTCATGACAATACGCCCGATAGTTTTTGCGTGACTATCGTTTTTGTGTTCGCGTTAGACATTACTTTACAAATTAATTACAATATGTTATAAAAATATAATTTCAAATATTCACATCAAATTACGAAGAAAATAGTCTAGTTTATCATATATTTTTTTCAAACAAATAAGACTATTCGTTTAGACGTGATGGTCAATTTGAAATCATTAAAAGTCGTATATCTGCGCCTTAAGAGGCTGACAACAGCTAAAGCGTGGTCACTGTCGGACTGCATAGAAAAGAAAGAGAAGCGCAATGACCCAACGCTGGTAATTTATTGCAAAATATGAAGCAGTTATTTATTTACAACAATTCTATTGATTGGACTAGGACATTAAAACACTATTACGTTAATATGTTGCTTGTACTCGTAGAATAATCAGACAAAAAATCAGAATGATTGCATGTATATTAGTATGGTTTTTAATCGTCAAAAGAAATTTTTAGAGGTATCTTCGTGATTTTTTCTATCGTATAAAATTAGTTGTATTATGTTTTCAACAAACTATCTAAGTAGCATTATATTATCTTGAAGAATATCATATATTTTTGTGATTTTGTTTACTGCAGTGGATCATATACTTTTAGGCAAAAAACTTAGGTTTCGTTCCTGTTGTCCCCTTAATCGTCTTCTCGGTAGTCACCCCCCTTTCCAGTCATATCATCTTCCACACAGTCCATCCATCGTTTTTATGGTCTTCCCCTACTCTTATAGCTTAAACTAATATTACAAAGAGGTAAAATTGTTTGTTTCTAAGAGGTAATCTCTGAAAGTACCGATCCGATTTTCAAAAATCTTTTACTGATCTAAAGCTACAATATTGCCGAGTGCTATAGAAAATGTTGAGGAGTTGTGACCCAGTGGAATCGGCCCCAACTTACGAGTGTTGTAGCTCGTGGGTTGGAACCCAGGCAGGCGCTTTACTTTGTGTAAATAATTTCATCACCACTGCTCTCAAAACGGTGAATGATAACATCGTGCGGAAACTGGCATGTCCTAGAACTAAAAATTCGAAGACATGTCATATCTGCCAATCTGCTCTGGGCCCGGGTGGTATACTACGGCCCACTCCCTCTCACAGCGTGGAGGCCTGTGTCCCAGCAGTGGGAACTTTATAGGCTGGGTATGCAATAGGATATTATGTTTCTTTCATGCGTACGAAGTCGCACGCATGAGCTAGTTGTTTAATTCTAAGTCTTTGTGATACGGGTAGTTACAAGTCCGAAAGTCAGACAACCAGTCTTACCAAGGACTATCGTGTTACCCAGTAAGTGTGTTGTGGAATTTAGATAGACAGTCGTGTAACATACAGTATAGTCGCCGGCACGTAACTTGGCAAGCGTCGTCATGCGTTTCTTTAACTTTCTTCTAAACAGACACGTTTAAAAATAAATTGTGGCAATGACCATAGAATAATCTCGCTCTGTCTCGCATAGGGTCGTAGCATTATACGGAGCGATTACAGTTTTGCGTGGATGTGACGCATATTTTCTCCCAACTCGTCCTTTTTTGTTGTATTTGTGTGTTTTTCTCTGCGTCATGTTTACCGCAAATAAACGTATTGTCTTTTTTTTTCCTTTTTTTACAAGCATATATGTCAATTGTTTTTTGATGCACTCTGTCCATGCGTGAATTTACTACGCCATAACCTTGGCAAGTTACTTGCCCGCGACAATATTCAGCTGCATCAGGTTAGAATTTAAACCGACCCCACTATGGTTGAGAAAAGCCAGGCAGATTATGGCTAAGCCTTTGTGAAGCAGCTCGTCCGGGAAGTACTACCATCACACATATTCCTGTCACCAAGCAGCGTTGTTGTGTTCCGGTTTGAAGGGTGTTAGTGCTGGTGTACTTACAAGCACTTGACGCATTTCAGCTCTGTCTATGATGGCAACACATCTGCGAGGCCTCTGGTATCGCAGATGTCCATAGGTGACGGTGACCACTTACAATCACATGGGCCGTCGGCTTGTTTACCATTCACATAAACAATTCTTACCGCGGGAGACGGTAAACCTTCTAATGATAATAGGTTACATAACAGTGTAAAAGTGCTAATTTTAATTAGTGAAATCTCATTAGTAATTCAAATTAGTGTTAGTTTTGGCGGAAAATCAACGAGTGTGAAGAGAATCTGACAATTTGTGGCCATTCTCTTTACGAGATACTAGGTGGCTGGTTAAAAGAGAGAATGTAATGAATTTTGATTTGAAGGAATTTTAATCTTGAATGTCTATTTGCCTAATTAAGTGCGCTACTCCTCGAATATTCAAAACTAGTTATTGCCCGCCACTTCGTCTGCGATCCAGGAAGAAAAGTAGCCTATGGCCTTACCCAGGTCATGGTCTATCTGTGTGCCAAATTTCATCCAAATACGGTGGTCGGGAATCGGCTATCGACTCCCGACGCCCAGGGGGTCTCCTGCGGCAACTACGGTACCGTAAAGGCGCAACGATTGCCTCACCCTCACGCGCTCTGGCTCCTCCTTTGCGAGCATTACTGCTTCGCACAAGGAGATAATAGCTTCACATGCTCTCTCGCCCAGGGCCGGATGCGAGAGATCGCCGCCGCCGATCGCCTTCGCAAGGACAAGGCGCGGCGGTCCTCCGCCCAAGCCGGGCAGACCTCCACTGTGTCCTCCGGGCGATCCACACAGTGACCATTCGATCCCCGTGCGTTCAAATTTTTCGTCGGTTATTTAAAAAAATAAGTTCTTTTTGATAAATGACGAAAATTTAAATACAACATACAAACAAACAAATTTTACCTCTTTATAATATTAGTATAAATTGCTTTATTTTTAATTATTTTTATCTATTATGTAGGTATACAAAATATTGTAAATAATTTTTCAACACACTTACTTGCTTGTAAAGTGACTCTTAGTGCAACGCATTTAGGTTCATAATTCAGCTTATTATACACTCGTGTTTTTAGTTTACATTACCACACACGTTGAGCTGCACGGTTACTGACAAATGCGTGCACTGACTGGACAGGTCCACTTAATCTGTGTGGTTCTTTCCTCAAAAGACCATTTCAGACACCAATCTACATGGTTCTCAAACATTATGTCCGATTTTTTTTTTATATACACATTGACATTGTTGAATTTTATATACACAATGACATGAGTATTTACTTGTAAAGTAGTATGTTATTTTAATTATTGTGAATGTGAGGATTATGTGGGTCATTGCTTTTTTTTTTCGCAGTTAATTTTGATCATGATCTGGCAGATTGAGTAATTTATGTGGCCTACCCAAATGTCCTTTCTTTGGTATTGTTCGTCGAATCGTTGAGCTCCTTAAGTTCTGACTTCCTGAGTTGAGCTGCACGATTACTGACAAATGCGTGCACTGACTGGACAGGTCCACTCAATCTGTGTGGTTCTTTCCTCAAAAGACCATTTCAGATACCAATCTACATGGTCTTCACATGATCTGACCAAGATTATGTCTGGACTTTAAAAGAGACTGTGACCTCTGAGTTTGTTTCGGCCTTTCTTCTCAGAGTAGTCAGATAGGAAACGCCGACCTCATCTAGTTTAAAAATATGATTGACGTGTAAAAGTGTTTGTACAAACCTACTTACAGAAATAAAATCATTTATCATTTATCATTTATCATTTACACTAGTGGTTTTTACTTTAGATTTTCTTTTTTCAAATTCCGCAAAGAGTTATGATAAATCAATCATCAAATTTTATCACCATTTCATTAAATTATATATTTTTCACTACATATTAACCTCAATTTGCGTATTTAAAACATTATATTGTGTTTATTATATTTTTAATACTTAAAGGGTGTTTAGCGGTTTTGCCAGTGCCTTTATTTACACCACGCGCATCGCTATCGCGGTGCGGGGAAAAAAACCTACGTGCGATTTCGGTTATTATTCTTATCAAAAATGTCGACTTCACATAGGTAAGAAGAGCAATACGTAGATTTGACCGCCGGAAATACTAATCGAGGCAGCGCCACGGCCCATTTACAACATTTATCCAACTCCTATGGAAATAATTCATCATCGCCGACATTTACCTAAGAAAATGAAAATAACGAAATTATTAATAATATCAATACCATAACACAAACTAACAATGCGAACAAAAACTGTTCGGTATCATTTTGAGAATTGTACTTTCTCTAATTGTTTCATTATTTAAAAGTTAATAACAATACAAGTCTGTTTTTTTCCTCGCAAGTGTTTTAAAAAACGTCGTATGAAACGCGTGTGCATTGATCTTTACACACTCGGCTCCCATATCGCGCGAGCCGAACTCGTGTTTAAAGACAGACATAGCACACTTGTATCATAATGTAAAGAGTAACGGTCGAATTTCTTGCCGATTCTTCTCCATACGAAACAACCTTTTGGAAGGGGCGACTAGAAGCAATTCTATTTTAATGTAAATGTTGGAGTTCAAAAGTGCCTTTTATATGCCTATTTGAAATAAATGCCATAACTTTGTTATTTTTTTCTTGTAGATTCATGGCGTTAAGTAGCAGCCAGTTTATAGAAAGTCGTGTGTATGATGACGATGATTTGGCGATAGATGTGCCAACAGCCAAGGTAAGTTAAGTTCCCTAATATGCTTGATACCTAGCAGTACACTACCCATAATGATTAAAGGGGCAGGTGATGTGCGCTGCAAATAAAATTAAACGTTAACAAGTCTTTGAGAATCTAGGTATCACTAATTTAATTTAACTGTCTCTGGTCCTTTGGACCTAGGGTTGCCAACTTTTTTTACATCAAATAGAGTATTGTCGAACCCATTGCCAGTAAAAATATAGTAAATGGCCAAAATATTAAAAAAAAATTGTAGTGTGTATAAAAAAAAAGTTTGCTACTTTGGGCCTTTATTAACAGGTTTTTTTTTATGTCTCATAATAACATAACTATTACTAAACTCTAAAAATAAATTATGGTTACAAAATACTTTTATTTCACCTTTTACGAGATTAATACTGACCCTATTTACGGTGATCTCGCCATTTTGTATTCATCACAGAAAATATGCGCTCAGTAAAAGTTGAAGTTGCTGGTATAGAAATTAGAAAGAAGAAATGATACTATTTTGAAAATATAAGAAAATTCGGAATCACTGAGCAACACTAATGTTGCCATTTTTCAGCAGTAGAGTTAGCCACACATTTTTGGTCACAAAGAGTACCTACCTAACCTAGTAGCCAGAATTTTATTAAATATATTTATTTCTGAATACAAATTTCAAAAACAGATTACGACTGCGTTTCGTTTAACATTTATTTTAATAAGATAATGTTATAAGAATGTTCATCGAAAATGTAATAACATGGACATTTTTTTTTTTTTAGAAATATAGTGTTTAGGCCTCTAATATATTAGGATACTATATTATATAGTAGCGTTGGCAACCCTACGTGGACGCTACCAAGGGAACACAGACAGACGAATAGAATATAAATCTTCTCAAGAAAGAATAATTATTATCAATAAAGAATAATTATTATCAATAAAGAATCACTATGTCCTCTCGTACTCTATGAAAAGCTCACCAAACTTACCATTGACTTCCTCGTTGGTCTAGTGGTAGCAAGTGATATCCTGAGCATGAGGTCCTGGGTTCGATTCCCAGGTCGGCCAACGTGGTATTGGGATTTTCCATCAGAAACTTCTCCGTAGCAACCAGTAGTCAGGAATTGTACCCGGTTGATGGAAACTTTTTGACTGATCTTTTTCCACCTAAGAATTTTCATTTGAAATATTCTGAAAAATTATTAGGTGGAACTTTCCAAAATTTGACGATTGGTAAGAAATTGATGATTATTATTCAGTAAATATATCATTCCTACAGTCGTGAATAGCATTTTGAATAACATACAACTAAAACAGAGCTGCAATTTGCAAAAATCAAAGAAAATATGAATTTGGCGGACTACAGCTAAGGATCCCCTTAATTAGAAAAGTTATTTATTTATTAAAACTTCTCGCACACAACAGTATACAAAGGCGGACTTAATGCCTTAGGCATTCTCTACCAGTCAACCAAGGGTGGTGAAGAGATAAGATGGCAGGTGCTCTGTATAACAGACGTTACTAATAATAATAATAAAAAATATTAAAAATATAACATAAGTATTTATAAATAAAATAGGTATACAAGAACCTAAACAGGATATAAACTTATAATACACATACATACATATTTACTATAATATATACCTACATTATACATATACCTACTATACACAAAAAGGGAACGAGGTAATTGAGATGACTACGCTATTTATTTTGAAAATAACTGCAATTTCCGCTTAAATGCATATCGACTGGAAAAGTAAAACAAATTGAAAAGAAAAAGAAAGAAAGTGGATAGAAAGAAAGAAGAAGTGAAAGTGGTGGAAACTTAAGTTTTGTTTCAATATTAGACGAAAAATTAATAAAAGTGACATGCAATTTTGTAGCATGTGCTGTGCAAGTGTCACTTGATTATGGTAGGGCCCCAGAAAAAGTGAAATCACCAACATATTATGTGGGTTTATTTCCTACAAGAATGTGCTATCCTTATAGGTTTTGTGTGTCTCAATGTCAACCATTTTTGTCTGCGAATAATTAAATGTTGGTCAAGAAAGTTGAAAGTCATAATGAATACTGACCCTGTTTCTTATTTGGGACAACCTAAATTAGGGTTCGCTATTAGAATAATACACTCCCTGATTTCAAATTCGAGCCATCGTGCATTTCCACCTAAGGCATCAAGACCTAAAAAATCAAAACAATAATGAGTAAAAAAAAAGTTTTTATTCAGTTTTGAAGCTGACATACTGGTGATAGCAGTCGTGGCCCAGTGGTAACGGCTGCGACTTAGGAGTAGTAGGTGGCAGGTTCGAACCCAGACAGGCGTTTTACTTTGTGTAAATTATTTAATTACCACTGATCGCAAAACGGTGAAAGAAAACATCGTGACATGTCCTAGAACCAAAAATTCGAAGATACTTATGTGACCAACCCGCGCTGGGCACGCGTGGTAGATTACAGCCCACTCCCTCTCACAGAGAGGAGGCCTGTGTCCCAGCAGTGGAAACATTATATGCTGATTGTTCTATACTGACAATCATTTTGGTGTAATCATTTTTACAAATTTGAATTCATGACTATTAAAAAATTCATAGACCTTCATACAAACAAAATATATAGACTTGAGTCTTGCGTCGACTGAGAACCTTCACCTTTTTTTTTCGTCGGTAAAAAAATGCAGCGTGGCTCGATTCAGGTGCTCAGGAGAGTGTTAATCAGTAAGTAAACAGCTCTCCAGAGCCAGCCTCTTAGGTCTTGTAGTCGCAAGCATAACTGCTGAATGTTAGGTCTCGGGTTAGGTGTCCATTTTGGGTAAGTTTTATTGGGTTTTCTATCAGGAATTTCTCCGTAGCAACCCAGACTCCTGGATTTGTGCCCGGTTTATGGGACGTCAGCAGTCGGTTCGCGTTGATAAGAGCTCATCGAGTTGGCGCGACCTGGATGCTGGTGTTCCACAAGGCGGTATTCTTTCTCCATTGTTATTCTTCATTTTCATCAATTTTATAACTCACTGTCTTCGGTGTTCGTATCATCTTTATGCTGATGATCTTCAATTGTATACAGCTGCGCGGGTAGAAGTTTTATCGGACGCTATAGCTGATGTAAACCGAGACTTAGCTGCTATCAAGAAGTGGTCTGATAGTTTTGGGGTATCAGTAAACCCTTTAAAATGTCAGGCCATTGTAATTGGAAGCCCGCGTATGATGGGTAGGGTGGCGCTTAGCTCTCTTCCTCCTCTTATTTTTAATGGTACCATCATACCTATTACCCCTACGGTGAAAGATCTCGGTTTGCATCTTGACTCAACGCTTCGCTGGCAGCGCCAGGTTTCTAGTATTAGTCAAAGGGTCAACGGTACTCTGCGACCCCTGTATCGTTTGAGAAACTTTTTGCCCGCTAAGACGAAAACTATGATTGTGCAGACTTTGATTCTCCCCATCATTGACTCTGGTGACGTGTGCTACTTTGACTTGAATGCGGTTTTGCTGGATAAGCTTGACAGACTACTCAACAATGGTATCCGATTCATATTCAACCTCAGGAAATATGACCATGTGTCGAGTTACAGGACTGAGCTCAAATGGATGTCCATCCGCCAAAGGAGAAGTTTGCGCGCTTTGACCACGCTTTTCTCGTTTCTCAACTCTCCCACCCCTCCCTCTTATCTTATGTCTCACTTTCAATATCTATGTTCTTCACACGCTAAGAATCTGCGTTCTTCCAACAATTTTCTCCTTCTCTGTCCTTCTCATACTTCTGATTTTATTCATTCTTCCTTTCATATTCAGTCCATTCTTCTCTGGAATGCGCTTTCTCTTGAAATCAGGACTGCTACCAGTCGGTATGCATTTAAGCGGAAATTAAGGAGTTATTTTCAAAATAAATAGCGTAGAGTCATCTCAATTACCTCCTTCCCTTTTTGTATATATATAGTATATGTATAATGTAGATATATATTATAGTAAATATGTATGTATGTGTATTATAAGTTTATATTCTGTTCAGGTACTTGTATACCTATTTTATTTATAAATACTTATGTTATCTTTTTAATATTTTATTATTAGTAACGTCTGTTATACAGAGCACCTGCAATCTTATCTCTTCACCACCCTTGGTTGACTGGTAGAGAATGCCTAAGGCATTAAGCCCGCCTTTGTATACTGTTGTGTGCGAGAAGTTTTAATAAATAAATAAATAGGATCGCCCACTAAACATAACTGGCGAAATGTTGCTGGTATACCTCTTCGGTAAATACAAGCATGATGATGTAATGTATACTCCGCTCGCGATTTAGTTTCCAAAAATGTAAACAAACATGTTTCTCGGAAAAAACAACCCAGGCAAAAAGTTCAGCCTGCGATACAACTTCATTTTATTTTACTATTTCGATAGTACTATTAATTCTGAAAATTAACCTAATTTAAAATGATCTAAAGTTAATATTCGTTTAAGTTGAAACAACTTTCGTTAATTCTCGTCATTTCGTTAATCGTTTTCAGGAACAGCCTAAACCAGAAGTACCCGATGAGCTGACGTCATTAAAGCGCAGTATATCAGTGTTAGAGAATGCTCATGAGATCATCACTATTCTGCAGGATAGTGACACTGAGTCCGATACTGACGATGAAATGCCTGCCAGGTGAGTTTAGTCTTTATTTGTATGTAATTAATGTGCATATTCCGGAAGTACCAGATGACTGAGCTGACGTCATTAAAGCGCAGTACAATATCAGTGTTAGAGAGAGATCATCACTATTCTGCAGGATAGTGACACTGAGTCCGATACTGACGATGAAATGCCTGCCAGGTGAGTTTAGTCTTTATTTGTATGTAATTAATGTGCATATTCCGGAAGTACCAGATGACTGAGCTGACGTCATTAAAGCGCAGTACAATATCAGTGTTAGAGAGAGATCATCACTATACTGCAGGATAGTGACACTGAGTCCGATACTGACGATGAAATGCCTGCCAGGTGAGTTTAGTCTTTATTTGTATGTAATTAATGTGCATATTCTGGAAGTACCAGATGACTGAGCTGACGTCATTAAAGCGCAGTACAATATCAGTGTTAGAGAGAGATCATCACTATACTGCAGGATAGTGACACTGAGTCCGATACTGACGATGAAATGCCTGCCAGGTGAGTTTAGTCTTTATTTGTATGTAATTAATGTGCATATTCCGGAAGTACCAGATGACTGAGCTGACGTCATTAAAGCGCAGTACAATATCAGTGTTAGAGAGAGATCATCACTATACTGCAGGATAGTGACACTGAGTCCGATACTGACGATGAAATGCCTGCTAGGTGAGATTTTTATGTTTAAATAGTAAGAGAATGAAAATGGTCCCGACTGTCAATCGTAGATTTTTGACAGTCATTACGGGTCGTCAGAAGCCTAAAAGTCTGACAACCAGTCTTACCAAAGGGGTATGTATTATATTACCCAGTAACTGGGTTGTAGAGGTCAGATAGGCAGTCGCTCCATGTAAAATATTGGTATTCAGCTGCATGCGCTCAGACTGGAAGCTGACCCCAATATAGTTGGGAAAAGGGAGGCAGATTGAGAGTAAGCAAGGCAAAGCAATTTTCATGTACATTCAATTTCTTTCCCAGGATATGTTATGTAATTTTTTTGTTCTTTCCTTTACATGTAGGTACAGTTCGCGCAAAACTTTATGAGCTCTCGGAAGTTGCAGCGAGTGGCTGCGGAGTATGCATAATATCGTCATAATCGTAGAACAGTGATGGATCTGATACATGTTAAACTTTACAGGGCAGCCATTTAAAATATTTTTAATAGTTTTTTTGACGTAACTTTGTTAATCCGTCAGTATGCCGACTGTTTAATTTGTAATCCACTTTATTTACATATTTTTTTTAATGTAGTAATATTATTTTATGATGTAATATCCAAATATAGTAAAAAGTGATTTTCGTATTTTTTGTCAAAACCGTCATTGTTCTACTATCATGACGATATAGGTGTCCGAAGGAGAGTTCCTTCGGCAAACCGCGCAGGGTACAGTTGAGTGAGAGTGAGAACTCTATCACTCAACTGTACCCTGCGCGGTTTAAGTTCTTGGGCCTACGTTCAGAGGGCTCATAATTTTTTGCGCGAACTGTACTGTGTACGTAAAAATGCTCTCTAAAGGTATTTAAAACCTCATTCTTCGGTTGTTCATCGATTTACGCTAAAAACGAGCACATAACATGATTGGATTATTCTATTCTACAGGGTGGCGGGGCCATTGACGCGCAACTGTAAAAAAATCTTCAGTTACTAAAAAAAAAAAAATGCTGTTCCATAAAATTTGACCGCGTAGGTATTGCCCTTTTCTCTGAAACAGCAGATTTTTTTTTTTATAACCGAAGAATTTTTTTTACGTTAGGGGTCTAGAATATTGTGCTGAATTCATGGTTACTGTTTGCGCGTCGCTGTCTCTGCCATCCAATATATATATATATATATCAAAAATATCATGAATGAAAGAATGTTAATTCCGATCCAGCCTGTCCCTTGCTGCCTTCTCCCAGCGACGCCCTAAGCCGAGGCTCGCACCCCGCAGGGGGTGCTCTTAGCGTGTTGTCACCTAGTTTGTAAGTCTTTTAAGCCCTGGCTGGGGGGCCTATTTATTAGGGCAACCACAGGAATGACCGGTTAAGCAGCCGACAACCTCCTAGGTTGACCTGCGAGAAGACAATCACAAAAAAAAAAACAATGAATGAATGATATATGTATTTGCTAGAATATAGTTAGGTAACATAAGTCCTTAAGATCTATGGGTTTCACTATATTCGGCATTTCAGCCGTGCAAATATTGAGATTTGGAGATTTGCACGGACGGACATGAAAAGCGACTTTATTTTATAATATGTATAGATGATATTTTTGATATAATTTAGTCTAGTTCCCACCACCCCCAGACCATGGACTGATCGTATTATTTGTCTCCAGAATGGTGCTGAAACCTAAGGATATGTACGCGAACCGGCCGCTCCCCTACATCATCGGATCACAACCGTGGAAGAACAAGTGGCATGCTGGTGAGTCTACCCTCATATTACATGATAATTATTACTATTTACTAAGACTGCTGCGTTGCGCTAGTGGTCACGAGTGGACACGAGCTTATTTAGTGCGGTCAACACGCGCGGTACGGACACAGCACGGGCTGCTGTCCGACACGAAGGCACGCCAAGTAGTCGATGTTTTCTGCCACAGAGATAATTATTTGATATGTAGAGTCGTGCCTTTGATCTGTATGTGCAATATTATTGTTTGAAGCAACAATACAGGCTGTTTTTAAAATTAACTTATAAAAAATTCTGACATTTTTATAACATACATTGTTATGTTAACATCATGACGGTACCTTGTCAATATATCTATGAAAACATCATGTACGTAAGGAAAAATCTACATCTTTTTAGTAAAAGAGGTGAAAGACACAATTATATCACTAGAAATAGGGATCAATTAGTTCAACCAGGTTTCAGGCTGGCTAAAGTAGACTCATCTTTCATGGGGTACTGTTTAAAATGTTTCAATAAAATACCTCCCCATATTCTTCAACTGAATGAAACTAAATTCAAATCTTGTACAAAACGCACACTATGCAGCCAGGCATATTATAAGTTGGGGGATTACATCGCTGATAAAAATGCTTGGCTCAACGCTGGTCCTGCTCCACAAGGGCGCATAAAATAATTGATTAGCATTTGAAACTACTGTTGGAGCTGCTGAAGATTTTAAAAACTTATCTTTGCATTGTATAAATTCAATGTTTTAGTATTGTATAATTGCATAGCACAGGTGTGAGTACTATGTACCTACTATAAAGCTACCATTTAATAGGTTTTTCTTTTATTGACTTGAATGTGCCCTGGCGGCTGAGAGTATGTCATGCTCACTCTAATGTCTCGCTGGTGGTGGCGTGTGTTGGATCATTAAGTTCCCTTCAAAATGGTTGAGCTGAATGGTGCTGATCCATGCGTCATGTTCGTGAACGGGCGCCGTCAGTGGGGACTGGTCATTTCTTAGCTGCCACGGCTTATTTTAATTTAATTTAATATTTGAATTGCTTTTGTCTTTTTATTACGGACGCTTGTAACGTTCTGCATCGTTCTCACATGCATAATTTCAACATGAACGATGTAATCAATATTTGGTAACCATTTTTTGATTTAAAAGAGTGTCCATGGAGTTTCTTGCCCGTTCTTCTCCATAGGTACCTACTACGCTTTGGAATGGGTAACTAGCTTCATCTTTCTGACTGACCGACCCCTTGACAATTCAAAAGTGCCTGTAATTGGTTTATTTGAAATAAATGCTTTGAGTTTGAGTTTTGAGTATGACATACTTTCATTACTTTTTAAGGCCTACTCCTCGAAGACAGCGACTCGGACAGCACGGTATCGAAAGTAGAACACGACAGCGATCAGTACTCGGAGTCGGAAGCGGAAGACACGCACACGGACAAACTAGCAGTACCGCACACACATACCACTGTGAGTATCATCATTAACGTAGTCGCCTACTGCGGGACATAGGCCTGGCCGAAGTGACGCCATATCCATCGGCCCTGTACTTCCCACATCCAGCGGATTCCCGCGAATTTCACCAGGTTATTGTCATCTTTTTGAGAGGAACCGGGAGCCCCGCCTATGTGCTGATGGTGATCACCGGGGTGGTTTTAGTGAGATAAAAATCCCACACTCCCCGACCTCCGTCCCCAGAGGTCTGATGCCTTTTGAAGGTTTCGCGAAAACAAAAAAAAAAGTTCATTGACATGAGCTTAAAGCGCAGGTCCCACTGCCAGCTAGCGAGCGAGTCGGGCGAGCATCGTTTCACCTCTTTTCATACTTCAGTTCAAACCCCGAATTACAGAGGTACCTAAGCTACGTCGGCTAACTTTAATAGTAGCTAAAATCCTTCATGTTGGTATTTTTAAATCTATTTGTGGTGTCAAGACGCAACTAATAATACTTCATTTGTTGCAATCCATCAAGACGTTCATACTGTAGAGCGTTCTTAACATATATATAACGGCGCTGGATAGCCTTCGCCAGAAGGGGTCATCGTATTAGTGGTTCAGCAGCTTCAATATTATCAGGATTCTGGCGGAATATAGCAGTTCGTCGTGGACGTGGTACGACAGTGGCTCACCTGACATCTCTGTCATCAGAAGACATCCGTCCCGCAACCAGCGCTGCGACGCTCTGCTGGAGTGACTGTCACCAGCCAGTGTCACTCTTATCTGACCTCTTCGGTGGTTCCAGTAACTTCGTAACAAAATTAGACGGCGCCACTTACTGCGCTATCATATACATAAACTCAAAAATCATTAGTTACCTTTCCAGGAGTCGAGTAAATAAAGTTGAGACATCAAGCTGAAACCTTTGAAATACAGACATTAATGTATGACTAGTTACGCCCCCGCGCCCTGTGATTTCACCCGCCTAAGTCTTGATCTCGTGGGAATATCGGGATAAGAAGTATCCTATGTCCTAATCCAGGTCATGGTCTATCCATGTACTAAATTGCATCAATATCCTGTGAAGAAATCATACACCTCGAATTCAGTATTAATAATCTTTATTCACTTTTTTACAATACAGTCGGGTAATTAACAATCACCTATTAATTTGTATGAATATAACAAAAGTAACGCGGATCGGTCAGATATCCTTACGGTTCAACGCCTCGAAATAGACTGACTCTCTCCAAGCAAATCAGTTACCAACTGAGTGTTCCCCACTTTAAACGGAAGTGAACACTCAGCCGGCTATACAACCAATCAAAGCAGAGTAAACAGTACATACAATCACTTTACTAATTAAAATACATTAGGGCTTATAATTAACTGTAAATAAACTTTCTTAATTTAAACAATAATAATTTATTAAATAAACAAAACAAATATACTTTAATACTGATAATCTACAAATGAATTGCTAAAACGGATGTAACAATTTCGTCCAACCACTAGCGCCATCTGTCGCTTGTAGAATAAAGTCTTATTCTTAATAATATTTTACAAAATCATTACATTCGGCCATCCTACATCGTGCGATCTCCCGACGCACGATTTTAAAATTCTAATGACAGTTAAATTAAAATGACCCTTACATACAAAATCATTACAATCCGTTCAGCCGTTTCAGCGTTAAAGCGTAACAAACAAACATACAAAAAATCAAATCTTTTCTCTTTATGAAACCACGGACACATTACTGTGTCGTGTTGTGTCGTGACGCGGGATACACCAATCAAACTAATCTGTTCAGGACTACGTCAAATCACAACGAGTTTTGATTGGCTAACACTGCTTCAGAAGGCGTCACGACACGACACAACACAATAATGTGAATCCGGCTTAATATTAGTTAGTAGTTTGTGGTTTATTATATTATTTTATTACTTAAGTATATTAAATTATAGTTATGTTAGTATTAGTATCAGTGACTAATATACTTATGTCAAGGATTCGCGATTTGCCGAAACATGTGTCTTCTGACGTCTGTTGCTTGTAGCATATTCCTTTTCGAATAAATATCTGTGCATCTTGCAGGTATCAGAAACAAGTTCAGAGCCGCCTTCTGAACAGGGCTCCGTACCCAAGCCGACCCCCTCCGACGTTGCCAGCGAGATCGCCAGGAGATTAGGTGCTAGAGAACCAGCTAAGGTATGATTATCATACTCAATAGTTTAGTGTGTTCTACAATGTTTACTAAAGAGCCCTTTTACAAAAAACGCAATAAACCATGTGATTTTTGTCATTTTTGGCGTCCAAAATTTCAGTAAAGGTTGAGTTGTTTAAAGTTTTGTTAATTTTAAATGATAGTTTTATTCATAATTTAGCAAAACAATTTTGTAGAATATTCATTTGCCGTCTAGGAACAATAACTCTTTCCTTGTACCTTTCCTACCTTTCCTTTACTTTACTTGTTGACAGGCCTACACTGTCCTCCCATACTTAGTAACACTGTAATTTGAAAACTTTGTAAAAGCCACTTATTTTTAAAAGAGTAACCGTGGAGTTTTGACAACACGTGTTATGTTTCATGGATAATAATATTATTTTGTAAATTATTTCATGAATTGTTAATTAACTACACTACCGAATTGGGACACTAATGGTAGCGCATGTATGTAAAAAAAAAAAATACATTGATTGATGTCCTATTCGGCATGGAACCGTATCGAATGGCTGTGTAAAGTTATGCAAAACTAATTGCAAAATTATGTTAGCAGGGCCCAAGTCTGAGGGGTAATTCCCATATTTAAAAGATCCTAATTTCAAGTCTAAAGCTTTCAAAAATACCCAGTTTTTGACATTGATTGTCGCTAAGATGAGGTTGCGAGTATTACGACTTGATTTTGAAGTTTTTAATTACGGGTTTTGTTCTTCTAAACTATAATCCTAACTAATATTATAAACTAGCTGTGCCCCGAGGTTTTACGCGCATAAGTCTCGATCCCGTGGGAATTTTGGGATAAAAAGTATCCTATGTACTAACCCAGGTCATGGTCTACCCATGTGCCAAATTTCATTCAAATCCGTTCAGCTGTTTTAGCGTGAAAGCGTAACAAACAAACAAACTTACTTTCGCCTTTATAATATTAGTTTGGATGCGAAAGTAAGTTAGTTTGTTTCTTACGCTTTCACGCTAAAACCGCGGAACGGAATTTGATGAAATTTAGCACATGGGTAGATTATGACTTGAATTAGGACATAGGATACTTTTTATCCCGATATTCCCACGGGATCGAGAATTATGAGGGGGAAACCGCGGGGCGTAGCTAGTCTGTGATAAGAGTAAAATAACATACAATTTGTCACCCAAGACTCTTTTGAGATTTCATTATATTTGACTGTTTTGGTTTTCAAAAATCTTAATAAAAGATAGCAACTGTAAAGCAACGACGTCTTCATTGTATTTGTCTTTTCTTCGTGTTTTTGAAGTGAAAATTTTTTTAGTCGCTGAGCGATTTTTCATAGGGGCTAAACTTATGGGTTCGCGTCACCGACATGCTGACGTCACCGACACGCTAACGTGACGTGTTGCGTACGACTGGCGACGCGCAGCGGCCTGTGTACGTTTTGGGGTTTTCACTTCCGTCGGCAGTCCTCGTGACTGCCTTTTTAGGGTTCCGTACCCAAAGGGTAAAACGGGACCCTATTACTAAGACTCCGCTGTCCGTCCGTCCGTCCGTCTGTCTGTTCGTCTGTCACCAGGCTGTATCTCATGAACCGTGATAGTTAGACAGTTGAAATTTTCACAGATGATGTTGCCGCTATACCATAAAATACAAAAAAAACAGCATAAAATAAATATTTAAGGGGGCTCCCATACAACAAACGTGTTTTTTTTTTTTGCCGTTTTTATAGATAATGGTACGGAACCCTTCGTGCGCGAGTCCGACTCGCACTTGGCCGGTTTTTTTATTTATTGCTGTAGAATAGTTTATTACCTTTTGAATTAAACGTTTCGGAAAGTCAAGTGTTCTTGAATAATAACTAGGCAGAAATCCAAATTTCTAATACTATCTTGTAACTAAATTATTTCCCCAGATGGTAGAAAGAGAGCCTGAAGACGCGGAACCTCCTAAGCCCACAGTTCGCAAGATATACAGACCACAGGATCCCGTGTCAAGTAAGTAATTATTTTAATCAAATTCTGTTCCAATCATTGCTTACGATTGATATGATGTTGACACTAGGTTCATCCGAAGTCACAGCATTGTGCAGCACTTAGCAACATTATCAATCACAATCTGAACTATTTTGAAGCCTATTGCTAATCCATTGCTTCATATGTTCGAAAAATTTGACTGCTCAACGACGTAAATAACGCAATGAATGTTGTTGAACTGTCAAAATGAAAGCCATTCCTACTGTTACACAATTACCACGCTGTTCTTGCACAGATGCGTTGCACGGCGATTGTTATTGGTTACAAAAGTAGTTATTTTTCCACTCTGCAATGGCCATTTTGTTTTGTTTTGTCTATTTGTTTCGGCTGATCTCCGAAACAGCTGGACCGATTTTGATGAAATTTGGTATCGGGATACTTTGGATCGACATACCACGCGAGCGAAGCCGCGGGCGGAAGCTAGTGACATAGAAATATTGAACTTGTAGTTTTCCCTGTATGTGGTTATTAAACGAATTAAATACTGATTCAGAGTGCGAAGCGAAAGGAACAAGATAAAGTCCGGTTGCCTGTCGTTATTTTGTCCATACTTACATGTAAGTCAACTGTACTTGAGGGGATTGTGGCCAAGTAATAACAGCTACGCTTGCCGCGGTTGGTCCGTGAATGGGTGACCATTTTTAACCGACTTCAAAAAATGGAGGAGGTTCTCAATTCGACAATGTTTTTTTTTTTTTTTTTTTTATGTGTGTTAGCTCAGAACTTTTTTCTAGGTGAACCGATTTGGATGATTCTTTTTAATTTGAAAGCTGGCCCTTCACATGTGGTCCCGAAAATTTTTGATTAAGTTCTGACCAGCAGTTTTTGAGTTATCCTTAATACTGCGTATTTTTTCCCCTTATTTTAGATTGATGATGTGTTAATAATTATTCCTGTCACTGTTATTAACATATCAAATTGTGGTATACGAACTTGTGTGGGGTAGGTACCACAACTAAAAAGTGAAAAATAAAAACATTTTTACAAAAAAACAACCGACTTCCAAGAAAAATACAAAAAAATGTGAAAAATAACTGTAATTTCGGAAGTCGGTGGCCAAAAACGAAAATGCAAAACACAAGACACCGGCTTCCGGAATTAAAGTTATTTTCCACGTTTTTTTTGTATTTTTCTTGAAAGTCGTTTGTTTTTTTTGTAATAAAGTTTTTTTACTTGCCAAGACCCCTCCGTGTCTCGGAAAGCAAGTTAAGCCCTTGGTCCTGGCTGTCATTCGTTACGGGTCATCAGAAGCCCAAAAGTCTGACAACCGTTCCAAAGTGTCTCTTATGTGCCTATTTAAAATAAATTCTTTGACTTTGAACCAGTCTTACCAAGGGGTATCGTATCCAGTAACTTGGTTGCGGAAGTCAGATAGGCAGTCGCTCCATGTAAAATACTGGTATCCAGCTGCATCTGGTTAGACTGGAAGCCGACCCCAACATGGTTGGGGAAAGGCAGGCAAATGATGATGATGTAAATCAACTGTCCATGGCTGGTAACCTGCGGGCTAATTACGTAACACACTAACAGTAGGAATGGGTTTCATTTTGACAGTTCAACAACATTCATTGCGTTATTTACGTTGTTGAGCAGACAAATTTTTCGAAGATATGAAGCAATGGATTAGCAATAAGCTTCAAAATTATTCAGGTTGTGATAGATAGTGTGTTACTTAATTAGGGTGCCGGTCGCTCTCTATTATATGGGACTTAAACTCTGCCCACTCCTTTATCCATTTAAAAATGATATTAAATTAGTATCATTGTATCTCCAGGTACAATATTCCCGGACGAGCCCCCGCCGCTATCCGAGCACTCGGACAGCCACGACTCGGACATATTCGCCGACCTGCACCGAGCTCAGCCGTACGCGAGAACTCGTGGCGCAGACGATCTGTTTGCCAACGACGATAGCGATGATGGCGATATCTTTAGCGATTTTGCTGCTAAGGTAAGGGAGAAATGTTTCTTTGGTGGAAATTATGTCTTACGTTAGATGCGCTAAGGTAGCTTTAGAAATATAAAAGATATCATTCAGACGTTGGACCATTTTGTACTCAAACAGGAAAATAAATAAAATAACTTACTGAACTTTTAAATCGTGAAAGTATAGTTCTCACGTATTTTTTCTCACATATAGAAGCAATAACAATAATGTACCTAGGATTTTGTAATATCTTGATTTAAAACGAGTGTCCTTGGAGTTTCTTGCCCTTTCATCTCCATAGAGATCTACGTTTAGGAATGGGCAACTAGCTTCAACTTTCTGACTAACTGACCGACTCTTTGACAATTCAAAAGTGCCTGTAAATGGTTTAATTAAAATAAATGCTTTGACTGCCTCGTTGGTCTAGTGGTCGCAAGCGCTAATGCTGAGCATGAGGTCCTGGGTTCGATTCCCGGGT